>CM031237.1:412009578-413364578 GCA_018340775.1 Taxus wallichiana var. yunnanensis | reverse complement strand
GAGGTAGCATTTAGGGGTTAGTTTGGAGGAAAACTAGAGGTTGATTAGTTTTTAGAGCTCCCCTTCTTCTCCAGTGGCTAGATGAGTTGGTTTGAATTTTTGCTTGTGGACTTAACCCCTTATGGGATAGTAGACATCGGAACATGGTGTCACATTTGATCTAGTTTTATATGTGTGTTCTTAGATCTGAGCTCAATGTATAGTACCCCTATCGGTGACCCATGAAGGGTTATGAAGTGAATGTGATGTGGACATTTCATGTGTTTTATATTTGTAAACTTAAGTTCTTTTATCAAGGACCAACATTTTATTTTATGATTTGATTGAGAAGCTCTAAGGCTCTTCTTGTTATTTTTTTCTTATTGCAATATTTTTTTAGATTGTAATGCAACTACTTAGCCATTTTCTTGATTGCTGATATTTCTTAGATTTTACCTTTGGTTCGTGATTTGGAGCTCATTTGCCTCGATGGAAAATTTACTAAATTTTTAAAGAATGTGACGTGATCCTTGTTTTTGCTGATGAGTTGGTTCTATATTGTTTTTATTGTGATCTCTCATCATATGGGGGTACACCCTAGGTGTCTTTATTTTCTTCATAGGTAGTTCAAGTCGTGCCTTTGGTTTTGGAGTGGTGGGGTTTGGTGTATCTAGGATCTTGGAGTGTCTCCTTCAATACTCAACATTTCTAGGAGAGATCTCTCTATGTCATGTGGTATAACTAGAAATTTTTATTGTGTTTGTGTTTCTTTTGCACCTTGGTAGGAGCTTGGTTCCTCATCAGAATAGATGTGTTATTCAATATGGACTTATGGGTTATGTTAGGGACATATTAACTCTTAGATGATTATAGGTTTTAGTGGATAGTGTATTGTTTGGATGTGATGGTCCACCGATGGGCATACCGAGTTCTATCAGTAGTACCATTGTTTTATTTTAGAAAAGATCAATAGTTGGATCGTATGTACCTTGGGTAAATATGGTTAGACTTAAGCCCCTTCGGGAATTGTGCTTAAATAAGTGTGCTTGTTTTTCTCTCAATGACCCATAGATAGACCTACCCATGTCTTCAAATATTTAATTGTTTAATTATACCACTATAATATATTATTATTGAGTTTTGTTGAGACAGCTTATGGACTCCTTAGGTCCTTTTTAAGAGAAGTGAGAATTATAGAAGAAATAGAGATTATATATCTCTCTTGTGTTATTATTCAAAAGAACGTATAAATATATAGGTAAGTGAAATAACAATACTCCCCAAAATGAAAGGAGAGGTTACAATAGAGAGATAATAATGGGATATGATTTTAAAAACACTCCTAATAATATATAATTATTTTCTACATAATAAATGCCAACATTCCCCCTTATTACATTATTCTTGTAAAGGTAACCCTTGAAAAGTTCAAATTTGACTTTTCCAAGAGATTTGGTGAGAATATCAAGCTTACTTGTGCTTTGGTAAGACAATATTGGAGCTGAATGTGATGGTTCAAGATGTGGTCTCGAATGAAATGATAATCAATCTAAATATTTTATGTTCATTCATGAAAAATAGGATTCTACATGAGATTCAACACACTTTGATTGTCACAATAGAGAATAGGTGACAGCTTTTTTCAGAATGCCAATGTCATCCAAAATGTGATGTAGCCATATCACTTCACAGATAGATCCTCGTATGCTACGATATTTTTCCTCGATGAATGAAATAGAAACAAAATTCTACTTATTTCTTATCCACAAGATAGTTCCATATCCGAGATGAAAAATGTATCTTGTCATTGACTTCCTCTCATCAACAGATCCGGCGTGGTTTGAGTGAACGTATTTTTGTAAGAAGAACTGATCATTCTTCTTATATTCCAGACCATAATCAATTTTACCTTGGGCATATCTCAAAACATGCTTTGTTGCAATCCAATGACATTTTTTTGGCTCCTAGATGAACTTGGAAAGATAGCCGACACCATAGCATAAATCAAGTCCGGTATATGTCAAGTAGATGAGCCCTCCAAAAAAATTCCCAGTAGCGAGTAAAGATCTACTGAGGTGAGTCTTGGAGTGATGAAAGTTGTAATCCTTTTTGGTGGGAGTGTATATAGGTTTACAGTTGGACATTTTATATTTTTCTAGGAGTGTCTTGGTGTACTTTTTCTAGGAGACTAAAATGTGATGCTTATTTTTCCATATCTCCAAGCCAAGACAATAATGTTGTAGCCCCAAATCTATCATGTCGAAGGTTATTTTCATATCATTCTTCACAATATTAACCTGATATTTTAAATTGTCGATGATCAAAACATCATCCACATACACACAAAACATGAAAATTTCTTTGCGTACCTTCTTTATAAACAAATTTGAATCTAAGGGGATATGATTGAACCCATGCTACAAAAGGTGATCATATATCTTGATATACCATTCCCTTCGAGCTTGCTTCAGGCCATAGCATGATTTGATGAGATGACATACCTTTTTAGGATGATCTTCATCAAAAATCCTTCATGTTGGGTCATTTACACTTTTTCTTTTAGATCACCATTTAGGAAAGAAATTTTGATATCCATCTGCTGAATTATCAATCCTTTTTGTGTTGCTAGTGCTAGAGGTAGCAATAAGGGGTTAGGTTGTAGAAAACTAGAGATTGATTAGTTTTTAGAGCTCCCCTTCCTCTCCAAAGTGGCTAGATGAGTTGGTTTGAATTTTTTTCTTGTGGACTTAACCGCTTATGGGATAGTAGACATCGGGACATGGTGTCACATTTGATCCAGTTTTATAGTTGTGTTCTTAGATCTGAGCTCAATGTATAGTACCCCTATCAGGTGACCCATAAATGGTTATGAAGTGAATTTTATGTGGACATTTCATGTGTTTAGTATTTGTAAAATTAAGTTCCTTTATCAAGGACCAAAATTTTATTTTATGATTTGATTGAGAAGCTCCGAGGCTCTTCTTGTTATGTTTGTCTTATTGCAATATTTTTTTAGATTGTAATGCAACTACTTAGCCATTTTCTTGATTTCTAATATTTCTTAGATTTTACCTTTGGTTCGTGACTTGGAACTCATTTGTCTCGATGGAAAATTTACTAAATTTTTAAAGAATGTGACGTGATCCTTGTTTTTGCTGATGAGTTGGTTCTATATTGTTTTTATTATGATATCTCATCATAAGGGAGTACACCCTAGGTGTTTTTATTCTCTTCATAGGTGGTTCAAGTCGTGCCTTTGGTTTTGGAGTGGTGGGGTTTAGTGTATCTAGGATATGGGAGTGTCTCCTTCAATACTCAACATTTCTAGGGAGAGATCTCTCTATGTCGTGTGGTATAACTAGAAATTTTTATTGTGTTTGTGTTTATTTTGTACCTTGGTAGGAGATTAGTTCCTCATCTGAATAGATGTGTTATTCGTTATGGACTTATGGGTTATGTTAGGTAAAAATTAACTCTTTGATCATTATAGGTTTTAGTGGATAGTGTATTGTTTGGATGTGATGGTCCACCGATGGGCATACTGGAGTTCTATCATGGTACCCTTGTTTTATTTTAGAAAAGATCAATAGTTGGATTGTATGTACCTTGGGTAAATATGGTTAGACTTAATCCCCTTCGGGAATTGTACTTAAATAAGTGTGCTTGTTTTTCTCTCGATGACCCATATATAGACCTACCCATGTCTTAAAATATTTAATTGTTTAATTATACCACTATAATATATTATTATTGAGTTTTGTTGAAAACAGCCTATGGACTCCTTGGGGTCCTTTTTAAGAGAAGCGAGAATTACGTAAGAAATAGAGATCATATATCTCTCTTATTTTATTATACAGAAGCACGTACAAATATATAGGGAAGAGAAATAACAATACTCCCCAAAATGAAAGGAGAGGTTACAACAGAGAGAGAATAATGGGATATGATTTAAACAAACACTCCTAATAATATATAATTATTTTCTACGTAATATATGCCAACATTCCCCCTTATTACATTATTCTTGCAAATGTAACCCCTGAAAAGTTCAAATTTCACTTTTCCAAGAGATTTGGTGAGAATATCAGCTACTTGTGCTTTTGTAGGACAATACTGGAGCTGAATGTGATGGTTCAAGACGTGGTCTCAATGAAATGATAATCAATCTAAATATTTTATGTTCATTATGAAAAATAGGATTCTACATGAGATTCAACACACTCTGATTTGTCATGATAGAGTAATAGGTGACTATTTTTAGGAATGCCCATGTCATCCAAAATGTGATGTAACCATATCACTTCACACATAAATCCTCGTGTGTTACGATATTTTGCCTCTATGGATGAAATAGAAAGAACATTCTACTTATTTCTTATCCACAAGATAGTTCCATATCCAGATGAAAAATGTATCTTGTCATTGACTTCCTCTCATCAACAGATCCGGCGTGGTTTGAGTGAACATATTTTTGTAAGAAGAATTGATCATTCTTCTTATATTCCAGACCATAATCAATTTTACCTTGGACATATCTCAAAACATGCTTTGTTGTAATCCAATGACATTTTTCTCTCTACATGAACTTGAAAGATAGCCGACACCATAGCATAAATATGATCTTGTATATGTCAAGTAGATGAGCCCTCCAAAAATTTCTATGTATGAGTAACATCTACTTGAGGTGAGTCTCAGAATCTGAAAGTTGTAATCCTTTTTGGTGGGGATATAGGTTTATAATTGGACATTTTGTACTTTTCTAGGAGTGTCTTGGTGTACTTTATCTGGGAGACAAAAATGTGATGCTTATTTTTCCATATCTCCAAGCCAAGACAATAATGTAGTAGCCCCAAATCTGTCATGTCGAAGGTTATTTTGAGATCATTCTTCACAATATCAACTTGATCTTTTAAACTGCCGATGATCACAAGATCATCCACATACACAAAAAGAATGAAAATTTCTTTTCCTACCTTCTTTATATACAAATTTGAATCTAAGGGGATACGAGTGAACCCATGCTACAAAAAGGTGATCATCTATCTTGATATACCATGCCCTAGGAGCTTGTTTCAGTCCATAAAATGATTTGATGAGATGACATACCTTTTTAGGATGATCTTCATCAAAAAATCCTTCAGTTGGGTCATGTACACTTCTTCTTTTAGATCACCATTTAGGAAAGCACTCTTGATATCCATCTACTGAATTTTCCATCCTTTCTATGTTGCTAGTGTGTAAAACTACTCTGATGGTCTTGATCTTCATAGTGGGTGCAAAGGTTTCTTCATAGTCAATGCCCTCTTTCTGAGCATATCCTTTTGCTACAAGTCATTCTTTATGTTTTTCAATGGATCCATCTGCCTTATATTTTGTTTTGAAAACCCATTTGCAGCCTATGGGTTTCTTTCCTGTAGGCAGATCGACAAGTTCCCATGTCCAATTTTGTATGAGTGAGTCATATTTTGCATCCATGGCTTCTTTCCACTGAGGTTGACTGAGTGCTTCACGAACATTATCAGGCTCGAAGCTATTAATCAATGAACTCATGAGTGCAAAATTTACCTCATTTCTTATCTGAATCATTTTGACTCTAGATGAAGTATCTAGGGAGTTATTGCAAATGAGAGTCTTTGATGGTGCTTTGTACCCACTTCGATGAGAACTCAGTTACTTTTGTGAAGAACTATTTTGTTGACATGAGGATGGATGCAGAGTAACATTCTCCAGTTCTCCAAGGTCAACATATATCCCCCTTATAGCACATCTTTTCTCTGATTAGTCTCCTTTGGATGATCATCTGATTCGAGAGACTAGTTGGTGAGAGGTGGTTGGTAATCGCTTCTTTGTTGCGCTATTGAGTCAAAGGATGACTCATCACAAACCACATATCAACTCTCATATATTTTATTTGTCTCAATATCCATGAGACAATATGCCTTCGAGGTAGTGTTATATCCCAATAGGATGCACGAGAGTGTTTTTGGTTGGACTTTATTTCTCTTCTAAGTTGGGACATGCATGTATGTTATGCAACCAAATACTCATAAATGAGAAATTGATGGCTTTATACCACTCCATACCTCTTCTAACATTTTATTTTGTAGAATATTTGTCGGTTCCCTATTGAGAAGATAAATAGTTGTCTATACTACTTTAGCCTAATATCGATCCTCCAACTTTGTTGTTGAAAGCATGCAGTGAGCCATCTCCATCATTGTGTGATTGTGTTGCTCCAAATGTTTTTTTCTAGGGTGTGTAGGGAGAAGTAAAGTTATGCTTAATGCCTTGTTTGTTCAGGAATGCCAAGAACTTCTTTGATGTGAATTCTCCCCCTCGATTTGAGCGGAGTAGAAGAAGAGGTTGTCTGGTCTCTTTCACAACACGTTGATAGAAGATCTAGAAATGGTGAAGAGCCTCACTCTTCTTTTTCAAGAAAAACACCCACATCTTTCGAGAGTAGTCATCCATGAACATAGTTGGAAGTACTTGTATCCTAAAAGGAAGCAGAAATGGTCCATTCAGATCGGTATGAACTACCTCTAGATTGTTTGGCATGGAATGTGCTCACCTTAAATGGATCCTTGTGTTGTTTTCCAGTAGATAGCCAAGGAAAATAGGAAAGAAACTGGATAATTTGGGAAGTCCATGTACCATTGCTTTTGAACTCAACTGGTGCAAAGATCCAATAGACAAGTGACCATATCGGTAATGCCATAGGGTAGTAGATTCTATTGTTGAGGCAGATAAAGCTACTATAGAAGATGAAATAGTATCTAAAGAAAATAACTTATCTTTTATAAAATCTCTAGCAATAATCGTACCTTGTCTTGAGATCAAACATGATTTGATGCCATTTTGAACAAGAAATTCTACCTTTAGATGATGATTTAGGAGCTAACTGACTGACAAGAGGTTGCTAGTCAATCCAGGAACATATAGTACCTTTGTAAGTGTACATTTTCATGGTCCCATGAGGAATGGTAACTTGGCCTATTCCTTCGCTACGTACTCTTTGTCATCTGCTATCCGAACTTGATCTCTAATGGGTTGTTCATTCAGTATATCAAACAACTTCTTGTCACCTGACATATGCTTACTAGCACCCAAGTCTATCAACCAAACTCTCTTCGTGGGTTGCAAAGTATGAGAGACTAGTACAAGATTCTTACCACAATTGGCTCCTTCTTGGTGTCTCCTCATTAGAGTCATCATCTTGTTGAGTTGTGAGATGTCCCTTCTACTTTCTTCGGTGGGGACGTTGTTTTGAATTTTGAAAATCATCGCACCTGGATGGGATTGATTGACTCAAAGACCCTTGTTTCAAGCCATTTTACCAACAGTGATCAGTGTCATGTGAGTGTTGGTTTTGCATATTTGACACCACCTCTTTAATTTTGAGCTTGCTGTTGTTGATGTTGATGTGCTTGTGTTTTCTTCTCTGGGGACCTTTCTCGATTCTTTTGGCCATGATGGGGCTTTGAGAAAAGGGATTTGTCTTGGGCCTCATCTTGGACTGAATTGATGGCCTCCTCCTAGCTACAATAAGTTCACGAGTTCTTCGAACATCACTTTCCATTTGGATACATTCAGTGTCGTAACAAACACTCGGAACTGAGAAGGGAGTTCCCTCAAGGTGATCGGAACCAAAATCTTGTCTTCTACCTTTTCACCGAGCGCTAGTAACTTCATTCGCAACTTAGCCACCGACGTAAGAACTCCTCAACTTTCTCATCTGACCCCATAGATAGGGTGTGCATGTTTCAACTAAAGATGGAGTATCTTAGTTTGATTCTTCACCTCAAATATGGTTTCTAGTTTATCCCATGCTTCCTACAGGTTTCTCTATCCTAAACATGCAGTTGCACATCATCAATGATACTCAACATGATCAACATCAATGCTTTGGCACTAGCCATCTCATATTTTATGAGTTCATCGGGCAAAGTGGGAACTATCACTGACCCTATGACAATGCCCCATAATCCTTCAAACTAAAGGATAGTTTGCATCTTTGTTTTCCAGGCCGCATAATTTGGCCCTTTAAGTAATTGAGCATCGAATAGAAGCAATTTTGGTGCAGACATTGTAATAAATAAAAATAAAAACTTTTATTAATTTCAAAGAATTATTACAAGTCTTCACTCACTGTTGAGATAATCGGCCTCTGAGATGTTCTCGATATTCTCGTCTGAGATATGGCAATGCTTCTTAGGGAGTTATTATTCGTCTTCACATTCTACGTCATAACCAACTTCTAGCTCTTCTTGAACTCTTTTCACTTGGCAGCTGATGTCGAAAAGGAAATACTCCAGAAGTCCTCTTCGAACCAGTTCGTCAAATACAAGGTTATCGGTGTTGCAAAGCTCGTTAAGCAATGCAAAATAGAACCCAAAGCTTTCTTGAGATTCTAGATGGTCCTCTACAGCTTGCGAGGTGTTGATACGGCTTTCTATATATCCGATGGTTTCTTTCATGCTTGACATTCAGCGTTGGTCTATGGGATTCATCTTGTGCTCGTTTGAGTAACTTTTCAGGCAATACTGGCACCCTTTCATTATTATTATTATGCAAGCATTTCGTTGCACCACGTATTTTCTCGTCTTACGTCTAATAAAGAAAGCCTAAGATTAATGTATAAGAAAATGCGTCGAGCAACAAAAACAATGTAGCAGTATTTCCTGCTTTTATTCTTGACGCCGGTAATAATAATAATAAAAACTTTGTCTTTCAGCAATTCGCTGATTGAAATTTCCTTGTTCATACATACTCAGCCTATGCTTTTCTTTACGCAGAAGGTATGTATGGACTTCAAACAACAGAGAATCCATGTGGATAATGACTTTCTGTATTGTCCACGTGGCTTACCAGCCTGATCTACTCGTCCAAGCAACAATCCATGTAAATTCTTCTATCCACGCATGCAAAAATATCCAGCAATCGACAAATCTCCACGCAATAGGTATTATGTAGACATCTAGTCAGACCGATTACCAATTCCACGTAAAGAATAGGCAATGAAATTTTAAGGTTTTTTCGTCATGCAGCCTCTTCTCCTCCTCTACGTCACGTAGCAGAATAAAGAAGGAATATTGGGAAATTTCCACACATAAGCTAGAGGATCACGTGTTGGTTGATAATCTCCACATTGGTCTCTTTCACGTACCCTTTTCTACTGCAATTTCATATAGCAGATAATACACATGGGCTCACAGAACCTTTTTCTTTTTCTCAACGAATCTCTCCACACGTCCAAGCAGCAGGAATAAGAGGATCTCCCAGTAGCATCAATTCAGAATTACATGCTCAGGATCTCTACAGCAAATTCATGGGTAGATGTTCTAGTCCACGTAGAGAGAGAGTAAAGAAAACTTTTCTCTATTCCCAAGCTTCCAGGCTCTGATACCAGATTGAGAGGAGCGAGAAGTGGAGAAGAAATAGAGATCAGATATCTCTCTTATATTATTATTCAGAAGCATGTACAAATATATAGGGAAGAGAAATAAAAATACTCCCCAAAATGAAAGGAGAGGAGAGAGAATAATGGGATATGATTTAAACAAACACTCCTAATAATATATAATTATTTGCTACGTAATCTATGCCAACACGTTTCTGACCTTGTCCTTCGGGATTTGGTTTTTATAAGTTTTAAGATCTGATCTTAACTGAGGTTATGTCATAATTTTTCATCGAGGGCTGCAACTCTTTGGTTTGAAGGCTATGTTTGAGTAAATCATTGATTGCCCTCTTGATAATTTGATGTCCTCTCGATGAGGAAGAGTAGTGTTTATGGGGTAATCTCTCCTTTGTCGCCTTCATTTTTTGGTTGATGATATCTTAGAGAGGTATAAGTTTTTGTTTGGAAACTCACTCTCATTTAAATATAGTGAATCTATTTGAGTATTAACCGTAAACATTGTTCTCCCTGATACTAATTTAAACTCCTTGAATTCGTAAAAACAAAATTGTATCTCTAATGTGCGCCTTCATTGTAACTCCTATTGATAATTATGGATATATGTATTTTTTTGGGAAAACTCTTGTAAACTTGGTGTGTTCCATTTTGGTTAATGATCTCTTGTTCTATAAAATTAATAATGTGATATTCTCGGCCCTTCCTACTCTTTAAAATCAAATGGGTAATGTGTTAAACTTGAAAATATTGGAAGTCTAATTAGGAGGCTTGGATGTTCAAAACTTAATAAGTAATGTGGACATTATAGAAAATGGTTCCTTACTTTAACCTGGTAGCTTAATAGAAGAAATAAAACTATGTGAAAAATAACAAGAAACCTCTTATACTCCCCCTAGAAGAAGAATGGATAAATTTTTCCGCCTATATAGAATGGCAAGATATCATGCCAACATTGACAATGATCCATAATGATGCAATATATGGGATATCATAATAAAAGGAATGCATTAATTAAGAAAACTTATAAAAATGTGATTAGCAAATGTAACTATAACTTGTGTCTTATAATTTGGATTATGGAACGAGTAATTTTATGAGATTGAACACAAGTAGAATGTATAAATAGACAACCTTGATTGTATAAATTTCTATTGGAGACCCTAGAATTTTTTAAGGACAAAATTTGAAGGGTTGAACTAATTAAAAGGTTCCCTTGAACTACTATAAGAATATCTAATCTCTTTTGCGGCATAAGATTTTGGGGTGTGATATGGTTGAGTACTTTCCATACCTCCCCTTGTTATATCAAACAATAAACATATGTATAATAGTTATAACACAAGTATATGCTAGGTCATTTTGGACCTCTCTTTGGGTAGTGCAAAGTTTTAGAGGTATGTCTAAGGATTCTATCACCTTGTTAGAATGAATTATTTTTATGTTCATATTGATGGACCCTATGTCCCATCATGCCAAAGGTGACCAATGTTGAACCTTTAGGTTTGTCCGCCTACCCTGATTAATGAAACACCTTGTTGATAGTGATGTGTTCTAGTTGTGTTTTACTCCCTTGAACATAAATGTGTGTGATTCCCCTTGTAGGAGTCTTTTGGGTCATCATACCCTTGTTGCCTCGTGCTTTGATGAGTATATAATTTTTCTCTAGGAGTGAGTCTATTTCTCTAGTTTCATGAGGGGAACCTTACTTGTGTTTGGAATAGGAAATTGGTGACCTAGGCTTAGTGGCAAGCTTAGGAAACATATGTTAAGGATATGAAGGAATTTTGGAAATTCTTCTTTTTGTTGAGGAACCATGATGTTGTCCCCTTGTCTCTAGGAAGAGAAAGTGTAGGTGGTTTTTGTAACTTCTTACAAGTATGTTGGTGTGTTTCCCTAGAAATTGTTGGTTGGACCTCTCTTGTTGTCTATTTTCTCCTAGCTTGCTTGGGCATTCCTATGGATTATAATATTATGCTTATGAACTTTTTAAGATTCTTTTGAGCTAGGGTAGTACTTACATAAATAAATTATGTTTTTCATATAAAGTGATTAGTTAGTTTGGGCAAGGATTACTTATCATCAAAGTGGAAATGTTGTCTAAGTGTTTAGGGTTTCTAAATTAGGATTAGTGTTGTGTGTTCAATATTTGAGTACAAATTTAAGTTATAGAAATCTCATGGAAAATATTATTCTTAGTATTACCATGCAAATCTAATTGAATCCTTTCGAGTTATAAAAGTTCTTCTAATGAATAGTCTGCATCCTTATAAATGATTTTGCTAATTTAGGTGTTTTCCTTGTTATTAAACCTTGTCTTGTGTGGTCCTAAATTTTCTAGACCTATGAGTAGGTGTGTTTCCTCATGCAAAATTTAGGGTCATGATTGGTAGTTGTTAACCTTGTCTAAATAACGAACATTGAAGTATAATTCAACCTAAATGGAGGTTTTACCTTCCTTTTCTCATGTGTTGCACCCATGTGTGACTATGTGGACCCTGTATGTGTGTAACCCTTCCTATTCTTCTTTGACCTTAATTGTTATTATTTGGGATTCTATTTGCATTTTCCTCTTTAAATGTTGTGTTGTAACTTGATTAACCTCGTAGAGTTACTCTATAGAATTGAATGTTTGCAAACTTGTTTGGAAACGGTTTAGTATCTTGTGCTTAGTAATCTCCCTTCTCTTTTTCAATAAGATTGACCAAATTTGGTTCCGTGAGCCCACTTTTGTTTGAAATAAATAAATCCCACAAATGGCGAACTTCTATTCATATGCATTGTTTCCCTACCTCTTTCTGTGACTTCCAGGAGGAAGTCAAATCTAAGGGGAGGGGGATGTAATGCCCACTCCTCTTTGGCGCTGATTGTATTATGATTTTTAATTTTGGTTGATTAGAGACATGAACCTAATTTTTTAATCTTAGTTAGCATGTTGTTAAGATATGAGGGACACTATACGTACTCCAAAATTGTAAGGTGTTGTCTTTGCGAACATTGTAACAAGTGCCCCAATGATGATACTGTCTCCTCGCAAGATGTTCGGGATCCGTAAGAGCTCTCCAAGTATGCGTTAACATCCTGCATGCCCCACTTAGCCCCCACGTGCCTTAGTTTTTCCTTTTCCCCTCTTTTCTTAGCCTTTTTCTCTTCAGTTATGAAACCGCCGCCCGACTGGCGGCGGGGTCTCAGTGACCGCCGCCACGAACAGGTGGCGGTCCCTGTAACCGCTGCCCTACTCGAGCGGTGGTACTTTACACATTTTCTAGAAGGCTATTTTTACATGACTCACATAAATTAAACAGTTTACCTGCTTTCTCTTACTGCCATGAGCTTGCATTTATGATTATGGTTCCCTGGAATAGTGTTTTGCCATTGTTTATAGTTTAAGAGTTCTATTTGGCTTTTACCTTGGGTAAATGCAAATGCTATAAATAGATGGCTTGTGCTCAAGCAAATGGCCCCTCATTCTTGCTCCCATCTTCTCATTTCATTTCGGCTTTTATTCATCTTAGGATTGATAGTTTAGTTCATTTCATGCTTAGTTAGCATTGTTTTGCATAGCTTAGTAAGCCACATATCCAGCTTTGTGAAAGTTCTTTCATTACTTCAGCCCTCAAGTTTTCCTTTGAACTTCTCTTTGCATAGATTTAGCTTCCATTTTGATTAGAGTTTTAGTTTAGTTCATTACATGCTTAGTTAGCATTGTTTCACTTGTTGGTAAGACACATATCCAGCTTGTCAAGGTGAGTTGTTGTTTTATCCAATCCATTGGAGTAGAATAGCTTAGGAAGCCATTACGGTTGCAGGTTTTCTCCTCAAACAGGATAGTTTCAGGTTCTGGATGCTTTATGTTGCATGACTCGCAATAAATCCCGCTAGGAATTGCATAAGCCAAGCTTTGTACTCTTGCGCTATCCCTCTCCTACTTGCATTGTATTCGGTGTGTATTTTGAGATGCCTTTATCCCAATATCTACTTCTATTGATGCTAGCATTACACGCTTTTCTGGATCCACGTGAACATGAAAGAACGAGGAGATCACACTGAGGGAAAAGATCACACACACCATCGGATTCGCCACTCTTACTGCGGAATCCGGTTTTAGCTTTCAAAGTTTTAGTTAGAATCATATCAAATAGAGTAGTTAATTGCTTTATTTCAGAGTTAATTCTATTCTCGATATTGCCGTGGAAGTCAGTGGGGATTGATAGTTTCGAGAAACTATGATTCACTCCTCACTTCGAGGGAGGATCGAGAATCTTGCAAATAGGTTAGAAAAGCTATTTTATTGTTTAGAATAGATCTACAAATTACACAGACAAATAGCTACACTCGGTTATTTTGTTTGTTTTAAATTATTATTTAGTTGTCATTTCTAGATATTTTAAATAGCTGCTTTCTTAAATTCATATAATTCATCAGAAAATACAAAAATAGAGGAATCATATATGCTATAGATATATTTCACATAGTTAAATTTCACTTTATTGCAGTTTGTTTACATTATTGCTTTTGTATGACAATTACGGGACCTAGGGAGCCCAGAGAATACGTTTTCGAGCCAATCATGCCTCAGCCCAATCTCATCACAGCAATAACTGATATAGATCAAAATCTTAGGATCCAAGTCTTCCGAACAACGGTAAGCTTGCAACAAATCAATTCCCAATTGAGAGGATTAAACAGAGAAGATGACCAAGCATACACGTTTTGGTCAAATCAGCCAAATTACATATTACCCTAGGTATATATGATTATAAGAGGTTAGAAAGAGTAAAAACCTTTGGATGTGATCCTTTGTCCCACACCCAGTGTGTAGGAGACACCCTCACGGAAATAGATACTAGTTTAAGGATCCGAGTTGCACTGACGAACACCTGTGAAATATTATGAGAAAATCACACACCTATTGGTCTTAAATATAGAAGCTGAGAAAGCATACAATTACTGGATACTAGGGATTAGGACTTGATTCCATGCATGACTTTAGTAGGTCCACAAGAACCGTGAATCTACGGTTGTGACCCCCAAATCCACACCCCAATGAATCCATAGGAAAATTAGGCATAAACAACGGCCTACGCACACTAGTATTCTAGTCCACTCCACTTCCACCCATCATCATCAAAAATTATCCTTGCTTTGGACACAACAACTAACAAAACTAGAGAGTTCTTGACTAGGCCGAGAGAACCGTCCATAAAATTGACTGCATTTACCATCCACCATATGACTGTGTCAGGAGAAATACATGAAACTATCCCGGGTCATTTTCCATGTATTCCAACCCTATAGATCGAATCACGCGAGCTCGATATTGATTGGAGCCTTCGAGAAGTCATCCTTGCGATCGATCTATCACACCATCCAAGTTAGAAGGGCCTTCTTTGCCTTAGATTCACAAATTCCATTAGTGCGTGTCAAGACATTAGATTACTAAACTAGCTTGCATGCACTCGTACATATTCCATCCCCATCGGCTATCTCGGCACGACCTCGGGAGGTCGGGTACGCGAAAAGAGTTACTTATAGATTCCCATGCTCGCATGTCACTTTTCCAACGCATACAAAATTGGTGAACTCCGACATGAAACAAACAACTGTTTCACCTTCTATACCTCATCACATCAGCTTCACCAACAAAATTGGTGAACCCGACGTGAAACAAACAATTGTTTCACCTTCTATACCTCATCGGCCTTCACATCAGCTTCACCAACAAAATTGGTGAACCCGACGTGAATCAAACAAAATTAGCGAAGCTGACGTAAACTTCCTACATTCTCATCCGAGTCATAGTATCACGTTTTCAGTAAAATTTAGTTTACTTTTCATCTTCTCCACCTCATTAGCTTTCACGAATCATTTTCGCTCTCTCCCATTATTTTGTGGGTATTCATATACCCCCCGAATATGTCGAGGATTCGATGCATATGGCAGACCCCTCTTGGGTCTTGAGGCATACTACGCCCAACAGAATAGACAATCATCACCCTCACTCTCAGTATGGGGAGACAACTATTCAACTAATCAGTTGTCAACACAAACTCCAAGAATCAGATATAGCTCGTCCTTCCAAACAGAGGGGTTGGAATAAATTGCTCAAACGCAACAAACAGAGCCTTCAGGCTCGAACAATATGACGTTCACCGGAGAATCTGGTTCATCTCCTCGGTACTACTTAGACCACAAATTAGTAGACAATCAGATTCATACCAAGGTTTAGACGATGAATATTCGGTGCGTTATGCCAGGAATGACCAACGTTCTCGAGGCATGTATCCACCTGTAGGAGGTTTACAAATACAACCTGAGGTTTCTTTCCAAGAAAATACCTATATGCCACTGCGTATAGGAAATACTCTCGGAGAAACTTGGCAGGACAACGATCAGTTCATAGCAGGATATCATATGCCTATACAAAACCATAGTATACAACAAATGCCACCAAGGCAGAATATCGTGACTTCACCAAATGAAGTCATTTCAACTCTAATAGAAAAGGTTAGAGGGTTAGAACTTGCCCAAGCAAGTCAAAACTCGCAATTCATGTAAACAGGGAGTTCTAATCCTCCATACCATCCTAGCCAAGTAGATCTCCTCACAGGAGTAGGCACGTTAGGCATGACTCCTTAGTATTTACAACAAACGCCAAATAGACCCACCATCTCTAACACTGTTCCTCCCGGTCTAGTACATAACAATCCATTCCTGGACAGTACCCCGTCATACTTAAACATATACTCCAAATCACCACAAGGGGATATGTTCTCCTCTCCCGGCATGTTTGCTCAAACACAGGGGCTTCCTTACGCCCCTACCAACGCGTACGCTATGCCATATCAACAACCCATTCCAACGCCACTTCCTCAACAGGCACCATCAATGGTCGAAACATATGCAATAGGGACTTACTCAGAATATTTGAAAGAGCCCTTAGATTTCACCATACGAAGCGTCATGCTTCCAAGACCTCTTCCCGATTTTCCCAAATACAAAGGTGAGGGAGATCCGAATGCGCATATCAAAGCTTACGCTACAGCCATTCGAGAGCTACTCCCATGGGATGGGGTTGTTGCTAAAATATTCCCAAAAACCTTGGAAGGCATCGCTCTCGATTGGTATTATAGAATACCTGAGGCTTCTATACATTCATTCAAACAAGGCCTTCGACATGAACAAACTATTAAGGACAGGAATCAGAGAATTCTTACACATCAAACAAGAGCACAATGAATTTGTTGCCCATTTCATACAGAGGTGGCGTACAGTCCTTTATTCCTCGGCAAGTGCTCCAAACATGAATCAAATGGAACTATGTGATTTATTCCTTCATTCACTTAGCAGAGAAGTAAAGGAAGAAGTTCAAAAGTTCCCGTTACGAACTTACGATGAGGTAATGGAGAGTGCCCTTCGAATAGATCAAGCAGTGATTGATAGTGGTCGCAAAACATATGGAGCAAACGGGAGGTTAATCGCCCCCAATCAGAACACTACAAA
This sequence comes from Taxus wallichiana var. yunnanensis, assembly GCA_018340775.1. Classification (NCBI taxonomy): domain Eukaryota; kingdom Viridiplantae; phylum Streptophyta; class Pinopsida; order Cupressales; family Taxaceae; genus Taxus; species Taxus wallichiana. The sequence goes on along the minus strand of CM031237.1, from coordinate 413,347,681 downwards.
TTATCCCACTACCAAAAACGTCAATCAAAGACCTAAAGTCCTTAAAAAAAATCGGGGTGTGACAATGATGGAGTAACCGACCAGCCTAAGAAGGTAAATGTTGTCAATACTCCATCACAAACAAACAACCAACGAAACAAAAACTTTACCCCGACAATCAATACAGTGGATTTTAACCATCCACAACAACAACAACAACAACGGTGAAATCCCATACAAGGGCCAAGCCAAAATTTAACTAGGTATCAAAACCAGAATTCAAACCAAAGACAACAAACACAAAATTTCAATAGACAATGGTTTGATCAAAATTATGGGCCACAATACACATCAAACCAACAAACTAGGAATTACAATCCTAACTCATATTGTGGTTTCCACAAAATTTGGGGCCACGACACTAGAACATTCCGTGACTACAATAAATTCATGCAACACTTGCCAAATGAACAAAACAACTTTTTATGGATATGTTCTTAGCAGATCCTACGTCACCAACAGAAAATACTTTCTCGGGCGGTTTCCCCTCAAAACGAACCCCTGAAGATCTTTAATGATCCACTCCCAAATCATGGTAACAACAGGCTAAATCCAACTGGGATGAACAAGGGTGCAATAACAGGAAACAATGATCATGAAGCCTCGACTTCACTAAATCCATTAGTTGCGCCGCAACTAGGAAGTCAACCACGACCTAAGGTAGTCGGATTAGTAGAGTTAGACACTGAATTACCCATCGAAGCTATAACAAGGACATGAGAATATTTCTCTCAGCCAAGTCCAAACCACCTGCCAGAAACGGATAACATCCAACAAATCGTAGCAAATCCTGTGGGTGCTTATGATTTAATTAATGATCTAACAAAAACCTTCTCGCATATTTCATTTTTAGACTTGCTAAAGAACTCTCCTACCCACAGGGCTGCTCTTTTAGAAGCATTGGGTTTAGGTCATTTAATCAACATCACTCCACCTCCTGAAACACAGGTAAATCATATAGACTTTGATGTTCATCCTCCAGGGCAGGCGGATAGGGATGTCGAATTCATATTCGAGATAAACAAAATGCCAACAGATGCTGAGATCACACGCCGAGGTGATCCAGCCCTACATCTGCAAGTATGGGTTTATAACAACTATGTAAAGCGTGCAATGGTAGATGATGGGGCAGCGGTTAACATAGTCCCCTTCTCTTTTCTTCAAAAGCTAGGGTATGGAGAAACCAATTGTTCCACAACTCGAAACACGCTAAGAGGCTATGACAGCCTTAAAGCCACTTCAATTGGAACTATAATATTACCAGTCACCTTAGGACCCAAAACCATTTTGACTGAGTTTTATATTATAGATCGAGAAACTAACTATAATATGATCCTCGGCCGACCATGGATACACCGCATGAAGGCAATCCCTTCTACACTATTTCAAGAAGTAAGGTTTTTACATCTAGGAAAGGTATTCGTGGCCAAAGGTGATCCAAAACCATTTGATGTACACCTAGCCGACTTAAAAAAGAGACCAGGCGTACACTCGGAGTTTGAACTCCCAACAAATCAACTTAATAAACCTACCGATGCAAAAACAAAAGAAAAGTTGGTACCTACGACAGATCTTGAAACTGTCAGCATAGCCAAAACAACCCCAACCCCCAAAGATAAGGCTAACACTATAGAAACAGTGTCATTAGGGACTACTGCAAAAATCGTTGAGTTAATAGAACAAGATCAACCAATGTTCTTACCATTTGATTCAGTAGGCATAGGATATTCCCTAGGTGTTGGTTCTCTTCCAGCAGAGGATCTCTGCATGGTGGAAGTAGAGTGCGCAAACACAACAAATACCCCAACATCTATACTCCCAGCTAAGTATTGGACTCTCCATTTTGATGGGGCTAGATGCCATTATGGAGTAGGGGCAGGTATAATTCTTACTTCACCCGAAGAGAAAGTCCTGCCATTTTCCTTTAAACTAAATTTTGAATGCACAAACAATGACGCTGAGTATGAAGCCCTCCTCCTTGGCCTCACCTTAGCCAAAAGAATTGGTGTTGATAACATCAGAGTCTTAGGAGACTCGCAATTAGTGGCAAACCAAGTTTCTGAAGTATATGAAACTAAAGCCGAACACTTGCAGCTTTACAAAAATGTTGTATTAGATTTAAGCAAGGCATTTAACTTCATATCCATTGAAGCAATCTCGCGAGAGAGAAATCTTCTCGCCGATTCAATAGCAACTTCAGCATCATGTTTTACTCCAAGCAATGAGTTAGAAGATACCCATTTCATGGTGTCCATTCGTAATGAACCATTAATAAAAACAATGACAAATCCCCTTTTAAACGAGGGTGAATCTACCATCCTAGACCATGTTGATAGCGATATGGCTACTTTGGATTACTTAAACACCTATGTGGCACTACATCTCTCCTATCATATGCTAGATTTGTCCTTAATTCCACATTCGTCTTCCTATTTCGGAAATCCCATGATGGATTTTCCCTCACAAGTGGAACCTAGCATATACGCAGTAGAAAATGGGGATGATTTGGATTTACCCCCAGCACCGCCTGAGTTTGAAGAGGGTAACGCCTCTTTGATCGAAGAAACAATCGATGTCAACATCGGAATGAGGATGAACCAAGAATTTTGAAATTAGGATCCTCGTTAACCCCAGAAGAGGTAGAAATACATACTCGGATCCTCAAAGAACATCAGAAGGTGTTTGCATTTAATTATAAAGAGATGACAGGCGTCGCACCCCACATCGTGGTACACAACCTCGTCACTAAGTCTGATGCAAAGCCAGTTAAACAAAAATCGAGACCCATGAAACCCAAGGTAGCTCTCATGGTAAAGGAGGAGGTAATAAAACTCCTCTAGGTAGGGTTCATCAAACCAGTCAACTACTCCCAATGGGTATCTAACATCATTCCCATTCTCAAGAAGAATGGAAAGATACGTATCTCGTAGATTTATTAGACATCAATAAGGCATGTCCTAAGGATGACTTCCCATTGCCGTCTATTGATGTCATTATTGATGCAACAGCTGGGTTTGAACTTTTGTCTCTCATGGATGGATTCTCGGGATATAATCAAATTAAAATATCTGAGCAAGATCAAGCTAAAACCACGTTTATAACTCCTTGGGGAACCTATTGCTACGTTGTTATGCCATTCGGTCTCAAAAACACTGGTGCTACATACCAGCAGGCTATGACATATATATTCCACGATTTAATTCATAAAATCATGGAATCCTACGTAGATGACTTGTTGGCTAAGGCCAAGAAGCGTTGTGACCATCCGAAGTACTCCGCATCATTCTTTCACGCCTAATAGAATACGGAGTCACACTAAATCCAGAGAAATGTGTCTTTGGTGTAACAGGAGGAAAGCTCCTAGGTTACATCATATCGTCACGAGGAATAGATGTTGACCCAACCAAAATTCGGCTGTCCTCGAAATGGTTCCACCTTCGGATGAATCTGGAATCAGGTCATTTCTCGAAAGCTGGGTGCAATCCGAAGATTCATCCCGACTTGAGCTTCGCTTCATCCAATTAACAATTTACTCAAGAAAGACTATAGCATTGATTGGACCAAGACTGCAATGAAGCTTTTGACGCGGTTAAGCATTTCTTGTTGTCACCACCTACGCTAATGCCACCTAAGCTAGATCACCCATTAATTTTATACTCACGAGCTACCAATGTCTCGTTAGCTTGTATGTTGGCCCAAGAGGACGATGACAAGAGAGAACGTGCATTTATTTCATTAGCCGAACACTGCTCGACTATGAAACATGCTATACACAAGCAGAACAAGAATGCCTCGCCATAGTCTTTGCTACTAAACGCTTAAGACACTATATGCTGAACCAAGAAACAAGGATCATGGTAAAAACGGACCATTTACGAACTTTCCTCACACAAGGGTCCTTGTCTAAAAAGGTTGGACGTTTTATAACCTTAATGGGAGAATTCAAATTAACGTTTGTAAATCAGAAGTCAGTTAAGGGACAAATCATTGTGGATTGGTTAGCTGATAACCCATTAGATGGAGGCAATCTAGTAGATTTAGATTTTCTAGATGAGTGCGTATACTACATCGAAACCCGACCTTCTATCTCTAAGTGTCCCTGGTACACTGATATCATTAATTATATCATGGACCATACGTATCCAGAAGGAGCTACACCATAACAAAGAAGGCAGTTACGCATTATCGTAGCTAAATACGTCATTATAGAGCAAGTGCTCTATCAAAAAGCGTTCGATGGAATGCTCCTAAGATGTGTCGACACAGAAGAATCCAAGAAGATTCTCCATGAATCTCATAGTGGAATATGTGGAGGCCACTTTGGTGGCCATGCCACTGCTCGAAAAATACATCGAATGGGCTATTTCTGGCCCACTCTAGAACATGATGCAATAGAGTTTGTACGCAGGTGTCATAAGTGTCAGGAGTTCTCCCATGAGATCCACATACCGGCACAAGCTCTGCAACCAATCACTACTCCATGGCCCTTTTCTACATGAGACCTAGAATTAATAGGGAAATTCTCTCCTCGTCCGATGGCCATAATTTTATAATCACGGCCACCGAATATTTTACCAAATGGGTAGAGGCTATGCCTCTTACTACTATACTGTTCTCGTAATCACCAAGTTCATTTTGAACTAAATCATTTACAGCAATATGGTATCCCACAAATCATTATCTCCGATAATGGAACTTCTTTTAAGAATGAAGAGGTTCGCGAGCTATGCAATAAATTTAAGATAAGCCATCATACGGCTTCCTTGTATTACCCTCAAGCCAATGGACAGGCTGAAGCGACGAATAAAACACTAAAAGCCATTCTCCTTAAAATGGTGAAAGAAAACAAATGAGATTGGCACTTGAAGTTATATCTGGCCTTATGGGCCCACCGAACCTCAATAAGAACACCCACAGGAGCAATGCCTTTTTCACTAGTGTTCGGGGCAGAGGCAGTTCTCCCACTCGAGGTTGAAATACCCAGTCTCCGCATTTCATTACAAGGAATTCTGGATGAAGACGCTTACAGAGAAGCATGTCTTTCCCAACTAGAAAGCCTAGATGAAACTAGGTTAGATGTTGAACAGCGACATAGAATCTATGCTGACCGGATGTGCCGGCAGTACAACAAGAAGGTCTATGAATGCGACATATACGAAGGTGATCTAGTTCTAAGGCTAGACAGGATCGACAAAAAGACCGGCGAAGGAAGGAAATTCCGGCCCAAATGGTTAGGCCCGTCTTAGAGTCATGAAGGACTATGGAAATGGTGCATACCTCTTATGTACGCTAGAAGGTGAGGAATTTGGCGAAACAGTCAATTCCCTGCACCTTAAGCGTTTCTACACGTAAGCAGCTAGCACTACCTATATAACTATCTACATTGTATTTTCATACGATTAGGATCATGTTGTCCACTTATTTCTTACACAAATTGTGATCAAGGAATTTATTTTCAAAAGCAATTCATTACAAATTCATGATGTTGTTGGCATAAACTCTTTAATCATATCTCTCCATTTTCATGATATCATCATATTATCTCAAAAATCTTTTATCGATAAAGCTATACGTGATAAAGTCTTAACTAGTAACCATACCAAGATCCGCAAGTTTATTCTCACTTTGATTTCTTCTTAGGACAGGTTTCTTGCCTATGGTCTCTTCTAGAAGCTTCATAGTGTCACATCTATCCCATATAAATATCTCTTTGGAAATAAGCACATGCTTTGATGTTTTACTCAAATAAACAAGTCAAACGTTGATCAAACAGAAAATTTTAAGTTTACACATTTCCTTGCCCCACCAACCTTTGGCGATGAGCTTGTGTCTCTTACTAGTGACGTAGGGTTGGGAAAGGATGGAAATGCCCTTACCCACCTATGCCTTGCCCACGGTGATAAACCCACACTTCTTACTAGTAGCGTGTGGCGAAGTGTAGGGGTCCTCTTGACAAGTAAATGCAAATGGTCATACGCAAACAATTCAAGCTTCAAAATTTTGAGTCAAAAATAAATGAATCGGATGTTCAAAATCCCAAGAGAGTTAAAATCCTAAAAACCCAGATTTTGTCTACTATGTGGCCATCTACGGGTCTAAGTCTGGATAAACCGCAAAGCAAGTTACATCCAAAACTATGAAGTTACTCAAGTGGAGTTGACTTGTGGTGTCCTAACTTGGTTCCAAAAGTTTTGTCTATTTTCATCACTACCGTTTCACCACATTTTCATAACTTACGCCCTTCTTAACTCTTGGTGATAAGCCCTCACATCTTACTAGCTGCGTGGGGTTAGGATTGGGGCAAGTTTATCTTCATCATACTTGGTTTATATACATCACTTTGCAAAAAAAACATGAGATATCCCAAAATTGCTTATAGAAACCAAGATTCAAAATCACATTATATCTACATTTCCAATATCAAAGGCATCATGAAACACAAAGGAAAACAAAAACATTTACATCATTTGTTCACCATTGCATATATTCTAGAAAGCATATAAAACATACATCGTAGTATACATGAGGAAACTAGAAATAGAAAGGAAACCATGAGTGCCAAGATTTTGATCCAAAACGAATGCATATATATAAATAATCAATGTTTATATACAATGCCATCATGCACTAGGCATGGTCAAAACGCTCAAAGAGCCCGTGATATACAAAAGAATATATAAAACAAAATACACGAGAGCCAAGTGGCTTCTCAATCCCTACGCGACCCCTCCGAAGGTGCGCGCCCTCGCCTAGGACTCCGGCTACGCCGGCGCTCTGAATGTACGGAGGGCTCAGGGTCTCGAGGAGCAGCCGCAGTCTCACCACGAGAATGGCTCCTCATGAGGTGCTCAGCCGTCCTATAGCCCGCTAACTCTGTGCGAAGGGTCGACACCATCCTAGCCACGTGCCAAACAGGAGAGAAGACATCGGTATGTCAACCGGATGCTGAGGGATCCCCAACATCCACGGACAGCTCCGCGTGGGTCCTATCCATGGGGATCATCAAGGAATCAGTACATACCCTGCGGATCAAATCCCTCCACTCATCAACAGTCTCTGCAAACAAAGGAGAAAGTGAATTAGAAATCAAATAAGAAACTAAAAGATACAAAATAACAACTAAGGAGAGCCTACAAGTAAACATTAAAAGGGAGAAAGGGTAACTTACTCGAATCACCAGGCCGCCAGGATGGGTCGCTCGGGCCGGCACTGCCGCGGATGCATGCCGCCGATTGAGGGATGCTCCTGTGGTGGGAGCAATGTATCGCCCTGCAACGGACTCATCCTCTCTACCACAGCCACAGGAGAGTGGCTCCTATGAAACCGTAGTCACCCTCTCTATGCTCTGCTCAACCCTCTCTGCTGCATAATATCCAGTGTGTATGCCACTCAAGATCGTTGTCATCGATCTCCTCCTCGACCCTCCCTCTATAAGCTCCTTGGACTCGATTCAATATCAATAGGGTCATCACTACTATGGCAGACCCACGGCTATCTGAAGTAAAGGTGCCCGAGGCGCACCGACTCTCCCTCTAACACAAACTATCCTCTTGGCTGCAATAGGAATGCCAGGAGTAACCACTGTCAACCTCGGCCTCTAGGCCCCCTGCGCCTCATGAACTGATCTCAGACCGGCGCCACCGGGGAAGCATACTCGTGTATGGTAGGCCAAACTGCTGAGGAACTCGGCCAAAAGGATGCACCTCCACTCGTCCCACTCGATCAATAAGCTGCCCTGTGGTGGAGCAGGAGATCAGGGTAAGAGTCTCCTCGCCCCATATGCCGGCCATGAGCTGGTATGGTGTCGCCTCCATATCAGCGTGAGTCGGAGGCAATCGGGCGATGAGGTGCTCTGAGCACCGACATGTCCATCCATCTGGCTGCCCTCACAGCCCCGGGATCTGCCACCTCCACACCCCTGCCATAAGGGATGAAATGCTCGTAGACCCAACTCATGACTAGAGTCGGGTGGCTCAGTGACTGCCCCTGTAGATGGACCACCCTGTATAGATCATGATAGGTGGTCCCAAGAATATCTACACCCCAAGCGTATATCCGACCATGCCCCTCTATCTGTGCAATAATGGGGGCCCAGCAGTATAATAATGTGTCACCTCCCTTGTCCCCGATCAGTCTCGAGGCAAGGATCCCCATGATGGCCTGACGAAGTAAGGGGATAGGAAAAGAAGGAATGGATCGAACTCTCACCCCCTTCAACCCCCTGTGGAGATGACTGCATCTCCCATATATGCGGCCCACTATGCAATCTGTGCCCGTGAGCCTGTTGTCTCTAAAGTGAGTCACCTCCCGATGATCGGGACCCCCAGAATGTGGTAGACGTCCTCTAATGTAATGGTCCACTCACCACGGACCCCTGGCAATCGGAAGGTGTTCTGATCTGCATCCCAGTATGAAAACAAGTCACAAAGGATGTGACTAGATGGTGCAACATGGGGCACGTGCGTGATATGCGCATGCATATGCCACCCTACGAATGTATCCTCCTCATCACCGTGAGAGAGCATCTAATACCCCGATAGCTAGATCACACTCCCTCTCTCTCTGCTCCATCTAATGTACTCCTCTCTCCTGCATACACCAAAACACACAAAACAGAGCAAGTTAGTATCCGAATAATACTAGAAAAATCATGTAAACACGTAGAAATGCTAGAAATACAAACACAATCTCAAAAAAGGGTTCCTTTTGCATTCTGTTCAAAACCGCCACCCTGAGCAGGGAGGTGGTTTTGTAACCGCCGCCTTAAAGGCGGTGGTTGTAAATCCGCCGCCCGACTGTGGCATGGCGGCGGTCGTGGTCCGAAAACCCACGTGGGTTTTAAACTAAAAAGGCCTAAAAAGTGCAAAAATGACCATTTAACCTAAAAACAGAGCCTACCCAGTAGGCGCCCCCCCTAGGTGGACCTTTTAACACTAGCATTTTCAAAAATGACCCCCCCATTGCAAAGAATTTAGCATTTCAAATTTAAAGGGGTAAAAACAATAAATTGAAGAAAACTAGCTGTGATCGCTCGCGGGCGGTGTTCAATGTGGAGGCATTATCACTATCTCATTGCGGACGTTTCGACTCTACTCAAGCGTAAGAAACCGTCACACCGTGGGTCCCAGAGCTCAAAATCAATCAAATCAACTCGCGTAAATGAATAGGAAAATGGGCCCACTTTCATATATATAGCGCCCTGATTCATTTTAAAAGACTTTTTCACAGGTTTTGGAGCGCCAACGGAGGTAAGTTTCTATCCCCGCACAAATGGTACATTCTCATTCCCTATTATTTTAGTGTTTATTTTCCAAATTATTGTGTCTATCTGCACTTGAGTTCTCTTTTCATTTTGCAGGTAGCGGGAATTTTGGATGGCGTCATTTCGACACATGGACGTATCAGGTATGATTTCTAACTTCCCATTTCGGGACTGCCATACTCGAACCCACCGTTTTACGCCTCTTCATGGCTAAAATGCTTCTCCGAGGGGGCAATATGTACGTACCCAAAATTGTAAGGTGTTGTAATGCCGAATGTTGTAACAAGTGCCCCAATGATGATACAGGTCTCCTCGCAAGGTGTTCGGGATCCGGAAGAGCTCTCCAAGTATGTGTTAACATCCCGCATGCCCCGCTTAGCCCCCGCGTGCCTTAGTTTTTCCTTTTCCCCTCTTTTCTTAGCCTTTTTCTCTTCTTTGATTACGAAACCGCCACCTTGCTCGTGAGCGGCGGTCCTTTACGCATTTTCCAGAAGGCTATTTTTACATGACTCACGTAAATTCAACGTTTTACTTGTTTTCTTTTCCATGAGCTTGAATTTATGATTCTGACTCCCACGGAATAGTGTTTTGCCATTGTTTATAGTTTAAGAGTTTTGTTTGGATTTTACCTTGGGTAAATGCAAATGCTATAAATAGATGGCTTGTGCTCAAGCAAATGGCCCCTCATTCTTGCTCCCATCTTCTCATTTCATAGTTCAGTTTTTATTCATCTTAGGATTGATAGTTTAGTTCATTTCATGCTTAGTTAGCATTGTTTTGTAGTTAGTAAGCCACATATCCAGCTTGTGCTGCAAGTGCATCATTACTTCAGGCCCCTCAAGTTTGCCTTTCAACTTCTCTTTGCAAATAGATTTAGCTTTCATTTTGCTTAGAGTTTTAGTTTAGTTCATCACTTGCTTAGTTAGCATTGTTTTACTGTTGGTAAGCCACATATCCATCTTGTGCAAGCAGTGTTGTTGTTTCATCCAATCCATTGGAGTAGAATAGCTTAGGAAGCCATTAAAGTTACAAGTTTGCTCCTCAAATAGGATAGTTTCAGGTTCTGGATGCTTTATGTTGCATGACTCGCAATAAATCCCACTAGGAATTGCATAAGCCAAGCTCTGTACTCTTGCGCTATCCCTCTCCTACTCGCATTGTATTCGGTGTGTATTTTGAGCTGCCTTTATCCCAATATCTACTTCTGTTGATGCTAGCATTACACGCTTTTCTGGATCCACGTGAACATGAAAGAACGAGGAGATCACACTGAGGGGACAAGATCACACACACCATCGGATTCGCCACTGTTCTGCGGAATCCAGGTTTTAACTTTCAAAGTTTTAGTTAGAATCATATCAAACAGAGTAGTTAATCGCTTTATTTCAGTTAATTTTATTCTCGATATTGCCGGGGAAGCTGTGGGGATTGATAGTTTCTGAGAAACTATGATTCACTCCTCACTTCTGAGGTAGGATCGAGAATCTTGCAAATAGATTAGATGAGCTATTTTATTGTTTAGAATAGATCTACAAATTGCACAGACAAATAGCTACACTCGGTTATTTTGTTTGTTTTAAATTATTATTTAGTTGTCATTTCTAGATATTTTAAATAGATTCTTTCTTAAATTCATATAATTCATCGAAAAACACAAAAGATAGAGAAAATATATATGCCATAGATATATACTTCACATAGTTACATTTCACTTTATTACGCTTTTGTCTACATTTTCACTTTTATATGACAATTACGGGACCTAGGGAGCCCAGAGAATACGTTTTCGAGCCAATCATGACTCGGCCCAATCTCATCACGGCAATAAACGATATAGATATATTTCACATAGTTAAATTTCATTTTACTACAGTTCGTTTATATTGTTGCTTTTGCATGACAATCACGGGACCTAGAGAGCCCAGAGAATACATATTCGAGCCAATCGTGCCTCAACCCAATCTCATCATAGCAATAACTGATATAGATCAAAATATTAGGATTCAAGTCTTCCGAACAACGGTAAGCTTGCAAGAAATCAATTCCCAATTGAGTGGGTTAAACAGAGAAGATGACCAAGCATACACGTTTTGGTCAAATCAGCCAAATTACAGATTACCCTAGGTATATATGACTGTAAGAGAATTAGAAAGGGAACAAACCTTTGGTTGTGATCCTTTGGTCCCACAGCCAGATGCAGGAGACACTCTCACAGACATAGATACTAGTTTAAGGATCCAGGTTGCACGAATGCCTGTGAGATATTCTCGAGAAAATCACACAGTTATTGAGTCTAAACATAGAAGCTGAGAAAGCATACGATTACTGGATACTAGGGATTAGGACTTGATTCCACGCATGACCATAGTAGGTCCACAACAACCGTGAATCTACGGTTGTGACCCACAAATCCCACAGCCCAATGAATCCATAGGAAAATTAGACATAGACACTGGCCTACGCACACTAGTATTCCAGTCCACTCCACTTCCACCCATCATCATCGAACAATTATCCTTGTTGGACACAACAGCTAACAAAGCTAGAGAGTTTTGGACTAGGCCAGAGAACCGTCCATAGAATTAACTGCATTTACCATCCACCATATGACCCTATCCGGAGAAATACATGAAACTATCCCGGTCATTTTCCACATATTCCACAACCTATAGATCGAATCATGCCGAGCTCGATATTGATTGGAGCCTTCGAAAGCGTCATCCTTGCTGATTAATCTATCACACCAGTTAGAAGGGCCTTCTTTGCCTTAGATTCGCAGATTCCATTAGTGCGTGTCGAAGACATTAGATTACCAAACTAGCTTGCACACTCTCGTACATATTCCATCCCCACCGGCTGTCTCGCACGACCTTGGGAGGTCAGTGCACGTGGAAGAGTTACTTGTAGATTCTCATGCTCGCATCTCACTTTTCCACCGTCACGGTGACCTCACATATGTGGCCATGGGGTGTAATGTTCCTTTCCTTTAATTTCGTGTGTTTTATTTTATGGTGCATGCAACTAATTATAGGGAGAATTTAGACACTTTATTAGCACTTGTTAATGTGTCTTAATTAGCTAATCCAAACTTATTTAATTAACTAAAATAAGGATGTGACAATTGGGTGATTATGAGGGTGAATGGTCCTTTTTATGGTTGATGATGCATGAAATTTATTGCAATTGTGTTGTGTGTACTCTTTATCCCTCTCCAAACCCAAAATTTGACTTCGAGGGATCTTTTTGAGACTTTTTAGGACAAGTAAACTTTTTCCCTTGTCTCTCATAATCATCTACCAAATATACTATAAATTATGGGCCTAATTTTGACCATTTTAATGCTTTGTTGAGTGTAAAAGGGAAAATAATGTCACCTCTCTTCTTATCACATTTATTTTCCTTGAAAGGTATGGGTGCATGTGAAGTGTATGTTGCTCAGATAGTTCAAGAGACTGTGGATCTTGGGAATTATACCCTCACGAGGGTCATGAGACAACTTGATGGAGCTTGTGGATGGCTCAGTATGGATGGTTGTCCAATAATTCGAGAGATCTGTGATTCGGGAGTTCGGGGAGGTGGAATCCGGGAACTCGGGAATTCAGCTCGGGAGCTACACCTTTATGAAGGTCATGAAGTAGCTTGATGGAGCCCTACCTTATCATAGCATTGCTTTCAAAGTGAAAGTGTTTGAAGATTGCGTAGTTCTATTTTTGTTCTAGTTTTGTTAGATTGTTTGTTTTTTTGCTTTATGTAGAATAAGCCTTAAGAGGGGGTATAAGAATATAAGGCATATTTATAAGGTGTCTCATTACAAGTTGGTTGTAACCGGTTGTAACTACATCAACTGTTTTGTAACTATTTCTTTTATAATAAATAGACGGACACACAGTCTCAAATGTGTGCAATCCACCTTTTCTCTATTCTTTCTCTCTCTGCATATTCTAACATTGGTATCGTGAGAGCATGGGGCAAGCAAATAGGGAGGAAAAAGATATTTTGTGAGTCCCATTAGGGGCATCGCTGAAGAAGGAAAAATTTTCATTTTTGAAAGAAATCACGAAAATATTTTGAAGGTCGTAAAAATGATTTGTTATTGAAGATTTGTTGCCATGAATTTTCTAAATCAAGGGCATGCCATTAGGGCAAGAAAAGTCACACTTTATGTCGCGAATCAAAGAATACACTCACGTTTTTAAAAAAAAAAGTCACGAAAATACAATTGTGAAGTGCACATTTTACAGAAATTAATAGTATTTTTGAGCACGAAAATATATTTGCGAATGGCACATTTTTCAAGAAAATAAAATAATTTTTTTGCACAAATAGTCAGCTTTTAATAGCCACAAAAAATCATGATTTTAGACATTTTTACAGTCGCGATTTGCGCTAATATGGTGCATTATTACAGTCACAAATTGCAAGGGCACAAACATTTTTCACAGACATAAGGTAAGCAAGACGTGAAGCAAAAAGACTACTGCGCTTAGGGCATGGAATCAAGTGCAATCTGGTATTTTATTTTATTTTTATTCATTTCCAAAATACGCAGTTGTATTTATTCTATTTTATTAAAATGGAAATGCCCATAGAAAAATATTCTGGTCTAAATTTTCATACATGGAGAGTGAAAATAAAATGCAACTTATGAATAAAAATTTGTGGGTCATTGTAAGCGGGAAGGAGACAACACCTATCGATGCATCGAAATTATTAGAATGGAAAAGTAGAGATGATAGAGTGAAAGCTATTATTGGCCTTGCTCTCTCTCGACTGAAGCTTCATCATGTAGACCTAGACAAATCATCAAAGGAAATTTGGGATACTCTAAATAAATTATTTGGAGCGAAAGCAATCAATGCCAAATTTTCCTAAAACTTTAGTTATATAGGTTCAAAATGGATGGAGTGTCTATGTCAAGCCAAATCAATAATCTAAGGTCCCCGATCGAACAACTAGTAGAAGTCAAAGCTACGATTGAGAATGAGGATGTTAAAGCTATCTTATTAAATAGTCTCTGTCTTCCAAATATAGCAATGTAGTTTTTACCTCATTCAAATTCAATCTCAATCTCTAGATGATATGATAGTAGCTCTTCTAGCTGAGGAAGAATGACCTAGCAAGAAATTTCATTCTATTCTAGAACCGCATAATATCGTAGAAGATCGGATAAAGATAAATCGGAGATTAAATGTCATTATTGTAAGAAAAGAGGTCACATAGCATGGGATTGTCATGTTCAAGCCAATGATGTGCTCAAGGGTAAAGTCATATCAAATACAACCAATATAGCCATGGTTTGAAGACCCACCTGGATGCGAAGGTAGTGAGGACGTTGACGAATACACATTATAAAGATGCTCTAAACTTTGAAGGAAAGAAAGGATACAATGTAGATGAAGCTTGGTATGGATTTTTGCTTAGATAGTTCAGAGACTATGGATCTTGGGAATTATACCCTCACGAGGGTCATGAGACTACTTGATGGAGCTTACGGATGGCTCGGTATGGATGGTTGTCCAATAATTTGAGAGGTTCGTGATTTAGGAGTTTGGGGAGGTGGAATCTGGGAACTCGGGAATTCAGCTCAGGAGCTACACCTTTACGAAGGTTACGAAATACTTGATTGATAGAGCCCTACCTTATCATAGCATTGCTTTCAAAGTGAAAGTGTTTGAAGATTGCGTAGTTCTGTTTTTTGTTCTAGTTTTGTTAGATTGTTTGTTTTTTTTTTTATGTAGAATAAGCCTTAAGAGGGGGTATAAGAATATAAGGCATATTTATAAGGTGTCTCATTACAAGTTGGTTGTAACCAGTTGTAACTACATCAACCATTTTGTAACTATTTCTTTTATAATAAATAGATGGACACAGTGTCTCTCAAATGTGTGCAATCCACCTTTTCTCTATTCTTTCTCTCTCTGCATATTCTAACAAAGTTATACATGTGTACATGTCATTACCTTACCGTTTTCATTTATTTCCTTGGTGTTGGGGTTTGACTTGTTGTGTTGGAGTGGAGTTTGAATTTGGAGGAATGGGAGTTGCTTGTCTCATTTTTCTTGATTTACATTTTGTAAATTTAGTCTTGGGAAGTATTTATTAGATCTTGAAGGATTGCTTTGGTTCTTTCTTGGTTTTGGAAAGGATTAAAGCTTCTGATTCAAGATTGTGGAATCTAGTATGGAAATGTAGGGTCCACACCATGTTATTTATTGCTTGTTATATGTTTTGTAACTGCATGGGTGTTTGTATTATGAGTGGGATTGGTGTAGTATGGCCCTAAGATGTGTGGGAGATGGAAGCCAGGACCATTAGGGAGGGAAAAGGAAAGTGTGAGGTATTTTGGACAGAGTATGAGAAGGGGATTCCACCTATGGGGAGAGAAAATACAAAATTGATATACTTTGAGTATTTTGCATTAGGAAGGAAAGGGATATGTTGAGAAGTTGGATGTGCAATTACAGTATTTTGGGTGGAACCCCTAACTCATTGGGAGGTAAAAGGAGATAGTTCCCATATTCCTTACTCCTTTTAGCTTGTTGTAAATCCAATGTGTGTTGCTGAAAATTGTAATTTTTTTGAATATTTTGTATGTTTTGAGGCTTGTATGTTTGTGGAAGCCATTTTTGTAAAAATTTCAAAGTTGCACTATAAACCTCATTGTTCTTTGGTTGAGGCTTGAGGCGAATAAGGAGGATGGCTTCACCTCTTATTGGATTATAGGTTAGGTAATGAGCATCACCTATTCCCATTTCATTTTATTTTGATTCAACTTTGATAGGATGAGAGAAGTACAAAGTTCAATATTCAAGGACTCATTCCTTGTTAGAACCAAAAAGATCACCTTTGTAATGTTATCTCCTCGCTCTAAAGTGAAAATGAAATCTTGTATTTTAAGGAAGCATTCTTTTAAACTTATTATTTCAAATTTTGGAGAGAAGAAACTTGAAATTGTATTGAAATGGAAATGTGGTTTCTTTAAATTTGAAATTGAATAAGATTTTGCAATTGTAAATTCATCTCAGAAAACAATGAGATCTTCTTTCTTGGGAAGGATATGTTGTTTCCTTTTAGGTAACTTTGTTGAACTTGGAAAAGAAGGGTTTGTAGGTTGTTAATTTTTTTATCGTTATATATCCTTTAAGCCTTGTAAATTTTATCCAATGTATATTTCAAATATCAATGTAAAATTATTTTAATGAGATGGAACAACAAAAAAAGGTTGTATTTGATTGAGTTTTCCTTCTTGCTTTCCTTAGAAAACTATTTAAATGGAACTTTTATCAATTTGTTATTGCATGATTTCTCCAAAAAAATGTTTCACAACCATCTCACCTATTCAAATAAATAATTTTAAGTAAATTCATATTCCCTATAATTGTTATATTCATAAACTTGAATCAATGAATTGTCTAAAACAAATTTAAAAAAAAAAAATATGTAAACAATTATGATTATATCTCTATATATCGAAGTTTATACAATTATATAAATCATAATTATTATATATGCATATCTAACAATATATATATATATATATATATATATATATATATATAATAAACCAATTTAGTATTGAGATTTTCTAATCGGCCTACTTTGGAGTTTTATGGATTAAAAAGTGAGTAAATTATAGG
The DNA here is from genome assembly GCA_018340775.1 of Taxus wallichiana var. yunnanensis. NCBI lineage: Eukaryota > Viridiplantae > Streptophyta > Pinopsida > Cupressales > Taxaceae > Taxus > Taxus wallichiana. The sequence continues at coordinate 413,330,743 of CM031237.1, read as the reverse complement.
GCCGCCATTAAAGATATGTTTGAAGTTTTTATTAAAAAAACATTAGTAAGGGTGGGGTGTCGCCCTCACCCACAAACACAATATTAAATCAAAACCCTACTTTTTGCATAGAATTGGCCTACTTTGAGTTTTATGGATAAAAAGGTGAGTAAATTATAGGGCTGCCATGGTATATGTTTGAATTTTTTTAAAAAATATTAATAAAGGTGTAGTGCCCACTTTCCTTTGACACCTTTTGATACTTTTGATCTTGATGTTGTTGATTTCATTATGGACATTATTATGGTTTTGATTCAAGATATGATGTTAGATGTTAGACCATGGATTATTGTTGATTTTGATTTAGTTATGATGCATAATGATTCTTAGAGACACTTCATATGTGGATGATGATATACTATTTGACATGGATATATTATGAATGTTGTTTGGACATGTGATTTTTGGCTATGGTGAGTAGACCTAGAAAATGGACATCATATAAAGATGATATAGTTGTTGATATAAATTGTAAGTAATATTGTTGATTGCCTTGATGTTGTTGTGATTCATATGTATAGATGATTTTGTGATTATATTTATATCATGTTGGATGTTCTGATATGGCCACGAGGTCAAGGAGGTATTTGTGTTTTGCAGGTTAAAATATCACAACAAACATCGGGGATTGGAGACCAACCACATTGGAATTCTAGATGAATTCAACAAGGTCACCATGGCAACTGTATTTGTTGTGTGTGTTGTATTTTGTTAGGGATTCCCATGGGGGGATTACCTTTGAATGTGACCAAGGGGTTATGTGTATTTTATTAATGTGGTTCCTTTTATTATTATTTGCATGTGTTTATTTTGTGATGCATTTACCCTTTTCATTATTTTTTAATTGTGGAGAATTAATGTGAGTAATCATATTGTTAAAATAAATTAATTAATCAAATTTGGGATATAAGAAAGTAATTATAGAAGTTGTTGTCTCTTGTATTAAATGTGGTAAGTGATGTGTAAGTATGTGTAAGAATTGTGTAAGTCATATTTTGGAGTATGAAACACTCCACCTTCTTGGAAATTCAAATTTGTCCTTGGGGTAATTTTGAGGCTTGTGGGACAAGTTAAACTTGTCCCATACATCTTAAGTTTACATACCAACCTTTCCTATGGTTGAAGGGTTAAATTAAGACTTTTATAACGCATTTTGAAATGAATAATTGTAAGTTTTAATTGCACTCTTCTTACATTTTATTAAATTCAGTCCTTATGGGGTGTGGGGCTTTTGGAGTGTGTAAGTTTATCGTCATATTATTCACCCACCTCTTTATTATGCATTGAGAATGAATTTGACTTTTGTGTTGGAGTTGAGGATGTGTAATGTGGCATCCTACATGGATCCACCTCATCCTCTTCTCTTCTCTCTTCTATAAAATGAGAACTCCTTGTTTTGTTTTGGGTTGTTGAACTTTTGCTTAATTCTTTTTGGGGAATTCTCTTGTTGGTTTAGAGCTCTTGATTTTTGAGTAGATTGGAGACCATTGCATGCTTGTTAATTTTTATCTTGGACTGTATTTTGACATTAGAAAGCTTGATGTTCTTGGAGAAAACTCCATCATGGAGAGGTAGGAGCTTGACTCTTTAAAAATGCTTCTTTCTTTTGTATTCGTCATGGCTGGTTGGGTAGACTTCCTAGGAATGGTGTAGGAGAAGGCTACAGGGGAAACCATGTTGGGGGCATGAGGGAATGTCATTGGCATCAGAATTATTATGGAGGAGTTGGGATTGGGTTTCCACCTTGGAAAATAAATAGCTTGCATTTCTTACTTTGTGGTGGGCATAAGGAAATTTGTGGGGGCATAAGGAGGGATTGTGGGGGCATAAGAGTATGTGAGATGATATATATTGGCAGGTTGTTGTAGGTGGTTATCCATTTCCCATTAGGAGGTATAAGAAGCTTCCCCCTTAGTTCCTTTCTCCTTTGGATTGTTTGATAAAGCCTTAATATTGTTTGTATGTTTTAATGTAGTTGTAAACTACATTCTGTGTTGAATGTTTTAAAATGTGAAAATGTTGCATGTGTGTTTGTGGAAGCCTTTGTTGCCATGGGTTGAATCACATCTTCTATTGCATTTTGGTTAGGGCTCGGGGGCCAATGAAGAAGGATGGATTCTCCTTTTCATTGGATGTCTTGGTTGGGTGGAGAGCGTTGCCTTTCCCCGCCTTTATTGTGATCCAAAAGGAGAAAAATTATGTTGTTGTTCTGGAGCAGAGGAGAAAGACAGTTTGATAGTACCTTGTGAAATGAAATCTCATTGTAACCTTTCCCACTTTGAAGTGGATGAATTTGTAAATTTTTGAAATGGAAATATGTTGTATGGATTATGAAATTTTTAAAGTGAAATGAAAAAGAGATAGACTCTGTTTTTGCTTTGAAAGAATGTGAAAGATATATATACTTCTGTTCTGTTCATTTGAAAGAAAGAAATTGAAAGATGTAAAGTTGTATATTTGAAATCAATAGAATATTTCACTACCTTTATCAATTTACATTGTTGTATTGAAATTGATCATAAAATTGTGATTTGAAATATCTATTTGGAAAATTGAAATGAGGAATACGTATGAAGGAAATATATGTAACTCTGTTCTTTTGAAATATGTTAAAATTGGAAATCAAAATTTTATTTTTAGCTATTAAATGGTTTTTTAAATCAACTAAATGTATTAGACTAGAAAATAAATGAATTTCCATGTTTGGAAGATGAAAAATGATAAACAGATCCTTTAGAAATTGACCTTTGTTTTGAATTTTAAACTGGTAAATACTTCCTCTAAAATGCACAGTTCGAACCTACAAACAATAAATAACATTGAAAATTTGAAATATAACATGTTATGATATAAATGAACTAAATTGGGCTAAAACACTTAAGGAAAAATCCTTCAAACATTGCAAAATTGGGCCCAAACCTTTCACGGTTTATTTTCTTGTCCGCATGATTGTAAAAATTCAAATTGGAAATCAATCAAGCAAAATTACCTTCCCAATACATCCTAAATTCTTCTTAGAACAATCCTCCATGTTCATTTGACATGTTAAAGGGGAAAGAATGACAAAATTGAACAAAATTTATAAGTTAAAATTTACTAGTTTGCTTTTAAAAATCCTGCAGCCGTTTTCTTAAAATTGACCCCTTCACTTTATCAAAACCAAAAATTAATGAGCTCTGTGCAAAGAGGATATCGAGATCTTTCCATAAATTCCTTTTTTCCCAAAACTGAGCTCTCTATCAAAAGTTATGGCCCTCTGAACTTTTCCTTCCTTGGCGGAAAATTTTGGGAAAAATTTCTTGGTGGGCCCGTGGCCCGAATTTTTTCCCTTAAAACACTTAGGAAAATTTTCAGAAAATTTTCAAAATTTTCTCCACCATCCCGCAGCCAATCAGAGGCTGCCATGTGGCACCATGAGGTGTCGGTAGATGGGCGGACCTCTTTTTAAACTTAGCGCATCCGAAAATTTTGGGAAATTTTTCAAGTTTTCCCCGCCATCCCACCTACCTAACTAATTACTAACTAATGTGCTAACATTCCCGCCCTTAATACATTGCTATTACAAATTTACCCCTAAAAAATCAAACTTCACTTTTCCGAAAGGCTTGGTGAGAATATATGCAACTTTGAAAATCGGTAGGGCGATCGGAGATGAATTTGGTGGTTCAAGACTGCTTCACGAATGTAGTGACATTCGACCTCAATATGCTTTGTTCATTCATGAAAAATAGGATTCTTCATAAGCTTCAACACACCTTGATTGTCATAGTGAATGATGGGAGGTTTCTCTTCAGGAATCCCTATATCTACAAGAATGCGACGTAACCAAATCACTTTGCACACAGCTCCTCATGCGCGCGGTATTCAGCCTCAGTGGATGAGAGAGCAAAAATAGTTTGCTTCTTGTTAATCCATGAGATAGGTCTAGATCCGAGATGAAAACATATCCTGAAGTGGATTTCCTATCATCAACGGATCCTGCATAGTCCGAGTCTGTATATCCCTGTAAGAAGAACTGAGTGTTCTTTTGATACTCCAGACCAAAGTCAATTGTACCTCAGACATATCTCAACACATGCTTTGTTATTATCCAATGACATTTCTTCAGCTCCTGCATAAATCTAGCAAGATAGCTCACTACAAAGAAAATATTTGGTCTGGTATAAGTCAAGTAAATGAGACTCCCCACAAGCTACCTGTAGTGAGTGCCATCTACCTACGGTGAATCCTGGAATCTAGATAATTGCAAACCTTTTTCCATAGGTGTGGACATTGGTTTACAATCTAACATTCCATACTTTTCTAGGAGTGTCTTGGCATATTTCATCTGGGAGACGAAGATATGATTCTTCTTCTACCATATCTCTAAGCCAAGACAGTAGTGAAGTAGCCCTAAATTGGTCATGTTGAAGGATTTCTTCAGATCATTCTTTACATCATCCACAAGATTGTCAAAACTTCCTGTGATCACAAGATCATCTACGACAAAACCGTAATGAAAATCTTTGTTCCTACCTTCTTGATATACAAATTTGTATCTGAGGGGCTACGAGTGAATCCATGCTGCAATAGGTGATCATCAATTTTTATATACCATGCCCTAGGTGCTTGTTTGAGTCCATAAAGAGACTTTATCAAATGAAATACCTTGTGTGGTTGATGCTCAGTATACAAACCCTTCAGTTGGGCGACGATGTAAACTTCTTCATTTAGATCACCATTCGTAAAATCACTCTTGACATTGATCTGCTAAAGTTTCCATCCATTTTCTGCTGCATGCGGTGCACAAACAACTCTGATGGTTTTGATCTTTGCAGTGGGTGCAAAGGTCTCATCATAGTCAATTCCTTCTTGCTAAGCATAACCCTTTACAACAAGTCATGCTTTGTGTTTTTCGATTGAACCATCTGCCTTATATTTTGTTTTGAAAATCCATTTGTAGCCAATGGATTTCTTACCTGGAGGTAGATCGACAAGTTCCCACGTCTGACTCTGAATTAGGGAATCATATTCAGCATCCATAGCTTGTTTCCACTGTGGTTGGTCTAATGCCTCACGAATAGTGTCAGGTTCAATGCTCTCAACAACTGAACTCATGAGTGCAAAATTTACCTCATGTCTGGCTTGACTTCATGTTCTGACTCCTATAGAAGTACCTGGAAGTGAGTTCAGGTGTGCATCCCTAATAGTATTTTGGACCCATTTCGGATGTTGGTGTCATGCTTTATGCTTTGCTTGATTGAAGATGTGTTTTCCTGTGTTCCTAGATTAATGAACAAGTCTCCACTCACTCTTATTCTCTCCGAGAAGAATCATCTTGCCCATCATCTAGATGTGTGAGAAATCTATGTGACGAGGTCGATCTGGATCTCCATTATGTGGCAGGAGTCAAAGGATGACTCATCACACACCACATCTCGACTCTCGTAGATCTTCTTTGTCTCAAGATCCATGAGACGATATGCCTTTGAGGTAGTACTATACCCCAAGAAAAGACATGGCGTTGTCTTTGGGTTGATCTTCTTCCTTTTCTCATATGGAATATGCATATATGCAAAGACAACCAAAAATCTCAAATGATGAATAGAAGGTTTACGACCAATCCATACCTCTTATGGTGTCCTATTTTGTAAGATCTTCGTGGGTGCCTGGTTGAGTAGATACACTGTTGTCTGGACTGCTTCTGCCCAAAACTGATCCTCCAACTTGGTGGTGGAGAGCATACAACAAGCCATCTCCATGACAGTCCTATTGTGTCACTCAGAAATCCCATTCAGTTGGGGAGTGTAGGGTGTAGTTAGATGTTACTGAACATCATGCTACTTGGTATGCTAATAACTTCTTTGATACAAACTCCCCCTCGATATAAGCGGAGGAGAAGGAGAGGCTTCCCAAACTACCTAGTGGCATGCTGGTAAAAGGTTTGGAAATTGGCAAATTCCTTAATCTTCTTCCAGAGAAAATATACCCACATTTTCCGTGAGTAATCATCAATGATGAGCTGGAAGTACTCAAAACCTTGGAAGCTAGCTGGCAGGGGTCCACACAGATCGGTGTGTACGACCTGAAGATGCTCCGTAGAATGATAAGAGCTCTATTTGAATGGACCTCTATGTTGTTTTCCCACAAGACATCCCAAGCAAATAGGTAAGGAATGGGAGAGTGGAGGAAGCCCTCTTACCATTTCCTTAGCACTGAGTTGATGCAGAGCCCCAACAGAAAGATGACCATATCGAAAGTGCCATAGTGTAGTGGACTCCATCATTGAAGCAGAGAGAGCAATGCTAGATGAAGTGACCACATCCAGTGCAAATAGACGGCCCTTCAGAAATGCTCGAGCAATTACTGAGTCTCCCAGGAAATGATGTCAGACTTGAACCCTTTCTCAACAAAGAATTCAACCTGCATTTGATGGTTAAGAAGTTGACTCACAGACAAGAGATTTGAGGTCAAACCTGGAACATATAGCACCTTCGTGAGTGTACATCTTCGTGTCCCAAGAGGAATGATGACATCACCAATCCCGCCGCAATATACTCCTTTGATTATCTACGATGGTGATCCGATCTCTAGTGGGCTAATCACTCAGGGTATGGAACAACTTCTTATTTCTAGTCATGTGTTTGTTGGCACCCAAATCAATCAACTAGACACTTTCTGATGGCTGTGAAGTCTGTGAGACTAGAAAAATGTCAGAATGAGTTTTGTCTTAAACCTCTTCATCGAGGTGGCATCCTGCTGAGCAACAATGTGACCCTTCTACCTCTGATTACGAGCACGCCATCGGGATTTCTTGGAATATCCTTGGCCAGAAGTGCTCTCTTCACTAGAGTTGCCATACTTGCAACCAGTTGTAATAATAGTTCGCAGTCATGTGCATATCCATGGAGCAAATGTGGCACCATCGATCCACCTTCTTGTTCTCACTTCGCTTACGGGTGGCCGTTGTGGTGGTTGCCGAGGATGATTTCGATTACTTTTGGGGGGTTGACTACCCTTTTTGAGGCTTATGATTTTGCCTCATGATGAGAGCCTTGTCTTTGAAGGCTTCTTGAACATTTTGCATGGCTTCTTCCTACTGGAGATAATTCACCAGTGTGGAAAAACTCACCTCCTGTTGAGTGATGGTCAACATGGTGATCAGTGTCTGAAACCGGGAAGGAAGAGCTCACAAGGTGAGTGGGACTAGCAACTTGTCATCCACCGGTTCACCGAGAGCAGAGAGTTTTGCACGTAACTTGGCCACACGCATAAGAAGGCTTCTACTAATTTACCATCATGCATACTCATCGTGTGAAGCTTTTCTGAAGATGCAACTTCATCATCAGATTCTTGGCTTCATAGATGGTACACAACACGGTCCATGCCTGAGAGGAAGTGGTTGCTTCCCAAATGTAAGGTTGAACCTCATCAGAAAGGCTCAGGGTGATAAGCATTAGTGCTTTTACATCGGCCTTTTCATATTTAGCCAATAGATCAGCAACGTCTGTGGGAGGGGCATCTTTTCCAGAAATGATCCCCCAAAGATCTTCAAACTAAAGAATTGTCTACATCTTGGTTTTCCATGTGGTGAAATTTGGCCCTTTGAGCAACTGGGCATCTGACAACAAAATGCGAGGTGCAGACATTTTCAAAAACTCAAAATTGTATTTTATTTATTTATTTTTCAAAAATGGCTACAATGCTTACTGAAGGAATTTGTCCCGAAGATGGGCTCTATAGGCTCATGCAATGAGACGCGGATGCTCTTGTGGGAATTCTACTTCATGTTCATCATCTACATCATAGCCACATTCAATTTTGCATGAATCCATCGTGCTTGACATCGAACGTCGAACCAAAAATACTCCAATAGTCCTCGGTGCACAATCTCATCAAAGAGAATATTCCCAGTGTTGTGGAGCTCGTTGACCAAGGAAAAGAATAGTCCAGTGGTGTCTTCATTATCGCTCAATGCCCAAACATTTGGTGCATTGCTCGCGGTGCTTTCTGCATCTGAAATTTGTGACATACGTGGGTTGGTTCTTCCACGTTCTCTTCATTGGCAATCAGATCTTTCTCACTGGCTGGTTCTTCCACTCAACTTGTTTATCAGGTCGTCGCAATAAAGAAATTTGTAGGTATGAGATCTTCATGTAAATGTCTCCAGGTCACCACAAATCAAAGATCGAAAACAAAACAAGCATTTGAAGCATGTGCTGCCCAGTTCCACGCATAGGTCTGCAATGCTTGTTGACACTTCTCTAGATGCCACGCTTCTCCAAATTTTATTCTCACACCAAAAAGTTTTTCTTCCCCACATGCCAATCAATATGAAGGCGGAATGAAACATGCGGGACCTTTTCCTTCATGTGAGATCCTTGGTGGCTTCCTTCCAAATGCACAACATAGAATAACATAGGATGATGGCTCAGGAATGAAAGTTTAGATCTCCACTGTGGGCTCTCACACACAATAAATCATTCATGACAATCATTCCAACTCGGAGAATGGCAAGATGCTTCCTCACGGCTCACCAACACTCCATAGTTTGGTCGCTGTAGCCTTCTTTGTAGCACACATCAAATTCACACGATCCTGTATTCACGTAGCTCATACCAATGATGGATGATGATTGAATATGTATTCAATGCGTGTTTAAAAAATAGTAAGCCCAAATATATATAGGTTGCCGTAGGGAGGAAAGAATAGTTATAACCGCATAAGAGGAAAAACAAACAATGTATTAATTACTAACTAATGCACTAACAAATACAGGATGTCATGGAGATGGCTCAATCAGTGTATGATCTCCACCACCAAGTTGAGAATCAGTTTTAGGTAGAAGCATTCAAGACAACAATGTATCTACTCAACCGGATCCCATGAATATCTTGCGAAACTAGGACATCGAAGAGGTATGGACTAGTCGTAAACCTTTTATCTATCATTTGAGAGTTTTTGGTTGACTTGCATATATGCATGTTCCAGATGAGAAAAGGAAGAAGATCAATCTAAAGACACTACCATGTATTTCTTAGGGTATAATACTACCTCAAAGGCATATCGTCTCATGGATCCTAAGACGAAGAAAATCTATGAGAGTCAAGATGTGGTGTGTGATGAGTCATCCTTTGACTCCCTGCCACATAATGGAGATCCAATACCGACCTCGTCACATAGATTGCTCACACATCCAGATGATGGGCAAGATGATTCTTCTTAGAGAGAAGAAGAGATGAGTGGAGACTTGTTCTTTAATCTAGGCATACTCAAAACACATCTTCACATCAGCAGCAACAACACCAACGTCTAAAATGGGTCCAAAATACTATTGGGATGCACACCTTAATCACTTCCAGGGACTTCTACGGGAGTCAAAACATGAAGTCAAGCCAGACATGAGGTAAATTTTACACTCATGAGTTCAGTTGTTGATAGCACCGAACCTGACACTATTCTTGAGGAATTAGACCAACCATAGTGGAAATAGGCTATGAATGTTGAATATGATTACCTACTTTAGAATTAGACGTGGGAACTTGTCGATTACTTCCAGGTAAGAAATCCATTACTGCAAATGGATTTTCAAAACAAAATATAAGGTGAGATGGTTCAATCAAAAACACAAAGCATGACTTATTACAAAGGGTTATGCTCAAGCAAGAAGGAATTGATGACGAGACCTTTACACCCACAATGAAGATCAAAACCATCGAGTTGTCTCATGCACTAGTTGCAAAAAAATGGATGGAAACTTCAGTAGATGGATGTCAAGAGTGATTTTCTAAAGGTGATCTCAAAGAAGAAGTATACATGGCCCAACCTAAAGGGTTTGTAGATGAGCATCAACCACACAAGGTATGTCATCTGATAAAGTCACTTTATGGATTCAAACAAGCACCTAGGGCATGGTATATAAAAATTGATGATCACCTATTGCAGCATGGATTCACTCGTAGCCCCTCAGATATAAATTTGTATATCAAGAAGGTAGGAACATATATTGTTATTCTAGTTTTGTACGTAGATGATCTTGTGATCACAGGAATTTCTAATAATCTTGTGGATGATGTAAATAAATGATCTGAAGAAATCCTTTGACATGACCGATTTGGGGCTACTTCACTACTATCTTGGCTTAGAGATATGGTAGAAGAAGAATCATATCTTTGTCTCCCAGATGAAATATGCCAAGAAACTCCTGGAAAAGTATGGAATGTTAGATTGTAAACCAATGTCCACACCTATGGAAAAAGGTTTGCAATTATCTAGATTCCAGGATTCACCACAGGTAGATGGCACTCACTACAAGCAAATTTGTGGGGAGTCTCATTTACTTGACTTATACCAGGCTAGATCTTTGCTTTGCAGTGAGCTATCTCACCATATTTATGCAGGAGCCGAAGAAATGTCATTGGATAGCAGAAAAGCATGTGTTGAGATATGTCTGAGGTACAATTGACTTTGGTCTGGAGTATCAGAAGAACACTCAGTTCTTCTTATAGGGATATATAGACTCAGACTATGCAGGATCCGTTGATGATAGGAAATCCACTTCAGGGTATGTTTTTCATCTCGATCTGGACCTATCTCGTGGATTAGCAAGAAGCAAACTGTCATTTCTCTCTCATCCATTGAGGCTGAATACCACACCGCATGAGGAGCTATGTGCGAAGCGATTTGGTTACGTCACATTCTTGCAAATATAGGGATTCTGAAGAGAAACCTCCCATCATTCACTGCGAAAATCAAGGTGTGTTGAAGCTTGTGAAGAATCCTATTTTTCATGAATGAAAAAAGCATATTGAGGTCGAATGTCACTACATTTGTGAATAGGTCTTGAACCACCAAATTCAGCTCCAGTACTACCCTATTGATTTTCAAGTTACAAATATTCTCACTAAGCCTCTTGGTAAGGTGAAGTTTGATTTGTTTAGGGGGTACATATGTAGAAACAATGTATTAAGGGGGGGAATGTTAGCATTAGTTTATTTTAGTACATTATTGTTATGTATTTGTTGATGAACAGCTATAATTGTCCTCCTTCCACCCGCAGCCTTTATATTTGGATTTTCTCTTTTGTTTGGAACACATTGAATTGAATAAACATTGAATAAATCTATCCTTTGTCTTATGCTATCAATTTTTGTAAACAAATGTGGTGCATCCTTAAAATGTTTGAGCTCTTCTTCCGAGTTAGGTGTGTGTCTGTAAGACATTATGAGTTCTCGGTCCTCAATAAGAGGGGTTAAATCTCACATGTTGAACAATAAATTTCCCAATGAAACTCATGCATCGATTTTTCCTTGTTGCGAAATATTTTTGGCAATGTAATAGATGAATGAAATCCCTTCCAAAGGGTGGCTCCATAGGATTTACTTGCATATAGAGGATTTTCCATAACTATTGGTAATTTTTGGAAGTTTCCAGAGGATGACCGATCTATTTCCAAATTCGGATATTTTTGAATGTGGGAAAGTCTTGCGTTAGGCTACTCATCAATTTTTCCTAGAAACTTTGGGCCAATGAAACTCATTTCATCAATAAGAACATATTCTATATGTTTTAGCGACTCTTGAAAAGATGATAATGCTTGGTCTTCAAGGGGTTTTAATTCTTTGATTGGAATACAAAGGGTTGCATGGATTATGGGTGCAGAGATGTTGAATGTTGAAACACCGGTAGGGGTGAGCAAAAGGAGAGGCGAGGGAGATGTGGTTGATGCTTCGTTGTAAATGAATTCCAGATTTTATTTATCAGAAATGATTTTCATGTGCCATTTGTTCCTTGAATTATCAATCTTAGTGGAGGTAGAAGTGTTTTGTTTGCTGAATGGTGCATTATGGTATCAAGAGCTAGTTTTTGTTATGAAGACAAAGGTAGCGTGGTAGATGGTGGGGTGGCCTATACGCATGCCGTAATACATGGTGTTATTTAAATGCATTTTCTCTCTCGATGAATGATGAAAAAATTATCTGCAAATCATGTGTAATGCCATGTATGTTCTAATTATTGTGTATATAATGAAGAACACATTAAAAATGCATTCTTGTTGGTTTACATAAAGTAGTTTGCAATGTATAAAGTAAAAATTAAAGACGTTTGTTGAAAAAAATAGATTTTGTGTTCCATATGTTCCACCGTATCATATACATGCATTTATTTGAAATGAATTACATATTCTTATGTTAAGAAAACATAATGGAAAATAATAAGAACAATATGCACACTTGAAGTGAGAAAACTATATGTATTTGTATAGAGACACAATGATAAAGAAATTAGGAATGCATAGTTGTTGGATAACAAAAATGAACATGTGTTTGATAAGTTTGATTCTCTATCGAGATATATACTACCACAATACATACATGGAATTATTTCACACGAGTTACACATTGTTTCAAAAACACTTATAGACAAACACTTATAAAATAACCAATACAAGCTATTTTTTAAAATTAAATTTCTTTCTTTTTCCTTGTGTAATTTTCTTACATGTTTCTTGTATTTTTTCCATTCTGCAGATGCCTTGATTCGAATTCCCATTGTCCTCAATTTGTGGGGTGGTTCACATTTCAATGCATCTTCGTTAGAATCATAAATCAAACAAAAGCCTCGTGAATGATCTATAATCGTTCGATTTTGGAGAGAAAATTGGGGATGTTGGCATCTTTTTGGAGGCAATCTCGATCATTTCGCTATCATTGTTTTAGGTGGTTTTGGTTTCCTTATTCTAATGCAAAAATTAATAGCACATTAAAGACATTTAAACTCTTCTTCCCTTTGCAAGCAAGGCGTAGTTAATGTCATCCCATTATAGGGAGGAATTGCATTTCTAGTCTTCATCATATTAAAATGGAGAGGGAAAATAAGTATGTTAGTTCTAGAATATGTATTTAGGTATGACGGGTAGCTTAAAAGCATTGTCAATGATAAGTTAAATTTCCACCTTGGGACGCTTCAAAATAGCCTCATTGGGAACAAGCCCCTTAGCACATAAAGAATCCTATAATTGACGAAGGCACATGCCCACACATGTCACTTCGGAAAAAAATAATGGAGTTTAAATATAAATGTAACAATCAAAATCAAATAACATGAAAGCACTCTACAATAATTTTTTAATCAATAACATGTAATAAACAAAAAAATGAATAAATACTTCAATCAACATCAAACCCACCTAAAGTTCGTTTAGAGATGACACTCTCTCTTTTCTTGTGGAGAATGAGAATCACGTATACCCTACAAAAAGTGAAAAAGAAGTTAATAAAAATAAATATATCTATACTTATTCAATTAATTACATCAAAAACAACCCTATTTTCGACGAGATTATAAATTGATCAATGAATAGTTGAGCACCAATTTTTAAAGGTACAAATTAATATAGAGGTAATTTTACAATATTTTAAATGAATTATTAATGCAATGTAGTTTTAAACACTTCTAGAACATAAGCAAGGGCACAATTAATACATTGAAGATGAACTCCATGAATTTTTGGAACAGGGGACAATAGAGAGGTGGTGGGGGTGGGGGGAAGATGAAAAAGTGACCAAGTAATAAGATTTGGAAAAAATTGTGTACACTTGATATCTATTTATATCTAAGCTTGATAGGTGAAGGTCCTTAATAATGTCATGTTTCTACTGAGCTACCTTGATTTAACATTAGTCCATAGTTGTTGCTTCTTTAAGGTTGTATATAATTGTAGTTGTTTATTCTACCAAGTATATAATTGTATATTTACAAATTGAGTGATGAAATGGATACTATCGATGCGTCTATCTACATATTCGGATCTCGCATGTTTTTATGCAAATCAAACAATTTTTTTGAGTAGAAGAAGGTTTGAAATACTTGGTGAGATCAAGATAGATACACAATAAAATATCCAAAAGGGTTGTAAAGTTTGTAAGATTGATAATTTTCATGGTAGCCCCTAATTACATAGACTATTTTCTAGATTGTAGATGTTATTAAAATCTTATCTTTCTTTCATTCATTCCATACCAAAGAAAACAAAGGTATAATTGTTTTTTTCATTATATAGATACTTAAGCTCATTCTCAATATTTATTTCTTTAGCATTCTAATTCACTTATCCAAAAATGTTCGAAGACAACTAAACATAATACAAATTTGAAAACAAATTATTGAAGGAAAAACCTACTAAAACCCCTTGTGATTGACAAAAGGGGGTAAATTATGAGGGGCCTGCTGTTAAGTTGATAGATGTCTAAAACCAGTGGTATTTGTACCAAAGCAATTTGTATGGTTGATCCATACACATGAATATTGAATGTACATCTTTCAAGAAAACAATTATCTCAAGTTGTGCCTAAATTGAAAGGGAGGAATGTAAAAATCCATAAATGAGCAATGATGTTGAGCATTTTTTGGGCTACCATGGAATTTGAAACTATGTTATCTATCAAAAATGTTCTTTCATTATGTTTTGATGCATTTGCATATCCTGTTTCAAAGGTGGTTGTTTTCCTTTGGCCATTTTCAATTTCCCCAAAGCTTCTATTCATGCTCCGAAATACCAGTTTTTATCTTCACATGTAGACTGGTTGCCTAACTTGGGGCCTAATGATTCATTGCAGTGAATAGAAACAACATTAAAAGCTCCAACCTTATGATTCCCAATGATTTCTTGAGACTGAGGCACAAAGGAGTTGACAAATACCTTGCTTTTGTAACTAACTACACCTCCTCTCATTGACTTTGGCATATTCTCACTACACTACACTCTATACATATATTAAAATATACAACTAATATATATCTATGTGAAAAAATCATCAAAATAAGTATAGAAAAAATTAGAATTTACAGCCACCTCAAACAGTTAGGCCCTCAACAAATTTTGATTTGACAAGCACAGATAATTTGAAATTCCAGCCCTAAGACCTATCACATCAATCTTGCGTATATATAAATTTATGTATACACTTAAATATATTTTGTATAAGTTTTAACCAATACACAACGAAATCTAGACTTCCACCCAAAACCAATTCTAAATTAAGAAATCTTTTTTGCATGTAATGTCTAGATTATCTCATAACTATTAATAACCCTTTGCAAGAGATAAACAACCTTTGTTACCATCCATAAAATCCAAGAAGAAACTATTAACATGTACCAATCAGTTATATAAAATAGTAGAAAACAAGAAATTTTTGTAATTCAATTGGAGGAGGTTGTGCCAAACTACTGCAATTTGAGGAAGAACCGACAGATTTAGGAGTGAACTTCTAAATGACAAGTTATTTCTGTATGTCTTACATTGGATGACAAAAGTGTGATGTAGTGTAAAGCTATTATATACTATATTTTTCCACCGTAGACTGTTAGGTAATGTTATATATTCAGCTTTTAGTTTTTTTTTTAATTGAAAAAGTAATTAGAAAAGAAAAAGGCAGCTAATGCAAAAATAATTACAAATTGACACTGAACTTATAAAGACAATGTCAATTATTAACATTGTGCAACCAGCTACAAAAGGCTTCTAAGATCAACTAAAAACATACCAAGGGCTTCAAGTATCAATTAAAAGTTATTCAACCTTAGCTGTAAAGGCTTCCAAGATAATGGTTTTTGGCCTTTTTAGCTAAAGGTTGTAAAGGCAAAATACAAATAGAATATGAGGCACAAATGCTATGGCCGGAACCTTTCTATATGGCTTTAGTTTGAGATATGCATTCCACATGAAAAGGAAATATGAAATATAAATTGCACTTTCCCAGGGGTACCAGCATTAATTATATAAATCTATTTGACTGTAACTTATTACTAAGAAATTGTCAATATAGTAGTCTTCATAACTGCCACACCCTGGTTTTTGATAATTCTTCTTCTTTGTAAGGTTCAGAGCTTCACAATTCTCTAGTGAATCTATTGTTTACTATCAAGCTTGGTGAAGAGGTTGAACTTGCCTTCTAGAATAGTGTGACAAAAAAAGATGTCTTTAGGTGTGATTCTCAAGAAGCTTCGATTCTCGCACAAAGCAAAAGAAACATAATGAAAAATTATAGTCGTAAACCTTGCACCATTGGCTGGAATGAATTATGGACATAAATCTTCACATGTATGATGACATAATTAGAATCAAAGAAAATATAAATGAGAAATATATAATTGGCTATTGTTTTACAAACATTGTTTATAAATGTGTCCTAAATAATTGTAATCGATTTTTTATAAATAGATCGCATAGTCACTACCCACAAAGCTTGCATGAAGTTAGAATTGAGCTCAAAATAGTTGGAAGCATCAAGCATAGGAATCTTGTGAGTCTGCATGGATATTCACTTTCTCCACCTGGAAACCTGTTGTTTTATGATTACATGGTAAACAAAATTTTGTGGGACATCCTACACGATGAGTAAAGAAAGTGAAGATTAATGTTTCTCGTGGTATTACTGTCGTAGAGGTAAATACCGAGTCTTGGCAGAGAAATGAAGTTAAAGATGGTCTCACAGAAGGTGAGGATGGAGATAGATCATCTACTGGTATTCCAAGTGAAGATAGTGGAATGGGTGAGGAAATTGAGAAAACATCATAAACATCCAAGACAACTCTATCATCAGCATCATGTAAAGAGAGTAATCCAATAAAGGATTTGGTTAATTGAGAAATAGTTAAAACAGTGAAAAAGTTCAAACAACAGAGTCTCGGTGAAAAAATATCCACACCTTCCTAAAGTAATTGGTATTGTCTACGATGACAGGGGCATGAAGCTACTAGCAAATGTGGCAGCCTATGAACCTTCAAAGGATGGGCAAGTTTCCTTTGGAAATTCTGGAAGATGAGTTTTGTTGACAGAAATGACAGTTTGGACAATTCTACGGTTTATACCTCCTCATGCGGCTCAAAATATAAACAGGGAACAACACAAAAAAAAAAACCTCATTGGCCAAGAACCAAAGTTGTATTACTTGTCATAAGAGGAGGCTAAGAAATATAGTTCTACTACTACATACAAGTATGAATAGAATTTAAATGCATACACGCAGAATTCAATTTAACGTAGGGAATATCTTGGAACTTAGAGAGCCCAAAGAATGAAATTATAGTCTTAGTGACCATTATTTAAAGGTTAATGCATGCAAAATATATAAAATACAATTTTAAAATAGTAAAGCCAAAGCAACATGCAAAATCGAGAAAATAAAAATTGTTAATAATAAGCAAAAGCAAAATTGTTAAAAATAGCAAAACCGACATTCAAGTTGTCAATTTGACATAGTCTCATGAATTTCAGCAAATCCTTTTCTCATAGGGGTAACACCTTCAACCTAAAAATATATTAAAATTTTGTACTACCACTAGCGTGGATTGGTTCATGAAATATTTAGAATCAAGTCATTAAAGTTGGAAATCGAATGCTTTGGCAAGTGGAACTTCACAAGTGTGTAAGTAGTAGCTGTATTATTCAATTTAGAGAATGGATATTAATGGGCTCGGTTGGTGGTGGCCACTAGAGGTAGGTCAGTACTACTTAGCTAGGGAGCATAGTAACCTACACATCTAGTGAATCACACCAATGGCCCAAGGCCCAAGGCCCAAGTTCCCAACGCCCATGTCGAAGGTTCAATGCTAAGCCTATTAATACTAGTAAATGCACATATATGAAAACTAAAAAATGGTCAATATTTAAATGTAAACGCCAATCTGATATATTCTAATGAAAATAGCCCATCCTTAATGCGATTAAAAAATATAAACTTGTTGTATATTAAAGTTAAAATCCTAAAAATGTCTAAACATGGGTCATATTTAACCTGGTCGGTGAGAACGTATTTTAAAAAAAAAAAAAAAAAATTGATGGTTTTCAAAAAGGAAACGTTACGCACGTCAAATCGACAAGAAAATTAAAAAAGATATGACACCTCATAAATATTGGCATGGTCGAATCGTCGACTCAACACGTATACCCATTTTACTCAAGTGATATCCGAATTATTTGTAATTTCTCAAATATTTTTTAGAGAAGATAAGGCCAATATCATCCCTATATGTTTTTTTTTTTAACATGCAACTTGCTTCGTATATCAATATGTAATAAAAATTTTCCCATGCATTGATATTCATACATGCCATCCATAGTCTCCTCGTCACTTTCATGCTTCATCTCAAATAAGTGGATATTCAAGTAACATGTTGCTGAACGTAAGGGAGAGTTCAACATATACCACCTCTCATCTATCATATCTCATAAATAATTCCATTCCAATTTACAAGTATCTCCACCAAAGGATTGTTTGATTGCCTCTTTTATGTCTCCATTGCTTCATTAATATCTCTCATGCAAGGGATGTCACCATCAACCATTCTAAGCATTTTTACAATAGACTCAAATAATGTGTTCATTTTTATTACTTATCTATTGTGCACACAAATGTGTAGTTATATAATGTTGAAAAATATGAAGTTGTGAAATGTTTGTCACTACAAGTTTGTAATTGGTTATATTTTTAGATGTTGTATTTAGATTGAAATATGAAACTTGTTTTTTTATACATTCCTCTTTATGTGGTTTGCGGGAAATATGAAATAATTTGAAAAAAATTTAGTGACTCAATGTTCATCTTTTGTTATTGTTGTTTTAGCATCTAAATTTAGAAAAGGAAAATTTACAAAAACTATGCAGTTATGAGTTCACATTTAAAAAAACTATTGTGATAAAATAGTAACAAAGTATACCAAATTAAGAAACTTTGAGTTAGAAAGTTAAACAAGAAAAACTGCTTGAATTAGGTAGTTTTTCTTAGCATGAATCATAAAGCCCTATTTTGTAGTGCATAGTTTGCCAATGAGTAATACTATAGGAATAATAAAAAATTTGAAATATTTTGAACACATTTATGTTTATAATTAATTTTTACACCTCTTAATTTGAAAAAAGGTTTTAATTATTTAATGATTATTGTGGTTATAGATCGAAACAAGTTATTTTGGGAGTTTCCAAGACTGTAAAAATATATTTTCTTTCCCTTTCGTATACGTGATGTACAAGTATTTGTCTAGACATGGTATTACTAAAATAAATATGATCCTCTTAATTATGTTGTTTTTTCACATGCATAGCCTTAATTTGAATGCTTTACTTATGTTGTCGTGAAATAAAACACTAGGTGCCTCATAATATAAAAAATAATTTAGGTGCTTATAAATTCTTTCACTTGGACAAATACGTGTGTTTTTAGAGCTACTTTATTCCCTTGCAACATTTCGGTTCCTTTGTGGTTTGGTTGTTTATGCCTTTGTGTTTATATGCATCTTTTCTTGTTTACGATTGCGTCCATAAATATGTGATTGATGTTACTATACAAAACTCCAAGGTTTTTCACATTTTATTCCTTTCATGGACACAAATTTGACATTTGGGGCATCACTTTCCGATTGATGGTTATTCCCATACCAAACCAACAATCTTAACTTCTAAAATTTTACCGCCTTCGATCTATGTTAAACACTAAAATCCAACATCATGTGGACCTTTCAGATGTAATGCACTTTCAAACAACACTACGACTCTCAAAATTTGCAAGCCAAGTTTTAGACAAAACATTGAAAGAAGGCACCATTGTCACATTTGTGAAAAAAACCCTCTAGAAAATGTTCAAACATGAATTTTATGTCTGTCATATTTTCCCATTACTAATGCATTTTTCTCCCTCTTTAGTATTACTAATATTTTTCCCTTTACACTTTTTCTTCATTGTAGGATTGTTCTTGTTATTGACATGGATATTGTTTCGTAAACACAAACCAAAATTCGTGCTCTAAATTGACTTCCAAACCATGTCATTCTTAGCTTCTTATTGTCAATTATTGTTACAAAATTATTTAGTCTAATTTTTAGTTTCCTCTCACACCATATCATTTATTGGATCATAATTTATTATTACTTTCTAGACTATTTTTATTTGGTGTATATTATTTTCTATTTCAACAATATGGACCTCAAATATGTGTTAAAAATCCTTTGCATAATTGTTAGGCAATTACATATGAAGGTAAAATATGTGGGAAATGGTGTTATTAGATTAGGCAAAAATAGGGATCGACTCCCAAGGGCATTACGAAGGAAGAAAAGAGAGGAACGCAACAAAAAAAAACAAGAAAAAAACCGAAAGGGGTCCTAAAAGATGAGTTAAACAAGCTTAACTCTTACATTGCAGATATGGACCCCAAGAGGATAAAAAAACCAAAAACAATAGGACACCATGTTCCACCACCAACCGTCACACACAGCTTCGAGAACAAAAACCTCCAAACAAAAAAAACCACCGGAGGCCCTGGCCAGCAGAGCCATCCTGGATTCCAAAACCATCCATCTCCTACTCCTCCTCCGAGCTACTTATGCGAAGGTTGAATCTCCTCCTTTTCTTTTCCCCTTCAATCCCCTCCACTCATCAAGATAACTTTAACTTGAATCTCTAGCTTCTTCATTCTGTGTTTTATCTAGACCTGATCCATGACCATCTTCTTCAAATGTTGATGATGTTCAGAATGGACTCCCTTTTCCCCTCATTCATGTCCTCCATGGCTTTTAGGACCCCTTCTAAATACAACATCTTCCTGCTCCATTCTTCAAATACATTGGGGTCTCCCACACATTCATTCTTCCTCAAAGCGCTGGCTTCCCCAACACCACCCTCATTTTTGTCTTTATCTTTCTCATTCCCCTGAGGATACCCTTACCCGCTTTCATTTTAGTTAGACACTCCACAAGAGTAATATCATCTTCCTTGGCTTGCTCCTCTAGGACCATTGTCAAAGGATAATCCAGAACCGGCTTGCCATTCTCAACTAGAAGAAGAATCAAGCCCTCATGGAGGGCAGCTCAGCTTTCTCATTCTGGAAAGCCATCAACAAATTCGAAAGAGAGGTGGCAAGAAAAAAGGGAATACTAACCATAAACTTGTGATGGAACATGTTGAGGAAGGTCATGTGATGGGTATAGATTTTTCTATACTTACCCTCCAACGTAATATATTTCATAACTTGAAGGAAAACATCCTTCCAGACCCCAGGAATGCATGAACGCGCAATGCCATCCATGAAGAAGTAACATTTCTCCTTTCCAACGAAAAATCAATCAATCTCGAGGTCTCTACGGGTTCTTTCCTTGTAGATATTTAACCCTTCCATCTTCATATCAGTCACCCTGGCAATATTGGACTCTGAGACCTCAACCTCCACACCGTGACAAGTAAAAACCCCCTCTTTCTAGGAATTTCCAAAGTCCTTTGACAGAGATGGGTCATGACCATGTAATTTAGCAATATAATTGCTAAATCCTCCAACTTTAAGCTTGTTCCAAAGATCCTGGTTACTCTCCTCCATGTTTTGACTGGGGTTCCACTCGAATCTTATCTCCACCCATCTGCACTTTGCCAAAGTTTCGCCCAACAAAATATTTCCACAACCAACAAGTTGTTCACCCTATCAAAGGTCGAATAAAACAATGATTTTTGTAAAAGCTAGCATGGTACCTAGAATACTTTCCCCCTCACTCGTGTTGACATCATTTATCCTAGCACCTTTTATCCTTAATGATTTCATCATTAATATTAGAGGGTAATCTCTCTCCTTTGCACCAAATTTTGTACTCATTACTAAGGACTCCCACATTGGCCATCTTGTCCACACATTTATTTCCCTACCTCAAGGTATGATTGATAGATATCTTATCAAAATACTTTAGCAATTCCTTGATATCTTGAATGATGTTTTTTAACGACCAATTGATCTTACTCCTATTGAGGAGAGCATTTATAATAATTAAGGAGTCACCTTCAATCTGGATGTCCTTAAGGCCTTTTTCCTTAGCAACCAAAATACCCCATAGGAGGGCTCTAGCTTCAGCCATGTTATTAGTCTGCTTTCCCAAGGGACCCGCATAGACGAACAACCAATCACCCTCACTATTCCTTAAGATACCCCCTCCCCCAGCTTGACCAGGATTCCCCTTTGAAGCCCCATCAAAATTGATCTTGATCATATTTCCCATAGGTCTAATCCAGTAAACATTCTTACTAGGGCTTTTGATCTTGACCGACTATAGGTGAACTTATCCAACACTTCCTGCTCCCATTTCGGGCAAGGATTTTTTGTTTTACCTTTAAACAGTTTGAGATTTTCCTTTATGGCAGCTAGGATTTTCCTTTTAGCCACCACAATCAGAGGTTTCTGATCTCTAAAAACACTATCATTCCTTATTTTCCACAAACCCCATAAGAGATGAGGTAGAGTAATCTTCCAAGCCCAGGCCAGATAAGGGAACCTAAAAGGGCTCTCCCATTGAGTACAACAATCCTCCATATTCAAAGGCATAATCCATTGCATGTTGAAAAGTTCTAAATCAGTGAGAAGACACCTTTAGAGAAAGGGAAATGTAAAAAAATATGATTCACATTCTCTTCCCCTCTCGACAAAGAGAGCACCTATTTGGGATCTGCATTCCTCTTTTTATAAGATTTTCAACCGACAGATTCTATTTTGAACAACCAGCCAATAAAAAATATTGATCTTAGGGATCAAGTCCTTGATCCATAACTTACCCCAATACTCTTTTTGAAAATATTTCTTGAAGTGTAAGCTATAGGTAGATTTAATAGAATAGTTTCCAGAGTCTTCCTCTTTCCAAATGATGGAATCCTCCTTAGTTTGGAAGATGGGGATGTGGAATTCCCTGAGTTTCTTATTGAGATCTTGAAAAGGTTTGATATCACCATCATAATCAGGAGGAGGGGCTATGGTTTCCCATTGGACCTTATCATCATAACTCCAGAAATCTCTTATCCAGATTTTACCATTCTCCTCATAGAATTGAGCAACCTCCTTCCATATATCTTGATCTGCTAAAGGGGAATCTTCAATCCAACTATCCCACCAAAATATGATCATGTTCCCCTTTCCAATCTCCCATAAGGATCCCTTTGAGAGGATATATTTTGATTCCAACAGAGAATTCCAGAAGAAGGATCCTCTAGGGAGATTTTCATGAAAGAAGAACGAGTCAATTCTACCTAAATTCCACAGTATTTCTTTTTTATTATATCAATCCATAGTCCTTCCTCTCTAGCAATTCTCCATCTAACTTTAGCAACCAAAGCTTTGTTCATGATAGGTATACTTTTCAAACCTAGACCGCCACACATATTTTGCCTAGTGACCTTCTCCCAGGCCACCAGAGGGAATTTAAACTTTTCCGAGGCCCCAGCCTAGAGAAATCTCTTTTGAATTTTTTCCAGAGCATCAATTATTTTGGCTGGGAGTTTAAAGAGAGACATAATGTAAATGGGGACACCTTGAAGAGAGCTCATAAGGAGTTGAATCTTTCCAGCTTGTGAGAGAAGGAGACCTTTCCAGGAGGAAAGTTTCTTGTTAACTCTTTCCAACAGGGCATTCCAAATAGAGATGTCAGGCCTTTTGTAGATAAGAGGCATTCCTAAGTAAGAGTCTGGAAAACACTTGATTTTGCAACCTAGAATGTGAGCTAGCCTTAATTGGACTTGTTTATCCACATTAATAAAGTAAACAACACTTTTGAGAAAATTAACCATCTGCCCCGAGACCGACTCATAGTCCTTGAGAGCAAGTTTGAAGTTGGTGGCTTCTTGGACAGAGGCCTTTCCCATCAGGAAGTTATCATCAACAAATTGGTTGAGGCAGATCGAGGGAGACCATTAGAAATCTTGATTCCTTGAATACTCCTAGAAAGCAAATCCTACTTACAAATTCTACACAAAGATTCAACCATTATAACATAGAGGAAAGGAGATAGGGGGTCACCTTGTCTCAAGCCTCTACCAGCTTTGAAGAAGCCCTCCGGCTGCCATTAACCAAGACCGAATAACTAGCAGTAGATATGTAGGTCATAATCATTCTAACCAGAGTATTATCAAAGCCCACTTTATTCAGGATGGCACCAAGGAAAGACCAAGTAATCCTGTCATAGGCCTTATGCATATCTAACTTAAGGAACATAGATGATCTATCAAAATTAACAATGGAGTGGATGGCTTCCTGAATCACCACAATATTGTCAGTAATCTACCTACCCGGACAAAATCACCTTGATTTTTAGAGATAAAATGGGAGAGAACCAATCTGATTTTGCCAGCTAAGATTTTAGTCAAGATTTTATAACTCATGTTACAAAGACTGATCGGTCTAAAATATTTGACTTCATTAGCCCCTACAATTTTTAGAATAAGGACCAAGAAATTATTATTAAGCTTAGTTGAGAAGCTTCCCATTATTGAAGAAATCTTGGACCATTTCAATGACTTCTTTCTTTATCAGCTCCCAAAATTTCTGGTAAAAGAAATCCTAAAAACCATCAGGCCCAGTGACTTGTCAGGTTCCATATCAAAGACCACAAATCTGATTTCCTCCTCATAAGGGATCCTTAAGAGCTCATGATTTTCTTCAGGGGAGATGAATTTCTGGAACAAGTTCAGGATATTGTTTTGATTCTTCTCCTCAATCCCCTGACCTTGCTAAAAAGATCCTTGAAATAGTTTATGATGACTTGATTTATTTCCTTTCTCTCTAAAAGGATCTCACCATTCTCATTCTTAATTTCATTTATCTTGAGGAGGTTTGTCCAGGAGGTGGCTGAGAAGTGGAAGAAATTGGTATTCCTGTCCCCCTCCCTAAGCCATTTCACCCTCGACTTCTACTTCCAATAGACTTCTTCCTTAGCTAGGATGTCATGATACTCAACCAATAGATTTTTTTCTTGCTCCTTTAGAACCAGATTAAGACCATCAAGATCGATAAGTTCCTCAATATTCCTTAAATCTTCAACCACTCTACTTTTTTTTTGGAAAATATTACCAAAGACCTCTTTGTTCCACTTTTTGAGACAACCTTTGAGATGCTTTAATTTGTAATTGAGTCGGTAACTGGCCACCCCAAAGACCCTGATATTCCACCACTCTTGTATTCTATTGAAGAGGTCAGGGTGGTCTAACCAAATCTTTTCAAATCTAAGGGTCTAGCTTTCTTGACTAGGATTTAAACCTAGATTAAGGAGGATAGGGTTATGATCAGAGCCAATTCTGGGGAGAGTCTTTAGAGAGTAAAGTTGATTGATCATACAGAGATGACTTACAACAAACCTATCAAGTCTGATTTGGATAAGCTCCATCCCAACTCTCCTATTAGCCCAGGTGAACTTAGAACCTTCCAAATCCAAATCCACCAAACCATTATTGTTAAGGAAATCAACAAGGTCCTCCATACTCTCAGTAAAGGAAGTGATGCCCCCTTTTTTTCCCTGAGAAAGGGGGAGTTGAAATCTCCTCCAATAATCCAGTCTTTATCTTTGAATAAATTTCTGAAATTAGAGAGATCTTGCCACAATTTTCTTCTCTCACTTACTAGATTAGGAGCATATATGTTGGAGACATACCAGAGATTTCTTTGAGGTCAGATTCGTAAAACACATTTCCACATGCCCCGAAACTACAAGGATAGGAATACCTTGCACAATGCTGGGATCCCAAAGCGTGACTACTCCTCCAGAGGCTCCCAACTAAACTACACCCTTCCCAACAACTATCTTTCCAAATAGACCTTCCCACTTCTTTAAATCTTTCCATACTCATTTTAGTTTCTTGAATCATGAAAATATCTAGTTTATTTTTCAATCTAAGATCCTTTGCTATTATGTGTTTCTGTCTAGGGTTATTCAACCCCCTAATGTTCCAGGAGAGAAGAATCATTTAACATTTCTTATTATGGGGAAAAAATTCCCTAGAGTTTTCTGAATACCTGCATCCACTTCCTTTCTTGAACTTGTCTCCCTTACTTCCTTATTACTTTTCTTGCCCTTTTGGCTGGAATCTTTACCAAAGTCAACTCTTGAGCTACTACGAGTGACAGTTTGGATTTACTCACAGTGTCTTTGGAGATCCTATCACCTCATAGGTGTCACCACAAAATTTTTAGGATCCCAAACCCATTTGACATTGTTAAATCTTCTTCTTTTTTTGTCCAAAGGAGCTCTAACCTATAGATGATACTTCATCCAAATGATATCCATCAAAACTTAGAGAAAGTTTGTTGCCTTCCATGTCTTTACTTTCCCTATCCTCAGAATCTTGGATTTCTTCTTCCAACACCTGATGAACAGGCTCATCATCCTTTTCTTTAGTTTCTTTATTGGTACTTCTTTGTTGTTGAATACTAGTCCCCACTCCTTCCTCTCTGGTTTTGATAAGTAGATTCAAGGGTATCTACTTCAGGGTTTATCTGGAGAACCTCCTATTCCTTGATTTCAAAAACCCTTCCATTCTTCCCAATCCTTTTCCATTCCTTCACCTCTTTTTCATTCGCCATCTTTTGAGGCATGACTTTTACTTCAAGCTTCTTCTTTTTGAGATCTGGACAAGAGCATTGTTCATGACCCACCAACTTACAATTTTTACAAGCAAAGGGGGTAGGATCATAATCAAAATGCTACACCCAATCACCCTCAAGGGTCATAAGCTTAATATTACTTTCCAAACATGACTCTTGACACATATTCACATAGAATCTGGCATGAGTGAGTCTAGTTTTTGCTTTAGTTACTGGATCCAGAGCAATAGGTTTTCCTAGACTTTTCACAATACCAAAAAGGACCTCTCGGTTCCCAAAATTCCAATGGTAAGCCTGATAGATTGACCCATATCAGAAACTCCGTAATAGATTCCCATAAGGATTGAAAGCCGACTCCCATTTCTGAACAGTTATATGAGATTTTCCAATGAACCATGGTCCTTCTGCCAAAATTTTTGCCACATGATCCTTACTAGGTAGAATAGCTAAGAAGTACCCATTAGCATAAGCTGAGACCTCAATGGTACCATTAGCCACCCAACGTCTCTTTTCCCAACCTCTAAAATAATCTATATTTGGTCTAGAGCCCATACATTTTTCAAAGAGTTCCCCTTCCATGGAAACTTTTGTTCTAGCCAAAAAGAGACAAGAATTTTGAGGGATAGATTACCTTTTTCTTTAACCGGTTCCAGATTCTCCGAGACACCTGGATCCCGATTTCCCCCAAAAGTTCCACCCACGTGCTTGGTCTCCCATCCTTTTCCTGTTTCCAATGGGCTCAATGATTCACGTGATCCTTTGCTAGGTTCTGCTCCCGTTCTCCCTGTAGATTCAGCTCTAGACATTCCCGCTCACTTTCAAATTTTGAAAATGTTTTACTCAACTATACATTTACAAACAAGGTTTGTTACATCCCTTCCACTTTATCACCTTTTGTGCATCCACCAAAATATATTTCCTCTACCACAAATATACCTTATCTCCTTCTCTTTCTATAACCATTTGTCCACTCCTTCACCACTTCCCTTTCAACATTCACATTGCACTTCTCGCGTGTGATTGCTAGTATTAAATATTGGCATCTAAATATTTAATTCATATCTTCTTCATTGTTATATTGGTAGATTAATATTTACTTCATTTCATTTTTATTTTTATTATACTCCCAGAAGGAAAAATATATATGAATCAATTTGTAAAACATTTAACCTTAAAAACCAATAACATTATTCCATTTGTCACTTCTTATCTTTAAGCTAAGATTTTTGAAAAATAAATATTTATTTCTTTTTTAAAAAAATATTCCTTTATTTTTATTGGACAAAATAAATTTGTAGTCATATTTTAGATTTTATGATTAATTTAAATAGGCATTTTTCCTTCCAACCAATAGATTGGTGACATCTAACAAATAAAAAATCTATAGTTCAAACATTACAAATTTTATGAAAATCCATAAATAAATTCCATAAATAACTTCCCTAATTCATGTATAAAGGGTGTTTGTAATTTTTACATTAATGATTGCCATCAATTCTCACAATCTAATGAAATTACTTGATTAATTATTATTATCACTTGCAATAGAAAACCAAATAACAAAATATTGCAGATAAATTCTCTCAATATGAAAGTATAATAGCTTGGCCACTTCCGGGGGGAAACCTCCAAAACATATAATAAGACTCAAATACTCAAAATAATGATCATCCACTACATATAACCCCTATTTATACTATTCCTATGATATGGCCATTAGTAAGGTCGATCAACCAATGATAATAGATCATATATGAAAAATATACATCATGATAAGAATTTATAATAGCCACAAGTCATCTATATCCATTCCATGTAAGATATATAATTAAGGGCGTAACATGCCCTTCCCCTTCAAAGAAACATTGTCCCCAATGTTGGGAAGCCCTAGATGTTGCTGCATGAATGCTTCATCTTCTCATGATGCATCCTCAATATTCATATTCTTCCACTTGATCAGGTACTCGGTAATGACTCTGGTCCTTAGTCTTTTGGTGCGTGTCTAAAGAATACCTTCAGGTTCTAATATGATCCTTCCTTCCTCATCTAGTTCCAGAAGCACTAATTGGGTGGAAATGTGCTGCCCAATAACTTTCTTTAAGCAAGAAACATGGAATATTGGATGTATTCTACTTCCTAGAGGGAGCTCTAGCTTATATGCCACACTACCAATTTTATGCAAAACTTGGTAAGGACCATAGTATTTAGGAGCAAGCTTATTATCCTTTTTCTATTGTTTTAAGGATAATTGCTTATATGGATATAACCTTACAAAACAAAGTCTCCCTCTTCAAAGTTTCACTCACTCCTATGTTGATCAACTTGTTGCTTCATATCGGTTTTGTGCCGTGCAATTTTCTCTAAGACTAGAGAATACCTCATGCAAATGTTGAATGTGATCTTTGACTACTCTCACCTTTGGTTTGACATTCAAGATAGATATGAGTGATGGAGGATGGCACCCATAAAGTGCTAGAAATGGAGACATTTTGGAGGAGGTATGAAATGAATTATTATACCACCATTATGCCATTGGAAACCATTGCACCCAACATTCTTGTTTATCTGAAGTAAAACATCGAAGATATCCCTCTAAACATTTATTTATCACCTCAATTTACCCATCTGATTGGGGATGATAAGAGGAATTCTAGGCTAGTTGGGTACCTAGACAAGGGAACAAATCAGTCCAAAAGTTACTTGTAAATATTGGATAACGATCACTTACTATAATTTTTGGTGTGCCATGGAGCTTTTGAATTGTATCCTTAACAAAGATGGCAACTGTACTTGCTATGAAAGGATGAGCCATGGCAAAAAAAAATGAGCATATTTGGTAAGTTTGTCTACCAGGGATCATGATGACACTTTTCCCTTCTAATTTAGGTAAGCTTTGTGATGATATCCATTGATACATCTTCCCATCTCTCACTAGGAATAGACAGAGGTTGGAGAAGACCAGTGTCTTAATGGTCTCGCCCTTATTTTTTTCGGCAAACCAAACATTCTACCACAAATTTTTGAACATCACCTTTCAACCCCTCCCAAAATACATCCTTCTTAACTCTATGATATGTTTTCAAGACCCCATCATGGTCACCTATTGGATAAGAATGTAGCTACGAAAGAACATGGTGTTTAAGTGTAGAGTTCTTGCATAGATATAAGCTGATCTTTGTACCACAATGTATCCCCCTTCCATATAAATTGATCGATATGGATGGATCTTCCTAGAGATTTTTAATGAGAGTGTGTGTGGTTACATCTTTCTTCCATTCTTCACGTGCTTGATCTACCCAATCTACATTTAGTATAGAGATGGCACATAACAATGCTTCCAGCGGACTCATCCCTCCTGACGAGCAGCATCAACGACCAAATTTTCCTTTCCTTTCTTATAAACAATCTCAAATTCATATCTCAACATCTTAGTGACCCATTTTTGTTGTTATTTTGAAGATAGACGTTTCTCTAAGAAATATTTCAAACTATCATGATCAGTTTTACCTTAAAATGTCTACCCATAAACTATGGTCTCCATTGTTTATTGCATGTAGTATTGCCATCATTTCCTTTTCATAGGTGGGCTTTAAAAATTCTTTCCTTTTAGTTGTCGATTTCAAAAGTAATGGGGTTTCCTTCTTACATTAGTACTACTCGATTCCATTTCTGAAGAATCGCACTCAACTACGAAAGTTTTGGAGAAATATGGGGTTGCAATCATGGAGTAGTGCACATAGTTGCCTTCAATTTTTCAAATTCCCTAGATGATTTCTCATTCCATTGAGAGTGCTTCTTCAATAATTTTTTGAGTGGTGTTCTTTATACTACCATAGTTTTTGACAAATCTACGATAATACCTGTGAGACCTAAGAAACCTCATAATTGTTTGAGGGTTCTTGGGGTTTCCCATTCCACCATGGTCCGGATCTTGTGAGCATCCACCTTAACACCTTCATGAGAAACAATATGGCCCAAATTTTCCAGGTGACATTTAGGCCATTCTTCTACCTTTAAGCACATGACCAACGATACCAAACAAATTGATCAGGTTCTAGGTATAAGGATGCCACGATTACCTTTTGTCCTCCTGGGATTTGATGGAGATCAAAGAAATTTTCCATGTGGGTAATCCAATTGAGTGGATCATTTCCATCAAATTTATGCATTTCCACTTTTGTAATCATGCCCCTCCATTTGTGAGAAGATCCACTTGAATGATTAATGAATCCTCAATGATTGGAGTGATTTGGATTTGTGTGACCATTTCTAGTAGAACCCGTATGATTGGCATTGGAAGTTGTATTTGAAATAGCATGCAACAACTCCTGCTACATTGCATGAAAATCCTTCTGAATCTCACTCCTAAGGCTACCTTTCAGTTGATGAAGCTCAACATTAAGGTCATCCTTACCATATTGTTTACCCTTTCTTGAAGTTGGATGAGCACCTCGATACTCCCAACCAGTAGAATCGAAGCAATATCTTCTTTGTTTGGGGTTATTCATGGATTTTTTTTTCCTTTTACTTGGCCTCGGGTATATCTACCGGTCATGACGAAGGGTTTGGGCCTAAGGGTAGATTTAATAGGGTAGAATTTTAGGGTTTAGGGTTTCATAATTATTTTGGCTGAATATAGAAATTTATAAAAAAGAAACCCTATCTAGTTTTTTGAGGGATTTATGAAAATATAAGAAATTTGAAAAAATTCCAAAAATTATGCCCTAGGGAGCCAAATTATGAATAAATAGAGAACCGTAATAAAGTTTGCAAAACAAGTGAAAATGTATTGAAATTTGGAGAGAAGCTTACTTGAATTATTTCGTAACACCAAAAACATTTGTAGAAAAATTCACTACCAATATTGAGATATAGCCAAACCTTCATAATTAGGGTTTGATGTTGTCTGGCCGAGATCAAGCTCGATACCACTTGTAATGAAATTACTTGATTAATTATGATTATCACCAGCAATTAAACTCCAAATAACATAATATTGGAGATAAATTCTCTCAATATGAAAGTATAATAGCTTGGCCACTTGAGGGAAACCTCCAAAACATATAATAAGACTCAAGTACTCAACATAATGATCATCCACTACCTATAACCCCTATTTATATTATTCCTATGATATGACCATCATAAGGCCGACCAACCAAATGATAATAGATCAATTATGAAAGCGATACATCATAATAAGAAGTTATGATAGCCACAAGTTGGCTATATCCATCCCATGTAAGATATATAATTAAGGGCATAACACACAATAATGGTTACTATCCTATAAAACCAATCTTGGTCCATTTGGAAAATTGGCTCAAGCGAGGAAGAATTAATCATTGGGATCCAATGCTTGGTTGAGCGACTCCAACCGAGCGTAGGTGCGAGCATCACCGAAGGTGAGAGAGTAGGTGTACCCTTTTCCAATGCCTAGTCTCATGGCGTGCCTCCCCTTCGGCACCACCAATAATATATTCCCCGCATCTTCCCTACTCGATGTACTCGACCATCCCTTCCACACTTCATCCATCCACCTCTCCTTCCCATGTATTTTTGTTCCTACTCACTTCTCTTTCAAAATCTCCATTCTCCACATCCGTAATCTTTGTAATGCCCACAATTTTGACACACAAATACAATAGTAAAAATACCGGAATAATTTTTTTGACTTACATTTCTTAATACATGACAACACAAGGGATTTCTTAGGACAATACATACTCATGAGACATTTTCACAAACATTATTCCACATAGGTAAGATGAAACACATCAAGGCCACATTTCCCAAATGACAAGGCATAACACAATAATTCCACTACAATATAAACCATCGTATAAGCATCATCCATAACACAACACTTTCCTGGTTCTTACATTTATTATAGTCATTTTTTTATTGACCTTACTTATTTGACAATCACTTTTCATGGAGTCCTTCATTCTTCTTTATCTAGGCTACATTGTTTTTATCTTACTTAAATTTTTACTTGTAGTTGTTCCATATGAATTTTCTCTTTTATCTTATCGAGAATAGAATGATGTAGCTTGATTGTTGATAGGAATATATGAGCATACATGAGGCTACTAGTGTTTGTTCTAAGGATTTGTATTCTAATTTATATGTTCATTTGGATTTGTAATTTATCTCAGTTGTAACAAGGAAGGTTCACATGAAATAAAGGAAGTTTATTAATTCAAGGGTAAATATATGATGCATTGTTTTCATATTAGCATTTAATTTCTAAGGTTACTCTATTTTGTTTTTAAGTTATTACAACTAACCGTATATCCCATCTATTTCACTTAAATGCTTAATCATAAAGGTCCCAAGGAGTATGATTTCACACTCGACCAAGTTTGGATTCTTGAGAAATTAAGTATTAGATGCATGTTACAAGGAGACATTCATTTATAAATTTTACACACCTTACTAAGGTCACAACTAGAGTGATTGAACAACCTTATCTCCAAAAATCTTCATGTAACTCTAGGTAAATTCGATACTTCTTGTCAAGATGACACTCTTGTGTTGAGAGGGGTTAAAGGGGATTCACACTCAAGTTCTCATGTGTAGGTAACTAAAACATAGGATCCACTCGAATCATTTACATTCATCTTAAAATAATTTCACTTAGTTTGATTTAAATAGTGTTTTGAAATTAGTTGTGTAACTCATTTGATAATAAGGAACATTTGCATGCTCATGAGACTACTAGCTCTCATCTTAGGGAATGCCTCAAGAACATGATTACCTAGTTTCACATCATACATTCATTTCACAATGGGACAAGTGGGAGAACAAGAGGGAGTAACTCTTCATTTAAAGATTAAGGTTCACATTAAATTGTACACACAACGGAATTATTTTATCACAACATGATGATTTAAACATGTTACAAGAAAGATATAAATTTTTATTTTCTCCTAGCATACCATCTCATGGTTACCCTTTCACAAACTAATCATAAATAAAAAATTTTTAAGTTCCACAATTAACTCTTAACATTTTACCATAGACTCCCAAATGATAATAAAAATTGGGTGTCGAGTTCATTTATAACTTAACTGCTAAAGTTGACTTTGATAGTAGTTGGGGATCTTTGAAACCTAACACCCTTCACTCTACACATGGGTTGGGCCAAGAGGATTTTACATTATGTTAATGATTGGTTTCCCATGGAGTACTACCTTACAAGAACACATTCTCCTTACTATACACACAACTACCAATCCTAGGAGGGAACCCCATACCCAAGACAAAGTTTAACCATGTCGTTCTAACTAACAAGTTCACAACAATGTTGCTAAGCATACAGGATAAGGTGATAATCTCTAACTTTGGGATTTTATTTCCTTAAGCTAGAATTTTTCATCGAGTTTAATGATTTAGGTTCACCCTATGGTTTTATTTTTCCATGTTAAGAAGGATCACACAAGAAGGTAGTTATGTGAGAGTTTTATACCAGGGTTGACTATTTTATTTAGATTTTATTTCTACATTATCAAGGAAAATAACACAACACACCAGAGATTTAGTCATCAATTTCACCCTAAAAGGGCACTATAAGATGTCAAACTCAATTACATTTAACATATATATTAATGTGTGATTCCTCCTAATTACAATCATATATGCAACTAATTTTAATAAACTACCTTGCAACATCTGATGCAATTTAACACATAGTGATTATATGAAAGCCTCTTATTCATTTCTTTAAAATAAGATAAAACATATTTTCTTGAATACAATGTAAGTCTTACAATTTCACTTTTTGGAATTAAAACATATAACTAAGATAATTAGCCCTCACTAATAAAAAATACAATGGTACTTCATTTATTGATTGAATACTGACAAGTAATACAATTTAATTTTCTCCATTCAATAGAATAAATGCAACTTCTAAAACTTCATCTTCCTTTCATCTTTTAAGTAGTCCATCTGTAAGATTTGTTAGTGATTGTCAGTTCATAAGAACTGGCATGATAATATCTATACCTCCTATAATAACATAGCTAACAAAAAGGACATCGATTAAGTTAGAATACAAATCACATAGCTAACAAAAAGGACATAGATCATGGTTGCAACATTTCTTGAACTTACTTGCATGTACATCACTAACTACAACATTTAAATATAATTACTTTCATGCATTAATTCTATACAAATAACATAACCATTTAGGTCAATCAATCAATCATTATTACAAAATTGAATAAATAGGTAATATTATTACTTTTATAACTTATCATTATCCAATTACTGATACACTATAACTCTCACATATCCTTTACAAGATCCCATTGATCTTATATTATTCAAATAGATTTTTAACATTGACTAATACCAATCATTATAACTATTTATGAAAACTAGTTCTTGTATCCTTCATATATCTTCAAGTATCAAATTATACTCAAGCATTATAACACTACAAGATAGACAAATCATATTCCTTCATATATATAACAATATAGAATAATACACAAGCATTATAACTATACAAGTATCTTTTAATATATGGTCTTCATTCTAGGGTATCGAATAGTCTACGTATTTGTCCAATAAAAGGAGTATCATTGTTTGTGTTAGCAGTGAATATCCTTAATAATATGATGACATAGTGAGCACAGATTGACCAAACATTCCTTCGGTCATTGGTCTACAACGACAACCTAGAAATATTTAATCAATTGGAGGAGTTAAGGAGTAATCATTATAAGAAAAATACCCACATAATTAAATTATTAACCCACATATTGTTATTGTTTATGTCATACATCACCTTAGAAGGCAGGTATAAAGTGATTTATGGTTACCATTTTCCCATGTTGAACCATGTGCGTAACGCAAAGGCCTACAATTTCCCTTTCTTTCTGTATACCTCCCTAGTGAAATCTATTGGTATGGTTGAGAAAGGGACCTTCTCCCTTCCTCTGCATCAGGGCCTCATTAAATCCTTTCTCAGGATGGGTACTCCCCTTTTGGGAAAAATGAAAAATTTGGGGCCTCGTCGTTGTTGGCTCGGTGCCCAAGGAGGACAATCTTAGTGAAGACCCATTTGGAAAACCTGTGGCTAAGTGTACTAGATCCAATCTGAGTCATGGTGTTGTCAACAAACGTAGCAGGGTTGAGGAGGATCCTAAACAGGTTGAGGAAGTGGAGATTTTAGATTCGAGGGAAAACCAAGATGGGAATCGAACTTGTCGGGTTCCAGTTTGGCCAAGGTTATTGTTGATGGGGAAAGCTTCAGATTTTATAGATGATAAGTGCTCCAAGAATTTGGAGGATGCCATTGAGAGCTTGCATGCTCTGAAAACTACCCAATCTAAATGGTCACTACTCAAGACTCTATTGTCAAGACTCACTCTTTCATGTGGGATTTTGAGCATTGTAGGCTTGATACCGACATTAACAGACATAGGATTAGTATGGTCTCCATGGACTTGAAGGATTTGACTGATAAAGTGGAAAAGCTTTCCTCGTTGGTCCTTAGTGAACAGACTCAAGAATGCCAACGAGAGAATCCTAGAAATGGCTAAGGACATGTTGAAGATGAATGAAGTTGTGTTCAGTTCGGGATGTCCATCTCCTCAACATTAAGAGAACCATCTACCATCTCAATATTTTAGATGAGATGATTCCCTCCATAGAACTAGCTAAGGAAAAGAAAAAGATGGTAATGGACCCAAAGTGGAGATCCCATAGCCAAAATATAAGGTCTCGAAAGCTATCATTGATTCCCTTATCAAATAATGGAGCAGATGCATGAACTCGTGGGGGCTAATAAAAGAGTGATTGCGTATATGGGATATTGTCCGATTGTTGTTAGTTCTAAGTTGTTTTGTTGTTAGTCTCTTGGTTATGCTATTGTTAGATAGTTTATTTGTTGTTTGGATACTTTCTTTTATGTTTGTATTTCCTTGTTGCTAGTATTGTGCTACTTTGGTCTTGAGGTAGGGCTTGATGGTCTATCCGTTTGCCTTTTTATAAGGAACTAGTAATATTATGTATGGGGCAAGGTCCCCTTAACCCTTTTTACCTCTAATAAAAAAATTACTAACCTACGAAAACGATATGGTTTCCTTCCAATAGTGACATATAATTGGCACAATTTCAAAAAAATGATGACACCCATCTCTGTAGACATTGGAACTTATTTCTTATAAGAACATTAAAACATTTCCATAAAACACATTTTTAAGATTTCCCCAATAACCCAACTGGCCACAAATTTTATGACAAAGTCCAGGTTGGATACCACAGATTTGGTATTTAAATCCTTAAGACTTCAATTTCCGAACCAATATATAGCCATCGACTTTACTGAAGCATATTTGGGCATGGATATATAACCCTCTAACCAATTTTCACAATTAAGGAAATTGAAAATATACTCAAATACATTAGATATAAAACTATCATAGTAGTAAGGAGTAATAAGCTTTAAATGTTGTATCAAATACCTAAATGAAGTTTGCAAAGTTTTAATATAACTCAGAATATTAAAAACCATATCAACTATACATACAGATCCCTCAAAGAAGAAGGGATTCGATAGACCCACATAGATATAAGCCCCAATAAAACAAACCTCGAGTTTAAGTTCATACCAACACAAACCATTTGTGTTTAACTTAACGGCTTCAAGTATAATGCCACAGAAGCACATTACAAGAAAACCCTCTAAATAAATACCATACTGAATCAATGAAATAGTATTTCATTTACCCAGATCGTTCATATACAAAGATAAAATGATATGATTTCCATATTTATACAAAATAACTAACACCCAAAAACACTTAGCATAAACAAGCTTAATACAAAATTTTGTACATGAAAATAATAAATGGAGAAACATATCAAGGAAGGGATAGAGCCTATCATGCCTAGAGTAAAGAAGCCAGTTGAAATTGTGGGATTTGGTTCAACATCTCATACAGAATTTCGTCAAGTGAGTTTTGAGCCTATCCTCAAATCCATCTCATTCAACTGGTTCCACAAGAGACAACCAAAAATGCACATGCCTTACACTACCAACCTATTCATGTTGATGTCGATATAAAGAGTTGGTTGAGCTAGGCGGAAGATGCTTTGTGAGACATATTTTCTCTATATCGAGGTACCGTATTTGACCCAAGGTATTTTCTACTAAAATCATTTTTGTAGACCTTGAAATTAACATTCTCTATAAAACCATGCCTCTCTCTCTCCTGCATTAGTATCTCAGGTCACTTGCCTAGTGTATGCACCCGCATATTTCCTTCATGTCTAATAGGGTGTTTCTTACCAACAAAAACAAAGAGATCTCCCTTCTAAAACCAATCTTATATTGCATAAGCGAGAACGCTTACTACAGGTTTTCAATTTTTGGATTTACACCTTCTAATGCCATTTTTATTATGGTTCCAAAAATTTTCAACTTCTTGCACATATTTTTCTATTAAAATATTTATATACAAACACCATAGGTTTTGTTAGTGCTCAAAATAGTTTCACCCCATTTTACCATTGAATATCTATTGATTTACTGACCTCTACCATTTTTACTCCCCTGTGTTGTGCCCGAGAAGTCTCTTCCTTCATTTTGTTGCCATAATCAATTTGTTCCTGGGTCAAAAATCACTTATGGATCCATGGTTAGCTCCTCATTTCTCTGTTCCTCACGAAGGGGTCTGTAATTTGGGTCTCCCATTCTCTATTCATCTAAAAACTCAGGCTTTCCCATTCTTTCCATCTTTCACAGTCGGGATTTGCTGCCCTTGTCATTTTTTCCCTAAATACTTGAAGAAAAATGAATGGATGTAGCACAGGAATGTATTTGAGTCTTATAATATTTCTTAATTCTCTCATTGGAGAAAAATTCATCTTTGGGCTCAAAATGGTCATCTTTACTGAATTTTACGGTTTGATGGGTGTTTCTCAGGGTCAAATTTGCATCCTTGCATCAACAGAAACTTGGTTTTTTGGATGGATGGGACTCGCAAGTACTTAAAAAAATTTATGAATTGCCTCAACTTAAATATTTGTACATGTGGAGGAACAACGCTCATTTAAAGATATACTTTTTGGTTTGGCCTTGGAGTAGTGCCGGGAGGACATGTGGAGGTTTTCGATGCTTTTCCTGGACTTAGACAAATTTTTATGTAGCTAATGTAGTTTGGCGGGGTAGGGACACGTGGCGATCCCACACTCATTCGAGTCTTAAAACATGATTTTCATTTTAAAGAAGCACCAAAAGTACACTTGGAGGCCTCCGCTCATTTTGCATTTCTCTTGGACTTTTCAATGGCCAAAGGAGATTGCCTCAGACCTTGACACATGGCACCTTATGCTCAGCTTAAATCCTTTAGAAAAAAAAAATCGGGCTAGGACACGTGGTGAGCCCGCGCTTTCTCAAGGTCTCAAATTTTGGGGACCATCCCAAAATGTGCCATTGTGATGTGTGGCGGTTTGAAAAATTCAAAAGGGTGGGGAGGCAGACCATTGGGGGAAACTTGGATTTTTTGTCTCTTGTCACCAAATGGATTAAAACATCAAAATGGCCCACAAGCCCGACAAATAATTCAGAAATGTTATAAGGCTCAAATACATTCCTCCGTGCTACATCTATTCATTTTTCTTCAAGTATTTACGGCCAAAAACTACAAGGCCAACAAATTCCGATTGTGAAATATGGAAAGAACGGGAAAGCCCAATTTTTAGATGAACAGAGAATGGGAGACCCAAATTATAGACCCCTTCAGAGGAACAGAGAAACAAGGAGCTAACCATGGATCCATAAGTGATTTTCGGCCCGAGGCGAATTAATTATGGCAACAATAGGAACACAGAGACTTCTTAGGAACAACAAAGGGGAATAAAATATGGCAGAGGCCATAAATCGATATATTTTCAATGGTAAAATTGGGTGAGACTATTTTTAGCACCAACATCAGCTCCGAATTGGGGATGGGCACTCCCGGTGAGGGCCATAAGAGAAAAGGAAACCTAGTGCCAAAAATATCCATTGGCAATAGAGTCACCTTGTAGAGTAGAGAAAGAGCCATCCCCCAAAAATGAACATAGAAACCAACAAAAATAGGTCACGAGGACCGAGAACGAGAAAAAACACAAAAGACAGGAAACAAACAACAAACTATACATTGTACAAAATATTTTTACCTTGATTCGGGAATCAATCCAAGAAATGCTTCAAATGTCTTCCATTAACGGGGAAGTTTGAGCAATTCACCATACAATTCCTTCAAGAAGAAGGTATGTTCACCGAGTTCTAATATCAATGGAGTAAGGGCCCATCCATAATGAGTTAAATTTACCATGCTTGCCCTTATCTTCATGCCTCGATATCCCATAAAGCGCACAAGATCTCCAAGATTGAAAGCTCGAGGAGTGACCTTCTTGTCAAATAAATTCTTCATATTTTCTCTAAACTTTACATGCCTCTCGGTGGGATGCTCTCCTTTCTTCATGAAGATCAACAATCTAGTTCATGCGAGCATCATAAGGACTTACGTATTGATCCTCTAGTTATTGAATGAACTGATATGATGAAGCAATAGTGTTCTCTCGAAGCAAAGGAAAACAATTGGAAAGGCTTCTTATAGTCTGGAGCTGCTAAAATAGGGGCATGCTTTAATGCCTTCTTGATCCCATTTAAATATTAGATGGCGAGTCTCTTCCCATTTGATGACTTGGCCCTTCTTTAGCATGGAAGTGATTGGAATGGTCAACTCAAAAAAGTTTGATATGAATCTCTGATGAATTTTATCTTCCCAAAGAAGGACTAAATTCTCTTCTTGGTTCCTCGGAATTGGGACTTTGCATATGGCCTCTACACCATTACGGATCAATCATCACCCCCTCTTATGTGACCAAGAAAATTTTCCTTCTGCACTCCAAAATGGAACTTCTTTGGATTGAGTTAGATGCCATATTCTCTACATCTTATCAAAATTTTCTCCAAGTGAAACAAGTGATCACTTCTCTTTCTAGAAAGCACGAGTTACATCATCGTGGTAAGAAAAAATAAACTCATTGGTGTAACCGAGAAAAGCAACATCCATTGCTCTTTGAAATGTGGCTCCATCATTCACCGGACTAAAGGGCATCCCGACATATACATAAGTCCCCCAAGGAGTGGTAAAGGTTGTCTTAATTCTTTCGATTCCTTTACCACAACCTAGTTATACCCAGAGAGAAATGATCCGGGGTAGAAAGCATCTCGGACCCGAGTCACTAGTTGCAGATGTTTTCCATGTTTGGTAAATGATAATTATCCTTCATTGATGCTCTATTTAAATTTCTGAAATCCACACACAACCTAAGGTCACCATTCTTCTTTCTAACTAGTACTAGGTTTGCAACCTAAGAAGAATACCTTATGGGCTGAATAATCCATCCATCCCTCGATTTCTTGATTAATATTGCATTTTAAGAGACATGAGTGGATTAATTGGTCTCTATTTCTACCTAACTAGATTTGCGTTGGATTACAGGAATCTCATGTTGAAAAAAATCCTCTCTGTATTGTTTTAATTCGAATAGGTCCAAGACATGAAATCCTAGTATTTTTTCAACAATTGGATGTATGACTTTGCTTCCCTCTTTGATGAGATTGCTGCCTAACCAAATTTTCCTTGGTTTCTCCTTTGTACCAAGATCATGAAAGAGGGTTTAAAACCCACAAGCAAGGATCATGAGGGATGACGTTCACATCAACGGATGTGTAAGCGATAGTGTGAAGAGATCTCGGGAGGAGCGAGCAACCGAATGTGCATACAAAGATTTGAAACACAAGAAGAACCTGGTTAAGACATAAAACTATCCTCTATCTCATAGATCAAATGGGGTGTACATATAGGAGGTGTTGAGTAACCCCCAATGCTAAAATCATGACAACTTGAGTAGAGAGGGGAGTTACATTCCCAGAATAGAAGTGTAACTCCCAATGACACATATGATGCAATCGCGTCTTTGACCGACACGTAAGAGAATCTCATAATGACCCCTAAATGACACATGGACCTACAATCTCACCTAGGTGAGATGACTCACCTAATGATGTGGAAAATAAACACACCAACACCCCCCTTCATCATAACTTAGGATGAGGCAGAAGTCATAAATGAGAAATGGGTCCCGGTACAAAGCCTGATGAGGTACCCATGCACAAGAAAAAGGTCCCAAGTAGTGAAGGAAAACCCGGTGGGAAAAACATCCACCACAAGAGAAAAAAACACTCTCTAATATAAGAAAGATGCCAAATATGGGTTCCAGCTCTAAGACGAGCCTAAAAAGGTACCCATGTCCATGCAATCTCTCGGAAAGAAGAAGAAGAGAGAAGAAGAGGGAGATGAGAGGAATGCAGAAGATGTCATGGACGGATCTGAACTCTGCAGCTCTAAGAAGTCTCCCAGAAGAATGTCGATCATGAGATCCTTTTCCTCTGGATCAAGAAGAGCCACCCACAACGAATCGTGTGCTACCCTTAGGAAGGATAGAAATAACGTGTTGAAGTCCACCCACTCCGTGAAGGAAACCAAAGGCAGCAACACAAAGAACTCGAGTCCGGTGTACGGAAGTGTGGCATAGGTCTAGCGAGTGAGTGCCAAGGAACCAAAGGAAATTTCATGTGCGTAGAATCTGTCGAATTGAAAAGAGGAACACCCGTAGAAAGGATGTCCAAGTTATGTGAAGGGAATAAAACATCCTCCACAATAGAAAAGGGATCCACAGCTGAGGGTGGATCAATGAAGGTCTCTAGAAATGTGGAAGTGACATGATTCCCGGAAGGGCACTCCCAACAACAGAGAGATGATGAACTCCTATAAAATACACGTAGATGGATGAGGGACCTCTAGTGCATCACAAGTAGACTCTGTGAAAAGACGACTAAGGTTAGGCGAGATACTCATCCCAATGAGGGGCTCAACAAATAAAGAGTGATGTCGAGATAGGTATGAGTCATCTAATGAAGGTAAAGGAGTGTAAGGGGCCTCACACACCTTTGGAAGTTGAAAGGAGATAGGTGTGATGACTATGTGAGACCGGTAGTAGGACACTACTCGATATCTAATGAGATTTTGGAAGTGTCAACACTCTCTGGAATAGTGAGAGAAAGAGGAGAAGAGTCCTTTGTAGTACTCTCGACATCAGAACTGGGTGCACAATCCTCGTCATCAGAAGTAGAACCAAGTGAGTCTATGTCAGTGGAACTATCATCACATGAAGAAGAGGAGACAACTAAATCAACATCGGAAGAACAAAGGCGGCAGTATGTGAAGGGTCTCCATAGAAGGACTGAAGAATGCTCTAGACATAGTGAGGTGGATCTGAGTCTACCACGTGAAACCAGAGAGATCTAGAGACATGCATCATCATGTGACCAAATACATGGTCACAAGTGTCAAGAAATTCCTCTAGATGATGATGATCAATGGGTGTAGGAACTGGCCCAAGCAAGAAGGGTAAAAGACCCTCGTGGGTGAAGTAACGTTCCATGGAAGCACGCCAAGTTAAATAGTTCCCTCTCCCGGTGAGAAGTGGTGGAGGCTGTAAGGTGATCCTATGATGCTAAATTTTGGAAAGAGAACTCTCTATGATGAAAAATGCAAGATGCAACGTGCACGAAAGCAAGACGTCGGACTCGGCCAATAATGTGTCTGGATGTGAAAACCCAAGAGTATAGTCAACCCCCCCAGAATGTGGCACTTTATAAAGTAGTGCATTTACAAAACTAACAATACCATCATGTAATGTGCAAGAAATCATCCAACTTTGACTAAAGAAGTGCTCAAAAATGAGCAACGAGTCAAAAGTTATGGTACTATTAAGATTCCCATGAATCGATGGAAAAAGTCAATAAACACTGCAAACTGATTAAAAAAGTGCCCGAAATGGGTGCAAAGGGTGTCGTGTGACTACTCATTAGAAAGCGACATCAAATTTCATACATTATTTTTTTTTTTCTTGTGAGGGGGGATTAGCCTCCTGCCAACCCCGACCTCGCCCTCCGTCTTTGACAAGCATAGGAAGGTTTAATTAAACAAGCCAAAAACCAAATTTTTAAAAATTACAATGCCTTGAATGAAATGTTTTTTTAATAATCACCTGAAACATCAAAAATAAGGTGATGAGAGGGGGCCCACGTTGGAAGTGCTACACTCAAGAGTTGTCCACGTGCCAAGTTGGAGGGTTGTTGACCGAGCATGCAAGGAAATGGTCACATAAGCTGTTGGAGTGCAGGCTCGAGTAGGAGACCACGTGGAGGAGTTGGAGGCAATGTGCCAAGGTTGCAGGCTGAAGACCCCAAAGCCAAGCTAGCTAGAGCTGAGAGTTGGTTGCTGCGAAGGAAAACCAAAATGGACCAGGTCAAGTGCGCAGGAGGGGTGTAATGCCACGTGGAGGTGTGTGCGGAGTGCTTGAAGTTGGGCCATGTGCTTCCAATGCAAAACAAACCACAGGAGAGTGTGTAACATCCAAGCAACCAAAAATGCCAATCCGTAGGTGCTTGAAATGG
The DNA here is from genome assembly GCA_018340775.1 of Taxus wallichiana var. yunnanensis. Taxonomy (NCBI): domain Eukaryota; kingdom Viridiplantae; phylum Streptophyta; class Pinopsida; order Cupressales; family Taxaceae; genus Taxus; species Taxus wallichiana. The sequence goes on along the minus strand of CM031237.1, from coordinate 413,286,786 downwards.
CTGGAGATCCACGTGGGGTGAGTAGATACCCAAAAACGGCCAGAACAGACTAGACCAACGAGCAAAACCAGACTAGACGGAGGTGAGTGGAGCGTCCAATGTGAGTCTGGGAAAATGAAAATTGAGTCCACAAACCAAGTCGCAGGGCTACGTTGAAATGGCTGGGTTGCAATGGTGAAAGGACGTCCCAAGCAAGGCACGAGTGGACAAGGCAAAAATGAGCATATCCAAACAAGGAACCAACAAGCAAACGAGAAAACGCTAAAATCAAATGCAACTTTGAATTGAGCGGCTAAGACAAGGCATGTCACGGAGACAAAGGAGAGGGAAAGTTAGAAGAGCCGACTTGTTTCTGGCTCACCAAAAAAAGACGTATACTCCTCTTTAAAAAAGCACAAACTCAATCTGCAACCCAATCTTGGAACTATAAAAACACTAGAAAAACATGCATGCAACCTCAAAAACTGAAACCACGACCCATGAACAAAGATTGAAGCTGAACAACTTTGAATGGAGGTATAAACACCGAATCAATGCAAGTAGAGCATGGTCAGAATCACCATTACGACACACGTAACGAAATCTAAATATCATGTTGAAAGGCTGGAAAACACGCAGAAAATGCCGAAGGGTGTGCGGATCCAAAAGATCCGCTCTGATACCATGAAAGATGGTTTAAAACCCACAAGTGAGGATCACGAGGGATGATGTGCACATCAACGGATGTGTGAACGGCAGCATGAAGAGATCTCGGGAGGAGTGAGCATCAACCGAATGTGCATTTTGAAACATAGGCAAAACCTAGTTAAGCCATAAAACTCTCCTCTATCTCATAGATCAAATGGGGTGTACATATAGGAGGTGTTGAGTAACCCCCAGTGCTGCAATCATGACAACTTGAGTAGAGAGGGGGAGTTACATTCCCAGAATAGAAGTGTAACTCCCAATGATGCATATGATGCACTGATGCACTGACATGTAAGAGAATCTCATAATGACCCCTAAATGACACATGGACCTATGATCTCACCTAAGTGAGATGACTCACCTAATGATGTGGAAAATACACACACCAATAGATCATGCTCCTCAACATCCCTCGAGGCTGCCATATGCCTATTAATAATGCAATCAACATTATCAAAATTTGATTCAAGAGCAACCAGCCCTCTAGGAATGGTATTAGTCTTTAGCTGAATGATGCCCTTGCCAAACAAGGTTTCCTTTCCCTCTATTGCACACACCATTGGTTCCCAATCAATATTTTGATCAGCAAACTCCCCTTTGTTCTGCAGAAATCTTTTGACCTAAGCATCATCATCAAAAACTTGCCAATGCTTAATATTGTCAGTACAAATGGCCTGTTAACACCTCAACATCATATTCACAATATGGGGACATTGTACAATTGTCAAACTGAGATCCCAACACTACAAGATTTTCTGGAAAATCATTGAACTTCCTATCATGATGCACAATGTTGAATGAATCAAACATCTCAATGAAATCCCAAACTGCATGCTTGTATTATTTCATTCGTTGATTTTTGTGGCATCTGATTGTCGACTTGCTTTACAATTAATTTTGAATCTCCTTGACAATGATGTCCTTAACACCATATTTCCAAGCAATCCTCGGACCTAACAATAGTGCCTCATACTCAAGCAATGTTGTTAGTGCACTCAAAGTTGAGTTTGAAGGAAAAACAAAAATTTTCTGACCTAGAGAAATTAGTTTAACACCAACACCATTTCCAAACTTGGAGCAAGCTCCATCAAACAATAAAGTCTAAGGAGAGCTTTGCTTGTTCAAGACACTGCATTCTTCAATTTTATGCTCTTTTCCATCAAAGAAATCCTACAAAGTTATCGAATCTACACCTATATACAATACCTCATAAGATGCATTGTTGGGATCCTCGATAAGGTGTAACATCTTCTTTTCCCCATATAACCTGACAAGGCTTCCCTCGGTGGGATAATATCATAAGACATCCATTTGGACACTCCCACTAACACTTGCAGCCCATTTTCTAGATAACAACATACCCCATTAGTGACAATCAATAATGACTACATCAAGCTTTAAGTTCTTACAGGTAAGGCGTAAGTTGTACCACCTGAACTTTCACACATCCCACCAATGGCACTTCTATGGATTCATTGGTAGTTTATTTCGATATCTTTTGTTGTCACTTTAATATTCATCTCATTCATGACTTCCAAAGGCATGACATTGTATGATGCCCCCGAGTCAAACATACGGTTGTGTAGCAATCGCCCTTAATGATCGGGGTGGTGAAGAACAATCCACATTTAGCTTAGACTCCACCAAGGACATCCCCAAATAAACCTCGGGTTGTTCACTTAGTTCCTTGAACACTTTGGTGGTGTATCGACTCTTGATGATTGGGCGAGTCTCCCCAATGTTTATATTTCTACCTAGGTAATCTTCTCCTATTTTAGCCCCAAATATTCAAAATCCCTTTTCTTGTGCTCAAGGATCTGAGAAACTCAACAATTGGGACTGAAATCTTGATCGACTTAAGACTTAGGCAATATCATAAGGGACAAACTTTGGCAAGGTGGCATTAGAAGGAAGGATGACACACTCATTAGGTGGCATAGGATTTTTGGCAACCTTGGGCATGAGGAGGGTATGATTCTTGTTTGGGACAGTAAGGCCCTTTGAAAATGCATCTTTCTTAGGGGATCTTTAGGAATATTTGAAAGCAATGGAGTCTTTGGTTTCACACAGAGGCCCTACACCTTTGATAACCCTACTTCTTGTGATGTGATCCTTTTCTTGAGCCATAACAACATTCATGAATAAGCTGTCTATCCTCCTCAAATGGGATTCCTCGATCATACTTTTTTATCATTAAAGCCCTTAAATATTTAGATTCATTATTGGGCAATTCAAAATCTTGTACAATATATACTTCTAAAGCATGAGAGGGAGGAGGGATAAGTACCGGTGGATACTGATCCCAAAAATTAGCATTCTGAAATCAATAGGGATAAGTTTCCCCTTGTTATGAGATCATGGAGAAACCCATCATGCATACATCATCATCATTATCCTCATCATCATCTTCTTCTTCTTGTTGATCTTCCTCACATAGAGCATGGGGCATGAAACATCTGTCACACCAATCAATGACATTTGTCTCCTCCACAACAACAACTTTGGCAGCTAAAGGGTTAGGCACCATTCTACTTTCCCTTCCTTGGGGCTATTTATTTCGAAATCCAATAGGTCTCTTTGCTTCTATCATCGAGATCTCTAATCATTTCTATGATGATGTGTAAACTTGTCTTGGCCTTATTACTTGTCTTGACCTTGTGAACTTTTCCCAATCCTTTTTTCTTCCCGTGCTAATTTGTATGATATTTCTTTGTGACCCTGCCAAAGTTTTCAAAACTTCTTCTAGATCGAAGCCTTTCTTGCTGAGGCTTTTACGGATTAATCAATTTCACACCCTCCCATTTTGGAGGCTTTCCAGTGCCTTGATGTTATTCTCAATTTGCGAGCCATGGTGAAGGTCCACCTCAAATTAGTAGGGTTTTTGTCCCTCAAGTAGTAAGTAGCTTTTTTATCAAATGCATCTAAATATTTGATCAAACATGATTCATCACATGGCCTCAAACTAACAGAAACCTCCTCAAGGTCTTGTTAAACCTTGTGTTGAAATCATGTAATGACTCATTAGGATTCTTCTTGATGTTTTCAAATTCATATAGAAGAGACCTAGGGTTAGTTCTATCACCATATGGCAATCTGAATGCATTATTCATCTCATTCCAAGAATCAATAGAGTTATCCGGAAAAGCTTTATATGAATCCCTAGCATCTTCTTTTGCAAAGTATGGATAAACAATTTAATATATACATCTTCATGTTCAATCTCAAATTCTTCCATCATATTGATAAAAATATTTAGATGTTTATCACCCGTTATAGTGTTGTTTCCTTGGAACTTCGGTAATCTATTTCTTACATCCTGAGGAATCTGTATTTGGATAACTAGCCATTCCCACAAAATTTATAGGTCCAAAGGTATTTACAACAAATGGATTTCTGGGTGGGGGATGGGCCATGTTGATTCAAGGAGGTGACCTTGGGGAGAGACAAACCGATAAGGGGCGGGGGTCTTTAAAACACAAGGGTATAATTTTCAAAATGGGTATCCACTAAAGGCCTTGTTTCTTGGAAAACCCTATCAATTTTGAAAAGACAGGGGTAGAATGAGAAGAAAAATTTCAAAATCAAGCGAAGGCCCCTCTCCCGGTTGGAGAGTTCAATTCAACAAAGAGGCTACCTAATTTAGAAGCACTTGAATGACATTCTTTAATGATAGGTCAGTCACTTTCATCAATAGGGATCTCTCTTCTTGAGTGTTGATCTCCCACAACCCTCGAGGCTCTTTTTCCTTCTGATTTTCTTTTTCCTAGCTCTGTAAATAGTTTCCTAGTAGGATCCTTAGAGAAGAAAGATCTTCTTCCTTCAAGTTTTGCAAATATTAGTAACAAATAATACTTTGAAAAAGTTTTAAGACAACTTTGGTCCTTATCGAACCAAATTAACAGAAGTCACCACTAAGTATTTCCACCTTAGTTGTGCAAATGCACTAAAATATAATCATCAAATGTCTCACACTAGAAACTAGAAATGAAAGATCGACTTTCCTTTACTAAAATTTCCTTTCTTGGAAAATTTGGATACAACAAATATAGCCTCGAAACTTCTTATAGACCCAAATCACAAGATGATGTTGAAACAAGATTTTGGCACTTAGAACATATAAGAAATGTTTACAGAGTCCGCAGTATGAACTATAATAAAAATATCCCCAAAAATGGTGCCAAAAATGTGTTGGTTTGAGGAGGTTACCTTAGGGGAGAGACAAACCGATAAGGGGCGGGGTCTTTGAAACATTGGGGTATAATTTTCAAAATGGGTATCCCCTAAAGGCCTTGTTTATTGGAAAACCCTATCAATTTTTGAAAAGATAGGGATAGAATGAGAAGAAATTTTTCAAAATCAAACAAAGTCCCCTCTCCAGGTTGGAGAGTTCAATTCCACAAAGAGGCTACCTAATTCAAAATCACTTGAATGGTAGTCTTCAATGATAGGCCGGTCACTTTCATCAATAGGTATCTCTCTTCTTGACTGCTGATCTCCCACAACTCTCCAAGCTCTTCTTCCTTCTGATTTTATTTTTCCAAGCTCTGGAAATAGTGTCCTAGTAGGATCCTTAGAGAAGAAATATCTTCTTCCTTCTAGTTTTGTAAATATTAGTAACAAATCTTACTTTGATAAAGTTTTAAGACACTGGTCCTTATCAAAACCAAATCAACAAGGAGCCGCCACTAAGGATTTCCACCTTAGTTGTGCAAATGCACTAAAATATAATCTGTCAAATGTCTCTGTCACCACAAGAAATTGGAAATGAAATATCTGAATTTCCTTTACCAAAATTTCATTTATTGGAAAATTTGCATACAACATGATTGTAACCTCGAAACTTCTTATAAACCTGAATCAAAATATGATGTTGAAACAATATTACGGCACTTAGAACATATAAGAAATGCTTAACACGGTCTAAGTATGAACTGTAATCATGAATGTCCTTGAGAATGGTGTCGAAACATGTTGGTACCCAAATTTAATCTCCTTCAAAGGCCAAGTAACATCATGGATTTGACAGGATTCTCGCAGAGTAGATAGATGATTCTCAATTTCATTTTACAACCGAGGAAGCAGTCTATCTAAATTTTTAGCACTCAGGATTTGAAAGGAGTGGGTAGCACCTTAAGAGGATTTGATCTATCCTCACTATTTTAGGTTGTGCCTTTCAACCAAGGTAAGAGAACCCTTTTGCAGCCTTTTGTTAATGGAGGAGATGGAGATATCATTCCTAATGAAGCTATTAAGGAGACCTTGAAGAAAATATGATCAATGTAAAGAAATCTAACTCTCACGAGTTCTCACTCTAGATAGTGGAGATATTCTCTAGGCAAGGTTCGAGCTACTAAAGACTTTTGGAATCCTAATTGTTTTTTCAAGTTTTGGCGATAGAAATTATGCATTTGTGCACACATAGGACAAACATGGGTAGTATGGTTAGGATTGGTTATTTTTAAATAAATTTTGGTGGCGGTGAGGAAGAATGAAATTGATTTGCCGGATCTCTAAAAACTCTTACAAAATGGAAAGTCTAGACAATAGAATGCTTGAATAGCTAAAATGTTTCTTTAACTTGAATATGTACTTTAATGGAAGCCCAAATTAGCACTTTTTCACACAATCTATGAGATTCTAACACGAAGGATCGAGTTAGAAGACCCAATAAAACATCAAAATATAAGATCAATCACACTTGAGGTACACCCAGAGGCTTACAAACAATCTCTGTCAACAAATGAAAGAAAAGTGATTTTAAATCATTTATCTCATTCCCGGATGAAAGCTCTTCTCCGAGAAATGAAACTCGTAGATGCCACTAAACTATCACAAGGATTGAGATCTATGTAATTGAGGAAGATTTTAATACAAGATTATGATAGGAACAAGAAAACTATTTGCGCAGACATTCGAAATGAAAAAGACACATTTTACCCAAAAATAACACAGAATAACTCAAGTTTGATTAAATTTATCAGCAGGGGAAAGTTTCTAGAACAATCTCAGAGCTTGTTAATGGTTGTACACTCATAACCACCTTGACTTGATCAAATTTAACACAACGGAAGATTAAACAGGTTTCTTTAGATGGTTCCTCGGAAAGATGGATTCTATCAAGCTTTTATCTTAGAAAAATCGATTATTACCCATAACACTCTAACCATTTGCATGATAAACTTATGCAATTTATAACATTTTACAACAGAGCTCTTCCCCAAAAAGTTAGATAACATTAAATGTACCGGTGCTCGCAAGTCATGATCTTGATCATGATTTCTAGAATCGAGATATATTAAATTTATCGGGATTTCGGGAGGAAAACCTCTTCGAATATCTCCCATTCAACTCTTTCATTTGGTAGATCATTGTTCCTTGAAATCACCAACCACTTTCACCCCTAATCTGTCAAATCTGGTTCTTTGCATGCATGGGAAGAAAAAATATAAGATCAGATCGAGCCTAGAGGTCAAATCTCATCTTAATGGAAAAAGATGTCCCCAGATCTTCCTCACCCAACTTAGATATCAAATTAACTCCCGTTCCCTATTTGGCATGCAAGAAATATCGAGAAATCATGAAGACTCACATCTTCAGGAGCTCTGGAGTGAAAATGGTAGAAAAATAAAATACAGTGCCTGATTCTTTGTTGATTTCCATTTTAAAATTGGACCGTCAAGTGGGAGATCCATTTTAAAATGGGTTTCATGGGTTCCCTTTTTCCTTTTACAACTTTTGGAAAAATGTTAAATTTTCACATTTTTCTCCACACCTCCGCCCTTGAGAAATGAGCCTGACACGTGTCCTAAGGTGGGTCCCAAAGGAACCATGGCTAAATTTTGGTATTTCACATCTTTTTTGGAAAAGGGAAATTTTTCCAAGTTTTCCCCGCAGCTCCGCCTTTCCGCTTATAGTTTTCTGATGTGGGTCCTAGTGGAACCACGCTCCCTTTTTCACTTTTAAATCCTTTTCCCACAAAGGGAAAATTTCCCACTTTTCCTTCGAAGATCCACACCTCTGTCATTGGTAAGGAGAAATTTTTGACATTTCTCCATCAGGCCCGCAGGTCACTTTGATGATTTCAGTCTTTTGAATATCAAGGGGAAAAACTCTAAGTTTCCCAGATGGTGCCGCCTCCTGCTTTGTTTTGAATTGAAACAAAATTTCTTGACCCTTTTCGGGCTTGCGAGGCCATTTTTATGTTTTAATCCTTTTGGTGATAAGAGGGCAAAAAATCCAAGTTGCCCCCAATGGTCCACCTCCTGCCCTTTTGAATTTTTCAAAATGCCACGTGTCACAATGACACATCTTGAGATGGTCCCCAAAATTTGAGACCCTAAGCAAGTGCGGGCTCACCACATGTCCTAACTGGCAAAAAAATTTGAAGGCTTTAAGCTTAGTGGAAAGCGCTTGATGTGTTAGGGTCTAACGATCTCCTTTGGGCATTTGAAAATTCCAAGAAAAATGCAAAATGAGCGGAGGCCTCCAAGTGTCCTTTTTGCGCTTCTTTAAGATGAAACTCAAGTTTAAGACTTTGAATGAGTGGGGACTCACCACGTGTCCCTGCCCCGCCAAACCGCATTAGCTGCATAAAAATTTGTCTAAGTCAGGAAAAGTAAGCAAACCTCCACGTGTCCTCCCAGTGCTACTCCAAGGCCAAATGAAAAATTAGATCTTCAAAAGAGCGTCATTCCTCCACATGGACAAATCTTTAATTTGAGGCAATTCATAAAATTTCTAAAGTACCCTCTTGAGCCACGTCAACCGAAGAGGCCATGTTTCTTGTTGATGTAAGGATGAAAATTTGACTCGAGAGAAACACTTGTCAAACCGTAAAATGTAGAAATACTGACCATTTTGAACGCGAGATGAAATTTTCTTCATGTACGAGAGAATTAAGAAATGTTATAAAGCTCAAATACATTCCTCCCTACTACGTCCCTTCATTTTTCTTCAAGCATTTAGGGAAAAAAGCGACAAAGGCAACAAATCCCGATTGTGAAAGACGAAATAATCGAAAATCCTGAGTTTCTAGATGAACAAGGAATAGGAGACCCAAATTACGAGACCCCTTTAGAGGAAAAAAAACGAGGAGCTAACCATGGATCCATAAGTGATTTACGGCCTAGGAATGGATTGATTATGGCAACAAAGGAAGGCAAATAATTTTCGAGGCACAACACGGGGGAATAAAATATGGCGAGAATTAAAAATCAATAGATTTTAAATGGTAAAATGGGGGAGACTATTTTGAGCACCAACAGTTTATTTGGAATGAAAATGATAGAAATAGAGTTTCCTTGAGACATCTTGTATAGCACAGTAAGAAAAATTGTTCAATATTACAAGGCTATGTCAACAACCATTATGTTCCTACCACCGTAACTATTTCACATTTCTCTCCTTTGGTACTAATCACTCTCATGAATGAACCCATAATGTGTATATCAATAAAATATTACAGACTAAATAACATGCGAGAGGAGGTAATCTCAAAGTCTTAGATACCTTTCGCATTTTCCCACACAATCTATGGGCCCAATAGTGGTGCATTCCTAGTAAACACCTCTCTACATAGTGATGAGGATAGGTAAATAAAGGGTCTCATGCGAGAGGAGAGTGAAACAAAAAAATATTTTAGAGCAATACGTGGGACAAGTAGGAGGCAATTTTCATTGTCTTAAACAACAATATATGAGATCGAAATAAAATCTACGGAGTAGGAAAAATATTTGGTACTTGGAATCTACCTAAGAATGGCGCTATATAAAGGTTACGGTGCATGTAGCACGAGTGCAAAAAGTAGAAGAAGTAAAATAAATACAGTAGACATTATTCCCAAATGCATCTTGACATAATCCTCAATCTTCTTCTTTTTCATACAACAACAAAACAATGATAGGCGATCGCTTCCTTCCTTGAAAGAGACATTAAACCTACTTCAGATTTAGATACGAGATGTAGACAAATCAATCTATAGAAGATAAATGAGGAGATATTCGATTACATAATTATCTCCATACAATACTATATGAACATATTGGCATAGATTTTAGGATGCGTCATAACTTTGTTTAGTAAATTTCCCATAATGTTCAAACTTACTAATTATGATAGTGCACCAAACACTTTCTACCACCATCCAATCAACTTTGCTAAATTTGAAACGCACTTGGATTTTTCCGTGATTAACACCTTGGATCCCAAATAAAGTGCTTGAATTATTGTGTAGGAAATGATAGGTCTGAAAAGGTTTATGATGTGTCTCTCTCCAAGTTAGTGCACTAACTCAAGATGTGAAGATGTGTATAGGCTAAAGTTCGAGATAATCGACACGGACCTACAAAAAAATGGCTCGAGGATCTGTAATCGACAGGGCATTACATCTCCCTTCCCTTATAAGAGCATCATCCTCAATGTGACACAACACCGAAGCTCAAATCATACGTAGGAAATAAATTCAATAATGACACATGTCATTTGACAACATAAATATTTGAGTACAACATGACTTCAAGTTAGAGACTAAGTTTGAAAATATCTTAAATTTTAATGTTTTGTGAAGATTGGTAGTTAGTTATCTTTTACTTTACTACTCATTAGTCTTTTTTTTTACAATATTTATTAATCTCAAACTCTTAGTATTTTATTTTTAATTTCAATTGTCTTATGTTTTTGGGTACCCAACATTAATTGGCCTCAAGATGTCACACAAAATGCAACCCAACATAAATTACCCATGAGACATCTTGCTACATACTTTCACGACTGTATCACATCACAAGACCTCTAATTCCACCATGGAAAGACAATTAGTCCGAATAATCTTGAATTTCCAACAATTATATCACATGAATAGATCCAACACACATAAGTGACTAACAAATAGTGAATCATGATGTTGATACAAAGGCAACTAGTATCACATGATCTAAAAACCATGACTATACCCATGTTTCACCACTAAGGTTAAGATTTTAGGATGAAACAGATAGAAGGTAAATGGTTAAGGAGGAATACCTGTGAAGTGAAGGTGGAAGGTAGAATGCACACGTTATTGACGTCATCCAAGATGATTTTATAGAACTCCTTTTTATGCAGGAAGAATAACCTATAAATGAAAAGTAAAACCACAAAAGAGTAATAAATATCATATAATGATGGACTTCTAGCGTATCTTAGATCTAAGAAGTGTGGTGTTTCTTATAGAGGTTTTCAATCCACTATATAATAAAAATTTAATGCAAATGTGTAAACTAAAATAAATAGGTCCTATTGTAATGTAATGATTTAGGCTTCTCATACACACATACACTAGATTGATACTAAATATGAAATGTAACACTAAATCTAATTAGAACCGAGGTTTTTTCAGAATCAAGCAGTGCAGTAAGGATCTGGGGCTACTTATTCAAGGTCTAGGTTGGTTTTGGGTGAGTGGGAAGATTTTTTTTCTAAGAATATAAAATAGCAGAGAGGCAGGTATCGATCGGATGACCGATTCTAGTATTGGGATGAAACCGATGGCGGTCGGTAACCAACATCGGTAGGGGAAAAGGTGATAAATTATTAAAAATGGGGTTTTGGTCTCTTTGTGATTACACCAATACCAAAATACCTTCTACAAGATACCCAAACCAAAATAGGAAAGTCCATGACAAAAAAGTTGTATTTTTTTACTTTTTAATTTTTTTTTACTTTTTCTTTTCATAAACTGATCGATGTGGGAAGTCTATGTGGGATGAATAGAATGAATCCTTGAGGTCTTTGTGAAGCTAATTGATGCGGGAAGCTTCATAATATTTTATTTTTATTTTTATAAAATTAGTCTTCTTTTTTATGGACTACGTACAAGAATGCTAACTTTTTATAATTGTCCTTTGAGGGAGCAGTCTATTTATAACAACAAGATAGAGAGATAGATGTCCTTTTTGAGGGATTCATCTCTTTATAAGAAGTTTGACTCAAGGAGTGGAATTTGAAAATCCCATAGATTAATTTTGAACTTTTTGGACTTTTAGGTCATGGACAAGACTATAGGGGAGTATAGGCTTCTTTTATAAAGGAAAAAACCATAGCACTTAAAGGTTAACTATGAAAGAGAGATTTTAAGTGAAGAATGACCATGGGATTCCATCCTAAGAAGAATGAAAAGTATCCATGAGAACCATGCCATGAGTAGAGTCATGATACCCATATTTAAGATAAGGTTGAAAGGTGATGATTAATCACATGATTCTTTTTTAGCCATTGGTCCTTAAGAGAGGTAAGTAGAAGGTGAATTTTTCTCAAGGGACAATAATTTAATAGATAGAAGGTGATATAGTACTTAATTAAATATATTAACATTGAAGATATAAGGCATTGAAGGTCTTAGGTTAAGGTTTACCTTCGAGAGAAGCTAAACGATAAGCACCTAATCCATATGTATGTGTGACAATGTAGGGTCCAAGCCAATTAAGAGAAAACTTTCTAGGTTTACTCTTTTCATCTTTGTTACATGTTTATTTTCCTTCAAGAAAAGGTTTCCAACCTTAAAGGTTTATTAATGGACACTTTTTTCATAGGGACGTTTGATACGTTTTTGATAGATTTGAAGGTGATCAAGTGCATTTAAACGAAGTTCATCTAGAAGCTCAAGTTGGGAAAAATGGTCTTAGCGAAAATCGTCATCATTGAGCATGTCTTTGAGATATGCGTAGAGAGGAATTTTACTTGAGAGGCAAGACAACCTCTCAGTATTGTAGACCAAAAATAAAATTATAGCAACAGCTTAAGGTGCGAATTTTAGTGTGATAAGATCATAAGGCGAAAGGAATGTGCTGTGCTAATCCTTGCAAATATCATCAACCACTTTCATAAGGATTTTGTTAAGAATTTTGTTATTCGATTTGGATTGGCCATTTTTTTAGGATAATAAGGTAAATAAAAATTGATTTGAATGACAAATGCATCACATAGTTTGTGTAAGGTTTTGTTTTGAATTATTTTCCGTTATCAATGATGAAGCGGTGAGGAACACCAAAGAGACAAATGATGTGATGTTTTATGAAATCACAAATTTTCTTGGCTTTAGTATAAACAAGAGGGACGGATTCCACCCATTTAGTGTAATATTCAGTTGTAGTGATGATCCATTGGTATTGACGCTGAAAGGAATAAGGGTTAATATTGCCACCCATATCCAAACCCCATTGAAAGAAAGGCCAAAGGTCCCTAACAACCTGTAAGGTGTGACTAGGGGTATGATGAAGATTAACATGTTGCTAACATTTCACACAACATTTGACATAGTCACAAAAGTCTTGGTTTAGGGTTGGCCAATAATAGCCGAGGAAAAGGATGCGCTTAGCGACAATGAAGCCACTGAAATGACCTCCAAAAATATCGTCATGAACTTCCTTATTTTTGTATGGGATTTCGAACTTGTGAGGCATCATAAGAGGATACTACAAAATCCACGTTTATAGAGAAGACCACCCATGATGACATAGCAAGAGACACTTTTGAGGAAGGCTCATTTTCCATTGCGAGTAAGATCTAGAGGAAAAATTGAAAGGGAAAGGTAATCAACAAACTGCTTATACCAAAGGTCACGTGGGTCAGCGTTAATTTTTCCTATGAAGTTAAGGTCTTGGAATAATTAGGAGGGTGATTACAACCTTTGTAATGTGACAACTATTCTTGAGTCTAAAGGTGAAGAAATTATTTTTGAGGTGAGGAAAGCCATGGTATCCACAAATTTGTTAGTGGAGCACGAAGTGGTTATAATTTCATAATGGTCAAAGGAAGCCAAAAGTATATCAACGTGATGTTTATAATTTTGAAGGATTACATTACAACACTCGTATAAACCATTGACTTGGTTCACAACCAATTGGGAGTCACCAAAGATATTAATATATTTCACATCTAAGGTTATGTCAGTTTGAATACCTAACACGAGTGCTTCGTATTCGACAATGTTGTTAGTGCAGTCAAAATCTAGTTTGAAAGATAAAGGCATAGGTTCTCTGTCAAGAGGGATGAGAATAAATCTTACACCACCCCGACATTGACATTTAGAACCATCAAAGAATAAGGTCATATGATAAATGGTGTTCTCTTAATAGAGAGGGTAGATGGATTCATGAGGAAAATCAAAGTTAGAGGGTTGATTTCCAAAAATAGATGTGTTTGTAAGTAGGTAAGGAATATTTTGTCTTTTAACATATTTTTGATGGATGAATTCGAGATCTAGGTCTGCAAAGAAGCATGAGCCAACATGTGGAATGTTTGTGTTTATAAGGTTTGGCATACATATAATGTAAGGGGTCAGTGTTGGTGAAAATGAAACTTTTATGGTTAAGTAGGTAATGACGAAGTTCGGTGGTAATGAATACTAGAGCTAGGAAAATTATTTTGGTGTGAGTATATCTAGTCTCGTAGTCTAGAAGAGTATGACTTATGTAATAAACCACTTTCTCCCTATGTTTCTCATCATGATGAGCGAGCATGGCTCCCAAGGAATGGTCACTGGAAGAAAATGTAGAGGTAAAATGGTTGGTCGTCTTTAGGTGGAATGAACACGGGTGGTTGAAGGTATTGTTTTAAGGCGTTGAAGGCTTTGAGACATTAATTATCCCATTTGAATTAGACATCCCTTTTGAGTAGATGATGAAATGAATGGAAGTGGTTGGAAAGCTGAGAAATAAAGAGACAAATAGATTGCAACTTGCCTTGCAAACTACAAAATTGACAAAAATATTACGTGGAAGCATCTCGAGAATAGCATTGATTTTAGTGGGATCAAATTCAATACCATGCAAAGAAATGATGAAACCAAGGAGCTTTCCTAAGAGAACTATGAAGACACACTTTATTTGTTGAAGGAAAACTCAATATTGGATGAGGTGGCCAAAGATAACCTTAAGGAATGCAAGGTGTTCGGACCGTTGTTTATATTTGGAAAGAATATAGTCAACATAACCTTCTAATATGTTATGCTTGATGTCATGAAAAACATAGGTCATATCATGCTGGTATATAACACCAACATTTTTAAGGATAAAAGAACTAACATGATAGCATAAGGTTCCCTAAGGGATGATGAAGGCATTTTTGTGTTGATCTTCCTGTGAGTAATATTTGGTTAAAACCTAAGAAATCATCCACGAGTGATAGTATCTCATGGCCGGTGGTGAGATTAACTAGTTGGTCAATACTAGGTAGAGGAAAATTGTCATGACAACAAGCTAGGTTAAGGTCATGAAAATATTTACAAATTTGGAGTTCCCCCATCATTTTAGTGACAAGAATGATGTTAGAAATACATTAGGTATAATCAATGGGTAGAATAAAGGAAACAAAAAGGAGGTGTTGGAGTTCTTCTTCAACAAGAAGGGTGATGGAAGGATGCATTTTTCATAGCTTTTGTTTCATGGGTGTGACATTAGGAATGATTACGATATTGTGAACCTTGATATTCAGTTCAATACGGTAATATCAGCGTAAGACTAAGTAAAAGTGTTGTTATGATCTCATAGGAAAGTGGTGAAAGCTTGCGGTTCAATAGCATCTAAAAGTTAGCCTATCTTGAGAATGTGTGGGTCATCCTCGGTGTGAATTTTGATTTCGATAGTCAATTCATTCAACATGTTTTGCATCTTAAGAGGTAATGACCGGTGAATATAAGAATCCTCCACACCTCAATAGGTGAGAATGGATTCATCATCCCGACAATGAGCGACGCGTTGATAGAAGGCATGTCATCATCGATCATTTTAGGGTACATGAAGGGAAGAGATGAAGGAGCCTCACCATCATGGTTATAAGTCGGATGTCCTAAGGAAATGATGTTCACGAAAAACATATTAGGAGTAATGGATTCTATATCCATAGAATCTTTAGGTGAAGGTGGTGAAATTTTTGGAGGGGGATAAGGTGTATCTTCCTCTACGAGAATGATACGAGATTTAGTAGAGGAAATATCCTCGAAATTCTAATACCAGGGGTGGTTCTTGCGTTTTACGGTGGTGTAGGGAATGACTGTGTGAAGGACCTATTCGGAGAGACCAAATCCAAAGCCTTTCCATGCACATCGATGGAGGAATGTGTGGGAGAAGTGGTGATTGGTGAGGTACTAGAAATAAAATGCGAATGGTCAAATTTGAGTAGATGGTTTAAGATTAAGTGAAGAAGTATCAAGTCCCCCATATGTCAAGTTAGTGTAAAGATGAGGTGGACCATATGGAAAGATCTCACCTACCTGATGATTGTAATTTGGGTATCGATGGAGGATTTTTACTCTTGAGGGGTGAGGAAGGTATTGACGTTATAGAGGTGATACTCCCCCAAAGTGAGGCATTGAAAAACACCTACTAAGGCATTGGATGTTGGAATTTGGGTGGAAGGAATGGAAGAATCACCGAAGCCTAAGAAGAAGAAGCATCGGTGTTGGCGAAGTAGATGGGTTAGCTATGGAAGTTGTGGTAGAAGTGGGAATAACATATTTGGTTGTGGAAGATGTAGCAGCAAAAATGGTGGATGAGGTAGAAGCTGAAGAAGTAGTGGAAGTGGTCATAGATGGGATAATGGTTGAAGAAGACACTATAGTGGTAGTAGATTATTTAATGGGGATAAGGACATCTTTAGGTTGGGAGAGCATGTTACGAGGTTTTGAAGGGTGTAGTTATGTCCTTCATGTTCAAATTTTAAACAATGGTGTAAGCTTGAAGGAACAAAACCCATGGTACGAATCCGTGGTTGGCCAAGCAACAAATTGTATTAAAATTCCCCTTCTAGAACATAGCATAATTCAGGGAATGGTACGGTGGCCCACACGAGATATGGAAAATGATGGTGTCGAGGGTGGAAGTTATGGCATTATTTGATGAGTGCAACATAGCTTAGTTATTGTGCATGGATTTGGAGGGTATGCACATTTTTTTGTACACATGGGATGATATGATGTTGATTCTAGCAGCCCCATCAATCATAACATGTCACACACATGTATTCTCAATGTAAATGGAAATGAATAGAGTGGGGTCATGATCATCCTGATTGAGAGGTACAATCTCATCTTTAGAGAAACTAAGGGAAACTACTTGATGAGTGGTAGTGTGAGAAGAAGGAGGAGAAGTGGTTAGAGAGGCAACATGTTGAGGATTAATAATGGTGGGAATAGGTGTGGGGTCATAAGGTGGAACCTTAATAGATTACAATACCTCAATGAGGGCTTGACGATGAGAATTAGAGGTTTCAATAAGGTCGTATAGAGACATTTTTAGGGGTGATTGGTGAATTTTTTTATCATTGTATGATGTGAAACTCTGTCGAAATGGGGTATGTGGGTCCACGAATGGTGATTTTAGGTGCAAGTGTATATGAAATGTTTGGTAAAGATGTTGTGACTAGGCTAGTTTCTTTCTCCTTACCTTTTTCCTTCGATCTAGAGTGGTAACTTGAACCATAGTGCTCGAGGTGAAGAAGAAGGTGCATCGTGAAAGGTGTAGTGTCAAGATGGAAAAAAATGTGGTGAAGGAAATGAGTATTTTGAAAGGAGTATGGTGCACCTGACATTATGGAGGAGTTTGGGATAATTCTCGATGTGAACCATGTTGATCTCAAATGTTGGAGGTTGGTAAAATGGTTTTGGAGGTAGAGATGGAGGTTGTTGAATTGGTATAGGGTGAGGTTGTGTGGCGATAGGAAAATGTGGAATGGGAGATTCATCCAAAATATTGTCTTCTTCCAAGAGCTCTTCCAGAGAACACAATTAAAGAAGAATATTCTTAAGGGCCTTAAATTTTTCAACATCATGTCCTGACACATGATGATAGGCACAAATATTAGTATCGTCAAACCCTTCTGGTTTAGGTTTGAGTGGGTTGTAAGGCTTTAGAGGTGGCAATGTGATGATGGAGGTTTCTAAAAGATTAGCTAGGACATTAGCGTAAGACCCTGCCAACGGATCATAGTGTGATGTGAGTGTAGGTTTGGAGGGAGGTTTGGGTGACCTCTATGGAAGAGGTGTGATTGGGGGTGGAATTAGTGGTTTGGTAAGTTTGAATACTTGCTTGGTAGATAACACGCTTTTGGATTTTCTTGCACCTTCTTGGGAAAAGGTGTAGCTAGTGAGTTGGTTATTGGAGGTGTTGTAGGTTTAACTACCTCTTTGGAAGGTAGTGAGGCTTTCGATTTGGATTGCCCTTCTTGGGAAAAGGTGTAGAAGAAGTGTGTGGTGTAGAAGGGAAGGAAGATGGAGGAAGGGGATGGGTTAGCCAAGGAAATAATGGAGGTGTGGTGAAGAAGGTGGTATGAGGCAATGTGGAAGGGACTGATGGAAGAGAAGGGAATGGCATGGGTAATAATGAGGATATAGGAAGTGGTGTAGGTATGGGAGGTAGAGTGGATGTAAGTAATGACACAATCATAGGTTGTGTAGGTAATTTGGGTGGAACAAAATATCATGACGAAGATGTGGGTTGTTGTGCTTTTGGTTTACATTGGGTAGGAAGTTGCTTAACCAAGGTTGATGGGTGAGGACCTAGGATAAATGGAAGTGGTGAAGGTGATAGAGGGGTAGTGGGTGAAGATGTTTTATGCCACCTAAGAGGTTGGGTATTCCTCTTAGGTGGGGAAATTTTTAGCGATGGTTTAAAAAGATGTGGTAAAATCTAGTTTGACAGGAGGATGACCTAGGCTTGGAGTCCACATAACTCCCAATGTGGTAATGGAATCAAGCGCAAGTGAAGGTATAGGTGTAGGTAGGGGTTTAGGCATGGGCGATAGTTTGGTCATTGGTATTGGCTTAAGTGTGGGTGAGGGTGATGAAGAAGAGGTGACTACATTTGGCATGGGCATGGGGGTTTGGTTTTCTTAAACACTTTTGGATAGATCATGGAAGTGTCGATAAATAACATCCGCATTGTAAATGAGATAGGGATTCGAAGGATTCCACAAAGCATGGAACTATCAACATAATCCAAGCGGTCAAATTTGAATGTTAGAAGGGCACCAAATTAGAGGGGGTGATGTTGATTTTGTAGTGATCACTTTGTAAAGAATGTTTGTGAGATAGGAAAATGGTTGGCTTGGACTCGGTGGGTAAAAGAGATGATAACAGATCGGCAGGGTATTTAAAATCCAATGGGAATTATCACCAAAAAGAAGAGATTCCATGAGAGGGTCCTCTATGGGCGAGAGGAGGAAAGGTTGATTATATAGGCCCATCCTTCGGTGAAACGAAAGGTAAGTTAGGTTCTTCTATGGGTAGAAGAGTAAATATTGCGGGTTTCTCAACGGTTAGGGAGGTGAGTGAGGTAGATGTATCGTAGATAAGCTCAACTCCTCTATGGGTAGATGAGGGGATAGGATGTAATCCTCCATGGGTAAAGGAGTGGATGAAATAGGACCCTCCATAGATGAAGGATCTTGTACAAGAATTTCCTCGATAGTTGAGATGTAAGGAAATTGAGTGGAAGCAAATGATATGATATCAAAAATGACATGAACCTCACAAACATTGTTATGATTGTTGGAGGTTTTTCCACTTGGTTAGATGATAGGGTATGATTTGGAAATGGATTCTTAAATATGGGAATTTTTGGTTAGCTTGTACATTGGGGTTATCTAGGAGGAGATCTCCATTATCTAACATTTCCTAGACAATGTTTTTGAAAGTTATACAATTACTATCAATATGACCTCGGACACGAGAATAGTTACAGAATTGTTCTCTTTATACCATGCAAGTACATGATGGTTAGGTTCAAAACCATATGTGGTTTGATGGGTGGAATATTTATGGCTTCAGTGTTTAGAAGATTTTCCAAAATTGAGGAGTAAGGTTCTCCAATTGAAATATATTTTCATTGTTCCCTGCTTAAATTGGAAAGTCTCAATAGGAGAAATATTAGAAGAAGGATTTGATTGGTTGGATGGATGAGAAAGAATAGCTTTTAAAACCACCGCATTGGAAAATCCTTTTGTTTTTGAATAATTATTTTGTGTTTTAGATAAAGAATAAGAATCATTAGTTTTAAAAGGTGTGTTTTTGTTACGCAATTACAACTTCTTCTCCTCAATAGCATGGATTTCAAGTTTTCAAGTCATTGTGAATGCCTCGTTGAATGTGTGGAAAGTTTAGACTTAAAGATTTGGCGAGATTTTTCTAGTACAAGTTCAGATGAACAACTCTATTAACTCGAGTTTTAGGTGATTGGATTGTGATTTTGTTAATCCGGTCATGCCATTAAGTGACAAAGTCTACGATAGACTCATTCTCATACGCGCGTGTCATGTACAAGTCGGTCATTGTGATCTTCTAACAATGTTGATAGAAAAGTGGTCTAGAAAATCATAAGCTACCTAATTAAATGAAAAGATGGAGTGCGTGGGTAGATCACAATATCAAACTAAAGTAAGCCACGTCAAGGACATTAGGATTGTTCACAAGAGAAAATCATCATCATGAGTGATGAGATAACACACATGTTTAAAAGACCAAAATTTTTGTTGTGGCTCTTCTTTTTATTGAATTGGTTGAATTTTGGCATTTCCCAATGCATAAGGTATGGATGAATGGGAATGGAATACGAATAGGTTTGTTGCATATCTCGTCATATGTTAGAGAGTTGCACAAACCGAGAGACATATGCTTCTAATGTTTGCATATTATCCATCATCATCTTAATGAGTTCATTCGTAGGTTGCGATGACAAAGCACCCCCTATAGTATAAGGGGCAATATAAGATGGGATGGATGTCATAGGAAAATACCCAGAATACGTGGTAGATGAAATATATGTTTTTTTATTATAGGTGTAAGTAGGAATGGTGGATGTAAAGGCTCTTGTGGAGATCGGGGAAGTATCATGCATGGATAGAAAGGACTAGGTTTTAAAAAGGAGTGTGGGATGCTGACACTAGTGGTGGTTGAGATGTAATTGGTATGTGAGAAGTGGATGACACGGTAAACCTACACTAAGGGTGATAGATGAAGGCATGATGGACAACGTAGAAGTGAAATACATCAAGGCGAGGTAGTCATCGCAGGTGTGATAGATACCAATAATATGGGGTCAAGTTTAGAAACCATAGGAGAGTAGGTGGGAGAGGGTAATGATGTACTAGTAGTAGCCAATGCAGAGGTGGGTGCCGAGTAAGGGGAATGGATAAATACATGTCATAGATAAGATTCCCTAAGGAATCTTACGTATATGAGTGTGCTAGGAAATTTTATAAGGCAATAGGGTTTTGTTATCACGAATCATGGAACCCTATGGTTTGCACAAGTGTGTGTGCTTGAGCTCACAATTTGATTGGATAACATGGGTACTATCTCCAAGTTGTGGGACTTGCTACTTGAGATAGACCTCCAGAGAAATTTGGTTCTTGCTCCTAAACTACTTGCCACAATCTACTCTAATGCAAGCAAAAACTATCTAATCCTAGTCTAACCTTCCAAGGAACTAGGGAGAGAGAGTGCATAAAAAAAATCCTACACTAAAGAGGTGATACACCAAAAAGGAGAGTGATGGAAGCCTTCAAATGTGTGGAAAGCATAAGCAAAATGCATGCTAGAAGAGGTGATAACAGTTCTCCACAATCCAACAAATACATTCACAACAACATTTCATACACACACAATGATAATGGATCCCTGCAAGAGCATAAAATAGACACAATATATATGCAATGAGATTGAAGGGGCAAGAGGAATGCAAACAAACACAACAGGGGAAGATACATCCACAAACTTGCATCTATTGCTTCATAAATATGCACAATTCAATCTATTACAAGATAAGGGCCTAGATCACCATGCAAGGAGTCCACTATAAGGGCCTATAGCACATTGGCTTCACAAAAAAAAATTGACAGAGTTTTGCTACTCAAAACTACTTCTTTTACAATGATCCCAACACTCCAATTTACAGATTTTTGAGAAGAGAGAGAGAGGGAAAGTGAAAATCCTGAAATATGTCCTTCAACCACTTACAAAAGCTAGTAAATGAAGTGAAATGATGTTCTATTTCTTGAAAAAGGCTCCCCATATTGTCCCATGACTTGCAGCAGTGAAAAATGTCAGCCCATGCTCCATTGAATGCATCCCAACTACCAAATAAAATCATTGTCTGGATTGGGTACCTTTTACTCGCAAAATCACCATCTATTTCTTACCAAATTCTGAATTTCTTTATTTTTGTGTGTTTTTCTCTAAGCCACAATTCGAACAGTACCATTTTTGTGCATTTTTCGTTGAGAAATGCAAAAGTTATGGCCTTCTGAGTGTGGGCAACTATTTTGGGTTTGCCAGGCATTTATGTCATTTAACGGGACTGAGCACTTGATTGACTGGAGCTGAAGATGTTTCCTTTATTTTCATAAATCTACACTCATTAAAAATAATAAATCTAGTTTCTATGGCATAGAGGATGTCGTGCTCATTCCAAAAAGTCAAATTTTGTGAAAATCGGAGCTCGGGGTCAAAAGTTATGGCCATTTAAAGTTTGGGAGGGTCAGGCATTGAGTTTTCCTTTGTATGTGGGAATTTTGGCTATATCGGGTCCTTGTGTCCTGGATGTCCTAGACAAAAACCTCTGATCCACCCGTAAGCCTCCTTCCACGACAAAATCAGGTCCTCAGTGAAATCGTGTCTTATGTGCCCCACCGTTGATCGGACCGTCAGGCCATTGACCACCCCTTCACCCGCATCTCTTCAACCGCCTTGTAAAATCGACTAGTCGGGTTTTCGGTCCCAAATTTCCCACGCATACTTGTGTTGCCTAGATCGCTTCAACCTAACTTCGCCGCACAACAAAGGAATGCACCATTTCAGCTCTAAGGATCTCACGTGTCCCGATGTCACGCGAACCGCACGGACCAAATATACCCAACTTTGTCGATTTGAACTACCTGCGGTGATTTTGTATTTTTGGTCCAATTATCCCGCAGTACTTGTGTGGCACCGGGCTTAAAAAAACTTGACTTTTCTTATTTGCACGTAAATCAGTCGTTTTGGCTCTGCTGGGTCCCGCATGTCCCAATGTATTACGCAGACCGCATGGGAAAAAAATGTCCGACTTTGCTACATTACAAAGGAATGCGGCCATTTTGGGTTTTTGATTCCCTCTTTGTCCCAGGGCGTACTTGTGCTACCAGGCTCCAAAACTTGATTTAGCCGCAATACACTAGCATAGGCCCAATTGTTTGCATTTTTCCATTTTGCTTAGCTCCTTGAATTTTTCCTTGGATTGGGGGCTAGAAAGCGAGCCAAAGGACCCTCAAAACCTGATTTTTCACCCTTGAACCATTTAAACCTACTCATCCTCAAGAAACATGTGAGTTATCCAATTTACCTCGAGGGGTGAATTTGGGATAACAGGTTTTATCAAGGAATCTTACTAACTCCTCATCACCGATTTAAATGGTAATAGGCAAGTTGGGGTCCATAAGTGATGAGATGGAATTTAGTGATGGGATAGGTGGGAATGGATGGCGCTTAGTGTGAAAAACTATAGTTTTTCTTGTCTACGTGAGTCAAAACCATGTGATTGATAGTAGAACTAGCAAACTAATCTATGTTGATGATATATAAACATAGAAAAATGGAACATAATGGATCTGGAAGGTGGAAATTGGTCACTATTTTGATTGAAAAACCAAAACATAGAGACCGACGTCGATTAAATAAACAATGTCAATATAGGAAGGCAACTGATGTCAATCAACAAACCAATGTCATTACCATGGAAAATTGAAAGATTTGAAAAATTGATGATAAATGGTGAATATCAGGTGAAACTGGGTTTTGAAGGTGATATCAAAGACCCAAAAATGTAGTGGAGTGATAGAGGAAGTCACAACAAGTGATGAAAGTGATTTGAACATTGTTTTAGTTAAGTGACCAAACCGAAAAGAAAAGGAACCGATAACGCTCAATAAACCAATGATGGTATGATAAATGTAACCGATGACAAGATGATGATGAATGTAACCGATGTTGGTCGCTGGACCGATACTATTCTTGTAAAATCTATGAAGAGATGAAAAAATGGAATATTTGTAATTTAGATAAAATAAAAGGCTAACCTAGAAGTTTGAGTATAATAATGATAGATCC
Organism: Taxus wallichiana var. yunnanensis; assembly: GCA_018340775.1. Classification (NCBI taxonomy): domain Eukaryota; kingdom Viridiplantae; phylum Streptophyta; class Pinopsida; order Cupressales; family Taxaceae; genus Taxus; species Taxus wallichiana. The sequence continues at coordinate 413,262,989 of CM031237.1, read as the reverse complement.
TAACACACTAAAAAATAGTCAGAATACACCAAACATGATTGTGAAGTGTGTAGGGAGAAAAAATGGAGAAAGACGACTCATACCTCAAAACACAAATCAAGAAAAAGGCTAACAAACTTGAATCCTATGTTGTAGATTTTATGTTGTGCCTTATGCCATTTAGGACCAATTGTAAGTATATTGCAGTTTTGGTTGCGAAGGTGCCCTATAAGTAGTCTACGGCTGGTTTCAGGTATGTTTTGGATAAAGGGACCCAATATACCTTTCGGTACATGTGGTACAACTATGATATAATGACCGCTAGAACACTCACGACTCTGCCGCTATTCTAATTATTAGTTATTAACGGTAAATATCGGGAAAGAAGACGTTTAAGAAATGTATTGTTTATTCAAGTGGTTTGGTTTGGGATGTGTGTGCACAAAGTGAACTATGATTCAATTTTTTAACCATCAGTTGGTCATGACTTCCAGCATATAGGTTTCCCACAATTTAAATGAGCTAAAATGCAGCAGGCAGAAATGAGATGCAAAGATTTTAAACCCAAATCCACAATGAAATTCGATGAGAGAAATGATGAATAAGAAAGATTATGTCTTTCACTAATGCAATATAGAATAAAAATAAGTGTTCCTTTTAATCCAAAGTACGAGTTTCACCGAGAAAAGTAGAAGAGGATGAATGTTCCCGTGGTAAAATTTCATGTGAACTCTTTCAAAAGGAAATAGACACACAATGATTCCCTAAGAATGAACAATGCAAAAGAACCCAAATGGGGTCCCACCAGTGCATGCCAAAATGTTTCACCAATAAGTTTAAGCTTTCTAGGATGAAACAGATAGAAGGTAAATGGTTAAGGAGGAATACTGTGAAGTGAAGGTGGAAGGTAGAATGCGTGCATTGTTGACATTATCCAAGCTGATCATAGAGAACTTCTTTTTCTCGGAAGGACTACTTGTAAATGCAAAGCAAGACCACAAAATAGTATTAAATATCATATGACATTGGACTTCCTAGTGTATGCTAGATCCAAGAAGCATGGTGCTTCCTAGAGAGGCTGATCAATCCACTATTTAATAAAAATTTAATGTAAATATAGAAACTAAAATAAATAGGTCATATTGTAATATAATGATTTAGGATTCTCATATAAAGAATACACTATATTCAATTCTAAATATGAAATGTAACACTAAATCTAATTAGAACCAAGGTTTGTTCGGTCGACAGTCTATCGAGGTCTAGTCGGGGGTGTGGGGCTGATTAGTTGAGGTATGGGTTGGTTTTGGGTGAGTTAGATGCTTGATGTTATGAGAATATAAAATAATGAAAAGACTAGTATCATTTGGGTGACCAATGCTGGTTTTGGGATGAAACCGACGGTTGTTAGGTAACTGACATCGGTAGGGGAAATAGGTGATAAACTATTAAAAATAGGTTTTTAGTATCTCTGTAATTGCACAGAGAGTGAGGGTGGTGTAGTTAAGGTCGTAATATGGATGAGAAGACTCAGGAATGTTGACAAATAGGTTAGGAGAGGTGAAAAGGCTCGAGATGGTTGAGTAGAGGGTTAGCGGGAAGAGGGTGAAATACGGGAAACAGAAGGAATGAAAAAACTTAAAGAAGAAAGAGACCTACAAGGGAGTAAGTAAAGACAATGAGATCACCGTACTTACTTGTTTTTTATAGATCCTATGAATGGAGATGGTTGGTGCTTGATTGGTGAAGAGATGACTGGGTCAAGTTTCGTGGCGATACAACCTCGTGTGTCCTCCTGTGAATACTCCAATGCTCCGTAGGAGAACCGGCTACTTGTATGGCACTTTGGTTGTGTGTGTTCATCGTCTGTATGTAGGAAGGCTTGAAGATTTGAGCTTGAATGTAATAAAACTCCAATAACTGAATGAACAACCCATGTAAAGAGTTATAAAATTGTATATAAAGGAACCGATGGCGAGTTAGGTTACCAATGCCGGATGAGGATAAATCAGCGTCGGTTAGGGTGAAATAGTCCTTTTTAAAAAAAATAGGAAGATCTTCCCATATTTGGAATGTTTTCTAAATTGAATCCTCTTAGGAGAGTGGAGTTCTTGTTAGAAAAGGTAGGAAGATCATAGAAGAAGTCTAGTTAGGTTTAGGAAGAAGTATTAGTTAGTTAGGTCAAGTGGTGACTCAACGCTGGGAGTTGTAACTCGGTCTTTGAGAGTGATGACTTGGTCACTTTGTGTATTAAATGCCACTTTGGAATGGGTCTAGGGTGATATGTCCCAATGAGGTGGATGTGTGAGGATTAAATTAACTTAATTAAATTAATTAATAATGTGAGAGTAAATATTAATTCAATCAGTAAGTGATTAAATTAATATCAATGTGGGATAAAGGGGTCATGACTAGGTTCATGCATTGCGTTGATTAGTTGAGGGGTACCAAAGGGAGTGTGGCCCAAATTTTGTGTCTACAACCCACATAATTCCAAGACAAGATCCAATAGTACATACTAACCAAGAGGAGCGTCAAACCTCAATCATAATAATTCCTAACAAGACTCATAAGAGAAACTCATATATCTATATAAGAACTACTAGATAACTCCATATACCTCCCAAAGCATCACAAAAAAACTCCATATACCTCCTAAAGAGAAAGAATCATAGTGCCAAAACCAATTCAGGGTTACTCAACCATAGAGCCCCATCTCCTTATTTCTCCATATCAGTTCACTCAACCATAGAGCCCCATCAAGAATATTGGGTAACTCAACCATATAGCCCTATGAATAATATCAGGTCACTTAACCATGAGCCCCATGAAAATATCAGGTCACTCAACCATAGAGCCCCATCACCTTATTTCTCCATTTAATGAGGTCAAGTCACCCCGAGGCCCCGGGCACATAGAGCCCCATCACCCCCACCCAAGCGGTTATTAGGATTATACCGGTTATACGAGATAAACAAGCATGCAATGAATAATGCAAAAATGTAAAACAAAAAAGAATGCAATAAAACAGAGACACAATTTAACATGGTGCACCCAAAACGGGTTACGTCCACGAAACAACCAATCCTTTTATTCAGGTCCAAAAAATCTCTCTCATAGTAAAACCACTGATCCAATGAGCCTCATACATAATGACCCTTTAAAGATATTAGGATTTTTATCATTTCAGGGAAACATAGAAAAACCACCCGTTAGATCTGTGACCTAATAAGGAACGGTACATATTTCACAATGCATAAATACATATAAAATGTGGCTTATAGGGGAACTTCCCCAAACCCCCACCGGGAACCCGTCCCCCAAACCCCTTGCAACCCCCATCGCTATCAGGCTCCACAACCAACAATCTCCCACTTGGACACTGATTGTTGTAACTCCACCACTACAACTCCTACTCGGACTTTTCTTCTTGGCTTATTTCTTCCACTTCAAGATCAATATTGAAGAACCACAGAAGTTGAGTGAAAATCCAACTTCTCCTTTGTCATTGGCTTAGTAAACATATCGGTAGGATTATCGTCTATATGAATCTTTACTAACTCAAGATGCCCATCCTCCAACACTTGTCGTATGCAGTGATATCTTAGCTAATGTGTTGGTTATTGAATGGAAGGTTGAGTTCTTTGCTAGGTGAATTACACTTTGACTATCATTGTGTAACTTACAATCCCATTGATCCTTACCCAAATTCTCCATGAACCTACTCATTTATAACATTTCCTTACTTGCCTCAATCAACGTAACATATTCTCCTCTGTAGTAGATAGGGTAGCTAGCTTCTAAACTTTGAGATCCAACTCATTGTCGCACCACCAACTGTAAACACATATCCAATAGTTCTCCTCCGATATCCACATCTCCTACCATATCTAAATCGAAAAATCCTTGTAAAGTAAAATATGACCCTCCAAAGCACAAGTGCCTACTACTAGTCCCTCTCAAGTACTGAGAATCCACTGGACTGCCTTCCAGTGTGCTTTACCTAGATTTTCCATATACCTGCTAACAACTCCTACTTTGCTTGGGCAATGTATGGCCTGATACAAACCATGACATGCATGAAGCTCCCAACTCGCTGAAGAATAAGGAACCTTTGTTATATAATCTTTTTCCTTTTGTGTTGTTGGGCATTTCTCTTTACTTAATCTAAAATTCCCAGCCAATGGTGTACTATTTAGTTTCGCATTTTGCATCTAAAACCTTTCTAGCACCTTTTCTACATATTCCTCCTAAGACACCACCAATTTCTTATTTTTTCTGTTCCTCTTGATTTGCATACCAAGGATTTTCTTTGTTGCACCCAAATCCTTCATTGCAAATGTTTGTGCAAGATTTTCCTTAAGCTTTGCAATTTCCTACATATTAAACCCTACTACAAGCATATCATCTACATATAACAAAAGAATAATGTAGCTCCCAATATCCAACCATTTAAAATACACACAATGATCTGATTGACATCTAGTAAAACCATGCTCATGCATAAAACTATCAAACCTTAGATACCATTTCTGGGAGCTTTCTTGAGCCCATATAGGCTCTTCTTCAACCTGAAAACCAATTTCTCCTTACCCTTCACCTCATACCCAAGTGGTTGCTACATATAAATCTCCTCCTCCAAGTCACCATGGAGAAATGTCGTCTTGACATCAAGTTTCTCTAAGTGTAAATATTCAACAATAACTAAACTTAATACAAGATTTAATGGAAGACATCTTTACAACGGGGATAAAATTTCATCAAAATCGATACCTTTATTTTGTTCATACCCCTTCACTACAAGCCTTGATTTGTATCTTTTCCGTCCACCTTCTTCTTCTTTCACACGGTAGACCCATTTTTTGTAGTACTCTCTTCCCACCCACAATTTGACTAAATCCCATGTTTGGTTCTTCTCCGTGACTCCATCTCCTCATTCATACCATGCTCTCACTCCTTAGTGGATTCTACCTACATTTCCTCATCAAAGCTCTCTGCCTCACCACTATCTCTGTTAGTACTAAATAATACAAAGCAGGGAAAATCTTTTGGGAGGTCTATTAATACGTTGTGACCTTATTACCAAAGATGGGGGTGTCACAGGATCATTATTTGTTTGCTGCTCATTTTCTTGAATTTCGATAGTGGTGCCGATGCCGACACCTTTGGTTGTCATGCTTAACCTATATAATCTGTTAACCTCGGTACATGTAGGTGGATATTTTCCACCGAGAGTTCATTTTTAGGAGCTATATCCTCAACCAATTCTTCCTTGGGATTTTTTTATCTTGTGCACTGATCCTGTACATTCTATTTTCATGCCAAACAACATCACGACTCTAATGATCTTAGATTCATTTAGATCCCAAAACTGAAATCCAAAATCACCATTGGAGCCATAGCCTATGAATGCACAAAATTTGCATTTTGAATCCAATTTCTTCATGTTTTCTTTATTAACATCCATAAACGCTTCTAAACCAAGTACTCTTAAAAATGAAAGGTCTACCTCTTTCCCAGGTCCCAGGATTCTTCGGAATTCCTCCATCTAGTGCACTTGAAGGACCACGGTTGATTAAGTACACAACAATATCTATGGCCTCTATCCAAAAAGCGAAGAGGTAGCCCCACATGCAATCTCATTGACCATGCATGCTCCATTATTGTTCTATTCATCCTCTCACTAACACCATTTTGGTACAAAGTCCCTGGGAACTATTTTCTCTCTACAAATCACATTCAAGGAACAATAATCATCAAATTTCTTATTGCAATACTCACGGTCATTATCGGATCTCAAACATTTTAATTTAAAACCACATTCATTCTCAAAGCAAGTGCTTTCCATTTCTTAAATGTATCAAAGACATCGAGACTTAAGCTTAATGCAATATACCCATACTTTCCTTGTGGCATCATCTATGAATGTGACATAGTACAAAGATCCACCATGAGATGCAACATGGGCGGATCCACACATTTGTATGAACTAGCTCTAACTTTTTCTCTTTCTTGGCATTCCCCGCCTTAAGAAATTTAGATCTTTTATGTTTCCCATAAAGGCAATGCTCACAAAACTCTAAGTACAATTTCTTCAAACTTGAAAAATTACCTTTTTTCCCTATAGAATTTACATTCCCTTCTCACTCATATGTCCTAATCTACTATGCCACATGCTAGCATCCTCATCTGAAGTAGACAATATGGTAGAATAATTATATGTACAAGTAGACAAATACAAAGTGCCTAATTTCTTACCCCATGCCACTACTTAGGGCACCCTTGGAAATCTTCCAAGCATCTCAAGTGAATGTGACCGTGCAACCTTCACCACCCAACTGTCCTGCAGAGATGATATTTCTCCCGAGGCTAGGTACATGCCTCACATATCTCAATATCCATGTATTTCCATTATGTAATTTCAGGTGTAAATTTCCCTTCCGAAAATGTTGCATGACTCATCATTTCCCAAATAAACTGTCCAAAATTTCCTGGACATACTCTTTAAAACATCCCTTATCGGGGTTGCATGGAAAGAGGCACGTGAATCTATTACCGAATATTATATTCTAGTATCAAGAGAAAGTATAAGATCATCCCGAACAATATTACTGTTGGATTTTCCTCTTTAATACCTTCATGCTGGTTTTCTTTATTTCCTTTGAACCAACAATCCTTTTAGCATGTCCTCTCTTTCCACGGTTCTAACAAGTAATGTCTCTACTCCAAGATTTGGATATGCCCATATTCGATTTAGATCTCCCACGAACCTTACTCTTTGATTTCTCCTTGCTCCTCCCTCTACTCTCCATATTTAATGCATTTCCGGAAGAATAATTTTCCCTTGTACTTTTTATGTGCATTTCCTCATTTAAAATGACACTCACTACATCTTCGAAGTTTAAGATAAGTAGATGATGTATTACTAACTACCATTACTAATTTGTCCCAACAATCGGCAAAGAACATAGGAATAATAATGCTCTAACCTTCTCATCAAATGGGATATTAACTCGAATCTAACGAATTTACAATAGTGTGGAAATCATTAAGATGGTTAGATACAGATCCACCTTCTTTCATTTGTAGATTAAAAATATTTTCATCAAATAAACTTTATTGGATTCACTAGGTTTTTCATATAAATTAGCTAGGGTTTTCATCAACTCTACCATACTCTTTACCCGTGAGATATTTGAAGCTACGACGATGCCGGACTCAATCGAATCGAGACTAAGATCCTTTTTGTCCAACCTTTCACTCCTCATTAGACATGATTGACGGTTTCACCGATTCACCTCCCAATGGTAGGTATAGATCCTTTTGATACACGTAATCTTCCATCTACATTTTCCATAGTTGGTAATTTCAGCCGTCAAAATTCTAGACTCGAACTTATTCTCCTCTCTGCCATTCTTTGCTTCTCCCACTCAAATAGAAATCCCTCTGTGAGTATACTGCCAACAAATAAATCTCAAACATGCTCTGATACCAGTTGTTAGGATTATACTAGTTGTATAGATAAACAAGCATGCAATGAATAACATAGAAAACGTAAAATAGAAAAGAATGCAATAAAACAGAGACACATATTTAACGTGGTTCACCCAAAATGGGCTACGTCCACCAGAAATAGCCAATCCTTTTATTCACCCATAAAAATCTCTCTCATAAGTACAACCACTAATCCAATGAGCCTCATACATAATTACCCTTTAAAGATATTAGGTTTTTATCATTTTGGGTAAACATAGAAAAACCACTCCTTAGATCTCGTGACCTAATAAGGAACATTCTAGATTTCAAATTGCATAAATACATATAAAATGTAGCTTACTGGGGCACTACCCCCAAACCCCCATCAAGGCGCGCACCCCGAACCCCCGCCGGAGGCCATCCCCCGACCCTACAAGGGGGCGAAGCCCCGCAACCCCTATCACTATCAAAGCTTCACAACTAACAATGGTGTAGTAAGATGTAGTTCAAAAACTGCACAATGTTATGACCCCCTTGAGTGTACCCCCATACAATGAAGCGGGTCCATAGGTCTAACCACTCCATGGTGAATCTCATGACCCTATTCCAACACATTACAACATTAGAACTAACATAACAATTTGTTTCAAATGCCAAGTGGAAAAAATCTTAAGCCTTGGGCTAGGCTAAAAAAATTAAAATTGAAACATAAATTTAAAACTAAGCAAAACAAATGGCTAAATAGCCATAGTTAGTGTAAAAATCCGCATGTTAGTGCAACAACCAAATAAAATGCCCAAAATATAAGAACACATCAATCAAGAAAATTGTTGGTTCTGACAAGAAAATAGATAATGATCAATTTATGAATAAAATATGTATAGAGAAATAACACATTACAATCACTATGTGGCCTTATATGGCCACCAAAGGGGTACTCATCGAGTTGCTGGCACTCGGATATCGAGCCTTAGCTCATAAAATAACATGTCAAATAATATAACTATCATCATCTCTACCTGAATCATCCCTCCATACTCCCACAAGGCTCAACATAGTCTCAGGAGGGGGTGTATAGGTTTCCATTCACTGAGCCTAAGGTGTTCACAAAACACAATATACATGGTGGCCATGCATACCAAATGAACAAAAGTGGGTTTTCAATCTATGTAAGACTCCACTCCCTATCTCATACTTGGCTCGAGTGACTGGTCAATGGTACACCAATGCTAAGGTACACATAGGTCATCTATACGACAACCATATAGGGAGAGAGAAAGGTACAGGTTCCATATACTAAACCTAAGGTGTTCACAAAACATAATATATATGGTTCCCATTGGGAAATGTGCCATACATACAAAATAAATAAAGGTGGATTTTCATTCTATGTAAGACTCCACCTCCTATCTCGTACTTGGCTCAAGTGACTAGTCAATGGTACTCATTTCCTCTCTCCAAACATACACTTTTACTGATTTCTTCCCTTAGGGTCAGTTAGTGTAAGGTTCACAACATAACACATAACTACATTACTAACATGATGGTGATTCACACACATTAACCATAACGTCTTACGCATGGTATATATACAGGGTATAACACAATCATTACTTTCACGGGTTACAATACATCACATTTCCACATAATGCACCCAAAGTGCAAGTACTATACAATAGGGGTCATATGATCACCATATGCCCCTAATTCATAACATGAACCATCACATATTACATGAATTATACATATAATGAACACAATGACTAACATTACAACATAAAGTCATTGTTTTGGAACTATGATTATTTCTCTTTGGGAGGTATATGGAGTTGTTTTGTGATGCTTTGGGAGGTATATGGAGTTCTTTTGTGGTGCTTATGTTGATCTATGAGTTACTCTTGTGAGTCTTGTTAGGCATTGTTATGATTGAGGTTTGATGCTCCTCTTGGTTGGTATGTATTATTGGATATTGTCTTTGAACTATGTGGGTATAGTCATGGTTTTTAGGTCATGTGATACTAGTTTCCTTTGTATCAATGTCATGATTCATTGTTTGTTAGTCATTTGTGTGTGTTGGATCTATGCATGTGACATAATTGTTGGAAATTATTCATTATGTGGACTACTTGTTGTCTTTCCATGGTGGAATTAGAGGTCTTGTGATGTGATATAGTCGTGAAAGTATGTAGTAAGATGTCTTGTGGGTTGTTTGTGTTGTGTTGAGTTTTGTGTGACATCTTGAGGCCAATTACTATTGGGCACCCATAAACATAAGACAATTGAAATCAAAAAAAAAAATACTAAGAGTTGGAGATTAATAAATATTGTAAAATAAAAGATTAATTGAGTAGTAAAGTAAAAGATAACTAACTACCAATCTTCACAAAACATTAAAATTTAAAATATTGTTGAACTTAGTCTCTTCTCATTGCGGTCGTGATGTAGCAAAAAGTTGTGTTGTTAAACAACATGTGTCATTATTGAATTTTTTTCCTACATATCCTTTGAGCTTTGATGTTGTGTCGCATCGAGGATGATGCTCTTATAATGGGAGGGATATGTAATGCCCCATCAATTACAAATCCTCGATCCATTTTTAGTAGGCTTGTGTTAGATATTTTGAACTCAAACCTATACGCATCCTCAAAGCCCGAGTCAATTCATTAACTTGGAGATACACATCATAAACCTTTTCGAGATCTATCATTTCCTTGCACAATAATTCAAGCACTTGATTAGGGATCCAAGAGGTGTTAATCATGGAAAAAATTAAGTGCGTTTCAAATTTAGCAAATGATTGGATTGTGGAAGCAGCAATCTTGGGTGCACTATCATAATTAAATAAACTAAAAATTATGGGAAATGTGCTAAAAAAGTTGTTGCCATCCTAAAATCTACACCAATAAGGTCATTCAGTCCTTTTCATACACTAGGCAAGTGACACCGAGTTACTAATGCAGGAGAGAGGAATGGTTTCATGGAGAATGTTAATTTTAAGAGCCTCTACACAAAATGAGTTTATTAGAAACTACCTTGGGTCAAATACAGTGCCTCGATCTAAAGAAAATAAGTCCCACAAAGCATCTTGCGCCTAGCTCAACCATCTCTTTATACTTGACATCTTTAGGAATAGGTGACATTAAAAGGAATGTGCATTTTTGTTGTCTCTTGTGAAACTATTGAATGGAAGCGAGTTGAGGATAGGCTCGTAGTTCACTTGAAGAAATGCGTATATGAGATGTTAAAAAAATCCCAAAATTGTGACTGCTTTCTTTCTCCGGTGAATGATAGGGTCTATCTCTTTCTTGATATGTTTCTCCATTTCTTATTTTCATGTATGAAATTTGGTATTAATCATGTTTATGCTAAGTGTTTTTGGGTGTTATTTATTTTGTATAAATCTGGAAATCATATCATTTTATCTTTGTATATGAACAATTTGGGTAAATGAAATACTATTTTAGTGGTTCAGTATGGTATTTATTTAGAGGGTTTGCTTGTAATGTGCTTATGTGGCATTATACTTGAAGCCATTAAGTTAAACACAAAACGATTTGTGTTGATATGAACTTAAACTTGAGGTTTTTTTATTTGGGTTTATATCTATGTGGGTATATCGAATCACTTATTCTTTGAAGGATCATTATATGTATAGTCAATATGGTTTTTAATATTCTAATTTGTGTTAAAACTCTGTGAACTTCATTTAGGTATTCGATACATTAGTTAAAGATTATTACTCCTTATTGTTATGATGGTTTGACATATAATGTATTTGAGAATATATCTCGATTTCCTTAGTTTTGAAATTTGGTTAGAGGGTTATATAGCCATACCCAAATCTTCTTGTAAAGTCGATGACTATATACTGGTTTCAAAATTGAAGTCTTGAAGATTTAAATACCTAGTCTATGGTATCCGACCTGGACCTTGTCATAAAATTTGTGACATGTTGGGTTATTGGGGACTCTTTAACAATTGTGTTTTATGGCAATGTTGTAATGTTTCGATAAGCTATAAGTTCCAATGTCTACGAGAGTTGGGTGTCATCCTTTTTTTTTGAAATTGTGCCAGTTATATGGCACTATTGGAACGAAATCATATCAATTTCATAGGTTAATACTTTCCTTTTGTGGGTATTTCTCCTTATAATGATTACTCCTTAACTCCTTTAGTCGATTAAATATTTCTAGGTTGACTTGTGTAGACCAACGATTGAAGGAATGTTTGGTTGATTTGTGCTCACTATGTCATCGTAGTATTAAAGATATCCATTGTTAACACAAACCATGATACTCCTTTTATTGGAAAAATATGTAGACATTTCGATACCGTAGAATGAAGACCATATATTAAAAGATACTTGTAAAGTTATAATGTTTGTGGATTATTCTATACTGTTATATATATAAAGGAAAAGGATTTTTCTATCTTTTAGTATTATAATGCTCGAGTATAATTCGATACCGGTAGATATATGAAGGATACAAGAACTATTTGTCATAAATAGTTATAATGATTGGTATTAGTCAATGTTAAAAATCTATTTGAATAATATAAGATCAATGGGATCTTGTAAAGGATATGTGAGAGTAACATGATGTGTATCGGTAATTGGATAATAATAAGTTATAAAAGTAATAATATTACCTATTATTCAATTCTGTGATAATGATTGATTGATAGACCTAAATGGTTATGTTATTTCTAAATAATTAATGCATGAAAGTAATTATATTTAAATGTTGTACTTAGCGATGTACATGTAAGTTCAGAAATGTTAAACCATGATCTATTTTAACTTAATGCAATATTTCCTATATGCAAATACTAGATGGTGTAAGTTATTATAGGAGGTATAGATCTTATCATGTCAGTTCTTATGAACTAATAGTCACTAACAAATCTTGCAGATGGACTACTTGAAAGATGAAAGGAAGATGAAGTTTTAAATGTTACATTTATTCTATTGATGAAGAAAATTGAATTGTATTACTTGTTGTATTTGTCAATAAATGAAGTACCATTGTATTGTTTTGATTAATGAGGGCCAATTAGCCTAGTTATATGTATTAATTCCAAAAAGTGAAATTGTGAGACTTATACTATATTTAGGAAAATATGTTTTATCTCATTTTAAAGAAATGAATAAGAGGCTTTCATATAATCATCTGTGTGTTAAATTGCATCAGATGTTGCAAGGTAGTTTATTAAACTTAGTTGCATATATGATTGTAATTAGGAGGAATCACACACACACACACACACACACACACACACACACACACACACACACACACACACACACACACACACACACACACACACACACTATGTATGTATGTATGTATGTATGTTAAATGTAATTGAGTTTGACATCTTATAGTGCCCTTTTAGGGTGAAATTGATGACTAAATCTCTGGTGTGTTGTGTTATTTTCCTTGATAATGTAGAAAGAAAATCTAAATAAAATAGTCAACCCTAGTATAAAACTCTTGCATGATCCTTCTTAACACGGAAAACTAAAACCATAGGGTGAACCTAAATCATTAAACTCGATGGAAAATTCTAGCTTAAGGAAACAAAATCCCAAGTTATAGATTATCACTTAGCATGTATGCTTAGCGACATTGTCATGAACCCGATAGTTAGAAATGACATGGTTAAACTTTGTCTTGAGTATGGGTTCCCTCCTAGGATTGGTAGTCGTGTGTGTAGTAAGGAGAATGTGTTCTCTTAAGGTAATATTCCATAGGAAACCAACCTTTACCATAATGTAAAACCCTCTTGGCCCAACACACGTATAGAGTGAAGGGTGTTAGGTCTCAAAGATCCCCAACTACTCTTAAAGTCGCCTTTAGTAGTTGGGGTTATAAATGAACTCAACACCCAGCTTTTATTATCATTTGAAGGTCTATGGTAAAATGTTAAGAGTTAATTTTGGAACTTAACAACATTTTAATTTATGATTAATTTGTGAAATGGTAACCATGACATGGTATGTTAGGATAAAAGCACAATTTAGATCCTTCTTTAGAACGTGTTTAAATCATCATGTTGAGAGAAATGAAATCCATGGCGCGTAAACTTTAATGTGAACCTTAATCTTTAAATGAAGAGTTACTCCCTCTTGTTCTCCCACTTGTCCCATTATGAAATGAATTTTGATGTGACACTTTGGGTAATCATGTTTGTAAGGCATTCATTAAGATAAGAGCTAGTAGTCTCATGAGCATGAAAATGTTCCTTATTAACAAATGGGTTACACAACTAATTTCAAAACGCTATTTAAATCAAACTAAGTGAAATTATTTTAATATGAATGTAAATGATTTAAGTGGAGCCTATGTTTTAGTTACTTATACATGAGAACTTGAGTGTGCATCCAATTTAACCCCTCTCAAACAAGAGTGTCTGCTTGACAAGAAGTATTGAATTTACCTAGAGTTACATGATGATTTTTGGAGATAAGGGTGTTCAATCACTTTAGTTGTGACCTTAGTAAGGTGTGTAAAATTTATAAATGAATGTCTCCTTGTAACATGCATCTAGTACTTAATTTCTCAAGAATCCAAACTTATTCGAGTATGAAATCATACTCCTTAGGACCTTTATGATTAAGCATTTAAATGAAATAAATGGGATATACGGTTAGTTGTAATAACTTAAAAACAAAATAGAGTAACATTAGAAATTAAATGTTAATTTGAAAACAACGTGTCATTTATTTACCCTTGAACTAATAAACTTCATTTGTTTGATGTGAACCTTCATTTTTGCAACTGATATAAATTGTAAATCCAAATGAACATACAACTTAGAATACAAATCCTTAGAACAAACACTAGTAGCCTCATGTATGCTCATATGTTCCTATCAACAATTAGGCTACATCATTCTATTGTGATAAGATAAAAGAGAAAAGTTAGATGGAACCACTGCAAGTAAAAAGTTAAGTAAGATAAAAACAATGTAGCCTAGATAAAGAAGAATGAAGGACTCCATGACAAGTGATTGTCAAATAAGTAAGGTCAATAACAAAAAAATGATTGGAATAAAGTAAGAACCAAGAAAATGTTTTGTTAGGGATGGTGCATATACGGGAGTTTATACTAGTGTAGTGGAATTATTGTGTTGTGCCTTGTCATTTGGGAAATGTGGCCTCGATGTGTTTCATGTGCATTTCATGTTACCTATGTGGGATAACGTTTGTGCAAATTTCTCATGAGTATGTGTTGTCCTAAGAAATCCCTTGTGTTGTCATGTATCAAGAAATGTAAGTAAAAATATATAAATTATTCTGGTATTTTTACTGTTATATTTGTGTGTAAAACTTGTGGGCGTTATAGATACAATCAATATATACATTATGAAACACTCTATACAATCAAATTTCACATGAGCTTTAATTGGACTTACCATCTTCACCCACTGCAATGAAGGGTGGCATGGACAAGGCTAGGGCCAAGCCCAAGCCGCAGTAGAATGGGAATAACTTCTTCTTCATTTCTTGCAAATTCAGTTTACAAATCTGGAGGTGAATTGACTAGCACCACCTATGTTGTGATCTCTTGGGAGTAAAGTATTCTTCCTCAAGTGCGTTGTGACCCTGTCATATAATAATGTCATTCTTTTCATAGGATATCCTCAAGCCTGCACTAAATCACTGAGGATATAACCGACCCCTCTCTCTCAAATTTTATGTAAGTCGAAACTTTCATTAAGCAACTTGACAATTTGTTTCTTTTTCAGTACGAGGAGTCCTTGAATTTATAAAACTTTTGGAGTGTAACAAACCATAAGTGGATGGGTAGCTGTAGATGCACAGGTCTTGTACTGGATTTTCTAACCTGTAACATCACACAACATGTTAAATGCAATGCTACTCCCTCTGGTACATAATATGGTGCATCTGGTGTTGGCAGCATTGGCTCACTCCTTTGACTTGGTACTTCCAAGCTTATCACTCATTTCCTTTAGAGAAGCTGGACATGAGTGATGAGCTTGGAGCTACATTGAAGAAGGCCCTAGAGTTTACTGCCATTCTCACACCACGCCTTCCCCATCACCTATATTAGTACCTGTAATTATGAGTTTTTATTTTCAGTAAAGCTCCGCATAGCTATTGCCAAAAGGTTTCTGGTATAATTTTAGACTATTTTTTAATCTCAATTTGAAGGCACAAAAGAAACCGTTGTTTTTTCTTGTTGATGAAACCAGATTTATTGTATCGATGCCTTCTTAATCGTATGGAATGCTCCCCTAATGCGTAGCAATTCCGATTCCTGCACATGAATTGAATTTTTATTGGAATTGTGTGGAGGCTAATACCAATCCATTTAGAATTTGCATTTAATTGGACAACACCTTCAACTTGTCTACAATCTCTATTTCAAAACCTTTATTTGTAAGCTAGATTTGAAATATATTACATATAACCTTGAAATTTCTAAGGCATGACATGACCGGTGGTAAGTGAAAGCTAATAAAGTTCCTCCAAATCAGCGAGGACGTGGATCATCTGTTCTTCCAAAGCGACCCCTTCTGAATCTTTGTTGATTTACTTAACATATCATTAAGATTTTCCCACTGGAGGTAAGTTACACCCACCTTTAGCATATATTTATGCTCGAGGACCATTAAATCAGAATATCACTAGATTTTAAAAAGTTGGAAAACCCTATATGAAATGTATCTACGAAATCTTATACATAAGATACAAAAAATCGGACTAGTTAAGAAACATCAACTCATCGTTTTGGGGTATATTTCAGTGCTTTGTTTCTGCTAGATACAAACTAGATCTGAAGTTCACTTCCGTGGGATGGCAGTGATATCACTGGTTCAATCGCACACCTTATCACTTCTCCCAGGGTAAAATAGTAAAGGTGAAAACATGACTCGTGTGTTCTGGTCAATCCACACCCGAGTATGACGCAATTATGTGATCTTTCATGAGTGGGTTCAAGTTGAAATTATCATATAAAGATTAAAGTTTTGTGGCGTGTCAATTGACGTCCTCGATACCAGATGTAGTGATGAGCAAGTCACAAATGGCAATCATGATGCCCAACATCATTGTGTAGGAAATATGAGGATTTGCAGAATCTACAGACAACAATGGACAAAAATACAAGAATAAATTGCAACAGATTTTAATGAAATATTTGGAATAGGAAAGAAAGGAAAACTACATAAATTTATAATAGCAAAATAAATCAACAATTTTGGCTTCAAATAATACAAATAGGGGCTTCAAATTGCTTCAGAAATGCATTTATATTTTCCAAGAATGAATAGCAGCTACAGCTGCACACAAAACCTTCATTCATACAACAACAATTTGCAATGAAGTTTTCTTTCATAAAAAATAGTCCAGACTTGAGCTGGGACTGCGCACTCTTTTCTTCTTCTCCTAAATCTGATTTTTCCTCCTTTCTTTCTATATGCAATTACACAATAAAACATGAGACATTAATAATATTCACCTCCACAAAAACTTGCCTTACAAGGCAGCACAAAATCTCTGACAAGAGATAATCAAGGAGATTTTTCAACCAAAAAGTAAATATGCAGCTGTCATAATTAAATACAAATCATGTGATGTCAGTGAACTAAATCTGGGAAGACAGAAATTAGTTTCACATTTAATGCCTAGTTGATTTTCCAACACTCCCCTTAATTATGAACAACTGGAGATCATCTAAAATTTGTATCAAGTTTGTTCAAAAGTTGTTGTAACATTTCCTGGAGCTTACTGACATTTTTCCGGAGTTGCTAACTTGTGCAAAGTCACAAACTCGTAAGCCACTTCATAAATACTTAAACGTATGTTCCGCTAATGGTTTGTAAATCTATCAACCAACTAATCTTCAGACCTACAAAAATCAAGACAAATTTCTTTGTTGCTTACAAGCTCTCTGATAAAATGATACCTCGTATCAATATGCTTAGTTCTCTTGTGAAACACATGATTTTTAGATAATGTTATGGCTGAACTATTATCACATAATATTGTAGTGGCTTCTTTTTTATCATGCATCAAATCTTTCAACATCCTTCGCATCCAAACAACTTGACACGCAACACTAGTGGCTGCCACATACTCAGCTTCAGTTGAAGAAAGAGTCACAATGGGTTGTTTCTTCGATGCCCACGACACAACACCTGTACCAAAGTGAAAAGTATACCCAAAAGTACTTTTTCTATCATCTATGTTTCCCCCACAATCACTATCGGTGTACCCAACAAGGTTGAAATCATCTGAAGTGGAATATAATATACCAAAATCCTTTGTACCACTTACATACCTCAATATCCTCTTACCGGCCTGCCAATGTGAGTCTTTCGGAGACTCCATAAACCTTGAAATTAGACTTAAATCAGTACATGATATCCAGCCTTATGGATGTTAAGTACATAAGGCTTCCAAAGAAAGCCTCTTGAACAATGTAGAATCCACACATGCTCCATCATCTTCCTTGCTTAATTTCATTCTGTCATAACGGTGTTGGAGATATCTTGCACTTTGCCATATTAAATCTCTTCACAACTTCATTTGCATATTTAGATTGAGAAATAAATATACCATCATTGGATTGATGGACTTCAATCCCAAGAATATTTCATAAGACCAAAATCAGTCATTTCAAATTCATTCTTCATTGTTGATTTGAAAGAATCTATGTTTAGATCACCAAGAAAGATTAGATCATCCACATATAAGAAAACAATTAAAATTTTACCTTGCTTGTTGACTTTTATGTACAATGTTGGCTCACAACTACTTATTTAGAAACCATTTTGAATGAGATAGGAGTCAATGCAGTCAGTACTGCAAGCTCTTGGAGCTTGCTTTAATCCATAGTGCCTTCCTCAATCTATACACCTTGTCTTCATGGCTTGGTATTTCATAGCCTTGTGGCTGTTCCACATACACTTCCTCCTCTAAATAGCCATTTAAAAATGCAGACTTTACATCCATTTGATATACAGGCCACTTATTGTGGGCAACAATAGCTAATACAGTCCTAATTGTGTCCAATCGAGCAACAGAGCAAATGTCTCATTGAAGTCTATACCAGGTTGTGTAAAGCCCCTTGCAACTAGCCTTTCTTTATGCTTTTGCACATTTCCATCAGCATCTTGTTTAGTCTTATAAATCCATTTGACACTAATTACATCTTTGCCTTTAGGAAAATCAACCAACTCCCATGTTTGGTTCTTCTCAATGGATTCAATCTCCTCATCCATGGCTTGTGCCCATATATCACTACTCACAACCTCTTCAAATGTTAATGGATCATCAATATGAGAAAATAAAGAAAAATATGAAAATGAATTTGTTGTGTCAACATTATACAACTCACTCAAACTCCTTATTTTTCGTGGCATCATGCTTGCTAGAGTTGGATCCGGAGATGAAGAACTACTTGGAGTGCTAGATGGTGTTGCTCCAAGGATACCAATTGATGTAGATGCTTGTGAAGTTTTTTTCCCTATTGGTGTGGAAAAAAACCTTGAAGATCTCTTTAGTGTGACTGAAGGTGTAGCTTGAGCTGCAACTTGTGGTACCATCGTGGGATTGGAAGGAGCTTCTATTTGAGTTATATTTGGTGTTGGAAACACTTCATCTACCATATTCTCATTAGGGATAGTAGCTGTAATTTTGACAGTCCTCTCTATGCTTCCATCCCATGCTTCATCCTCCACAAACTGAAGTAACGGCTGATTATAACTTTCCTATTGATAGGATAAAACAACTTATATGCTTTTGTTTCCCTTGAGTAACCACAAATATACATTTTTGTCCCTTATTATCTAACTTATTTCTCAACTCATCTGGAATATGCGCATATGCAACACATCCAAATACCTTCAAATGAGAGACACTATGTTTCCTTCTTGTCCAAGCCTCTTGAGGAACTTTGTTCCTTACACTCTTTGTTGGGAACCTATTCATGATGTAAACAATAGTTGCCACTACCTCAACCCAATATTCATTAGGTAGGTGTTTGGCTGCCATCATGCTATGAGCCATCTCCATAATTGTTTGGTTCTTCCTCTCTGCCACACCATTTTTTTGAGGTGTATAATGGGTTGTAAATTGCTTGTGTATGCCATGAGATCTACAAAAATTTAGAAACTCATTAGATATAAATTCACCACCTCTATCTATCCTTAGAACCTTGATGTAATAGCCACTTTGCTTCTCCACAAGTTCCTTGAACTACTGAAAATAAGCAAATGCATCATATTTGTGTTTTAAGAAATAAACCCAAGTTTTTCTTGTGAAATCATCAATAAAAGTAAGAAAATAAGTGCATCCTCCTATAGATGGTGTTTGCATTTTCCCACAAATATTTGAATGCACAATATCAAGTGGTGCTCTAGCTCTATTTGATTGCCCAACTGGAAATGACTCTCTATGTTGTTTGCCCATAATACATCCTTCACAAACTCTTTCTGGTTTCTCAATTAATGGCAAACCTTTCACCATATTATTCATATGTAGTAGTTTCAGCACTCCAAAATATAAATTCCCAAATCTAAAATGTCATAGCCAAGACTCATCCTTTACTACTGATTGAAACACTGCTTGAGTTTCTACAGAACCATCCTTTTCTTTTTAGATTTTCTCGGAGCTGTCTTGAACATTTCTATAGTTGTCTTGAACTTTTCCGTAGTTTTCTTTGGCTACTGCTGATTTTGTATCTTCTACCTTAAAGGCTGCTCCAAAATTTACATTATTTGTTTCATGAACATTTCCTATCCGTCTTAAACTTTTCTCAGTAGTTGTCTATGGCTACTACTGATTTTGTATCTTCTACCTTAAAAGCTGCTCCAGAATTTACATTATTTATCTCATGAACAACTTGAGCTATTTTTTCTTTCATATCCGACCTTATTTTTAATGGAAACATGTGGTTTATAGTCATCTATACCTTGGCAATAATCATATTTCTTGGAAGCTTGTCCAAAATAACAAAGTCATTATTTTCCATGTACAATATATAGCTCTTTTGTATTAACTTCCAATACTCATCAAGTTGTGTTTTAGACCAACAACATAATATACATCAAGTATAAATTTCAGATCCCCCTTTTTAGATAGAATATTAACTATATCTTTACCCAAAATAGTGACTTTGTCGTTATTACCAAGTGTAAGATTAGTTTGAATCGATTCATCCAAGCTAGAAAATAAATCTTTATTACTCCGTCATGTGATTATTCACCCTCAATATAAATACCATATATCACATGGCCTTTCTTAAACAATATTACACTCAACTGGAGAGTTTGTAGGGATTTCTTCAAAAGAGTATTAGTGCATGCAATGAACATGCTTCTTGTGGGAGTGTTGTTTGGCTGATTTTGACCTTGATTTTGCTTATCATATTGTTTTTCTTGAATCCATGAGCATAATGCCCAAACTTCTTACAATAGTGACACCGAATGTGTGACTTGTCAAATTTTGGCCACTTGGGTGACTGAAATTCTTATTTTGACCTCTACCACTAACATTTGTAGGATTTCTACCACGTCCACCTCTAGGAGAACTTCTCCCTCTACCTCTAGGACTGAAACTCCTCCTTCTTCTTCCACGAGTTATAGATAACTAAGATGAAAATGCATTTTATACCTCAAGTATTTGATTTATTTAGCATATATTCATGATTGATAAGAGAGGCATGAAGCTCATCAACACTAAACTGGCTCAAATATTTGGTTTCTCTGGGCCACAACTATAGAATCAAATTTAGAAGGAATACTCAAAAGTACCTTCTCAACAACCTTCCTATCCACTATAACCTCTCCATGGGACTTGATTTGATTAATCAAACAAACAACATGAGTAAAGAAATATTCTACCGAATCTAAGTTTCTCATTAACAAATTTTCAAATTCTCTTCTAAGGAGTTGTAAATTAGTAGTTTCAGCCTTGTACACACCTTGATACGCAATTTGGAGTGTGTCCCATGCTTCCTTGGCTTGCTTTGCTGTTGCAACTCTTGGGAGTATGCTCTCATGCATTGTTTGATGGATATAAAATAATGCTTTCCCATCCTTCTTCCTCTGTTCCTTCAAGGTGTCCTTTTGAGATTGTGTAAGAGAATTATATGTTTCTGGTCTCTTGGTCTATGGTTCCTATAACCGCTTTTCAACCATTTCCCAAATATCTTGATACTTGAAACAAGGCTTTCATGGTCAAAGACCAATATTCATAATTTTTCCTCCGAAAATCGAGTTTGCACACTAACTAGTGATGCACTAGATGCGAGAAGCCATTAATGGCAATAAAATGAAAAACTAAAAACCTAGAAAAGAAATAAAAATAGGGTTTAGCCTTGGCTCGATACTAGATGTAGGAAATATGAGGATCTCTGAGAATCTCTGACACAATGAATGGACAACAATACAAGAGTAAAACATAACATATTTTAATGAAATATTTGGAATAGGGAAAGAAAGGAAAACTATAGAAACTTATAACAACAAAATAAATCAACAATCTTGGCTTCAAATAACATAGATTTGGGATTCAAATTTCTTCAGCAATGCATTTATATTTTCCAAGAATGAACAACAACTACATCTCGCACACAAACCTTCATTCATACAACAATAGCTTGCAATGAAGTTTTCTTTCATAAAAACAATCCAAACTTGATCTCGGGACTGCGCATTCTTTTCTTCTTCTCCTAAATTTGATTTTTCCTCCTTGCTTTCTATATGCAATTACACAATAAAACATGAGACATTAATAATATTCACCTCCACAAAAACTTGCCTTACAAGAGAAGCACAAAATCTCTGACAAGAGATAATCAAGGATATTTTTCAACCAAAAGTAAATATACAAATTGTCGAATTAAATACAAATTTGTGATGTCGGTGAACTAAATCTAGGGAGGATATAAATTAGTTTCACATTCAATGCCCTGGATGATTTTTCAAAACATTGTGCTCGAAAAAATAGAATCGAAAATGCATGTAATTTATCCAAGGCTTCCTCTCGCCCAATCATAGACCTGTTGAACTCCATGAGTATAAGATGAAAAAAATCCACTAATTACATCTTCTATCTTTATGTTTTTGGCAAGAAAATAGAGCATCTTCTTTTTTGTTGATGTTTTACTATATTTTAGCTTTCACCAGGCCACCTTTAGATAACATGCTTGAAGTTTGAAATTTTTCTATTTACATATAGCTACTATTTTTTTCCTTATGAATTGCTTGGATATGATTGATCAAAAATAATTTGCTTCAACCCAGAGTAAATGCAACAAATCTTAAATGAAGAAAACAAAGAATCTCTTTCAGAACTAAAAATTACACGGTAAACTTTGATGGTTTTATTAGATATAATCCTTCTTTGCACAGATTCAACAGATTACAAGCTCCACCGTGATCCACCCTTCACTCTAAATTAATGCATGTCCATTAAATGTGGCTCATAGACACTAATGGCATCCTCTAGCTCACTATTTTTGGCACAAAAAACAAAGCATCTCCATTTTTGGCCATTGTTTTCTTCTTTTTCTAGCCTATTATTTTTCTCTCTGCTTTTAGTTCTAACCTGGGGCCACATTTACATCAACATGCTTGAAGTTTAAAACTTTTCTATTTATATATGGCTATTGTTTCTTTTCTTCACGAATTACATGACTAGGATTGGAAAGAAATCAGTTGTTTCAACTCAAAGTAAGTACATCAGATCTTAAATTAAGAAAACATGGAATCTCTTTCAAAGGTGGACATTACACAACACACTTTGATGGTTTTATTAGTTAAAACCTCTCTTTGTAAGTCAGAGAGCAATTTGCATTTAATAACATAATATTTTGTAGGAGTTCCAGAACAATTTTTATTTTTGACTAGTATCATTGTAACTGATATAAAAACCGTTCCTCCACCCAATTAAAATATCAAAAGATTTATGTCATTTTCAACAACTTTTTTTATACTAGTAAGAATATCAAGATTAAAACATTTACACCCAACACAAAAAAAATTTTTAAACTGCTTTTTAATGTGTCTTTTTCTATTCTTTATTTTAAAAATGGAAAATGTTTTAATTGCACTTGTCATCCAAATGGAAATTCCACTCGAGATAATCTCTATTACCACCATTATTAAATATTAGTAGATCAATATTTAATTCATTATCTCTTTATTACTATATTGGTTTATCAATATTTAATTCATTTCCTCACAACATTACTATCCATGTGACTATTACACTTAATAGCTAGGTAAATTGAATTTTTATTTAAGAAATATCAAATACCAAGATTTAACATGTAGATAAATCTTAATAGAACTATAAAAACATGTTTATACATTAAAATCAATGTTTTAAAGGTGCCATTACTAGTTCGAGAAACCGAGTTTTTAAACTAGTAATGGCACCTAATTGATTTCGTGTCTTGCAAATCGGTGCTTGGTTTGACAAAGAAGAAGAGATAGGAAATTTTAATTACTACAATCGTTGGTATATTGCAGATTTTGTTTTACCAAGATGTATATTTTGATAATATACACCTACATTTTTCTCAAAATATCATACCTCTTATCTTAATCAATTTCTATTAAAAAACAAGGTATATGAAGATTTCGATGGAAGAACTAAAAGATTGTTATATTTCGAATATGTAAGTGTCATTACAAACTTACATATTCCTTGTTGTTATACTTAAAAATAATGTGTCAAACACAAAGAAAATAAGAAATATTTTAGAAAGAAAAAAACATGGTTTATAAAGAATCATATTCGACATATATAATAAGGTCACCAAAAATTTAATAACTTTAAATATTGTTAATAATATATAGGTCACATGCATTGGAACTCATACAAATAATATTATAGCTTTCTAAAATGATCACTAAGATAGCACATTTTCAAATAAATATTCTTATAATTCTAGAGCTTATCAAAAAAATTTGGGTTAAAAGTTTGAGAGGCTTCATTATCTCATTTAATTACATAACTTCTTACACTATACTCGACATGAATATTGCATCGTTTCTTTCCCACCATATAAAGTTATCATAATTAATTAACTTGAGTCATTTTAGAACCACGAATAAAATAGATAATGGTTTTTAATAATGAGATTGATGATATACAATATTTGATTGCTTCCATTCTTGAGTGCAGGATTAAATTTGAGGTCCACCTATACCCATTTTTACATATCCCACAACCATTGCCACTCACGAGGCCACATAACTTCTAGGAATTTTGTTCAACATTAGTTGCAATGGATAAACCACCGCCATGATCATCCCACACAATCCATATTTGTATCAAATCATATTTCTCCCACTATATCGAGAGTTGTCAACAGGGGTTGAATTTGACAACCACCTATGCCTTCAAACATTTTTTTAAGTGAGGGTAATTTTTCGAGATTTCCCTTCAAAAATATAAAAATAGTGTTATTTTTACATTATTTATAAAATATTATTTTATATATATTTAACTATTTTGAATACATATTAACATATTTTATATATTTAATTTTTATAAAAAAACGGTCATATTTAAAATATGCAAATTGTATGTGACAGCTTATTTCAAATATTTACAATTATTTTACGGTTAAAATCATAAAAATATTTACAACCATCAAATTTAACCCCTTGGTCACTAGTTATCTATGGCTTTGGCATGTGCCTGAACCTTGTGGAATTTGGAGGACGTAAAAATCATGAATTAAATTATGCCTCCCACGAATTAATAAAACATCGCTTTAGTAGGGAGTAGTTTGCAAAACCTCAAAGCAAAGTGGAGGGTTGTGATTCATTAATCAATGAACCCTTGTGCGAATTCTATTTCTTACAATTTATTTTTCCCAACATAACCCCGACACCAACCTTCAACTCTAATAGGCAACTCCTATTGGCGTAGTTAAATACAATTGGTTGACACTTTTAAATAGAAAACTAAATTTATGTAAAATTTTGATGTTGATGTAAACATTTTGTAGCTCTACAACGATTGATTTATGTATTAAATATGGGTGGTTAGCATTTCTTAACTAATTACTACATCTTTGGTGTTATGGTATGGTCGAAGCAGAAAACATTAGCATATTAGGTGCCATCTAGTTAAATAATAATTAAATGAAGTATAACTAATGTTTGATAGGCTAAATTTTTTTCTATTGACCTTACTATAACATCAAAGGTGTGGTCGATTAATGTAACACACATGTGTATAAACTTTGAATAATATGTTTAGATTTTTAAGCTATTAAATCTCACTTTATAATTGATAGAAAATAAAATAAACTTAGTAATATTATACTTTAAATTTATAAATAAATCACTTACACATATTTTTGAAAATGTAATTCGTAATGGTGTACTATAAATATTAAATTGAAAATGATCAATTCCATACATATAAGAATTATAATTGTATTATTTAGAAACAATAGAAGAATTAAGGTGTTATCATTTTATAGATATATTATGTTAAAATATAATACATATTTTATTTTAAAAATAAAATAATATCTAATCATATATGTATTTCAAATTTTTAGATCTTATAAAATAATTTATGATAAAAATTAATTATAAAATTATGAATTACAAATATATAACTTCCGACTATATTATGTACAACTTTAATTGAAGAATTAGTGTACTATTCATTAGGACATATAGGTTGTAAACCTTATTTTTGTTATCTACTTGCAATTCCACATGAGTTGTAAATTACACCTAAAGGGATGTTAATTTGAAGTTAGTTTGTAATTTCATTTTAATATGTCTTTCTATGACATTTCTAATTAGCATTTTCATGTTAAATTTTAGGAGTTCCTTGTGATATCCAAAATGGTCCAGATGATCCCACGTTGTCCATCCTCGTACATCAAATCATTTATCACCCACTGCATTGAGAATTGTCATCATGGTTAAATTTTTCACCACCCATTCCTGTCAAAAAAATTACATGAAGATAACTTGCAGATATTTCCTTTCAAATATATAAAATAATGTTATTTTACACTATTTATAAAATATGCACAATATATATATATATATATATATATATATATATATATATATATATATATATAAATAACTGTTTTTAATATATATTAGTATAATTTATATATACATTTGTACAAAACTGATGGTCATATTTAAAATATGTAAATCGCATGTGATAATTATTTCAAATATTTACAAGTATTTTATGGTTAAAATTATGAAACATTTTAAAACAGCCGTCAAATTTAACTCCTGACTGTCACTAGTCAGTTATGGCTCTCACATGTGCCAGGGAGCCTTATGGAATTTGGAGTACGCAAAAATTCATAAATTAAATTATGCCTCCCATGAATTAATAAAACATCAGGTCTGTAGGGAGCAGTCTATAAAATTTCAGAGCCGAGTGGAGGGTCATGATTCATTTAATCAATGAACCCTTGTACGAATTCTATTTCTTACCATTGATTTTCCCGGACAAAACCCTGATAGTAAACTTTAATTGGGAATTCCTTTTGGCTTATATAAATATAGGTGGTTGACACTTCTTAGATAGTAAACTCAATTTATGTAAATTTTGATGTTGATGTAAACTTTTTTTTAGCTCTACAACGATTGATTTATGTATTAAATATGGGTGGTTAGCATTTCTTAATAGGTTACCGTACCTTTGGTGTTATAGTATGGTCGAAGGGTAAGAAAATTGTATTAGGTGACATCTAATTAAATAATAATTAAATGAAGTATAGCTAATTTATGGCTATTGACTTTGCTATAACATCGAAGGTGTAGTAGTTATTAGCAAGCATGGGTATAAACTTTGAATAATATGTTTATATTATTTAAGTGATTAAACCTCAATTTACAATTGATAGAAAATAAAATAAATTTATTAATATTGTACTTTAAATTTATAAATAAATTGCATATTTTATTTTTTTGAAAATGTAATTGAGAATAATGTACTTTAAATATTAAATTGAAAATTATCAATTCGATACATATAAGAATCATAATTCTATTCTTTAGAAACTTTAACAAAAGAATTAAGGTGTTATCATTTAATAGATAAATGTTAAGATATAATATATATTTTATTTGAAAAATAATAAAATAATAAAAATTTAAATTCAAATATATGAATAAGTTTCAAATTGATCTTATAAAACAATTTATGATAAAATTTTAATTATTAAATTATGAATTGCATTTATAAAACTTGTGAATATTATTTACAACTTTAATCGAAGAATTGGAATACTATTTATTAGGATGTATAATTGGTAAACCTTATTTTTGTAATCTACTAGCAATTGCACATGAGTTTCAAATCACGCTCGAAGGGATGTTAATTTGAAGTTAGTTTGTAATTTCATTTTGATGTCAATAAAATAATACAATAATTATATCTTATGACTACTTATAGATCAATAAAAAAATAAAATAAATACATCTTTTTGTAGTCATTTTTATGCCCTTAGAAAAACATTCTAATCCCATGTGCGTCGACTTATCGCCCAATGTGGCGCCGGCGCTCACCCGAGGCACGCGTGGGTGTGAAGCCCCTCCTTTATGTGATTCTTGTGAGAATACATTGATCAATGACAAAACTTATAAAAATGGTAAAGAAACATGCATTCATTTTGAGAACTTAAGATGAGGCATTATATTAATGCATCCATTCAGAAAACAAGAGAAATATCAAATAGATAAAAGATCTTATCCATAACATAAAGAAGATGCATTAGGGTTTACACCCATGAAAAATGTAAATTTAGAACACGACCATATATTCCTCATTGATCTTAGTTCGGAACCACATTACATTCCTTAAGGCCATCACAGACTAATGCATCGATGCGAGATAGGACTCATGCATCGTAAATCCTAACCATGCTTCCCATAGTACAAAAATGATCATAGACTCATCCCTTTAGATATGGCATCTCTCCTATATCCCTCCTAATGAGAGTCCATAGAACCCATTACTATTTCTACAGAGCTTTTCCTCTTCAATCACTATGTGATGCTAGTGACCACACACTTTTCTCAAAGAGCCATCCCTTCCTTCTACCCGAGCATCTCTATATATAGCTTTAGCATCCACCGCCATGCCTTCCTGAAGTAATAGATCGGTTTGCATGAAGTGTCCATGTGGTCCTTCATGGAGCACATGCTTTTCCCATCCGAGCTCTCCACTTTTTGCAATGATGTCTTTACTGATCCTTCCATCACATGGAATATTCCTTCCTTGACCATCGAGTTGACAAGGCGGCACCTTATCCACTCACATGCATGCTCACTCGGTCATGCTTTTCTCATGTGCTATTAGGAATGTCAAATATGGATAAGACCTAAAACCCTTTTCTTTTCCTAGTGCATGCCGTGGGTTTTACTAAACCCTCCTAAAACCCTTGTCCTATGGGCCTTCACCCCGCATAGGTCCCACGTGCCCTTCTTATACTTATCCAATATTTTGAGGCCTAACATCACCCCACACTAAGCCTGTTCTTCACCTTTGGAACACCTTCCTTCAATGAATAAAGAATGGAGGACTCTGAATAGTTGGAATAAATAATGAAGGAATGAAGAATGAGGAAAGAATGAATTAAAGAATGGGGGAATGTAGAAGAATTTGTTTATTTAAGGAGGAGTGGGAAATCCTTTCCAATATCTTCCTCGAGCTTCTCCTAGGCATCTACCTCACTCTGCACTTGTTGATAGAGGTCACCTACTAGGGCGCTCACCTCCTCAAAACTTAGCTCCTCCCCTTGGAACTCATCGTATCGATCAATACCCTCCAGTTTGTTTTCTAAGGTCATCGAGTGTGTCCATTCTACAGGTGATCTAGGGATATAACTCATTTAACCGGTTTTTATCGAGCCTCGCAAGGTCTCGATAGCTTCTGATTTATTTTCCACTTCGGCCAAGATCTTATCCCTCTCTTCTCTATTTCCCTTATTCTTCTCTTGAAATTCCTTGAGCTCTGCTTCATGTGTAGCAACTAAAATGCTTGCTACCCTATCCCTATCAACGACAATTATCATAAGCGGCCTCAAAACAAATCGTGTGGTATACTTTACATCGGTGAGGATTTTGTTATACTAAGCAACAATCTCTACAACCTTTAGATTTTCCTCCCTTTCTTTGCATGCCAACGCCTCTTCTATGGATTCTAAGGCAATTGGCCACCTCTCCATTATGAGGATGCGATTCAAATCCTCCAGGGAACTATAAGGTTGATTCATATTTTTCTCGGGTGGTGTTATGTCGAGATTCTTTAATAAAATAGCATCCGTAATCATCTCGATTTTCTTATATACTTCGTGCACCCTTTCCTTCTCCTCCTTTAGTTCGCACCTTAGCTATGCGTTGATTAGTTCTTCTTGTTTCAGATCCTTGATTTTCTCAAGAAGCTCCTCCTCCTTCTCCAATTCCGCCTCTAGGAATCTCACCCTATCATTCCTTCCAAAAAGTCTAGCCTCGACCTCAACTGAAACCTTGTTGAGTGCATTACAGACTTGCTCATTTGACAACTATTGTTGAGCATTAACCAAGGGGTTTATCCCTTTTGTCTCTAGCATCTTCATTAGCACCCCTTGGCTTACCTCAAACTCAAGTTCATCAACATGGGATTCAAACGCCCAAGATAGAATTTTCCTGGTTCATGGGTATGTGCCTTCTATGTCAAATGAGGGCATGGCCAAGAGTTATTCTATTGGCATGATGCTCTGGAAGCGCGTGTGTAGCACCTTTCTTGGATCATTGATGTAACCCATTCCTTTCCCTTGTGTTGCCACTATGCTCTTCCCACCTGTTTGTGTAGCCTTTGGAAAGCTTACTACTAGGTGGGGTCTCCACCCATGCTGTCATACTCTTTTCCAATGCTCTCCTCTTTTATCTCCTTGAGCACTTCATCCGCGTTGCACTCTACCTCCTATTCCACTAAATTTTTGATGATGCCTGCCACTTCTCTTTTATGAGCCTCTTCTATTTGTTCCTTGGTGAGGCTTGGGGTCCTCTGATCTCTTGTGTTCACTTCTTTTCTCACCCCTTTGCCTTGAGCATATGTTTCCTCCTTGCCATCCTTCCCTTCACTTCCTTCTTTTGAATTGTGTATATCATACACGGGATGATTCTAAAATTATTCATCCTTCTTTCCCCCCCCATATGCCTCTAATCCCTCTTTTTTCCTCTGAGTTTTACCTCTCCATTACCTTCTATTTCTTCCTAATCGGTTATTCCAGGTATAGGAGTTTCTTCCCTCTCTCTCTCTCAACAGAAACTCCTTTGGAAACTCTTCTTGTGTGGGAGGATCCTCTTACTCTGGCACCTCTTATTCTAGGGTATTCTCCTTAACTAGGGACTTCTTCCTACGCATGTAAGTGCTTGGCTTAGCGTATACTTCCGGCGTTCCCACAAAAATTGTGTTGTCTGCACACACTAGGTGCCTTCTTCTCTTGCACTTCTCTCTCCCTTTTCTTTGGCACAACCTTCTTCCTTCTTGTGGGGTCCTCAGGAATGGAGACATCATTTTCTAGGTAGGTACCCTTTTCAAACTTTGGCCTGATGTGTAAGTATACCCTTATTGCAGTCCTCCTGGTGATTGGTAGTGTCAATGGCTTCATCATCTGCACTTCATGGGAGACATACTTCTCCACATATGTGCACTTATTTGGATATACAAGCTTTTGATGCAGCTCGTGGTGGTCTTGGTCTACCTCACTAAGGTCAAACCTTAGTATTTTGGCCTCCTTAAAATGGTTGACCCCCACTTGAAGTATTGCGTGGTGAAGGAAAATGGCAACTTGCACCATGGACTCTCAGTCCCATCCGTCAAAGTGAATCTTCCAATGCAGAAGTGTTGATATACAACAAACTCAGCCTCTTCACCTATAAGCATGGGAATTTTCTCAGGTATCCTCCACTCTACCCCAATGCGATGCGCATTCATTTGTGCCATTTTTCTAGGCACGCCTTGTGAGTGGCCGTCATGGTATCACAAGTATATTTCTCAAATATCTTCGCATGTGAGGGATCCTCTTCTGGGTATTCCCATACAAACTTCTCCAGCCCATCGGGAACTCTGATCTCGAGAAATATGATGGTGAGGAGAATGTTTCCGAACATTATATTTTCTCCCTCATGTGCATTGCTAATGATTTCATCTCAAATGAAGGTATATAAGCTATATGGGTTCTTGCTGAGATCTTTCGACATACGTTCATCCATGCCTTGTTCACTTAGGTCCATATTTCTTGACCATTCATCTTTGTAACCAAGTGTGTGGCCATCCTCATTATAGGGTCGGGGATATGTACGATATTGAAGTAGCGTGAACCCTTCTTGTAGTCATAGGCTTATACTATCTCATTTATGGCCTCATTATCCTCCAATTCATCATCTATTAAGTCTCCTTTGCAAATCAGGCTAGTGAACTTTGATATGAGTTGAGGAGTTATGCACATTTTGTGGCCCAAAAATAGAAATGGTCTTTATGCACACGGATAATCAACCACTAGTATAACCACTCGGGATTGAAAAAATAGGGAAACTCATATATTTACAGTAACTTGGCCTTACCCAACTTTACCTTCACTCATCATCTGTAGATTGGAATACCTTCTAGTGTCCTCATATCAGTTGGACGAACTAGTTCCAATGCCATTTCCTTCTCTGTGGTACTCGTGTGATGGTTGTAGTCACTCACGGCCATCTTCCTGACGTGTGATACCCATTCTTTCCCCAAAAATACTCCATCTGGGTATTGCATCTCTGCATACCACTCCTCATTAAAATTTTTTACATCAGTTTGCTTTCCCTTGCATTTCTTCTTTGGTGAAATGATCACCTTCTTTGGTGCCATTTTTACTTGTCACCAAACCCTAAACTCATCTTCCTTGCTTTGCTTCCTAAACCTTCCCAATCCTGTGGCTCAACTTCGTGAAAGAATCCTTTTATCTTCATGCCCTAGCTGCAAAACCCTAACTTGGAAAAACTCTTCCATAAGATAGTGTATTCCTCTGAAACTTTCTCCCTACGCCCGTGTACTCATTTCACTCTAGTTTGCAAATCAACCCTAGTCACACACTCAGATCTCTATGATTCCTTCTTCACACAAATATCTCTTCACGAATGCCCTAGTTCACAAGAGCTCTTCAATTTTGTAATCGCAAGGTAAATAATAACATGCTCGACTTCATACTTATAGATTTTTCCTCCTTTCTAGCAATAAATGCTACACTACCTACCAACATACTTAGCATTAAATATGGATTTTTCCACTAAATTCAACCTTAAGTTCCTTTACCCCATGCATGCCAAAACCTATGTGAAAATATTTTACAACCTTCTAGTGTTTAAAAAATCCAAACCGACCAAATACTCTTACACACGTGCATGTTGCATGATGTCCAAGGTACTTCTTCTTTCCTTGACCTAATTTTTTCCTTCGCCTACCTCATATTTTCTTGCACTTTTCTTTCTATGCACATCATTTTTGTAAAGCCTTATCCTAACACAAAAATTCTTATCCACCATTTCCATGCACGTTCTTCTATTTTTCACCTTTAATCCTTTCATCTAGGCCTTACAACTTTCACTACCAGCTTGTATCACTACTTCACACTACTTCACATTACTCCACCCCACACTAAATCATATGTGCGTTCCTCTCTTGCACATACACAATCTTTTGGAAGTAATAAGTGGTTACCGGCACACAAGGTGTAAAATAGAACAAAAAGAAAGGAACAAGCAACGAGAAAGGGAACACAAAAAGGAAAATGTCATAAAGGGAAATCCTAAGCTAACTGGAAATACTACCTTATTTACAAACACAAGGAAGGCTTATTTATAGTAGGGATTTAGCCTACTCCCATTGAAATGGCTAGGTAACTTTGTCCCATCCAGTGCTTATAACTGACATGCGCCTAAATCAAGGATGTATGAGATGATGTAAGGGCCCAACCAATGGAATTTCAACTTCCCAGGATGGCACGAAACTTGGAATCATACAACAAAACCATCTACCCAACCTTAAACTACTTGTTCTTGATATGATGATCATGCCATGCCTTTTGTCTAGCCTTTTCAGTCTTCTGACTCCATCTAACAAGTGATCGTCTCTCATCTAACTACATCAACTTATCGATCCTTTCCTCGAGTGCTTGTTCATCGCCAATCCTCCCGCACGTGCTATACGCAGTGATGGTAACATGAATTCAATTGGTAAAACACCCTCTACACAAAATACCAATTGAAATGGTGTGGCCTTATTTAACCTCTTGTAGGTTTTCTTGTATGCCCATAGAATGGATGATACTTTTTCATCCCAGTCTTGTCTTCCAACATCACAAATCTTGGTCAACATGTGACTCAATATCTTGTTAAACACTTTAGTAGTCCCATTCGCTTGAGGGTGATAAGGGGTGGTCTTGTGATGGGCCACCATAAATTATGCTAACAGAATCCTGACCATTTCATTCAGAAATGTGTACCCCTATCACTTGTCAAGCTCAAAGGACATCCATACCTGCTGATTATGTTTTCCCATAAGAATCTAGTAGTTGTTGTTGTAGTGCAATCCTTTGTAGGTGCTACCTCTACCCATCTTGTCAAGTAATTAGTGCAAGTAATGATATACCACAAACCATTCCTTTGCATGGCTGGTAAAATTGGTCCTACAAAGTCGATTGCCCACTTTTCAAATGGCTTTGTGCTGGCTATCGGCCTTAATGGAATCTCATCCCTCTTTTAGGTTTTCCCAAGCATTGAAAATGGTCACAGGCCTTGAAAAATTCAATATAATCCTGGTAGATGGTTTCCCACTAGAGCCCTATGAGTAGAATCTTTCATGTAGTTGCATTTCTTGCATAGTGCCCTCCTGCAATCCCACCATGTGCTTCCTCCATAATCACCTCGTGCTCATGTTCTAATACGCATCAATGCAAAACCTCATCATGACCTAACTTATACTAGATATCCACTAATCAACATGTAGGGTGTGATGCGTATTGCTAACTATTTTCTCTCCAAATCCTTCATCCCGTCCACACCATGGCCATTATAAGGAACACAAAGAATATATTCTAAGTCCTAGGGCATGCACAAACCTAAATAGTTGCATGCTCGATATGTTATCCTCAATATTTTTCACATCCTCTCCTGAGTCAATCCTCGATAAGTGGTCAAGTCCTGAATTACTTTTTCCTAGTTTTACAACCACCGTGAACTCAAACTCTTGAAATAATAGGACCCAACGACATATGCACCTTGCAAACTGGCTTGTTTACCAAGTACTTCAGTGCCATGTGATCTGTGTAGAATATAAACGGTGTTGCTAGTAGATACTACCTGAACTTATGCAGCGTGTAGATCATTGACAATGCATCGTATTTAGTAGTTGTGTGTCAATTCCTACTTGTAAAACTAGTGATGATCAACAATCCCATCACCAGGTTGTGCTAGTACTACTCTAATGGTTGTTCTGAGGCATCAACATGCACATGGAAAGGCTTATCCTAGGAAGGGAAATGTAGTATGGGCACAGTGATAAGTCTATCCTTCAAAGTTTCAAATTCCTTCTGTTGCATCTCTCCCCGATGAAATGCACTCTTGTGCTTAAGTAATTCTTCTTCCAGGGTGTGATGATCTTGGCATATCCTTTGATGAAATTCTTGTAGTACCCCATATGCCCAAGAAATCCACACACTGTGCTCTCTGACTAGTAGGCTCTCCCAATCCCACAATAACAACAAATTTTTTGGGATCCACTAACAAACCCTCCTTACATATAATATGTCCTAATAGGGTTCCAAATGGAGTAAAAAAGACACATTTCTTAATGTTGAGGGATATCCTCAACTACCGACATCTCTCAAACATCAGTCTCAAATTTTCACAATGGTATTTTTCTAGCCCATACACAATCCATTCATCCAAGTAGACTTGAAGAAATTTGTGGATGAATTCTTAAAATGCTTGTACCACGATGCATGAGAACACAACAGGTGCATTCTTCAATCCAAAAGGCATGACCATGTAGGAAAATCTTCCCCACTCAGTGGTGAAATTTGTCTTTCTCTGGTATTCCTTTGCAATCTTGACTTGGTGATACCTGAGAACCCATCCGTGAAGGAATAGACCTCACGCCCAACTACTCCTTCCAGAATTTCTTCAGTGAAGGGGGTTAGAAAAGGGTCAATGACACATACTGTGTTCAATTCCCTATAATCAACATAGATCCTTATCCTCATGTCCTTCTTAATGCTTATGGAAATTGGGCTTACCCATTTGGATTCTTCCATAACCTCAATGATACCAAATGCTATCATATTTTCTATCTCCTCCTTGACTCTTACGCACAAGTTTGGATTCATCCGATAGGGTCTCTTCCAAATCGGGTGTACACCTTCCTTAAAATTGATCCTCATCTCCCCTAAGGAATGGTGAATGCCTTTGAGCTCATGGTACCCACATGGGAATAGATCCTGAAAATCGTGTAATAGATCAATGATTTTGAAACCTCTTTCTCCAACCAATAATCCCCAATGATAGCTTCCTTAGTTTCTTTATCTCCCAATATTAACCTTATTTGTTTTCAAGGGCTCATGGTAGGCTTGCTGCTCACTCATCATCAGCTATTTATGACTTCATGTACCTTGAATGGTTAACATCCAAACTTTCCATTTCTTCACCATCTACTACATAGACCATCTTCCTTTTTCCTTTTCAATGCACGCGCTCAAGTTGTATCTCTTCTTATTCTTCTTCATTGAAACGCGTCTCCAAACTAGGTTCACCCAACAATTCTAGTAACCTATCTTTTTCATGGCACTATCTCCCATTGTAAGGTGCTTGACAACTTGCAATGCCTTATCCACTGATGGCTTGGTACTTTGATACTCAAAAGCTTGAATGAGATTAGGTGTAAATTCTCTTACCAATTCCTTTCTAACGGAATGTCTCGAGTGAATATACCATGTGCGCGCACAACCCTATAGGTGGGATATAACTTATGCACCCATAAAAAGGTGGTAAAGCTTCGCTCCCTCCATCCAGGCCTTCTCACATGCTTGGATATGGGAATAGGTGGGTTCTTTACCATGGTAGTCTTGGATAATAGTGGGCGTGTTGCTTCTATAGAACCTTATAGAAAATTTGACTCTTACCTTGCGCCACTCTAGGGGACATTCACGATGTATTTCCCACCAATGTGCTATAATCCCAAGCAAGTTATAACTGATCATACTTCTTCTTTCGTCCTCATTTTCCCAACCTCCATTTCTCATAAGAAATCATCAGGGACTAACTCCTCCGGAGTAACTTGGTAGCTTCTTCCTTCCCAAGTGCTTGACTGAGCACACCTTTGTCACCCTTATTACAGATCCTCTCAATTTTCACCCAATTAACTCGTAAGTCCCATGCACCCAATTGTCACATGTTATGCTAGTTGTATCACTTATCAACTGAGCATCTTAAAATTGGATAACTCCTTCTGTAGGATGAATTATTTCAAGGTCTCTGATGGAATGCACATAGATTCTCAAGGAATTCCTCTCCTAAGGGCTCAGGTATAGGGTGATGGATTCCCATCTCATTAAAGGGATGATCATCCTTTATTCCTTGTTCTTGAAATTGATGTATCCCTTGTAAACCGTAGGTCGGCATTGTTTTTAAAACACCAAGGGCACCCAAGTAATGCTTTGGAAAATTATCCGCCTTGACGAGCGCCAAGAATTCAAAGTGCCCAGTGAACTTGGCCCCTTGAATAGTGATAACCGCATCTTTCAAGACTCCAATGGGCATTTCCTTTGTAATGTGGGCCTTCCCATTTGATGTCATGCATCCAAGGTGAGAACATTGACCTCATCTCCTATGTTGATGAGGATATTGCTCAGAAGCCACCCATCAACAATTGTATTCAATGTGATCTCTTTATCATAGTCAAGGCTGTGAGGAGGAAGGTTGGCATGTAGATCCTACCTTTTGCGCTCTCTCTCCCACATGATACCTTCTCCCGTAACCATTCTCCTAGCAAGGGAATGATATTCTCCTACCTTAAAATTTTACACACTTCCTGACCTCATCCAGATCCTTCTGAGCCTCAACATTCTTCCTTTGCTCCAAATTCCTTGACTTCTCCTTTAGACACTGGATCTCTCCTTATAATCCCCGAATCACATCCATAGTCTCTTGATACACTTATTTCGATGAGCAGGGTCATCTGGATACTTCTCATGTACCAGTTTTTCCCTAACAACCAGCTTTTATCTTGGCATCTCCTCTTGTGTGCACTACCTCCACTAGCATCATTACTAGTAAGGGTTCTAATCTTGACTCATGCACCGCTCTTGGCATCCATTGGATCGGTATTATTTATACTCACCATCCTAGTGCCTTTATCCTTGCGGTGTTGTTGGCTCATATGTTCAAACAACTCAGGACACTCCTCATACTTATTTTTTTCTACACCACGAGCATTGCAATAGGTCAAGAAACTCACATTTATAATGCTCCATTGATCCACAATTATAACAGGTTCCATGCAGGAACTCACTTCTTCCTCCACCATGGTTATTGCGACAAAAAAATCCTCTGTGAAAACCTCTTCTCATGCTCTCCTCCATCATCTACGCACCCTTCATAGTGGCGATCATCATCCTTGGAACTACTTACAAGGCTAGTCGATGCATGTCAAGATCAATAGCATCATGGATCTAGTCAATCATCATACAATACTTGGTATCATGGGTCATAGAGGTATAAATATTGCAATATCAAGAAACATTCTTGTGGATTGCATGTTGTAGTAGAGGACATCTATTTGCATCATGATCCCCATGGAAAATCTCATCACAGTCTACCGTCATGGTGTGTACCGACTTCCGAGGGAAACTATCCTTTGTATTCCCCTCCACTTCATAGTTTGTGCACCAAATACCACTACAAACCTCATGCATTGAATTTGTAGACAAATTCTCCAACTACTTGTCCATTGCAACAATTTGAGCCTCTAGAAAAGGAATCACATGGGTATTGACACTCCTAGTAGCCTCGGCAAGGAAGCTTCTAATGCCTCATGCGGGTATGTGAAAGTCTTGTGTGATAGTGCCCTTCTAAACAATGTTATCAATCCCCCAAAAAACCATTGAGCATGTTGAGAGGGGTGTATGTCATAGGATAGTTTTGATAAGAGAGTTTTGAATCATGCATCATACTCTCGCACACTCTCTGCCATTCCTTGTTAGATATCCTTCAAGGCATTGATTTTTTTTTCAAATCAGGGATATGGAACTCTTCTAGAAAGGTGTTCTTCAACGTAGTGTAATCCATGACTGTCTGGTGGGGGTCATACTTGTGGTACCAGCTATAAGCACGCCCGTAATGTTGTTGTAAACTGAATTGCCTTTCACTGTGGGGTAGTGATCCCTTCACACACCATAGCAATTCACACTTGTGCACATGCTCTATAACATCCTCAATACCTTTGTAGTCTAGTAGGTGTAAAGACATCTCAAAAAAACTTTATGAGGGTGGCTGAGGTCCTTGTCCACTTGACCTAGAACCTTGGTTTCCTCCCATGTTCCTCGCCACCACCAGATCCACTAGACCCACCAAGTCATGTCCCTCTGACCCACCAGATCCTCTAGATCCACTAGGTCCACCAGTCCTCTAGCCCCTACACCACCAGATCCACCTCTTGTAGCTAGAAAATGGCCTAAAGTGGTCGTGCCTAGTGTCCCCAACGTCCCACTGAACTATGCATGCCGATGGTTTGTGATATTTTCCCACTGCCAGTTGTGTGTCTCGTGCCACTTCTAGACGTGATACCCAAACCTTGTGTATTTGCACCTTGTCCAAAAATTCCTCCAAATACATAGGAATGGTTTACACAACCAGATGTCCCAAATGAGAAATTATATCTCCTAGGCATATATCGGTTACTTCCACCGATACTAACTAGATTAGCAATACTTCTTCCTTGATCTAGAAAACCAAGCACCAGGGGTTGGTCACCAGTGGGGGTTTAGATGCGTGTTGATGGCTATCCTTTCTCCATGGATGAACTCTCATCAAAAGTTGAAGGGGTTTATCTCCTGCACTTACTAAGATGGGGTAACACATATTGCTCGTGGTTTTATGTCTTCTGCGTGAACCTCAACTCCTTCCTTCCGTAATGTCTACCTCCATATATCCATCACACATGTGTAGCCTCATGTTGTCTAGCCATCTCCCTTTCACAAGCTCACTATACTTGAGTCATCTATCTTCCCTCTCCTTTTCATCTGCAATGTCTTCCATCTTCCTCCACCCTAGCTTCCTTGCCTAGTGCTTAGAGCCATAGGAAATTCCTATAAACTTAGGTTAGCGATCAAGATCATCATAGCCAAATGGAAAACATGTAAAAATGATCCTCTAGGTTCCCTTAGGAATTCAATTCAGCAACCTCTGGACAAGAATACGTAGAAATGGTGTATTCTAAAGTATAACTGGTCAGCACTCCTTTCCACTAGTGATTGACAACACGCGTCTAAGTCAGATCCACATCTTGTAGCTTTTGGTAATCATCTTGGGTCCATACATGT
Organism: Taxus wallichiana var. yunnanensis; assembly: GCA_018340775.1. Lineage (NCBI taxonomy): Eukaryota > Viridiplantae > Streptophyta > Pinopsida > Cupressales > Taxaceae > Taxus > Taxus wallichiana. The sequence continues at coordinate 413,222,934 of CM031237.1, read as the reverse complement.
GATCTATAGTACTAGCTTGATCTGGATGCATATGTTGAAATCCATTCATACAATTCTACTGGAAATCAACAGAAGAAAGTTTCATACATATCATGGTACATGTGCTCTTCTACCCATCTACGTGCATCAAACTCAAGTCCCACACTAAATATTTGAGAAAAATCATCCTCCATGATCCTAAACCATGCTTCAACACTCTCCAAGTTCAGGCGCTCAGTCATCACACATCAATGGAACAAATATGTGGATGTATCCATTTCTCAAAACAAATTCAAAAAGAGGTTTCGTAATGGAACCAAGATGTAGTCATTTTTATGCACTTAGAACAACGAGTCTAATACCATGTGTGCTGACCTATCACTCGGCCAGGCAATCGGGAACTCACCCGAGGTACATGCAGGTGCACCGAGCCCTCCTTTATGTGAGTCTTGTGAGAATACATTGATCAATGATAGAAACTTAGAAAAAGGGTAAAGAAACATGCATTCATTCTGAGAACTTAAGATGAGGCATTATATTAATGCATCCATTCAGAAAACAAGAGAAATATCAAATAGATAAAAGATCTGATTCATAACATAAAGAAGATGCACTAGGTTTTACACCCATGAACAATGTATATTTATAATAGAACCATATATTCCTCATTGATCTTAGTTTAGTAACCACATTACATTCCTTAAGGCCATAATAGACTAATGTATCAATACGAGATAAGAATCATGCATCAAAAATCCTAACCATGCTTCCCATATTACAAAAATGATCACAGACCCATCCCTCTAGATATGTCATCTCTCATATAGCCCTCCTAATGAGAGTCCATAGAACCCATTACTATTTCTGTAGAGCTTCACCTCTTTCAATCACTATGTGATGCCAGTGACCACACACTTTTCTCAAAGAGTCGTCCCTTCCTTCTACCCGAGCATCTCTATATATAGCTTTAACATCCACCGTCATGCCTTCCTAAAGTAATAGATTAGTTTTCAAGTGTCCACGTGGTATTTCAATGGAGCATGCTTCTTCTCATCTGAGATCTCCACTTTCTGTAATGATGTCTTTCTGGATCCTTCCATTGCATGGAATATTCCTTCCTTGACCATCGATTTTCCAGGATGGCACCTTATCCACTCTACATACTCAGTCGGGTCACGATTTTCTTGTGTGTTGTTAGGAATGTCAAATATGGCTAAGTATCGAAACCCTTTACTTTACCTAGTGCACGTCGTGAGTTTTACTAAACCCTCCTAAAACCATTGTCTTGCACACCTTCACCCCATGCGCCCTTCTTCATATAGGTCATGCGTGCCCACATGCCTTCTTGTACTTAGCCAATATTCCGAAGCCCAAAACTTTCTATGAAATGTTTAATTAACATTTTAATTATAAATTATAGAAGTTCTCTTGTGATAGCCAAAATTTCAACCATCTAAATAGAATGATTAATTATAGGCATAATGTTATATTTTTGCATGCTAATAAAACAAAATTTGATAAAGATACAATTTTCATTAATGCTTGAAAATATGTTCATATGATGTTTCTTGAATGATTTCAAGGCCTTTTCTATAAACACATTTTGTGTATATCCTACAATTATTGCATTATAGGAGACCACATCCTAGTGAGGGATTTTTTCAAATAGTTTATGTGCCTTGTGTATGATTCCACTTTTTCATACATGTCTACTAGGAACTTGTAACTACATCTAACAAAGATCAAACTTCCACTATGCTTTGATGTATTTCCATTCCTTGTTATTGATTTAACAAAAATAGATTTATGCTAAACCCTAATTGTAGAGTAACTGATAGAAACAATGAAGTACAAATGTTATGATACACTAACATAAGAAATAAGCTAATAAAATATGAAACCCTAAGTGCAGAGAGAGAGAGAGAGAGAGAAGGACTTAGATAATTCACGCTTTTACGTGAATTGATGCGGAATGGAAAAATGATGAACATGAAGGTGATAATGTCATCAATTCTTAGATCAAATTCCGTGTATCGTTGGATAAGGCCAAACTAGTGCACTGGTTGGAGTCGGGGTGTTTGGGCATTAGCGTCTTCTACTAGATGCTCGTGACTTTGCAGTGCTCATAATCTAATTTTTCTAGTGTCACACAAGTATTGTTGGTAGTTATTATTAGTCACTTGTATGTCATACCTTGATCATCGAAGTACATGTAACTTTGTAAAATAAAGATTCACTTGTAAAACTCACAATACCACATCAAATCCAAAAAAGAAAGATGAAATATAGGGTGTCGAGACTAATCGAGCGTTGCAATACATCTCATAATCTATGTAGTTTTTTGTGTGTGTGTGAAATAATTGTGCCATACGATGACCTTGTGCAAGTGCACTTAATAGCGGGTGATAGCTAGATATATCAATGTAAATAGATGTGTGGATTGAATAATAAACCCTTCTTCCTATGCGGTGTATGCGAAAATGCAATACCTTGTGACCCCTTGAATGGATGCTAGATGAATGCCTTTGATGATCTTAGATTCTTTTGGATGCAATCTTAGGTGATGATAATAGACATGGCTAGACCCTTCTCCTTATTTTTCACATAAATTTGTATTTATATGATTCCCTTCATTGAATTTCATAATTAACAACTATAATGATGACCCATAAGAAAATAATATTCCCAAAAGATAAAAGAAGCACAAAAACTATGAGTAATGTGGAGAGAGGTTTGAGGCACCCAGAGGGGATGAAAACACCTGGCACTTAGTGTCCGAAGTCATAAAATATAAGAAAGTAAAGTACCAATTGGGTTGTAGGGTGTAAAAGACCATAAAGAAGACAAGAAAAAAATCAAAGAGGCCAAAGATAGCTTTCAATTACTAGTTTTCTTGCTTAGGAATCATATGAATGCAAGTATGCTTTTAGGACCTAAAAATGTACCCAAGTGTGTGATTTTGTGTCTACATTTTCCCCACTTTATGTTGTTGAGTGAATACTTGATAACATAAAGTAGATAAGATATGTGTACTTGATAACCATGTAGAATGTGATGGAGATAACGTGCCGAGAGACAAGTGAAAGCGTGAAGTGATAAAAATGAAGCCTAGAAGCTAAGAAAGAGGAAGTGACCCTAAGGGTGAAGTGTATTATGTTTTACTATATTATACTTGTTGTTGTGATTGGTGTTGGGTTGTTTCTTTTTGTGTATTAAGGATGGACCTGCAAAAGAAGAATGAAAGAGTAATCAAAGTCATGTATTATGAAAACTATGTAAAAGTATGTAAATGTGTGTATACGAAGTAAAAGGAAAGTGTGCACCGAATGATCATGGCTGTAAAGCGATATAAAGATGTTCTCAAATTGATGTGTAGAGCGATTTTTTCTTGTGATCTCACGCTTGAGAGCAATTTTTTGGGAAATCTCATGCCAAAAGAATTTTTTTGATTCACACCAAGTGTAAATTTTTTGGCCAATCTCACTCCAAGAATGAGGTATTTGGGCAATCTCACACCATGATGAGAATATATTTCGGGAGAGAAGTATATTTTTACTCTCCTTCCATGACTACTTTCCGATTATAAACCACTATTGATGGTGTGATCCTTTTTTTAGTTGTACCATATTATTTTTGTATTTATTCACAGTGAAATAGAAAAGAATGCATTTTCCTTCTTTGGAGGACTGTGCATGTACTATGAAAACTACTCACGTGAACTGTTGTGAACTATGTTGATATGAGGAATTAGTTTTATCTACCCCTAGGACATAGGTGCTCGGGAGAGGTTAGGCGCACCCAATTATTAGTGTATATATCTAGGCGCTGGAGTCTTTGCTAAACTAAGGACCCAAGTTAGATTTTGGGTCATTTATTTAACTATATTTTTCTTTGTTCATGTATTATGTAAGTATGTATTGTAGCTCTAGGATGGTGTGTGGGGTGGGTGACTCACCCAATGTATGCCCCCTCATCTAGGGTCCATGTGACATCAAAAGGAGAATGCAGCCTAAAGAGAGGACTTGAAGTTGATATGAATGGTATCCCTATTGGGGAGGGAATGTGCATGGTAAAAACCAAGGTACATGCAAACAAAGTGACTAGAAACATGTTTTAGTGTAATCAAAGAAACTATGCATAAGGAAGACATCGTGCAATCAAGAAAAAGACAAGATAGACCATGAAAATTGAGTTTCACACATGGAAAATCAATCACAATGTCATAAGACAATCATGGTGAAGGACCCAAAAGCATACAATTTGCACACAAGAAAAATATCATAGCCTACAAACAATAGAATACGATGATAGATATCAATGTCAATCAAAGTGTAATAGACAACCATGTTGGCATATAGTCTTGCAAATTAAATGTTTCACATGAAGCACCCGTTAGCATATTATAAAGATAAATATAATGTCAAAGCATGTATGTATCAATTGGATAATTAGTCTACATTAGTAAGGATAGGAAGTAGTAAAAAATGAAACAGTAGCACCTATAATGTTTGAGAAAATAGATGTCCCAAGGAGCCTCAATGGGACTGGTAAGAGGTAAACTGCCAAACTTCATTTTTTTCATGTAAATATTTGTAGGAAGTCTGCATTCACAACTAAATACCAAGTGAACAAGCATGTATATAGAAAATATATTGACATACTAAGTATCCTTCTAGCATGGGAAACAAAGTGTACATGTAAGTATAAAAGAAAAAAAAATTCATAGTATGCTTTGTGTATGAGTGAGATCAAGTGGTATGTAATGTGAATTTGATAGGAGCAACATGCCCCTGGTGGATATAGATGAGTATGATTTGAGGTTAATTTATAAAATACCTCTTAACAATCAAGAATGAACCATATAATAAGATTGCCTCATCGGGAAATGGTTTGAACATGTGAGCTAGAAATATATATCAATGAAGCACGGAGCGTAAATAGTGAATGTGGCGAGGGTCATTTTACATTTAGACCCTCAACGGTCAAGTGTAAACCATGGAACTAAAGTGTGTCATAGGGTAATATGACATGTGATAATGGAATGCTAGAAATATGTATCATGAAATCTAGAGCGTGAAATGTGTAGTGTGTGAGGTTCATGGATGCGTATTCCCTCAACAAAAAAGTGTGAACTTTAGTACGAGAGTGTGTCATAGGTTAGTGATGATATAAAATATATCAAGTTGTGTAGAATTTCTTAGAAATATAAAGTATGAATCAAAAAGTGTAAGAGTAGAGATGGTACACACTATTGATGTTAGGAGGGAGAGAAGTAAGCATGATTCCCCTAAGTATATGATGATGAACGAGATATCCAATAAAAGTGAAAGGAGAGGGTCCTCCACCCGATGTCTGAGGAGATAAAGCCATGTGACCATGATCTAATATTGGTGGTATATGAGACTAATGATGTATATGTGAAGGAATCCTAGGAGGTGAAAACCTATGTGAAGGATACCTAGGAGGTGATGAGCACCTATGTTAAGTAGACTGAGGAGGTGATGAAAACCTATGTGAAGTAGACTAAAGAGGTGATGAAAACCTATGTGAAGGAGACCTAGGAGGCGAAGGATGTCGTGAACTTTTATGTGAAGGGACCTGACCAAACGAGGGTACCTAGGTGAGAAGATGGACTAGTAGACTGATGAGAATGATTAGGTCATGTGTGAATAAGATATTTAGGTGTAGAAGATGGATTATATTTCGAGTCCCATGGTGCTTAGATATTGTAGCTAGTGAAAGAACATCTTTAAGAAGATGTTGAGGTAATGGTATGGATGGCGAGAATACCTTTAAGAGTGATAAATTATTGTGAATGAATTTGAGACACAAGTGGCGCATGGACAAGATAGCTTGACACAGAGCCAAGGAAGACATAAGATAATGTCACAACCTTTGATTGAATGTTCCATGGTGAATGGAACAATCATAGTGCGTGGCCCAACTATAGCTAAAATATTGAAGTAGCCATAAAATTTGGGAATTGGATATAAAATTTGTGAAAGTTGATATTTGATAGTGACAAGGAGTGTAAGAGAGCACACAAAAATAGGATTCGATGGATTGATCATGGTGTTTTTGATTGTATAATATCTGAAACAAGAATTGATGGGTAGTGTATAATTTAGAAGAAAATGTTACATGACAATCATGATCAGAGAATGTGATGAGTGGTGGAGATGTATCAGTATTAGAAACTATAAAATCAAGATCCCCTGATGAAGGAAGAGGCACAACATGATATGTATGATTAGTTGAAGAATAACCATCTTGTTTTTCATCATTATACAATGGATATTTGAATATTTTGATATTTTGGTTTTCATTGACCAACTTAGATGCCAAAGGATCAGGGATCTTGATTTCATTATTGTCGATAATATCTTGAATGATATTCCTAAGTTTGAAACATCGATCAATTGAATGCCCAACACATTGATGATAGTCACATTAATCATTTTTGTCATAATTGTGGCCTTTAGGGAAAGATGGATCAAGATTCAACACTGGTGGAAGCATAATAATATTGCTTTCAAGAAGTTATGGCAATAAAATATGTGGAGCATAAGGAAATTTTATAAATGTACACTTTGGAGGTTGTCATTGAATCTTTTCAAGAGTAGAAACAATGTTAACAGTAGATTTTTCTTTAGTGGGCTTAGGATATGGATTGAAATTAGAATTTTTAAAAAACCAATTAGAGTATGATGAAGTATGATCATGATATTTGAGCTTTCCCATAGATAAGATTTTTCTTTTGTGCAACTTAAGAGTATGGAATAGTTGATCAAATGATGGAGAGGTCTCAAAGATGACACTCTCTTGTAATGGAGTTAAGATACTTTGGACAAAAAGATCTTGCAATTCAAATTTGCAAGTAAATCATTCATCTTAGGTAATTTTTTCTTATAGCATAATACATAGTTAGCAAGATTCTCATTTGATCCTTGTTTTATTTGTGCGAGTTGAGAATAATATATTTTAGAGATAATTTTGATAGAAAATGTGTAAGAAAAAAATCAGCTAAATGTGTAAATTATATTATCGAATGAATAGGTAGATCGTAGAGCCAACACATAACATAGTCTTGGAGACTTTGAGGAAATATGTTAGCTAATAATGTATGATCATCCACATAATCTAAACATGCCACATGAAAATCTATAAGATCTTCTTAAGGATCACCATGGCCATTGAAGGTGGGTATCTTAGGAGTGACGAAGTTTTGAGGAAGTGCATAAGTGGAAATGGAGGGTAAGGTTGAATCAAGAGATGGTGGTACATGATAAGTAGTTTTCTAAAGTTGAAAAACTTGAGGTACTGTAGATCTTTATATAAAGAAGCTAAATCAGGATTATTTTAGGAAGAGCCAGGTTGTGTATTAGAAGCATTGAGTTGAATGAGTGGAGTGGTATTAACGATGGAGGTAGGAAAGTGAATTGATTGAGTGAATGCCATGACATCTGAGGTGGAACCTATAAGAGGTATTGAAGCAATATCTTGTTAGTTCTTAGCATTCGAGAAAAGCATGGAGAATGTATACATTAAATCATGCACTTTGGGTATGTTTCTAGGTCTTGGTCACATACCACTATTCATATTATTCCTAATCCAGAAAAGTACTAGTTGACCACTTTGAATTTGGCCTCTTTTCTTTCTTTCTAGTTTCGTTCTTAGTCTTACACACTCTACTACCTAGTGTGACTTTTGATACTTCAATTTTTCGAGTCTAGACACCGGCGCCCATGTCCCGCCTAGGTGCCCCTAACCTCTTTGTATCTTACTCGCCTCTTTTGGGCCTCTTCTAGTCGTTGGGCATATTATTTTATTATGGGTTATCCTTTTAGTTGTTAATTACAAAATTCAAATAAGGGAATCATATAAATACAAAGCTATGTTACCATAATAAAGGACCAAGAACTAAGCATATACTACCATCAGCTAAGGTTACATCCAAAGGCATTACAAGAGCATCAAAACATCCATCTATCTTCATTTAAGGGACAAGGGATTGTTATTTCTACATACACTTCATAGGAGGGGAAGTTCATTTTTCCATCCACACATCTATTTACATTTCTACATATATATTGTTTGTTATTCAAGTCCATCACACAAGAACCACCTGAGGAACAATTCTACATACAAACACAAAAATACATGGATTACGAAATGTAGTGCAACAATTAAATCATAAGTTTACTCATTCAAGTGACTATTAGGGTAATTCGACTCCCCATTTACATCTATTTATTTTTAGGATTTGATGAGTTTTGGGGTTTGTGAAGTTCTCTTTTTCTTTGCATGTTACGATGAATCTTGCAAGATTAGTGAAACACACAGGTGATCAATAGTGAAGGACAACTACATAGAATTGACATTGAATAATTCACTTGTTGACTATTTTCATAGTCATGGGTGCCCAACAGTGGTCTACTGAACCTAGGTGCCTGACACGATCCAAGTGCCCAGATCCAATATGTTTAGACACTTTTGTAATTTTGAAGGCTTAGTTGTGAAGATCTACTTTCCCGTTCCATCATTTTCCACTTCGATGTCGACTTCGGGATCATTAGGAAATCAGCTAAGTACTTTATCCTTTCTCTTCCACCTAGGGTTTCAATTATATCTAGCTTATTGCTTAGGTCAAATATGTACTTCATTTTTATTTATTAGTTTTTACATTGCAATATATGGTTTCTGAGAAAATAGCTTATTTGTGGAGAATATGTGAAATATGTGTAGGATTTTTGCACAAAGCTTACGAAAAATTAGTAAGATTGTCTAATTGTTCTTTATCAAAGTTGGTATCCTTATCGTATGATTATTCACTATAATATGTTTTAATGTCTTTGAGATGAACATTCCTTGGGTTAGCAAAGGGATTATTAGATTGACCATTAATTTAGAAACCACTCGCATGTAAATTTTGGAATCTCTATATGCTTAAAAGATCCAAAATGACCACTATGAGTAACATGCATACGAAGAAAACCCTAGAAATAAGGTGGAATTTGAGTGTTGGGTTTACAAAATGATTTAACAAAAATGTATTTATGTTAAACTCTAATTTTAGAGTAAATGATACAAAACATGAAGTACATATTTTATGATGCACTATGATACAGAAATAAGCTAATAAAATATCAAACCTAAGTGCAAGACAAATAGAAAAGTACTTAGTTGATTCACATTTTCTTTTAATTGATCCAGATTGGTAAACTTGTGAACATGAAGGTGACAGTGCCATCAATGCTCAAATCAAATTCTATGGATGTCGAGATAAGACTATACTAGGTCACCTAGACTAGGTTAGGGCATAGGAACCAAATTACGCTCTCTTTGGGCACTAGTGACTACACATGTGGTTGGAATCTATTTTTGGTGTCACACGGTGTGGTTGGTATTCACTATTGGTCATATGTATATTTCACCTTTATCGTAGAAGTACCTATAACTTAAAAATAAATATTCACTGTAAAACTCACAATACCGCATCAAATCCAAAAAATGAAAGATGCTGATATGGGGAGTGGAACCGATCCCAATGGTCATCGATAGAGTGAACTTATGGCCAAGCATTGCAATAAATCTCATACTCCATGTAGTTCTTATGCATGTGTTATAAAATTGTGCCCTAGGAAGTCCTTTTGCAAGTGCACATGATAACAGACGATAGCTATATGCATCGATGTAAATAGATGTGTGGATGGAATAATAAACTTCCCCTTCCTATGTAGTGTATACAGTCCCTTGCCCCTTAAATGGATGTTAGATGGATGCCTTTGATTCTCTTAGATGCCTATGGATGAAAACTTAGGTGGTGATAATAGATGTTTAGAGCATGGTCCCTTATTTTGGTCACATAACTTTGTATTTATATGATTCCCTTGATTGAATTTTGTAAATGACAAATGGAAGGTTGAGCCATTAGAAAATAGGATGAACAAAAGATAGAAGAAGCCCAGAAAAAGTGAGTAAGGTGGAGAGAGGTCGGGAACCCAAAGGGGATGAGGGCACCTAGGCGTTAGGGTTGAGGTTGGGCACTAATGTCAAGTAAGAAAATATAAGAAAATAAAGTATTGACAATGGGTTGTAGGGTGTAAAATACTAGAAAGAAGACAAGAAAAGAAAAGAAAATATAGCTTTCAATTATTATTTTCTCGCTTATGAATCATATGAATGCAAGTATGCTTTTAAGACCTAGAAATGTACCCAAATGTGTGATTTTGTGTCTACGATTTATTAAGCTTTGATTTTATCATGGGCTAAAAGGCATTTGCAAATTTTGTGGTGTCTCGATTTACACTCACGAATTACACATTCTAAAAATTTTGCAAGGCCTTTTCAACAAAATTATATTGTGCATTCCAACAATTAGTATAATACATAAGAAAAAAATTGGTAATTTTTTAAATAGTTCTCATGCCTTGTGTATGCTTCCATATTTTTCATACATATCTACCATAGGGAATGCATAAACCTTAAATAAAACAAATGTTAAATAAAACATGAACAAACCACCAGTAACCTAGAACACACTTGTTATCATAATTAGACCAAATAAAGAATCAAAATGAAAGATTTATTTTCAGGTTACACTTTTTTACATATTTCAATTATGAATACCATTTAAAGTTTTACTTAAACATTCACAAAATAGATATTTTAACTCTTATATGATGATAAATATTTGATGTTAAAATTTAACCACCACCTATACTATTTATATCTACAATAACCACATACACTACTTATATCTACAATACGGTTTACCCCTTTCTCAATCAATTTTTCATGTGCAAGATGTATGGCGGGAAAAAATGTGTATAAACAAAATTCACTCTCATCATCCATTTAACTAGGGTATCAATTGCAATCAAGTAAGATACACACCAAGAATGACACAATGGATATAATTAAAGGGGGTATAGGGAGCGTTAATATCACATACGAAAAGAAATAACCCTTATGTAGACACCTAAATATAGCTATGCGGTTTTAATACTAAAATTGTACTTTTTATCTAGTTTCCCATCATTTACTTATAATGAGTGATTTCTCGCTAATTAGCTAACATTCCCCTTCATTTCAAACAATTAACGACACTTCGTTAGTTATAATCCTCTTTAAATTAATTAATTAACCATTATTAATTAATTAAGCCTTTCAAACCTTGTATTTAACTAATAAACCTTCTTATTAGTTAAATCCCCCTTTCAAACCCTTCAAATTCTACTAATTTCCATCAAAATCATCGCTAAATAGCTTACATGAGCTTAATTTGGTATATTAATTCATCTTAGTTGATTATTTAAATCATCTCCAATTCCCACGAGTTATTAATCCTTTATTAACCTATTTTAATCATGTTTATTACTTACTTATTCTACTTTACCTTTATCCCACATTCACTAGGTTGCAATCTTCTCCAAAATTGGAAAGCTATATAAACAACCTAATACCTTAATTTAAATCTTACACCATTTACACCACACATACCAATATTACTATATGCATATGATAAGATCAATTCAACTTTGAAATGCTTATCGATCAAGTACCCTTTCTATCCTCTACTTGAAAATAGTAGTAAGAGAACACCCATACATGGAAATTAATCCATATTGGTGAGATCTCTTCTATATTCCTTTGATCGCATGTAGTCACGTTCATCTCAAAAAAGGAGTACCTACAATAAAAAATCCCATCAAAAAAATCATAGGATGGATTAGCATTTCATGTTAATTAAATGCATTAGTTGGATTTTCCTTTTCTATGGCTTTATCATGATGTTTTGTTAGATTAGCTTTGTTATAGAGACTACTTGGTGTTAGTTTCCATTAATTAACTTAGCTTGGTTTAATCACACACATACATATGGCACGCCTGGTGGGACACTCCTTTATCTCATGTGCAATTATTGAGTTTTGTAGTTAAGTTTCATTTTTGCATACTAACCTATTTTTGTACATGTTAAAATAACTTGTATCTCTTAACTTGTTATCTTGAGTTAACATTTGTTGTAATTTCCTTGTAGGTGTGAAGGAGGTAAAGTGTTACCAAATTTGAAGCTTATCAGCAAAAATTTGATCATTTTGACATTTTTGGATCATTTTTATGTGATTTAAGGAATCTTAGGAAGTCTATGATACCATAAATTCTATCTATGCCTGCATTATTCTTCTTGTGCTATCATTTTTGTACATGTTCCAATGTTAATTTCACATATGTCTGCATTGAATTTTAAGTTCTAGAGTTGTTATTCTTACACTACCATTCTCTTAATTTGCACTAGTGTCATTTGTATTTTCACCTATGTGTGTAGAGGGTCTTCAACTACTTGCATATATATCTTGTATGTTTTTGTTAAGCTATGTGCATTTGAATTTCTCTTTGTGCATTTACGTTGCTCTTTGTGTGTTTATGTTTGCTCTCTCTGCGTTTGCATTTAGATTTATGCATTTGCATTAGTATATAAGCATTTGTGTCAGTATATTTGTGTCTACATTAGTCTCCTTGTGTCATTATTTTGTTATGTGTGCTATAATTTATTCTCATGCATAGAAATTAAAACATAGTTGCACTAGAGTTGTGTTATGTTTGTCTCGAATTTCAAAATTATAGAGTCTGATTTTTTTGTTTCATGTTGTTTTACATGTTTTCTAACTTATGATTTACATGTTTTACTTTAAAATCATTTTCTAAACACTTAAATTCTTTGATAAATGTTTTTTCCATCTTTCTTAGGTTAGATCAAATTTTGTGTATGTTCTTCTCTTGCGCTTTTAGCGATATTGAGAATCAAAAGCAACTTTGGTCTTCATTTCTAACATTTTGGTCTACTTGGAAATTTCATCATTTAAAGTTGTTTAAGGGAATTCATCTTTTAAATGCACTTAATTATCATTAGTTAATGTTTTCCATTTCTAATTAGTTGGATCAAACATGTCGCGTATGCTCTTCTCTTACACTTTCAAGTGATCTTGAGAATTAGAAATGACCTTGATCCTCTTTCTCAAACATTGTGGGTTTATGGAAAACTACTAATATTTTGAGTGCAGAACCTCTTTTCTTGTCAAAGAATAAAATCAAAGAAAATACTAAATACATTGTATACAAGTTTAGATGGTGTGTAAAACCAGATTAATATCAAAGATAAAAAAACACACCATTCATTCACATTGTATTTGTAGGTTTGGATAAGGGCTTAAACCCATTTACTTTAAACTATGGGAAGTGCCTTGACATAATCAATAAAACTCATTATGAGGATTACCATAGGAACCCCAACGTAGTCAAAACATTGAGGGAACTTGTTCACAAAATGGGATGTGCCCATCACCTACTAAACTAGAAAAACCCATGAGGAGTGCTAAATGTTGTTTGTATGAGGCCTCGTTCATTAATTTGATTGTGGGGTAATGGTCTTTTGTTTAGAATTTATTCTAAAAAAGTGTACCTCTCTTAGACAAGCTATTGGTGAGTGTTGAGAACAAAATCTTGGGAGCCATTTGGCATTGGGGCCAACTTTAACATTATCCAAATGAGTTTTAAAGAACCATTACAAAGAAAAAAATTCCTTGGAGTCAAAACCTTAATTTTGAACAAGGAGAGAGTCCATTGAAGTTTTACCATGTATCTTTCATCATGAATCTTACAAAGTAAAAAATTTTCCTAGTTTTTACCTTGTTATCGAACAAGGCAAAACTCTATCAAAGTTGCACTACGTATTTTTCATCCCCACCATAAAATCCCTTGTTATCTTTTTCATTATTTCTCAAAATAAAGTAACTTGAAGTACTACCAAAATTATGTCCACCACTTTTTCACCCACTTAGATCCATTACTCTTTGTGATCTTGATTTAAGTGTTAAAAGTGTGTTAGTACATCTTCCCGTTTTGGTAGTTTGTCTTAGGAAGGTAAGTCTGACAAGTTGGGGACCAAAAGTGGACATCAAATCCCAAATTTTATGAAGCTGTGGTCATGGTTTATAAACCACAATATTGGTTTTAAAGTGTGATCGTAGTGATAAAACACGATTCTGATCCTCACGATACCAAAAAATAGCCGCGACCCTCATTTTTCCCCACCATTTTCTCCAAACCATGCATTTTTTCCATTGTTAACACTCGTGCTTTATTTGGATGTTGGGATTTGTGTAAATATGATTCTAAGAACCATGATCATGGTTCTTTTACCAATAGGTCAATTTAGAACCATAATCACGGTCCTAACTGTATCATAAAATTTGACCCTCAAGGCTCGGGAAATCTCTATTTTCCCAAACCTAAGCTTTGGGAGGTCATTATGGCATGTGAAAGGCCAAAAACATCAAATTTTCTCTTCTGCGGACTTGAACCATGCTGAAAAATTAAAAAAATGTCACAAAAATGGTACCATCGTGTAGGGGAGACTATTAGCTTCATATAAATATTGATTTTAAAGTGAATAGAATATGATAAATATCATTTTATAATTTTTACTAATAGTAGGTCTTTAAGACGCTTTTTCCGTGAATGTTCATGTCTAATTTTAAGATTGCAGCTTTTGTTTCACTTGTCGAGAATGTGATAAAACCTTTACCATCTCAACCATTGAAAAAATCTATACACGTTAAAAAAAAAGTATTTCATTTTGATAGTTTTTGATGAAGTTATGGTGGGAAAATGGAAAGTTCTTTGTTTTCTTTATGTTTTCAAACCACTTTCACAAAAAAATAATTTAAAAAATATATTGCTCAAAAAAATATAAAATAAAATCTATCCCAAGATAGACATCGGCATCTAACTTTCCACTAAAGGAAAAAAATAAATATCAAGTTTTGGTCATCCAAATCATGGGAAAACAGACTACAATCTTATAGGCTTTTTAAAAACAATACCAAGTCATTGAATTTTGAGTGTTTAATATATCTAAGCTTCCGTTTTTTTAAAAATAGTAGTTTAGAAACTAGATTCTAGATTTTATGATTCATATTTATATAAATTTTTAGAATTTTGAGTGCATGAATTGTTAATAATACCTAGAAGTTGAGAATATTTCATTGTTATTTGCAATATGACATCCACTTATGACCCCTTTTTGGCCCCCCCACTTGCTTCACTTACCCCTTGAAACCAACATTGATACGTTTCATTGTAGAAGGTATCTTAACTTGATCTCCTTTAGGGTCATTATCTTTTGATGTTGATCTGCATCCATTTATTGTGAGGAAGATGTTGAGTCTTTTAATTAGAAAATAAAGGAAGATCCTAAAATCATCCAACTTAATCCTCCTCTTATTCTTCCATCTTCACATTTCCCATCGGATGGATAAGTGGTGGGGTTTATTCTTGATTCATCCCCTATCTTCTCATCACCCAATCATTCCTTACATATCACAATTTCTCAATCAAAATATCTCCTTGGGTTACCTCTGGGTATCCCTTCATCTTCTTCTATATGTGGGTCACCTCTTGGTAGACCATTATCTTCTATCCTTGGGCCACGCCCTAGTAGACCTTTTTTTTTTTTTTTTATGGGTCACCTCCTTGTACCCCATTATCTTCTATACTTGGGGCACATCCTAGTATCCCTTCATCTTGTACTTATGGGACACATCAAGTTATCCCATCATGTTCTATTTATGGGAAACCTCTAGGTATCCCATCATCTATTATTAATGGGTAACCTCGAGTATCCGTTCATCTTCTATTCTCGGGCCACCTCCTATCTTGTTACCATCAATTCTTGGGACACCTCCTAGTATCTCATTTCCTTCAATCATAGGACCATATTCCCTTCATCCATCATATCATCCTTCTATTGAAAATTGTGGCAAGCCCACCATCATCCTTGTTATTCCTATCATCAATCCTAAACATATACATTCTTATCCCACTTCTCGGGATAAAAAAACATGTTATCTTGTATGAAACACCAACACTTTCTTTACCAAAATCAAATCAAAAATTCAAAGAGCTCCAAATCTCCCTAGAAATTCCAACACTCACATAACCAAAACGTAAATATAGTCAAAATATGCACACCATGTCAACACAAAGTATGAAACAAAGTACAAAACTCTAGGGATATGGAATTGAAGTTCCCCATACACAAAATCCATATCGTCAAGATAAGTCAAACTCACTTATTTAGTATGATCTCACCATGATCATCGAGATTGGAGATAATATCACTCTTGATAAGGAAAAATTTACTCTCCCTCATAAAATAAATTACAAATATTATTGTTGGATCCTACCACACGAGTGACCTTATTGGTCCCAACTTCCCAATAATTCATCTTCATCATCTTCTCCTTTGTGGTTTTCCTTCACAAAACCGTCTAAAATATACAAAAATACAAAAATACAAAAGAAATGAGAAAATTTAAAATATTACGAAAAAATCAAAGGTACAAATATCAAACATTGCAATTAAGTATTGCATACACATGGATGTTATTTCCTTTCTTTTTATCTTCCTCGTGAATCTTCCACCATGTTTATCCCTTGCAGATCTTTTGGTTAGTCTATTTGTGTTCATTATGTGACATTTATATCTATGGTATACATTTGACCTTGGTCTTTCCTCATCTTGGTAAATTAAAGAACATCGACCTCTTAGAGATCCTATCACTATTTCACATAATAAACTTGTTACAAAGGCCTTTGGGTGTATTTATTGACACTAGTCAAGGTCATCATCACCTTCACTTCAACATCCTTCCATCAAGACATCGGTGGTTATTAACCCATTATCAAAATAGCGAGAGAGTTGAATTTTTTTTTAGAAAAAAAAATTAAAAGCAAAAAAATATTAAGTCTCTCTCTGGTGTTTCCGAGTATCTCTATCGGGGCTATGGATGCTTGGTTGGAAATAGAGAAATTTCGTGACTATAATTAAATACATCTGCTTGGGCCTATGGACCCCTAGATGGCAACGAAGAAATGTATGGCTCTCCTTCCACCCTCCATTCACCAATCAACTTTCCAAATCAATCATTCCTACACATTGGCTAGTTTTTCCTCACTTTCTTCCTATCAAATCTTCACTTCAAGAAGTAATTAAGTTCCATGAACACACTAGATATCGATGAGAAAACATAACTAGTATGTTACCAGGTGTTATGTGCGACTTGTGCATACTCTTTCTTTAGTCTATGTATTGTCTCATAATTTGTGCATTTGGATCTTCACATTTTTTTATTAGATAAGGTAATGAAAACATGGATTATAGCTCCCGAGAATCCTTACAACAATAATAACATCATGAGAGAGATAGAGGATAGAAATATTAAGCAATGAGGGATCACATAAATGACCTCTACCGGTGGTCAAATAAGAAACCAAAACTAATGGAAGCCTTACTTAAAGACCAGTCGAGGAGACTTGGTGATCCAAAGATAGAGCTAAACATTAGGAAACTCCACTAGGAGTCGTCAAGGAACGACTCCGTAAAACATGGTCGACTTTACAATTTTACATTTCTAGTGTAAGAAATAAATCCACCCTTTACCATCATTCGTAAAGGTCGAGCCCCATAAAACCATCCCGTGCACAGAGTAAGACCTCCAATTTAATGTCCAAGAAATTGGTTAACCTTCTACATATAACATCCTCAAGACGTACATCAATAAAATCGAGACACACTCAAAGGAAAGAAAATTTCTTTATTTCACCTAGAGGACTTACTGTCCCCTCATCAAAGTAAATACCCTCCACCCAATTGATTCCACTATCTTCATTGTCTACGCCCATAGTTTTAACAACATGTCCCTTATTAACTTTGTCATTATTGTAGCAAGATTCAAATTTTGAAATTATTTAAACCACCTGCTCCAACCGATTTGGTGGTTCAGCAAAGGTTTTTCCACTAGCAACACCCCAACTTCCATCTCTAAACGTACATCCATTACTACTTTAATAGGTCTTGAAATAGATCCAACAAACAGGATCATTATGTGACTTATCAACCATAAGATCATTTGTCTCATCCTCGGCCTCTCCAATTCATATTCTAACTAATTAAACATGCTCCCCCGATAAAGTATCCTCTTCATTACAGCATGGTGTCCTCACATATATGGCCTTCCTACATTTTCCACATAGAATAGGAGAGATTTATACCTTAACTGTTGTTCCCAACTTCCATCCGAATAGTTCGGAAAATCCTTCTAGATCTTTTGGTCCCCACGAGACACTCATACACAACCCGAATAAACATAAATCTGGTTTACACCTAAGTTGTAGGATCAATAGAGACCATCTTTCCCATAGATCAAGCAATCCCCGAGAAAAATTTAGGATCCTAGAACTCCAAGCGGAGGGTAGGGATATGAATCTAGAATGGTAGGGTATAAAATGTAAATTCATGTAGCATACTCGGTTCCCATCGATGGAGGTGAGAGCTATGTGCCCGTAGAACTAGGGCACTCTAGAATTACTTTTACACATTCTACTCATTTCCCAAATTAAAAAGAAAACATTCTCCTACAAATTCCCTATCATCAACCTTGCAGGCCCATTTCCTTTTACATCATTCCCTTAAAAAATCAATATTGGGTCTAAGTCCAACATACCTCCCTACAAGTGCAAACTTAAATATGTCTTTAGCTTTGTCAATAACATATCCCAAAATCTCCGAGTTGTGGATCTAAATCTCTCCAAACGGTTTCTAGATTAACATGTTCACGGTGAGCATCACCAATAGTCTTCTACCCAAGTCTTGATACTCATCACCTTTTCATCACAAGTCATTTAGTTACATTTTCTATATCCATCCATAGAATCCACACCATTCTTCTATGTCATTAAGAATATCCATGTGTATAAGATTTACTTTTTACCATGTTTGAGGGAAAATTTTTCCCTTCTTTCAATAAAAAATCTTGTCTTCTTTATATCATCTATTTATTTTCCATCTTTGCATGTAGAGGCATGTTTTCTCATTCCTAGCACTTCATTAGTTTGATTTCATCATCATGTTGAACCTATCTATCTTGGCCTTGATCCATCTTATCTTCTTCTTGTATATATACATGGATTTTACCCTTGTATATTATCACCTCTCGTTGGGGGCATATTTGCATCTTCATTTTCATGTACATAGCTTTAGAAAACTTTCAAAAACCTAAAAATTCACAAAACCCTAGAAAATACAAAAACATTGGTTAAACCTTTAAAAAAATCCAAAAACATTAGTAAAACCTTAAAAATAAGAAAACATTGGTAAAGTATCAAAACATCCTAAATATTCACAAAAACATCCTCAAACTTGAAAACTATCCTACAAAACATCTTACTTTATTACTTGCTTGTTCTAGTGCAAAGCATGTGGATCATCTTGATCTTCCTTCATTAACAAATATGGTTTGTTTGTTATGTTTGTCTTCCCTTACGTATATCATTACTTGGGTAAATTCCATAGTACATGATTACTTTTTCATTAGAATTTTATGTTATTTGTTTATTCCCTTGCATGTATCCTTGTTTGGGAATCATTTTAACCCTTGTTGTATAACTCAAACATTTGGGAATTGAAGTTGGATAAAAAAACATTGGTGCAACTTTCTTGAATGTTGTTTATTTGAAAGATGTTTTTGTGTGTATATTCTTGTACTACATTGTTTTATGTGTTTTTCTTTAATCTTGTCCTTTAGAAATGAACAAAAATAAGTATTATGGCTCTTCATGTCATTTTACACTTTTTGTATGCTTATATCAAATAAATAGTTACTTCTAAGCTCGATGGTATGTCAGCTATGTCGTAATCTTCCCATTCTCCATCTATCTTACCATTTCCATTCTAACTAAATTTCTACCTATCATTTTCCAATTCTTCCCCCTCCCTTGCTTCTTCCACTTGAGGCATGAGATCCTACTCTTTTTATCGATTCCAACAATGGCCAACCAGGCCCAATTTGAATCCCCTTCATTGTTATGATTTTTTCTTCCACAACATCCGTGAAAATAAGAATCATATTTATCCCCTAACTTTCTTGTTTCTTCCATACATCGAAACATGGGACTTCTTTTCCCATCAATCAATTTGAACAATGGCCAACCCAACCATGTTTGAATCCCTTATGTCATTATGACCCATTTTTCTTCTACAAAATCTATTAAGAAAAGAATATCTCAAACTCAACAATGGTGACCACATGAAATTTCAAATAAAATAATCCAAACATTTATCATGTAGGGATCGCTTCTCACGTCTATTATCTATATTCATATTATGTTTATCAATGTCTCTCTTACCATTGTGATGATATTTTCTCTGCTTTGGTCTTTCCTCTTCTTATTTTTGAGTGTCAATTGACCTCTTCTATCACCCCATTGACACTCGAGGGGGCATCATCCACTCTACTAATTTTTCTTCTACCCTTACAAAATTTAATTGTTTGTAATTATCTACTATCTTTGAAGTGGCGTCACTTGCACTACACCACATCAAAGAGGGGAAAATGTAGACACCTCAATGCTGGATACACAGTTTTAATACTAAAATTTCACTTTTTATCCAATTTCCCATAATTTTTTATAATTAGTGATTTCCTGCTAATTATCTAACATCCCCCTTCATTTTATAAAATTAATGACACTTCGTTAATTAACTAGCCTTCCCCCATCTTGGATGCCAATTAACGACACTTCATTAGTTATAATCCTCTTTTAATTAATTAATTAACCATTATTAATTAATTAAGATTTTTAATATTGTATTTAACTAATAAACCTTTTTATTAGTTAAATCCCCTTTCAAACCCTTCAAATTCTACTAATTTCCCTCTAAATCATCTCCAAATAGCTTATATAAGCTTAATTTTACCTATTAATTAATCCTAGTTGATTAATTAAATCACCTCCAACTCCCATGAGTTTTTAATCCTTTATTAATCTCTTCTAATCATGTTTATCCCTTTCTAATTCTACTTTACCTTTATCCCACATTCACTAGGTTGCAAGCTTCTCCCAAATTGGAAAGCTATATAAACAACCTAGTACCTTCCTTCCAATATTACACCACACATACCAATGTTACTATATGCATATGATAAGAGAAATTCAACTTTGAAAAGCTTATTGATCAAGCATCCCCTTTTATCCTCTACTTGCAAAGAGTAGTAAGAGAAGAACCATACATGGCAATTAAGCCATATTGGTGAGATCTCTTCCTCTTCATGGAGATAGCTTCCTTTGATTGCACGTAGTCATGTTCATCTCAACAAAAGGAGTACCTACAATAAAAATCCCATCAAAAACATCAAAGGATGGCTTAACATTTCATGTTAATTAGATGCATTAGTTAGCTTTTCCTTTTCTATGGCTTTATCATGATGCTTTGTTAGATTATCTTTGTTATTGAGACTACTTGGTGTTATTTTCTATTGATTAACTTAGCTTGGTTTAATCACACGCATCCACCTTACACTAGGAAAACCTAAGGTTTCCAAGTCCCTACATCAAAGAAGAGGAAGGAACCCTATTAAGGTACCAATACTATGGGGATGATGGTGAACAAGATAAGCATGCAAAGTTTATGCTAAGAAAATTAAAGCATGTAACATGAACTAAGGAATTGAATACAATATACTAATCTATCATGTGGATAAAATACTAAGCTAACATAAAATGCAAACCAAAGATAAGATACTACTATATCAAAAATTACAAGTTAGTTTAGATAACTTACCTCATTGGGGAGGTCATTGATGCATTTATTTCCAAAAGGACCATATACCAAGAGAGAATAGCTCTCAAGTAGAGAAGGGGAAACAATCTAGTCCTATCTCACTATAGGTGACCCAAAAGTACAAGAAAACCAATCCAATCTAGAATAATCTCCAAGATAAGAGTCAAGATGCAAAAATTCAACAGTTGAACAAGAAGATGCAAGTTGGTGTAAGAGATTAGAGCTAATGGTGAGTTTCGTTGAATTTTATGTTAGTTTTTGTGGTAAATATGTCTTTTTGGAATTTACACCAATGCCATCGCCTACGGGAAAAGGTGTTAGTCGAGGATTTGAAATAGCACTCGACATAATCACCCATGCCTAAGTGTAGACTATGGAGGGAAATTTTAAGGGGTGTGTGCAATGTGTTGTGAGAAATAAAAGGTAATGCAAGGAAGAAGTAATGCGGCCATAGTAATGTAAGGTGTCAAAAGAATGTGAAGAAAAGCAAGAAGACAATAGAAAATAAAGTGGAAAATAGAACTAAAATCTATTCTCTCTCCATGTATTATCCCTAACCTAATGGTTACGTGAATAACCATACCCCTATCCTAGAACAAGCCCCTTAAGGCATCCATTCCCGAGAAATTGATGGATTACCACCTCTAACCCAAAAAAGGGAAATTGTTACTAACAAGTATGAAAAATAGAAAGCGTGAAAAATTAGGTGTATACATATGCCCCAGCCATTGATTACCACATGTCACAATAGAGAAACATGGGGTAGTCAATGGAAAGAATGATATATAACACTAAAATTGAAATTAGATGATAAAATTAAATAAAGGACTAGATGAAATGAAATATACCTACCAATGCATACATGATAGTGTCATTCATCCTGCCACATGTATGGGCACAATCCATGTTTCTAGAACCCTAGAGAAAGTAGAACTAAAAAGAAACACTAGAGGATCATCAATAAAATAATACATAAATCACCTAGCTAGGGGCCCATGGGATGGATGTCATGGATTTAGAAATTGGAGATATAGGGTAAAAAAATGTGATTTTTGGCCAAAGAGAAAACAATGCATATAATATGTCAAAATGAGTGGGAGAAGATCATGATCCCAATGCATTCAATAGTGAAGTTTTTAGAGATCGATAATTAAAATTATGGGTACTTAAAGATTGAGGCTGATCACGATGGATTTGAATAAAATTTTGAGTTTATATAGGATTTTTAAGTTTATTTTCTTATTACTATTTTTGGAATTAAGAGAACTGAGCTCTAGAATTCAAATTTGGAGATTAACGTGATGAGATGGCATGAGTATGAGGAGGAGGTAGAGACCGATGATGAGGAGGTGCATGTGGCAGCATAACCATGGGTAAGTCATCATATTTACTTTTTTTTAGGTATATTAGTAGTAAATTTTGGTCTTTTTAGGATTACGAGGATATTAGAGTTTCATTTTAAGTAAAACTTACATCATTAGAAAGGGTAGGAAAAAATACAAGTGGGTTTGGGAGGGATTTTATTTTAGTTTTTTCATTTTGTAGATTTTTTAAAATTTTTTAAAATTCATATAGATCTAGATGCCATCATCCCTATTGAAAGTACAAGGTTGATGATATTGAAGACATTAAAAAAAGTTGGACATGGGGCCATGGGCATGGCATAAGTGAGAGGGCCAATGGCATAGGAAATTTATAAAAGCATGTAATTTATTATGATTTTAGATATTAAATTGATTTTTGAGGAATCTAATGCCTGGATTTTATTGATTTGTGAATGTAAGGAGATCAAAGGATCCACCTATGGTGGTGGTTTATATAACATGGCTTAATGACTTGATTAAGGAATCAAGGATGCATGAGGTATCATAATTATATGGATGAGGATTTGGGGCATCATGTAGATGCCCAGATACCATTGAGCTATATTTACTTAAGACATTTTTGATCAAATGGGAGCCTCGGGCCAACACCTTTTGGTGGTGGGTAAGAAGAGACGGTGGAGATACCATGAAACTTAAGAATGTACATGGGATATTAGGGCTTTCCGATTAGAGGGCTCGCATTATTTTTATCTTACCATCGGATATTGCAGAGAGGATGGCCCTAACCATATGGGGCAATGGTAGAAAGTCATATGATGAGGGATTTAAGCATTAATGCTGTAATATTATTTTCGTAGAGATTTTGGCGATCTGGAAGGTGGTTATGGGAATTACTATGGTACACCTATTGTGTCACAAGGCATATAAGACCATTCCATTATATTTGGTGGCCATTTGTAAATATGTACTTGATTATGATACTTTATTTAGTTGGGGGACCACTATATGGGTATAGTTGGTGCATGATTTATACATGGTCTGATGGAGAGCACATAGGACCATAGGTACCATTATATTATTGATGGCATGGATCTATGAGATATTTTTGATGTACAGGCCCACAGGGACACCATTATCATATCAAAATCTCCCGAGAGTAATTAAGTGTCACAAGGGCCAATAGTGAGAGCACTTTTGGCGTATTGATCACTATGATAAGCATATCCATCATGAGGTCATATGGGATCCCTATATAGGGAATGTTGATTAGTGGCCCAGTTTTCCCAAGGTAAATGATTTAGATGTATTTGATGAGGTGACAAGACATTACTTGCATTGGGTAGATACCCATCCGATAGAAAAGGTACTTAGATAGTTTAGGTGGCTAGATCCTATCGTGGTATCACCACCACCAACCTACAGATGGTGACATGTGAGGAGGCTACCGGTATAATAGATAGATTACCAATGTTCTATGACACAAAAGATTACATACCGCATGAAGACATGGTTGGAGGTAAAGACAGAGAGGTGCAGAACTTAGGACACACAAAATATTATTGAATTTGAGAGTTTAGATGAGTGATCTGATGGATGAACCCATGGCTAGACCCATAGGTGGGAGAGATAGGCATATCTAGTCTTAAGCACTAGAGAGAGAGAGGAGGAGAGACAACCAGGACCATGGTTGAGAGATCATAGAATGCGGAAACCACGAGGTGGTTACACGATGCCATTTGGGATGGAGAGGGCCCTACAACTATGAGATAGGACTCATACCCATCGAAGAGGAGATGTGATTTTGGTTCCCAGAGATAGATGAGAATAATATGTTTTATGAATATCTCATCAATTTAATTTCAATGAAGTTAATGTGGTATTGGGTGGCCCCGGAGATGGTGAGATATCATCAAGTGAGGCAGAAGCTAGGTAATGATTGTGAAGATTATGTTTAAAAACATAGATGGTTATATTTGATTAATTATATCATGATATTGTATTAATTAGTGAACTTTGGTTTTGCAGAGAAGATGATAGAGGAGTGAGACTCTTGATAGAGAGTGCACACCATGAGATCTTGGACATATTATTAGACATTAAGGATACCTCGGTCATGGAATACCCCACAACATCATCGGCCGGTGAGCTAGTGTGAGAATTTCCATTGGTTGGAGAGACTCCCAAAATTTTTTAGAGATCGATAAATGTACAAGCATTGGAAAACATCATAAGCATATATTTGATGTTTGCAGATCTTATTGAAGACATAAGGTATCTTAGTTAATTGTGGTAGTGTACCTTTTAGATGCTAGGAGCTACAAAGAGGGATCACAAGGATAGAGGAAAAATATGGTGAGAGAATAAGGAGAGGCCTCCGGAGCCCGATCTAGGGTGGAGTCTCTAGCTCACACATCCAGCATCCAATCGCATGAAAACACCTTCCTCTCAAAAAACCATCCAGACCCCCTCAAGTGAGTGAGGATGTTTGAGCCACATTATATATATATTATGATGGATTATGATTTATCTTGATGTATTAAATGGATTCGAGATATATATATATATATATATGATTTTGATGATTATGGTGTTTTTTGATGTTGATGTTAATGATTTACTTATCACTTTATCTTTTTTTCTAATGCATGTACATGTGGAAATAATATTTATACTTGGAAGAATAATAATGATATTTATGAAAGAGATCTGTGAGAGAGAAGATAAATCCAAGGAAGGTCAGGACTAAATGAGGATGTATAAAACTACGACGATCCAATATGAAAGGAAAGAGCGAATCAAATCCAAAATAGGTGGAATCAAGACCGTGATACTTCCAATGAGTAGGATATATCATGGTGAAATAAATGTGATGATAAACCAAAATGTGATAGAGATCCCAAGAAAGGATAATATTGTTGCATATGTGTGTAAACCCAAGGGGGCCGAGAGCCCAAGTAGAGGCGAGAGCCTAGGTTAAAGAAATATGTAGAAAAGGTATTTCTAAAGGAGATATCTAGCCATGAGGGATGAATGATTATAGAGTATCAATGATGATATCAACTCTTGGTTAAAATATGAATTCAATCATGATTCATGAGGTCCTCAATAAAAATTTCATAATAGTTACCTATTAATGGACTTCGACCGTGTGGCAAAACTAGTGTGATCTATTCATTCCCCCAACCGAGTGAGGATGGTGCACTTTGAATATCATTAAGAGTGGGATAAGGTTCAAGGAGAGGTGGAGGCCTATATGTAGGATGTGGAATAGATGGTATAGGGGAAGGTTGGAGGCTCCAAGATGATTTTACTATAGTCTTGTTTCCATTCCAATCATGACCCAATAATATGCATTAGTATCATGGTGTGAACAATAAAATAGATCCAAGGTGGAAGACTATGTAGAATTTTGAGATTAATCTCTTATAACTTCCGCTTCAATATTTTTCATGTGTTTTTTAATCTCTATAGTCATTAGATACATCATTCCTCAAAGCCTCATGCCATGTACAATATGGGTTTTCCCGGAGGGATGCGGATCCATAAAGGAAATAGGTAGGGAAGGATTTGAATGACTAATATCTCTCGACTTGGAATATTTCAGTGTTTTTTTAAGCTCTATAGTTGGATACATCATACCCCGTGAGCCTTATGCTATGTATCAATATGTGTCTTCCCTAGAGGTTTGTAGATCCACCTTCATTATAGAGGTATGGAAGGATATGATATATTGATATGGGGTGGCATGGATGTTGTCGGTACATATTTTTCTTCATCATTCATAAGATCATCAAATTCATAGTCAAAACTAGGTATATGTGATTTCACATACATCATGAGTGAGCATGATCTATTGGGTGCTTTTCTAATGTTGGAATTT
Source organism: Taxus wallichiana var. yunnanensis (assembly GCA_018340775.1). Taxonomy (NCBI): domain Eukaryota; kingdom Viridiplantae; phylum Streptophyta; class Pinopsida; order Cupressales; family Taxaceae; genus Taxus; species Taxus wallichiana. The sequence continues at coordinate 413,196,068 of CM031237.1, read as the reverse complement.
TCTATCCCAAATTTTGGCATAACTAGCCAAATGGGGATCATTCAAAGCATAATTGTCATCATAGTCATGAGTAGAGATATCTACCTAACATGAGTTAACCATGGTTTCTAATCAAACTTTTTTCTGGTAGAGGTAGAGGTGTATGTGAAATCCTTAAAATTAAGGGATCCTTCTTGTGAGGTCACAAGTTAGGAGGAATTTGGGATATGATGAGATATTGTAGATTAGAGGTATTACTATTAATAGTAATATCATCATTTTTCATCATCAAAATCCAAGATATTAGTAGGCATGTACTTGACCAATTCTAGATGGCCTGCATTACCATGAAGAGACTCAAAAGGATAGTCGAAACACCGATATTAATGTAATGGAATGGGAAATAATTCTTGAATGGTTGGGAATTTATATGTCCCCTTTTGTTCTAGAGTGTCATATTTCTAAGGATTCAGATCACCTTTAATCTTATATAAATACACTTGATGTGTAAATTTTACACATTGATATGGATAAGAGGTGATAACATGTATGGGGTGGGTCCAGGCCGACTAAGGAGGATATTGTATGATAAGGTTAAGTTAAAGACCATGAATTTTACATGTACGGTCTGGGAGGAATAGTTATGGGTAGAAAATTCAACCCATGGGAGGCACCATCTAATGATAATACCCCTGACAAGTAGTACGTGTGGTTTTGAGGTTTTCTATAGAGTAACTAAGGGCTTTGATGAAATCTAAAGAGGCCACACATGTGTTGGAACCTTCATCAATGAGGGAATTTTTTCAAATTTTTTTAACTAATTTATACTAAGATAAAAGTGGAGGAACATCTTCCCGAAGAAAGAGATCATCTATAATCATGGAAACTACGATGAAATTAATATAGGTTTGAATGTTAATGATACGATCCATACAAATGGAAAGTTGTTTACATTGAGGACAAATGTCTTCTTCCAAACCATGCAATGTAGGAGACTTCCCCAAAGTAGGAGGGAAAGGGATGTTCATATCAAATAGAGAAATCAAAAGACTCTCACAATGGTGAGGTGATGTGTGCATGAGTTCCAACAAGGGAATTGGATTAGGTATTTGAGATTGTGCTTCCAAGGGATCCCACTCATCCATCGGCTAGACTTGGTAGCAGGGATGAGAGTGTTGAGAATCCTCATAAACAAGCTCTTAAAGAGGAGTGATTATTAAATAAAATTTATATAGTTATTTTTCTTTTGTTTGACGTCATCCCTAGCCAAAGTTTTCTTTGATTAGAGGAGTTTTAGACACCTTCATTCTCTTGTAGTAGTTTTGTCATAGGGGGTCGATGGCATCTGTAGAAGATGGAATTTTATATTTGGAGGTTTGATTTTGAAAGACATAGGAAAAATGAATCCATGAGTCCAAGGCTGAAATTATGGAGGATATTTAGGCCTAATGTATGTTATAACATGCCTCACATAATTTATGGAAACTTTTTCTCATGAAGAATCAAGATCAACCATGTTTGTTATGGTGCTTTTCGATTTCTTAGATATTTCACATGAATTGTGGTTAGCCATAGGCCAGAAACAACTTTGATTTCTTCTTTAGTTAATTGATAGCATTGTGATGATCATTTTACTTTTCAGCATCATGATCCTTAACCACTCCAGTCAAATCCCTCTATTGGACAAAGTAAGGTCAAATATAGGGCCTAAGAAGAATGTGATGATGTCCTATAAAGGGCATGAAAATTTTCATGATAATGGCTCAAGTTAGCATGCCACTATTAGTACCAAATCACAACACCCCTCGAATTGCCAAGTGTGTGTACTTGAGCTCACTAAGTGATCTGGGTAACATTGGGTTATCTCTCAAGTTGTGGACTTGTAGCCTAGAGATAACCCTCCGAGAAAGCCGTTCTTGCTCCTAAACATACCTGCCACAAAATACTCCTAATGCAGGTAATTAAACTACCTATTTCTATTCTATCCTACTAATGAGAAAGGGAGAGAGAGAACATGAAAATAAACCTACACTAAAAGCGGTGATACACCAAGAAAAGGAGGTTTCTAGACACAATCCAACTGCCTGAAATGGAGAGAGGTGAGCAATAGAGAGGGTGGAAAAGATGCACCATAGACTAGATATGGATTCACACAGAAAACCATTTGTTTCCCATCAAACACAACTCCCATAAACTTGCAATAACATCATAATATGCACAGCTTGTAGAGACAACAAGACATGAGAAGAATGGAAAAAATGCATCACAAAACACAATCTATTGCTCCATTAAGTTTGCACAGTACAAAATTAGTGGTCCAAAGGAAAGAGAATTACATTAAAGAGAATGGATAAGAGGATTGAGTCTATACATTCAAACCAATAGAGAAGAAAAGGAGAGGAGGAAGGAAAGAAAAATGACTAACTCCTTTACAAATGAGCCTCATTTAATGTTTATAGAATTAGAGAGGGGGAAAGAAGTGAAATCCTGAAATATAATTTCCAACCTCTTGCAAGTGATAAAAAATGATGGAAAATTATGATATATGATTTACCAAATATTTTCCATGATGATTTGCAACTTGCAGCATAAGAAACTAATTTGTGTTCTTAAACATTTTCCATTTGGAATTGGGTTTGTGTTCGTAAACATTTTCCACTCAAGGTCTCTATTTGGAATTGGGTTTGTGTTCTTAAACATTTTCCATCAAATATTCATCAATTATAGAATTTTTTGATCTCAATGTGTATATATTAGAGTTACTATTCCAAAGAGATAAATTTTGTGTGATTTTGTTGAGAAATGCTCAAGTTATGAGCTTCTGAACAAAGGAAAACGTTTTGAGATTTTGCCAGGCTTAGCTTGATATTCATGGAATCGAGCCATTAAAACCTTGTCAAGAAAATATATTTAAATTATTTCTCCATATTTCCAGTGATAAATTTACAATATATTAAATATCCCAAAAACTTCTTCAACCACTCAAGATCAACTCGGCATTGGAGTTTGAAGACCCGACATGGGCATCATTAAAGTTTTCGAGCTTGTTCTTGAAAACGACCCCAAGATCACTTTTTGCATTTAACACCATTACATAAATTTAATGTGTAAAATAAATGCATTAATCATGTATTAATATTCAATAACTTTCTATCAATATAATTTTTTCATTATTTTGTTACCTGGATCAAAATTTATGAGCATTTGAAGTTTGCGCATTAAAAATTGTGAACGTTGAAGAAAGTTCCCAGTGTCCTAAATTTGCACATTTGGAAAAGGTCCTAAAATTTGAGAATTTTGGAAAAGATACCAGGGGTTGAGAAATTTTGTGAAAAGTTCTAGGGGTTGATCACTTTGACAAAATTTCCTCGGGCCCCAAATTTGAGCACTTCAACAAAAAGTTCCCCAAGCCCGAAATTTTTCTCGCAAGATAACTTGTGAAGGCCATAACTTGAGCTACTAGATGAATTTTAGTGTGAAATTTTATATGATTCCACCTGAAACCGATCCAATGAATCCAATGGTGACATTATCAAGCTACAATTTTGGATTTAACACCTCCAGATGGCCCCTTATTTCTCGGGATGGCTAGTTGTGTGCCAGAAGAATTAGTTGCCTCGGAAATTGTATGATGTTTTAAGATGTCTTGTATTTTCCATCATGTAGGGAATGTAAAATGAATTCCATGGGAAATTTTTGGGCTGAAAATTACTCACGCATCTCTCATAATATTTCTTTGAAGCTTAGGTCCTATTTCATGGTGAATTCTCCTTGAGGCCCGAAATCTCACTTCTGATGGATTGGACCCAAAACCTCCAAAACTTCCCCAAATAAATTACAATGCTTCCCAAACTTGAAAATTCACCTATATCATCCTATATTTCTCCATAAATATGTATCTAGTGCTCAAACCAATCCTCCAAAGTTTTTCTATTTTCTTTGGGTTGTAAAAATAGATAACAATTTGGTGACCTTTTGAGGACATATTCTGCTTAGATGTGTGACTAGATGCCTTGTAGCATCCATTGGGCATGGATTCAACCTAATGAAAATGAAACTGATATGAAACTTTTAAATTTGACCCCAAATTCCTCTTGAATCATTTTCACTTCTAATGAACTACGCAGAGCAACAAACACCATACAACACACTATGTATAAATGGTAAGATTATACATGCCCAAAGTAGAACATGCAGAGTGTGCATAGAACTTTTATGCTGAAAACAACCCTACCTACCCTACTCTAAATAGAAGTAAGGAAAATACAAAAAAATCCTGCAACAAGAAAGGAGAAATAAATTCCCTTCTTTATAAAATGTGGCCATGTAATTTATTTGGAAACAAAACCACATGGTGGAAATGCAAACATGTCTCAAACTCCCAAATTATTCAAAGTATCAAAAAAAACAAGATGAATACCTCCTCAATTTTTTTGTGCATTTGGTTGGAGGCATTTTTTTTTACCTTTAGTACATCGAGGCTCATATTTATTCTTAGAAGTAAGCATGACTGCTATGGATTCTCCATTTTCCCCGGTGAATCCAAGTACCTTATGGGGCAAGGTATGATCCTTAAAGTTTTCCCACCTTTGGTCTAAATCTCAACTCCAAGAATGGATTCTTCTTATAGGCTTACTTTGAAAAGGGGGCTTCTTGTACACTAATCTTCTCTTTGTTTCTCATCTACAAATAGCTGATCTTCTCACCTGATGACCAGTGTGGCAATGGTGTCATATTTTTCTCTTCCTTCTCTTTTCCCAGTGAAAGATTTGGAAAATTTGAATCCTCCAATATTTTCCCAAGAGGAGTATTTGAAGGAGCAGACTCTCCTTGCATGTTTTCCTTCATGGTAGCAAACCCTTGATGTTGAAGGATGAATGGTGGAGAAACAAAAGTTGTGATTTCCATTGTCTCCTCTCCATCAAAGAACTCCTCCATTTTAGACAAACAATATGCCTCCTCATGATCCTATTATGCCAAGTACTCTCCTTCCTCCATGATGACCTCTGAATCTACAACTTGTTCATCATGGTTCCCCTCATCTTCAAACATGAAGTTTGAGAGCTCAAACTTCTCTTCATCATCATAATTTGGGGAGGATGAAGTGGAAGGAAGGCTTACCCATATGCTTTATCCAGCCTCCGTGTGCTTTGTTCTCTCCTTTGTCCCCTTTTTCCTTACTTTTTGGTCTTAAGTGACGAGACTGCCACCTTGCCTGGGTGGTGGTTCCATGACTGCCGCCCAGGACAGGGTGGTGGTCTCAGAATCACCGCCCGCACAGGGGCGGCGATCCTGTGTGCATTTTCCATAATGTTCCGATGATTTTATCAAACGTAAAATTCAAATTTCTATCCGCATTCCTCAACCACTTAAGCTTGCATTTATGTTTTGGCTTCCTGGTAAATAGTGTTTTCCCTTTGTTTATAGTAAAGGAGATCAATTCCAAGTTACCCTCTAGTGAATCCAAATGCTATAAATAGCCAGCTTGTTTTCAAACAAATGGTCCCTCTCCTTCTATGTTTAATTATTCAGTTTGTTTGAAGTTCTTGCATGAATTTCATTAGTTTTATATTTTGAATGAATTATCAGCCTCTCCTTTCTTCTTTAGAGATCATTTGATCTTCTTGCTTTCATCTCACTTCATTTTTGTCACATACAATCAGCTTAGCATAAGGTAATTTCACTTTTTAGATTAGAATCCATTTGATAATCTTAGAGTTGTAGGTTTTGTTTTGTCACAAGAGATAGATCCCGAATTCTCGGTAGATTTACGTTGTATCCCCGCAATAAATCCTGCTAAGAACTGCATAGTAAAGCTCTGTTCACTTGCGCTATCCCTCTCTTACTTGCATTGTATTCGGTTTATATCCAAAGCTGCCTTTGTTTGAGTATCTTCTTCTACTGACACTATCATATTCACACTTTTCTAGATTCACGAGGACACGAAGGAATGAGGAGATCACACTGAGGGGACAAAGTCACAACACAACTGGATTTACCACTGTTCTGTAAAATTCCAGGTTTGAGCTATCAAAGTTGTAGTTAAAATATACCAAATAGAGTAGTAAACTTGATTATTTCAGTTAAAAGTTCACTTTCAATATTGCCAGGGAAGTTGTGGGGAATGATAGCTTTTGAGAAGCTATGATTTATTCCTCACTTCTGAGGTAAGATTGGAGGTCTTTCGATTAAACTAGTTATTTATTTAAATATTTAGGATAAACTCACAACTGCATAGGCAAATAGCTACATCAAGCTAACTTGCTTGTTTTAATTATGTTATTAGATTAATTGTCCATTATCTAGATATATTAGAATAATTTCTCTTTAAATTTTGTTCAAAATACTTCATCAAAAATACAAAAATAAAAGGAATATAAGTATAGTGTAGATATAGCTTTCATGGTTAATTTTCTCATTTCAGTTAAATCATCTTTGCATGACAAATTACGGACCTAGAGAGCCCAGGGAATACGTATTTGAACCGGTAGTATCTCATCCAAATCTCTTAGCAATATTAATAGACATAGATCAAGGGCTTAGGATTCAAGTCTTTCAAATGACAATAAACCCACAAGCAATTAGTGAGCAATTGAGAGAGTTGAATATTGAAGATGACAAAGCATATACATTCTGGTCAAATCAACCCAACTATAGATTGCATTGATAGGATATCCGCATGACCATACAAGAACCCGAAAGAGAACAAATATTTGGTTGCGATCCTTTAGTTCCACAACCAAACACAGAGATCTCCTCATCGATATAGATACTGGCTTACGTATTCAAGTTGCTAGAACACCCGTAAGATATTCTAAGAAAATCATACAACTTCTGGTTCTAAACATAGAAGTTGAAAAGGCTTATGACTATTGGATAGTCGGAAGAAGAGATTGACTCCTCATATGACCATAGGAGGTCCACCACAACCACAACTTACGGTTGTGATCCATAGGTCCCACAACCCAATGGGCCTACTGATCAATCAAACATTGACGCTTTGGTTTATGTACACTCATATTCAGAACCTCACCACTTCCTAAACATTATTACACAATTCTTCATATTAAACATAGCAATCAATCAAGCTAGGGATTTTTGGACTAGACCAGAGAATCGTCCATAAAATTCTGGAAGATCCACTACACCTCTCATTACCATTTTCCATGACCTTGTCTGGAAATATATATGAATCACCTATAGGCCACTTTCCACGTATCCAACAGCCAATAGATAGGATCTCGGCAGAGCTCGACATTGATTGGAGCCTCCAAGCAGCTATTATATCTGAATGATCCATTACCCCGATCCAGGTTAGGAGAGCCTTCTTTGCCTTAGATTTGCAGATCCCATTATTGTGTGTTGAGGATATAAGATTTCCCAATTAGCTTGGTCCATATTCCCACATACTTCATACCCACCGGTTGTCTCGACACGACCTCGGGAGGTCGGGTATGAAGAAAGGCTACTTGTAGATTCTCATGCTCGCATGTCACTTTTCTATCGTATAAAACTGGTGAACCCGACGTGAATTTCTACCTTCTAATTTAGAGTCAGATTTCTACTTGTTCTTCCAATTAATACGTTTTTCATCTTTTCCACCTCATTAGCCTTCACATCAACTTCACCAACAAAATTGGAGAACCCAACGTGAAGCTAACAATAGTTTATCTTTTATTTTCCTTTCTTTCATCCACCTTTGTTCTTTCCCATTATTCTACGGGTATTTATATACCCCCCGAATATGATGGGATATGACACATACGACAGACCTCTTTCAGGTCTCGAACCACATTATGGTCAGACAAGTAGGCAACAGTCACCATCACTTTCTATATGGGCCGATAACTACTCAAGTAACTACTTGTCATCACAGACTCCTCCCCAAAGAATTGGCTCTAGTTCTCCATTCCGAATTGAGGAATTGGATCAGCTCACACAAACGCAACAACCAAAGCCCTCAGGCTCTAACAATATGACGTTTACTAGAGAAACCATTTCATCTCCTCGGGTTTTGTTTAAACCACAAATCAGTAGGTAGTCAGATCCACTCCCATTCTTGGATGAGGAGTATTTAGCGCGCTACGCTAGAAGTGAACAACGCTTTCAGAACATGTACCCACCTATAGGAAGTTTACAAACACAACCGATACCCTACTCCAAGAAAATACCCCCATTCCTCCACCTATGGGAAATACTCTCGGTGAAGCTTGGCAGGGTAATGATCAATTCATAGTAGGGTACCATACCCCTCTACAAGCTCAAGGTTTACAACAACCACCATTAAGGAAAAACATGGTGTCATCACCGATTGAGGTCATCTCGACTTTGGTTGAGAAGGTTAGAGGATTAGAACTCACCCAAGCAAATCAAAACTCACATTTCGTGCAAGCAGGAATTCCCAACCCTCCGCATCATCCCAGCCAAGTTGACCTCCTCATAGGAACAGGCATGTTAGGTATGCCTCCCCAACATTCGTATAACTATCCACAACAAACACCAACTAGAATCACATTTTTCAAACACCGCTCCAGTTGAAAGTATGATACCTCCCGACTTAGCACCAAACAACCCATACCAGAACAATGCTCCTCCCTATTTAAACATTTATTCAAAATCACCACAGGGAGACATGTTCTCTTCTCCCGAGGATGTTCACTCAACCACAGGGATTTCCTTATGTCCCTGTAAATACATATGCTATGCCATATCAACAACCTATTCCACCCCCCCCCTCAACAGATGCCATCGATGGTCAAAACCTATGCAGTAGGAACTTACTTAGAATATTTAAAAGAACCTCTAGATTTCACCATACGAAGTGTCATGCTTCCAAGACCTCTTCATGATTTACCCAAATACAAAGGGGAGGGAGATCCAAATGCACATATCAAGGCCTATGCCACGGCCATTCAGAATTTCTCCCTTGGGATGCGGTTGTTGCTAAGATATGTCAAAACCTTAGAAGGTATTGCCCTTGATTGGTATTACAGAATACCTAAAGCCTCGATACACTCATTCAAACAACTTGTGTCAGAGTTTATCAAAGATTTTGATATGAACAAATTGTTAAGAACATGAATCATGGAATTCTTACATATTAAACAAGAGCACAATGAATCCACTTCTCATTTTATTCAAAGATGGCACACAATCCTTTACTCATCAGCAAGTGCTCCAAACATGGATCAGATGGAACTATGTGACTTATTCCTTCATTCTCTCAATAGAGAGATAAAGGAAGAAGTCTAGAAGTTCCCGCTAAGAACTTATGATGAAGTACTCAAAGTTCCCTTCGAATCGATCAAGCGGCAATAGATAGCGGTCATAAGACCTATGGAACAAATGGGAAATTAATCATTCCCAATCAAAACACTATGGCTTATCCAAATGTTGGGAATACCAATCAAGGACCCAAAATCCTTAACAAAAATCGTGGGGTCACAACGGATGGAGTCACTGACCAGGTCAAAAGACCAAACGTTGTGAACACCCCGGCACCCGTTAACAATCAACGAAATAATAACTTCACTCCAACGATCAACGCGGTGGATTTCAATCATCCACCACACACAACAACAACAACAACAACAACAATAACAAAGACGATGAAAAATCCAGACACAAGGCCCAACCCAAAACCCAACTGGATATCAAGGTCAAAACCAAAGGCAACAACCTCAAAGTTTTAACTCTAACAACCAGCCACCTAATCAGAGTTTTGGGCCACAACGGGTTTCAAACCAACAACCTCAAAACTATAATCCCAACTTGTATTGTGTTTTCCACAAGATTCAAGGCCATGATACTAGGACTTGTCATGACTACAATAAATTCATGCAACGTTTTCTAGAAGACCAAAGACAACTCTTTATAGATATGTTTTTGGGAAATTCTGTAAAACCTACGCCAAACACTTATATGGGGGCAATTTCTCCACAAAATGCACCCTCAAGATCTTTAATGATCCTCTCCCAAACCATTCTAATAATAGGCTAGATCCAAATGGGACTAACAAGGGTGTTATAACAGGAAACAACGATCATGAATCTTCAACTTCATTAAACCCACCAGTTGCACCCTAGTTAGGAACTCGACCACAAACCAAGATAGTTGGTCTAGTAGAGTTAGACATTGAGTTACCCATAGAAACCATAACAAGAACACGAGGATTATTCTTCTCAACCAATTCAAACCTACCCATTAGAACCGGACAACATTCAACAAATATTGGTAAAGCCCATAGGTGCTTACGATCTAATCAATGATCTAACAAAGACCTTCTCTCACATTTCCTTCTTGGATTTGTTGAAAAACTCTCCCACTCACAGGGCTGCTCTCTTAGAAGCACTAGGTCTTGGTCATCTGATTAACATCACTCCCCCTCCCGAAACGCAAGTAAACCATGTAGACTTTGACGTCTACCCTCCAGGGCAGGCAGATAGGGATACTAAGTTTATATTTGATATAAACAAAATGCCAACAGACGCTGAAATTACACGTAGAGGCGACCCAACTTTATATGTTCATGTATGGATTTATAATAATTACGTTAAACATGCAATGATTGATGATGGGGCAGCAGTTAACATAGTCCCCTTCTCTTTTCTTCAAAATTTAGGATATGGAGAAACAAATTGTTCCACAATGTGAAATACGCTAAGGGGTTATGATAGCCTCAAGGCCACTTCAATTGGGACTATAGTGTTACCAGTCACCTTGGGACCTAAGATAGTCCTCACTGAATTTTATATTATAGATCGGGAAACCAACTATAATATGATTCTCAGTCGACCATGGATACATCGCATGAAGGCAATCCCTTCCATGTTATTCCAAGAAATAAGATTTTTACACTTGGGAAAAATATTCATGGCACAAGGTGACCCAAAACCATTTGATATACACCTAGTAGATTTGAAGAAAAGACCAGGTGTTCACTCTGAGTTTGAACTCCCAACAAATCAACTTAACAACCATTCAATTCAAAACTAGAAGTAAAGTTGATACCTACAACAGAATTAGAAATCACGAATCTAGTCGAGGGCATTCTGGCACTCAAAAATGAGACTAACGTCATAGAGACAGTGTCATTAGGAACTACCGCAAGAATTGTCAAGTTACTAGAGAAATATCTACCTATTCTCCTACCATTTGATTCCATGGGTATGGGATACACCCTAGGAATTGCCTCCCTTCCAACAAATGAAGTTTGTATGGTAGAAGTAATCAAGCAGCAAAGAAGTAGATACAAAGAATATCTCAACATCTATTCTTTCTAGACAAATGTTGGACTCTCCACTTCGATGGAGCTAGATGTCATTTCGGAGTAAGGGGCAGTGTGATCTTTACTTCTCCCGAGGGAAAGATCCTACCTTTTTCCTTTAAATTAAACTTCGAATGTACGAACAATGGGGCTGAATACGAAGCCCTTCTCCTTGGGCTTATCATAGCTAAAAGGATGGGCATTAATAATATTAGAGTGTTAGGAGACTCGCAATTAGTTGCAAACCAAGTATCTGAGGTATACAAAACTAGAGTTGAACACTTACAACTCTATAAAACAATGTATTAGATCTAACCAAGGGATTCAACTTCATATCAATTGAAGCAATCCCACGTGAACAAAACCTTCTCGTTGATTCAATAGCGACCTCAACTTCTCGTTTCACACCAAGTAGTGAGCTGGAAAATACAAGTTTCATGGTATCACTTCGTACTAGAACCATTAGTGCAAAAGATGCCAACGATACCGGTCTTAACACATACTGAAAATGAGTCTACCATCCTAGATCATTTTGACAGCAATATAACGACTCTCGAATATCTAAATACCTATGCGGAATTGCATCTTGCTCATCCCATAGTAGATTTCTCCTTAATCCCATCTTCCTCTTCCTATTTTGGGAATCCCATGATAGAATCTCCTCCACAAGAGAATCTTGATATCTACGAGGTAGAGAATGGAGAAGTTTTGGAACTACCTCTGACGACACCACTTGAATTTGAAGAAGGAAACACTTCCTTAATCAAAGGAACGATTGACATAAATATTGGAATGGAGGAAGAACCAAATATTTTGAAGTTAGGATCATCATTAACTCTAGAAGAGATATAAATACATACTCAGATCCTCAAGGAACATCAAAAGGCCTTCACATTTAATTACAAATAATTGATGGGAATCACACCACATATCGTGGTGCATAATATTTTCACCAAACCAGATGCAAAGCCAATTAAACAAAATTCCAGACCAATGAAACCAAAAGTGGCCCTCATGGTAAAAGAAGAAGTAATGAAACTTCTCCAAGTAGGGTTCATCAAACCAGTCGACTATTTGCAATGGGTATCTAATATCGTCCCTATTCTAAAAAGAATGGGAAGATACACATTTGCATAGAATTTCGGACATTAATAAAGCTTGCCCCAAAGATGACTTCCCATTACCATCCATCGACGTCATTGTTGATGCAACAGCTGGATTTGAACTTTTGTCTCTCATGGATGGGTTCTCGGGATATAATCAAATCAAAATATCTAAACAAGATCAAGCCAAGACCACGTTTATAACTCCTTGGGAACCTATTGTTACGTTGTCATGCCATTCGGTCTTAAGAACGCTGGTGCTACATACCAACGGGCAATGACATACATATTCCATGACCTTATTCATAAAATTGTGGAATCTTACGTGATGACTTGTTGGCCAAGGCCAAGAAATGATGTGATCACCCAAGGTACTCCATATCATTCTCTCACGATTGATTGAATATGGTGTCACATTGAACCCAGAGAAGTGCGTATTTGGTGTGACAGGAGGCAAACTTTTGGGTTACATTATATCTTCACAAGGGATTGATGTCGATCCAGCCAAAATCTAGGTTGTTCTTGAGATGATTCCACCATCAGATGAGTCTAGAAATCGATCATTCCTTGGGAAGCTTAGTGTAATTCAAAGGTTTATCCCAAACTTAAGTTTTGTTGTTCATCCAATCAATAATTTATTAAAGAAGGATTATAGCATTGATTGGATGGAAGAATGTAATGAAACCTTCGAAGTAGTTAAACGCTTCTTATTGTCTCCTCCCACACTAATGCCTCCCAGACCGGATCATCCTTTAATCCTATATTCACGGGCTACCGATGTCTCATTAGCTTTGCGTATGTTGGCACAGAAGATGATGATAAATGAGAACGTGCAGTCTATTTCATTAGCCAAACGTTGCTTGATTATGAAACACGTTACACACAAACAGAAAGAGAATGCCTTGCCATAGTCTTTGTAATGAAACATTTAAGACACTACATGCTAAATCAAGAAACAAGGGTCATTGTGAAGACAGATCATTTATGAACATTCCTCACGCAAGGTCTTTATCTAAAAAGGTTGGACATTTCATAACCTTAATGGGTGAGTTTGAGTTAACATTTGTAAACCAGAAATCCATTAAGGGACAAATCATTGTAGATTGGTTAGCAGATAATCCATTAGATGGAGGTGATCTAGTAGACCTAGACTTTCCCGATGAGTGCATATACTTTATCAAAACTAGACCCCCCATCTCTACATGTCCTTGGTACACTGACATCGTCAATTTTATCATGGACCATACGTACCTAGAAGGTGCCACATCACAACAAAGAAGGTGGTTACGCATTATCACTATTAAATACATTATTTTAGAACAAGTACTCTATCATAAAGCCTTTGATGGCATGCTTTTAAGATGCGTCGACATAAGAATCCAAGAAGATTCTTTATGAATCCCATAGTGGGATATGTGGAGGCCACTTTGGTGGTCACGCCACTACTCATAAAATACATCGGATGGGCTATTTCTGCCCACTCTTGAACATGATGCAGTAGAGTTTGTGCGTAAGTGCCATAAATGCCAAGAATTCTCCCACGAGATTCACATGCCGGCACAATCTCTGCAACCAATCACAACCCCATGGCCTTTCTCCATGTGGGGCCTAGATTTGATAGGGAAATTCTCTCCCTCATCAACAGATGGCCATAACTTTATAATCACGGCCACATAATATTTTACTAAATGGGTAGAGGCCATGCCTCTCACCACCGTGTCGGGTTCTGTAATCGCTAAGTTCATTCTAAACCAAATCATTTACAGGTACAGGGTGTCCCACAAGTCATTATCTCATAATGGCACATCCTTTAAGAACGATGAGGTCCATGAGTTATGCAGAAAATTCAAGATAAACCATCACACGGCCTCTCTTTATTATCCCCAAGCCAATGGACAAGCTAAGCGACAAACAAAACATTAAAATCTATTCTCCTCAAAACAGTTAAGGAGAACAAACGGGATTGGCATTTAAAGTTGTATCCAGCCTTGTGGGCCCATCAAACCTCAATAAGAACACTAAGAGGGGAACCCCTTTCTCATTAGTGTTCGGGGTAGAAGCAGTTCTCCCACTTGAGGTCGAAATACCTAGTCTCCGCATCTCATTACAAGGGATTTTGGGAGAAGAAGCCTATAGAGAGGCACACCTCTCTCAACTAGAAAGCCTTGATGAGGCTAGGTTAAACACCGAACAACGGCACACAAGCCTATGCAGACCGGATGTGCCGTAATATAACAAAAAGGTATACGAATGAGAAATATACGAGGGAGATCTAGTGTTGAGACTAGACATCCAGATTGATAAGAAAACTAGCGAAGGAAGGAAATTTCGGCCCAAGTGGTTGGGCCCATACCGAGTCATGAAAGACTATGGAAATGGTGTGTATCTTTTGTGTACGCTAGAAGGCGAGGAATTCAATGAAACTATCAATTCCTTGCATCTTAAACGGTTTTACGCATAAATCATCAAACCACCGTTTGTATATTATATCTACCTACATTACATTAGTCACTTAGTTGTTTCATTTTGTTCACTCGTTTCAGTAAATATTGTAGTCAAGGAACTTATTCTTAAGCAATTTATTATAAGCTTCTGAAAATATTGGCAAAAACATTCAAATCATATCTCTTCAACTTTCATAATATCATCAAATATTTTCAAAATCTTTTCATCAAATTCAATGGAAACAAATATTGATGAAAACCATACCAAGGCCTAGCATACTTGGTTTTTCTCTTTCCTTCTACTAGGTGAAGTTGTTCTTACCTACGGTCTATTCTAGAAGCTTCTTGTGTCACATCTATCCCTCTTACATCTCTTTTTAAAACAAGGATATCCCAAAATCACATATCAGAAGTGTCAAAATCAAATAGAATAAAAAATACCAAGCAAACAAAATATTTTATTTTACACACTTCTTTTCCCAACCAACCTTCGGTGATAAGCCCGCATCTCTTACTGGTGGTGCGAGGTTGGGAAAGGAAAGAAGTGCCCTCACTCGCTATATCCTCTTCATTGCATGACAACAAACCCATGCTTCTTACTAGTGGCATGGGGCAGGGTATAGGGGTTCCATTCACACAAGTTAACAAATCTTGGTATTTTAGAAATACAAAGCAAAGTATACTAAGTAAAAATAAGTGTCCAAATTCCAAAGAGATCAAATCCTCAAAACCAGATTTTGTCAATCAGGTTGTCATTTATAGATCTAAGTCTAGATAAATTGGAAAGTAAGTTGCCTTCTAAGCTTGGTGGTAGTTTTGAGTAGGGTAAGTGTGTAGGTCTAAGATTTGGTTTCTGTCAATGGTTTGTTTTTCTCTCTTCATTCCATTCACTCAAACTCACATAATTTGTGCCCTTCCCAACTCTTGGTGTTGAGCCCTCGCATCTTACTAGTTGCGTGGAGTTAGGAGTGGGGAAATTTCATCTCTTTATCACTATATATTCATCACGTTTTCCAAAATAAGAAGAAGCAATGGACATTGCCCAAAGAAGCCAAAAGTTCAGTACTACAATATGTTTACATCATCACGTATCAGCATTACAAAAGCAAATAAAAGGAAAACATTTGTTCAGTACTTGTTATCACTTGTCATCCATTACATACATTCTGAAAAGCATATAAGAAAAAAAGATTCTAAAAACATCTAGTATACACATGGGAAACAAATCACAAAATTCTAGATACAAGAAGATGTAGTTCCAAAAGATATATATATATATATATATATATATATATATATATATATATGAATGGTGTTCTATATACAATGCCATCATGCACTAGGCATGGTCAAAATGCTCAATGAGCCCGAAAAGTACAAAAACACTCATATAAAAAATCCTACAAAAAGACACCATGATCTCTCGGTCCATGTGGGATCCTCGAAAGGGTGCACACCCATGTCTAGGACTCCTGCTGCGATGACGACTCTCAATGAACCGAGGCTCACAATCACGGCCATTAGATGTTGTCTCACTGTGAGAACGACTCCTCATCAAACTCTCAGCAGTCCTATATCCAACTACCTCAACACGAAGAGAAGTCAATAACTTCGCCGCCTTCCAGACAGGGGCAAACACATCAGTATGTCTACCAGCTGTTGAAGGCTCTCCCTCGTCTGTGGTAGCTTTGCCCGAGTACTCGCCGAGGGGAGCAAAGGTGTCCATGCATACTTGGTAAATCAAGTCTCACCATCCTCAGCAGTCGCTGCAAACAAATAAAAAAAAGAAAGAAATGACAAGTTAGAAAATCATCCAAGTAAAGTAAAAAAAAAATGAAACAACAAAAGGGAAATATCAACTAAACATTTCTACCTAAAGCAAAATCGAGAAAAGGTAGTCACTCACTCGGATCTCCAGGCATCCAGGTGGGATCTCTAGGATCTGCACCTACCACTGACGCTGCCACCGACTGTCGAGCCTCTCCCACATCTAGAATGAAGTGACGTCCTGCCATGGACTCGTCATCTCCCCTAAGTCCTGAGAAGGTAACTCCTCTGAGATCAAGGTCACCTTCTCTCGCTCTCTCGCTCCCCTCTCGCCCGCAAGATATCCTGAGTGTCATGCCACTCAAAGTCATTGTCATCCTCCTCAGCCGTCCCACCGGCCTCTCCTCCCATCGTCTCATCCTCTCCTCCTCGGTCTCCTCCCCCTAGTGAACTCCTCAGACTTTGAGTCCACATCAATAGGCTCATCTCCACTATGAGCAGGACCAGCTCCAATCTAAAGTAAAGGTGCTCGAGGAGCACCGGCTACCCCTCGGGCATGAACCACCCTCCTAGCTGCAATGGGAATGCCAGGAGTGACCGTGGTCCAACCTCGACCTCTAGGACCTCCCGGGCCTCTCGAAACAAACATGTATACTAGCCCCACTAGAGGAAGCATATCAATGAAGGGGAGGCCAAACTGCTTAGGTACTCTATCAAAGGGGTGGATCTCCAACTTCCCATCCTGTCTACCATCTAACCCATGGAAGAGCAGGCAATCAAAGTAAGTGTCTCCTCTCCCCATAACCCTGCCATGTCCTGATAAGGAGTGGCCTCCATGTCTGCAATAGTCAAGGAAGCCACTAGCTGGTGTGGCATCCTAGAATGGTCATCCCTATCCACCTCACTTCCCTGATAGCCCTCGATCCTCTACCTGTATACCTCTCCCGTAAGGAATGATGCGCTCATACACCCAACTCATAACTAGAGTAGGGTGACTCAGTGATTGTCCCTGTAATCTGACCACCCTGTATAAATCATGGTAGGTGGTCCCGAGAATGTCTACTCCCCAAGCGTAAATACAGCCATGGGCCTCAATCTGTGTAATGATGGGAGCCCAGCAGTATAGAAGAGTATCCCCTCCCTTGTCCCCAATCAACCGCAGGCAAGGATACCCATAATAGCCTTGCGGATCACAGGGATAGGAGAAGCAGCAATAGAATCGGACTTCACCCCCTTCTTCGACCCCATGGAAACAACATCTCCCATATATGTGGCCCACTGAACCAACTGAGATCTAGATACTGTTGTCTTAAGAGACAGCCACCGCCTCCCAAGAATCGGACCCCCAATATATAGTAGACATCCTCAAGGGTGATGGTCCACTCACCCCTAAGCACTCAGTAATAGAAGGTATTCCATTCGACATCCCAATATGAAAAAAGGTCACATAGTATGTGATTAGAAGGAGCAACATGAGCAACCCAAGAGATCCACAAGATACCAGCCCTCTAGCAAAGTGTCTCTCTCCTCCTGGGTCAATGTATCCAATATTGGGAGCCAATCACACTCCCTCTCTCGGCTCCATCTGATGTACTCCTCCTTTTCTGCATCCACCCAAAACACAGAGAAAAAGAGTAAGTTAGTAACATAATCCAACTAGAAAAATTATCAAGAACATATAAAAATGTCAAAAATGCAAAGACAATTAAAAATCACATCTTTTTTTGCATTATGTTTCAAACTCGCCGCCCCCGTAGAGCGCGCAGTTTCCTAATCACCACTTTCTAAGGTGGCGGTCATGTGACCGTCGCCTTTTGAAGCGGCGGTCCTCGTAACCTCCGCCATCATAGGGCGGCGGTCCCATGACTGCTGCCCCATGTGTAGGGCGGAAATCCTGTCCCGAATCACCAAACGGCTCAAAAGCCCTAAAAAGACTTTAAAAAGGCAAAAACACCATTTTAACTAAAATAAAGACCTACCCTATGGGCGCCCCTCCTGAGACTCGTTTAAGACTAACATTTTTAAAAATAATCCCCCCAGGACAAAGATTTCAACATTTCTATATTTTGGATTTAAAAACAATAAAATGAGAAGAACTAACCTAAGACTTCGCGGGTCGATCCCCCACTCTCGGAGTATGATCACGATCTCGCAACAGACGTTTTGACTATACTCTTGTCGAAAACGGTCACCGTGGGTCCTAAAGCTCAAAAACCACCAAATCAACACGAGCAAATGAATAGGAAAATAATGTTGTTATATATATATATATATATATATATATATATATATAATCTTCTGACTTGTTTTGAATGTTCTTTCGTAGGGTTAGAGCATCGACGAGGTAAATTCTAATCCTCGTGTGAATGGTAAGTCCTCATTTCATATTAATTTAGTTTTATTTTTGATTTATTTTATCTATCTGCACTTGAGTCCCTTTTCATTTTGCAGATAGCGGAATTTGGATGGTGACATTTCGACACACGGACGTGTCAGGTATAGCTTCTAACTCCCCATTTCGGGACCGCCATACTCGGATCCACCATTTTACGCCTCTTCATGGCTAAGACGCTTCTCCGAGGGGGCAATATGTATGTACCAAAAATTGTAAGGTACTGTACGCCGAAAGAGAGGTTACACATACCCCAATGATGATTCATGTCTCTTCACAGGTGTTCGGAATCCAAAAAAGCTCACCAAGTATACGTTTACATCCCATATGCTTTATCCACCTCCACGCGTGCTTTGTTTTTTCCTCTGCCCCCTTTTTCCTTGCGTTTTGGTCTTAAGTGACAAGACCACCCTGCCTGGGCAAAGGTCCCGGACTGGTCACGACCTAAGATATACGTTCGCGCATCATGTTCATGCATTTTCCAGAATGTTCCACGATTTCACAAACGTAAAATCAAATTTCTATCCACATTCCTCAACCACTTAAGCTTGCATTTATGTTTTGGCCACTTGGTAAATAGTGTTTTCTCTTTGTTTAATAGTAAAGGAGATCAATTCCAAGTTACCCTCTAGTGAATCCAAATGCTATAAATACCCAACTTGCTTTCAAACAAATGGCCCCTCTCCTTTTGTGTTTGATTATTCAATTTGTTTGTTTGAAGTTCTTGCATGAATTTCATTAGTTTTATATTTTGCATGAATTATCAGCCTCTCCTTTCTACTTTAGAGATCATTTGATCTTCTTGCTTTCATCTTACTTCATTGTTGTCCCATACAATCAGTTTAGCATAAGGTAGTTTCACTTTTAGATTAGAATCCATTTGATAATCTTAGAGTTGTAGGTTTTTTTTTGTCACAAGAGATAGATCCTAGAATTCTCGATAGATTTGTGTTGTATCCCCACAATAAATCCTGCTAAGAACTACATAGTCAAGCTCTGTTCACTTGCGCTATCCCTCTCTTACTTGCATTGTATTCGGTTTATATCCAAAGCTGCCTTTGTTTGAGTATCTTCTTCTACTAACACTATCACATTCACACTTTTCTGGATTCACGAGGACACAAAGGAAAGAGGAGATCACACTGAGGGGACAAAGTCACGACACAACTGGATTTACCACTATTCTCAGAAATTCCAAGTTTGAGCTATCAAAGTTGTAGTTAAAATATACCAAATAGAGTAGTAAACTTGATTATTTCAGTTAAAAGTTCACTTTCAATATTGCTAGGGAAGCTTTGGGGGAATGATAGCTTCTGAGAAGCTGTGATTTATTCCTCACTTCTGAGGTAAGATTGGAGGTCTTTCGATTAAGCTAGTTACTTATTTAAATATTTAGGATAAACTCACAAGTGCACAGGCAAATAGCCACATCAGGCTAACTTGCTTGTTTTAATTCTGTTATTAGATTAATTGTCCATTATCTAGATATATTAGAATATTCCTCTTTAAATTTCGTTTAAAATACTTCATCGAAAATACAAAAATAAAAGGAATATAAGTATAGTGTAGATATAGCTTTCATGGTTAATTTTCTCATTTTAGTTAAATCATCTTTGCATGACAATTACGGGACCTAGAGAGCCTAGGGATTACATTTTTGAACCAATAGTACTCAACCAAACCTCTCCACAACGCTAATGATATAGATCAAGACCTTAGGATTCAGGTTTTTCAAATGACAATAAACCTACAAGCAATTAGTGAACAATTGAGAGAGTTGAATATTGAAGACGACAAGGCATATACATTCTGGTCAAATCAACCTAACTATAGACTACCTTGATAGGATATCCGCATGACCATACAAGAACCCGAAAGAGAACAAATATTTGGTTGCGATCCTTTAGTTCCATAGCCCAACACATGAGATCTCCTCATCGATATAGATATTGGCTTACGTATTCAAGTTTTAGAACACCCGTAAGATATTCTAAGAAAATCATACAACTTCTAGTTCTAAACATAGAAGCTAAAAAGCTTATGACTACTAGATAGTCGGAAGAAGAGATTGACTCCTCATATGACCATAGGAGGTCCACCACAACCATGAACTTACGGTTGTGATCCATTTGTCCCACAACCCAACGGGCCTACTGATCAAACAGACATTGACGATGGTTTACGTACACTCATATTCAGAACCTCACCACTTCCACCAGACATTATTACACAATTCTTCGTATTAAACATAGCAGCCAATCAGGCTAGGATTTCTGGACTAGACCAGAGAATCGTCCATAAAATTCTAAGATCCACTACGCCTCTCATTACCATTTTCCATGACCTTGTCTAGAAATATATACGAATCACCTACAGGCCACTTTCCACGTATCCAACAACTAATAGATAGGATCTCGACAGAGCTCGACATTGATTGGAGCCTCTGAGCAGCTATTATATCTTAACGATCCATTACCCCGATCTCGAGTACAAAGAAAGGGATTCTTGCAATCAAGAAAATTCCAAATCTAAGAGCCCATATTTCCAAATTCTCTTTCATTTCTTCTTTTTAGGCTTTTCTTCTTATTTCCCTTGCTTGTCTCATTTTTTTCTTCCTAAGATGAACTTGGGACAACAAGAGGAGGGTTAAGTTGGGTTATAACTGGTTTTTCTATTATTTATGGTGGTAGAGGAGATATAACTTCTTGTTTCTTTGGAGGGAATGATTTTTGGAAAGGAAAAATTCAAAATATTTGAGGTGGGATGGGAGATTAGAGGATGGAGAAGTGGAATCCATAGTGGAGTCAACAGAAGAAATCTAGGACTTTGACCTTTGGCTTGGGTGGTTGATAAGACACGATATTGGAAATTGACATGGTAAAGGATTAGGAACATTCCATTGACAGGGGTTCTTTAACTTTAGATCCATTACTCTTTAGTGTTTACAATGAAGAAATGAAACCAACCATTTGAATGAGAGATTCGCTCATTAGCTCACACCTTTTTTGTGAGCTAAGAAAACTAGGTATAGGATCTTCCCATGGGAAAGGTTTCCTAAAACTAGGTTGTCTATCATAAAATATTTTCATTTTTCCCTTGATAACTCAGAATATTTTCTCCATTATTTGAATTCTTCCTTAAAAATCTTCATCTCCATGGTGGATAGCCTCCAAATTTTTCATAACCCTTCTCTTCAACAACTCCACAGTTCAGTGGATGACCAAATTGATCTGCATCTTGCTCACATGGGTATGCATAGTGTTGATCTTCATTGTAGTATGTATTTGGAGGTATTTGATATAACTTGGAGATGAACCTCGTGCAAACTTGGAGGTGGATTGAGCTAATATGGCTTCTGCTGCAAGTGTGAATTCCATCAGGATTAAAGCCATGATTGCACAACTTCATAGGATGGAAGAAAATGAAAAGACATGAAAATAAAGATGAATGAAAATGGATGGAAATGGATAGAAGAAAGGTCTGTAATTCAGAGAAAATGGGTTTTTTAAACCAGATGGATTCACTAGATGTGCTTTGCATGTGCCTCCAAAGGTTGAATCTCACCAAGAACACACCAACTCGATGAAAGGAATCAGTAAGGGTCTTTAAAATTGTCCCACTAGGAGTGCAAAAATTGTTATCACCAAATCATACCACCCCTAAATGGCCAAGTGTGTGTGCTTGAGGTCACAAAGCAGTGACTTGGTAACATTTGTTTATCTCTCAAGTCAGGGGACTTATAGCCTTGAGATAACCATCTAGATAAAGTTTGTTCTTGCTCCTAAACCTACCTACCACAAAATACTTATAATACAAGTAATAAAAATACTTACTCCTATTCTAACCTACCAAGGAGATAGGGAGAGAGAGTGCATAAAAATAAACCTATACTAAGGAGGTGATACACCAAGAAAAGGAGGTTGCTAGACACAATCCAACTACCATAAATGGAGAGAGGTGAACAATAGAGAGGGAGGAAAAGATGCACCACATTCCAAATATGGATTCACATAGAACACCATTTGTTTTCCATCAAACATAGCTCCCACAAATGTGAAATAACATTATAATATGCTCAATATACCTTGAATTAAGAGAGACAAGTAGAGACAACAAAACATACAAAGGATTTGACAAAATGCATCGCAAAACACATTCTATTGCTCCATTAAGTTTTCACAGTACAAAATTAGAGGTAAAAGGGTAAGATTATTCCATTAAAAATCATGGAGATGAGGATTTAAGCTCCACATTCAACCCAACAAAGAAGAAAGGGAGAGGGGGCAGAAAGAAAAATGACTAACTCCTTTACAAATGAGCCCCATTTACCATTTATGCAATTACATGGGGGAGAAGTACAATTAAAAATATGCTTTTCTAGCCACTTTCAGTGATAATAAATGAGGTAAAATTATGATATCTGATTTGCAAAATCTTTCCCATGCTGATTTGCAACTTGCAGCACAAGAAACTGGCTCCCCATGCCCATTTAATGTTCACCCAACCACCGAGGTCTCTATTTGGAACTGGGTCTGTGTTCTAAAAATTAGCCATCAAATATTCATCAATTATATAATTTATTGATCTATGTGTGTATATATTGGAGTCACAATTCCAACGAGACCAATTTTGTGTGATTTCGTTGAGAAATGCTCAAGTTATGAGCTTCTAAGCAAAGACAACCATTTTGAGATTTTGTCAAGTTTAGCTTGATATCCACGGGACTGAGAAATTAAAATCTCAGCTGGAAAATACATTTAAATTATTTCTCCCTCATTCCAATGATAAATTTACAATATATTAAATATCCCAACCACTTCTTCAACCACTCAGGATCAACCAACATTGAATTTTGCAAACCCGTGAATGGGGATCATTAACTTCTACAGAGCATGTGCTTGAAAATGACCCCGAGCATGTTTTTTGTAATTTCACACCATTAAATAACTTTAATGTGGAAAATAAATGAATTAATCATGTATTAATCTTTATAAATTTCCATAGATATAAATTTTTCCTTATTTCGTTACTCGGATCAAAAGTTATGAGCATCTGAAGTTTGCACATTAAAAATCTGAACGTGCAAAAAAGTTCCCCAGGTCCAAAATTTGCACTTTTGGAAAAGGTTATAAAATTTGAGAAATTTGGAAATTGTTCTGGGGTTTATCACTTTGGTGATAATTTCTGGGGTTGATCACTTTGAAAAAAATTCCCAGGCCTGAAATTTGAGCACTTTGACAAAAAGTTCCCCAAGCCTCGAAATTTTCGCAAGGAGTAACGTTTGAAGGCCATAACCTGAGCTCTCGGATGAATTCTGGGGTGAAATTTTATATGATTCCACCTGAAAACGACCCAATAAATACAATGGTGATTGTATCAAGATCCAATTTTGAGTTTCATCTCCAAATTTCCCCTTCTTTCTCGGCATGACTAGTTGTGTGCCATAAGAATTAGCTACCTAGGAAATTGTATGATATTTCAAGATGGTTTGTCTTTTCCATAATGTAGGGAATAGAAAATGACTTCCATAGGCACTTTTTTGGGCTAAAAATTCCTCATGTGGCTATTAGAATATTTCTTTGAATTTTAGGTCCTCTTTATGGTGAATACTTCTTATGGATTGGCCCAAAACCTCCAAAACTTCCCCAAATCAATTACAATGCTTCCCAAACTTTAAAAATCACATGTATAATTCTAGATTGCTCTAAAAATATCTATTCACTACTCAAACCCATTCTCCCAAGTTTTTCTATTTTTAGCAGGGGGTAAAAATAGATAACAACCACCAATAAAACTTGTTCTCATCATGCCATTGAGGGATAGGTCAAGAAGGATCAAGGATCTGACTAAATGGTTTAGGCATGTGTCGTATCAACTCATCCTTGGTCAATGGTTGATAATAAGCAAGATGATTCTTATTATTATTATCTTTTGGATCAATATTAAAGACATTCCTATTTGAAGAAGCCATAAGAGGAAGGGTATTTGAGACCCCGTCATCCGTGGCATTCTTGTTCTTTGAATTTTGGAGGATTTGTATTTGTTTGGTTTCTTGCATATTAGGAGGAGACTTATTGAATTCCCTCATGAGGTAATTTTTTCTCTTAGCTTCTTTGAAGGTTTCATCAATGGAATTAGGAGAAAAATACCTAACCTTATATTGAAGGCAAGGTTCTAAGGCTTAAAGGAAAAGTTAGAATAGGCTATCATTTAGCATGTTATGTTCTGCCTTAGTAGATAGGGTCTTCCAACATTTGATGAATTCTTGAGTTGATTCATTCTCATGTTTTTGATAGTTAATGAAAGCATTGATGTTATTCTTAGGTAAATCATGATATTGGAATTCATTAACTAGGGTTATTACTAAAGATTCTAGCTCCACTATAGAGTTAGGAGGAAAAGTATGATACCAATCTAAGGTATATCCAATAATATTCCATCTAAAAA
Organism: Taxus wallichiana var. yunnanensis; assembly: GCA_018340775.1. Classification (NCBI taxonomy): domain Eukaryota; kingdom Viridiplantae; phylum Streptophyta; class Pinopsida; order Cupressales; family Taxaceae; genus Taxus; species Taxus wallichiana. Next base: position 413,170,670 of record CM031237.1, on the reverse strand, counting down.
CATAGTGGAAACGTAGGAGTTAAATTTGATCCATTATTTATAAAGGTTACCAAAAGCTTTAATGTGTAGAGTGGGATTGGTTGATCCATCATAGGAAATAGAAGGGGTAATGCCTCTAATATCCATGTTATAAATGTAGGGTGCTATAGGCTATTTTTTGACTTCCTACAAGACCTTTTTGTGAATGGGAGGTTAGGAAATAGGTGCCCCATTAGGTCCATTAGGTAAGGGAGGGGGAATTTTACCCCCAGATCCTCAGGTTGGGATGGTTAACCATTTGAACCATGTTGGTTTGTATTTGAAGAATTTGGGCTGTAATGGTGGTTTGTTGTTAGTTACTTTTATCTATGAGTTATAGGATAAGATTACTAGGATCAGAGCTAGAGGAATTCTTATATGATCCTATCATAGTAGCATTCCCATTATTTATCCTATTGTTAAGTTACTCAATTTGAAAAATCAAGAAGATGCTTATGGATTACTGATTCAAGTTCCCCTTGTATTGAGGAAATTCGTCAAGTAATTTTTGAATCTCGGTGGAAGATCTGAGATGTCCTCAATCTGTAGACACAAAAACACACAAATGCGTACATTTTTAGGTCTTAATCACATACAACTATTCATATGGTTCATAAACAAGAAAACTAGTAGTTTACATCTACCTTGGGCCTCTTTTCTATTTTTCTTATTTCCTCTTTGGCCTTGAACACCGTATAATGAATCTGATCTTTATTGTTTTATATTTATTGAATCTAAACACTAGCACTCCAACCAAGATGCCAAGACCTAGGTTTCATCATCCCCTTTGTATTAACCTAACCTCTTTGTATCTTACTCACCTCTTTTGGGCCTCTTTTATCTTTTGAGCATATTATTTTCTTATGGGTTGGCCTTTTAGTTGTCAATTACCAAATTAAAACAAGGTAATTATATAAATATAAATATACATGACAATAATAAAGGACCAAGCTCTAAGAATGTATTATCACCACCTAAGGCTACAGCCAAAGGATATCTAAGAGCATCAAGGCATACATCTAGCACTCACTCAAGGGACAAGGGACTACATTTTCTGCATACATGCATATGAGGGGAAGTTCATTTTCCCATCCACACATCTATTTACATTATTACATCTAGTTATCACTCATTATTAAGTGCATCTTGCACAAGGGCTTCCTAGGGCACGATTTCTACACACATGCATAAGAACTATATGGAGTCTGAGATGTAGTGCAACACTCAATCATAAGTTCACTCTTTTAGATGAGTGCAGGGTCTCTTTGAATCCCTATTTGCATCTTTCTTTTTTAGGATTTGACATAGTTTGGTTTTTTGCAAGATATCATTTGTTTTATAGGTTACAAGTGAATTTTGCAATCAACCATGTAGACACACAAGTGATAAAAGGTGATAACTATGATAACCTCATGACACAGAATATTCGATTCTTACCATTTTCATAGTAAAAGGGCCCCCATTAGAGGTATCTAGTGCCTAGACACCTTGACCTAGGCTACGCGCCTTGTTAACGCTTGTTCGGTAGTTACAGGATTTGATATGCTCGATTACAACAGTCTCCTCATATTTTTCCTCTGTCTTCCAGTCTAGAACACTTAGACATTTATTGTGAAATTAGATAAGTCTTATATTGCCTCTCTTACACTAAGGGTTTCAATTTTCATTAGCTTATTTCTTGTGTCGTGTTTGTGATTTTTTTTTTATCATATGTGACTCTATAATTAGGGTTTATCATAATTTCATTTTTGTTAAATCATTTGGTGAACCCATCACTCAACTCCAACCTTATTTCTTAGGTTTACTTCTTATGCTTGTCTCCCGTAGTGGTCGGGCTTTAGGTCTTTTGCACATATAGAGATTCTTCTATCTACTCGTAGGGTTTCTAAATCAATGGCTGAATATAATACCCCTTGGTAACTCTAAAAATGTTTCTATCAAAAACATTGAAACATCTGATAGTGAGTACTCATATGATGAGGACACTAGAATTGATGAAGACCTGTAAAAGCTTACCAATTTTCATCAAGATTTGCGTGACAATCCCACCCATCTTCCGCATATTCTCCATGTTTTTATTGCTTCTAAACAATCTCAAGATTCTTATTTTGCACGCCTTTTTTGGTTCTTCCTCAACTATCATGGCCTTCACTCAACCCCTTCATATCCCTACTTTCATTCCCACTACTATCGCTCCCATCATTCAACTTAATACTTCCATTTCATAACTTGTCTCTTCTTCAAACACTCCTTATTTAACTTCTTTATATCAAGATTTGTAGACTCAAATTAATCAAATTCAAATGGATATTTCTTGTACATATCCATCACTTGATTTCAATTTTCTCCTTCACACTCCTTTCGCACCCACCATTTCATCCTATCCACTTCCTCCAAAAATTTCACCCCTAAGCTTCCCACCTTCAAAGTCTATGGTGACTGTCATCACCAATCCTAAGCACTATGATAATTCTTCACCGGCACTCCTCGCTATGATTATTTACTAATACACACCTTTATTTTGGTGGATGTAACTGAAACAAAACAACAACCCGAACACAAGAATACCATCGACTATGATAAGACGAAATGATGACAAATCTGAAATATCAAAGTAAATTATAATATTAACATGAAATTTTTACAATCTCACCCATGAGGTACTTCAATAAGACTATGGGAGAAACTTTACAATTACACCTCTCGATGGCTTCTTCAACACACCTTTAACGATGACTTCCTTTGCACACTTCCTACAATATTTCTCACCACTTCTTTCTATGTTAAATGAGGGGGTGGCCTCTCTATTTATAGAACTTCCAAGCTTATCCATCCTATCTCTAAGATAGGATAAGAAATCCACTCTGACGAATCATATTCCATACCTTAACTCTTATCTGTACATGTAAGCTTATCTCTTAAGATAAGATAAACCTTATCATTTTACATGGGTTCCACATTTTTAGACTTTTTACAAATAAAATACACAAAATATTTATGACCTCACTCCTTGTCCTTATTACCAATATAATATTTCTAATTCCTAATCATGTAGACCCTACTTCTCTAATTACCCAAACTTTGACATTTTAACATTACCGGACCACTTACGACAAATATTTACTTTTTACAACATTCCTATTGTACTTTGACTGTTACCGTACTCCACATTATTGGCGACACCGTACTGACGGCGCCGTTATCTTCTATCAGACGCTACTACTAATTATACTTAACAACATCCTATTCCTAATACATACATTAATGAAATAGAAATTATGGAGGAAAATTTTAGTGTCGACATCTTCCCCCTTCCTAGCTTCTACTCCGTCCTCTGAGTAGACTATTCTGGTGCTTGGAAAATCTTCAACTTGTCGTGGTTGACCCATTTCGTAATGGGAGTGCCATCCAATTCCTCCAGTTGGTACGTACCATTTTCATGCACAACTGCTATTTTGTAGGGCCCCATCCATTTTGGAAGAAATTTTCTCTGTCTTCTTTTTTTGTATCTGGAATCATATACTAGGACCAAGTCATTCACATGAAATGGAGACCATCGGATCTTTTGATCAAAGTATTCCTTCTGCTTCATTTTCTTCTTATGGCTTGTATCCTTTGCTATTTCCCTCATTTCCTCTAGCAAATGAAGATGTACCAACCTTTCTTTTATCAATCAATTTCATCCATCCTTTCATTTTTCATAACTCTCACAAGGGGAATATCAAACTCAACAGAAGAATCTGGATCAATGCCATAGGCCAACCGAAATGGGGAGTATCCTGTTGCTGACTTTGATGTTGCCCTATATGCCCATAATGCTTGCATGAATCCTTTTATCCCATTTATGTACCTCTGCAAGGCCGCATCTTTTGCTAGAATTTGACACAAAGACAAAATCTGTTTGCGCTCCACCCGTCCATTTGTGTTTGGCTTGTATGTTGTTGCCTTCCTGTGCTTAATAGAAAACTTATTAACTAGGGATTCTACCACCTCATTAATGAAGTGGCTTCCTTGATCTGTTACAATTTCTAATGGACAACCAAATCTGGTGACAATGCGTTCATATATGAACCTTGCCACTTCATCCATGGAAGTTGTTTTCAATGGTCTAGCTTCAACCCACTTGGTTAAATAATCTGTGGCAACTACAATATACTTATTTTGGCGTGATGTAGTTGGAAGTGGACCTACAATGTCTATTCCCCACTTTTCAAAGGGACCAAGTGGAAGAATAGGACATAATGGAGCTGATGAAGTCTTACGGTTACCATGTGTTTGATAAATATCACATGTCTTACAATAGTTATAACAATCTTTAAAAAGAGTGGGCCAGTGATAACTTGCATCCAAGATCCTTCTTGCTATAAGTTGTCCAGAGAAGTGCCCTCCACATGTACCATTGTGGAATTCTCGCTAAAGCAGCTCCTTTCCTTGATCACGTCCAACCGCCTCTTCAGACCGCTCCATCGTGTCCTATTCGAAATAATACTCCATGCGAATAGAATATGGACGATCGGCTTGAGTAATCTTTCTCTTAGTCTTTGCATTGGCACCATCAGAAACTTGAATTCATTCGATAATTCCAAATATCTATGTATTCACTAGGGATTGTGTCAAGGAGAACAATGTTGCATCGGGAAAATCATCATCATCACAAGATGATCCTAAACCATCATAGGCTCGAGAGAGTGCATCTGCATTGACATGCTTCTTTCCCGGCCTATCTATAATATCAAATTCAAACTCTTGTAGCAAAATTATCCATCTTGCTATCCTCCCTGATGGGTTAGGCTTATTTACAATATATTTTAGAGCCTAATGATCTATTACAACTATAAATTTCTACCCTAGCAAGTAATTTCTAAAATTTTTTACAGCAAAAATGATAGCCAGAGCCTCTTTTTCAGCTTACAATATAGTTTACCTCAAAGACTTTGCTCATTTGTCTCTCCCAAAGTAAATTGGATGTTCATTCCCATTTTCATCCTTTTGGCTCAAAGTACTTCCTAGTGTTGCATCCGAGGCATCGAAGTGTACGCGATGAATGGCTTGCTCCAATCTGGATTCTTCAAAACAGTGAAGACACCAAGGCTTCCTTCAGCTTGTCCAAAAGCTTCATGCGCCTTATTTCTTGGTTCATAAGTAACATCCTTCTTCAAGAACTCAAGTTAGTGGTCAGGCAATCTTTGAGAAATTCTTGATGAACCTTCTATAGTAACCCACATGGCCTAAAAATGATCTCAACTTACTTCTATTCATAGGAAATGGTAAATATTTGATTTTTGAAACTTTATCAGGATCAATACCAATACCATCTCTGGATACAACATGCCCTAACAAAACGCCTTTAGAACATCCAAAGACACACTTTGTAGGGTTTAGTGAGGCTTGTGCTTCATCTAACCTTTGAAATGCTGTCTCCATTTGGTGCAGGTGGTCCAACTTGCTCCCATAGATGCAAAAATCATCCAGAAATACTCTGATGAAGGTCCCAATGTAGGGTTCGAACACCCTATTCATCAAACGTTGGAATGTTGCTGGAGCATTACACAACCCAAAAGGCATAACTCTATAAGCAAACGTTCCCCAAGGAGTGGTGAACGTGGTCTTCAGCTGATCTTTCTCTGCTATACGAACTTGGTTGTAGCCGCTATATCCATCAGCAAAACTATAGCACTCCTGGCCAGCTACTTCGTCCAAGATCTGATTTGAAAATGGAAGAGGGTAATGATCCTTCTTTGTTGCCTTATTGAGCTTCCTGTAATCAACACAAATGCATAGCTTCCCATTCTTTTTTATTGAGATCATAATGGGAGAAACCCATTCTGAATTCTCCACAACAAATATGAATCCTGCATCAAGCAACTTATCTATTTCTTCTTTTACGCCTTAGAAAAATTAGGATTCATTCTATATGGCATTTGCTTTATGGGCTTAGCACCATCTACCAGCTCAATACAATGTTCTACCCAACTTACTTGACGGAGTTCCTTGTAATCAAAAGTGAATAGGTGTATGTACCTTCGAAAGAGCTGGAGGTAGGATTCCTTCTCACTCTCCATCACAAAGATCACCAATCTTTATTTGTTGGAGACGATCATCAACTTCTTCACATAATTTTATGGGGTCCTCGGGTTGGTGTGGACTGGAAGAATATCCATGATCGAAACATCAACCTTACTTTCTTCATCTTCGGTGTCCACTTCACTGGTACTAGAATAATTAGAGGATGACCAATCATCGCCATCACTTGAATCCACGTGTTACGCTTTATGATGTCGAGGATCACGTTTATCTTCACCCTCTCTCTACCACGTCCAAGTGTCATGAAACCTTCATTCCACTAGTTTCTTGCATGAACTCTCCTTAGCCATGGTCTTCCCAAAGCAGCATTGGGTACGCAATAAGCATACCATTTTTCATCACCCGAAAGTCTACCACACATACAACACCCATAATGAGATATTGCCACATTTGAAACTACACCTTTGGTTTAGTTTTTCCCTTATTTAATGACCTTAACATAAGTGTTGAAGGGCGATCAATTTTTAAACCCAACATATTCATTACAGACTCGGTCATTACATTAACTGCAGCACCTCCATCAACTAAGACATCATGAATTGAAATACCATTACATAATACCTCAGCTTGTGGAGCATAGGATCTCGCCTCTCGCCTCCAAAACAGGGACCTCAACCTCCTTCCTTCTTCGAGCATTGAGTCCACCTCGCAACTCCCGCCTCTTCTCAGAAGACATAGCCAAGAGTTGACCATATGTAATATTTGTAGGCCTTTTGGATAGATCTTCCAAGATGGAGTATGGTCCTTGCCCCTGTGAAATCAGAAAATCCTGCACACCCAACTTTCTTCTCCTATGTTTCTTACTAGTTTCTCCTTTCATCTTCTTAGGATCAGTTCCATCTTGATTATCTTTTTCTTTCTTTCTTTTTGTTACAAACACATCTACTTCATTATTTCTACTCTTATCTACTACATCAAGAGAATTCACAGGTGCTTTTCCTTTATCATTATCTCTTGTACCAGATGTAGAAGCTCTATCTGGACAATTATACTTATAATGACCCTTTTTATAACAACCATAACAAACAACTTCAGAAATATTTCTTTTTGGACCTCTATCTCCTCCCTGAGAACTAAATTCCTTTCCTTGAAGAAGATTAATAGTTAATTGGCCCATCTTCCTAAGCAGATCTTCATACTCAGTAGATGTACTAGGAGAAATATTTGTGCTCACCGGGAGTGGTTGTGGATTCTGGACCAAAGGTGCTGGTGTAGGCTCTACTTTAACAACAATTTCTTTGGGCTCCTCTTCCATGCTTTCTTCTTGCCTTCTTGCAATCTCCTTTGCTTGTTCAATGGTAGCTGGGTGGTCATACTTCACTCATTGTCTGATCTTTGGCTTCATCCCAAGAATGAAGTGCTTACATAGGAGATTATCCATGCCATTCATCAACCCATCCGCTAATCCTTCCTTCCGGATCTAGGCATCGAGCTTCCTCCTTAGCTCTAGAACACGAGCATGATAATCCCTTATCTTCTCCTTCTCTCCTTGGGTTAGCTTTGTGATATCAATCATGAGATCTGCATATCTCTGTTGTTCACCAAATTCTTCAAGAAAACTTTTAGTTAATAAATCCCATGAATTTTTCACATTATCACCTAGTGTTTCAAACCACCTAAGTGCTGAACCATCCAAAAAGGTAGGAAAAAATTCAGTCCATTGTTCCCTTCTTATAAGGCCATTACAAATACAAGATCGCTTAAACTCTTGAATGAAAGAAGAAGCATCTTCATTAGATTGAGCTGAAAAAATAGGAATCTTTCCCATTTTCAAAAGTAACCACCATGAAATACCAACCCACAAGTACAATCAACAAGACTTATGTGCACAAATAATTGGAATTACTATAGAAATGACCACGGTAAACTATGGTAAAACTTGACTTACTGACGGTAAAAACTGATTTTACTGTGGTAAACACTATTCACGATAAAAAGTGAAGTTCACATGTAAATACTATTCATGGTAAAAGTGACTTTACCGTGATAAATACTATTCACAAAAAAAATGACTTTATCGTGGTAACTACTATTCACAAAAAAAATGACTTTACCATGGTAACTACTATGCACATTAAAAACAAGGTTACCCTCTAATTGATTTTTGACTAAGTGGGAATATCTCTCCGTAAAATCCACTAACGAGGAATGGTCCCGCAATGGAACCAAAATGTCATCACCAATCCAAAACTATGATAATTCTTCACCGGGAACTCCTCGTGCTATGATTATTTACTAATGCACAGCCTTTAGTTTGGTGGATGTAATCTGGAAACAAAACAACAACCGAACACAAGAATACCATCGACTATGATAAGACGGAATGATGACAAATCTGAAATATCAAAGTAAATTATAATATTAACATGAAATTGTTACAATCTCACCCATGAGGTACTTCAACAAGACTATGGGAGAAACTTTACAATTACACCTCTCGATGGCTTCTTCAACACACCTTTAACTGATGGCTTCCTTTGCACACTTCCTACAATATTTCTCACTACTTCTTTCTATGCTAAATGAGGGGGGTGGCCTCTCTATTTATAGAACTTCCAGGCTTATCCATCCTATCTCTAAGATAGGATAAGAAATCCACTCTGACAAATCATATTCCATACCTTAACTCTTATCTGTACATGTAAGCTTATCTCTTAAGATAAGATAAACCTTATCATTTTACATGGGTTCCACATTTTTAGACTTTTTACAAATAAAATACACAAAATATTTATGACCTCACTCCTTGTCCTTATTACCAATATAATATTTCTAATTCCTAATCATGTAGACCCTACTTCTCTAATTACCCAAACTTTGACATTTTAACATTACCGGACCACTTATGACAAATATTTACTTTTTACAACATTCCTATTGTACTTTGACTGTTACCGTACTCCACATTATTGGCGACACCATACTGACGGCACCGTTATCTTCTATCAAACGCTACTACTAATTATACTTAACAACATCCTATTCCTAATACATACATTAATGAAATAGAAATTATGGAGGAAAATTTTAGTGTCGACGCCCTCAAGAGCATCTTTGAAGCTTTCATGTGGCATGTCTAGATTATATGGATGATCATACTTTATTAGCAAATATCTTTCCTAAAAGCCTCCAAGATTATGCTATGTATTGGTTCTAAAATCTACTTGTCCCTTCATTAATATGATTTACGCATTTTTTCAATGCTTTTCTTGCTCATTTTTCAATCAATATCAGTTCTAAGATATCCTATGCTCAACTTGTACAAATTAAACAAGGATATAATGAGCATATAACATATTATGTGTTATGAATTAAGAACAACTTAGGTAATATGTATAATATACTTGTGGACTCTAAAATTTAATATCTATTTGTCCAAATTCTCTTACTACCTCTTCAAGAGAATGCCATCTTTGAGACATATCCTTATTTTTATCATCTATTCCTCACTCTTACATTACGTGAAGGAAAAATTATCTCTATGGGAAAACTTAAATATCATGATTAGGCTTCATCATCTTCTAATAAATTTCAAAGAAAATCAAATTTTAAGCCATATACTAAGCCTAATGAAGAATAATCTACTATTAACACCGTATCTACTCTTAAAAAGCTTCAATGACAACCTCTAAAGATTACAATCACAAAATTTCCTTGTGCTCTTCGTTAATAACATTGCCAAGAGAAATATTATTATGCATCCTCCTTAAATTAATTCATCTCACCATAAAGGACCTAATTAGAACATAAAATTTGTATGTAACTATCATCAATGTGTTGGGAATTCTACTAATCGATGCTTCAAACTTAGACATCTTATTTAAGATCTCATCGAAAATAATGCAATCGATATCCTTGAGCCTTTAGCATCTCACGTTGGTCAATGAAAAAAAAATATCAAAATCTTTAATGACCCTCTCCGTAAGCATGGAAAGCAAGTTGTTGACCTTTCTTCTAATCATAAATTTCGTGCGCAATTCCTCCTCCTTCATCTAGGGATCTTGATTTTATAATTTCTAATGCTTAGCATCACCATTGTTTATTACATTCTCTAATACATTTTCATCTCGATACATTACATATTCATGATTCTATTAAAAGTCATTCTATCAATAATTCAATTATCAATCCATCGATTCATATGGGTGTGTGTTCTATTGCACTCCTTGTTTCTATTATCTATTAACTCTATCATATCTCATATCTAGTTCCCAAATCTTATGGTTTCGTCAAGATTCTAGTTATAGTTGGGCCTTTCACCATGTTTGTGTCATTACTTGTGATACCTTCAATGGAATGTTGTGACATATTCTTGGGTCTTCCTTGCTCTATTCCAACAAGGTTATCATTTCCATGAATAAATTATGTCTCAAATTCATTCAAAAATAAATTTATCACCATCAAGGGTGTTGCACCATGCACACTATGGCCACACCCTCCTCTTGAGGTTTTCATTACACTATCTAATGCATCTAGGTCGATAGGACCTCTCAAATATAAGGCATTTTCTATACCTATCTCACCCATTTTTACACGACCTAATCAGCCTCATCGGTCCACCGGTCCATCTCATCACCTAGATCCACTACTTGGATGACTCCTTCACATAGTTGCACATCAACTCTTCACCGCTTCATATAGGTGCACATCACCTCCTCGGTCCTCCTTCACATAGGTACACATCACCTCTTTGGTATCCTTCACATAGGTACACATCACCTCCTCGTATCCTTCACATAGGTTTTCATCACCTCCTAGGTCTCATGCACATAGGTCTCATTCACTAATACATCATCTGTCTCATACATCATTAATCCGAGAGCATGGTATCATTCCTTTATCTCTATAAGAATCAGGTGGAAGACCCTTTCTTTTGCTTTTTTTATATAGCTTACTCATCATCGTACACTTGGTGGTATCATGCTTACTTCCCCTAACCTTTTAGCATTATAAGTTGTCTCACATTTCTGTAATTGCGCTTTGTGCTACACATCTAGTCTTTCTCATACATCCTACACATGAGCTTTGATTTTCAACTTTTATCATCATTACCCTATGACACACTCTAGTTCCATGATTCATAATTGATCGTTGAAGGTCTAAATTTGAAATGAATCTCACATCACTCATCCTTTATGCTTCATCATCTATCTATTTCACACACACTAGAAAACCATTTACTGATGACACACTCTATTTATATGGTTCATTCTTGACTACCCAAGGGTCTTTTATAAATGAAATTCATTATATATTTCATCCATGATCACCAAGGGGCATGTTGATCCTACCACACTCACTTTGTATTCCATTCTATTCACACACCCAACATACTAGATCTTTTGGTTACACATACTCATGTTTGTTTATACTAGTTACATGTACACTTTATTTTCATGATAGATAGATACTTCGTATAACATTATCTTTTCTATATACACATGCATGTTCACTTGTTATCTAGTCATGAATTTCAACTTTCTACTGAGATCTCTACACGTAACAATGATTCTTGACATTGTACCTCTTACCAATCCCACCAAGTCTCTTGGGGTGTCTAAATTTCTACTCTTACACATCACAGATGTTATTGTTTCATTTTATACTACTTTGTAGTCCTACTAGCACACTAATATATCGATATATACATGTATTGACATAATTTTTCATTTTCTAACATGATAATGGGTGCTTCATGTGTAAAATTTTCCTTAAGAAAACATTTCCACCATGGTTTTTTGTTACACTTTTATTGCTCTTGTCTTCTGTTGTATGCCATTGTTTATGGGATTTTCTAATGTCTTTCTTTTTCATTACCAATGTATATTTTTTTCTATTTTTTCCCGATTATATTGTGACATTGTGAGCAATATCCCATGTTTAACACCCACTTTTCATGGTATAATTTTCTGCACTATTCCTTGTTTATATTGTATTTTATAACATGTTTGTCACTTTTTCTACTAACACATGTTTCAATCGCTTTGTTTGCATGTTCCTTGGTTTCTACCATGCACATTCCATCCCCTGGAGGGTATCATATTTTGATTAGTTTTAGGTCCTCTCCTTTGGGACGCATCCTCGTAGTGATGTAGCATGCACCCTAAACAATGGGGGAATACATTTGGTGAATCATTCACCCCATACAAAACTCATATCTTCAATACATGCCTACAAAGTACAAGAACATAACAAAGTTATAAACACAAAATGAACCTGATTCTAACATAGGCCCTTCATTTAGCATAGACACTAAAACCCAAATACAAACATGAGTGCATGGATTCTCTTGACCTCCCTTGGGTTCCTATGAAAATGGGTAGTTATAGTTACTTTCTCGCATTGGCATAGTTTTAAACAGCTTTAGAACATTAAATATTAGTTTTACACAACACAAGAACATTCCTTCAAAGAATCAAAATACATTCTATCTTCTTTTTCTCCTTGGATCAAGCTAGATCAAATTATATTAAACATGAATCAATGTAGGATTACACCATCTATAGTGGCGTATAAATTTCAGTGAAGCAATGAGGATGGAGATTAACATTATACCTTTATCCCCAACACTCTTCTCCCATGGAGTGAGATCACCTAAAAACTTGTCCTTAGCATGAGATTTCCCAAAAATCACTCTTAGCATGAGATCACCTAAAACAATCATTCTTATACAAGAATTCGTGGACATTTTCTATCCCTTTTCACTGTGAATTAACAAAGCACTGTTCCTTTTTACTACATTTTCACATTTTTAAATACTTTATAGAGTTTTCATAACACATGACTTGAATAATTTTTCTTCTTCTTTTGCAAGTCTATCTTTAATACGCAAAAATAAGAATCCCTTCATCAAGTAACAATAACAATAGGTATACAAACATAACACAACACATATACTTCACTTACCCCATAGGGTGACTTCCTCTTTCTTAGCTTTGACATTTCTTTTTTATCACTCCAATATTTTTCTTGTCTCTTCAAAGGTGCACTTTCGCCATTGATCTACATGGCTATCATGTATGTATCTCTTATCTACTTTATGTTATCGATTATTCACTCAAAAATATAAAGTGGGGGATAATTTAGACACAAAATCGCACACTTAAATACATTTCTAGGTCTTAATCACATACTATTATTCATATGATTCTTGATTAACTAAAATTGACTAATATATGTGTAGTAAGGGGATATTTAATCTTAACTATGAATAGTTGTAATAAAATAATTAAATACAATAAAGAAAGTATGTAAATGATCTAAATAACTATGCAAAAGGAAATTCTAACCCTAATGTGCAAGAAGGAATACGAATGAACTTACCTAAATAATAGATGCTCATAGAAAAGTGTCACACAGTGAATAGAAAATCCAAAAGTAGGAACGACTCTAAAAATTTCCCAAAAAGGATGGATTTGGAGGATCTAGCTAGACTGGAGCACTTGGAGAGGGATTGGGGTGCCTACAGGTGCTCTAGTCTATAAATTAGGCACCTTGTCCACATGAATTGTGTACAAGCTCAAAACTGATTTACACAAGGATGAAAGGTGGTCTAAAACTATTGTTATCTATCATATTATATTTGATGTCTCGTGCTAGATTTCGCCAATAATCCAATTATTTGAAAAGACCTACAAAATACCAAAAGAAGTATAAACCCTAAAACAAGAAGGATGCAAATGAATGAGTCGACTTACCTCGACTCCCACAATAGTGGGCCTATTAAACTAAGTGTTGCACTACATTTTAGACCCAAATGTCATTATGGTGAGTGTGTTTATAATGTACTATAGGTGCTCTTGTTCTAGTCACACTTTGTGAAGTAGCAGCAATAGCTAAATGTAGAAAAGGTAATAAGATGTGTGCATAGAATAAAATAGAATCCCTCCCCCTATGAAGTTTGGTGCAGATGTCCTAGCCTTGTGTCTTGATGATGGAGCTATGTGGATGTAAGTCATCTCTAATGCAATAAATTAATGCAACTCTAGATGAGTAATAGTAGTAAGTGATGTTAGGTCCCAACACTTATTTCACTAAATCAGGACTTATTCCAAATCGAGAAGAAAAATATATAGCAATATTGAAATCCAAAATAATTTTTTTGGATTCCAAAATGTTAAATATTGGAATTATCTAGACTCCAAAATCACACATATTGGATTCCAATATCGCATATATTAGAATCCAAAATCACATATATTGGAATCCAAAATCACATATATTAGAATTCTACTCATGCTCCAAAGTCCCATATATTGGAATCCAAAATTCAAATATTACAATTCATTATATGAGCTAGCATCAACTAGGCGTTATTTATGATTTGCTATGTACAGAACATGTTTCTGTTTTATAAGGGCTAGTGGTTGCTAGCCATTATTTATGCTATGTTACATAAAGAATTTTTTATGTTTTAGATGGGTTAGTAGCCACTAAGAATTATTTATGCTTTTTCATAGTGAAGCTCCAAAAAATAAGTTCCCTCAAATTTAGTTTTTGATCAAATATCATCCCAAACATCTTCTCTTGTCCTTCAATGGTTACAACAAATGCCACAATGTGGTGTTAAATTTGACGCTCGTTTAGTCATTTTTTATCATTTTATCCATAAAATAGTTACAAATCTTTGAAATAACCATCACATATGACTTGTATATTTTAGATATGACTATCAATTTTTATAGATTATTTATATATTAATTATATTAAAAATATTAAAAAATGATTAAGCATATACAATATAATTTTATATTTATTTTATGAATAGTGTAAAAAGAAGAAAGATATTTTAATAATTTTCAATGGAATTTTTTTATAAGTCACCACAAAAGTTATTCAATCATACTAGTCATCTTATAATCAGTGAAAATATAAATCCTCCCAACTTATATTCTGAAAATCTCAGCATAATATAATAGAGTTACGTAGTACATTCATAATAACATATGAATGTATATATTATTGAAAATGTTAAGTAGTACCATCATAACAACATTCTGAAAAGATAAATAGTTATTTAGCATTTTATTGCTCCAAATATTTGATGCCCTATACCACATTCAATCCCTAAGACACTATTTGTGCTATTTTTTTGTACAAATCTCAATCATTTATCTTTATACAATATTTGCATCTACTTTTCATCCCCACCATAAAATTTTCGGAGGTTTCCCTTTACACCTAATGTAATACACAAAGTGTTTTTAGAACTCGTATGAAAAATCGTTTCTACTCCAAACCTTTTCAAAGTCTCGTATTGTTATTCCTCTCGACTATATTGCAATGTTCCTTTCTCCAAGTGATTCTTGGATACAATACATCAATATTTTTTAATTGAATATCGTTGATATCTTTTTAACATCAAGAAATGATGTTATTAGACTAGAATCCAAGTTCACGCGTATGGTGATAATAACTTTATAAATTCGACAAGCCACCTCACAGTTGATAGTTTTCATGTCAAACCCGAGTGACATTTTCCTATTGTATGTTTTGTTTATCCCATATAAAGCTCCTCCATGTCAAAAATAACTAAATAACTCTTATCACTACTTGCAAGGAAGTAAACAAATTTTAATTTCATTAGCCGCATATCAATTATAACCAATTGAAATAAACAACATTTTAGCTTACCTCTAACAGCTACTAATTAAGATTACGGCTTGGATTACACTCGCCTTTAGACATTGTTGATCTATTGATGCAAGCGCTATTTCAAATAAACATTGATCAATTCATAATCTATTTCTTGCTAGTAAAATTGTGAGCATAATGTATTTGAAATAAACATTAATCAATTCATAATCGATTTCATGTTATGGCAAATCAAATCTTAAATGGATAAACATAGTGGTTTCTGTGGTGATATGGTAAGTACAATATCAATTGTTCTTTGTCTTATAATTCAAATTTTGTAGCCATTAGGATACACTTATATTCATTGAACCAACCTTTGGCGTAAAAAGCAGTCCTTTAGCTATTGATGAGGATTTGTGACCACTAGGATATGCCATCATTGGCCAAACTACACTTAGTTGGACAACCATTAATGAGGCAAGCTAATTGCTAATTTACATACATATGAATTGGATCAATCCATATGTAGTTTTGTTTATGATGATGTTGAAGGAAAAACAATGTTAATTCAATGTAAGTAGTCAGCTATGCAAAGAGTGAATCAAAGAAACATTGTAGATAGTATGTAGTTGTAAATCAATGAGATATTGATGAATGTAAGGTTTTTTAGTCTAACCATTATGGTATTGGATGTGGATGTATAGATTCCACAAATCTCTATACTTCATTTGAAATTTTTATCATATCTTATAAATGGATTTCCTTAAAGTTTTTCTTCTATCGTATGCCAAGCATATAAACTAATGTATGTTAGTTATCATTTCCTATAAATTTTGGGCCTTATAAATGATTTTTTTCAAAATACACATGGCTAACATACTAGGTTATGAGTGTGTATTCATATTGGATACCTCCGCGCCTCCATGGTTACATTCTTTGGTTGATGGCTGTCTGCATAATCACTTATTATTTTATAAATTTGTGGGGCTTATTAGTGGTTTTGTTTGGAAATTCACACAATTAACATACCTAGATCTGATGGCGTATTCGAGGCCATTATGCCCGCATCCTCAACATTTTCATCTCGAACTATAAAAAAACATAATATTTGAAAAAATTAAATCCATGGCAATTGAAAATAGAGCTTATTAAACATATTTATAAAATGATTGAAGGTAAATCACCATGTTGAACAATTTTTGTAGCGTCAAGGTGAAAGGGTTGTACATAAATTTTTATAGATTTGTGATTGTCTCGCATAAACAATAAATGTATAAGTAGCATAGTAGGTTAAAATTCCATTAAACAAAATCAATTGTTGAAGTTTTCTTGGCAATGAACCTTTCTTCAAATGAGAATAGTAATGTTTCATAAAAATTTCTTGACTATGTATCTCAACTATAAAAACAACAGATAGTTTAGATTCTCCTAATGCACAAAGTGTGTGACACTACCACCGTCATGAAGCACTAGTACTACAAATTTTTTTGAATAACATTGAGTGAACATCTCAACCTAGAACTCATACAATCTTTCGCAAGGAAAAGGATGGATGTTTCCTTGTAGGCTAATTTCACTTACGATTTACCAAGTTTTTTGGTAGTTTGATGAGGCCAAAATAATCCCATTAAATGTACAATAAATGATCTCATCTTACTCTCCTTTTTATTAACTTTGATTACATTTTGCGAGTTTTATTTGATCTGATATGAGTTAGGATGTAATTGTTCGTCTTTTGATTGATTATGATTCTAACATTTAAAAGCTATGAAATTCTTGACAAAGTGTGTTGGAAATTTAGTTTTGTAATAAAGGAGCTCTAATCAGTCGAAGAAATGAATTATGTAGCGTTCAGCATGTTTTCGGTAGCATTTGTTCCAATACGACTTAGTTTCAGAACTCCATTACACATTCACAGGCTTCATCACCTAGTTCTGAAACTTTTAGACTTAGTTCCAGAACTCTGGTATTTAGTTCCGGAATTTTTGACTTAGTTCTAGAACTCCCGAGTATAGCTCCTAAACTCTCACGGTTTTTATCTTTACCGATTTTTTATGGTTTTGGAACTTCTCTCAAGTTTTGGAACCGATGGAAGTTTATCTATTCTAACCACATCGGTGATTTAATATCGCAACCCTTTTAATCAAGAAATAATGAGAATATTTCTGATCATAGATCTAGGGATAGTTATCTTACAAATTCCAATCATCCACAATCTGAGTCAACATCTATCCCGGGCATGATTCAATTTCATCGAATCTTAGAGACAAATATGATTGTAAATGCATATATAAGAAGACTGGAATAGAGAATAGGATATAGATATATACATAGAGAATAATTAATACATATCAAATAACACAGATCCAATATGTTTTGTAATATCGAATGTTTTATTAATAAATAGCCATTCCTGTTTGAGATAATTCTAAGTTGTTAAATCTTGATTTAAGGAGGAGCAAGGGCCCACTCCCCCAAGGACCAAGATATTCATCTATTTGGTATTTATATTTCCTAAGAAAATAGTTTAGATCTGTTAATTCTATATCACTTTTAATTCTTCTAGTTAAACTATGTTGTATACTCATTCCTGTAGGTGTCTAGATAGATTCTTATTCTTCTTGCAACCATTTTTAAGCACTCTAAGTTGTGTGTTTATTTCCAAAAGCAAGTGTGTTTATTTCCATTCTACAAAGTGTGTTTCCTTTCAGCAAAGTTTTCATAGTATGATTTAAATAAGGTTTTTACCAAGAAGTCCTTAAGACATTGAAAAGATCCCCCAAAAAACACAAAAATAGCTACAATCAACTACTAGATCGATAGGATTATTCTTGTTGCATATAGCTTTAGACACACCCCTAGTTTGAATATGACATCAACAGGAAGTTGATTAAATGAAGGGAATAACAACACCCATCATTTTTGGTGCCATTTCCGAGGACACACTAGTTGGAATTTTCTAATTAGGTGTTAACAAGAGCAACAATCATACATCTAGTAGTTGAAGGATCTTCCTACTATATCATAAAATTTATGAGTAGACCAAGAGACTCAAAGGGTATATTCCTCCCAAAAATATCTTCACAAGAATTCATAATATCTGTTAGTCCAAATAAGGAAGTTGATCAAGAATTGGAGAAACCATCATCCCCTATTATACAAGAAAAAAATCGCCACCTTTGTAATTCTTAGATCAGTCACTTGAAGGAAGTAGAAATTTTAGGAGAAGGATTATTTCTCAATATCCATTTAGGGCGAGTTTTGATTCTCAATTGAGTAGTCAACCTCCTAGTCCTGATTTTTCACCTTTCCCAAGGTATATCACATACCACATTGATTGGCGGAAAATTCGGAGAATATTTTTAAAATGGCACAAGAAGTTGAAAGAGAACCTCATAGGACCTTTACTTATCCAATCCAATTGGATGATGATACACCAATGAAAAATATCTCACATGCACATTTACCCACATTTAGAAGGATGTCATTTGAAGACCGTGACAAATTTCTTTTGAGTTCAAGGTACTAGGTCATTCGTGACCGTGGCCGTGACCTATGACTACAAAATGGATAATCAAAAACTCAAGTTATTTCCATTCACTCAAGGATGCAGCAATGAGGTGGTTCATGGGATTAGCATCCAACTCTATTACCACTTGGGCACAAATGGAAACTACCTTCCTAGACAAATACCAAGATTATTATAGAGGGAGAAATAGGAAGGAAGAATTATTTAAAATCAATTAGGATGATGAAAATATAGAAGACTATGTAGATAGATTCCTCTTTGTAAGCAAAATGTGTGGATTCGTACTTCAAGAGGATTTAAGAAAAACATTTTTCGTAAGGGTTTCGATGATGAATTTAGGAAGCCCTTAACTTGCTAGGAGGGTGGAGATATTGATAAATTAAGGATGAATGAAATTAAGGACATTTGTAGAAGCTATTCTAGAATAAGGGGTGGACCTAGGAAATGAAAATTAGTGAAAATTTTGAATCCAAATATGAACAAACTAATGGATGATTTAGCAAAATTTAAAACAGCCATTTTAGTTCAATTAACCTCCACTATGGATGCATTACAAGCTAAAGAAAATGCCAAAATCAACCATTGGCTATGTATTTTCCTAGATACGGGAAAAAGCATGCAATAAGAGAATATCCTTTGGATAAAATGGAAGTATGTCTTATCCATGAATCTAAAGACCATGATACTTGATGCTTGTTCTCTATTCCCGTAGTAAATAATCAGCTTAAACAACTAGTACATTATCCACGATAGAAGAATTGAATTGTTCGGAGACAACCTCACCAAGGGCGCTTTATGCCAAGATCAATTTCTAATCCTGGATGATGCCATGGGCTACTCAGAAAGTACCAAAATTTGGGGATAACCACCTTGGGTACCTCAACCAACATGGAACCCTCAGATTGGGCAAGTCAAGCTTGGTATGCTTAGGGACATCAACAACCATGGGCTAGTCAAAGAAGTCCTTATGCTTGGTCACAACCTAGATGGAACCCTACTAATTATGCTCAAGGAAAAACATATCCAAATCAATATCAACAGACCATCATGGGATCCCATGCATAGAATTCACAAAATGAGAATATAGTCCAAACATAAATACCAAAGCACAACCAAAGAGCAAACCCAAGAAACCAAAAACAAATCCTTTTACGAAACAAAATCAAAAAATAAGTGGATCTAAATGCCATGGATTGTAAGGATATTCAAAATATATCCTGCAAAATAATTAGCATTCCACCCGTTATAATCACTAAAATGACATAAGAAAATGAAACCCTAGTACTTTGTTGTTCCAAACGAGGATATAAAAAGAAAAGAAAAGGAACCGAGATAGAGACACTACGAGACTCCATTTCTAGAGATATTTAAAGAAGTTATAGAAACCAAGGAGTCCAATTGGTACAGAACTAAGGAAATTGAATATTGAAATACCACTGTTACAAGAAATTAAGGACATTCCAGAATTGAAAAAATTAATCAAAATGTTATGTTTGAAAAATCCCCGGAAGGAAGAAATAGTACCCCAAGACTATCAAATTAGATGGGAAACTTGCTGATTTATTAGCAGAAAACTTTTACTTCCCAAATACGGAGATCTTGGAAGTCCTGTTATTTCTATCTCTATAGGAAATAAGGATATACATAATGTTTTAGTAGATTTGGGAGTGGCTATAAATGCAATGATAGTGGAAACTTTGAAAACATTACCCGATAGAATTGTATACAACCTACTAATACCATATTGTAGATGGAAGACCATCAGTAGCAAAACCGTAAGGGATTATTGAAGACATGGTAGTTATGGTGGAGTCATGGGAATATCTAGTTGACTTCCTTAGATTACAGCCAAAAGATAAAATATTGGGTTATCCCATTATTTTGGGTATACCATGGTTAGCTACAATTGTTGCCTTAATTGATTGTAGGTCGGTGATATGACTATCTCAAATGGTAAAAACTTTAAGAAAATTTCCTTATATCCTTCTCGCATGACCTTTTATTGACAATAAAAACAATTGTGGGTTGATTCTTCCGATACTAATAAGCAAAATTTGTATTCTTTGGTTATGATCACATTGCAGGATCACGTAAGAGAAGTAGAAGAGATGATTAATACACCATTGAATGAGTAGCGGTTATCCTCAAGCAATCGAAATAGTTTGGAACCTACGACCATAGTTCGGAACCACCACATTTAGTTTCGGAATCATGTCAATAGGCTAGGCTCTATGTGATTGAAAATAATTTCACTCTGAGGAATGAGATTTCTTAAGGGGAGAGGAAGAATCAGTAGCTTCATTTTTAAATACATCAAGGAATGGTGAAGAATTTCGGAAAGTAGCATGATGAAGAGTTTGACCTACAAAGAGATAAGTATCATAATTCTCCTTACTCTGTCCTTTTCCAAAGATTCTGTCTCAAGGAACTTTCAAAGATGTTGCTACAAATCATATGTTAGTACCACATACATGTCCAATAAATAATTTAATGGAACCCTTTCAGCAATTTAGTTCATCACACATTGGAACCAAGCATGATGAGATTCAACCCGTAAAATTTTGAACATTACAAGTTGGTTGAAGGATGATGAAGAAGCTAAATTTTTGATGTTCTAAGAAATCATAATAAAGCTTTTTCTTGGTATTACAAATACATGAAGGGAATTCACCCAAGTATCTACACTCATCACATCTATACTAAAAATGTTAGACCAATTAGGCAACCTCGAGAAGGATTAACCCACCTTAAGGGATATAGTCAAACAAGAAATTGAAAAAATATTACAAATAGGTTTTATCTACCTTATCTCAGATAGTCAGTGGGTATCTCCTCTCGTAATTGTTCCTAAAAAGAATGAAAAATGGAGAATATGTGTTGACTATAGGAATCGAACAAAGCCACACCGAGAGATTATTTTCTACCATTCATAGATCAAGTCCTAGATAACCTTTCGTAAACAAGTAATTTTCCTCTTGTATGTCTTTAGTGGATACATTCAAATCAAATTTGTTGCTAAATATCAAGACAAAACTACATTTACATGTCCATGGGGTACCTTTATCTATAGGGTGTTACTATTTGGTTTATGCAATGCTCCTGTAACTTTCTAGAGATTTGTACTTGTAATCTTTGTTGATATAACAAATGATTGTGTTGAGGTATATATGGATGACTTCACTATACAGGAGATACATTTGATGATGCTTTGAGAAATCTAGAAAGAGTGTTAATAATATGTGAACAACACAATCTATCTCTTAGTCATGAAAAGTGTTTAATAATGGTTGATGAGGGGATAGTATTAGGACACCATATTTCAAAAAAGGAATTCAGTTGATCAAAACAAAATTAGGATAATTTCATACTTACCTATTCCTCGGACCCCCATAGATATCAAAACATTTTTAGGACATGCTTTGGTACTATAGGCACTTTATCAAATATTTTAGTAAAATGGTTGCCCCCATGTTTAATTTAGTAACCAAGGATTGTGAATTTATTTGGGATGAAAGGTGTCAACATGCTTTTAAAGAAATTAAAGAAAAATTAATCATTTCCCCAATATTGAGAGAACCTAATTGGGAAAATCCATTTCATATCCAAATAGATGCCTCAAATAATTCCATTGGTGTAGTTTTGGGACAGAAAGATGAAGAAGGAAAAATGTATGCTATTTATTATCTCAATAAAAATCTTACTCCCACTAAAAATAATTACACCACCACTAAAAATAATTTCTTGTTGTGATTTATGCAATCAATAAATTCAGACATTACATTACAGGGTACAAAATATTTGTACACACAGATCATTGAGCAATTAAATATTTAATGAACAAACCAGTTGATTAGAGGAAGAATAATTAGATGGTTATTAATTTTACAAGAATTTGATATTACCATTGTGGACAATCTAGGTAAATCTAATGTGGTATCTGATTTTTTGTCAAGACTAACCACTATAGGGGAGCAAGATCTAGTCAAGGATAACTTTCCAGATGAACAACTGTTTTCTATTTCAGCAGTTACACCATGGTTTGTTGATATGGAAAATTATCTTGTAATAAGGAAGTTTCCTCCTTATTTCACTAAGAAATAAATAAAGAAGTTAATCAAAACCAGTGTATAATTCAAATGGTTAAATGGAATTCTATTTAAATGTGGTCCTGATTGGTTTTACGCAGTGTGTAAGAGAAAATGAAATCTTTAACATCCTCCGAGCATGTCATGATGAGCCAAGTGGAGAACACTATTCAGTCAAAAGAACAACTCATAAGATACTTGGCACTAGTTATTATTGGCCATCTTTGTACAAGGATGTGAAGAGATATATCAAGCGGTGTGATCCTTGTCAAAGGATGGGATAACCAACTTTCACCAATGAAATGCCTCTTCAACCTCAAGTAGTGATTGAACCATTTGAGAGATGGGGATTGGATTTTTTGGTCCCTTTAATCCTCCTTCACAAGGAAAGGAATATATTCTTGTGTGTACTGATTATGTGACAAAATGGGTAGAAGTGCAGGCATTGACAAATGCCACTAAAGAAGCAGTTGTTGATTTCCTTTGGCACATAATTATGGTAAAGTTTGGAGCACCAAGGAGCATAGTTTCGATCGTGGACCAAAATTTATGTCTAATATGATCCAAATATTTCACAATGTATTACCAAATCAATCGGAGAATTCATATCCTTATCACCCACAATCAAATGGACAAGTTGAAGTAAAAAAGCAGAGGAATTGGAAAACATCCTTACCAAAATAGTTGAAGCCGGGAGAAAAGATTGGGTAAAGAGACTACCTAAAGTCAAGTTTGTTTGGGCTTATAATACAACTTGGGAAACTACAATAGGTTTTTCACTATATGAGTTAGTCTAAGGGAAAAATCCCTTGTTTCCCATTGATTTTGAACTACGAGATATTGAGGACAGTAGTTAAGGTGGGTATTGAGTTAGATGCACTCAAAAGGAAAGAATCCTTCAACTCAATAAATTGGATGGATTGAGGATGGAAGCACTTCAGCAGACATAGATAATCCAAGAGTAAAGGAAGCAATGGCATGACACACATATCAAGAAAATGCAATTCAAATTAGGAGACTGGGCATTACTATTTGATTCTAAGTACCAAAAATTCAAGGGAAAATTGAGAACCAGATGGTTGGGACCCTATCAAATTGAGCAGATATTCAAAAATGGTTCTATTCAGTTACTTCCCATTGATGGCAGCAGAATAACACTCTTGGTCAATGGACATAGGCTAAAACTCTATAGGAAGCCTCCTACTAAGGATGAATTTTTTAGGAAGATTGAAGTAGACAAAGAATTTGATCATATGGAAGAACCCAGTTCTTCCAAAATGATCAAATAACCAGATGATAGATCCAAAATAAAAGGGAAGAAAATGAAAACCAGTAAATGGCATTCTCTTCCCAAAAAAATAAAATAAAATAAAATAAAATATAAAAAAATTCTCTCAGAGGTCAATTGAAAACCAGCAATGGTGGTTAATCTCCTCAAATGGCTAATTCAAATAAAAGGGAATTCTTTGGAATTCCAGCTATCTTTTCTAACTGTTCTTTGTTCCATTTATAGGAATGATGAGTCATCATAACAAAAGGATTACACCATCAAGGATAGTAATTATATCTTTTAACTTATTTAGGGTTAGATGAAAAGTTTGCATGTGTGATTAGACTTAATTTAAAAGTTGGTATGATGAGTCATCTATTTATACATTATGATTACACGTGAGTAATCATGAAGATGATTTGGATGGAATAAGTGGCGGCATAGTTATCATGAGTAATCATTAGTGAAAAATCAAATGAAATAGTTGCAAGATAAATTTTAAGGGAGAAGCAGGGAATTAGGTGTGTGTTCTGGTGAGAACGAGAGGTTCCGCAGCTAATAATAGAGGTTACACAACTAAAATCATTAGTTCTCAGTAACTAAGCAAGAATCCCCGCATCTAATTTTCATAGAATCAAAGGAAATTTAATTTGAGTCAATATGGGGATTAAAAATAAATCGAACCAGAGGATGATTCTTAGATGCTCGTAGATGAAGAAGTGGCATCTATCTTTGAGCAAAGCGGGCAGGATGGCTACAGGTTCCTAAAAAAATTTTAAAGTATAACGATGAATTAGTAAGAGAATTCATCATAAACCTAGAGCAATCTAGGAAAAATATTATAAATATGTTTATTCTTTTTCTGCGAATATAGTAAGTAATGTGTCCGGGGTGCCAATCGTGCATGTCCACACATCCTTCCAAAGGTACCTTGAAAGAAGTGGTCAAAACCCTACTACAAGAAGGGGAAATCGAACCCCAATACATTTACAACACAAATAAAATCATAAAAGGGGTCAAAAGGGCCAGTTTTCCCAAACTCTTTGATAGGGTAGCATTTTGGATAGTGAAGTATTTAACCTATGATGGTCAATTTGGGTATATAGGAAAAGAAGTCCTTAAGATGATCATATATCCGAGATATGGAGCCACAAAGCTTGAATACATAGTAAACCTTCCAGGTTTCTTTTTTATTCTATCTAGACCATGGCCCAGAGAGGTATTCCCGGGGTTCTAGGAAAATTAGGCATCACGAGTTAGTTCATTTGGTATGCCAACACCATTTTTGTCAAAGAAAAATGGAGAAGAAAATTAGGAAAAGTTTCTTGGAAAGTTTAAGAAAAACCCCGATATTATCGGAAGGACAATACCAATTCTATTTTCTCCTTCAACTAATTTGGAAATTGATGCCCCTGCGAAGAACAAAAAGAAGTGGGAAGAGAGAATATACCAAAAAAGAAGAAGATCTCTGTCGAGAAAGATCAAAATAGCAGAGCCTTTGTGCCTTTGAAGGAAATTCCTTCTTCTGCAACATCTACGAGGAGCTAATATTTGTCTCTAACAAAGTGATAGCTCACCCATGCAAGAGCAAGAAACAAAATTAAGAAGAAGCTATAGAAGGAAATCCACCACTGGCATGTTGAAATTCCCCAAAGAAGGAAAATTCATAAGAGGTAAAGGGAAACCCCATAGGGAAGGAGTGAACAGGAAAAGATGGAAAAATAAGTTGTTAATATTTTGGGTAGAATGGCCATGACTCCTCCCGAACATAGCCAAGCTAAGATGGAAAAAGTAGATGAGAGACTTGAGGATTGGGATTATCAAGAATCAGCTAAACCATCAAAGCATTATCACATGAAAATGAAGATTTGGTATCCTCGGAGAGGAAAAGGTAAATTTCCTTTTATAGAAGAAGAATGCTCAACTTCCCAAGAAATTTCGGAGGAAGAAGAAAGACATCGGGTTAAACAGGATATGTTATTTCCTAGAGCAGAGCTCATTATCGTGGAAAAGGATGAGGAATGGATTTCCTCAAACTCAAATTAGAACAAAGGAAATACTCATTGGAGAGCTAACAATTTAGCTTACGGTTAGGACTAAGGAATTATCGTAATTAAAAAATAGCTGATACGAAAGAGGAAGAATGTCAAACTTCCGAGAAAATAGAATGTTGTGTCCACATTCTCCGCATGATGAGTTAACCTATTTTCCACTAAAAAAACTATGGAATGAAACTTGCAGGGAACTCAGAGAAGATAAAACATCCAATGAAGATTTGAAGACCAAGATGGAAGAAGAAAAGAAGGAAAGAAAAGAGTGGGAAGAAAAGTTTTATAAGGAAGAAGGAGACAAATATAAATGTCTTGCAAAAATACAGATGGTCTACATTATGAGTGAAAAATTGCTTTCCTGTAGGAGGCCCTCTCCTGCATATAGTGTGTTTTTGGAAGAACAATTCATTCACTCGACAACAAGTCCAAGATTACATGTGGACTTCCACATGAACTAAAAGATGAATCTGAATTCATGACAACTTATTCTTTAGCTAGTCCTGAGTAGAAAAATCTTTTGTGTGAATTCTATCTTTGTAATCTGATGCTAGAAAAAAACACATGATTTATGATCAATTTGTATGTAGGGGAAAGTCAACTCAATGCATTTTTCTCTGTTCTACAAAATCAGATTGCATGGAAGGAAAGGGATTCTGAGTTTTTATTGAAATCTAGCTCAACTAGTCTCTGCATGAGGGCTCACTATGGTAAACCTTCTACCTTCTTCATACATTTTAGAACTCATGCCTTTGATGAACGATTCAAGATACATTATTTTTCCATCTTACAAAAAAGTATTGATACCTTTACCTCCTATGAGGAGGAGAAGTTTGAAGATATTTATGAGGGATGCTTGAAAAGGTGGGAACTTCTTACGGTTTCCTTGAGAAGAAGGGAAGTAATATCCCCTACAAATCTGATCTGGAGTTTAGAAAGAGCAAAAGCTTTATGCACAATAATTCCTCGATCAATGAGACCTATGGGCACATATGGATGGGAATGTGAACAAGGCCCCTCTACTTCTCACCCCCATGTATCCTTGGAAAAACAGATAACCTCAAGATCCTACTCAATTTGAAGAGTGAAAGAGGAAAATAGAAGCGGGAGCATGGTATAGTACCTCTAAGTTTAAGCATTGGGATATATAGTTTCAGCCATTTGGTCTCGAGTGATCAAATGGAATGTAGAATACATAACCCCAATTTTACAGAATAAATTTTGTAAAGGACTTACAAACAAGTAAGTACGGGGAGATGATGAGGCCATAATATGCTCGTTAAATGTATAATAAATGATCTCATCTTACTCTCCTTTTTATTAAGTTTGAGTGCATTTTGTGACTTTTATTTGATCTGATATGAGTTAGGATGTAATTGTTTGTCTTTTGATTGATTGTGATTCTAATGTTTAAAAGCTCTAAAATTCCTGATGAAGTGTGTTGAAATTTAGTTTTGTAATAAAGTAGGTCCAATCGGTCAAAGAAATGAAGTATGTAGCATTCAACGATGTTTTCAGTAGCATCTGTTCCAATACAGCTTAGTTATGGAACTTCCAAGCTAGTTCTAGAACTCCATTACACATTCACAGGCTTCATCACCTAGTTCCGGAACTTTCGGACTTAGTTCTGGAACTCCAGTATTTAATTCTATAATTTTCAGACTTAGTTCCGAACTCTTGAGTATAGCTCCGGAACTCTCATGGTTTTGATCTTTAATGATTTCCTATGGTTTTGGAACTTCTCTAAAGTTCTGGAACTAATGGAATTTATCTATTCTAACCACATCCGGTGATTTAGCATCAACGACCCTTTCAATCAAGAAAGGATGAGAAGATTTCCAATCGCAGATTCAAGGATAGTTATCTTACAGTTGTCCAATCAACCACAATCCGAGTCAGCATCTATTCTAGGCACGATTCGATTTCATCATAATCATAGAGACAACTATGATTGCAAATGCATATATAAGCAAACCTATAATAGAGAATAGGATATAGAGATATACATAGAGAATAAGTAATACAGATCGAAGAACACATATCCAATATGTTTTGTAATATCGAATGTTTTATCAATAAATAGCCATTCCTGTTTGAGATAATCCTAAGTTGTTAAATCTTGATTTAATGAGGATTAAGGGCCCACTCCCCCAAGGACTAGGATATTCCTCTATTTTGTATTTATATTTTCTAAGAAAATAGTTTAGATCTGTTAATTCTGTATCGTTTTTAATTATTCTAGTTAAACTCTATTGTATACTCATTCCTACAGGTGTCTAGATAGATTCTTATTCTTCTTGCAATAATTTTTAAGCACTCTAAGTTGTGTGTTTATTTCCAAAAGAAAGTGTGTTTATTTCTAAAAGCAAGTGTGTTTATTTCCAAAAGCAAGTGTGTTTATTTCCATTCTACAAAGTGTGTTTCCTTTCAAAAAAGTTTTCATAGTATGATTTAAATAAGGTTTTCACCAAGAATTCCTTAAGACATTGAAAATATCCCCCAAAAATACAAAAATAACTACAATCAACTACTAGATCGATAGGATTATTCTTGTTGCATATAGCTTTAGAAACACCCTGGTTTGAATATGACATCAACAGGAAGATTAAATGAAGTGAATAACGACACCCATCACAGCTTTCTACATCCAATCCCTAGTGACCTCTTCTCTATAATCATCATTATTATTGAATTTTTACACACCATATATTGTTTACATAAGACACAAACATTTGAATATCGCATTTCTATCATGGAGTCTATAGCATCCATCCATAATTGATACTCTACTATCTTTAACCTTTTCCATGTATATTTTTACCATATTGCTTAACATTTTTAAATAACTAGTTAGTTTTAGAACAATAATAATACAATCCAACACATTGGTTCTGATAACTATTAAAAGCTCCATTATTACATCAGAAGACATATCGCTAGCCAAATTGCAAAAATCAGCGATCACACATTCAACATTGAAAGGATTAGTCAAAGGAATTGATGATAAAGTTGATAAAAGTTGGAATGGATATGCACATTTACAAGAAAAATTATTTGTGTCTTCCATCCTTGTTGGTATATTTCCTTCTAGTGACATCACATAGTTGTCTAATATTGTTTGAGCCTCGATGGAAAGAACTTCTTCCACCTCATGATCTTTTTCTTTTTCCATTTTTCCCCAATATGGGAATTATATTTCCTTTTTCCAATTCTCTCTTCACCCAACAATACGAAATTTTGTGGTATTATGATTCATGCGAATTTAAATTTTTCAATTACATTGGATTCACTTAAATTTGTCAATACAATATTAATGGATACTTATTTATTAAATAATAGAGAATTTTTCTCTCATTTTGTTGTCTCCTTTTATTCTCTGGTGGTAAGAATTAAATTTCTCTTCTATTGCACCAACCTCAACAAACCCAGTGATTTAATATTCATTTTCAATCGATGCAATTTTGATTTAAATGGGTCTATATCCAATTTATTCAAATATGTTCACCTCAAAGATAGTTAAAAAACTTGGCATGTTTTATAGGTGAAAGAAAATCTTTTATATGCAAGAAATGACAATCGGGAGATGTTTTGTCATTGCTATACAATTTTCTTAAAACTATAAATATACCATTTGTAATGTCTTCTACATTTGAATAACCATTTTTTAGAATCTATTATAATCCCCAAATTCCAACCATATTTTTAATTGTAATATGGTACACTTTTTATGGACGCATGCATTTCCCAGTTTCTGAATAAAGAAACATTAAACTCCATATCTAGAATAGGAAAATTTTTGTTTTGAAATTCAAAGTGTTCCACTTGGACACGCAGTGTCCCCAAATTAATAACTTTTGACGATATAGTAATACCAACTTCCTATAGATTATCATCTATAACAAAAACAACCATAGGTCGACTTGGTAGTTTTGGGAATGGATTTCCACAAACCATTCCTCATCTCTCTTTTCCAACAAATAGTTCATGTGATGAATGGAATTGTTTTGAATGGATCCCGAATAATGGAATACAATTTACCTATAATTAGAGTAAAACACATTAATAATTAGGTCATTTCGAACTTTAAAGTTTTTTTCTTGCATTGTCTGATAAGGAATTTAAATACTACCCTGGTGGACACCAACCTCTAGAGTTATTTACTATAACATTATATAGATATCATGATAGGAACGTTAAAAAATATATACTTTAGTGGCAGATAGACTTCTAGTCAACACATAAAAGAACAACGTAAATAATTTTTTAGCCATTTACACCTATTGATTGGAAAACCATATTTCAAAGAGAGTGTTTGAGAAACAAATCACAATAACAGAGTTTGTGGTTGCTCAGGATTTTTTTTAGAAGTCAATGTGTTTTATGTGTATATCATTCATACTTTGTAGTAGTAAGGATTAAACCCCTGTAACAAGACTAAGGAAGATGTTTAAAGCATAGTGGTCGAAGATCTAATGTTTTTTATTTTGAGGAGATTATTTAAGCAAAAATCTCATTAACTTGAGAGAGTAGTGATAGCTCATCAATTTTTGTTATATAAGACAATGTGAAATATATGTATATCGGAACTACTATATTCATTAATTTTAAATGTCTATAACTAGTATAAGTACGTTATTTTAAGTGTAGCACTTGGTGGGAAATTCCACAACAAGCTATCAAAAACTAACAAGAATGATTACACTTTTCCTAAACATAATTATGGCTATCGTCATAAGATTCGCTTTTGTGGAAACGTGTCTTTCTATAAGGTCATGGTGGGTTATACTAATTTGAGAAAAGATTTGATTATCAACAATGTTTAATGAGTACCACAAAAAAGGTCTATTCTCTAATGTAAGTTATATTTACAATACAAATTGAAGAAATTTATTTCAAATTGTTCGAATTTATGTTAATTGCATTTAGAGTGCCTGGATTCTTAGGCTATAAAAATTATTGTTTGATACTTTGTATTGATATAGGGTACAAAGCACTAAGAATTTAAAAATAGCAAAAAAATAAAAAATCATCACCTAGCTTAGCAAAAGCTAGGGTCCTACTTGTCATTGTAATCACTATCTCAAAAATTTTGCTCATTAGTGATTTTCATCAACTATAATTGTATCATATTTGATAGACTATCCTTAGTGGAAACATTTTCTACTCTACAAATCCTCGCTATGGATCAATCCATATGTATTGTCCATAAAATATATTGTTTCTAACATATAATTCACAACATTTAGTATGGGAATAAAATTTTACCTAACGCTTAGTTTCATTACTTATCAAAACTAATGGAATAACAGACACTAGTTTCAATAGTTTCTTATTTTGAAAATTGTGATAAAATAATAAATCGCGACCTAGATGAGTGATTGCGAGGATCCCATCACATACTCATTTTAAAATCCATCTACACAACTTTGGATTCCTAGTGATTTCTATTGATTATAGTTATATCATGTTGGCTAGAATGTACCTAAGCGAGAGAACAATAGTTCTAATGCATACCATAGAGATGGATCCATATTTACATAATTCCCATAATGTATATTATTTGAAACACATAATTCACATCGGATCTTATGGGATAAAATTCTTAAAGAATGGTAAACATTTTCCTTATCGAAAAGTAACGACATAATAAGCGTTAGGTTCAATCAAGTTTCATAATATGAAAATAGCGATAAAATAAAAGATCTTATAAACCCTCAAGAAGGATCATGACTTATGTAGTACTTGAAAGGAACTATAATAATATTGTTCCAAGCCACGATCTCAGATGATAATAGCACACCACATTATATTTTCAAAACAGAAGAGTTAAAATACCATATATGGAAATCCATCATAATCCATAATGCTCAATACATTACAATACAATGACTTGAATTATTCAATAAGAAAGATGTACATATAGGAGGAGGGAAGTGCAACTACTACCTAAATCAGTGGTGAAGAAATCCCACTAACTGATA
Organism: Taxus wallichiana var. yunnanensis; assembly: GCA_018340775.1. Classification (NCBI taxonomy): domain Eukaryota; kingdom Viridiplantae; phylum Streptophyta; class Pinopsida; order Cupressales; family Taxaceae; genus Taxus; species Taxus wallichiana. The sequence continues at coordinate 413,138,079 of CM031237.1, read as the reverse complement.
CTAGTAGTTAAGTTAACTCCATAAGACTAGTAAGCTAACTCCACATAACTAAGAAGCTAACTCAACATAACTAGTAAGCTAACTCCACACAACTAGTACACCTAAGCAAGCTAACCCAACAAGTGTAGGGCTAACACAAGTGTAAGAATTATCCTAATAAATAAATAAAAGGATAAATAATAACCTACACTAACACCCTCCTGTAAGCATAGCTTAGGTGGGTGGAAAATAAGGTGGGTCCTGCAAAAAGGCCTGATGAGGTACCCACGTACAATAATTGGGAAAAATGGACACCACAAGGTACCCAAAACTAGTAATAACAAAGTAGAGAGAGAAAAATCCTCGCTGCAAGATATCCTAAGAATCTCGGCTCCAAAAACTTGTACAATGCTGAAGAAGTGTGGTGCGCATTGTGGTATGAATCCACTACTCAATCATAGAACTCAAAAACAATTGACACTGGGCTTCACCAAAATAGCTCCATGTAAGGAGATTGATCAAATGAAGTGATGTCGAAAGTGCAAAAACACCAAACATAATTTGATCAATCTGCTATAAATAGGTGTGCCATGATCCAAGAATAACCAAGGTAACAAGGTACAGACATGAGATCCAAGTAATTATGAGTGCCATAATCCAAGCAAATCCAGTGGTAACAAGGAAAGGACATGAAATCTGAATAAGCAAAGATCAACATGTAACAAGGTAAGAACATGAAACCCAAAGAATCGGTATCAATACCACACCCTCCCATACTTGTTGAATGGGTAGAGTGACACCACGAGATCTATATGAGTTTCCAAAAGCAACTACTTGAACACCGACAAACTAAAATTGGGCTTCACTAGAATAGCTCCCCATAAGAGAGACTCCAACATGCCAAAAAATAAAGTGTCAAAATAAATATCCGAAATATCTCAACAAAAAGAGACATAAATTCATACACCCATAGATGCAAGAATGCAACACCCAAAGTTTAGGATGTCGCTCAATTGAAATTACGTCCACAAGTGATTACAACACCCTTCCAAATTTGGCACTTTATAATTGAGTACATGTAAATATTACAATTAGTAACATAACCTTTTACATTTTAATTATGTGTATAAAAATATCCCCAATGCGTAGATCTCAAAAAATATACAATTTCAAAAAAAAATCACCTTAATCCGACCTACAAATCAAAAGTTATGAGCTCTAGAAGGTTTTGTTATTAAAATAATATTTTAATGCTGATATTTTTTTTAAAGGTACACGTGACACCCAAATGTCCAAAGGGTAAGAGAGTGCATCCATGATAAAAGCTTGCACCCAAAACCTAAAATTTCTAGAGGGTAAATCATTGCATCCAGAGGGTACACGTTAATATCCAATGGATAAAAGAATGCACCCAAAGGGTACAGATCTGCATCTAGTGGATAAAAGACTGCATCCAAAATGAAATATCCGAGGGTAAAAGAATCCATTTGAAAGGTACACGCTTATATATAATGGATAAAAAAATGCACCAAGAGGGTAGAGATATGCATCCAGTGGATAAAAGATCGCATCTAAAACCAAAATATCCGAGAGGATAAAATAATGCATCTGGAAGGTACACGTTATATCCAATGGATAAAAAAATGCACCCCAGAGGGTATAGATCTGCGTCTAGTGGATAAAATACTACATCCAAAACTGAAATATCTAGAGGGTAAAATAATGCATCTGGAAGGTACACACTTATATCCAATGGATAAAAGAATACACCTAGAGGGCAATGCAGATATGTGTTTAGTGAATAAAAACTACATACAAAACAAAATATCCAAATGGTAATTCATTGCATCTAGAAGGTGCATGCTTATATCTAATGGATAAAAGAATGCACCCAAAGGGTATAGATCTACGTCCATTGGATAAAATACTACATCCAAAAAATAAATATCTAGAGGGTAAAAGAATGCATCCGGAAGGTACACGTTTATATCCAATGGATAAAAGAATACACCAAGAGGGTGCAGTGTCTATGTCTAAATTTAACTGTCTCAAAACATGATCAAGTTTAAAATCGATTCTAGGGTTTTGGCACCTTTCAAATCTAATGGTGCACTCAATTTTGTATAAAAATGCATGTTACAAAAAAGTTGATAACAAATTCTGAATACATGAAAAAATAAACTCTTGCTTGCAAAGAAAAACTTACAAATGGATGTCTACATCATCTATAGCTCTGATACCATGAAAGGAATGATAAGAAGATTTTTCCAAGCTGTGATCTCAGATGATAATAGCACACCACATTAGATTTGTAAAGCAGAAGAGTTAAAATACCATATATGGAAATCCATCATAATCCATAATGCTCAATACATTACAATACTGATGACTTTAATTATTCAATAAGAAAGATGTACATATAGGAGGGAATTGCAACTACTACCTAAATTAGTGGTGAAGAACTCCCACTAACCGATCTTTAGTAGTTAAGTTAACTCCATAAGACTAGTAAGCTAACTCCACATAACCGAGAAGCTAACTCAACATAATTAATAAGCTAACTCCACACAACTAGTACACCTAAGAAAGCTAACCCAACAAGTGTAGGGCTAACACAAGTGTATGAATTATCCTAATTAATAAATAAAATGATAAATAATAACCTACACTAACATTACTCACAAGATGTATTTTTGTAACATATAATTCACATTTGTTCGTTTCTTATTTTTAAAATAGCCAAAAATAACAAATCATGGTACGATAAGTGGTCGCTAGTCTCCTACCTTTACCTCTTTCTCATTATAAACACTATCTTTACTATTTTAGATTTCTATCCTTAATATGTAGTTCCCATAAGATACACGATTTACAACTCATGTTTTACATCATTTACTATCAAATAAAATGCTTAACAACCACTAAGATCCTTTACTTATTGGCCAAAGAAATGGCATATCGGATCTTAGGCTTAAAAGTTTCTTATTTTGAAAATAACCATAAAATAACAAATCATGGTATAGCTTAGTGGTCGTTACACTCGTACCTTTACCCCATCTCATTATAAACATTATCTTTATAGTTTTGGATACATAGCCTTAGTATGTAGTTCTCATGAGATACATGGTTTTCAACTAATACTTCATATCGTTTCCTATCAAAGGAAATGCTTAGCCCTTACTAAGATTGTTTACTTCTTGACAAAAATGACATATCATACCCTCATCTCAAAATTCTCTTATTTTTAAAATAGCCATAAAATAACAAATCATGATATATCTTAGTGGCTGCTAGGCTCATACCTTTACCTCTTCTCATTATAAACACTATTTGTAAAGTTGTGGATCGTTAGCCTTAGTATGTAGTTCCCATGAGACACATGGTTTTCAACACATATTTCACATCGTTTCCTAACAAATAAAATGCTTGGCACTTGATAATATCCTTTACTTACAAACGAAGTGACATATCGACCCTGTGCTCAAACATTTCTTATTTTGAAAATATCCCTATAATAACAAAGCATAATATAGCTTTGCGATTCTTTAGGATCCTACCTTTACCTCTTCTCATATTAACACTATTTGTAAAGTTGTGAATTTCTAGGCTTAGTATGTAGTTTATATAAGATACATATTTTTCAACACATATTTCACATTATTTCCTAACAAATAAAATCCTTAGCGCCTACTAAGATCTTTTACATATAGATAGAAACAACATATCGGACCACGAGCTCAAAAGTTTCTTATTTTGAAAATAGCCATATAGTAACACTATCTAAAAGTCTTGGATTGTTAGCCTTATTATTGATCCCAAATATCTTGTTCGAACTTTCCATGTTGCACATTTTAATTGGAGAATTAATTTCAATTAGTGCACAGAGTATATTAATAGGGTTCTCTTGGTCTAATTTCATAATTAACCCCGAAATGGCCGATTACAAGAAAGATAAAGATATCAAATGGCTAGAAAGAGAACTAAAATTTTTGGTAAATATTTAGAAAGATCATGGCGCCCTAGTGGGACCAGGGGCACCCACGGCGCCCTAGTACTAATCTAGGTGCATTGATTGAGGCTAAAATGACCAATGATGAGAAGTTAACTAGTAATATGGGTGTAAGAGATCACTAATGATGAAATAAAATAAAATAATATGGCCAAAATATGGGGTTAATTAGTACTTTCTTCACTCAAGAACCTTATAAATAGTAGTATGAGATTGGGATAAATAATGTCTAAAGTGCATGATTTGTGACTACATTTTCCCCCACTTTATGTTGGTGAGCAGAAATCTCAGTAACATAAAGTAGATAGAGATGTGTACCTAATGTCTATAAAGAGTGTAGTAGAAGCATGTTGAAGGACTAGAAAAAACGTGGAATGACAAAAAGATGAAGGAGCATGGAAACTAAATATGAAAAATGCACGGAAAAAAGTGATGAGAGTGAACCTAGGGTGGAACACATGTGTAGTCTGTTGCGGTGTGTGATGTTCCCGCAACGTTAGTAATAGCGTGTGTGTTGTTATGGAATGTTATTGTTGACATTGTTGTTGTTGTTTTTCCCCATTTGACTCCTTATTTATCATACAAAGATCTATAAGGAGAAAATGATTAAGTAGTCAAATATGTATACATGTATGTGTAAAAATGCAATGTGAAATATGCATGTATATGAAAGCATGTAAATTTGAAATACGCAAATGAAAAAGTGTAAATATAAATGGAACATGTTCACCTGATCCATGTCAAGAAAGAGAGTGTAGAAGGATGTCATGTACTTTGCAAGTTTTTGGGAAATCTCAATACCATAGGCCGAAGAATTATATGAGGAAATATTATGTATCTTCCAACCTTTAACTGCTTCCCTAAACTCAAAGGTGTGTAGAGATCTTTGTACATCCTATTTTTTTGGTCGATCCGATGCCACCGGCCGATGTAGTGTAGAGAGGCACACCCACTATAACCTCAAGCCTCAGAACTACTTCCAAGAATGCTAAGCACACCATTACCTATAAAATCCATTGTGTATGGGATTCATAGACCTGGTTTGAACCCACTCACCGAATATAATTGAACCGAACCAGTGTAGAATCTATGTGTTAGTATGTAAAACCTTCAAATGATGCCCCCATCTTTGGGGACACATGTGACGTCACTAATAGGATAAATATGGCCTCAAAAGAGGACCAACTACATGTACGTTATAACCTTGAAAAGTGTGTTGTAAAAACTAAGACACGCACAAAAACGAAGGCTAGACAAAGACAAGTGTGAACAAACATGCATGCAGAAAATAGTGTATAAGCTACACAAACAATGTGTAAGCTACCAAGCAAAGTAATGTAATGTAAACATGAAAGAAGAAAATTAAGCCACGCAAAGAGAACTACAAACATGGGAAATCACTCACAATGTCACAAGACACACAAGGCCATCATGGCCACAAACAATAAACAAGTGTGCACACCAAACAAAGGGCAAGGCCCGCATATAATAACAAACAATAGTAGACAATGTAACAAAAAAGTATGGAAATAAATATCCATAAAAAATGTTACACATGAAGCACCCATTAGCATGTTAGAAAGATAAATAGTATGTCAAAAGAGTGTATAACCAAGTGATGTAAAGTGATAAGTATAAAATGAAACAATAGCACCTATACGGGATGAATGTGGATGCCCCCAGAGACTTGTGTAGGAAGGGTAGAAGGCGAGCATCCATGCTAGGTGTAAGAAACTGCATCTGTGATCACAACTAGAAAAGATGTGAACACACATGTGTGGATGGTATAGATAAATGACATACAAGTAAGCTAACTAGCATGTGTAATAAAGTAACCATGAACAAGAAAATGTAAGCAACAATAAAAGTAACCATAGTATGCGGTGTGTTGTAGATGGGTGGAATGAAATGTAAGATGAAGTGATAGGATTTACATGTCCTCCAAGTGAATGGAAATGTATGCAATGAGGTTTATTTTGTTTTCCCCTCAGTAGTCACGAATGAACTATAAATGAGAGTGCGTCATCGAGAAATGGTCAAAGTGTGTTTTTTTCTAATGCATTGTGAGGAATGTGCATGTGTAGTGATGAGATGCGACCTAAGCAACTATGTGTGCGTGAACCCTATAGACAAAACATATATCATGGAAAATGAATTTATTAGTGATGATTTATCCTAAGCGTATATCACTATAATATTAATGGATGAGTAATTATTTATCCCTAAGCGTATATTACTACAAGATGAGAAGGATTGGTGATATGACCTAAGGTGTAGACCATTGCAAAATGATAGAATAGGTGACGATTTAGCATAAAGCATATGTCACTAAGCTGGAAATGTGACATGATGAAAGGTTGAATGGTAAATGTGTGATGAGTGTAAGGTCCATTATATTTACACACCATTGGTAGTCGAGTATGGACTAAGGAACTAAAGTACGTCATCAAGTAGTGAGTGCAGCACATAGAAGAAAAAGTGGTATATCTAATGATGAAAGACAACCATGTGATGAGTAGAATGTGTAAATACGTGATGTATAGAATGCAATGCAAGATGTGTAGAACATGTAAAGTGTAATGGATAGAGTGGAATGTAATGTATGTGAATAGAGTAGTAATTTAGTATGTTAAATGATGTCATACTAGACCCATATGTGATCAAGACTAGGATGATATGTAGAATATGTGAGAAAATGCATAGTGTAATATGTATGGTATGTAGATAAATGAGTAGTGTAGGATGTAGTACGCATAAAAATGGTGTATGCCTAATGAAAACTATCATGATGTGTGATGTAAAAATGCACAAATGTCAATATGTTGTAGAATAAATGTAGAATGTATGGTGTATAATGCGTGATGCATGATGAAATTCAATGTGTAAGACCTATAGTGCAGTGTGTGGGGTGTATGTGTAGTAATCCCTCAACAGTCAAGTGTGAACCAAAGTAAAAGAGTGTGTTATCATTTGATGATGCTAGAATGTATGATGAGTATTCCTAATGTGAGGATAAGAATGTAAAAGATGATGAGTGTGACTATGCTGAGACAATGTGGGGAGTGAAGTTAGAGTGCTATTCCCCAAGTGCACATAAATGAATGAACTATCCAATTATGATGAATGATGGGGATCCTTCATCTGATATATGAGATGAAAGCATATGACCATGCTCTAATAGTGGAGGTATGGTAGAAAAATGATGTAAAGGTGAATGAAGTTTGTGCCCATGTGAGGGATGAATGTATGAAGAAGGTCATGGCATCACAAAATGTGTTAGTGACCAAGATTTATGTGATGTAGAATGTGAAGGTGATGAATATCCACATGGAATAAAATGAGGTGGTGATCTATGCCGTGATGTAGTAAATGTCTAAGGAATAAGTCTATACGATGTGTAGGACTAATTGAATGATGCAAGCGAGTAGATGATTGTTGAGTAGGTGAGTCGGGGTTAGATTTTCTTTGAGAAACATAGAATGTGATGTGATAGAAAAAGTAGGTTATGTGATAGCTACTATGTGAGGAGATGATGAAATAATTGTGAGAGTTTGTTTCTTATGTTGACTTGGTAATACCATAGATGGTTGATTAGGAGGATCTTGAGTGGTGAAGAAGGAACCCTAGAAATAGCGGCATGATGCTTAATAGATGTAGAAGAAGTGATCTTTGGAGCCCATTTTGATGTATCACTTAGATATGGGAATGCGATAGAATGTTTTTTAGTGAATGGGATAAAGCCCATTGTAAATTAGGTAGGTGGTCGAGAATTAACTCAAGGGCCATTGTTGAGGATGAAATGATGGAGGAAAGCATCCTTCATGTCATAGTAAGTATTGATGGACCCAAAGGGGAGATGAGTGTAACATTGTAATGCCTCAGTGGTAAGACTATGTTGAAATGCCTTGAGTAATAATCTATCATTAGAATAAGAGGTCATAACCATGCAGAAATGTAGAAGATGAGCATGAGGATCACTAGTACCATTAAAGAAAGTGAATTTAGGAAATTTCAAATTATGAATCTTCTTAGGAATAGGGTTACCATGTAATGAGTTATTGTCAATAGAAGCATAATAAGCTATACTTTCTAGAGTAAGAGACTGGACTTGAGATTGTAATTGACCTATGACATGCATGAGAGAGATAATATATTTTGAATGAATAGTGGAAGATGACAATAATGTATTAAGAGTTTGTAACCTGCCATGGTGAGTGATCATAGGAATATCAAGAGATGATAGAGGAGATTCCATTTTAAAGGCACACTAGGAGTAGGTTCTAAAGAAGTTAAAGTAGATGATGTAGGTGGAATATCCATAGTGATGGTAGGACTAGCATCAGAAACATCCTTAGGAAATGAGGTGACCGATGGAGATATAACTATGGGAGAAGATGAACTAATAGGCATGAATGATGGAATAAGAGGAGATGAAATAGTAAGAGAAGAAGAATTGATAGATGGGGTGACTCATGCACAGTGCTAGGAAAAATCTCATGCGGAGATGAAGGTGGAGGATAAATTTTCCGTCAGCTAGATGAGAAGAAAGTGAAGCATCAGTAACTTGTGGCTCTACAAAGTATCATATTTAGGAATAAATATTGTAGTGAGAGGATCATCGATATAAAATTTTAGATAACTAATAGGTGAGGTTGGATGAGAACTAGGCGGAATTTTAGTAGAAGTTGGAGATGTAACTATGTGATCAACTTGAGTAACTTGTGCTTGTGTAACCTCATCTAGGAGTTGTGCTAAAACATTAGGATCAATAGTATGCATATAAGAAATGATGGCATCACCTAGCACTTTAGGATCTATATCAGAAGATGGAATATGAATAAACCAAGGGAAAGGCCTATAACTAGAGAAATTAGCTAGAGCGTCAACATAGGCACAGCAAGAGCTATCCAATTGAAGAGTGACTTGAGAAGCATCCCGATCCATGAGGGTTTTGTAGTGGATCCTAAGGTAAATTATTTGAAAGTATGATTTCACCAAAATGATTAACTAAAATTTACTAATATATGTGTAGTGTGGGGATAGTTAATGTAAGATATGAACAAATGTAATAAAATAAATAAATGTAGTAAAGAAAATATGTAAATGATATAAATAACTATGCAAAAGGAAATGCTAACCTTAATATGCAAGAAGGAAGAGGAAAGAACTCGGTCAAATAATAGATGCTCAAAAGACAAGTCATAGAGGTAATCGAAAATCCAGAAGCAGGAACAACTATGTAGAAGTCACAACAAGGATGGATCTAGAAGATATAGCTAGACTAAAGTTCGTGAAGAGGAACCGGGGTGTTTGTGGGTGCTCTAGTCTATAAATTGGGTTCTTTGGTCTATGTAAAAATTTTGAAACTGATATTCATAGGGATGAGAGGTGGTCCAAAACCCTCATTTTCTATTGCATCATATTTGTTTTCATGTGCCAAATGTCACTAATAATCCAAGATGATGAAAAGACCTACAAAATACCAAAAGGAGTATCAATACCCTATAAAAAGAAAGATGCAAATGAGCATAGGTCAGACTAACATCAGCTTTCACAATAGTGGGCTTACTAAATTGAGCATTGCATTACATTTTAGACCCAAATGTAGTTCTGGTGAGTGTGTGCATAATGTGTCGTAGGTGATCTTATTCCAATCACACTTTGTGAAGTAGTGAGAAATAACTAAATGTAGAAAATGTAATAGTATGTGTGCATGGAATAAAATAGAATCCCTCCCCCTATGAATTTTTGTGTAGATGTCTTAGCCTTGTTCCTTGATGATGGATCTATGTGGATGCAAGTGATCTCCAATGTAATATATGGATGCAACTCTAGATGAGTGATAGTAGTAAGTGATATTAGGTCCATCATTGTGGTCTAATAACTTTATATTTATAAGGTTATCTTGGTCTAATTTTGTAATTAACCCCCGAAATGGCCGACCATAAGAAAGATAAAGATCTCAAATGGATAAAAGATCCCAAAAAGTGGTGGGAAAGCTCTAGAAGGATTGGCATGCCCCTAGTGGGACCAGGGTTCCAACGGGTGCCCCAATACTAATCTAGGTGCCCCAATCGAGGCTAAAATAATGTGGGAAGACAGGAAGTTGGCTAGGAATATGGATGCAAGAGGTCGGTAATGATGAAACAAAATAAAATAATATGGACAAAAGACTGGGGTTAATTAGTACCTTATTCATTCAAGAACCTTATAAATATTAGTATGAGATTGGGATAAATAATGTCTACAAGCATGATTTTGTGACTACAATCACTAAGCAAGAAAACTAGCAATTGACATCTATCATTGGCATATTTTCTATCTTTCTTGTTTCCTATTAGTTCTTCAACACCCTACAACCTAGTTTGATCTTTATTGCTTTATCATTATTGAATCTGGACACCAATGCCTAGACAGGATGCTAGCATCTAGGTGTCCTCATCCCCTTTGAGTGACCCGACCTCTTTGTATCTTCTTGACCCTCTTTTGGGCCTCTTTTTTATCTTTTGGGAATATTGTTTTCTTATGGGTCGGCCTTTTAGTTGTCAATTGAAAAATTAAAACAAGGGAATCATATAAATATAAAGCTATGTGACCATAATAAAGGACCAAGATCTAATAATCTATTATCACCACCTAAATTTACATCCAAAGGAATTCTAAGAGCATCAAGGCATCCATTCAAAGACTCACTAAAGGGACAAGGGACTCTATTTTCTACATAGACGTTATTGGAGCTCAAAATTGCACCCATCCTAGATTAGGATGAACTGGGGCTTTGAGGAAACATGTGATTGTCTCCAAGTTGTGGGACTTATGCTTGAGACAGACCTCCGGAGAAGGTCACTTCCTCTACCTATTCCTCTGCTAAATCTACTCCTACAAATGGAAATGTGTCTACCATAACTAATCTACGATTCCAAGGGACTAAGGTGAGAAGGAGATGCATGAAGGGGAAACCTAAGCTAATCAAAGGTGATAACACAATAAAGAGGGGGATGAACACACTTGATTAACTAAAATATGAATTTTAGGAGATAATTTAAATAATTACATAATGAAATAACTAATATAAATTGAAATGTAAATTACAAACTAATTCATTTGATATTTTAAATGAATTGAAATAATTGAAATAGGGGAAAAATGTATTAACATAAAAAAATGACTTACCTTGCTATTATATATGACTGATCGAGATGATGTACGAATGGACTAGAGTATAAATGCACACCTCCATAAATTGTAGCAAATGGATATTTGGCTAGACTTTGGCACCTATGGGAGGATTAGGGAACTTTTGGGCACCCTAGTCTACGCGTATGTGTGCCTTAGTCTATGAAAAAGCTCAAAAACTGAGCATGAGTTAGTCACTAGATCTTCACAATAACTTAGTATTTGTCATGTGTATGTTGTATTAGCTTCACCGATGTCAATGTAGATCTCCGATGAATAATATCCCATGAAACCCCACACAAAATCATCAAACCCTAAAGAAATAAAGATGTAAATTAATGGGATGTATTTTCCTCATGTGCCAAATGGATGGACTTACAATTGAGAACTACACTACATCTCACACCTGATGTAGTTCTATTTTCATGTGTGTGCAATCATGTGCCTCGGGTTCTGCTAGTGCCAATGACACCAAAGTAACAAGCAATATCTAGATGTAGAAATGCAAATGGTGGATGGAATAGAATGAATACAATCCTTCCTATGTAGTGTGTGATGTAGAATAGTTCCTAAATATAGTCCCTTACCTTAGTAGATATTTATCCCTTAGTATAAGTAGTCCACCCTTAAGATAGTTTGTATGTTGTGTTTACATAGGGATCTCTTGTACAAATTTCGACACTAATGACCCGACATCTTGACTAGTACCTATGAGAATGAGGAGAAAACCATAAATCGACCTCATAACTCTAAATGAGCACCAAGTGAAATCAAGAGAAGGGATCCTAAAATAAGAATTGGGGCACTTTAGGTCACCCCAATCCCTTCCTAATCACCTAGTCAAAGACTAGAGATGGTCATTGAGTAAATAAAGATGACTCTGAGACTCCATGAGATATGACCCTAATCTGTATGAGTAACTCGACAACTCATTTGTGTCGAAACTTAATGATAGCGGCGAGTAAAATGACAATAGGACTAGGGGATGAGCCTTTAGTGAATACTTTTTTTTACACAATATCCATATATAAATGAAATACTTGTTGGTATAATAGTAGTAGTAAGTGATTGATTTTGTGACTACATTTTCCCCCAATTTATGTTGGTGAGTGGAAATCTTGGTAACATAAAGTAGATAGAGATGCATACATGAGGGAGATCAATAGAATCCCATGTTTTAGTAGAACGGTCATATGTGGTAGTAAAAGTGTGTTAAAATAACCATATAGCATGTCAAACCATGGATCAGCATGTTGACCCTTGTAATGTAGTAAAAAACATAATAGTGTGATGAAATGCACTAAATGAGAGTGATGATTGTAATGTTTAATGGTTGATGATTTCGAATGCATATGATGAAGATAATATGGAGTAGGAATGATCAATTCCCAACTCGATTTTGTATATATTAATAATTGATTTGGAGGATTTGGGTGTCTTGCCACTAGAGGAAGAGTATAGGGAGAAAAGTGTGTTATTTTTCAATCTCTAACTACATCCTTAATATCTAGCCACTTCGCAGATAGACTCGGATCAAAATTTTGTGGTTTTTAGATTCATATACATTCGATCAAATAATAGACCTTTATGGTATTTTTATAGAAAAGGAATTCTTACCCCCACTCCACAGGTATCAACTGCAATGTGATGGCTTCCAAGTTAGGTTATCTCGAAGCAAACATCAAATAGATGGAATGACTTCCCAAGATTGGTCATCTTAGAAAGTAATGAATATATCTCCCAAGGTAGGCCATCTAGGAGGACATATGTATTATATCGTATTGATTGGATGATGGTTGTTAGAGGTTTGAATGCGTTAATAGATTGATTGATTGTCTTGATTGGTTACTCGTAGAGATATTTTACACTATGTTATATAATTAGGGGTAATTAACATGAAATTGATGTATGAAAATATTTTAACGCTTGTTTCCCTGGGTTAGGTCATTAGGGGGAAGTGATGAAATGTTTCGTAGGGGATTTGTGAGTTTTTTTTTCCCGAGTTAGGTCGTTAGGGGAAGTAATGGTGAAATGTCATATGGTTGATTAGTAAATGTTTGAAAATGATGAATTGGCAATGTTAATTGAATGCATGGTGATATAAGGGGAATTATAGGATGACCTCAATGATATTCCCCCTTTTGGTGAAAGGTTTAGTGATGACAAGAATGAACACTAATCGAAAGTAAGCACAAGATAAATAGGAAGTGTGATAAAGATTGTCAAAATGTGTGTGTATTGATTAAAGGACAATGTGAAGGAGATATAACGCATGTGTAATGTGTATGGTATGATGGTAGGAAAAATTCTAAAAATAATGCCACAAACGGGGTGTAAATTAGAGTAAAAATGCTCAAGCTTTGACAAACATCGTATAAATGCGTATATTAGTTGCAAGAATAAACATGAAATAATGACCATAGTAAAGTGGGTGATGAAAAGTAACTATAAGTAGTGAAGTGAAAAAGTTATTAGTCACTTCATTTTTCTTTGACGCGATTGTGATATTGAGCACTAAGTGAGTAAAGATGCCGCAAGTGAGAGAAAAACATCCTAGTTGGTTTGAGATGGTGGCGATCCGTTGTAGCATCCCATACTACGAAGACTTGGTAAGTGTGGTGTTTTTTGAAAAATGTATGGTGTAGTAGTCATTTCTATTGAATTTTTGCAAGTGTGAGTTTTTATTTTTCTTATCATTTAAGACACATCTGTGAGGGCACATATGACCCCAAGTATAGGAGCAACCTAATCGGGCACTAGTGTCATGCTCCCAGGCATCATAGTCCTCTATCTAGGCACCCCGATCTAGAAAGTGTGTATGTGGACTATAACAACACAATTGATATTTCTAGTGTATATTAATGTAATAGTTAGTGTAATGAAATCGTATAATGTTCTAACACTATGTTTTTATATTTATATGTTATGTAGAGGATATTCACTTGAGGGAGTTCCGTAGTGGTCGTCATATGAGTACTTTGCTTAGGTTGGTCTTGTCGGATGATGAGTGGGGTGTTATAGAATATTCTAGCCTATGCAAAATAACACGGATGGGGGATGTGCCCCACAATATGCCTATGTTGACAACATTATACAAGAGGTGCTGTGAAAATATGTGTACATTTTGGTTTCCTATGGACAAGATGACAATTACTTTAGAGGACGTGTATCACATACTATAATTGTCAATTGTTGGGGAGAGAGTACATGTTATGCCATTGGAGGACATGAGAGAGACATATGCGATCTAATAGATGGTATTTTTAGGGGACTTAAGTAACTACCAAGGCCCATATCAATTTGGATGCTATCTTGAGGTTTGGGGTTCTACATTTGCACAAATTCATAGCATTTATTGTGGCTTTGCTTCATCTATAGTCCTAGAGGGATGAGGTGTAGGCATCCCGTATAAGTGGCACGATATATGTTGGCAAAAATGGAATATATGTGGATATAGACAAACTAGTTGGGAAATCTTATATCCTCAACACGCAATAATGGGATCTGAGTCTAAGGCAAAGAAAGCTCTCCTAACCTGAATTGGTGTAATGGATCATTTAGATATAATAGCTTCTCGGAGGCTCCAATCAATGTCGAGCTCTACTGAGATCCTATCTATTGGTTGTTGGATACGTGGAAAGTGACATGTAGGTGCTTCGTGTATATTTCCAGACAAGGTCATGGAAAATGGTAGTGAGAGGTGTAGTGGATTTATAAGAAACTATGGGTGGTTTTCTGGTCTAGCCCAGAAAATATTAGCTTGATTGGCTTCTATGTTTAATGCGGAAAATTGTGTTATGATATCTAGGCGGGAGTGGTGAGGATCTAAATACCAGCGTATGTAAACTGGTGTCAATATTTAACTGACTTAGCAGGCCCATTGGGTTGTGGGACCTGGGGATCACAACCATGAGTTCATGGTTGTTGTGGACCTATTATGGTCATGTGAAGAATCAATCTCTTCTTCCGACTATCCAATAGTCATAAGCCTTTTCAACTTCTATGTTTAATATCGGAGTTGTGTGATCTTCTCATAATACCTTACGGGTGTTCTGGAAACTTGTATACGTAACCTTTGTGTCTATGTCGATGAGAAGGTCTCCTGCATTTGGCTGTGGAACTAATGGATCACAACCAAATATTTGTTCTCTTTCGGGTTCTTGTATGGTCATGCGGATATCCTATCAAGGCAATCTATAGTTGGGTTGACTTGACCAGAATGTGTATGCTTTGTCATCTTCAATATTCAATTGTCTCAATTGTTCACTAATTGCTTGTGGGTTTATTGTCATTTGAAAGACCTGAATCCTAAGCCCTTGATCTATATCCATTAATGTTGTGAAGAGATTTGGCTGAGGTACTACCGGTTCGAATACGTAATCCTCTGGGCTCTCTGGGTCCCATAATTGTCATGCAAGAGATAATCAAACTTTAACTTAAACAAGTAAACTAACTATGAAAGATATATCTACACTATGCTTATATTCCTTTTTTTATTTTTGTATTTTCAATGATGTATATTTGAATGAAATTTAAAGAGCAACTATTCTAATATATTCAGATAATGAACAATTAATCTAATAACAAAATTAAAACAAGCAAGTTAGCCTGATATAGCTATTTTCCTGTGCACTTGTGAATTTATCCTAAATATTTAAATAACTAACTAATTTAATCGAAAGACCTTCAATCTTACCTCAGAAGTGAGGAATAAATCACAACTTCTCAAAAGCTATCATTCCCCATAACTTCCCTGGTAATATTGAAAGCAAGCTTTAACTAAAATAAAATGATTTGCTACTCTATTTGATATATTGTAACTACAACTTTGATAGTTCAAACCTGGAGTTTTACAGAATGGTAAATCTAGTTGTGTCATGACTTGTCCCCTCAGTGTGATCTCTTTGTTCCTTCGTGTTCTCGTGAATCCAGAAAAGTGTGAATGTGATAGCGTCAGCAGAAGAAGATACTCGAACAATGGCAGCTTTGGATATAAACCAAATAAAATGCAAGTAAGAGAGGGATAGTGCAAGTGAATAGAGCTTGACTATGTGATTCCTAGCAGGATTTATTGTGGGGATACAACACAAATATACCAAGAATTCTAGGATCTATTTCTTGTGACAAAACAACAACCTACAACTCTAAGATTATCAAATGAACTCTAATCTAGAACTGAAACTATCTTATGCTAAGCTGATTATGTAGGATAGCAATGGAGCAAAATGAAAGTGTGAAGATCAAATGATCTCTAAAGCAGAAAGGAGAGGAGAGAGGGCTAGAAATTCATGCAAAATCTAAACCTATTGAAACTTATGGAAGAACTTCAAAACACACTGAATAATAATTCATAGAGGGAGAGGGGCCATTTGCTTGTAAACAAGCTTGGTATTTATAGCATTTGGATTTACCAGAGGGTAAGTTTGAATTGAACTCTTTTATCATAAACAAAGAGAAATCACTATTTACTAGGTGGCTAAAACATAAATGCAAGCAAGAGTGGTTGAGAAATGCGAGTGCCAAATTGAATTTTTTTTTACATTTGAAAAAATCATCGAAAATTCTAGAAAAATGCATGCACAGACCACCACCCTACCACATGGGGGTGGTTTACAGGACCGCCACCCTATCTTGGGTGGTGGTCATGGGACCACCACCCAGGTAGGGGTGGTCCTGTAACTTAAAGACTAAAATGCAAGGAAAAAGGGGGCAGAGGTTAGAACAAAACATGCAAAAGCTGGATAAGGCATTTTAGGATGCAAATGTATACTTGGTGAGATTTTCTAGATTCCGAACACCTTGCGAAGAGATCTGAATCATCATTGGGGTTTTTGTAACCTCTTTCTCTAGTAGTATAGTACCTACATTTTTGGGTACGTACATATTTCCCCCTCGGAGAAGCATTTTAGCCATGAAGAGGCATAAAATGGTGGGTCCAGTATGGTGGTCCCAAAATGGGGAGTTAGAAGCTATACCTGACATGCCCATGTGTCCAAAATGTCACCATCCAAATTCCCACTATCTGTAAAATGAAAAAGGGACTCAAGTGTAGATAGATAAAATAAATCAAAAAATAAATACTAAATTAAAATGAAATGAGGACTTACCATTTGCGTGGGGATAAGAACTTACCTCTGTCGGCACTCCAACTCTATGAAAAAAACATTCAAAACAAGTTAGAATATTATATATATATATATATATATATATATATATGAGCTCATTTTCCTATTCATTTGCATGTGTTGATTTGGTGGTTTTTGAGCTCTGGGACCCACGGTAACCATTTTTGATGAGAGTATAGTCAAAATGTTCATTGTGAGATCATGATCATGCCTCCGAGAGCAGGAGACATCGACCTACGAAAGTCTCAGGTTAGTTTTTCTCAATTTATTGTTTTTAAACCTAAAATATAGAAATGTTGAAATCTTTGTCTTGGGGGATTATTTTTGGAAATGTTAGTTTTAAATGAGTCTCTAGGGGGCACCCATAGGGTAGGTCTTTATTTTGTCAAAAAATGATGTATTTTTGCTTTTTTTAAAGTGTTTTTAGGGCTTTGGGGGCACATTCGCGATTCGGGACATGGACCACCCCGCACGGTGGCAGTGGGACCATGGGACCACCACCCCTATGATGGTGGTGGTTACAGGACCACCACCTCATAAGGTGGTGGTTACATGGACCACCACCCCTTAGAAGGTGCGGTGGTGGTTAGAACCGCTTTGCTCTGGTGGCGGTTCTAAACAGAATGCAAAAAAAAAAAGATGTATTATTTAATTGTTTTTGCATTTTTGACATTTTTATATGTTTTGATGATTTTTCCTATTGGATTATGTTACTAACTTACTCTTTTTCTCTGTTTTGGGTGGATGCGAAGAAGGAGGAGTATATCAGATGGAGTAGAGAGAGGGAGTGTGATTGGCTCCCAGCAGTGTTAGAGGCACTGACCCAGACAGAGCGAGACACTCTGCAGAGGGCCGGTATTTGGAGGATCACACAGGTTCCTCATGTTGCGCCTACTAGTCACATATTGTGTGACTTATTTTCATATTGGGATGCAGATCGAATACCTTCCGGTTTCCAAGTGTTAGGGGTGAGTGGACTATCACCCTGGAGGATGTCTATCACATATTGGGGGTTCCATTCTTGGGAGGTGGTTGTCTCTTAAGACAACAGTATCCAGGTCTCAGATAGTTCAGTGGGCTACCTATATGGGAGATGTTGTTGTCTCCATGGGCTCGAAGAAGGGGGTGAAGGTCCATTCCATTGTTGCTTCTCCTATCCCTATGATCCGCAAGGCTATTATGGGTATCTTGGCCTCACGGTTGATTGGGGATAAGGGAGGGGATACTCTCTTATATTGTTGGGCTCCCATTATTACATAGATTGAGGCCCATGGCCATGTTTATGCTTGGGGAGTAGACATTCTTGGGACCACCTACCATGATTTATATAGGGTGGTCAGATTACGGGGCAGTCATTGAGTCACCCTACTCTAGTTATGAGTTGGGTGTATGAGCGCATCATTCCCTATGGGAGAGGTGTACTAGTAGAGGATCCGGGGGGTTGTCAGGGCAGCGAGGTGGATGGGGATGATAGTGCTCAGGATGCCACACCAGCCAGTGGCTTCTCTACTATTGCAGACATGGAGGCCACTCCTTATCAGGCCATGGCAGGGTTATGGGGAGAGGAGACACATACACATTGACTGCTATTCTACAGGTCAGTAGTAGATAGGATAGATAGGGGAGTTGGAGACTCACCCTTTTGATAGAGTACCTCAGTAGTTTGGCCTCCCTTACATTGATATGCTTCCTCCAGTGGGGCCAGTGTACAGGTACTATTCTGTTCGAGGCCGGGGGAGGTCCTAGAGGAGATCGAGGTTGGACCACGGTTACTCCTGGAGTTCCCATTGTAGTTAGGTGGGTGGTTTGTGCTCGAGGGGCAGCCGGTGCTCCTCGAGCACCCTTACTTATGATCGGAGCTGCTCTCTACTCTTTAGTGGGGGGGGAGATGATGAGCCCATTGATGTGGACTCAGACTCTGAGGAGTTCACAGGAGGGAGACAGAGGAGGAGATGAGGGGGGATGGTGGGAGGTGGACCGGGATGGGGGATGGATGAGGAGGATGAGAGTGATTCTGAGTGGCATGACACTCAGGATATCTTGAGGGCCGAGAGGGTAGGAGGAGAGTGTAGAGAAGGTGACCCTGATCTCAGAGGAGTTTCCTTCTCAGGACATTAGGGGAGATGATGAGTCCATGGCAGGACGTCATTTCTTTCTTGATTTGGGGGAGGTTCCACAGTCCGTGTGCAGCATGTGTCTGTAGTAGTAGCGCAGATCCTAGAGACCCTACCTAGATGCCTGGAGATCCGAGTGAGTTACTACTCTTTTCTCAATTTTGTTTAGCTAGAAATGTTTAGTTGATATTTCCTTTTTGTTGTTTTCATTTGTTTTTTTACTTTATTTTTGTGATTTTCTAACTTGTTATTTCTCTTTTTTATTTGCAGTGACTGCTGAGGGATGGCGAGACTTGATTCACCAGTGTGTGTGACACCCTGTTTCCCCCTCGAGAGTACTCGGGCCAAGCTTACTAAGGACGTTGGAGAGCCTCAAAGTGCTGGCCGACATACATATGATGTGTTTTCCCCTATCTGGAAGGTGGAAAAGTTAGTGACCTCCTTCATGCTTGGTAGGTAGGATATAGGACTACTTGAGCATCTTGATGAGGTGGAGTCATTCTCATAGTGAGACCACAGCTAGTGGCCATGATCATGAGCACTCAGTTCATTCAGAGCGTCATCATCATAGCAGAGTCCTAGATGCGATCATGCACCCTCTGAGGGATCCCACAGGGATTGAGAGGCCATTTGGTCTTTTTGTAGTGATTTTGCTAGATGTTTATATGGGTTGTTTTTGTATTTTTTGGGCTCATTGAGCATTTTGACCATGCCTAGTGCATGATGGCATTGTATGTAGAACATGATATATATATATATATATATATATATATATATATATATATATATATATATATATATATCTAGATCTTCTTGTATCTAGAATTTTTGTGATTCGTTTCCCATGTGTACACTAGATGTTTTTTTAGAATCTTTGTTTTTATATGCTTTTTAGAATGTATGCAATGGATGACAAGTGATAACAAATGTTGAACATAATGTTTCTCTTTTTTTGTTTTTTTTGTAATGCTGATATGTGATGATGTAAACATATTGTAGTACTAAACTTTTGGCTTCTTTGGGAAATGTTTGTTGCTTCTTCTTGTTTTGGAAAAATGTGATGAATATATAGTGATAATGAGATGAACTTGCCCCACTCCTAACTCCACTGCAACTAGTAAGATGTGAGGGCTCAACACCAAGAGTTGGGAAGGGCACAAATTATATGAGTTTGAATGAATGAAAATGATGAGAGAAAGACAAGGTTTTGACAGAAATCAAATTTAGACCTTGCGTACTTACTCTTACTCAAAACTACTACATAGTTCAAAATGCAACTTACTTTCCAGTTTATCTAGACTTAGATCCATGGATGGCAACTTGGTTGACAAAAAATCTGGTTTTGAGGATTTGATCTCTTTGGAATTTGGATACTTAATTTCACTTAATACACTTTTTGCATTTTTAAAATATTAATATTCATTAATTTGTGTGAATGGACCCCCTACACCCTGTCTCATGCTACTGGTAGGAAGCATGGGCTCATCACCAAAGGTAGGACATAGGTGAGTAAGGGCACTTCTTTCCTTTCTCAACCTCACATCACTAGTAAGAGATGCGGGCTCATCACCAAAGGTTGGTGGGGCAAAGAAGTGTGTAAAATAAAATATTCTATTTTGTTTAGTATTTTTTATTTAATTTGACATTTCTGATTTGTGATTTTGGAGTATCCTTGTTTCAAAGAGATGTAAGAAGGATAGATGTGACACCAAGAAGCTTCTAGAATAGACCATAGGTAAGAACAACTTAACCTAGTAGAAAAGAATGAGTATGACCAAGTATGCAGGCCTTGGTATGGTTTTTGTCAAGACTTTGTCTGTCGAATTGATGAAATGATTTTGAAACTATTTGATGATATTATGAAAATTGAAGAGATATGATTTGAATGCTTTTGCCAATATTTTCAGAAGCTTATAATGAATTTCTTAAGAATAAGTTCCTTGACCACAAAATTTATGAAATGAGTGAACAAAATGAAACAACTAAGTGACTAATGCAATGTAGGTAGATATAATATACAAATGGTGATGTTGATGACCTATGCGTAAAACCATTTAAGATGCAAGGAATTGATAGTTTCATTGAATTCCTCACCTTCTAGTGTACACAAGAGATACACACCATTTCCGTAGTCTTTCATGACTCGATATGGGCCCAACCACTTGGGCCGAATTTCCTTCCTTCACTGGTTTTCTTATCAATCCGGTTGTCTAGTCTTAGAACTAGATCTCCCTCATATATTTCTCATTCATAGACCTTTTTGTTATATTTCCAGCACATCCGGTCAGCATAGGCTCTGTGCCATTGTTTGATTTAGCCTGGCCTCATCAAGGCTTTCTAGTTGAGAGAGGCATGCCTCTCTATAGGCTTCTTCTCCCAAAATCCCTTGTAATGAGATGCGGAGACTAGGTATTTCGACCTCAAGCGGGAGAACTGCTTCTACCCCAAATACTAATGAGAAAGGGGTTGCCCCTGTTGGTGTTCTTATTGAGGTTCGATGGGCCCACAAGGCCGGGTATAATTTTAAATGCCAATCCCATTTGTTCTCCTTAACTATTTTGAGGAGAATAGATTTTAATGTTTTGTTTGTGGCTTCAGCTTGTCCATTGGCTTGAGGGTAATAAAGAGAGGTATATGATGGTTTATCTTGAATTTTTTACATAACTCATGGACCTCATCATTCTTAAAGGATGTGCCATTATCTGAGATAATGACTTGTGGGACACCACCTGTAAATGATTTGATTCAAAATGAACTTAGCGATTACAAAACCTGGTACGGTGGTGAGAGGCATGGCCTCTACCCATTTAGTAAAATATTTTGTGGCCATGATTATAAAGTTATGGCCATCTATTGATGAGGGAGAGAATTTCCCTATCAAATCTAGGCCCCACATGGAAAAGGGCCATGGGGTTGCGATTGGTTGTAGAGCTTGTGTTGGCATGTGAATCTCGTGGAGAATTCTTGGCATTTATGGCACTTTGCACACAAATTCTACTGCATCATGTTCCAGTAGAGTGGGCCAAAATAGCCCATCTGATGTATTTTGTGAGTAGTGGCATGGCCACCAAAGTGGCCTCCACATATCCCACTATGGGATTCATAAAGAATATTTTTGGATTCTTCCATGTCAACACATCTTAAAAGCATTCCATCGAAGGCTTTACGATAGAGCACTTGTTCTAAAATAACATATTTAGCAGTGATAATGCATAACCACCTTCTTTGTTGTGATGTGGCACCTTCTAGGTATGTATGGTCCATGATAAAATTGATGATGTCAGTGTACCAAGGACATATAGAGATGGGGGGTCTGGTTTTGACAAAATATATGCATTCATCGGGAAAGTCTAGATCTACCAGATCACCTCCATCTAATGGATTGTCAGCTAACTAATCTGTAATGATTTGTCCCTTAATGGATTTCTAGGTTTACAAATGTTAATTCAAACTCACCCATTAAGGTTATGAAATCATCCAACCTTTTTAGATAAAGACCCTTGCGTGAGGAATGTTCATAAATGATCTGTCTTTACAATGACCCTTGTTTCTTGATTTAACATGTAATGTCTTAAACATTTCATTGTGAAGACTATGGCAAGGCATTCTCTTTCTTTGTGTGTAACATGTGTTTCATAATCAAGCAACATCCGGCTAATGAAATAGACTACACATTCTCATTTATCATTGTCTTCTTGAGCCAACATGCAGGCTAGCGAGACATCAGTAGCCCATGAATACAAGATCAAAGGATGATCTGGTCTAGGAGGCATTAGCGTGGGAGGAGACAACAAGAAGTGTTTAACTACTTTGAAGGCCTCGTTGCATTCTTCTGTCCAATCAATGCTATAATATTTCTTTAATAAATTGTTGATTGGATGAACAACAAAACTTAAGTCGAATGAACCTTCAATTGCACCAAGTTTCCCAAGAAATGATCTAATACCAGACTCATCTGATGGTGGAATCATTTCAAGAACAACCCAATTTTGGCTGGATCAACATCAATCCCTCATGATGATATAATGTAACCCAGAAGCTTTGCCTCCTGTCACACCAAATACGCATTTCTCTGGGTTCAATGTGATGCCATATTCGATCAATCATGAGAGAATGATACGAGTACTTCTAGGGTGATCACAATGCTTCTTGGCCTTGGCCAACAAGTCATCTACGTAGGATTCCACAATTTATGAATAAGGTCATGGAATATGTATGTCATTTCCCATTGGTATGTAGCACCCGGCATTCTTAAGACCGAATGGCATGACAACGTAACAATAAGTTCCCCAAGGAGTTATAAACATGGTCTTGGCTTGATCTTCTTTAGATATTTTGATTTGATTATATCCCGAGAATCCATCCATGAGAGACAAAAGCTCAAATCCAGTTGTTGCATCAACAATGATGTCGATGGATGGCAATGGGAAGTCATCTTTGGGGAAAGCTTTATTAATGTCCCAAAGTCTATGCAAATGTGTATCTTCCCATTCTTTTTTAGAATAGGGATGATATTAGATACCCATTGTGAATAGTCAACTTGGTTTGATGAATCCCACCTGGAGAAGTTTCATTACTTCTTCTTTCACCATGAGAGCCACTTTTGGTTTCATTGGTCTCGACTTTTGTTTAATTGGCTTTGCATCTGGTTTGGTGACAAGATTATGTACCACGATATGTGGTGTAATTCCCATCATTTCTTTGTAATTAAATGTGAAAGCCTTTTGATGTTCCTTGAGGATCTGGTATGTATTTCTATCTCCTCTGGAGTTAACGAGGATCCCAACTTCAAAATATTTGGTTCTTCCTCCATTCCAATATTTATGTCAATCATTCCTTCGATTAAGGAAGTGTTGCCTTCTTCAAATTCAAGCGGGGCCGGAGGTAGTTCCAAACTTTCTCCATTCTCTACCTCGTAGATATCGAGATTCTTTTGTGGGGAGATTCTATCATGGGATTTCCAAAATAGGAAGAGGAATGTGGGATTAGGGAAAAATCCACTATGTGATGAGCGAGTGAGATGTAGCTCCACATAGGCATTTAGATATCCAAGAGTGACTCTATCATTGTCAAAGTGATCTAGGATAGAAAACTCATTCTCAGCTTCTATATGTGTCAGAGGGTTTGTTGGTATTTTACACCAATGGTTCAGTATGAAGTGATACCATGAAACTTGTATTTTCCAACTCACTTGCTTGGAGTGAAATGGGAAGCTGAGGTTGCTATTGAATCAACGAGAAGGTTTTGTTCTCATGGGATTGCTTTGATTGATATGAAGTTGAATCCTTTGGTTAGATCTAATACCATTTTTTATAGAGTTGTAAGTGTTCAACTCTAGTCTCATATACCTCAGAGACTTGGTTTGTGACTAGTTGTGAGTCTCCTAGCACTCTAATGTTATCAACACCCATCCTTTTGGCTATGATGAGGCCAAGGAGGAGGGCTTCATACTCAGCCCCATTGTTTGTACATTCAAAGTTTAACTTAAAGGAAAAAGGTAGGATCTTTCCCTCGGGAGAAGTAAAGATCACACCTGCCCCAGCTCCAAAATGACATCTAGCTCCATCAAGTGGAGAGTCCAATATTTTCTTGGAAAAATGGATGTTGGGACATTCTTCACATCTGTTTCTTCTGCCTCGGTTACTTCTACCATACAAACTTTGTCATCTGATGGAAGGGAACCAATTCCTAGGGTGTATCCCATACCCATGGAATCAAATGGTAGGAGAATGGGTAGATCTTTCTCTAGTAACTCAAAAATTTTTGTGGTAGTCCCTAATGATACCATTTCTATGACGTTAGTCTCATTTTTGAGTGTTGGAATGCCTTCGACTAGATTCATAATTTCTAATTCTATTGTAGGTATCAATTTTCTTCTAGTTTTGAATTGATTGGTTTGTTAAGTTGATTCATTGGGAGTTCAAACTCAGAGTGAATGCCTGGTCTCTTCTTCAAATCTACTAGGTGTATATCGAATGGTTTTGGGTCACCTTGTGCCACAAATATTTTCCCTAGGTGTAAAAATCTTATTTCCTGGAATAACGTGGAAGGGATTGCCTTCATGCGGTGTATCCATGGTCGACCGAGGATCATATTATAGTTGGTTTCCCGATCTATAATATAAAATTTGGTGAGGACTGTCTTGGGTCCTAAGGTGACTGGTAAAACTATAGGTCCCAATTGAAGTGGCCTTGAGGCTATCATAACCTCTTAGCGTATTTCGTGTTGTGGAACAATTTGTTTCTCCATATCCTAGCTTTTGAAGAAAAGTGAAGGGGACTATGTTAACTTGCTTCCCCATCATCAATCATTGCATGCTTAACATAATTATTATAAACCCATACCTATAAATGTAAGGTTGGGTCACCTCTACGTGTAATTTCAGCATTCTGTTGGCATTTTTCTTATATCAAATATAAACTCAGTATCCCTATCTGGCTGCCCTGGAGGGTAGACATCAAAGTCTACATGGTTTACTTGCATTTTTCAGGAGGAGTGATGTTAATTAGATGACCAAGACCTAATGCTTCTAAGAGAGCAGCCCTATGGGTGGGAGAGTTCTTCAACAAATCCAAGAAGGAAATGTGAGAGAAGGTCTTTGTTAGGTCATTAATTAGATCGTAAGCACCTATGGGTTTTACCAATGTTTGTTGAATGTTGTCTAGTTCTAATGGATAGTTTGGAACTAGTTGAGAAGAATAATCTCATGTTCTTGTTATGGTTTCTACGTGTAGCTCGGTATCTAACTCTACCAGACCAACTATCTTGGTTTGTGGTCGAGTTCCTAATTGGGGTGCGACCGGTGGATTTAATGAAGTTGAGGCTTCATGATCATTATTTCCTATCATAACACCCTTGTTCATCCCATTTGGATCTAACCTGTTATTGTTAGAGTGATTTGGGAGTGGATCGTTAAAAATCTTGAGGGGTGCATTTTGAGGGGAAACTTCCTATATAAGTGTTTGGCATGGGTAATGCAAAATTTTAAAAACATATCTATAAAGAGTTGTCTTTGGTCTTCTAGAAAAATGTTGCATGAATTTATTGTAGTCATGGAAAGTCCTAGTATCATGGCCTTGAATCTTGTGGAAACCACAATACAAGTTGGGATTATAGTTTTGAGGTTGTTGATTTGAAACTTGTTGTGGTCCAAAACTCTTGATTAGGTTGTTGGTTGTTAGAGTTAAAATTTTGAGGTTGTTGCCTTTGGTTTTGATTTTGATATCCAGTTGGGTTTTGATTTGGACCTTGTGTCTAGATTTTCCATTGTTGTTGTTGTTGTTGTTGTTGTTGTTGTCGTGATGGATGATTAAAATCCACCGCATTTGATTGTTGGAGTAAAGTTGTTATTTCATTGATTGTTAATGGGTGGTGAAATGTTTACGACATTTTCCCTTTTAACCTGTCTATTACTCCATCTGTTGTAACCCCATGGTTTTGTTAAGGATCTTGGGTCCTTGATTGGTATTCCCGGCATTAGGATAGGTCGTAGTGTTTTGATTGGGAGTGATTAATTTCCCATTTGTTCCATATGTCTTACGACCACTATCTATTGCCGCTTGATCTATTCGGAGGCACTCTCGAGTACTTCATCATAAGTCCTTAGTGGGAACTTCTAGGACTTCTTCCTTTATCTCTCTATTGAGAGAATGAAGGAATAAGTCACATAGTTCCATTTGATCCATGTTTGGAGCACTTGTTGATGAGTAGAGGACTATATGCGCCATCTTTGAATAAAATGAGCAGCGGATTCATTGTGCTCTTGTTTAATATGTAAGAATTCCTTGATTCCTATTCTTAACAATTTGTTCATATCAAAAGCTTTGATAAACTCTGACACAAGTTGTTTGAATGAGTGTATCGAGGCTTCAGGTATTCTATAATACCAATCAAGGGCAATACCCTCTAAGGTTTTAGGGAATATCTTAGCAACAACCACATCCCAAGGGAGAAATTCTCGAATGGCCATGTGGCATAGGCCTTGATATGTGCATTTGGATCTCCCTCCCCTTTGTATTTAGGAAAATCGGGAAGAGGTCTTGGAAGCATGACACTTCGTATGGTGAAATCTAGAGGCTCTTTTAAATATTCTGAGTAAGTCCCTACCGCATAGGTTTTGACCATCGATGGTGCTTGTTGAGGGGGTGGAGGTGGAATGGGTTGTTGATATGGCATAGCATATGTATTTGCAGGGACATAAGGAAATCCTGTGGTTGAGTGAACATCCCGGAGAGGAGAACATGTCTCCTGTGGTGATTTTGAATAAATGTTTAAGTAGGGAGGAGCATTGCTCTGGTATGGGTTGTTTGGTGCTAAGCCGGGAGGTATCATACTTTCAACTGGAGCAGCATTTGAAAATGTGGTTCTAGTTGGTGTTTGTTGTGGATAGTTATATGAATGTTGAGGAGGCATGCCTAACGTGCCTGTTCCTGTGAGGAGGTCAACTTGGTTGGGATGATGTGGAGGGTTGGGAATTCCTGCTTGCCCAAAATGTGAATTTTGATTTTCTTGAGCAAGTTCTAATCCTCTAACCTTCTCAACTAAGGCTGAGATGACCTCGATTGGTGAAGACACAGTGTTTTTCCTTAATGGTTTTGTTGTACACCTTGAGGTTGTAAGGGTATGGTACCCTACTATGAATTGATCATTACCTGCCAAGCTTCACCAAGAGTATTTCCCATAGGTGGAGGAATGGGGGTGTTTTCTTGGAGCAGGGTATCGGGTTGTGTTTGCAAACTTCCTATAGGTGGGTACATGTTTTGGAAGCATTGTTCACTTCTAGCGTAGCATGCTAAATACTCCTCATCCAAAAATGGGAGTGGATCTGACTTGTCTACTAATTTGTGGTCTGAACAAAACCCGAGGAGATGAAATGGATTCTCCAGTAAACATCATATTGTTAGAGCCTGAGGGCTCTGGTTGTTGTGTTTGTGTGAGCTGATCCAACTCCTCAATTTGGAATGAAGAACTAGAGCTAGTTCTTTGAGGAGGAGTTTGTGATGACAAGTAGTTACTTGAATAGTTGTCAGCCCATGCAGAAAGTGAGGGTGATGGTTGTCTATTTGTTTGACCATAATGTGCTTTGAGACCTGAGAGAGGTCTTCCACCATATGTGTCATATCCCGACATATTCGGGGGGTATATAAATACCCATAAAATAATGGGAAAGAGTGAAGATGGATGAAAGAAATGAAAATAAAAGGGAACAGATTGTTTGTTTCACGTCGGGTTCACCAATTTTGTATGATAGAAAAGTGACATGCGAGCATGAGAATCTACAAGTAGCCCTTCTTCGTACCCGACCTCCCGAGGTCATGTCCGAGACAGCTGGTGGAAATGAAATATATGTGGATATAGAAAAACTAGTTGGGCAATCTTATATCCTCAACACGCAATAATGGGATCTGTGAGTCTAAGGCAAAGAAAGCTCTCCTAACCTGAATTGGTGTAATGGATCATTCAGATATAATAGCTTCTCGGAGGCTCCAATCAATGTCGAGCTCTCTGAGATCCTATCTATTGGCTGTTGGATACGTGGAAAGTGACCTATAGGTGCTTCGTGTATATTTCCAGACAAGGTCATGGAAAATGGTAGTGAGAGGTGTAGTGGATTTATAAAAACTATGGGTGGTTTTCTAGTCTAGCCCAAAAATATTAGCTTGATTGGCTTCTATGTTTAATGTGGAAAATTGTTATGATATCTAGCGGGAGTGGTGAGGATCTAAATACCAGCGTATATAAAACTGGTGTCAATATTTAACTTGACTTAGAAGCCCATTGGGTTGTGGGACTTGGGGATCACAACCATGAGTTCATGGTTGTTGTGGACCTGTTATGGTCATGTGAAGAATCAATCTCTTCTTCCACTATCCAATAGTCATAAGCCTTTTCAAACTTCTATGTTTAATATCAGGAGTTGTGTGATCTTCTCATAATACCTTACGGGTGTTCTGGAAACTTGTATACGTAACCTGTGTCTATGTCGATGAGAAGGTCTCCTACATTTGGCTGTGGAACTAATGGATCACAACCAAATATTTGTTCTCTTTCGGGTTCTTGTATGGTCATGTGGATATCCTATCAAGGCAATCTATAGTTGGGTTGACTTGACCAAAATGTGTATGCTTTTGTCATCTTCAATATTCAATTCTCTCAATTGTTCACTAATTGCTTGTGGGTTTATTGTCATTTGAAAGACCTGAATCCTAAGCCCTTGATCTATATCCATTAATGTTGTGAAGAGATTTGGCTGAGGTACTACTAGGTTCAAATACGTAATCCTGGGCTCTCTGGGTCCCATAATTGTCATGCAAGAGATAATCAAACTTTAACTAAAATAAGTAAACTAACTATGAAAGATATATCTACACTATGCTTATATTCCTTTTATTTTTGTATTTTCAATGATGTATATTTGAATGAAATTTAAAGAGAAACTATTCTAATATATTCAGATAATGAACAATTAATCTAATAACAGAATTAAAACAAGCAAGTTAGCCTGATATAGCTATTTTCCTGTGCACTTGTGAATTTATCCTAAATATTTAAATAACTAACTAATTTAATCAAAAGACCTTCAATCTTACCTCAAAAGTGAGGAATAAATCACAGCTTCTCAGAAGCTATCATTCCCCACAACTTCCTGGTAATACTGAAAGCAAGCTTTAACTGAAATAAAATGATTTGCTACTCTATTTGATATATTGTAACTACAACTTTGATAGTTCAAACCTAGAGTTTTACAAAAATGGTAAATCCAGTTGTGTCGTGACTTGTCCCCTCAGTGTGATCTCTTTGTTCCTTCGTGTTCTCATGAATCCAGAAAAGTGTGAATGTGATAGCGTCAGCAGAAGAAGATACTCGAACAATGGCAGCTTTGGATATAAACCAATATAAATGCAAGTAAGAGAGGGATAGTGCAAGTGAACAGAGCTTGACTATGTGATTCCTAGCAGGATTTATTGCGGGGATACAACACAAATATACCGAGAATTCTAGGATCTATTTCTTGTGACAAAACAACAACCTACAACTCTAAGATTATCAAATGAACTCTAATCTAGAACTGAAACTATCTTATGCTAAGTTGACTGTGTGGATAGGATAATGGAGAAAAATGAAAGTGTGAAGATCAAATGATCTCTAAAGTAAAAGGAGAGAAATTAAACCTAGAGATTATGAAATTCATGCAAAATCTAAACCTATTGAAACTTATGGAAGAACTTCAAAACACTATTTGAATAATAATTCATAGAGGGAGAGGGGCCATTTTCTTGTAAACAAGCTTTATTTATAGCATTTGGATTTGGACCACCGAGGGTAAGTTTGAATTTAACTCAAGGAAAACAAAAATATAAACAAAAATCACTATTTACAAGGCGGCCAAAACATATGATGTAGGGATACTTGAGAGCGTGGACAATATCACAAATGAGCATACCCATTTATTTAAGCTAATGACCATAGCACCAATGACATGTAATGTACTTGAGAGCGTGGACAATATCACAAATGAGCATACCCATTTATTTAGACCATAGCACCAATGACATGAGAGGGAGAGGGATGAGGTGCATGAGGAGACTTGATGAGCCAGAGATTTTTTGGGTAGTGGTCCCTTAACGCATGATGTATTTGCACGATATGTGGATTTGCAGCGTCGAGCTTTTAGAGTAGTCTACGAGAACACCTTATTACGTAGGAAAGTGGAGATGTATTGAGGCCAAAAACAAATGGTTCGAGTTAGTGTCAAGGCATGTAATTCTATGGCTCTCATAGTACCCAAGAGTGATAGTGATGATGATGTTTGATTGATATTATCATATATGATGTGGGGTAGTTGCCCCCTAGTGATGAGATATTTTTGTAACTATGATTATACTCAATATATATATGTTGTTAGTAGCATTTTATTTTTATATTCCCTACGTATGTATGTTATAATGTGACTAATGGGATATGCATGATTGCATTAAATTTTGCTCAATATGTGGAGTTATTAGTATAATTTTATATAAGATGTATGTTTTAGTGATGATTATCGAAATGTTTAACACTCATGTGTATTGATGTAGATGTGTACTATGATGTTGGTATTGATAGATAAAAATGTGTAATGTGAATGATGATAGATATCATATGTAATCCTATTGATGAGTTGAGTGAGATGCATATTTTTGAATGGAACTTGTAATGCGTAGTTAGTGTAATGATGATAGTAAAATGTATGTAAAAATAGATAATGTATGATTGATGTTGTAATGCTTCATGATGAATGATAATGTAATGTGATCGTATTATGTTAGTGTGATGAACATATGGGGAGAATATTATTGATGCCCCTAGTGTGTAAATGAATAGGTGTTTTGAATTAAGACCCTCGGTAGTCAATAATGAGCCACGTAAAGTAAGAGTGCGTCATCGGGAAATGATTAAGTGTGCTAGATGAAACAACGTAGCACATGATGAAAGGTTCTGGAGTAAAACCCTCAACATTTGTGTAAGAACCGTAAGAGCACAAGTGTTTCATTGAGTGGTAAGGTGATATTAATCACCTACCAAATACTAAAGTGGTGCAAAGTGGTGGAAGCATGTGGGATGGAAGCAGTATGAGTGTATGAACTAAACTAAATGTCATATGGAGCTGTAGTGGGATGGAAAAATGTAGAGGGTTGTGGCAGCCAATGTGAAGCAATAACATGATGTGATAGATGAGATGGATGGAGTGGATGTGGTGGATGTGATGGTGTAGCGATGGATGGACGCGGTGGAGAGCACACATGAGTGACAACCTATGGTGGTGGACGCATAATAACCTTAGCATTAGATGGAGGAGATAAGTCAACATGGGTAGAAATGTGTTGATGAGGTAGAGGAGAGAGAGAGATCACTCACGTGAGCTAGAGCCAAAGGAAATTATGCCCTTATCCTCTAATTTTTGCAATTTATCATGAAGGGAAAAACAATCATTTTCCCTTCTACCATTGATGCGATGATAATTACAATAGGGTTGATCATGTTGATGTTGTAATCAATGTTGTGGATGATGTTGGTTAGAATGCAAGAAAATTAATCGCTCAAGAAATAGAACATGCAACACATCATGTGGATGAGCATGATGAGAGAAATGTAATGGCTCATGCAAGATAGATGAAGTAGATGGAGAAGTAATCTTTTGTGGAGGAGGATAATAAGTATGCTTTTGTGATGGAGTAAGTTTAGTTGGCTTGCAAGGTCGATATGGAAACTATGTAGGAAGCTCAACTGATGAAAATGGAGGAGCACTAGATGATGTAATGGAAGTGGATGTAGATGGAGGGTCAATGACATGAGCTAAGAGAATATCTTGTTCTATGTCTATGAATTTATAGCACAAGAGAGTGAATGACTCACATGTATCATATTGAAATATTTTCTTAATCACGGCAATCAAACCATGACATAAAATAAATTGCTCCTCTAGATCAATAGGTTGGAATATTAGTTGATGTATATAAACATTGAACAGTAAGATATAATCCTTGATAGGTTCTAGTGAGCCTTGATGTAAAGTAGGTATGCGATCATAAGTAACTCTAGGACCATTGTTGATGATAAAATGATGGAGGAAAGATTCCTCCATGTCATAGTAACTACTAATGGACCCAGATGGAAGATGAGTGTACCATTGTAAATATTCATCAATAAGACTATGTCGAAAGGACTTAAACAATAACCTATCATTATAATAGGGTTGGATAGCCATGCATTAATTTTGGAGGTGTGAATGAGAGTAACCAATACCATAAAAACATGTGAATGTAGGCATGATAAATTCCTTTGGAAATGTAGAGTTATGAATATTTTTGGGAATATGGTTATCATGTAAGGATTTGTTGTTAATATAAGCATAGTAAGCCTAATTTATAAAGTGAGACACTTTGGACCTAATATTTTAATTAACCTAGGACATGCATAAGAGATAGTATATCCTATGAAGGAATAGTAGAATATGGGAATAATGTATTCAAAGTTTGTAACTTTCTATTATGAGTGACCATAGGAATGTCAAGAGAAGATAAAGGATATTTCGATGCTAAAGTCACACTAGGAATGGGTTCCAAAGAATCTATAGTAATTGATATAGATTAAATATGTATAGTAGTGGTAGGAATAGCATCAGAAACATCCTTAAGAGGTGAAGCCACTAATCGAGATAGAGTGATAGAAAAGATGGAGCAACATATGTAGATGAAGTGATAGAAGAAGAATAAATGGTAGGAGAAGAAGAAGTAACCGATGGAGGTGACTTATGAACAAGCTAGATGCAATGTCGAAGAAGGTAGTGATGGTATAAGAGATTCAAATTTGGCGATGTAAAAAGAATGTGAATCAAAACTATCAACAACCTCATTACCATCGATAGAGCCTCGAAATGGGATTTTGCTAAGGATGTTATCAATAGGATCATCAACATAATATGAAGGAGTATGCAAGCTAGTATGAGATGTATCATGAGAAGTAAGATCAAAAGTAGGAGAATCATGAGATGGAACCATAGTAGTGAGTTGGCTAGAAGAAGAATCGACATGCACATGTGAGCAATTGTCAATACCAAACATGTAATTGATAAGAGAATCATCTAGGAATTCCTTATAAATATTAGGAGGATCATTAGTATCCGTATAGCATGGTGTACAATGAGTAAAGGTGACGGGGTCCTCAACAATGCTAATTCCAAGAGGAGAATTTTCAAAAATAGTATGCACGTATTCTTGACCATCTAAGAGTTATTGTTGGATGTCATCTGGTAGAGTAGGATTACTATAGAGATTTGGGAGCTCAATGATGGAAGGGTAATCATAGATGGGATTGACGTTAAAAGGAGACATGATGGGTTGAGAATAGTATGAAATATGCCTAGCCATTAGGGTTTGAAGTAGATCCTAGGGAAAAAATGTTCTAAAGTATGGGTTCACCAAAATGATTAACTAAAATATGAATTTTAAAAGTTAATCTAAACAAGTACAACAATGAAATAGCTATTATAAATTGAAATGTAAATGCTAGCTAATTAATTTGATATTTTAAATGAATTGAAATAATTAAAATAGGATGGAAAATAAAATAACCTATAAATGACTTACCTTGCTATGATTTGCGGTTGATCAAGATGATGTAGGAATGGAAAAGAGTATGAATGAAAACCTCCAAAAATTGTAGCAAGCAGATTGAGATTCTACCAAACCGGGGTGCCTGTGGGTGCCTGAGTCCAGGAGCATGGGTGACTGGTCTATGGAATATCTCAAAACCCGAGTTTGAGTTACTCACTAGATCTTTGTAATAATTGGATCTTTGTCATGTGTATGTCGCATTATATTTGTTGATGTCATTGTAGATATCCGATGAATAATCTCCTAAAAACCCCACACAAAATCATCTAACCATAAAAAGAAAAATGTAAATGAATGGGTTGGATTGTCCTCACCTACCAAATGGATGG
Organism: Taxus wallichiana var. yunnanensis; assembly: GCA_018340775.1. NCBI lineage: Eukaryota > Viridiplantae > Streptophyta > Pinopsida > Cupressales > Taxaceae > Taxus > Taxus wallichiana. The sequence continues at coordinate 413,103,192 of CM031237.1, read as the reverse complement.
ACTTATGACTGAGCACTACACTACATCTTAGACCTGATGTAGTTCTATGTGCATGTGTGTGCAATCATGTGCCTAGGGTTCCCTAGCACCAATGACATCAAAGTAGTGAGAAATAACTAGATGTAAAAATGTAAATGGTACATGTAATAGAATGAAAACCCTTCCTATGTAGTTTTTATGCACAATAGTACCTGATGCAAATCCTTGACTTAGTAGATAGTTATCCCTTATTAGAATTAGCCCTCCCTTAAGATAGTGTGTATGTTGTGTTTATATAGGTATCTCTTTCTCAAATTTTGACACTAATGACTTGACATACCGACTAGTACCTAGGGAATGAAGGGGAAACCACAAAGACCAACCTCAAAACTATAAATGAGCACAAAGTGCAACCAGGACCGGGGTGCCTAAAATGAGGACTGGGCAACGAAGGGCACCCTAATCCCTTCCTAGGTGCCCTAGTTAAAGACTACTGATAACCGTTGAGTAAATAATGATAATTAAGACTCCGTGAGAGATGAATAGAAGTGTACGAGTAACTAATGAATGTGTGAGACACTTAATGACAATGATTGAATAAACCGAAAATAGGACCAGGGGATGAGCCATTAGTGAATAACCTTCTTATGCGAGATCCATATATAAAATGACATATTTGGTGGTATAACAAGAGTATTAAGTGAGTGATTTTGTGACTACAACACTCGGTGAGTGAAAATAAGGGAAAATTTCAATAAGGGTAGAAAATATTGCCACAAGATAGAACAACATTCATGCACTCATTTCCATGGAGCACAACAAAAAAGAAACCTGCAAGGGACATAAAACATTCACAATAAAAAAATGCAAGGGAAAGGCAATAAGAAGTAATAAAATGCAAACTATTACAGAGAATAACCATAAAATAAGATTGTAATGCTTCCAAATGATGCACAGTGACGATTACAATGGTGAAAGAGGTGGGAATCCACATGATATGAACTAGATCTCAAACCTATCTAGAAGAAAGGGAAGGAGAAGAGGAGGGAAAGATAGGAAAACTCATATTTTCAAATCTAACCACCCAAAATCATTTATAAATGCTTGTAATTTCATCTTTAGTAGTGTTAGATCTGCCTCCCCATTTCATCTTAGCTTGTGGAAAAGAAAGGGGAAAGATCTCATCAATTCTAGGGGCTTGCGCTGACTAAATCTATGTATTAATGGATGAAGTCATGTTTCCCATTTCACCTACCAAATCCCACCCAAAATATTATTTTGAAAATATTAGTGTGTAGCCCATGTCAAAGCAAATTTCTATCAAGACAAATAGCATAAGAATCTCGAGCCTCAGAGCAAAAGTTATGATGATTTGAAATTTGTAGTACAAGATGAACATGCAAGACACATGTCATGATTTAGTCGGCTATAAGATTCAACTAAATGTCTTCTTTTTTATCCCTTCTACCACGTTGTTACTACAAAATTATAGCACCCTATTTTCTCCTTGTGATTTGTGTCTCGAGGCAACCAATGTAGTCAGTATAACATGGGATTATCCTATAGTGTGGGACCTATCAAGTAGAATAACCCTATGGAGAAATCAGCATCTTCTCCTAACCCAGCCCAACTTATCTAAAGTGTAGAGAATGGAAAACTAATATAATCCTACCCTAATGCTTTCCAAAGAGAGAGGGATAAGAATGCATAAAAAGTAAATCTACTATAAGAGAAGGTGATGCACCAAGAAAGGGTGTGAGACATTCTGAGTGAGTGAAAAATAGGGAATAAACAAGTTAAGAGAGGGTAGGTGGAGGCACCACACCCAAGACAATATTTAATTAACTATATTCATAAAGTACAACAAATTAAAGGTCCTGCAAAGAGATACTAAAGCATGCACAATATACCCGCAAATATAATGGAAGGTGAAATATGTAACATAACTCGAGTTAGGGCAAGAAAAGCTACAAAACACCAATTTATTTCTTAGAAACATGCACAATCCATTACAATATAGGCACAAGGAAAAATCCTTTACAATAATCCCAAATTCGAGGCCTTTAGCTCACAATAGCTCTAGAACAATTTTGACAGAGTTCCTTTGCAAAATAGAATGAATCCCCTCAAAATGAGGCGGATTTTACAATATATAGGAAATTTGGGTCACCAACTAGCAAGATGCATTAAAGAGGTATGGGCAACCATAAAATTTGGTACCTTGCTTGCACAGAAGTCATGGGCATCATGCCTCATTAAATCTAGTTGTTGAGTTGTCATTCACCCACCTACCTTCACTTGGCATGTGACTCATCCATCTTGTGGTTCGTCCAACCATGTTGGGTTAGATGGCATCCAACCATATTGACATATAAAATATGAGTGGGATGTCCAACCTCCTTTTCGTCCAACCTTGGGGGGTGAGACAACATCAAACTTCTAGGTTGTACATTCTTCTAGTCACCGACCAACCCGGGAGTTGTTATCTTCACACCATGGGTCATCCAACTTGGGATTTGCCATCTTTTCCATACAAGGCTTGACCCATCCAACCTGCATCTAACCCCGTGTCATCTAACCTTGTCCATACACAACATCATTGACCAACCCCCAAAGCTATCTAACCTAGGAGTCCACCTAAGCATCCAACCTAGGTGTCAAACCTAGGCATCCACTTAGGCATCCAACCTAGTGAACTTTTCAATTTCCATGATGATCCGTACCACCAACTCAAACATTCACCACAAAGAAGAAGACAAAATCAGCCAAACAAAAGAATGGGATATCTTTCTCTTTTGATGGGGTTGAATTTGACGGTCATCTACATGTCCTATAATCTTGTTCTCCAAATCTTGAATAGGTTATCTGAATTTGTAGGGGTGCAAATTTTGGATAACAAATTGGCAACCTCCACGGGACATTTTCCTTCTAGACGGAGAGAGATCGGTTTCCTCTAAGCATTTATTGGGCATGATTCAAGATATAACCCGAATTGTTTTATCACCGAAAACCCTCCCTTGAATTCTTCTGAAGTACTACATGGATTGGTACTGATCTAGAGCTGCCATAAAACCTTGCCTGAAAATGAAAAGTGCAAGAGAAACAAAGGCATAACTATGTACAAATGTGAAAAGATCATACATATCCCAAATGGAACATGCAGAGAGTGCACAAGCACTTATTAAAAAAGCAAAACTACACTATAATAGAGCAATGTGCTAAAAGCACTTGGAGGAATTTAAAACCTAAACTAATATGTACAAGGGTGAGGATTTCCTTTCAGTAATAGTGCTTGAGATAGATTTCATTGACCGAATCGAAAATTATTCTCCATCTAACTTAGATAGCTGGAAAGAATTGTTGTTTTTACATTTTGTGACCATGTAGGGGTCACTCCATATGGCATCAAATTTGTATTACCTACTAGGCTTAGCCTAATTAGCATCCCATTTCAGACCAATTCCCCAGCTTAAAAGGTCCTTGATTTGGATTTCTCTCGTGGCCTACATTGCATGATCCCTTATTTCTTCTAATTCCATTAATTTTGCATAACTAGTTTCCGTGGGCTCAAACTCAAATATCTCTAGTTGCTTCATGAGCTCTAATATTGGAAACTAAAGTGAAATGGGTAGCTTGGCTTCCTTACCGTAGACCGATTGTAAGGAGAGTTTGCCATTGACACTTTTGGTGTGATCCTATAAGCCTACAAGGCTGATTTCAACTTGGTATGCCAAGTCCTTTGATTCTCACCTAGATTCCTCCTTATGATTCTCAACAAATTCTTATTTGTGGACTCTCTTTTCCCATTACCTTGGCAGAATAATTTATCGAGATGTTGAGGTATACTCCATTCCTAACAGACCATTCTATGATCTTAGTTCCAAGGAAGTCTAAATAATTATCTGATCTAATGGTGGTCGTACTTCAATATCATGTCACTATCCCTTCATAAAAATCCAAAATGCTAGATTCAATTGCTTCCAATGAGATCCAATTATCATTGTATAAAAGGTTGGTCTCATCAGTAATGGGATGAAGTGGCAACCTTACTAGCTTTTCCTTACCTGTGAAGAAGGAACATTTTTTACACTTCCTGACCCAAGCATAGCAAGTCACTAAAGAGTGTAGGCCAATAATAACCAGCTCTCATGATCTTGAGAGTCATCACTCATGGAGAAAAATGACCTCCAACTTCTTCATTATGAAATTCCTGCAGCACCCTTTCAACTTGGTTTGTCCCAATGCACCTCAATAGGACTCCATTCACATCCTTCTTGAACAAAACACCATCAATCAAAACATGTGGAATGGCTTGAAGTCTAAAATACCTTCTCTTTTCTTTGCTCATCCCTAGAGGGAATAGACCTATTTGTAGGAAATATATCATATCCCAAGTCCAGCAAGGAGTATGCATGTTATCATTTACCTATTCCTGATTATCCTCTAATACCAAAATAGCCTCTCCTTGATCACCTGCCTCAACATGTTGACTAGAAGCTAGTTGCTCACATAGCCCCTTTCCACAAACCAATTTGGTGACTTTAATCTCTATGTCATACTCCATGACATGGGTGATCTAACCTTCCCATTTCTCATTCAAATACTTGTTCAAGAGGAAATCCTTGACTCCGACATGGGATACTAGCAAATTGAATTCTATTATTTGAGACCAAATTCTTGAACTTTTTTAAACTCCTAATAACTATGAGGACATGTTTCTCAATGAAAGAGTACCTGACCTCATAGTCATCTAAGATTTTTCTCAAAGAATGCAATAGGCTATTCCAGTCCCTCTCGTGTTTTGCACCAAAATTATGGAGATGGTGTGTCTTCCATTTTAAAAAAATTCCTCCGTAAATTCTATTTTATTAATGTATGTATTAGGAATAAGATGTTGTTAATTATAATTAGTAGTTGCATCCAATAGAAGATAACGGTGCCATCGGTATGGTGCCGCCAATAAAGTAGAGTACGGTAACAATCAAAGTACAAAAGGAATGTTGTGGTAAAAGTAAATATTTGTCGTAAGTGGTCCCAAAGTAATGTTAAAATGACAAAGTTGGGGTAAGTAGAGAAGTAGGGTCTACATGATTAGGAATTAGAAATATTATATTTGTAATAAGGACAAGGAGTGCTTTGTCATAAATATTTTGTGTATTTTATTTGTAGAAAAGTCTAAAAAGGTGGAACCCGTGTGAGATGATAAGGTTTATCTTATCTTAGAAGATAAGCTCTGCATGTAAAGGAAAGAGTTTAGGCATGGAATATGATTGGCCGGAAGATATTTCCTATCATATTAGAGATAGGGTGGATAAGCTCAAATTCCTATAATTGGAGAGGCCATCCCCTCTCATTTATCATAGAGCAAAGTTGTAAAAATTATTTTATGAATAAAGGATTCTTTGTGAAGGTAAGTTAAGGAAGCCATCAAGAGGATTAATTGTGAAGTTTCTCCCATAACCATTGTTGGAATAAAGTGGAGTTGGTAACACTTGGAGTAATTCATGGGTGAGATTGTAATAATTCCATGTTAATAATATATTCTATAGTTGTATTTCAGATTTGTCATCATTCTTTTTTTTTTTCATAGTCTGTGGTATTCTTGTGTTATGTTTGTTGTTGTGTTTCCAGATTACTACCACCAAACCAAAAGATGTGCATTACTAAAATAATCATAGCATGAGGAGTTCCCGGTGAAATATTATCGAGTTTCGATTCATGTTCATAGTCAATCACCGAAAGCATAGAGCATGAAGTCTTTGTAAAAGTTCGATTAATGAGAGTCGAATCTTGAGATATAACATCCTTGATAGCTTTAAAGGTTGTTTTTCCTCTAATGTCCACTTAAATTACATGCTCTTCTTTAGCATCATCATTATCATCTTGATGAGAGTGGAAAAATCTGGCATGAACCTTTGTACAAAGTTAATCCTCCCAAAAACTTTGGAGAGCCTTCTTGTGACTTGGTAGTGGCAATGCTTGAATGGCTTCAACCCTTTTAGATCAATAGTCAACCCTCTTTAGACATGATATGGCCTAACAACTTGCCTTCATGAGCCAAGAATATACATTTCTTCGGGTTCAAAGACACTCCAAACCTCCTACACCTTTGGAATACCTACCTGAGGTGAAAGAGGTGGCTTTTTGCATTCTTGGAAAACACAGTGATGTCATCAAGATAGACAAACACTATTTTTTTCAAAATCCCTTTGAATGCCATATCCATAGCCCTCTAAAATGTTTCTCTAGCATTTGATAACCCAAATGACATCTTCTTATAGGCATAAATGCCCCATTTTGTGGTGAAATCCATTTTAAATTGATCTTCCTCCTTCACCATGATCTAATTGTAGCCTGAATATACATCCAAGAGGGAAAATATTTCTAAAGTGGCCACTACCAAAGAATATCTGCTCTACAAAAGGAAGTGGGTAGTGGTCTTTGAGGGAGGCCCTATTTAGATCCTAGAAATCCACACATAACCTGATTTCCCCATTCCTTTTCATAATCATACCATATTTGAACCCAAATCAAGTGCTTGATTGGAAAAATGATGCTTACCTCTATCAATTTATTTAGTTCCTTCTTCATGAGAGGCTCAATATGGGGCCCGACCGGTCTTTTCTTCTACCTAATGGGCTTAGCCTCTAGATCCAATTCAATCATGTGTTATGCCAACTTCATATTGAGTCCCCTCAAATCCTCATAGCTCCAAGTAAATACATCCAGAATTCCTAGAAAATTTACATAAAATCAAACCTCTCTTATTTGATACTCATCTTACTAATTTGTAGCACTTTACCTCCTCCAACTTAAATAGGTTTTGAGTCTTCTCTTTTGACTTAAATGTTTTATTTTTCTTTCTTGAACCGTCTCGTTGGGTTAAAAATTAAATCTAGAGTCACTAGCCCCTTAGGCAATTTTCTCATCCATAATTGCACCACTTGATCCTTGTAGTGTTGTTCTAACTTCTCTTGATTTTTAGATGAGAATTCAGCTTCTTCCTATAAAAAAATTAAAGATCTCATTGATCATTCTCAAACACCTTTTGGCATGTATTGTTGTTTGGTATAGCTGGCCTTAAAATGACATGGATATGTCTCTGCATTTTATATCTTTTAATACTCACAACCACATAAAATTCCGCTCCCAATCATGGAAAACTTATCCACACTTTCATTTTTCTTCCTTCGTATGGTCAAAATATTGAACACTTCAAGATATACAATTTTTCTTCCTTAATTCTTTGATCATATGTTAGCAGCTACACCTTGGAAAGGATATTGATTTATTCCATAGAAACCTTCTACTTTTCAATTCACTAGTGTGGTTTCAATCTAAGGTTCCTCTTACAAACCCACTTGTTGTTGATTCTCTTCTCGGCTCTCCTATTGAGGCATGCCCATAGTTTGTACGACCAAGGCTTTATTTGATGGATCTTGAAAGTATGTTGTTTGATTATAACAAAGTAGCATATGTAGGATACCATTCATATTCTTGTGTCATATTTTTATGGATTAGAACTAGAGCCCTTGATGTTGATGTTGCATTCGGATTATAAGGTTGAGAAGGTTTGGTAGTAGGAGGTTTCCCTTGATTCTGATTGGTAGCTTGAGCGGGAGCCCTATTTTGTTGATATGGGGGCCTAGCTTGATATTGAGGCTGAAAGGGTCTAAAATTTTGGGCATGTTGCCTCTTGAGTGTCGTTAACTCATTCCCAAAATTTTGCAGCACTTTCATGAGCTCCTAAATCTCGGGTGAATTTCCCAAAGAAGTTGAAGCCTCACTATTTCTTTGATTTCTAGGGGATGGGATAGGGACTTTTTCAGATGTTTGGCTAGTAGAAGGGTTTCCCAATTTTGGATATAGCAGCATAGGTGTCCTAGGTGCTAGTTTACTAGCTTGAATTAGACAATTCTTAGCTCTAATAGTTATGACATAAGCCTCTAGTAAGGTTATCCCTCCCATAGATTGTATCATAACAGATATATCATAATTTAAAGATTTAAGGAAATAGAGAAATACACCTTCAACAACCAGCCTTATGGAAATCAGGATCTGGTCCCACATCCACAGAAATTGAAAATTAAAGTTTTTCATTTGTTCATTGGGATCCCTCTTGATTGTAGTCAGTTGCTCTAATAGGGACATATTATCTCCTCTTTCTCCAAACTGGTTATAGAGGGTTGTGCATATTTGATCCCAATTTGTAATGGACCTCACTACTAAGCTCCTGAACCATCAGCAAGGCCTTTCCTTTGAAATAGGAAGCCAACAATTTAATTGCAACATCCACTTCATTGATCTCATGAATGGTACAGATATTCGCAATATCTTGAATATGGTCACGAGATTTGTGTGATTTTCCCCAATGAAGTAGGGGTATTTTTTAATGTTATAACTAGAATAGGATTTTGGTCATTGAGTGCAAGTGGAATTCTTCCCGTGAAGTTGACATAGGGATTTGGTGGCCTTTTTGGTGGTTGTTGATGTGTCATCCTGATTGGCCTGATAATCCTAGTCAATTGAAGGAAGGGTCGACCAGGTGGAGGTGTGGATAATGTTTTGTTTGGTGGAGATGGATACCTTTGTACTCTTCTTCCTCTCCTTCCTCTACCTGGTGATAACTGCAAGTACTTGAAGATACCCTCTTATCTTGGTCTAGACCAAGTTTGGATCCTTCTCATGTACTTGGGCCACTAGTACTGCTGAAACCAGCTTGTAATTCGACCACTGGAGTCCCTGCATGATGTGCTGCTACAAGGCATCCAAAGGCTAAAAATTTGCCAATATGCACATCTAATCTTGGTAAATATATAAAAAAAAACCTATGTGCCACTAGGCATTCCAAAACTATTACCGCAAAACTACAACACCCTTGTTTTCTTCTTGTGATTTGTGTGTGAGGCAATCAAAGTGTATTCTACATAACATGGGATTATCTTGCAATGTAAGACCTTATAAGTAGGATAACTCTCCAAAGAAATTTGTTCTTCTCCTAACCTAGTGCCAAATTCTCCAAAGTGTAGAGAATTACAAACTAATCTAATCTTATTCTAATGTTTCCAAGGAGACGTGGATGAAAGATGCATAAAAAGTAAATCTACTCTAAGTGAAGGTGATGCACCGAGAAAGGGTGTGAGACGTTTTGAGGGAGTGAAAAATAGGGAGTAAACAAGGTAAGAGAGGGTAGGTGGAGGTGCCACAATCTAAGACAATATTTAATTCCCTATATTCATAAAGCACAACAAATTAAAGGTCTTACAAAGAGATACTAGCATGCACAATATACCTACAAACACAATGGAAGGAAAAATATGCAATATAGCTCAAGTTAGGGAAAGAAAATACAAAAAAACACCAACTTTATTGCTCAAAAACATGCACAATCCATTACAATATAGGCACAAGAAAAAATCCTTTACAAAAAGCCCAAATTCGAGGCCTTTAGCTCACAATAGCTTTGGAACAATTTTGACAGAGTTCCTTTATAAAACAGAATGAATCCCCTCAAAATGAGGTAGATTTTACAATATATAGGAAATTTGAATCACCAAATGGCAGATGCAAAGAAAGAGGTATGGGCAACCATACAATTTGGTACCTTGCTTTCACGAGTAGTTATAGGTTCCATGTCTCATCAAATCTAGTTGTTGCGTTGTAATTTACCCACCTACCTTCACCGGCTTATCACTGCCCATCCTGCAGTTTGTCCAACCATGTTGGGTTGAATGGCACCCAACCTATGAGTGGAATGTCTAACCTCTTTTTCGTCCCAACCTTGGGGTAAGACAACATCAAACTTCTAGGTCATACATTCTTCTAGTCATTGACTAACATAGGATTTGCCATCTTCACAACATGGGTCATCTAACTCCGGGAGTTTCCATCTTGTCCATACACCACTAACCCATACAACCATGAGCTTGTCACTACATCTCAATAATAGTTGGCTGACCAATCTGGCTGACCAACCCTTCCGTCCATCTCAAATGGCCATCCCAACCGACACACCCGTTTGACCAACCTAGCCGACCAACCTCTTTTCCTACAATGGTCCGCCGGTCCAACCCAATTTTCTAAACTTGTGTCATCAAACCCTCTCTCAGTACACAACATCGTCAACCAACCCCCAAGACATCTAACCTAGGCATCCAACCTAGTGAACATTTCAATTTCCATGATGATCCTAACCACCAACTCAAACATTCACCGTGGAAAACCGCAAATCGGATGAGTCAAAGCATGAGTTGTCTTTCTCTTCGATGGGGTTGAATTTAAATGCCATTTGCACATCCCAAATTCTTGTACTCCAAATATTGAATAGGTTATCAAAATTTACATGGGTTTAAATTTAAGATAACACATGTTTCAGTGCATTCATTTAATGTAAGGATTTGGTGTGTAGCTAAGATGATATGATAGGTTGCATGTTGTGCACCTATTATGATAAGTTGACTTTTTCACTTGATGACTAGCGTAGAGTATTGCACTTGGCATGTACATAAGAACCAAAGGTGCAAAAAATAGGAATGCATAGGTTTCGAGCACACACATGAGGGTGTGCAAGGTGTGGAAGAAATGGTGCATATTTGTAAAGGTATGCAAACATGTGAAGAAAAGGAAGTGTGTGTGACTACAATGATTGGAAGAAAATTAGCAAGGGGAGTGTGTGAAGGCATAAAATGAGTATGTGTGAGTCTTAGAAAAGAAGGCATGAGCGAAAGAAAATATGACAGATTTAGAAAAATGTAATACAAATTCATTAGGTACACATGGAAAAGGTGCACGGTGAATGGAGAAGAAAGTGTATGTGTAAGAAGTGCACGCAGAGACAAAATGGAAGGAGATAGAGGAATAAAAGATAAATTTAGAAGTGCATAAAAATTTGGGAGAATGAAAATGAAGAAGCATGAAGGGTGTGCAAGGGTTTGAATGAAGAAATGCAGCCAAGAAACATGTGCTAAGGATAAAACTAAGAGTTTGCGCAACTCCTGAAACTTGATGTCATATCCAACATGGAACTATAAGTTATCTAAATAACCAAGGTGGTTATTTTGGACAACAATGTGATGACATTTGGTGCCATCTTCCTAGTAGATGAAAGATATAAATAGCCTTAGAAGCATCCATTGGGAATGGATTGTTCCTAAAGATATGAAATTTTGATTTGCAACTTGAAGAACACCCCCTAAGTCACTTGAAATTAATGTCTATACTCTAAACAAAACTATTACAAAACTATTGCAAAGTTATTGGAAAGTGCCAAAGTAAGCTGAAAAAAAAAAATTCAAAACTTATGAGCACATGGACTGGAGTCTAAAGAAATAAAATGTACAAGAGAGCATGTAAGAGGAAATAACTAGATACAAACAATACAATATGGGCGGAGCCCAATTTGAGGAATTAAAACTATACTAATATGTACATGATACGGAATTAATTTAATGTAAGTGTTTAAGATAAATTCCATTTACTGGTATTAGTAGTGCATTTCCACCAAGTTGAGACAACTCAAAATATTTAGCCTCCTTACAAAAATTATAATGTATGGGCCACTCCAAAGTGCATCAAACATGGAATGACACCTGTTTATCTTTGTCAACCTCCCATTTTAAGACTAGATTACTCACTTTGAAATCTTGAGGCCTAAAATTTCTATCAAACCACTACTTGGTTGATTGATGATGTCATTCCAACTTCATCATGGCAAATTTTCTTTGTTCTTCAAGATCAACCAACTCTACCATTCTGATTTCCTTTGGTCTTTGCCCTCAAACTCTAGTTGTTGGGCCAACTCTAATGAAGGAAATTCAAGTGATAAAGGAAGCCTAGCTTCTTTACCATAAATAAGTTTGTAAGGTGAAGTACCTATTTCCTTTTTCACCATGATTTTATCTTCCCAGAGCATGCATGAGACCTTTGTATGCCACTAGCCTCTAGTTGATATCCATTGTTCACTTCATGATTCTAATCAGGTTCTTGTTAGTAGACTCTACCAAGCCATTACCTTGAGGGTAGTAGTTGGAAGAAGTCTTCAAATAGATTCCAAACTAAGATCCCAATAAAAAAATCTTTCACCAAGGAAGGATTTTTCATTATAAGAGATAATGGTCTGAGGAATACCAAACCTTGTTACAATGCCCTCAAGAAAGTCAAGGATGACTAACTCGGTTGATTCCTTAAGCATTACAATTGTTGACATCCGGTGAATTAATATGTAGTTGTCAACACCCACTTGTGACTAGTGCTTGAAGGAGGGTTGATCATGCCAATGAAATCCAGACCCCATTAAGCAAAAATTTTATTCAATTGGATTGGGTATCGGGGGGAATTGTAACCAATTTCATTTTTATGAAAAAAATCTCATTCATTACATTTTCTAACCCACTTGTGTGCATATACAAAGAGTGGGTCTAGAAGTGTATCCTACTTTAATGATATTCATCATTATTTCTTTATCATAGAAGTGTCCACTAGAGAATCCATCATGAAATTTTTATAACACTTTGATGGCATGCATGCCATCAATACATTTTAGCAACACACCATCAATGTTTCTTTTCAAGAAATGCCATCAATCAAGCACATATGGAATGGACTGTAGCCTCAAATGTGTATTCTTTTACTTTTTTTAGTCTAGGAGGGTATGCACTAGAAGAGAGGAAATGTTACCATGTATTTCAATAAGGTACATGCATTGAGGTCTTCATCTTACTCAAGTTCAAGTGCGAGGGATCTTCATCTAGAAATAATGAAGTCTCTTGTTCATTTTTTGTATCTTCTGCAAGTTGTCTGTAAAGCATGTTGCCTCTAACAAGCTTTTGGATTTGATAGTCACATCATACTCCATGATTTTTCTCACCCATCTAGCTCTTTTCTCACTGATTTTTTCTCCCATGATGAATTCTCTCACACTAGAGTGTGAAACTAACACCTTAACATGATTTTGGAAAGCATATTCTTAAATTTCTTGAGAGTTTGCATGATGGATGGAAAGATCTATTTCTCTATGTGACTATATTTCAACTCATAATCCTTTAGTGTTTGAATGAATAAATATAGTGGCTACTCTAATCTTTATTTATTTTCTTAAGTCAAGACAACAATAACACTAGCATCAACTCCATAAGCATAAAGGATGAAATCCTTTAAGTAATTTGATTGATGATGTTATGACATGAGCATTTTTTTTGATTTTGTTGAAGATTCATTTTTTCCTTCTACTTGTCCATTTGAACACTATGTCCTTCTTTGATCATGAGGGTGATGGGCCTAACCAATCCCACAAATTAGGAATAAATATCCTAACAAATTTTATCTTTCCTAAGAATGATTGTAAGGCCTTCTTGTGTGCTAAAAAGAGAGAAAGTATGGATGAAACACTGCTTTAGGATCAATAACAATTATATCCTTAGAGACCACATGGCCCAAAATCTTTCCTCACAACAACAACAATGTTATACTTTTAGGGTTAAGATATACCTTGAACTCTCTACATCTCTCAAATACTTTTCAAGATGCATCATGTGATCTATGCTCCCTTTGAGAAGACATTTATGTCATCCAAGTAAACTAGATGAACTCATTGATATATCCTTTGAAGGAAATGTCCATGGCTCTCTGAAATGTTGTGTCTACATTTGATAAACCAAAAGGAATTTTTTTGATAATAATATGTACCCCATTTAGGTTGTAAACATTGTTTTTAATTGATCCTCTTCCTTAACCATGATCTATTGAAACTAGAGTACCTATCCAAAGCATGGAAAACCTTTGAGTGACGGACACACCTCTGATCTACAAATATGCTCCATAGAAGGAAAAGGATAATGATCCTTTAGATATGCCTTGTTAAATTCTCTAAAATCAACACAAAGTTTGATTTCACCATTATTCTTTTGCACTAAAACAAGATTCGCCACCCAAGTAGAGTATTTGATAGAAAAAATGACCTTTTCCTTAATGATTTTGGATAACTCCTTCCTCATGAGGGGATCTATCTTAGGATTGACTTGCCTTTACTTTTTTCTAATGGGCTTGATGTTAGGATCAAGGTCAATGGAGTATTAAGAAACATTTAGATCAAATCCTTTCATGTCTTCATACTCCTATGAAAATATGTCAACATACTTCTAATATAGAGATATGAAAGCATGTTTCTCATCTGGTATGCACTCTTTTCCAAGAAACAACTATTTACCGTGCATAATAGTGATTGGAGTGCAGTCTTATTGCGCTACATGCATAGAATTTTCTTCACCCTTGAACTCATCATCAGGGATGAATATGTTCTCTAAGGTGACCAACCCTTTAGGCAGCTTATTTTTCTTGAGGTGAATCACTTGATCACCATATCTATCATGTAAGACAACTTGTATGTTTGAAGAAAATTCAGCTTTCATTCTAAATGAAACCGATAATCTACGCATCACTATTAAACACTTTCTAGATGGTTTCATTGTCTAGAATGGATGGTCTGACCACCATTTTGATGTGATACACATTACCTTGGAAAAAATCCTCAGTAGGTGAGAATTGTGAGCCAATAGATGCCATCTGATCTACTTCTTTGTTTGATTTCTTTGGCACACTTGAAGATTCGAGATAACAAATCTCCAAGAGGTCCCAAACTATATGTTTATAAGATTCAAAAGATTTTTTTTGTGCACTTGTTTGTGATTTGGTGGATAACCAAATCATACCCCCAAAGATTTGTAATGCTTTTATTTTCCTCTTCTTAGCAATAAGAAACCATGCACCAACACTTCATATTCTACTACATTGTTGGAGCATGCAAACTATAACCTGTGCATGAATAATAACTTCTCACTCTTCAAAGAGATGAGAACAACACCTGAACCTATGAAATTTCTTGCTTCTAGAACCATCAAAGTACATTTTCCATAGTCTATAAGTTTCATCATTCTTCTTGAGCACAGTAGGCAACACAAATTCTTCTTCAAGGATGTAATAAGTACCAAGGCTAGTTTTAATAGATGTATCATAGGGATAAAATTCATAGTTCTCTTTATCCCATTCATCTAACAATAGATCAGGTATGGGAGGAGGAATGGTTTTATCTTCTAAAACTAAATCTTAGTCTTTTTTCTTTCTTTGATTAGTAGTTATCTTAGAGAGGGATGGATCATATGACTCAACATGATAGGAAAATATAGGACCCAATTTTATGGTAAACCATGTACCATACCTTGATCTGAGGATCATATGTATCAATCAAAAGACAAGTATCTACCCACCTTGGCAATGAAATATCTTAATAGGAAAGTGGAAAATGAATGAGGTATGTCAATGATTGACACATCTTGAGTTATTGTTAGAATATTTCATGCATGAATGAATAACTAAAGATCCTTGATGACCCTAGAGTGGTGATAGTTGATCTATCAAGGCATAATAACTCCTTTATACATGGGGTTGTACTTAAGATCTAGAACATCAAATATTTTCTTAGTCATACTAAAGTACTGGCCCTTGACTCAATCTTTCAATTGTGAACAAGATGTTTACCTATTATCAAGGACATATAAAAGGGTGGAGTTTTAATAACTTTTCTTACTTGCTTCTCCTCTGCTTGACATAATTTGATAGTAGCATGAGGTATTTGGATAAATGGATCAATGTGTGTGAGTTACACCAAATATTCATGAAATAGTTCATGTTGATATGGAATGGCCAGAAATCCCATATTGTGACATTTACATTTTTCTTCTTCATTTGGTCCAAAATGTTGAATGGAAGGCCCAAGTACTTGTGCATTTGAGGCACAACATTCTCTTTCCTTTATTGTTCAAAGTGCAAGGGCAAGGTATTTAGGATACATAGAGGATTGACCTACCAAAATAGGATCACGTGTCACTTGTGTTGAATCATTGCACGAACCTCATGCATGGGGACATGTGCATCGTGAACTGTTGGGTACATTAGCATCCTTTGATGTTTGGGAACAAACTGATTGATGAGGTAGAAGGTTACACGCTAGCTTCCAACATTCTCTTTTTGTACCTTGTGTTGTCAAACTCTTGCACATTTGACCTACTTTGAAGCTGGCCATATCTTGGTTTAATGTGTAGAAGTCCTCAACTCCAAAGAACATAAGGTTAGTCTCAAGAACAACTTATTGAACTTCTTTACTTTTTGATTCACACATGCTAGTGGATGGATCATAACGTGGAGCACTTTTGAATCATGTAGGCTTATACGTGTAAGGAATTTGTGCAATTTATGCTAATTATGAGGAAAATTTTAAGGTAATCACAATTTTATCTCTTTAATCATATTGTTCTTTACTCGGAACTAGTTCTTTTCTTACACGAGGTGTTGGAAGGGGTTGTGTAGGAGAAAATGTCTAAAGAGGAAGGTGCGCATTAGCATGCCATCTATCATTTTTCTTATTCTACAAATATCTCTTATTTGGGTATTGATTTCTAAAGGGCTAATGGAATTAGTTAAATCCTTTATTAGAATCACTTCAAGACTTGTGCCTACTATTTTTCTAAGGATATTACTTTAGTGGAAAAATTTCTAATCAAGGCCTTAAATTTTTTATCCTCTTTTTTGTTTGGGAGAGCAAGATGTGGAGGAAATGCATTGGAAATTCTACTTAGGAATGTAAAAAAAGAAGGATGGGGTTCTTGATGAAATTTAGGAACAAAGGCATAAGTAATCTAGGGGCTAATTTTCCATCTTTAGTTAGATAATTTTCTATACTAATAGCTATAGGATAGGAATTACGGAGCCGCATAGGACCCATAGACTATATCATCACCGTAATGCCAAAATTCAAGGAACTTAACAAGTAAATAAAAACACCTTGAGAGTTTAGTCCAAATAGGTTTGGAATTATGTCTTCTATATTCTTAAATATGAATTTGAAATCAGCCATGAGTTCATTATGAGCTCTCTTGACCATCGTGAGTTATTCTAATAAGGAGATGTTGTCAACTTTATCCTCAAATTGATTTTAAAGTGCAAAGTGCCATTCCATCTCAGTTAGTGATAGAGGTAGGTCTTACACTTTTGTACCATTGAAGATATTTTCCGTTGAGTAAAGAAGTAAGTAGCCTTACAACTACATTATCTTCATAACTAGATGAACATAGTATACATTTGCAATGTATTGAATGTTCTCAATAGGGGTAACTTGATTATCACCAGTAAAAATGGTATACTTTTGAGTACAACTAATGGTATATCATGTTACATGGGAAGAGCCAAAGGACTTCCACCGTTGAAGCTAAAAAAGGGAATATTTCTTTAAATCATGGCTTGAAAGGGTATGAATACACCTTAGAGAGTGCATTTAAGGTCTCTTAAGAGGAGGGGTAGATTACACCCCATGCACATGAACAATGAAGATGCATGCATGGAAGTTCTACTACTTAGTCTTCTAGAGAAACAAATGTAAATATTCAAAGGATTCTTCAACTAACTATGCTTTGTGTAGTATGTATCCTTCTAATGAAATGGGCACTTTGACTTCTAAAAACATTAGATTTGGATCTTAGGAGTCGTCGATGTGTTCAAAAAAAGCCTCTAAAGGCTAGAAATCACTAAGTCACACACAAGAACTTAGCACTATTGAAATGTAATCTTTCAATAGTTTTTCCATCGGGGTATGCCAAAATCTATTAGAGCTTAAAATTTCACCTATCCCAAGATCAGGGAATTTGAGGGAAACATTGAATTGTCTCTAAGTTGTGGGACTTGTGCTTGAGATAGACCTCTAGAGAAGGTCAGCTTACTCTCTACCTATTCCTACCACTAAACCTACTCCCACCAAGGGAAATGAAGCTACATATCACTACTATATGATTCCAAGGGATTAGGGTGAGAAGAATACGAATGAAGGGGAAACCTAAGATAAAGGGAGGTGATATCACCAAAAAGACAAGGATGAACACACTCACCGAGTAAAAACAAGGAAAATGTGCACAAGGAGGGAAGACAAAAATGTTATAGGATGGAACAACATTACACACTCATTTCCATGGAGTAAAAGTGAAAAGAAACCTATAAGGGACATAAAACATGCACAAAAAATAAAAAGTGCAAGGAAAAGGAAAGAAGATGCAATAAAATACGAACTAGGGTAGAAAATAGCCATAAATAATATTTTATTATTTCCAAATAATGAACATTCGATTCCAATGGTGAAAGAGGAGAGCATCCAAATGTAATGATCTAGATCCGAGGCCCGTAACTCAAAATACAAAGGAAAATGCTCTAAACAATGCACTTAGCAAACCAAGAGGGTCCAACCTTTTACAATGAGAATTGTTCATGAATAAATAGAAGAAAGGAAAGGAGAAGTGGAGGGAAGAGAGGGAAACACATATTTTCAAATACAACTACCAATAATTAGTAATAAATGCCTTCAAGTGCTCCTATAGTATTTTCAAATACACTTCTCTATGTCAACTTAGCTTGGGGAAGAAGGAGGGGCAAGATCTCATCAAATATAGGTGGTTGAGCTGACTGAATATGTGCATTAATAGCTGAAGTCACTTTTCCCCATTTCACCTACCAAATCCTAGTGCAACCTAGAATTCAGCAATACAAGCCCTTTCCATAGTATTGTTCCTCAATAAGATAAAGAGTGAATGTATTTGACCTTTCCATGCATGTTCAGTAAGATTCCACAATATGTGGTAAATAAAATGTGTCTACTTTATGTAACAATGTTGCTAATCTTCCAAAATTCCCATTTATATCCTCATGAGTGTGTCCCACTAGAAGGAAGCTTAGATACACAATGTTGAATACCTTTCTTTCTATAAACAAGGATGCAAATACAAATAAGGTACGATTATTTTTATCACTTGAAACATTTTGCAATTACAAGTATAGGATTGGTGGTTGCTTTACAAAAGAAGTATTTGTGTTAGCAACACTAACTGATTTTGAATGGTCAAATATTTCCTTGTACCTTTTACATTTTTCATGCACATCATTTTTTAATAATGCATCATGCAATGGTTGTTTAGATGATCCACAACGATATAATAAATCTCCATACTCATCAATTACATGTTCTTCAAGCTTCCTGAGACACAAATCTAATGATGTGATTGTATAGTTTTCTCCACGTTCAACAAATGGCAGGCCAAAATGGCCGAAACCCCCTATCTTGTGTCCATGTGTGAGCATACCAGTCAAAGTAACTAGTAGGTTCATAACATTACTTATTGAATTTGATTTTTACCCATCCTTGGTATGGAAGTTTTCATTTTATCCATTTTATCATGCACAATGCTCAAGAATCCATGAGGTTGTTCTTCTGACTACAATATGTGGGAATAGTAAGTTGCATGACAAATTTGAATATATTCATTATGTCATGTTTGTTCCTCCTCAATATTTTTATTTACGGGTATGTGGTGGCTCTACATTTTTTGTACAAATATGTGCACTCATCACACTTGGAAAAGAAATTATTTTTTTCAATGGAAACATGTTGAAAACTTTTGTTCATTATGTTGTTGAAGTTTGACTACAACACCCGAGAAATTTTCAAGAATTCAAGCTCCTCATTGCATTTTTTTCACAATATATTTTGGGTATAGAATGAAGGAAGAAACCTTTGGGGAACTTTTACTCCATCATGTCCTATAGACCGAGTCAAATGTGGAGAGATATCTAAATTTCTCTCAACAATTCTTGATATGTAGGAATTTTTGTGGTAGTTTTTGACCTTTGTTTCTATTTTTCAAGTGTTTTCATTCACTCAAAGCCTATTCTTGCTTAGTTATTCAGATTTATGTTTATAGAAGGAACTCTTTGGGTACCCATAAACTTTGTGCCATGCATTATGAAAAACATCCATCCCATCAAATTTCATTTTATGTACCTCTATAGATTTCTTACCAACATTGAAGATGGAATTTGTTGTTAATACATCAAACACAAAAAAAAATTGTCAATTTCATTAAAGGCTCTAGTTTGTGCCACAGATTTTGAATTCTAATTGAACAAATAGGTTGTTTTTTTAGAGTATTTTATTTTCAACATCTAAACTCTCCATTTTCCACTTCTAAAAATATTGACCATTTTCTATCCTCATCATAATTTTTGACTTGATGGATTAGCTTGAGGGGTATCCAGCTTCTGACGTTTTGTAGCATTATAAGATCTTTTTATCACTCTGTTGGATTGATTGTGATTAGTGGAATCATATGAAATTGGATAAAAAAACTAAGGGTTTCGCTTCTTCTAATGCATCCCACATGATGACCTCAACCTCTTTTGGGACTTATTTAAATCTAATATCCATCCGAGAATCGTTTATATCGGTCAATTACCTAGCTAGCCATTGTATGATCC
Source organism: Taxus wallichiana var. yunnanensis (assembly GCA_018340775.1). NCBI lineage: Eukaryota > Viridiplantae > Streptophyta > Pinopsida > Cupressales > Taxaceae > Taxus > Taxus wallichiana. The sequence goes on along the minus strand of CM031237.1, from coordinate 413,082,870 downwards.
TTCATATAGGAGCATCCTTTGCAAGGAGGGTTGAATACTCTATCAATATGCACACCGAAGCTATTGGCATCCAATATATTAAAATGTACCATGTCTCCTTCAACTACGTTTGTAATTGTTCCCTCTACTACAAATTTACACTCAATCAAGCAGTAATGGATTAATTTTGTAACAACTCCCTTGAACTTAAAATTGTGTTGATCACTATGTACAAGGTGTAGACCATCTAGTTGAGCACTCCCTTTCTTAATCATAAGGGAACTTCTTGTTTCATTGAAAATAAAATGTTTTATTGGCCAAATAATTGATTTATTAGGTTGTAGCAAGTTTGAGAAATCAAAACACATATTTACCACATTTTCTATCCATACACCAAAATTCAAAGGACCCAACCTCTCTCCATCAATTTCATGATCTTCTAGCACATGAGTTATAAAACCCATGGCTATGTCATCATCTCTACTACAAGATTTTTGTTTGAAATGACATTGTCTGTGACAAAATCTCTTCTATATTTAGGACTGTATTTACAAAGTGCTTTCAATTGTCATCACTATAATCTTTGTCATCATTGTCTCGCATTGTAATCCTCTAAAAAACTAAAAAAATTCACTACACCGAATTGGGGGAATAGTTGAATCTGCATGCTTTTACAATTCACTCTCTTCCAAAGCAATATAGTATCTTTTATTTCCAGTATCTGCAAGGTTTCAAATTCATCAACTAAGAAAGGAAATTTTACTCTTCCATTCAAAACTATGTTAACACCGAAACAACAAATCCTCTTCCCACATCTTTACAATGTAGTGTCTTCCTACTTGGATTAATGATGTGAATCCAACTCAAGAGGTTTAAATACGTCCAAAAAAAAACACAAATAGTTTTGCAAATAAAAACCAGGAGTTTCAAAATAGCTTACTTCTCATTCTCGAATCCAGGACTAATCTATTACATCATTACCATCCTCCTTTTATTTCATGTCTACTCTAAAAACCGTCAAATGCCAAAAAACCCTAAAATGCCAAAAATTACCTACTAGAAAAATAACTCATATGAACACCCAATTTTACGTGCCAAATATACCTTCATAAATTAGGGCTCATGCAAAAATTTGAACTTATTCTAACAAGCACAACAAAAGTTATTAAAGTTCTATGACCTATTCAAAAGTGAAAAAAACATTCGGAGCCAATTTTAGCCACTAGATAAAGGAATATGGGCCCAAAAAGTGCCAAATGGTAATAACCTTGCTAGAGAAGTTGACCCCAACATAGTAATAATGTATATCTACCACCCCTGTAAAATTCCCAGGATGATCCAATGGTCGGATCAAAAGTTATGGTCTCTGCAAGTTATGCTCTCGCATCATTCTCCCCTAGTTGAAAAGAATTCAACTCCCCGTGAATTCCGTTGACTGGAACTCATCTAATTTTGCACTTATCAATATTCTCTAACTCCCACTTAGGAATCCAAGTATTTTCTTCTTTTTGCCAACCCTCCCAATTTACAAAATATCCGGTGTAGCTCCCATGTCTAGTAGTGACCGTGTCTTTTGGTCCAAGACATGTATTACCCTCTCTTTTTCTTCTTCGACATCTCATGTTGCTTCCACTTATTACTTCCTCCTCCACAACATTTTCATCATGACCTAGAAATTTATATAAGTCGAAACATTAAAAATTATTGACATAGAAAATTTTTCAAGTAGTTCCACTTTGTGGGCATTATCACTCATTTTCTTGAATCCTACATGGCCCAATCTTCTTATACTTGAGTTTATTATATTTCCCTTTGGAAACCTCTCCTTTCTAAGATGAACCATCACCATATATCCTTCTTCAAATACACTTAATCTCCTACTGGAATCTGCAGTTGTTTTATATTGTGCATTACTCACTTTCATCTTTTCCCTCACTTCATCTTGTAGTTGTAGAATGTGTTCTACAAATGCTTCTGCATCATCACTAGTTTCATCTTCACCGGGTAGAACAATGAGATCTAGGACCCTTTGGGGTTCCTACCATATATAATATGGAAAAATACCTCCCTTTTGATCTGTTTACTAAACTCTTATAGGAAAACTCATCTTGTGGTAAAGCTAAGTCCCATTGTTTTGGATTTTCTCCAACTATACAACGTAGGAGATTTCCCAAGCTTTTGTTCACTACTTCTATCTTCCCATCAGTCTGGGGGTGATATGGACTACTTTTGAACTATAGTTGTGTCCCTAGTTTCTTTCACGAGTCCTCTAAAAGTGACTCAACAACTTCATGTCTAGATCTCAAGTGATCGTTCTTGGAATTCCATGCAATCTAACCACTTCTAAAAACAAATCCATTATAGTCATTTTTTACTCCTAACACGAAATCCATTATAGTAATTCCCTCACTTTGTGTGTTAGGAATACCTAACATGAAATCCATTATAGTCATTTTTACTCCTAGCATAAAAGGAAAGAACCCCATGCATGTCGGCCTATCACCCAAACCAGGAGTGCGCGCTCACCCGAGGCATGCGCGAGTGTCGAGTCTCTCTTTATGTGATTTTAGTGGGAAGCATCATCTATGATTAGTGTAAGAGTATTTTTAGGAAAGAAGTTAAGACATACAAGAACCATAGGGCTCAGAACGGCCTCCAGGTCCTTGCAGTCACTTTAGACCGAATGCTTTAATAGAATCCAGAACATACATTATAATAGAAAGAAGGATACAATCATTCATTCATAGTATGAAAGGAAAGAGAACTCATAGAATGGAGATATGCATTAAAACCATTAAGATTCATATCTATTTATAACCGGTAACCTCATTGTATTCATTAGATCATTATAGAGGTCACAAAGAGCGGAGACCTACGCTCATGTGCATCACTTTGGACATATATAACTAAGCTAAAAATAAAGGAAAATAACATCCCATGCTTGGTACATCCTTTCCCCGAACCCATATATCCACTTGCAGCAGCTTTGCATAGATTCACTCACTCTCCAATCCCTTCTCTATCCCTCCATGTATCGCAAATGTCATCGTCCCTTTAACTACGTAGCTACTTGTATTTATAACCTTCCCAGTGCTGCCAACTTGCCTTCCCGTGCCCTCGATCGGATGCCAAGTGTCGAATGTGGTCATTCATGTGAGCATGCTCCTCCAAGCTTAAGCCTTTCCACTCAATTTCATGATGGCCTTCTAGAATATTCCATCACAGGCATGCTCCTTCCTAGGCCAACCTATCGCCAAGCTGGCATCTTATCCTCTCGCAACCGATCACGCTTTTCACGAGTTCTACCCGGGTGCTCAAATCAGCTAAGTCTCGAACCTCCTTTCACGTGTCGTGCACACGCTATTTTCTTCCTTATACCTTTCTCTTGCATGCTTTTTCCTTGCACGCCATCTTGTAATCTGGGTCCCACGCGCCCACGCGCCTTCATACTTGGTCATTATTTTAGGGGTCCAACATCACCCCACACTACGCCCGTCCGTCCGCCTCGAAACATTTTACTTGACTAAGAAGCAAGCTAGTTTATGGAACCAAGGTGTAGACTTATACTTTACAAAGTAAATAAGGAATAAAAGAATAGGGGAAAGAATGAAGAATGGGGGAGAGCATCAATTCAAAATGCTAGGAAAGTCTTTCCGTAGATCTACCTCCAGCTTGTTCCACACTTTGACCTCGCCCTTCGCCTTCTGGCATAGGTCACCCACCAGGGTGGTTACTTCATCAAAGCTCAAGCCAATTCCCTAGGCGCCCAATGTGTCCATAATCTACTCCATTTCCTTACCCAGGTCGGTGAGTTTATCCATTCTCCTGGTAATCTGGGGGTATAGTTCCTTAAGTCGGGCCTTAGTTGAGCTCCTTAAAGCCTCAATTACCTCTGATTTCTTCTCTACCTTGGCTAGAACTTTGTCTCTCTCTGCCTTGTTCCCCTTGTTCTTCTCCTAGAACTCCTTTAGCTCTACTTCAAGTGTGGTGACCAAGGAGCTCACCACCTTATCTCTATCTCGCGCATGTATCGTGTGCGGCCTGCTGAGATCAAGGCAGCGACTTTTATCTCCACGAGTACTTGGCTATACTACTTTGTGAAACAAGGGCTACCACCTTTAATCGGTCTTCCTCCTTCAAGCATGCAGCCACTTCTTCGTAGATTCTAGTGCTAAGGGTCATCTCTCCATCGTGAGGATGCGCGATAGATCTTCCATACATTCCAGGAGGGATGAGTATTTCTGCGCGGGTGGTGCTAAGTCCAGGTGCTTCAAAATGATGGCACCTTTGATAGCCTCCATTTTCTTGTAAACCTCCCGCACCTTTGTTTTTTCATCATTTAGCTCACGCCTTAACTATGCACCGATCGGTTCCTCTAATTTCAAACTCTTGGCCTTCTCCGCCAGTTCTTCTTCCTTCTTCCCTAACTTCACCTCCAATGCTATGATCGTGTCGTTGTGCGCGATCAACCTAGCCTCAGTCTCAACCGTGAATTTGTTTAGAGAATTACATACTTGCTCATCTGCAGCTCCTAAGCATTCACTAAGGGGTTTCTCCTTGGATTCTGGCAACGAGATGAGCCTTTTGCAGACTTCAAAGTCCGGCTCACAAGTCGTGTGTGACTCAATGCCCAAGAGAGCATTTTCTTGGTCATGGGGTACGCGTGCCTTTTTCAAAAGACCCCATGGCTAAGATTCCCTCCATGGGTGCACTTCTTTGGAATCGCACACATAGCACCTTCTTTGAGTCATCCACATAGCCCATTACCTGTCTCTTCTACATCCAGAGTTATTTTCCCGAGTGCGCACCTTTGGGAACCTAACTATCATAAGCAGGGGCCTCCTAGTGACATGTTCTTTTTCAATGCTCTCTTCCTTCCTTATTTAAGCATTATGTCTGCTGCGCTCTAACTCTTGGTCTACAAGGGCTTTGAGCATCTTCTTCACTTCTCGCTCTGCCACCTCAGTAATCTACTCCTTTGTAAAACTTATAACTCCCTGCTTCTCCCTGGCATCCTCCTCATCAGCCTTTGTATCTTCAGTGTCCTCCTCACCTTGTGCACCTTTCCGTCATGTGAATATGAACTCTTTCTTCTCCTCTCTACTCTCTTCCTCTAATTCATAGACACTAAATACATGTGGCTCATGCAAATTTCCCAAGCTCATCTTCCTTATCACCATCTCCTTTACTTTCATCGTCTCCTTCACCCAAGTATTTCTCCAAGTTTCGCCGCCTCCTTTGAGTCACTTCTTCATCCACTCTCTACTTCTTCCCGAGAGGTGGTTCCCCGATCGTGAGATTCTACCTTCTCTTCTTCCTCATGTGACTCTTCCATGGTGATGGGTTGCTTGGGCACCTCTACCTCTGGCGTCTTCTCCTTTACTGGAGACTTCTTTCTCCGCATGTATGTGCTTGGCTTGGCGCTTGTGGATGGCATGCTCACTATTTGAGTAGTCTGCACACTTGGTGCTCCTTCCTCTCCTCTACCTCTCTTCTTAGATGTTGGCTTCTTCTTTCCCAAGGGGTCTTCAGGTATGGAGATTTCATCCTCCGTATGCACCCTTCTTGAACTTTGGCCTTATGCGCAAGTATACGCACGTCAGTGGATCCTCCAAATGATGGAAAGCATCATTTGCCTATTCATTGGTATCTCATGCGACACATACTTCTCCATATATGCGTGCTTACCACCAAGATAATTTAGCTTCTTCCTCATCTCTCTGTGTTCCCAATCTAACCTTCCTATCTCTAGCCTTAGCTTCTTTTATTCTTTAAATCTATTCACTCTTGCTTGGAAGTATTGGGTACTGAACGCAAAAGGAAGCTTACACCAAGGGCTCTATGCTTCATATTTTAGCTTGAATCTTCCCAAGTATTAGTGTTGGTACACTCGTGAACTCGCCTTCTCCTCGGGCTTCTCGGGACTTATTCGGGATTCTCCCCTCTGCCCCCAAATGCATTCCTCGGTGCATGTACCATTTTTCCAAATCGCGCCTTGTGGGGAGCCATCATCAGATCACATGTATATTTTTCAAACCTCTTCACGAGTGAAGGGTCTTCGGCTGGGTACTCCCACACAAACTTATCTAGTGCATTTGGCACTCCAATTTCGACAAATACGATAGTGAGAAAGACATTGCCAAAGAGGATCATGTCCCCTTCCTTTACGCAATTAACAATCTCTTCTGCAATGTACATGGATAAGTTGTATATAGTTCCCTCTGCAATCTTCCTACAGACATGTAGCCAAGGTTTGTTGACCTGTGTCCACCTTTCTTGGCCATTCAGCTTTGTCACCAGATGTGTGGCCATCTTCATAATGGGGTCCTTGATGTCTGAGATGTCATAGTACCGTAACCCTTTCTTACAGTGCATACTGTGATGGTCTCTTAAATAGCCTCCTTGTCACCAAGGTCATCTTCTAGGCTATCTCCCTCACATATGAGGCTTGTAGATTGTGAAATCAACTGGGGACTCACACGCATCTTGCGCCTAGAAAAGTGGAAATAGTCTTCGTGCACCCGAGACATCAACCACTAGTACAAGCAATCTAGCTTCCCAAAATAAGGCAACTCATAGAGTTGCAACAGCCCTACCTTTTCCAAATTGACCTTCATGTCATCATTGTAGATAGGAAAACCTTCATGTGTTCACTTGTTGGTGGGCGTGCTCAATTCCAATGCCATTTCTTTCTCTATGGTGTTAATGCGGTGATTATAGTCACTAACGGGTATGCCTCTCAAGTGGGATTCCCATTCCTTCCCCATCATTACTCTGTCTGGGTATTGCATCTTTGCATACCATTCTTCGCTTGTATCTACTTTGGGTTAAGTTTTTAGCCTTAGTTTTGCCCTTTCCTTTCTTGGGTGTCATGGTCGAGGTATTTTTATCAATCCTTCACTCTCTTTGTTACTCTTCCTTTCTTCTCCCAACCTTCGACCTTAGATCCGTGATATAACTCTTCTAAACCCGTGCCCTAGTTTGTCAAACCCTAACTTAGATAAATTCTTCAAAAGACAAAGTCTTTTTAACTTCCTTCCACACCCGTATAATTCCTTCCTTCGGTTCACAATCTCAAATTGGTTACTCACGCTTCAATGTCACAAATCTTCCTCCACTTGATTGAATCTAAAACCTAGCTTAAAGAGTTTTCTTATCTCTTCAACTCTTCATTTTCGCAAAGTAATAATGAGAGTGCCCCACCCTCTATTTATAGTTTTTCCTTTTTATGATCATTAAATGCTACTTTACCTACCCCTATACTTTGTTCATTTAATGTGGCTTTTTCAAATAGATTCCATCTATAAGCACCTTTACCCCCGCATCGCATCGTTCTGCGTGAAATACTCCTCTAACCTTCTAGCACACAACCAAACCAACTTTATAGGAGACTCTTACATGCGCTTAACCCACGCCGAAGGCACTTCTTCTATCCTAATTCTTTCTTTCACCTACCTCGTGTTGCTTTAAATGCACTTCATTTTCCTTTGTACATGGGATCTATAAGTAGCTTTACCTTAGCACCAACCATTCTATCTTTTCTCTTCATATACCATTCTCAACCGGGTTGCACAACAAGGCTCTTCAATAGAACTTCCTTGGTACTTTAATCATGTGCTTCTTCACTTTTCTCCACCCCACACGTAAACGATGCACGGTCCTCTTAGTACACTCACAAATTCTCCAAAAACAGCAATAAGGTTACCGGAGCTCAAGGCGTAAAACAAAACAACAACATGAAAGGGGAAACACAAGAAAGGGAAAATGCATAACGGAAATTTCTAAACTAACTAGCAAAACCGCCTTATCTACAAACACCAAGAAGACTTATTTATAGTAGGGCTTGACCTCACCGCCATTGAAGTGTCCAAAAACTTTTTCCCATTCAATGCTTGTAGAATCGCACGTGCACTCGAATCAAGAATGTATGATATTGTATAGGCACCCAACCAATGGACTTTCAAATTCCCAATATGGTGTAGAAACTTGGAATCATATAAGTAACACCATCTCGCCCAACCTCAAACTTCTTGTTTCTAATATGATGATCATGCCAAGCCTTTTGCTTTTCCTTCTCCACTATTTGGCTCCAATGGGCAAGTGATCATCTCTCATCTAGTTTCATTAGCTCATCAATCCTTTCTTCCAACACTTGTTCATCGGCTAATCCTCCTACGCATGCTATTCAAAGAGAGGGCAAAATAAACTCAACTGAAAAACAACTTTTGCATTAAACACCAATTAAAAAGGTGTGGCTTTATTTATTATTTTATATGTTGTCGGAGTAAGCCCATAATATTACCAATACTTTGTCATCCCAATCTTGTCTTCCAACATTACAAATTTTGGTCAACGTATGACTCAGTATTTTGTTGAATGCTTCCATGGTTCCATTTGCTTGTGGGTGATAGGGCGTAGTCTTGTGATGAGCCACCATAAAATTTGCTAATAGGATCCTCACAGGTCTCATTTAGAAAGTGTGTACCCCTATCACTAGTCAAACTTAACAGGCATCCATACCTCGTGATAATGTTCTCCCATAAGAACCTTAGCATTGTTGTTGTCATGCAATCTTTAGTTGGGGTTGCCTCTTCGCCCACCTTGTGAGATAACTTTGTGCAAGTGATGACATAATGTGACCCGGTCCCTACGCATTGCTGGTGCAATAGGTCCCACAAAATCTATCACCCATTTCTCGAAAGGCTTCGTGCTAGGGATAGGACGTAAAGGCATTTCATCTCGCCTTCTTGGTTTTCTAATGCACCGACAAAGTGGTCACATACTTTACAATAATCTCTACAATTCTTGTATAAGGTTTCCCACCATAAACCTACCATTAATATCTTGCATGTCGTGGCATCCCTCAGTATAATTCCTACCCACACTTCCTGCATGTGTTTCTTCCATGATTTCTAGTGCTCATGCTCTAATACACATCAGCGCAGAACTTCATCACGTCCCAATTTGTATAAGTCTCCACTAATCAACATGTAGGGCGCATGCGTATGGCCAACCGCTTCTTCTCTAATGACTTCATTCCACGTGGTGCCACACCTTCTTTTAAGAATAGTGCAATCCGTCCAAATCCAAGGGTGTGTGCTATAATCTAAACAAATTGCGTGTCCGCATTACTTCCTCAATCTTTACGCATCCTCTCTTGAATAAATCCTTGACATGTGATCGACCCATAATTACTTTTCCCAGGCTTCACTACAATGGTGAATTCAAACTCTTGAAATAACAACACCCATCGACATATGCGCCCTTGAAGAACGGGCTTGTTTACCAAATACTTTAATGCCATGTGGTCAGCTGTATAATACAAAGGGTGTTCTCAGCGAGATCATCGTCTAAACTTGAAGAGTGCATAGATCATCGATAATTCCTCATGCTCGGTAGTGGTATAATTCTATTCTACTGGTGTTAAATTCCTACTCGCAAAATAGAGAGGATGATCAACAATCCCCTCACCTAGTTGTGCAAGCATTGCTCCAATGGCGGTTCCTGAGGCATCTACATGGACATGAAAGGGCTTGTCCCAAGAGGGAAACCATAAAATAGGTGTGGTAATAAGCCTATCTTTTAATGTATCAAATTCCCTGTTGCACCTTTCCCTAATGGAAGGAACTCTTGTATTTAAGCAGCTCCTCTAAAGGCATGGTGATCTTGGCATACCCCTTAATGAATTTCCTGTAATAGCTCGTATGCCCAAGGAATCCGCACATTGCGCTCCTCGGCTAGTAGGCTCCTTAATCCGACAATAACTACAACTTTAGTGGGATCTACAAGCAAGCCCTCCTTACATATGATATGTCCCAATAGAGTCCCAAAGGGTGTAGCAAATACACATTCTTAATGTTGAGGATATCCTCAACTTCCTACACCTTTCAAAAATTAGCCTTAAATTGTCACAATGGTCTCTAACCAAACCATATACTATCCAGTCATCTAGATAGAAATGAAGAAACTTATGGATGAAGTTCTAGAATGTTTGTACCAATATACGTGAAAATATAGTGGCACATTCTTCAACCCAAAGGGCATGATCAGTATATGTAAAACTTCCCCACTTTCAGTGGCGAAATTTGTCTTCTCCTGGTCCTCCTTTGCAATCCTGACTTGGTGGTATCCTAAAATCCATCCGTAAAGGAATAGATTTTGTGTCCAATGACTCCTTCCAAAATTTCTTCAATGAAGGGGTTGGAGATGGATCAATGACACAAACCGCATTCAATTCCTATATTTCACACAAATTCTAATCCGCCCATCGTTCTTGATGTTGATTACCATCAAACTTATCCACTCCAATTATTCCACTACCTCAATGATCCCGTAAGCTATCATCTTATCTATCTCTTTCTTAACCTTTATGTGCGAATTGGGATTCATCCGGTAGGGCCTTTTTCTAACTCGAGCACGCATCATCCTTTAGTTTTATCTTCATCTCCCCAAGGAATAGTGAACACCTTTGAGCTCATAGTACCCATGTGGGAATAAATCCTTGAATTCACATAAGCAAATCAATGATCTTTGATACTTCCTTCTCTATCCAAGAATCTCCAATAATAGCTTCCTTAGGTTCTTCTCTAAACCGATGTTAAATTTCTTCATTTTTAAAGGCTCATGGTATGCACGCATGCGAGCATCCGCATTTTCACTACTTCACGTGTTCCTACGAATGGCTAACATCTAAGCTTTCATTCCTCTCCATAAATCACATATACCAACTTCCCTTTTTCTTTTTCCGGACATGCATGCTCATGTTGTAACTCTTTGTTTCCTCTCCTTCTTCTTCAAAGTGTGCCTCCAATCCTTGTTCACCTAGTAATTCCAACAGCTATCTTTTTTTTCCGACACTATCTCCCATGGTAAGGTGCTTAATACCCTACAAGGCCTTATCAATCGATGGTTTGTTACTCCTATATTCAAAGGTTTGAATAAGGTCACCTACAAGTTCTTGCCAATTTCTTTTCGGAGGCATGTCTCCGAATGAATATATCATGTGCGCGCACAACCCTATAGTGTAGTATATAACTTTAGTACCCAAAGGTATGGTGACAAAGCTTAGTTCCTTCTCTCCGCACTCATTCACACTCCTGGATATGGAAATAGGTGGGCTCCTTCCCATGGTATTCTTTGATGATGGAGGATATATTGCTCTAGAAAATCTAACAGAGAGCAATTCTTACCTCACACCACTCTAAAAGGATCTCTTGATGTGTTTCCCACCAATGAGCTATTGTGTCGAGTAAAGCGTAACTCAACATCTCTCTCCATTCTTTCTCATCCTTCCACTAAGCTTGTATCTCCTATAGAAAGATCTCGGGAAGGCTCCTCCTAAATACTTGGGTAGTTATTTTCCTCTAAGGTGTCTAACCGTGTGTGCCTTTGTTACCTTGGTCACCGATCCTCTCAACTTTCGTCCCATCAAATCATAAGTTTTGTGCACCCAATTGTCAAATGCTAGACTAGTGGTATCACTAACTAGCCGAGTATCCTCAAACTAGATAACTCTTGGTGGTAGGAAGTATCATCTCGGGATCGCTGATTGAGCACACATATATTTTATCCAGAAATTCTTCTCCCAATGGTTTAATATAGGGTGTTGACTTCCCATCAACCAGGGGTATAATGACTCGCTCCTCCTTGTTCTCGAATCTGATGTACCATTTGTTGAACTAAAGGTCCGCATTATTTTTATAACACCAAGGGCACCCAAGTAGTGCTGGGAAATTGTCTTTCTCGGCAAGTGCCAAGACTTCAAGTCCCCAAAGTGAAACTTGGCTCCTATATAGTAATAACTCGCATTCTCGTAAGACACCAATGGGCATTTCCTTAGTCTTTTTCACCATATACAACACATTTGAAGATGGCTGTAATGTCAGTCTTCCCATATAATGTCATACATCCAAATTCAACATTAACCTCCGCACTGCCAGTGTTAATAAGTATATTGCTAAGGAGCCATCCATCTACAATGCATTCAATGTAATCTCCTTATCATAGTCAATGCTATGAGGGGGAAGGTTCACGTGCAAGACTAGTATCTCACACTCTTCTCTCTCGGTGCATGGTACCTTCTCTCTTAACCAAGATCATAGCAAGGGAATGATATTCTCCTACCTTAGCATTTTACACGCCTCCCGACTTCATCAAGGTCATCCTTTTGCACTTCGACTCTCCTTCATTGTTCCTCCCTCCCGGCTTGCTCCTATAGACACTGGATTTCCCCTTGTAAGCTTCGAATAACATCCATGGTGTCCTGATATATCTCTTTTTGATGTGTAGGGTCTGGATACTTTCCATGCATGACCTCTTCTCTTGAAACCAGGTTCTTCTGTCTTGGTACCTCTCTTGCGCGCATGGCTTCTACCCTTGTTGTTACCAAGACAGGTTCCAAACCTTCATCCCGTGTTACTCGGGCATCCACTGTATATCTACCTTCTTAATACTTGACCATTGTAGCGCCCTTGTCCTTCTGGTGTTGTTGATTCATATGCTCAAATAGTTCTAAGAAATCCTCATACTTATGCTTCTTCCCGCACCATGAGCACTGCAACAAGTCTAGACACTCACGCTTATAATGCTCCATAGATCCACAATTAAAACACGTTCTACATGGGAACTCACTTCTTCCTCCTCTGCCGAGCTACCATGACCACGTAATCCTCCTCGAAATCCTCTTCCACTCGTGCCTCCATCTCGTGCACTCCTCATAAAGGCGATCATCATTTTTAAACCCACTTGACAATGTTGGTTTAGCGCACCCCATGATCAATGGCCTCATGGATCGGATCAATGATCCTATAGTCCTTAGTATTATGGGTTGTGAAAGTGTAAATCTTGCGAATAACAAGATACATTCTTCCCGATTACGCACCGTAGTAAGGGACATCTACTTGCATCATGGTCCTCATGGAAAATCTCACAATCTACCATTACAAAGACGTACCATCCTTTGGGGGAAATTATCCTTAACATGCCCTCTATTTCAAAATTTGTGCACCATAAACCACCGCAAGTCTCATGGGCTGAGTTCACAAATAATTTTTCCGACTTCTTAGCCATAGTAGCAATCGAGCCTCTAAGAATGGGCTAATTCCCAGTATTAATACTACCAATAGCTTCGCACACAAGGCATCTTCCAATACTTCACGTGGTCTCAAAAGGTTTTATGAGACAAGACCCTTCTAAAAGGGGTGATCAATCATCCGATGAACCATTGTGCATGCTTTGAGAAGGATGGATATCATATGATAATTTAGACAAGAGAGTTTTAAAGCGCACATCATACTCCCACACACTCTCTGCCATTCCTTGTTAAATCTCCTTCAAAGTGCTGATGCTCTTCTGCTCAAACTCGGGAATGTGGAACTCTACCAAGAAGGCATTCTTTAGGCGATAGTCCACCACCATTTGATGAGGGTCATACTTTCGATACTAGCTATGTGCACACCCTCGCAACGTGGTTGCAAACCCGACTAGCCTTTCATTCTGGGGTTGTGATACTCTTTACGCGCCATAGCATTTCACACTTGTGAACATGTTCTGTAACATCCTCAATGCCCCTATAATCTAGAAAATGTAGAGACATTTCAAAGAATACTTGAGGTGGTGGTCAGGGTCCTTGTCCTGAACTGAGCCTTGGTTCCCTCCGGTGTTTCCTCCACCGCCTAATCCACCGAGTCACGTACCTCCGTAACCACTCAGATCCACCATAACCACTAGGTCCAATAGGGCCTATGTAGCCGTAATGCCCGAAGCACTCCCATGGTCCCACTGAATTATGTGCCCATGGTCTATGATAGCACCCCGCTACCACTACTTTGTCTTGCGCCACTCCCTGATGCAAGACTGAAAGCTTGTACACTTGCCCCTTATCCAAAAAAATCCTCTAAATACTAGAATATGCGCAGCCATAGAAGAAGGAAATGAAAAATTGTATCTCCTATGTGCGGATGTGTCTCTTCTAATAGCTTCAATGGGTCAATACTTCTTCTTGGTTCAGGGAAAAGCAAGTGCTAGGGATCGGTCACCGGGTGGGTTCATATATGTGCCAACAACTCTCCTTTCTCCATGTGACGAGCTCTCACTAGAAGCTAAAGAGTTCTCCCTTACGCATTTTCCAAGATGGGGTAGCCTGACAGTGCTTTCAAGCTCCACATCCTCTCGTGTGAACCTTAAATCCTTCCCACAACGCCTCCATGTCTCCATAAATCCATAACACTAACAGCCTAATGTTATCTAGCTATCTCCTTTTCATGCGTTTCACTATACTTGAGCCATCTTTCTTCCCTCTCCTTTTCCGTCATATCATCTCGCCACCTTCCTCCATCCAAGCTTCCTTACCCAGTGCTTAAGAATGGTTTAGCCACCATTGGAAATGCCTCTAAACTCATGGTAACCATTAATATCTTTATAGCTAGAGGAATAACACACGAAACACTCCTCTAGGTTCTCATAGAAATTCAAACTCAGCAACCTCTGGATAAGAATACATAGAAATGGCATATTCTAGAGTGTATCTAGCTAGTACTCCTCTCCACTAGTGATCTACAACATGTGTCTACGTTAGATCTACATCCTGCAACCTTTGGTAGTCTTCTTCAATCCATATCCACGATCCATAACACCAACTTGATCTAGACGCATAGGCTGAAATCCATCCATATAACTCTATTGGGAAGCAGCAGAAAAAAGTCTCATACAGATCATGGTAGAGGTTCTCTTCTACCCATCTACATGTGTTAAACTCAAGTCCAGTGCTAAATCTCTGAGAAAATTCATCCTCCATGCTCTTGAACCATGATTCAACATTTTCCAATGTTAACCGATCCATCATTACTCATTACATAGATCATGATGCATGTTATATCCCACTACAACTTCAAAAAGAGGTCCTAGCAATGGAACCAAGATGTAGTCATTTTTACTCCTAGCATAAAAGGAAAGAACCCCATGTACACTCGCCTATCACCTAGTAGAATCTGCAAGTGCTACCCGAGGCACATGCAGGGTGTTGAGTCTCTCTTTTATGTGAGTTTAGTGGTAAGCATCATCTATGATTAGTGTAAGAGTATTTTTAGGAAATAAGTTAAGACATACAAAAACCATAGGGCTCAAAACAGCCTCCAGGGTCCTTGTAGTCACTTTATACCGAATGCTTTAATAGAATCCGAAACATACATTATAATAGAAAGAATGATACAATCAGTCATTCATAGTATGAAAGGAAAGAGAGCTCATAGAAGCAGAGATATGCATTAAAACCATTGAGACTCATATCTATTTATAACTGGTAACCTCATTGTATTCATTAGATCATTACAGAGGGTCACTAAGAGTAGACCATAATCATGTGCATCACTGAACGTATATAAATAAGATAATAGAAAAAGAAAATAACATCCCATGCTTGGTACATCCTTTCCTTGAACCAAAATATCCACTCGCATCGAGTTCTCCGCAGCTTCACTCACTCTCCAATCCCTTCTTTATCCCTCCATGTATCACAAATGTCATCGTCCCTTTAACTACTACAGTACTTGTATTTATAACTTTCCCGGGCTGCCAACTCACCTTCCCATGCCCTCAGATCGGATGCCAAGTGTCGAATGTGGTCCTTCATGTGAGCATGCTCCTCCAGGCTTGAGCTTTCCACTCAATTTCATGATGTCCTTCTAGAATATTCCATCGCAGAATGCTCCTTCCTAGTGAACTCCGTCGCCAAGATGGCATCTTATCCATGTGCAACCGATCATGCTTTTCACATGTTCTTCCCTAGGTGCTCAAATTGGCTAAGTCCTGAACCTCCTTTCACGCGTCAATCGCGCATGCTATTTTCTTCCTTAGACCTTTATCTTGTGCACTTTTACCTTGCGTGCCATCCTATAATCGGGTTCCACATGCCCACGCACCTTCATACTTGGTCATTATTTCAAGAGTCCAACATCCATACTCAGATCAACCCATGGCCCTATAGGGATAGGTAATGGCATATACAACCCAATATTATGTGCATGGCCCTTAGCCATTTGTCATACTCTACATATTTCTACAATCCTACTTATGTCCCTCTTTACCTTTGGCCAATAATACTTTTCTACAACAAGATAAATTGTCTTATTTATACCAAAGTGTCCAGCCAACCCCCACTATGCAATTATCTTATAATATTTTCTCTCATTGAACCAATAGGGATGCACAATTGTTTCCCCTAAATAAATAACCATTCTACATCAAATAATCAAAATAATCATGGCCTATGTAGGATTCTTATTTTGTCTCACAACATTACCAAAATGGATCACCTTCATACAATTCCTTAACTGCCTCAAACCCTAGTACTTTATTTTCCATTGTTGTCAAAAGGGATACATGCCTACTCAAGGCATCAGCAACTTGATTTTGCTTACCAGACTTATGCTTTAAAACAAAAGTATATTCTTGCAAAAATGAAACCCATTTTGCATGCCTACTATTTAGTTTCTTTTGTGTGTTTACATACCTCAAGGCTTCATGGTCAGTGAAGAGTACAAATTCCTTTGCTACCAAGTAATGTCTCTAGTTCCTTAATTCCTGAACAATAGCATAAAATTCCACATCATAAGTATAATATTTCCTCCTAACTTCATTTAGCTTTTCACTGAAGAATGCCACAGTCGTCCTTCTTGACTTAGTACAGCTCCAATCCCAACATGTGAGGCATCACAATCAACCTCAAAGACCTTGCTAAAATATGGAAATACTAAAATAGGTGCTTCTCGACACTTTCTTCTTCAACAATTCAAAACTATATGTTGTTTCTTTGGTCTATAAAACTCCCTCCCTTTTGTACACTCTGTTATGGGTGCAACAATGCTACTAAAATTCCTGATGAACTTCCTATAAAAAGTTTCCAATCCGTGAAAACTATGAACCTCCGTCACATTCCTTGGAATGGGCCATTCTAAAATTTCCTTTACATTTTCCTCATCCATCCTCACTCCATCCTCTGATATGAAAAATCCCAAAAAAACAAGACTCTTCTGAAGAAATCTACACTTCTTTAAGTTTGCATATAGACTCTCTTTACGTAACAAGTCTAACACCAATTTCATATGTAGCAAGTGTTCTTACTCTTTCTAATTGAATATCGAATATCATCAAAATAGATAACAAAAAAATTACCATTGTATTCTCGCAGTACTCTATTCATCAACCTCATGAATGTACTGGGTGCATTAGATATCCCAAATGGCATCACCATCCACTCGTATAATCCATCTTTTGTTTTGAAAGAAATTTTCCATTCATCCCCTTCACGGATTCAAATCTGGTAGTACCCACTCTGCAGTCAATCTTGCTAAAATATCAAGCTCCCGCTAGCACATCCATCATATCATCCAGTCACGGAAATGGGAACCGATACTTAATTGTGATCTTGTTTATGGATCTGTTACACACACATTCTCTAGTCTCCATCTTTTTTTTTTAGGAGTCAATAGCATTGGAGTTGCACATGGACTCATGCTTTCTCTCACTAACCCTTTATGTATTAGATTTGTCACTTGTCTATTCAACTCTTCACTCGTGTTGGACTCATCCGATAGGCTGCCTAGTTTAGAAGGGCATATCCTAGGATCAAATTAATATGGTGTTGAATATCTCTTTCGGGAGGTAACCCATATGGTATCTCATCAGGTATGACATCTTTGTATTCTTTTAGTACCTTTTCCACAGCAATAGGTATGTTAAAGTCTTCTATTTCCACCTTCTTTGACATTAGTGCATAACACCATCCAGATTATTCCATTTCTGTAACAAACTCTTTTGTAGCCAATAATCCCTCACTCTTCTCTTCTTCCTTAAAGGGTAACGAGACCACCTTTACACCATCCTTCCAAAAGGTATATGTATTTTTCCCTCCATCATGTGTAACCTTTCTATCCTATTGCCAAGGCCTACCCAAAGAATATATGGCATACATCCATTGGGATAACATCACACCACACCTCATCCTTGTAGGTATTCCTAATTGAACACTTTATAATGCATATTTTGTCTATGGTTACCTCGTTTCCTTTCTTGAACCATGATATACGATAGTGATATGGGTGTTTCTCACATTTTAGATTGATTTTATCAACCATTACAGTTGAAACCATATTTTCACAACTACCACCATCAATAATAATTTTACATACCTTTCCTCCAGAGGTGCATCTTGTTTGAAATATATTTGTTCATAGCCATGAATCAACACCAACAAAATCATGTTATTTCTCCTTCCTTGGGACAATCATCTTCCTCCTTATCATGAGGGTTTCACCCAAGTCTGCAGCAACCTCCATTTCTTCTTCTTCTTCTTCAA
The DNA here is from genome assembly GCA_018340775.1 of Taxus wallichiana var. yunnanensis. NCBI lineage: Eukaryota > Viridiplantae > Streptophyta > Pinopsida > Cupressales > Taxaceae > Taxus > Taxus wallichiana. The sequence goes on along the minus strand of CM031237.1, from coordinate 413,064,539 downwards.
TCAAATTTACTCATGGTTGTTCTCCTTGCCATCTATCTTGTGTAGGATAATGTGGACACTCAAAAGCTTTGTGCCCCTCTTCACCACATTTGTAACATGTATATTACCTTTGGGGATATTCCAACCCCATCCTCCATTATAACATCTTCCCCTCTGAATCCCCCTACCTCTTTGGTAGTTACCATGGCTTTAACCATAATCTTCATGCCTTTACTCAGTATTAGAGGATTCACCTTTTGTAGATTCAAATATACCCTTTCCTCTCATTAGAGATGATGATGGACCTCTCTTCACACCTCTTCTAAAATTATTCCTCTTATTATTTTCTTCTACCTTTAATGTGAGTTGATAAGCATCATCCAAAGGTTATGAATCCGAAGCATACTTAGCTCATATTGTATTGTGTAACTCAACCCATTTATGTACACCGTAGCCTTCTTCTTTCGGACTCTCCCTATTCCAACCTGATTGACAACTTGTAAAATTCATTAGTATACTCCTCAATGCTGACATCCTTCTGTATTAGGTTTTGGAACCTTCGAAAGAGTGTCTAGCGATATCTATAGGAAGAAACTTTTCTTTCAACTTCTTTACCATTTTATTCCATTTGAATCTTTCCCTTTCATTGCTTTTCTTTCATTTTTGGGTGATCCCACTAGATCAATGCATGTCCAACCAACTTAGTGCATGCAAACTTAACCTTCTTCTCCTCTGAAAGGGTTTTCCACTCAAATAATTTTTCCATGTGATTTAACCAATTAATCAACTCCTTTGGTCGTAACCCTCCACCATAATCAGGAACAGTAATCTTGATGCCTTCATCCTTTCCCTTTAAATCCTGGATCAATCTCTCCTCAAATGGTCTCTCATTTAAGGTTTCTTCATCTCTCTCATTATCTTCTTCATATCCTCCTTCATTCATTAATGGAGGTCCTTCTTTAGTATCACTATTTGGGTCTGCATCCCCATTTGCATGTCTCCTTCTAAAGGGGGTGACTTCTCCTGTGAGCTCAACAACTTGTCTCTATAGCTCTTGCATATGCCTACCATTTGGGCATAACCTCCCCCGTCCTGTAGCCATGATTATATAAAATAGAGGAAAAAAATTACACATAAAAATGTAATATGTTACCTTAACTATATCCACAAGAAAAATCCAACTCCGATACCAATTGATGTGAATCCAATTTGCGAGAGGTTGAAATACCTCCAAAACACACATAAACATTTTTGCAAATAAAAACTAAGAGTTTCAAAATAGCTTACTTCTCATTCTAGAATCCACACTAATCTATTACATCATTACCATCCTCCTTTTATTTCATGTCTACTCTAAAAACCCTAAAATGCCAAAAACCCTAAAATGCCAAAAATTACCTACTAGCAAAACAACTCGGATGGACCCCAAATTTTTCGTGCCAAATATTCCTTCATAAATTAGGGCTCACACAAAATTTGGACTTATTCTAACAAGCACAACAAAATTTATTAAATTTCTATGACCTAGTCAAAAGCGAAAAAAAAACATTCGGAGCCAATTTTAGGCCACTAGATGAAGGAATTTGGGCCAAAAATGTGCCAAAATGGCCACAACCTTGCAAGAAATTTGACCCTAGCATAGTACTAATGTATATCTACCACCCTATAAAATTTCAGGATGATCCAACGATCGGATCAAAAGTTATGGTCTCTACAAGTTATGTTCCCACATCAATATACTCTTCCTCTGCAACTTTGGTTACTTTTTAAAACAATTCCACATGATCATCCTCTACAAATGCAAAATAATTCACTGTTGTAACAACATAAAATATAAAGTTTGTGAGATGATGGAAATTTTCTTAAACCATTGCATAAAATAAATTAAAAATTATCATGTATGTACAACCATAAGTATATTGAATACACATAGCACATGAGCTACAAACTTCTATAATTTAATAAGGTTTGGAAATACTTCAAAATTATACATAATATAATTAAAATTTACATGGATATATTTATAACATGATTTCCAAACTAAGATTGAACTTGACTCAATTGAATTTAAATGATGAGAAATAAATAGATGTTACATTTCCATTTGCTAACAAGTTCATCCAAATATAGGTTAATAAATAGATGAGGTTGAATTTAAATGATGAGAAATAAATAAATAAATAAATAGAGGATAAATGGAATTTATTTATAAACTTGATTGCTAACCATTTAATCCAAATTTCGCGTCATATTAGCATATCATATATTAATTTTACAAGAATTTGTAAAACTTCCCACATTCCCCACTATGATAGTGGGCATTTGTCCATTTTAAACATTCTCATAAAAGGATCTAATTGTTATTCATTCTTTATGTTTCACGTAGGATAATTTTTCTTTATTTCTATATTGAGTTTATGAGAATGGGCATATGCCCATTCTCATCACAATGATAAAAATATTTTTGTATGAGAAATGGCATATGCCCATTCTCATCACAATAATAAAATTCTTTGTTTGTATGAGAATGGGCATACGCCTATTCTAACCATTCTAACTCATTGAATAAATATTGAACTTAATCATTTTAATATCACTATAAAGGATGTGAGAATGGGAAAGTTTCCATTCTAAAACAAATTAAATATTAACTCTATTTTTATTATATGATTCTTATACGAGAATGGGAATATGCCTAGTAAATACAAGATAAAAATGTTTGTTTGTATGAGAATGTACATATGCCCATTTTTCTATGTATTGCCTCAAGATAAATAAAAAAATCTCAAAAGGTAATAAAAACTAATTGCTTTAAATGTTCTTCTAAGGTACTATCTCATTATTTAGAACATCTAATATTAACCTACTAAATGAAAAACTTGTAAGTTATATAATTTTTATCATTTTCAAAACCATATTATAGTATTAGTAATTCTAACAAAAATATGTATGGTAAATGTAATTATTTTATAAGTACATTCAAGATATTTATAATGAAACTTGATAAATATCAAAGATACCTATCGAAGATATATATTAAAAAATACAACTCAAGGTTAAATGTGATGAAAAATCCAAATAAGAAAAAAACTTAAATATCATGAAATATGGTATTAGTACCAAATAATAGGATTTTCCTTTGTAATCAATGAGGAAATAATAATATATGTTTTGGATCGATCTGCCCCATCCCCTCTTTCTATTTAAGTTGTCATTCCCATCTAGAGTTCAGGGAGTGGTTGAAGCAAGTAAATGATTCAACATTTGAGTGATTTCATGAAATCCATGCATCATATATAGTTTCCCTAAGTATCCCCTCTCCTCTTTCTCGTATTTATTATTGACAATAATAAGACATTAATGAATGGAGAAGGTACATAAAGAATAAAAATTTAAATATATCAATAATTCTTATTTCCAATAATAATGGAAAACTAAATAATCATATTCATGTCGTATATGAAATGTCATTAATAAACTAATATTATTAAAATTTGAAATTAAACATCGTGTATATTGCCTAAAACATGGTTATGATAATGTTTTAAATTTAAATATTATTTTATACGGAAATAACCTAAATCATGACTATGATAAATTTTAAAATTTATATTTTATTTTATATGCAATAAACCTAAAACATGGCTATGAATTTTTTTGAAAATTTAAATTTTATTTTAAGTGTAATTATTAAACCTAAAACATGGCTATGATATTGGTTAATATTTATTTTATTTTTTTACCATGGCATAATGAGACCATTAATTTGTAAATAAATTGTTTTCCACTATTTATTTATTAATTGAAGGTACTTGTTTGTCAAACATGTCTTCGACCACCCATTGGAGGGAAATTGGAAAAATTAATGGCAATTAATTCATGCCACTTTGTGGTAGTGCGTAGAGAAATTGATATTTCGATTATTGTTTTCGATGATGGGAGAGGTCTTGGGAATTACAAGGTTCACCGTAGGTTAGTGAAGCTATCTCTTTCTTGTTCATCCTTTCCGTTTTCTTTTTCATCCAGTTTCTACTTTTTTGTTCGTCCTTCCACTTTGGGCTGCTTGTTTTTTTGTTAAAAGAAATGTTCTACATATGAAGCAAAATATTTGAAGAATATTTCTGAGATATTGTTTGTTATCTAGACTAAATTTTTGTTGACCATTTCTGCTATGGGCTCCCTCTGTTTCTTAAGACCGTTTCATCTTGTGATGCACGAGATTTGAAAAAACTTTCAGGCATGAATTATTCTAACTCTTCTTTGTTGAATTGTTATGAGATGAAGAATATCATTTGGTTTTCTTTCCCTTATATTTTGCTCTAGGTTTAAAGATAATGCCATATTTTTTATCTTCTGTATTTTTGATCTGGGTATTAAGAATATCACTTCAATTTTTTGTAATACATGTGTAGTTGTTAACCTAATCATAGTTAATAATACAAGGAGTTATCTGTTATGATTTTAGCAAATTATAGAGTGGTCTTACCACCTAAAAGGCGGCATTGCTTTATTTTCCGAACTATGCAGGGCCAAGAATGACTCATTATTAGAAGAAGAATTTACTTTTTTATAGTGAAGAAAAATTTTACTTATTTTTAAATTGAAGATAAGTTTTAGAGATACTTCTAACTCTTCTCTATTGTATTCCAAGTTTCTGGTATAAATATAAATTATAATGTCATATTTTAGATCTTTTTTATTTTTGATATGGGTTTTAAGAGTATCTAGAACTTCAATCTTTTGTAATACTTGCATAGTTGTTATCCTCCATAGTTATAAAAGGATGCATCTAAATATGACTATTTCTTGCATGTTTTAGAGTCTCAACAAGATCATTCCCTTACAAAAATGTATATGATTCTAAGAAATCCACTTCTAATCCTTCATGCTAAGATGGGGAGTTAATTATTTTGTTATTACCAAAGTACAGTGTGGGGTTACCACCTATGCAGCGTTATTTATTTTTTGAGTTAGGTGGCCTAGCTACGTAGGCCGAGATGGGTGGGTGAGCTAACCTACCGAGTTTGATGGGAAATCCATCCTACCGAGCTTGAGACAGTGATTTGACTCGCCAAGCTTCAGGTGAAACTAACTCTCCAAGATCTACAAGAGTTAGCCCGAAGATATTAGTAGGAGAGTTGACACTCTTAGCTAGGTGGGAAAGTTGATTTTCCGAGCCATGGCGATCGAGTTGTTAGTCGATTTGGCCTCGCTTGAGTTGACTAGTCAGGCCGGCGGTCCAATATGGGTGACAGATGACTTTCCAGAGTTAAGCGGGTGAGGTTAACTAGTCAAGCTAGGTAGACAATCCGACTTCTCGAGATGGGCTAACAAGCTAACCTACCGAGATGGGTGGCAAGTTTGACCTACTGGATATGGGCTAGTTAGTTGACTGTTGAGCTAGGCGAGTGAGCTCACCTTCTCGAGCTAAGAAATATTGAACTTAATTATTGTCATATAGGAATTAAAATGATTAATTTTAATGTTTTATCTAATGATCTAATGATAAAATTCTCGCTCTCATAATTGGAATCATAAGAGAAGAAAAAGATAAAATCTAGCTTGTTTTATAATGGACATTTGCCCATTCTCACAGCCTTCATAGAGTTATTGAAAATAATAACTTCAATATTGCTTGTATTTTTATGATTAGAATTAGCATATGCCCATTCTCATACAAACAAACTTTTTTATTTTCCATCAAATGGTTAGGTATCTATTCTTATAGAGGTATTAACATTTTTAAGTTCAATATTGCTTGTTATAGAATATTTAGAATGAGCTTATGCCCATTTACATATAAACAAGCATTTATTTCTTGTATTGAATGAGTAGATTCCCATTGTCATATAGGAATCATATATTAAAAATATAAATAAATTCTAATTTGTTTTAGATTGGGTAGTTTTCCATAATATTATAGGAATCATATAAGAAAAAAAGATCAAATTTAATTTGTTTTTGAATGGGCAGTTCCCCATAATTGTATCCTTCATATGTATGAAAATGATTATGTTCAATCTTGTCTCAAATTAACAACTACCCAATCCCATATAATAATCATAAAATAATAATATAGATAATATCTAATTCATTTTAAAATGGAAAGCTTCCCATTCTCACAAATTCATATAGTTTTAAATTGATTAAGTATTTCTTGTATTAGGTTGACCATTCTTTTTCACTCTTATATCCTATTACTTTTCCCATTAGTAATGATCAAGTTCAATATTGCTTGTATTGCAATTATTAGAATGGGCATATGCCCATTCTCATACAAACAAAAAAATTATCTTGAATGGGCAGATGCTAATCTCTTATAGGAATCATAGAAGAAGATAAAATTTAATTTGTTTTAGAATGGGAAATTTCCTATTCTCATATTCGAATCATATATTAGAAAAATAGAGAAAAATTACTTTATTTTAGAATGGGTAGCTCTTCATTATCATTGTCTTCATAGTTATTAAATTAATTAATAAGTTCAATCATGTATTGAACGAGAAAATGTGAGTTCTCATATAGGATTCATAAAATAAGAATAGAGATAGAATTGAATTATATTTAGAATGGTCAAATACCCATTCTCACAGCCTTCAAAGAGTTATTAAAATGATTAAGTTCATTATTGCTTGTATTAAAATAAAAATAATGGGAGAATGTCATGGAAACATCCTTTAACTAATTTCCTATAATCATGTCTACAGGGAAGGGAACAAGGTTGCAGTTTACCTTACAAATAGAGGTTAAAGAGGTTGAACTTTTTGTGTCATTGTAATGATTATTAATGATTGAAAATAATTCTCTATCAATATTGGCTATAAAGGAAGAGTAATAAGTAATGAGGAGACACGTGAGAGGTTGGATGATATAAGTTCTTGCGTTGGTTTTAGAAAGGACATTTGGTTTAGAGGAGGGCTTGATAAAGTACGATCATTGGTTTTAGAATGAACAAGAAGGTTTTGAACTGGGTTTGTTTTATTTCCATTTTAATAGAGAAACAAAATTATGGGCTAGTGATATGGTTTTTCTAGAACTTGATTCGACCAATGGGATTAGTAGAAGAGTTTGGATGATGCTGGAAAAGGTAGGTATGTCATCTCTATTTCAAAGTTTTAAAGGCCACAAAGAATCCCTGAGCAAGGATTTTTCTAGTCATTGGAAGGATGGTCAAGCTAGTATCGGGGTTTTTCTATACCAACTTCTATGGATTTTATTGTTATAGTGGTTGGGATGAAGAACAAGGGGAGGGAGATTTACAAACCGAAGAAAAAAGTGATGAGGAGATGGGAAATTTTTGGTGGGTAAAGAGAAACTAAGACATCATTGTGTAGGTTTTGAGAGAGATTCTTTACCTGATCCTTTTAATAAAATCATCCTAAAATTGATGTAATTTATCACCCTGGAGGGTAGGTATAAGGTATTTTATGCCCACCATTTCCTATGTTAAGTCATATCTCACGATGGTATGCATTATAATTTCCATTTATTTCTCATTCATTCTCTACACAAATCAATAGAGAATTTCTAGAAAGGATAGTTGAAAATCCCTCTTCATTAAGGATTGATGATGGCCTTATTCCATCTAGGCTCTACAGATTTCACTAAATCTAAGAAGTTTAGGGGTGTGTTGATGATGATGTAAAACATGTTGAGGATGAGAAGTATATGGATAGGAGGATGATGGGGATTCCTCCTCTTTAGGCTCAGATGACATAAAAGAGTTTTTTATGTCGTCGATAAACACTATAGATGTTGTTGGTAATATGGAGAGGGAGGATTTGGAGCCATTGTTGGCTAATGATTTAGAGCCAAATTTGAAGGACCTCGATGACAATTGTACTCTAGCCGAATGAATGAATAAACTAAGGAAGAAGAAGGGTATTGATACTATGTCTTATGTTTATTTTTCTGATATCAAAGGTGAACCTCTAGAGAAAAACACAAACTAGAGTCTAATTGGAGTATGGCATTAGAAAAAATTTCCCTCAGGGTTCTGCAGGTGGAAAAGGATGTTGATTCTATCATTGAGGCTAGGGCGGACATGGGATATAGTTTCATGAAATATATTGACGCCTTGTAAGAAAATTTTTACTTCTCAAAATTCCATCAGAGAGGATTCTTGGGCTTAAAATATAGTTATGGACATTCATAGGAGGCTGGTTCAACTGAGCAAATAATTAAAAACATAAGCTTAAGCTTCACCTCAGCAACTCAAAGGAGGATGAGATGGTGAAGGATGATATGAGGGACATTATTGGCAAGGAAAAAAATTGTGGAATAAGAACTTTAATATATGAAAATTATATATTAGTAACTACATTCTTATGCACAAATTCATACTCTTATAAAATGATAATATTGAAGTAGTGTTGTTGAGTCTTATGGGTGTCCTTTAAGTTGTAATATGAGTGAAAATTTGATAATAATGTAAGACCTAGATTATTCAAGTAGCAGTATGAGTGAATATGATATAAAAAATGATAATAATGAAGTCATGTTGTTGATGGTTTTGGGTTTCCATCATTTAGAAATCAATTGAATAGATGTTACATTTGGACTAGTATTGAAAAGTCGTTACATTTCCTTTTTGTATTGAATAGATGTTATATTTATATTTTGTATAGAACGAGTATTTCCTTTCTCATATAGAAAATATAAAGGAAGAAGATGTTGCTTAATATATGAAAATGATTAAAAAAAAACTCTATTATAAAATGGTTGTAATAAGCAGATGCACATTCTCATATAGGAAACGTAGAATAAGACTAGATGTTTAGAAGGGGCATATTCCCATTCTCATATAAGAATCATAGAAGGATAATAGAGACACAATTTACTTTATTTTAGAATGAAAATATGTGCATTCTCACAGCCTTACTTTTTTTTAAAATGGGAATTTGTGCATTCTCACAACCCTTAGATAGAAAATATTACTAGTGAAATAATGTTTATAATGGGAAAAAGCCCATTCTCATACAAACATACAATTTTTTTTTTTGTAATTATTGTTAATTGTATTACAGTAGATTTGGACTATCCTTGATAGAGCCAAGTGTTGCACTACATACCCTCGAGAGGGATCAAGCCTTATGTAGTTCTCATCATACAATATATTTATATGATTGTAAACTTTTTTAGAATGGGTTGTGAGAATGGGAAGTGTGTTTGTAAAAGCAATATTGAATTTAATCATTTTAATACCTCTCATGTAGGAGTCATAGAAATGTTTTAAAACAAAATAGATTTTAATTTTGTTATTCTTCTTTGATTCACAAATGAGAGTGGGCATCTTCCCATTTTGTACAAGTAATAATGAGCTTAAATATTTTTAATACCTCTATAAAGGATGTGAGAATGGGAAGATTGTTTATAAAGGCTGTGAGAATTGGTGTATACCTCCAATTCAATACAAGACCAAAATGTATGTTATTCTTTTATTTTTATCTCTAATCTTATTCTATGATTCCTATACGAGAATGGGTGTATGCCCATTATATATGCCCACTCTAACATAGGAATAATAGCATAATAATAGATAAAACAATTAATTCACATTTTAGAATGTAGTAAATTATATATCTATTCTTCTATGATCTCTATATGAGAATGGTCATATGCCCATTCTCACATACGAATCATAGAAGAATAATAGAAAATTAAATTTCATCTATATTTATTCTTTTGATTTATTCGGAGATGAAGAGTATCATCTGGTTATTTTCCCTTACATAGTAGTGAACTAGCAGTTGTACAAGAAAGTAAAATTTTTCCTCTATTCTTCTATGATTCATTTATGAGAAAGGGAATATGCCCATTCTCATATAGGAAGAAATATTAAAGTAAATAATTTTGAGAACTATATAAAGGCTATGACAATGAGTAATTTTTCATTTCAAAAAAAAATATTAGCTCTATTAATTCTTGTGATGATGTTTAAATTTTGTTTATGTAAAATATTGACTCTAAAATGATCTTATTTAATGTTGAAATTTGAATCATTATTAGATGTTATTATCGCCTTGTTCTCTATATTGATTATTGTGATGATGAATGATTTTTTTCTTGCTTATCATATTTTTAGTTGTCTATATGCTTATAAAATTAGGTATTATAATTTGTTTTCCAAAAGAGATTGCATGGTATTACCTTGTTTATTTTTTGGAAAAAGGTAAATGTTTGAGGGTGTTGAAAGGACCCACATCCTTATACAAAGATCCCCAAAGGATATTTATAACATTGAAGCAAAGAAGAGAATAAACCCAAAGGTAAATGGAAAAAAGGACCAAGAATTTCCAAATAAAAGAAAAGAAAGACATGAAAAGATAAAGAGGGGAAGAAATTTTCCAATAAAGGCGGTTCAACCGCAGCATACAAGAAAGAGAGGAAGAACTTTCAGAGCAGCTTTTACTCAAGAATAAAGAGATGGAAGGGGAGATGCAGCCCAAGAAGGCTACAAGACCGAGAAAGGAAGAGAACAACATGATATAAAGGGGAAGGGAAAGATAGGGAAGTTAATGTCTTCCCTTCTTTCCCTTCTTTGACGCACTAATTGCCATTTATCCTACGGAAGCATTTCTGAAATAAGAGGGTTATAATTTGTGAAGTCCAAGGACAAGAATCCAACAAGGGGAAAGCCATTATTATTATATAAGTAGGAATGATTCGATTTATGGAGCCGCTTCGGTGCCGGATAAGGTCCCTTCGAAGGAGAAGTGATAACCAAGAACTTCCGACCTCCTTAGAAGGAGCCGAATCGAAGAAGACCTATAGCTAAAGGGCCGGAAGCTGCGGTAGAAGGGGATGTAGTTGAAATTGAAATATTTTTAGTTGTACCTCTTTGATCTTCTAAGTCAGAATTATCTTCTTCTTGTGAATATTCTTCTTCTAAATCTGGTGTGCTCCAATGCTTGGGAATCATTCCTTTTTTTTCAAAGAGTCTAGGTTTTCTTCGAGGGCACGCAGCGTGGATATGACCTAGTGTCTTGCAATGACATCTAAAATTATTTTTTTCATACTCTAAGATATGGGAATAGCTTGTATCACCCATTTTGAGGGTCATCCTATCCAGAAATCCTTGCTGAGATCAACTTCAACGCAAATCCTAAAGTATTGCCTTGTTTATTAATAATATGTACTATGTACATAAGAAGGATAGTTAACTATTTGGTAATCTTCATTTAATAATAATTCAACATGATTACGAGTTGAAAATTCATGTCAGTTCATTGAAATGGCATGCATATAGTTTATTATTTTCATATGGTATGCAAGAATCAGAGTAATAATTACGAAGTGATACATTGGATTTGATACACCTACAAATGCGGTAAGATTGGGTAAGTGCCCATGCTAAACAAAGTAAACATTATCTGTATTCTTTTTATTATACTTATTCACATATCTCCATGAACAATAATGGAATTTCTCTTATGATTCATATTAAAGAGAATAGGCATATGCCCATTCTTCATATACTAACGTTATCTCTATAATTATTTTTATTATATTTTCATTTATCTCTAGTATGAACAATAATTGACATTTTTTTAATGATTCCCTTATGAGAATAGGAAAATTCCCATTATAAATAAATATAAAGAGAATACGCATATGCCCATTCTACATATTCTAATCTTAGCAATATTAAACTTAATATTTTTCATACCTCTATAATGGCTATGAGAATGGGAATATGACTATTCAATACAAGACAAAAATTCTCAACTACCCACTCTTTAATATGTATTTAATGACTGTGAGGGGGCATCTTCCCATTTAATACAAGACAAAACAGTTTAGTTTTAAAATGTGCATATGCCCATTTGAAACAATGATTCCAAATACAAGACAAAACATATTTGTTTGTATTAGAATGGGCATATTCCCATTCGAAATAATTATACTAGTATTTGTATTCTACTTCTACTATTCCTATCTACCTAAGCAATTATTCTATGATTTCAAAATGAGAAGGGGCATCACCCAATGCTCAATCAATTTCATAACTCTATACAAGCTATGAGAATGGGTGGCCATTCTAAAACAAAGTAAATTTAATTATTCATATAACATAAGGCATATGCCCATTCTAAACATTCTAATATAAACAATATTGGTTTTTTTTAGAATGTGAACTATAATAGGGCATATGCCCATTCTAAACATTTTATTACAAGCAATATTTTTGGGGGAATGATCATGTTCACATTGAACGTGAATTGAAATATTTATGTTTTATGAGAATGGATATGTACCCATTCTAAAAATTCTAATATAAACAATATTGGGTTTTTTTAGAATGTGAACTATAATAGGACATATACCCATTCTAAACATTCTATCATAAGCAATATATTTTTTGGGGGAATGATCATGTGCACATTGAACATGAATTGAAACATTTATGTTTTATGAGAATGGGCATATGCCCATTCTAAACTATTTAATACAAGTAATATTTATTTTAATATTGATTTTATGAGAATGGTCATGTTCACATTCTTCAATACATAGTCATTTTAATTTTTATTTAAAAGTTGTGAGCGATTTTAATGAATACTCTCCTTCTATGATTCCTATTTGTCCAAGAAAATATTTTATGAATCCTATATGAGAATAGGCAGAATAAAAATGTGATGCTCATTCAATACAAGATGAAACAATTTTGTTTACATGAGAATGGGCATATGCCCATTCTAAACATTGTAATACAAGCAATACTTGATTTTATGATATTGTTTCTTTTATTCCTATTTATACCTATTTAAAAATTGTGAGATTGTTTAAACCATACTCTTCTTCTATTATTCCTATCTACCCAAGCAATTCTTCTATGATTCCTAAATGAGAAGGGGCATCTTCCCATTCAATACAAGACAATGCAAAAAGCTTCATCAATTTCATAACTCTTTTAACAAGATGTGAGAATGGGTGCACATTCTAAAACAAAGTAAAATTGATTATTCCTATCATAAAGGGCATATGCCCATTCTAAACATTATAATACAACTAAAATTTATTTTTTTGGGAATGGGCATGTGCACAATCATGATTGAAACATATTTGTTTTATGAGAATGGGAATGTGCCCATTCTAAACATTATCATACAAGCAATATTGATTTTATGACAGTGGGCATGTGCATTTTCTAAACATTCTCATACAAGAAATATTGTTTGTGATTCCTATCTACCCAAAAACTCTTTTAGGATTCCTATATGAGAATGGGCATCTTCCCATTCAATACAAGACAATGTAAAAATGGTCAATCAATTTCATACCTATTTAAAAGCTATGAGAATGTATAATCCATACTCTTCTTTTATGATTCTTATATGAGAATGGGCATTTGTCCATTCAATACAAGACAATGTAAAAATGCTCAATCAATTTCATAACTTTATACAAGCCATGAGAATGGGTGCCCATTCTAAAACACAATAAATAGGAATGACAATAAATTCAACTATATATTTATCATTATTCAAATATCTTGTTTCAACATTTACGATAGACTTAGATTATTAAGATATTAAATCATTTAAGCATTTTAGCATTAAAAGGTGGTGATTTATTATTGTAGGATAGATTCAAAAAATTTATAACTTTACACAAGATGTGAGAGTGGGTGCCTATTCTAAAACACAGTAAATATGTAAATAGTACAATGTATTTAAATTTCATTATTATAAAAACATCTTTAAATTTTCATGATTTCATTATTAAAACATATTTTCGTAAGTGTGGACATTTTTAAATCATTACATGTGTCTAAATAGGTATGAAAATAAATTCTACTATATATTTTTCATTATTCACATAATATTATTTAAAACATTTAAATGGGTCCAATAAATTCAAATATCTAAGCATATTACAACATCTTAAAAGCATTAACGCATTAAAGGGTGGTGATTTTTTAATGTATTATATAAGTTAGAGTAGGTATTTACCTTAGCTCATGTTCACCTAGGTACATTATTGTATTTATTCTCACCCACTTATGTGTGTGGATATTTCTTTTATTTATTTAGATATTAGGAGATATTATCTAGTTAGGTATAGTTCTTTCCTTGATCTATGGTATTGACTAGTTCTTTCCTAGATCTATGGTATTGACTAGATCCTTGATGTCTAGTTCTCTCATAAATCTATGGACTTTACTAGTTCTTTGATGACTAGTTCTTTCCATGATGTATGGCTTGATCTATGACCTTAACTCGGTTCTTAGATTTTTATTCCTTGCCTATATAAGCAAGGCCCATTCTCATCAGATTTCATTGAGTACCATAATAATATATGATATTGCTGCTCATTTGTTTGCAAAGGTTTATGTAAAGTTATTCGCGAATTACTATCATCTTATTGATCGTGATGTTTGATTAGCATATGTGTTCTTGGCTTGCCACGATATGGTTATCGTTCCCTTTTAATATATTCAAATTTTGAATGTATGTACAAAAATATTACTATGTATTTTTCATTATTCTAATACCTCTTTAAAACATTTAAATGTTTCTAAACATTGAGATAATAGGACATTAAAGCATTTAAATAGGACATTTGAGAAATATTGAATAGTCTCCCTTGAAAAATTATTATATCAAAGAGCTAATTCTTCTTCTTTCTTCTATAAAATCTCATTGTCTTTCAGTATCCCCCTACTATCGGCATCTATATCTTCTTATTTATTTTGCTAAATCTTTGTATCTTCATTTTTCTCCAGCTTACATCTATGTTCTTCATCTTTCCCACCTGAATTTCTAAATGAACAAATATCAGTCACAAGAGAGTGAAAATCAAAATCATGAATTCAAAATCAAAATTTTTATAATGTACTTGGCCAAAAAAGTGCCTCATAAAAAAGAGCACCAAAAATTCAAATTTTGAATCAAACCTGCCATAATAAATGACCATTATGAATTGCCTCCCAAAAATAAACTAGAAATTTTTTAATTTGAATCAATCTTATGGAAAATCTTTAAAAGAGCACCAAAATTCAAAATTTGAATCAAACCTACCATAATAAATGACCAAATCTAAAAAAGGAGCATCAAAACTTCAAAATTTGAATCAAACGTACCATAATAAATGACAATTAAGAATTGCCTCCCAAAAAGAAAGTGCCAAAAATTTGAAATTTGAAACAATCATGCTAGTATTATTTACAATTAATTAATCAATAACAAGTAATAATAGAAATCAAAGTGTTTCTAATCAAGATATGATATTAGTAATTAATAGTTAATCAATAACATTGATTAATAATAGAAATCACGATGATTATATAATATTAGTTTTAATTAGTAAATTAATAACATTAATTAATACTATTATAATTAGTAAGTATTAGTACTAATTTAAATAATTAATTAATAATATTATAATTATTTACAAAAAAATATCCTATCAAATAATATTAACTACAAGAATTATTATTACCAATAAACTTACATTACTATATTAACTAGAAACATATTAATAACATCTAATTAAATTATTAAAGATATTGAGAAATGAATGAGGCCCTCATTGCTAAAATGGGCTGGAGAATGCTGACTTGAGAAACAACCCTGGATAGATTTAATTAAAGCAAAATATTTAAATCATCAATCTGTGTACTCTTTTCTGCAAGATGAACAGCTCCCCTATGGTTCCATTTTTTGGAATAATCTGGTCAAAAGCAGAAATTTCATCAAGCAGGGCAGTAAATGGAAAGTGGGGGATGGTAGGGACATAAACTTCTGGGAGGATAATTGGTTTAATGGCAATCTCATGGAGAGTTTTGGGAAGGCCAAGGACAGTCTTATAAACAAGTATGGCATTAAAATCAAGGACTATATTGAGGAAAATGGTACCAGAAAGAAGTGGAAAAAACTTACTGTGGAGAGAAATGATCTGAAGCAAATTACTTCCTCCCTTCAAGATCAGTTAGATCTTATTCCATTAAGCCAGCTGGATTCCAAGGATGAGCTGGTATGGAATAACTCCAATGATGGGAATTACTCTGTCAAAACTGGATATAATAACTTCTTCCATAGTAATCAAACAGAGTTCAATTGGAACAGGATTTGGATGTCTGAATTAACTCCCAAAATAAATTTTTCCTTTGGCTGGCCATCAGAGGCAGGATTCTTACCACTGACAATCTGATGAGAAGAGGATTTCTTATCCCTAATAGGTGCCATCTTTGTAAGAAAGATTCTGAGGATATCAGCCACCTGTTCATACAATGTGAGTATGCCACTAGAATATGGAGTTTTGCCCTTTCTAAATTTGAAGCTCTCTGGGTGTTGCCGAAGGATCTCAATCAGCTATGGACTCAATGGAACCCACCCTTTAGGCATTGTATTGTTAAAAGGATCTGGAAGCTGGTTATCCCTCATTTAATCTGGAGAATATGGAAGGATAGAAATGATATTATATTCAGAAATAAGAAACAAAACTACAAACTTAGTATTGGTAAAATTTCTAATGGTATCAAAGAGAATATTCTGGATTTAAACCCCCCAAGAACAAGAGATATCCAGAGAATGAAGAATACATTCTATCCAATTGGCAGATTGGATCTGTTAATAGTTGGAGCAATCCCGGGAATAGCATTGATAGATCCTTGATTAAATGGCATCCTCCTGAGCTAAATTGGTATAAGTTGAACTTTGATGGGGCTTCTAAGGGAAACCCTGGGATTGCGGCAGGGGGAGGAGTGATACGGGATCACAAAGGCAATCTGATTGCTGCGTATGCTGGTAAAATGGGAATTCAAACCAATCATTTTTCCGAAGCATTATCTGCTCTATGGGGCCTGAGAATTTCCCAGACACAAACTATTCAGAACCTCATTATTGAAGGGGACTCCCTGAATATCATTAATCTTCTTAAACAGTGCTCATCTCCAAGTTGGAGCATCAAGGATTTTATTGCAGAGTCCATAAGTATTAGTCATACTTTCAGTAACATCAGGATCATGCATACTTACAGGGAGGGTAATAAATTGGCGGATGCACTGGCTAATTATGGAATTAATGTTAACCTTACAGTTTGGGATAATAATAGCATCCCTAAACAGCTTCAAAACAGCATTCAGGCGGATCTCCATACGCAAGCAATATCTAGAAATGAGTTATGATTTTTGGGTGTGGATCAACATCAAAAATACTCCCACACGTGTTGACTTAAAGTTTTGGTTTATGAAAATCATGTCTAATAATCATGATAGTGTGAATCATATGGGGAATTCCAAGTGGAGTTACATGGTTTTGAAAACCGCGCATGCGGGCTGCATTGCGACTGTTAAAAGACGGATTCAAAGCTCCACGGAAACCGAAGGTGGCAGTAAAGTGATTGATGACAGGGAGCGGGCTATTCCCACATGTGATTTTCCACAGGCTCAGATCAGCAGACACACAGCCGATCGTGGGAAAAGCAACGGCTCTTATTTCCAATATTGTGTGGATTACTATAGCAAAAAGTGGACTAGCTTTAGCGATCAGTTAGGAATTTTTTGCAAATAGTTCAGAGTAGAGAAGATGGGGGGTCCTCCTTGTCAAATTGAGCCTAGTGTGGACCCAGACTGGAAAGATAATATTGAGCTGTGGAGCATTCTTAGCAAGGGTGGCATAACAAACTTCATGGAAAAGGTCCAGGGACATGATCAGAGCATCTCGGTGCATTTTGCGAAGGATTGGAAGGAGAGGACAGTGGAATATGGGGGGCAGAAGATCTTAGTCAATGAAGAACTTATTGCTGAAGTGACCGGCCTTGGTTTGGAGGGCTTCCGTTTCTTCAACAAAAGGGTCGATAGAGAGGTTGAAGAGAGAAGATTTGTGGAGGGAGCTGAGAAGCTGACCTATGTTACAGCGGGCCTGCTTGTTAGCTCGATCCCTCCGCCATATGATGAAGTTACCGCATGATGATACGGTTCATATCCTTGGAAGGAAGGTTTGTCACTGTTCCTGCTAAACACCTTATTTTTCTTAACCACTTCCGTAGGGATCGTTTGGTTTGTTTCCCCCATTACTTGTTGAACTCTCTTGAGCGCTCCATTCTGGAGTTTCAAAAGCATTCCCGGTGGTTCCTTTACACCAAGGGCTCATTTTGTTGCTGCACAAATGTTGCCTTCTCAAATTTCCTGGTCTCCCTTCCTCCCCTAGCTCGATTCCCCCTCTGCCGGGTTCTACTGCTGCCAGCCCTATTTCTCCTTTCTCTGCCCCTGCCACCGCTGCTGTCACCCCCTTCCGGCCATCCAGGCTTCTTCTCCCATTCCCCCTACTGCTGATCCCGCCCCCCACTTAGCCTCTTCCTCGCACAGACCGGTTACCAGGGCTTCCAGAAAACTTAACCTTGAGGCTCTTGCTGTGGAGAAGGGTTCTCATGAATTTGAAATTGCACATGACCTCCTGAATATCAGCAGTGCCAGTCCCCGGGATGTGCATTTGGAAAGCTCCTCAAAAATACTGGAAGCCTTAGAGGCTGATATGAAACTGTTGAAGGATGAAGTTAAGAACTTGGCAAAACAGAAAGGTAAGAGGAAGAAGGAGGAGGAGGAGGAAATTGACAGCAGCCAAATTGATGATATCTACAAGAAACTGCACTCCTTAGACTCCCGTTTAGGGAAGGCCAAAACTCGACATGATTACAACATGGCCATATTCAGGCGATTGAGGAGTTCATTGAGCAACATGTCAAAAGTGTCTCCAACCTCAGTGGAGTTCCGGCAACACTTTGGGGTAATGATAAGGAAAGCAAGAAGGCCATTGAGCAGCTGGATTATAATGACGCTGCCCACATGACTACTTTGGGTATGTTCAAGTCCTGGAAGAATATCAAAACCAACATAGACAAAGCTGCAAAGAAGTAGTTGTAGATGCTTTTTTGTTCTTGTATGTTCTTTTGCTTTGTTTTTTGGTCCCTTTACTGCTTGTTTGCAGTAATTTTGTTGTTTTGTCTTGTCTAGGTAGCTGTTTTTTGGCTACTTTGAACTTCATTGTCACATTTGGATTCTGATCCTTTTCTCTCTGGTTCTCATTCTTATCCTGGCTTCTAGGCCATCTTTTGTAATCAAGGGTATAGTCCCTTTCAAAAAACTATTTGCCAATAATTTAAAAAAACATCTAATTAAATTATAAAAAAATACAAAATATTTTTTAAATAATTAAATAATATTATATAAATATAATTAAATTTTATAAAACTAATTAACAACTTAATCACCATTATTTATAATGCTTAATTAACTATAGTGCATTTTTAAAATAATTTTATAAAATTATAAAAAATATAATAAAACTTTATAAAACTAATTAATGACATAAACTCCATTATTTCAAAAAATTAGAAATCAAAGAATATGTATTTAACATATGATATTAGGACTAAACAAAATTAATTAATTAACAACATTAATTAATAATACTAATAATTAAATACAAGAAATACCATCGTATCATTTAATAATACCAATAAATTTCAAATAATATTTTACATTATTAAATAAAAATTATTTTTGTATGTGAATGGGTTGTTAGAATGTGTTATCACTATTCTTCGTCTATGATTCCTATATCAGAATAGGCATATGACAATTCTAAAAATATATCATTAACACCTGCCCTAAGGCTATGAGAGTGAACAACATCCCTTATTCTATCATTCCAAAGGTGTATTCAAGAAAAACTAAAAAAAAATTGTTTGTTTGTATGGGAAATTGCCCATTCTTAAACAAAGACAAAAATTTTATCTCTCCACTAGCATCTTTCCCTAAGGCTATGAGAGTGAACAACATCCCTTATTCTATCATTCTTATATGATGCTTTCTGTGAGAATGAAGTAAAATTTATTCTGAGAGAAAAAAATTATATTGTATTCAAGAAAAATGAAAAAAATGTTTGTTAGTTTAATGAGAGAATGGGCAACTGCCCATTCTTAAACAAAGACAAAGTAAATTTTATCTCTCCACTAGCATCTTGTATTGTGGAGTAAGATATGATTAATATATATGTGCTAAAATGATGAGAATTTTTTTATTACTCATATTATAATTGAATGGGCATATGCCCATTCAATTCATATCAATTTCTTGTATTAGACATATTAAAAAAATTACATTATATTCAAGATAGGTTGAAAAAATGTTTGTTTGTTTGTATGAGAGAATGGGCAACTACTCCATTCTTAAATATAGACAGAGTAAGTAAATTTTATAAAAAAATTTACATTGTATTCAAGAAAAATGTTTGTTTGTTTGTATGAGAGAATGGGCAACTACCCATTCTTAAACAAAGACAAAGTAAATTTTATCTCTCCACTAGCATCTTGTATTGTGGAGTTAGATATGATTAATATAGATGTGCTAAAATGACGAGAATTTTCTTCTATTACTCATATTATAATTGAATGGGCATATGCCCATTCAATTCATATCAATTTCTTGTATTATACATATTAGAAAAACTACATTGTATTCAAGATAGGTTGAAAAAAATAGTTTGTATGAGAGAATGGGAAACTTCCCATTCTTAAATATAGATAGAGTAAGTAAATTTTATCTCTCCACTAGCATCTTGCATTGTGGACTAGCTATGAGTAATATAGAAGTACTAAATAGACTAAGTTCAATATTGCATGTATTAGAATGTTTAGAATGAGCATATGACATTTTAGATCAATATTGCATGTATTATAATGTTTAGAACATGAGCATATGCCCATTCTAATAATAGGAATCATAGAGAAAAATAGGCATAAGGCAAACTACATATGGGCATCTGTCTACTCGAATGGGAATGACATGAAGATGAAGTAGGTTGTACCCCATTTTGCTATGAAAGGAAAACCAGATGTTATTCTTCACATTGAGAAGAGTTAGAAATATTCATTTTTTTGTTTTTCATGAAAATAGAGAGACCAAAAGTGAAAGAATAAACAACAATTAGAGATAGAGGCTTGATCTCCCTTTAAGGGTATGCAGTGTAACACTAGGCTCTTCTAGGGATAGTCCAACAAATATGATACAATTATTAACTCTATAAAGGAAGTTGGAATGTTTTTACAATAATTCTTCGTCTAATTTGGTCCTCCTTCCATGCAAAATGGGTAAATCATTAGCATAGATTATATTTTAGGTGTGTTTGTTTTATATTATCCCTTATTTCTCTCTTCCTTGTTGTATTCCATTATTCTTTCACCTACATCCATATCTTCCTCCTTCAGTTAAGGGGAAAAATGTTTATCATTTCTCCTATAAAATGTACATGCTTCTTCATAATAAAATAAGGTGTTGAGAGTTATTCACTCCACATTCTTCTCATCTATTTGCTTCCTACATTTTGGTATCGAGCACCATGATTTTCTTGCCTGTGCATGTATGAATTCTAGAGGAGATCATTCACATATGTGGAGTTCCTTCTATTCTACTATGCATGGAGGAAAATAACCAGAAACTAGCGTGGAAGGAAGAGCCTGCGTGTTGGATTGGCGTGAAGAGTGACCTGGAGCAGGAGACAACGAAGGAGATCTTTTTGCGGTGGAAGACAAAGAAGAATACTTGTGTAAAAAATAACTCCTTCTGAGACCTACGTACGTGGAAAGGAGAATTTTCTAGTCTCCTACATGGTAATTGGGAGATAGATTTTGCTGCGTGAAGAAGCTTTCTCTATCAGCTGTGTTGAGTCCTTCTCTTGTTGTTGCATGGAGGATTATACTAGAACCTACGTGAAAGTCAATATCTCCTGCCTGTATGTGAAATCCTAGCGTGAAAATCATTAGGTAGCGTGGTACATCAACACGAGATTCAGAAGAAAAGTGGCTTGTGTAAAAACCCACATGTTCATTGCCTATGATGTTTCTACAGTTAGGGGGTTGATTTTGTTTGGGAGTGCCACTCCAAATATCAAAGCTTTTCCACATTTTGGAAGCAATCATTTAAAGAAATTGGAAGTAGCATGGGAGAGAGTCTGCATGGTAGATTATTTGTTGAAAGTAATTAAAATATGCTACAAATACCTGCATGAAGGAACATCCTACCAACAAAACGTGGAGATTTCAGTAGTCTGTGTGGGAGATTCAAAACATGATCAAATTTGGAAGAACTTATGCCTAACTGTTTGCATGGAGGGTCTGGTGAAGTTGTGTGCAAAAAGACAAAACAACTATGTAAAAAAAAATTCCATGCATGTAGTTGTTATTCCTGCATGAAACTACATGGAAGTTTGATACTAATACTCCACCAAGACAAAGAAGGACAAGAAGTTGATCCTACAACACTTCGCCGAATGTCGAGTGTAGACAACTCGATTGAGAGCATAAATAACATGGTCACCACTGCCAAAATCTGGAACATCAACTCGCCAACTAGAGAACACCGTGAAGAAGCTCCTGAGAGCTCTGGGTTCTACTTTGCTTTGCTGAATGAGCTTTGGAATACCAGAAATTTAGCCTTCAACGAGCTAGTTTGACAAGGACTTCTTGAATATTTCTTTTTTGATGTCACCTTTCCAAGAAAGTGGGTTCGGGAAGAATTAGAAGTCGGGTATGATGCCGACTGTGAAGATGAAGAAGAATGCCCCACCAAGCGTCGTTGTCTCTTAACACATGAGTATCGAGAGCATCTCCGAGCTCGTACTTCACATCAATGAGTTAAAAAAATTGTAATATCTCTTGAAATAAATAAATAAATAATTTTTTTATTATTATTTATTATTTTATATATATATAAAAATATGTCTACTCCAAAGCTGCTCCTCTCGATGCTCAGTTGCTTAAGGGGCCCAATTTTGTGGCCTGAAAACCAAGATGTGACAATCCTTCAGTTTGAAGGATTATGGGCATAGTGACTGGATCTATGCCTATTCCAACTGCTCCTGATGAATTGATGAAGTATGAAATGGCTAGTGCCAAAGCACTAATGCTGATAATGCTCAGTATCAGTGATGATGTGCAACCACATGTTCAAAATGCAGAGAAACCAAAGGAATCCTGGGACAAGTTGGCAACCATTTATGAGGCCAAAAATCAGACTAAGATTCTCCATCTTCAGTCCAAGTTGCACACCCTCTCTATGGGTTCAGATGAGAAAGTTGAGGAATTCTTACGTCATGTGGGTGAGCTACGATCGAATTTATTAGCACTCAGTGAAATGGTTGATGAAAAAATCCTCGTACCGATCACCTTGAGAGCACTCCCTTCTCAATTCCTAGTGTTCACATACACTAAATGTATCTAAAAAATAGTAGTATTTGAAGAGCTTGTGAATTTGTCTACAAAGCAGAAGAGGCCATCAATTCATCCCAAGAAGAGACTCAAGATAAAGCCCTATTCTCAAATCCATACCGTGGACAGAAGAATTGGAAGGGTCCCCTAGAGAAGCCAAATCAAGTGTAACCAAAACAACAATAGAAAGATCAAAATTCAAAGAGGTGGTGTCACATTTGCAAACCAACACTCACAACACTGATCATTGTTGGTACAATAACTTGAAACAAGGGTCTTCAAGTCAGACAAGCACATCAGGGCGTGAAGATTTTTAGAAGTCCAAACGACTTCCTCATTGGAGAAAGCACAAGGGACATCTCACAGCCCAACAAGATAATGAATCTGATGAAGACACATCAGAAGGAGCACATTCTGGTAAGAATATTGTACTTGTCTCTCAGACTTCACAGCCCATGAAGAGAGTCTGGCTGATAGACTCAGGTGCCAGTAAGCACATGTCAGGTGACAAGGAGCTGTTTGATTCACTCAATGAAGAACCCACTGGAGATCAGGTTCGGATAGCTGATGACAAAGAGTACGTTGCAGAAGGAATTGGAAATGTCACCATTCCTCTAGGACCACAAAAATGTACACTTACAAAGGTACTATATGTTCCTAGCTTGACTAGCAACCTTCTGTCAGTAACTCAGCTATTGAATCATCACCTGAAGGTAGAATTTCTTGTCCAAAATGGCATCAAATCATGTTTGATCTCGCGACAAGGTACAATTATTACTAGAGCATTTCTAAAAGATAAGTTATTTTCTTTAGATATTGTTTCATCTTCTATAATTGCTTTATCTACATCAACAATTCAATCTACTACACTCTGGAATTTTAGATATGGATACTTGTCATCTAGTTCATTGCATCAGATGAGTTCAAAAGCAATGGTTCATGGACTACCCAAATTGTCCAGTTCCTTTCCTATTTTCCCTGGCTGTCTTACAGGAAAACAACACAGGGATCCATTTCAGTCAAGCACCTTTCATGCCAAGAAGCATCTGGAAGTAGTTCATACCAATCTGAATGGCCCTCTACTTGCTTCATTTTCAGGATACAAGTACTTTCAACTATTCATGGATGACCACTCTACAAGATGTGGGTGTTTTTCCTAAAGAAGAAAAGTGAGGCTCTTCAACACTTTCGAACTTCTATCATCATGTTGTGAAAGAGATGGGACAACCACTTCTTCTACTTCACTCAGATCAAGGGGGAATTCACATCAAACAAGTTCTTGGCATTTTTGAACCAACATGGCATAAAGCAAGCACTGACTACTCCCTACACGCCCTAGTAGAATGGCATTGTTGAGTATCGTAATCACACATTGATGGAGATGGCTCGCTGCATGATATCAACTGCAAAGTTGGAAGAACATTATTGGGCTAAAGTAGTACAGACAACTGTATATCTTCTCAACAGGGCACCGACAAATATTCTACAGAAAAAAACACCAGAAGAGGTACAAAGTGGTATGAATCCATCAATTTATCATTTGTGATTATTTGGTTATAAACATACATGCATGTCCCAACTCAGAAGAGAAAGAAGGTTGAGCCAAAGACACTCCAGTGTATTCTACTTGGCTATAGTACTACCTCAAAGGCATACCATCTCATGGATCCTGAGACAAAGAAAATATACAAGATTCATGATGTGGTTTGTGAAGAGTCATCCTTTGACTCAACAATATCGATGAAGATCTACTTCCAACCACCTCTCACCGATTAGTCTCTGAATAAGATAATGAGCCTGAGGAGACTACTCAAGGAAAATAAATGCTACAAGGAGAGCTATTTGTTGACCTTGGAGAACTGGAGAATATAACTCCACATCAATCCACATGGAAATGCCACAATTCTTCTCAAAAGCAGCCAAGTTCTCGTCCAAAGTGGGTACAAAGCACCATCAAAGACTCACATTTGCAACAAATCCCAGATACATCATCTAGAGTCAAAACAAGGAGTCAAACAAGAAATGAGGTAAACTTTGACACTCATGAGTTCACTGATTGATAGCTCTGAGCCTGATAATGTTCGTGAATCACTCAATCAACCTCAATGGAAGGAAGCCATGGATACAAAAATCGACTCACTCAAGAAAAATCAGACATGGGAACTTGTCGATCTACCTACAGGTAAGAAACCCATAGGCTGCAAATGGGTTTTCAAAACTAAATAAAGGCGATGGATCCATCAAAAATATAAAGCATGTCTTGTAGCAAAAGGATATGCTTAGAAAGAGGGCATCGACTATGAAGAAACCTTTGCACCCACTGTGAAGATCAAGACCATCAGAGTTATTTGTGCACTAAGCACAAAAAGGATGGAGACTTCAGCAGATGGACGTCAAGAGTGATTTCCTAAATGGTGATCTAAAAGAAGAAGTCTACATGACCCAACCTGAAGGATTTTTGATGAAGAGCATCCTAAAAAGGTATGTCATCTCATCAAATCACTGTATGGACTGAAACAAGCTCTAAGGGAATGGTATATCAAGATCAACAATCACCTTTTGCAGCATGGGTTCACTCGTAGCCCCTCAAATTCAAATTTTTATATAAAGAAGGTAGGAAAAGAAATTTTCATTCTTGTTGTATATGTAGATGATCTTGTGATCACTGGCAATTCAGAAGATTAGGTTGATATTATGAAGAATGATCTCAAAAGAACCTTCGACATGATATATTTGGGGCTACTACATTACTTGTCTTGGCTTGGAAATATGGCAAAAGGAGCATCACATATTTTCTCCCAGATAAAGTATGTCAAGACACTCTTGGAAAAGTATAGAATGTCTGA
Source organism: Taxus wallichiana var. yunnanensis (assembly GCA_018340775.1). Lineage (NCBI taxonomy): Eukaryota > Viridiplantae > Streptophyta > Pinopsida > Cupressales > Taxaceae > Taxus > Taxus wallichiana. The sequence continues at coordinate 413,038,503 of CM031237.1, read as the reverse complement.
TTGTAAACCTATATCCACTCCCATGGAAAAAGGCTTGCAACTTTCAAGATTCCAGACTCACCTCAAGTAGATGCTACACTCTACAGAAACTTATTGGAGGGCTCATCTACTTGACATATACCAAACCAGATCTATGCTTTGTCATTAGCTATCTTTCTAGGTTCATGCAGGAGCCAAAGCAATGTCACTAGACAACAAAAAAGCATGTATTGAGATATGTCCAAGGAACATTTGATTATGGTCTAGAATATAAGAAGAATGATCAATTCTTCTTACAGGGATACGTCAACTCGACCACATCCGGATCTCATTGATGACAGAATTCAACTACAGGATACATATTTCATCTCAGATCTGAACCTATCTCGTGGATAAGCAAGAAGTAGAATGTTGTTTCTATCTCATCCACAGAGGTATAATATCACACCACAAGGATCTGTGTGTGAAGTGATATGGTTACGTCATATTTTAGATGATATGGGAATTCTTGAAAAACATTCACCTATTCTCTATTGCGACAATCAAAGTGTGTTGAAGCTCATGCGAATCTTGTTTTTCATGAATGAACAAAGCATATTGAGATTGATTGTCATTTCATTCGAGAGCACATCTTGAACCATCACATTCAGCTCCAGTATTGTCCTACAGAAGCACAAGTTTCTGACATTCTCACAAAATCTCTTGGAAAAGTGAAATTTGAACTTTTCAAGGGTCACATTTGCAAGAATAATGTAATAAGGGGGGGAATGTTAGCATACGTAGCATAGCTTATATTTTAGGTGTGTTTGTTTTATATTATCCCTTATTTCTCTCTTCCTTGTTGTATTCCATTATTCTCTCACCTACATCCATATCTTCCTCCTTCAGTTTAGGGGAATATTGTTTATCGTTTCTCCTATAAAATGTATGTGCTTCTTCATAATAAAATAAGGTGTTGAGAGTTATTCACTCCACATTCTTCTCATCTATTTTCTTCCTACAAGCCTAACAACCCAATAATAAATGTTTTTTTGTTCGAGGATCGACAAATTTCCATATTTCTAAATAGTCCAATATAACTCGAAAAACAATATGGTAAAACCAATATGTTAGAATGTCTAGAGAATGGGCTAATGTCTATTCTCGATTATTACGAGTAAGCCAAGTCTTTTTTAAAACAATTACCTTTAATTAATAAATACATGGTGGTAAACAATATATTTGCATGTTGGTCTCGATATTTCATGGTCTTAAACAATATATGTTAATTACTCCTATATGATAATGGGAATAAGAGAATAGGCATTTCATTTCTAAATCAAATTATTATGAGAATGGGCATATGCCATTTCTAAATTAAATTAATACAACTATGAGAATGGGCATCTTCCCAAGGGTATGTAGTGCAACACTTGGTGGAGCCAAGATTCCCATTCCTAAAAAAAAATAATAAACTACATAAGGTTTGATCCCCTCAGGGTATGTAGTACAACACTTGTTGAAATCAAAACTTGGCTTCCGACCAAGGATACTCCAGCCAAAACAATACAATTATTTCAAGATAAATGTGAAAACAATGTTTGTTTGTTTTATGAGTTGAATGAGCACCTACTCATTCTTAAACAAAGGTAACAGAAAATTTAATCTCTCCACTAGCATCTTTCATTATGGAGTTAGATATGATCAAGTCATGATTTAATGCTTTAATATGACAATAATTTTCTTCTATGCTTTAGAGAGTTAATTAGAATCTAAAAATAAATAATTCAATTTGTAACAATTTTTTTATTATACGTATTAGATGCTTAGATAAATTTCATTGCATGTAAGATTTTAATTCTCAAAAAAAAAAAAAAATTGTTTGAATGAGAGAATGGACAATTACCCATTCTTAAATATATAAAGGAACGAAGTAAATTTTATCTCTCTACTAGAACATCTTGCATCATGGACTAGTTATCTAGTAATATAGAAGTACTAAAAAACCTTTGCAGACTAAGTTCAATATCATATGTATTAGAATGGAACTCAGAATGATCATATGACATTTTAGATTGGTTATTGTGTGATTAAAATGTTTAGAACATGAGCATATGCCCATTCTAATAATAGGAATCACAGAGAAAATTACTAAGGAAAACTTTATAATATTTCTACTTAGAATGGGCATGACATGAAGATAAAGTAGATAGTTCCCATTTTGCAATGAAAGGAAAACTAGATGTTATTCTTCACATTGAGAAGAGTTAAAAATATTCAATGTTTTTTTTTTCATGAAAAGAGAGAGATCAAAAGTGAAAGAATAAACAAAAATTATAAATACAGATTGATCTCCCTTTAAGGGTATGTAGTGCAAAGGTAAGATCCTCTAGTGATAGTCCAAATACCAATATGATATAATTACTAACTCTATTAAGGCTATCAAAAAAATTACACTATAATTCTTCTTCTAATCTAGGCCTAATGAGTCCTTCCATTAAAATATCCTTCCATGAAAAATGGAGAACTACCAAAGAATAAATGTTTGTTTTTTCTAGACCCGCTCCCATATTTCTAAATAGTCCAATAATACTCGACAAAAAATATGCATAAAAAATGTTGAAGAATGTTAGAGAATGGGCTAATGTTTATTCTCATTATTATGAGTGGTCCAAACTCAAAAACAACTACCTTTAATTAATAAATACACAGAAAACAATATATTTACATGTTGGTCTCGATATGTCATGGTTTTAAAAAACAATATATGTCAATTTATCCTATATGAAAATGGGAATCTTCCATTTCTAAATCAAATTAATAGAACTAAAGGACCATATTAATGGGCATCTACCAAAGGGTATGTAGTGCAACACTTGGTGGAGCGAAGATGCCCATTCCTAAAACACAAGAATAGAACTACACCCTCTTGATCCCCGAGGGTATGTAGTGTAGCACTTCTGTATGAGGAAAAACTTGGTTTGGCTACTCATAGTCCAACCAAAACAATACAATTGGATTGCAAGGATAAAATCCCCAAAAAAAAAAAAAATTTGTATGAATGAATGAGCACTCTTCCCATTCTTAAACAAAGGTAAAGTAAATTTTATCTCTCCACTAGCATCTTGTATTGTGGAATTAAATATGATTGCATATAGAAAGTGCTAAAATGACGCCTAATTTTCTTCTATTACTCATATTATAATTTAATGGGATATCCTCTTCAATTCATATCAATTTCTTGCATTATACATATTAGAAAAACTACCCCAAATTCAAGATAAATTGAAAAATGTTTTTTTGTTTGTATGAGATGGGTGCCTGGGTGACTATCATAATTCTTAAATATAGATAAAATATTAGAGTAAGTAAATTTTATCACTCCACTAGCATCTTGCATTGTGGACTAGTTATGAGTAATATAGAATTACTAAACAGACTAAGTTCAATATTGTATGTATTAGAATGTTTAGAATGAGCATATGACAGTTTAGATCAATATTGCATGTATTAGAATGTTTAGAACATGAGCATATGCCCATTCTAATAATAGGAATCACCAATGTCAAATGAGAATTCCACTTAAAAAATAGGCATAAGGAAAACTACATATGGGCATCTGTCTAATCGAATGGGCATGACATGAAGATGAAGTGGGTTGTTCCCCATTTTTCTATGAAAGGAAAACTGATGTTATTCTTCACATTGAGAAGAGTTAGAAATATTCATTTTTGTTTTTCATGAAAAGAGAGAGTATCCAAAATCAGGTTCAAAAATAATAAACAATTAGAGATATAGGTTTGATCTCCCTTTAACGGTATGTAGTGCAGCACTAGGATCCTCTAGGGATAGTCCAACCAATATGATACAATTATTAACTCTATAAAGGTTATTCAAAATGTTTTTACACTATAATTCTTCTTCTAATCTGGTCCTCCTTCCATTCAAAATGGGGAAAAACCCAACAATAAATATTTTTTCCTTTGGGGATGGAATATTTCCCATATTTCTAAATAGTCCAATATAACTGACCAAAAATATGGTTAAAGCAAAATGTTAGAATGTCTAGAGAATGGCATATCATTCTCATTATCGTGATCCATGAGTCTTGTTTTAAAACAATTACCTTTAATTAATAAATACATGGTGGTAAACAATATATTTGCATGTTGGTCTTGATATGTCATGGTCTTAAACAATATATGTTAATTTCTCTATATGAAAATGGGCATAGAATGGGCATCTACCATTTCTAAATCAAATTATTAATAAGAACTACATCATACAAGAATGGGAATGGGTGCCCAAGGGTATGTAGTGTGTCGGAACTTCAAGAAAGTGGATCCAAGATGCTCTTTAAAAGTAAAATATTATAACTACATAAGGCTTGATCCCCCTCAAGGGTATGTAGTGTAGCACTTGTTAGAACCATAAATTTTCTCCTCTAGGGTTAGTCCAAAATAGCAAAAACTTGATAGATTATTACAACTTACAAGCATCAAAATGTGAAAAATTCCATTCATAGTTGAAAAATAGTATTTAAAAATATATGAAAATTTCACTACATAACATGAGACCCATATTTTTATTAAAACTTTTCCAACCATGTTTTGCTTTAATATCTAATGTTTAGACAAATTCATATGTTTTAGAGAGTTACTAGAATACAAAAACCCGAAAAATAAATAATACAAAAATAACATTTTTATAACATTGATTGCATTTCCCATGCTTAGAATGGTCATATGTCAATTCTCATATAAACAAAAATTATGTCAATTGAATTACAAGTTGCCCATTCTCACATATCTGACATATTTATGAAGTTATTTGAAAAATTTAAAATAATTACTTTCATTTGAACGTTTAGAATGGGCATACCATGAATGTTTAGAATGGGTATATGTCAATTCTTATATTTAAAAAACACCACGTCTATATTGAATTAGGCAACAAAACAATTCATTAAAGTTTACATTTTCCCTTTCAAAAAATGAAATAAAATTTATATATTATTCGAATAAAACTAATAGCAATTTATTTGTTCTAGTTTAGAGGGTATGTCATTTATTCCATCCAAGGAATAACAATTAAGAACTATTTAATAGATCACCATAAAATCTTGATAAAAACTAGTCATCAAATGTTATTATCTAACCTTTATGATTTAGGAGATTAAATGATGGATCTATTCAATACCATAAATCAAGGAAAGAACTATATTTAGTAACAACTAAACATTCTAATATCTCCTAATACTAAATAAGATAAAAAATATCCACACACATAAGTTTGAGGATAAATAGAATAAAAGTGTTGAATTTAATACCTGAAGGAAATAAGCTAATGTAAATATCTTGGTCTTGTATATTTTGTAAATCATTCAACAATGCAAAGAGACATCAATGATATAAAGGATAACATATGTGACATGATTCACCAATGATGCAAGGCATGACATGATTCACTAATGATGCAAGGCCAAGATGTAAATGATTCACCATCGGGATAAAATGCTTTACTTTTATTACTATTATCTAACCTTGATGAACAATGATCATGACAAAAATTAATCATTTTATGGATGAAAGAAGAATTATAGAATTATCATTTATTTTGTGATCAACTCGCATGCCCAATTTGGAAACTAAGAAATGTGTCTTAAGTGGTAAGCCCACTCTGTACTTTGGTAAAAAAATAACAGATAACTCCACATTTTAACATGAAGGATTAGTAGTGGATTTCTTAGATATACATTAGTAGTTTGGATGGGATGAGACAAGAGGTCCATTGGGCATTGAGAACATACAATTTTTCAAGGGAATGATCTTTTTGAGACTCTAAAACATGCAAGAAACGATCATATTTAGAGGCATCCTTTTATAACTATGGAGGATAAAAACTAATCAAGTCTTACAAAATATTGAAGTGATATTCTAAAACCCATATAAAAAGACAAAAATAAAATATTATTGTAATTTATCTTTATACCCAAAACTCGAATACAACAAAGAAGAGTTTGAATGATCTCTGAAACTTATCTTCAATTTGAAAAATAAGTAACTCCCATATTAGCAACTATGATTACTGGTTAATAACTACACATGTCTCACAAAAATTTGAAGTGATATTCTTAATACCCAAATCAAAAAATACAAAGATATCAAAAATAGGGCATTATCTTTAAACCCATAACAAAATATATTGGAAAGAAAACCAAATGATATTCTTCATCTCATAATAATTCAACAAATAAGAGTTAGAATAATTCATGCCTGAAATTTTCTTCAAATCTTGTGCTTCACAATCCAAACGCAGTCTTACAAAATAGAGGGAGCCCAAAGCGAAAAGGGTCAACAAAATTTAGTGGAGAGAAAAAACAATATCTTAAAAATATTCTTCAAATATTCTACTTCACAGGATGAAACAGTCTATGGAAGGTACTTTGTTTTAGAATGGGAAGTTGTGCATTGTGACAACCTTTATAGAAGTTATGCACATTTATAATGGGAAAAAGCCCATTCTCATACAAATAAACATTGTTTGTTTTGTAATAATTAATAATTGTACTATACTAACACACCTCTCCTAAAACTTAGTTTCCTACACCCTCTCCTGAATGGTTAACTACATAGAAAAGCATGGGAAATCATTCAATGTATGTGAATCATCTCCTCTCTCTCTCTCTCTTTGAGAGACAAAATCACCTACATTAAATGATTTCTCATGTTCTTTGTGTGGAACCATTCAAACAAGAAAGATAGATATAAAATTATCTGAACCTTTATGAAATCCATGACCTTTACCATCATCAAAAAAAGGACATCCATATCTGGAAAATAGATGCCAGAAAGAAAGAAGAATTAATTAACATTAAATCAGATTGATTTCCCGACTTACAGAAGTGAAGACATGTTTGAAAAACAAGTACCTTTAATTAATAAATAAACAATGGAAAACAATTTATTTACAAATCTGGTCTCACTTTTCCATGGTAAAAAAAATAAATTTCCATCTATTTTTTCATTAAATGGGTGGTTGAAGACATGTTTGAGAAACAAGTTCCTTCAATTAAAAATATATGGTGGGATAAAAAAGTTTAACAATGTAATTTTCTCACTATGGGGCCACACCCAAAAAAGGAAAAAACAAAGTAAATTCAATCTATTTTTATTATATGATTCAATAATGAACCTTCAATGGGCAACTTCCCATTCTAAAATAAATTAATTTTTATCTATATCAACATATATGATTCAAGTAGATGAAAACCTAACATCATATTTGTTTCAATTAAAGAAATAAATGCTTATTTTTATGTAAATGGGCATAAGCTCCTTCTAAACATTCTAATACAAGAAATTTTGAACTTATCATTCTTCCATAGAGGTTGGAATGCCATAGTCACAATTAAATGGAAGATTAAATAAGATTTTTAATAGAATGGGTGTATGCCAAATAGTAATCATGTGTTTTATAAAAATTTAAGTTATTCTTTTAATAACTATTTGAAGATTGTGATAATGAGAAACTTTCCATAATAAAACAAGAAGAAATTTTATCTCGAGGGTTTTCTTCTTTTATGTTATTCCATTTTGAGAATAGAGGTTTCTTCATTTGGAAATAAAACATTAAAATTCCAATCATTTTAATTCATTATAACCAATGCCTAAAATAAATTTTCTTAGCTACTACGAAGGATTAGCTTGCTCGTTGGCTCAATAGATCAGTCATCTACTAGGGTTTTTAACGAGATCCTGCCTAGCTATTTCGAATGGGAACTCACCAAAGTTCCGGGGTCTACTTTATCATCCATCTCATCATCATAAACATAATGATTAATGAGGTAAATGACCACCAAATCATGGAAAGGAACAACTCCTGCTCAGGTGGTAACGCCTTTCATAAATAGACTTTTCCATAATAACGCAAAATAATTAACTCCTCCTTACCTCACATCGGGTGGTTAAGTGGACTTCTTAGTGAACCATATACAATTTTGGAAGGATATTCCCTCTAAAATGGCATAATCAACACATTTCATTGTGTTTTTCCACAAATGGAAGCAAAGGAAGGTTAAATATGGAGGAAAAAGAGTGTTCCTGAATGAGGAGCTAATTTTCTCCTTGCAGAAATTACTTGTCTAGCTTTTTATGGCAAATTTGTTCTTAAAGAATTTATTTCCATTGACTTAAATTGTGATAAAATAAGTTTTAGTGATATGGAAATCTCTTTATTATGGATGATCATTCGGTAAGTTCCATACCAATTCTTTAAAGAATTATAAAATGATGGTGTAGTTTTATCTCCCTTGAAGGTTCTTTTCGGATGAAATTCATGAAACCCCACCAATGTTTGGTATTCCTTAATCACTTCAGGAGATATATTATTGTTTTCTTCCTACACTATCTCTTAAATTTGAAAACCACATATGTGAAGGGCCATCCCCCACTGAAAGCTCATCTTTCTCCTTCACTAAACATCCCTCCTCATCAAATTTCCCACCATTTATGTTTCCCTAGCGCTCCACCCATTTTCCTTTCACATTACTTGTTTAGTATGAAAAACATACTCTTCTAAGTATAAAAAAATTCATGCGTACTAAAAACCTTAGATATCTACAAAGAAAACCCACCTCCTCTCAGGTCCACCAATTTGAGAAACAAGTATATGGAAATGTTCACTTATTTTAATGATGAGTTTAATGTAGGGAAAGTCAATGCTTCTTCCTAGTAGAGGATTAATATTATCCTCGATATTTTTAATGATTAAATTTGATCTATATTCTTCATATATGATTCCTATATGAAAATGGGCATCTTCCCATTCAATGAAAAAATGTTTATTTGGATGTAAACGAGGATGTGGTTTCTAAACAAACTCAAGAAATTTAACAAAACATTAAACTCTCTAATAGGAATGGATACGTAATCTTTAAGGAAGATAAAAAAATTTATATGAGAATGGGCCATCTTCAAATCCATAAGTGAGTTCATTGAATATACATGTCGAAGAATTTTCAATAACTCTATGATGTGAGTGGATTCCTCCATTATAAAACAAGCTAGATATTATGTATGTTCTTGGATATCCAATTATGAGAATGGCATTTAATTAGATACAAATGAACTTAATCATTTTAATTCCTATATGACTTTGATTAAGACCTCCAATATTATAAGCTTATCAAGGATTCACCCGGGATTTCTCAGAAATCAATTGCCTCCAAGGTAGGCTCAGAGAGTTCAGCTTGTTGTTTTGCCCTAGTATGCTTAGAATGTTAACTCACCTATTGAGCTCAAATAATAGGGTCATCTCAACCAACCATCTCGAGTACACAGCCTCGCCCGTCCCCATCTTGGCTTTTTATTAGGCCAACCAAATTTTTGAAAATAAGTAATGTTTCTTATTAACCCCAATATTTGTATTTTGGTATCCTATTTTCTACTCCTTTCATGTTGATCTAGGGTTGTTGATTTTTTTTGTAATCATTTAGATACTCCCTTCAAAACTATGCTCTTTTTAGACTATGAAAATGCATTTAGAAATGGTCATATTTAGATGCATCATTTTATAACTATGAGGATAACAACTATGCAAGTCTTACAAAATATTGAAGTGATATTCTTAAAACACATATAAAAATACAAAAGATTAAAAATATGGCATTATCTTTATACCCATATCAGAATACAAGAGAAAGAAAGCTAGATGATATTCTTCATCTCATAATAAATCAACAGAGAAGAGTTTAGAAGTATCTTGAAAACTATCTTCAATTTAAAAAAGAAGTAAAAAAATTCTTCACTATAAAAAATTAAATTCTTCTTCTATGAGTCATTCTTATTTCATGATTTCTATATGTTAAATGGGAATCTTCCCATTCTAAAACAAAGTAAAATTTATCTTCCATATGTCTCTTCTAAACTTCTACTCATCTTCCATCTGTTGTTTTTCTATGTTTTATATGAGATAAAAAATGCTCACAATTATTCTATAATTATTATTTGAGAATGGGCATATGCCCATTCTAAACATCTATTCTTCTTCCATATATTCTTCTACATTTCCTATATGAGAATGGGCATCTTCCCACTCAAATGGGCTTGACATGAAGATGAAGATTACTTTTTTTATAATGGGCCACTCCCCATTTTGCAATGGAAGGAAAACCAGATGATATTCTTCATATGCCCATTCAAAATATAAATATCTATTATTCTTCTATGTTTGCTAAATGTGAATTTGCTAAATGTGAATGGATATATATATATAGAGTAAGATGAGAAATGAGAACTACATAAGGCTTGATCCCTCTCGAGGGTATGTAGTGCAACACTTGGCTCTGCCAGGGATAGTCCAACTAGTATAATACAATTATTAATATTTACAAAACAAAAAATGTTATTATCACAATGCACAACTTCCCATTCTATCTTCTATAATTCTTATATGAGAATGGGCACAAATATATCTATCTAAAAATTTACATTTTATCTCTATTATTATTCTATGATTCTTATATGAGAATGGGCATCTATGATTCTTAATATATGAGCAAGGTTAGATCATAGTAATTGATGTTGGTTAGATCATAGTAATGGAAGTGCAACATTTAATCCCAGAAGGATGAACCATGTGCAACTTTCCCTTGCATGCTTGGTAAATCATCCATCAATGGAAATAGACACATACAACATCAAGGCAACATAGACATGATTCACCAATGATATAAGGCCTAGATGGACACGATTCTCCATCAAGATAAAATGCTTTACTTTTATTACTATTATCTAACCATGATGAACAACGGTCTTGAACTAACAAATATTTTTTGACCATTCTAGTGCCTCGTAGTGGCATGGATTAACTGTCATTAATATCTACATGGTTCCATGTACTGGCATGCAAAAACATGATCTCACTTTCCCTCCAACGAGTGGTCGAAGATGTGTTTTAAAACAATTACCTTTAATTAATAAATAAATAATGGTAAATAATTCCCTCCAATGAGCGGTCAAAGACATGTTTTAAAACAATTACCTTTAATTAATAAATAAACGATGTTAAATATATATAATATGAGAAATAATATATTTTAATGATTTCTATATGAGAATGAGAATGGGCATCTTCCCATTCTAAAACAAAATAATAGAACTACATAATATGAGGATGGGAGGATGTCATGGTGGTAAAAATATATTTTAATGATTCCTATATGAGAATGGGAATCTATTGATTCTAAAAATAAACAATAGCAGCCAAAACGAGACAATTATAAACAAAATACGCAATGCTTAGTCCAACCAAAATGATTGAGTTCAATATTTCCCACCCATTCTAAAACAAAATAATAGAACTACATAAGGCTTGATCCCTCTCGAATGAGAGAGGTATGTAGTGTAGCACTTGGCGCAAGACTTGGCTCCACCAAGGTTAGTCCAACCAAAATGATACAATTATAAACAAAATAATAGAACTACATAAGGCTTGATCCCTCTATTGGTATGTATGGAAAATGGAAAATTACTAAACTTATGAGACAATATACAAGATGATTAAGTTCAAATAAGTTTGTTTAATAGAATTAAAATTTAGTTTGATTAAGTTCAAAAAAAAATTTTAATAGAATTAAAATTTATTTCAGATTTTTGGAATGGGCATAATTATGCCATTATCATTGAGAAATCATACGGTTGTAGCAATCATATATTTTGCTTGATCCCTCTCAAAGGTATTTAGTGCAACACTTAGCTCTGCCAAGGATAGTCCAACTAGTACAATACAATTATAAGATGTTATATTGTATGAGAATGGACCTTGTGCTCATTATCAATAGAATTACACAAGAAATGTTCTCTATAAGACGAAATGGTCTAATGAAATATTTCATAAAATTTTCAAATCTTGTTGAACCTCTGAAACTTGCAAACTTTGTTCAACATGGTTAAATCATAGTAATGGAAGTTCAACATTTAATCCAGAAGGATGAACATGTGCATATTGGCCTTGCATGCTTGGTAAATCATTCATCGATGCAATTAGACACATACAATATCAAGGAAAATATCCACCAATGATACAAGGCTAGGATGGACAATATTCTCTTTCAGATAAAATGTTTTAGTTTTATTACTATTATTTGACCTTTTTGAATAAGGAATCTCATGTATGGATCAAATAAGACTAATAGAATTAAAATTGACTTAGTTCTATAATATTTGGAATATGTATAAATATTTAAACAGATATATTATTCTTACTAAAAATTCTTCTTCTATTAGAAATATATGTGAACGATAAAAAGTTAATTTTCTTCTTCTAATAATTTATTCTTCTTTCCCATTCTATCCTAACTCTATTCTTCTACAGTTAGTCATATATCAAAATCATCTTCTCATTTATAACAAAGTAAATTTTATCTTTATTCTTCTTCTAATAGTTATATAAAATAAACTACATGAGAATGGATATATATATATATATATATATATATATATATATATGAGAACTACATAAGGCTTGATCCTCCTGGGGTATGTAGTGCAGCACTTGGCTCTACCAAGGATAGTCTAGCTAGTATAATACAATTATTAATTACTTCAAAACAAAAAATGTTTGTTTGTATGAGAATGGGCTTGTGCCCATTATAAACATGCACAAATTCTATAAAGGTTGTCACAATGCACAGCTTCCCATTCCTTCCCATGTTAAAAGAAAGTAAATATAATATGTTGAACTTAAAGTTATCTCTCTCTTTTCTATGTTTCCTAAATGTGAATGGATATATATATATATATATATATATATATATATATATATATTAAAATGAGAACTACATAAGGCTTGATCCCTCTCAAGGGTATGTAGAGCATAATATTCCCATTCTAAACATCTATTATTCTTGAATCTATTACTCCATCCAAAATGATATAATTATAAACAAGAACTTGAGCTATGCATTGAATGATTTCCCATTTTGTGCTTTCAGATGGGGCAGGAAAACATGAGTACCTAATCATTTCTTCAACAAGGAATATTCAACTAGCAAAATACAATGAAATTTTATCATTTAATCCTGAATATATGATTCATGTTGATGTTTGGTAATGCAAGACCATTATGTGCTTGAATCACATCTTTGGGAAGAAATTATTCACTTCTATTACTACCTTGATGTTTCACTTCGTCTTCAGAACGAAATGCTTCACTTCTATTACTACTACCTTGATAAACATTGGTATTCAATATGATGATAACTACATAAGGCTTGATCCCTCTAGAGGGTATGTAGTGCAGCACTTGGATCTGTTAGGGATAATCCAAGCTTTAATATGATACAATTATAAATAATTACGAATTATGAATGCATAACATGCATTTTAAGGGATGTCAGTGATTTTTTCCATATATGGTGTTCATAATTCAATTGGTATGGAGGTGGAAGATCTGACAGTGGATCTAGATTGGCAACATTCAAAACCCTCGATGTTATCAAACCAAATTAAATTGGATTTTTCATCCCTGAACATCCTTTCAAATGATCGATATCATTACATTTTGGGAGCACATGATTGAGAGATGCAACACTAATGTGTCCCTTGTATTAATATTATATGGTGGTAAAATGCATTATATACAACACATAATACAAATAGGTCCTCACTTATATTTATGGTGGAGAATCGCAAGAAGGAGATCATAATCCAACAATATTATAAATGTCTAACTACACCTCCAGTGAATAGCCTCTACGATATTCATTTTAGGAAAATTTGAAAAGGTGATTTTTTTGAGAGCAGGTCAGTGTCCTGTTCACCTAAAATTTATAGTATATTTTTTTTTTGGGTCAGCTTCACCTACATTTGAAAACATCTCCTATAAAAACCTAGGTGATTCATCGGGTAGTATACTACCACCAGGCACCATACTACCACCAGTACTTACCAACACCATTTTTTGTTTGCGAGCAACTCATTGAATTTGCTTTGACGCGTGACAAAGGGGTTGGTTTTTTGACACATGTGACAAGAATATTTGTTGATGCATGACTCATTGAATTTTGTTGCGCATGATTAGGAGGTATTGAATTTTCTGATGCGATTAAGGAATATTGCAGATGTGTGACTTAGTGAATTTTTGACACTGTGACGACTCGGTTTCTTTCGATGTGACTTGTTTTTCTCTGACGCATGACTCATTTTCCTCTGACACATGACTTGGTTTCCTCTGACACATGACTTAGTGTTATACCTGATGTGTGACCCAATTTTCTCTGACATGACTTGCTTCTTTTTTTGATGCATGACTCTATTCAAAATAATGGAAGGTGTTAGTCCTCAAAATGCGAAGACCCAAAAAGTAACTAAGAAATCTCAAAAGTCCCTGTTCAAGTATTTTGGAAACTCTGTGATACAGATAGCGCAACAACTACCAACAACCATATAGTTGCCACTAGAAAGAATCAGAATACTGACTTGTGTGGAAGGTAATATCGAGGTGGACATGCATTCTGCACAGTATCAACCAAATGACACCTATGATGATACCATGCCAGATCTTGAAGATATACCTGTTGAGATGCCAGATCCTGAAGATATTCTTCCTGTTGGGGTGCAACCAGAGTGCATCAAGATATCACACATACAAATACTCAAAAAAATGGAACACAAAAATCAATTTCAAATTTTGGTTCATGAAAGAGGAAACCAGGTGATTGTGATATTGCTCAAAATTCTACTCAAAAAAGTAAAACATTGAAAATGAACAAGAATATGTGGACCATTGGGAGGACATATAAGTTTGATTGGGCTACCAAATTTCCATTTATCGAACCTGTACAACCATCTAATTCAGAAGAGATCCCATCTGAATGTACATGTACAATATGTACGTGGAAATTGGGAAAGCAACAAAAAATGCAAATGAAGTTGGACACTATAGAAAAACACTCATGGAAAACAATATTTGACTATAATGGGGGTGGATGGCCAAAAAATCAAAACACACAGGTGGAAAACTAAAAATAATGCATGCATGTTAAATACACAGTGGATTATGAAGCGGAGTAGAAAAATGCAAACATCTCATGGAAAAGGGAGGAACGATCACATCACAAATTGGTAAGATGAATCAAACAAATCTACATGCAAAACTCATACAGTTCTCTACTTTATTTCACATACTAAAGAAAGGAAGACCGATTTTGATTTCCTCGATTTCAAAGTTTTGTATCAATATAATGGAGTGCCCAACGTACCTCAGTCTCATTGGTCTGAAAGTAGTGCATGGGAAATGGAAAAATGCCTTTCGATGATAGAGAAGGAAGATTTGAAAGAGAATGTGAAAAAATCAAAGTTTATCTCTCTTTCAATTGATGAAGTGATAACAGTCGACAACACTGCATGGGTATGTATCCACATCTATACTTTAGAAAATCATATAAGGACACCTCATCTGTTGGGTGTTATGAAAATGGTTGAAAATTGTAATGCCAAAACCTACATAAAATAGTTGTTTCTCATTTGAAAGATATTGTTGGAATGACTGATTATGAAATTGCTACAAAGTTGGTATGCGTCGGAGCAGATGGTGCATCAGTCATGCAGGGTCACCAAATAGGGTTGTGTGTTAGATTACAAACAACAATGGCCCCATATATGCTACCAATTCACTATATGGCTCACAAAATGAATTTAGCGTATAAAATGGTAAGCAACTACGAAAAATGTTGCTAAAGTAGAAGACCTTATA
Organism: Taxus wallichiana var. yunnanensis; assembly: GCA_018340775.1. NCBI lineage: Eukaryota > Viridiplantae > Streptophyta > Pinopsida > Cupressales > Taxaceae > Taxus > Taxus wallichiana. Next base: position 413,022,789 of record CM031237.1, on the reverse strand, counting down.
AGAGAACTTCATGCCTATATGGCAAGTAGCCCAAAGTGATTTCTTGAGTTCCAAAAATTCACAATTGGAATTACAGATGGCAAAAAACTTCTGAAGGATGTTGAGATGAGATGGATCTCTTTGTATGAACCTGCATGCAGAGTTCGTGAGGAGTATCCTTCGTTGGTTGGTTTCATGCACAAATATCATCATGAAGTTGATAGGGTGAGGGACTTGTTGTTTCGTTTAACTGATTTGGAGACATTGCTTACATTGGTTGGTATTCTTCCAATGTTGCAGGAGATCAATACACTTGATGAAGCATGCACAGGGAGATTAATCTATATTGTGGATTTTATACGGATGAGAAAAATGGTATGTCAAAGTCTTGATGTCTTGTACTTGTTCCCAAGATAGTTTTGATACACTATTTTTGAGAATTGGAAATCTTTGTTAGATCTTAAAAATCCCATAGTAACTATTTGAGATTTAATATCCATGATCACCTCTGCATCAATGTTAATGGGAGGGACATACCACTGCACATTTTGTAAAAATCAAGCTATTCCAGGATCGGAATGAGAAGATGTTCCTGTGACACGTAATCTCTTTGAGTCTGTTATAGTTGAAACAAGAATAAAGCTTAAAAAAAATTAGAATCCTTATCATCAAAAATTAGAGAACGTTTCTCCAAAGATAAAATTCTTGAAGCAATGGGTGTGATGAATCCTAATTTTTGGAATACTGAAGGTGGTCATGTGCAGACTTTGTAAGAAAGCATTTCCATAAATCCATGGGTACAATAATGGAACATTTCACAAAGACTTCAGAGTTCAAGGGTATGGAAATCAAAGGTATATTGAATGCTGATTTATTAAAGTTTCAATCAACAAATTTTGCAACAACAATGAGGAACCAATATAAAAATTTAGACGAACCTTCTAAAAGTGGTGCTATTACAAGGTTGTGGCGAGGAATCTATCAAAGTTCTATCTTACAAGAAGACATCAGTGAATATTTTAGATTATATGAGTTATGCCAAACAATGATTTTGGGGTCATGGAGGATGAAAGGGTTTTCAGTGCTTTATCATTTATAAAATCAAAACTAAGAAACAGGTTGGATAAAAATCTGGAAAGTTGCATGAGGTGTTATGTATCTCACTACTCCATGGAAACCTTTCCTTTTGACAGAATTGCACATTGGAATTCCCTTTCCGAAAGAAGAGGTGTGAATAATACAACAAAGTACAATTGTTCCCAATGATGAGAGTGGAATTGGTGCATCATCACACTCTACAGAAGAGAACATCGAGTTTGAAGAAGCTATTGATAATGGATTGTTTCAACTTTAAATAGGTATCTCCTTGACCTTACTTTTATTGTTTGTCACCTTACATTTTAACTGTGGTTATTTATTCAATTTCATATTAACTCTACAGATGCAAATATTGACTGAGGAGGCTTTTTATCAAATTTTGTTTCAGCTCTTGTTATCATTAAAGATGTTTCATGTTACAGGTATATATATTTACATTTATTTAAATACAATTATTTCATCTTTTTTTTTTTTTTAAAAACGTGGGTTGACATCCATCCGAGGAAGCTCACACTTCTCGGGACTGACAATGTCAGAAACTCACCCATCTATCTACTAATCCATTTCTCATGTTGAGTTTTCTTAAATCAAAGATCTAGCACACTACGAAGGATGATTTCTCATTCCTTCCATATGCTTTTTCACAGCCATCTAAAACACAAGAGGTAACTTAAACCCTATCATATGACATTTCTTGATTTTTTACAATTATGTTTAATTTATTTTTATATTTGCAAAATGCTTTGATATATTGTTTAAACTTTGTGGGATAAAATCACACAATCAAATTTTACAAAGAGAGGAAGATTTTTCCATATTAAGATGTTTATTTCATAACACATTCCAAATTTTATACAATTCATCATCCACGATCCTTCTTGAAGCTAAATCTACGTCCACATAAAATTCATCATTATCCATATATATTTTAATGTCATCATCCACATCTAATGTCATCATATCACTATCATAATCCTGACACTCCAATTATTATTAAAACAATTATTTATCTATTTTAAAACAATCCTGACACATTCCAATTTTTTAAAAACAATTATCCATTATCATCATTCATCATCATCTATATCCATTCTAATGTCTCTATCATACTACATTCCAAATTTTCTAGATTCCATGATCGTGCTTGAAGCTAAATCTACAGTCCACATACAATTCATGATAATCCATATCTATGATTCTATTCTAATGTCATCATCCACATCTAATGTAATCATCATTACAAGTAGAGAGAAGAAGATTTAACTCTTAGTATTAAGATGCATGTGTCATACCATATTCCATATTTTCTTAAAACAAATAATTAACCATTATCATAACACCATCACATTCAAATGAAACATAAACACCATATACAATCTAGAAATTCTATACATAATATAAAGGAAGATATAAAATTAAAGATTATAAAGTATTTCAAGTTTCAAATTCCAAATCCAGATAATAAATTTCAAATTCTATACATAATATAAAGGAAGATATAAAATTAAAGATTATAAAGTATTTCAAGTTTCAAATTCCAAATCCAGATAATAATTTTCAAATATAGATTATAAAGTATTTCAAACCCTCAATCTTTCCACCCTCAATCATGAAATTTTTTAACCCTCAATTTTTGTACCCCCTTCCTCAATGGCTTCCACTCTATGCTCCTTTCAGTTTCCCCAATGGCTTCTCCACCTGTACCCCTTTCCCCAATGGCTTGAATAATCCCAGAACTAATGAGATCTTCCACAACACTTTGTCTAGATTCTTTACAATTCTTTTTGTTCTTCCTTTGTTGCATCTCCATGGGATAGAAAACTTGGATCTGCAGCTGCCTTGGTTTTGAATAAAATTTCAGGGTCAAAGCCATGCTCTTTAATTATCCACTTCAGTGTATTGTTTTGTTTGTTAACCAAAACAATATTTTCCTTCAAATTCTTCATTGCGGATAAAATTTTCTTTGCGGTTTCCAAGTGAACTTGGAAAACCTTTGCTTGACTCTTCAAATTTTCATATTTCAACTGCAAAAAAAAAGTGATCTCAATTAAACATATTACTAAAATAAGAAAAGGTCAAATTAACAAAAAATATTGTTTTGAAGTGATAATACTTACAACCGCTCTATCTCTTTCGGCATTTGCAATCACTACTAGATCCTTGTCCTTAGACCATTTGTTAAAATATGCAGGCTTCAACACTAATATTTTCCAATTTGTTTAATGTTTTATCCAAAATGTCATCTTTATAGTTGTTATTATATGACAGTCCCACTTCTTACTTGGGTAAGTAAGGAATCCATCTTCGTAGGTTGATTCTGGACTATGCAGCGTATAAACTATCCCTTTGCCAATAATTTTCAAAATGACTTATTATCTCATTGATTAGTACTTTTTCCCTTTTCTCCCATTCTATGAGCTGACCGATATGAGGTACAATAAACTCATCGACATGGGATTGACAATCATAACCAATTAAGTTCTCTAAAGGAAATGGTAGCAACTTTTCACCATCTATATCTGAAGAAGATGATCTCATTTTGGAGAGGTATGGGGGCTTTTGGGTTGATCAACTACTACTTGTTTCTACCTTTGTGTGCCTTGATCCTATTTATGATAAAATAAATCAATATTCTAAAGTGAAATGTAATGAAAGTTGAATAAATTATGTTGAAATAGAAGTATACCTACTGCTGGCCTTGAATCATCTCACGTGTATTGAAAAATCTTGTTGGGTCATTGCTATCAATGCCCAAGTAATCTTCATCTAAAGTTATATTATTTAAAACCGATATGCCCATTGCATTGGGCAAGCCACCGAGAGAGAGGGTTGGAATTCAAAATGAGGAGGCAATGTTTAGTGTCCCACTAGGGGCTAGAGGAATTGGCATGCATTTACCAATGTTCTTTTTCTGATCCTCTGGTTGGCATTTTGAATATTATTGGAGGAGGAGGGGGTGGTGTCTCTGTTGTCTGTATAGAAGGTGAAGGACTGCAATGTGCTGAAAAGATCAAGAAAAATCATATGAAAAATTGTTAAACTATGCAAAAACTATGAAATTATATGAAGTACTATTCAAAACTTGTACTAAAGCAATAAAATAATACCTTGTTGAGGGGTAGCTTGTCACGGTGGTTGAGGTGGCCGTGTTGGAGTAGTAATTGGTGGTTTTTGAGTTGTCTGTTGCTGGGATTGTTGAGGTGGTTGTTGAGAAGAGACAATTGCATGCGACTGAACTGAAGTGAGTTGGTGAAGATGGTTGACTTTGAGAAGTACGTGTATAGTCCAAAGTCCTACAATAATGTCAACAATAGTTGATTGTATGTCAATTCAATATGGTAAAATTTAAATGGTAAATTGAAAATACAAAATGGGAATTTGTAAATAATAAATGTTAAGGTATTACTTCTCTGGCGTTTAACGAATTCAAATGGTTGGCGGTTCGGAGATGAGTGAACTTCCATTTCAGATTGTGAATCTGCCGATGCCTCAGCATGTTGTTGGCCTCTTCCTCTTGATGCCACCTTTTTTTTGAGGAAGGGCCTCCAAAAATATTCTCTGCAAATAGTAAATATTTAATCAGATTCGAGATGAACATCCTGTTAGTCTAATGTCGAAATACAAACTTTATAGTTTATACCTGTTGTTCTTGAAATGGAATTGACAAATTCATCAATGCCTCATCCATGCAAGTAGGAATTGGTTTGTCTTTTAAATTTAGAAGAGCCTCGTAATAAAAGCCAAGGAGATAGTTTGTGGAGTAAATGACTAGTTTTTCCAAAAGCATTGCATTTGTAATGTCAGTTTTTATTTTTTTGATAAAAACGTGCACCAATCAAATTTTTGCTTTCGATAGTAGCAAGAATGTATGCAATAGCCCAGTTTGGTATATCCATTTGGCGACCCTACAAAACTATTCTAGCTTGAAAGAAGGAAATCATAGTGGCAAGAAAGTGGTGTGTAATTCCTTGCGTATCCACACCACGTCTAGATTTATTGACATGAGCTGCAAATGCCAAAAGAATGTTGGAATTAATATCGATTTGAATTGTATCAAAATCAGAAACTGAATACCAAATGAAAATTGAAAATAGTTTACACTTACAATCAACATGGAACCCAAAATTTGATTCCAGGTACTTCTTATCATCTTCGATGAGTGTTTCCTTCATTGTAACAATGGGTAAATTTTTGAATGGGAGGCCTATTAACCGATGAATATCAGTTGGGTCGACACCGAATTGAAACATTCGACCATCGTCCATAGTAATAGTAAACAGATCATCCTCTGTATTGTATGAGGATAGAAGGTAGTTCATAATGTCATGGTCTATTTTGAAATGGGGCATCCTAACGAGACCACCAAAGTCACATGCATCAAGCATATCCTTGTATTCCAATTCATTTGTACAATTTTATGGATGTGGGGGCACAAAAGGTTCTTATAGATTATTTTGGCCTTGGATAGGGCTTGGACTAGATTTTCCTCTTGATTTTTGTCTTGGGCTTGGGCTGCACTTGTAGTCACCATTGTAGTTGTCCTTGAGCTTGATTGTACCTTGACCTAGATTCCTATAAACAAGAAAATTTGGCAGAAAGTGTAAATGTGAAAATGACCGGTGGCAGGGTATTTATAGGACAAAATTAGGGTTTTGAAGCCTAAGACATGCATGAAAGAACCTTCTTCATTGTCGTGTCAAGAAATTTCTTAATCGTGTTGACGCGCGATAGAAATTCTCTATCACACATCAACAAAGTTTCTTGACACGTGACAGGAAGGTTTCTTCATGCATCAAAAAGTTTCTTGACGGCGTGACGGGAAGATTTCCTTCCGCATCAAAAAATTTTTGATGCATGAAGAGAAAGGTTCTCTGTCGCATCGTCAAAAAATTTTTTGACTTGATGTGCAGATAGGAAGGTTCCTGTCGCACATCAAGAAACTTTGTTGATGCATGATAGGAACCTTCTTATCATGTGTCAAGAAAACTTTTTGACGTGCGACATAGAATCTTCTTCTTTGTCGACGCATGCAAGAAACTTTGTTGTTGTGTGATAGAAAGATTCTCTAGTCACACATCAAGAAGAAAATTTGTTGACATGTGATGAAGAAGATTCCCATCATGCGTGTCACTATGCGTCGATGTCTACAGTCTCCTTGAAAAAATAGCAGGGTGAAAATTTAGTTATGAAAAAATGAAAATTCACCTTTTAGTGAAACTAGTTCCGGGGATATTCACTAGGTATTTTCCACCTCCAATTTCCAAGAGGTCTCTTAAAATGAATATTAAAACATTCTAAGTTACAAAAGCATTATAAAACAAAGTAATATTTATTTGTTTGAGAATGGGCTTGCCCATTATAAACAAGATAAGGTTGTGAGAATGCACTGACTTCTCAATGTAAGATAGTAAATTTTATCTCTATTGTTTTTATTGAGAATGGGCTTGACATTAAAAGTTAAAAGTATACTTTTTAACAATGGGAAATTGTCTAGCCTAAAAGGGAAAGGAAACCAGATGATATTATGAACCATGGGTAGATCTAGAAACCATCGTGGTAATCGTGAATGTATTGGTGTTTATAATCAAAAACATAGATCACTTGCAAAAGCATCATGGTGAAGCTTACCATTCCCAAGAACTCCATTGCCTTTGAAAACATTAATTGCTAATAAAATTTCCATTATTGCGATGATAAGATCACTCTACTATTTTTTTAACCACTTCCTTTATAGATGTTTTATAATGATTAAGTTCAATATTTCATGTATTGAATGGGCATATGTCCATTCTCATATATCAATCATATATTCTTCCTCAATGATTCCTATAGAAGAATAGGAATCCACACATTCAATATAATGATTGAACTTAATCATTTTAATACCTCTATAAAGTATGTTATAAATCATGGGAATGGCCCTTCTACCTTAAAAAGGTGAACTACATAAGGCTTGATCCCTCTCATTGAGGGTATGTAGTGCAGCACTTGGCTCCACCAGGATAGTCCAGCCAATATAAGACAATTATGAATAATTAAAGATAATTTCATAAGGCAAAAATTGCAAGTTTTGAAGAGTGGAGACCTAGAGAAAAGTATTTATTGGCCAAGTAAAAGGTAGTCTTTGAAGTCTTGGATCATTCTAACCTTGGTGATAGATTGCAAGTGATTTAGGCTCTACATCAGACAACCAGATTATGTAACATCTCTCTCATACAAACAAATAAATTTATGCAACATTCTATTCTTCTTCTATGATTCCTAAATGAGAATAGGTATCCACCCAATGAATACAAGATTGAACATGTATTACAGTTGATTAAGTGAGAATGGAAAATAGTCCATTGTTTATAATTTTTACTTTACATTCTAAGTATTTATGTTCATTGGAAGCAATTGTTGAGCCCTTACAAATTATTATGAGTGGAGAACAAAGTGCAAGCCATGAGGTTAATCCATTAGAGGAATATACTATTCCTAACAATGAAACAATACCATCCGACCAACAAGAAGTTTCCCAACAAAACACACAAAACACGCAACTCGATGGTGATTAATATGAAGCTACATCAAACCCTTCACCATCAATTATGATAGTTGGCTCACAAATAGTTATCAATTATTATTTAAAATTTAGTAATCTTTAGTTGGAATTGATTTGATAAATATATCCTAATTTCAATTTTATGTGCAGATACAACTAGAGAAAATCAAAAAAATATGTAAAGAAATAGGTAAAAATATTAATCCTTTTTATTTTTCAATATTAGTTGGAATCAATTTGATAAATATATCCTAATTTCAATTTTTATGTGGAGATACAACTGGAGAAAATCTAGAAAATCTACAACCAACAAATATATGTAAAGAAATAGGTAAAAATATTTTGTGAAATATTATTATCGTATTTGAAATACATACAAGTTAATAATGAAGTTTAATATTTTTTTAGTGCCTCCAAAGAAACCAACAAATATATGTAAAGAAATAGGTAAAAATATTTTGTGAAATATTATTATCGTATTTGAAATACATACAAGTTAATAATGAAGTTTAATTTTATTTTTTTGCAGTTCCTCCAAAGAAACATTTTCTTGTTCTTGAATTAGAAGGATTGTTAGTTCAAAATCATACTTCTAAAAATCAAATACATTTCAATTTAAAAATGAACACATCCTACCATGAATGTTTATTTCCCAATTTCTAAATTTTGTATCTAAAAAGTTTCATCGAATAAAGCATTACTGGTCTACGTTGGATGCGAGATGCCAATGTAGAAATACTAGCAACAAAACTATTACACACAGTTAAAGTGGGCGTGCATCCTTTGTTTTGTTGTGGTATGGAGCATTAAAAACAAGGGGGACAAATTTATTAAAAAAATGGAAACAATTTGGAAAACACCCAATTCTCCATAAAATGTGAAACTACGGTTGTAGTTAATGTAATCAACAAAGGAGTTCCTAAAGAATTTTTTGGTGTCTCCAAAGGTTTCTGACAAAGAGTTTAAAAATAATAAGTGGCTTATGTCATCGTTGTTTATAGAACTAACCTTAGTAAGGGAGATGATGTAAGAGACATCTTAAAGGGATGTGCTCTATTTCAAACAACAATGGAACAAATGAATATATAAAATTGTGTTTATTACATTTTTGTAGTTCTTTTCCCATTTTCCATTTGAAGTGATTATTATATACTATTTAATAAGATGTTATTGATGGTTATTAGTATGTAATGCTCAAAATGTGTTTATTACAATTTTCAAGTTCTTCACATTTCATCTAAATGATGTGATTAGTATATAATGATAATTTAAGATGTTATTGATAGTCTACCATTAATTTAAACTGTGTTTATTGATATTTTACAAATGTTCAATTAATGCAAATAAATTCATGTTATAATTGAACATTTGTCAATTTTTATTGATATCATAAATTGGAAGCAATATTAGACACAAATATATATGATCAAAATATGTAAAATATACAACTTACAAATGTGCACAAGCCCATAGTTAAAATAAATCACATCCAAATTTTTCTTTCTTTCTATATTGAGTTTATGAGAATGGGCATATGCCCATTCTCATCACAATGATAGAAATATTTGTTTGTATGAGAAATGTCATATGCCCATTCATAAACCCCTAAAATGGAAATCCCTCATACATGTCATATAATTCGAAAAACCCCTTTTGATTCCAACAATAAGCTAAATAAAATTTCAATATTTGGTATAAGTAAAACCAACATAGCTGATTTCAACATTTAATCTAGATTGTAAAATGTCCACACTTAACTAAATTATGGTTATAACCTAGTTTGAACTTTATGGATTTATCTTTCATCTCTCTGACACCCGCACCTTAGACAGACATCATCGCTGGGTGCCCTCATCGCTTTGGGTGCCTTGACCTCTTTCTACTTTACTCACTCTTTTTGGGCATATTTTACCTTTTAGGCATGTTATTTTCTTAAATGGCTAGCCTCCTAGTTGTCAATTATGAAATTCAACCTAGGGAATCATATAAATATAAAGTTATGTGATGAAAATAAAGGACCAAGCTCTAATCATCTATTATCATCATCTAAGGTTACATCCAAAGGAATTATAATAGCATCAAAGGAATCCATCTAGAACTCACTCAAGGGGAAAGGGTTTTCATTGTTATTCATACACACATATGAAGGGAAGTTCATTTTGGCATCCACACATCTATTTACATTCATACATCTAGCTATCACTCATTATCACATGCACTCGTAAAAGGAATTCCTAGGCATGATTATATCACACACCCACAAGAACTAAATGGATTCTAAAATGTAGTGCATCTCTCGCGGTTGTAAGCTCACTCAAATCAGGTGACCATCTCGAGTCAACCCGACTCCCGTATGGATCTTTTTGTGTAGTTTGAGGGTTTTACAGTCATCTTCTCTTTACATGTTACATATGAATTTGATGATCATATAGAGACATACATATGACCAAAAGAAAAGGTTAGAAACACTTATGCAACACATAAAAACTAGTTTCGAGCTCCTACACTCCACAGTGCCTAACAGAGGTCTCGAGTGCCTGGTGCCCTCTCCTAGTCCAAGCACCCTATCTAGAATCATCCAATAGTTCCAGGGTTTCCTATGCTCAGTTGCAATAGTATTCCTTTTCCTTTCATCAGTATTCAAATCTAGAACAATCCCAAAGATAGCACAAATCAACTAATTCTTTCTTTCTCCCTCTTGCACTTAGGGTTTTCTATTTTCCTCACTTATTTCTTATGTCATTTATATTCCAAAGAAATGCGTCTAGTATTTTTTTATAACACATGACTTTGCAATTATGGTTTTACAAATTTTTATATTTTCTAAATCATTTGGTGAACCCATCCATTCAAACCCAACCTTACTTCTAGATATTTTTTCAATATTCTTATCATGGCTTGATCTTATGAACCCTTTACTATAAAAACCTTTAGGAGCTCAATGCTCATCTTTCTAAACATCTCAAAGATCTAGATCTACTCTTATTCACTTATCGTGAGGAGGCCACCAATCTTTCTAAGCTTAATGTTCATACAAGCACTACCACTTCCATGTCTATTACTACTCTAACCCATAATTCGACCCTTCCACCTCCATCATTAATATTCTCATATTGGTTCTTAATCTCACTAACCACTTCGCTTCACCTTTGATTTCGACACGCAACAAGTCTCTTCTTCTGGAACTCAAGAGCTAGCTTCTCTCTATTAATATCTCCAATTTCAACTCCATCAACTTCAGTAGGATACTTCTCACACAACTCCATCTCTTGATTCCACTTTACTCCTTCATACTCCTTTTGCACCCACCATTTCCACTTATGCACTTCCTCCAAACTTTGTCACTCCTAAGCTACCCACCTTTAATGGTCATGGTGATCCTCAAGATCATCTTTGAGATTTACATATTTTATAGATTATGTACATGATCATACATTGCTAGCAAATATCTTTCATGAAGCCTCCAAAGATTATGTTATGCATTGGTTCTACGATCTACCTATTCATTAGATAGCATCATTTACACATTTTTCGATGCTTTTCTCGCTCATTTTTTTAATAAATAGCGGTTCTAAGATTTCTTATGCTCAACTCACACAAATTAAACAAAGATCTAATGAGCATCTATCAAACTATGTATTACGATATAAGAACAACCTAGCTAGGATGAACAATGTGCTCATTGACTTAAAACTTCAAAATCTGTTTGTTCAAATTGTCTTACCACCTATTCAAGAGATTGTCATCTTTTGAAACATCTCCTTCGTTTGATCAATTATGTCATACTCTTAAATCACATGAAGGAAAATTTATCTTTATGGAAAACTCAAGTATAATCATCAAGCGTCATCATCTTCTAATCGGTTTTAAAGAAAATCAACTTTGATCCATCTGCTAAGCCCATCAAGAAAAATATATTGTTAACAATATCTTCACTCCTGAAAAGTTTCAATGGAATCCTCCAAAGTGTATATTCATATAATTTCTGTATACTCCATATATTCTATTGCCACAACTTATTGAGATAAATCTATTGACTAAAAATAATATTTCCTAAGTATTGGAGGCACATAAGGATGGGACACGCAGAAATGGGGTGTGTAGGTGCACACGGTTCGGTGGAAGAAGGGCACGCTCGGGAAAGATAGAGTTTGAGACTTATATTTTTGCATGTTACGAAAAAAGAATAGGTTTGAGTGTAAAGCATGCACAGGGATAAGGATGAGAAGGCTTAGAGGATAAAACAAGCTATTTTGGGAGCAAGAGGAAGGCCGAGGAGTCATGCAGAAGTTCGAGATAATAATAGTATTATATCTAGAATTAATTATAGGTAATCTATTATTAGGAAAATCTTGCATGCTTCCTTAGTTACTTTTGTAGTGGTGCATGGCTATTTTGATCATGCAACCTATTTTAAGAGTACATGGGTAGTGAAGGAAATTCCCACCCTATATATATGTATTGATTTATGGTTTAGAGATATTCTAGATTGTTACAAAGTTATGTTAATGATATGATTTTTCGCATATGACTTTGTGATGGTAAGCTATGATGATGTATTAGCTATGGTGGTTTGTGATGAATTAATATAATGGATCTTTGTGGATGGATATTGATTTTTGATGTCTCTATTACTGGTTATTATATGGTAAATATGATCTTGATCCTTGTTTGATTCATTATGCATTATGGTTGTGAGTTGATTTTTGTTATGCTTAGCATTAAATTACTTATGGACGTGGAATATATGAATGATCATGCTAACATATTGAAAATTTTGGTATAAAAAGAGGACTCGTACTTTCAAGTGCTTTGGGTGAGCGATCAAATCTATTCGAGTGATGGGCCAATGCGTCTAGGGTTTGAGTAAGAAATGGAGACTACAAAATATTATTACACTTCCTCCTCCACTTAATCTGGATCCATCTTTCCCTAAAGGACGCAATTATAATGAAAATACTAGATATGACTATCATCAATGCATTGTGTATTCTATTGATAGATGTTTCAAACTTTGACATCTTATCAAAGATCTTATTGAAAACAATGCAATCAAGATCCTTGATCCTTTGGCATCTATGTCACCAATGAAAAAAATCTAAAAATATTTAATGATCCTCTCTTTAAGAATGACAAGAAAGCAAAACTTCGTAGATTGTGGGAGTTCAATTTAGTACAAATAGCTAGAACCTGACGATTATCTCATCCTCTAGTCTAGTGCCCACTACAAGAGTTGGATTGGGAGGATCAGGAGGGTCGGGATTTAGTGGATCTGGTGGTTCTTGAGATGGATTGAATACTAGAGGTAATACAGGAGTTCTAAATCCGGTGGGCATGGTCTACAAAGTGCAGCCTGACAAAAATTATATTATGAGATGTCTCTTCACCTACCAGAGTACAGAGGCATTGAGGATGTAGTGGAGCATGTGCATATGTGTGAGATACTATGGCACACTAAGGGAATCACAACTCCTGAGCATAAGGCAAGTCAATATGTTACTACTTTGTAAGGTCGCACACATAGTAGCACACGAAAGAGATTCAAAGGCATGGTCGAGAGTGTAAGGGAGTATGATGCATGCTTTAAAAAATTTCTATCAAAATTGTCTATGATATTCACCCTATCTAGCATGCATAGTGGTTTGTTGGCAGTTTGCTCACACCTTTCGTAAGGGCACTCTCTCATAATATGTTTACATATTTGTGTGAGGTGTTAAAGGTAGCTCTACACGCCGAGGTATTTTGGAGCATGACATTGGATTCATCTCATTCTTGAGGTACATATTACATCTATCTCAAAAAATTTAAAGAAATAATCAGCTAATTAGGCTCATGAGATGTGCATGTAATATGGTGTACAGATTGTGAGGTTGAAGGACACGCTAAGGATAGTTTCCCTCGTAAATTGGTGTCCGCCATGTTTTTGGATTGTGAGATCTATCACTTGGATCATGATTTGAGTAGGTTCCCATTGTTTCAATAGTGTGATCTGGAAGCGTGTCCTTTTTAAGATTTATAAGTCCCACATTCACGATCCAAAATTTTTTAGATTTATTGACCAGATTCATGAAGCTATCCAAAATGACATGCGCTAAACTAGTGTTGGGAATAATTCAAAAGAGCAGGAAGGAAAACATCATGAAGGGCACTCTGATGGAGGTGTTAGAGGTAGAGGTTACCATGGAGGATATAGAGGTCATGGTCATGGTGGTGGAAGAGGTGATTTCCCTCAAGGAACATGTTTTACACATGGATCATGTGATCATTATATGCATGAATTTACTCGAACGTAGTCTTCTCATGGGCCGAGAAGCATCATAAATGTGAATAATGTCCTAAGTTATATGATCACATGAGTAAGAACTATAAGAATAATGATAAGGGCATGGGGATGATTAAAGTGTAGTGTGTCATAGAAGACTAGTGGATGCCTAAGATCGCACATAGTCTTGAGATGTTGCCTATGTTAGTGACTACACGTGTTGAGGCTACACATGCTCATGAGATCCCGGCGAAACATGCTATTACAAACTAAGAGGTGATAAATGCAACATATCCAAATCCTACCCATCAGAAAGAGGTATACCAAGAGACTATGGAGGTTATTAGAAACTTTCAGTGTGGGATATAGTGCTTGAAGGAGAATTTACGGAAGATGGAGCAAGAGAAGATAGTTGAGCTTCCTCATAAATATGTTGATGACTTGAAGGAGGTTTATAAGATGTTGCAACAGGAGAATACCATTCCATTGTTGGGAATGTTTGAGGGAGAAGATATCAGACATTGGATTTGACCACGAGATACAAATATTACATGTGAACTTACCTCCTCATAGTCTTGAGTATGATAAAGAGATCACTTTGAATGTATTTGTTGATGGGTGGTTGTTGAGTAACATACTAATTGATATAGGTGCAGAAGTAAATGTACTCACTTTGGATGCATGGAATCAAGATGGGAAGACCACCATTACAACCCTCTTCAAATGTGTTGTATATGGCGAAACAGGACTAGAGCCACACCCATTGTAGTATTAAAGGATGTTACTATTACTATATAAGGGGCCAAGTTCACTGGGGACTTTGAGGTTTTAGCGCTATAGAAGCAAAAGAGTTTTCCAACATTTTTTTAGTGTCCTTGGTGTTACGTGAATAATGTTGATTTGTGCTTTAATAAAGGTTATATCAGTTTTGAGAACAAAGAGGAGCACGTAATTATTCCTTTGATAAATGGGAAGGCTGCACCGTATGTAGAACCCTTGAGTGAAGAGGATATGAATAGGATATATGTGTGTACAGTTAGGGATCCTAAATTTCTTGAGCCATCTAAGGTGTACACTTATTGATAATGCTCGATAAATGAGTGATACAACTAGTATTTCCTGTGATAACTGGGCACATGGAACATATGAAATGGTCAGTGAGAGATCAAGAACATAGTTACTCATGTAATCAGGTTGCACATGGTTAGGTACTTGAGTCATAACTAGGTACCTTGGTATATTGGTGAAGTAAATTCTAAATTATTTCTATGTGCCATAGAAGCCCAGTGGAAGGATGAGGGTGACATAATAAATATGTTGATTTATACTCTATATGGGAAAGTAATGCATTGGTGGACTACACATAGAGAGAACCTATTAGAATGGTAAGAAGTGAGAATCACCTTTTCTACTAGGTTTCTAAGGAACAATGTAACTTCACAGATATGTAAATTCCATGGGAAGGATTCTACTTCACAACACGTTCAAAAGTGTGAGAGACTCTAGATGGAGGGTTAGGAGGCCTTGTGACCATCACTCTATGTACATAATTTCTATACCACTCTAAGCAATTACGCACGCATGGTATGTTCATGTAGATCTTATAAGAGAAATTGTTAATTGGCAAGAGACGACCTCGGTATGATTCAAACCTTTGACTATTTTTATACTAAACCTCCGTGAATGAATCATTATAGATTATAAAGCACATCACGATGGGAGATATGCAAAAGCGAGGAACTCTGTTACATATGTTTGGAGAGTTATATTTGGAAGTGTTCTTTAAAGAAGAAGAGACATATGAGGAGCAACTTGGGCACACTTGGCTAGAAAAATAGAACAGATAAGTGGTTTACACAATTGATGATGGAGAAGTAGATAATTTGGATGTTGATCACACTTTGTAGGTATGCACGGGATCCTAGATAGTGATGATGAGAAGGTGTACGCTTATCATTAGCCTATGAATATGATGAAGGTCAACATTGGGATAGCTACGAGAACCTAAGGAGGCTATTATTGGTGATTATTGGTCTAAACAAGAGGTGGAAAAGATTATTGAGCTACTTGTGTGACTTCCAAGACTTATTCCCATGAGGATATCATGAGTTGAAGGAGTTCATCACTCTTTGGGTGAGATGAGGATCAAGTTAAAGGAAGGTGCATGCCCGGTTAGGATGAATCCTAATCTACGCGTCAAATTCAAAGAAGATATTGATAAGATGTTGAAATCTTGAATCATTGATTCCATTTAGGAGTCCGAGTGGGTTAGCCCCATGGTTATAATCATAAATAAATATGGTAGGATAAGGATTTGTGTGGACTATAGAGATTTGAATGCTACTTGTGTCATAGACCCTTTTCCCACTCCTTTTACTAAAGAGATCTTACAGGACATTGCAGGTGTGATATTTACTCTTTTCACTTGATGGATTCTCTTGTTATCATCGGTGTGGATTACTAAATAAGATCAAGAAATGACAACTTTCACCATTGAGTGGGGAATTTTTGCATATACCATTATGCCTTTTGGATTGAAGAATACACCTACAGTATTTTCATGCATTATTGTACAAGAATTTAAGGACTTTATACACAAGTTTTTACAGGTTTATTTGGATTATTGGACTATATATGGGTTGGTAAAAGATCACTGTGACAATTTGAGACTTATGTTTGAGAGGTGTCGGTAGTTGAGCATCTCTCTCAACATTAAGAAGTTTATCTTTTGACACCCTTTGGAACTTTGTTGGGACATATTATATGTAAAGAAGGGTTTTGGTAGAACCTACTAAGGTTGTTATCTTGGGCTTGGAGGATCCTACCAATCAAAGTGAGGTGTGTGGGTTTTTAGGGCACATAGGTTATTACAGGAAGTTCATCAAGGGATATGGTAATATTGATGTGCCCTTGGAAGAATTGTTGAAAATTAAATGAAATTTCCATTGGGATGAAGTGCAACAATTAGCATTCGAGACATTGAAGGAAAGACTTACTTCATGCCCATTCTACATTTTCACTCTTGGGAAAAATAGTTTCATGTACATGTTGATGCTTCTAGCATGGCCATCGGGCACAGTGTTACCACATCCTGCCGATGGGATTGTTAATCATCCTATCTATTTCATGAGCAAGAATTTGACCCAAAGAGTAGAATTATACAACTACAGAGCGTGAAGAATTTTCCATGATTTATGTGTTGCAAAAGTTTAGAAAATACTTGCTAGAAAATCCCTTTATATTTTATATAGATCACATAACACTTAAGTACTTGGTTAATAAGCTCATTTTGTAGGGGCGCATATGTCGGTGGATTATCTTGTTTTAGGAATTTGACTTTACCATGGTTTTAAATCTAGGGAAGAGTAATTCGGACCTGATCACTTGTCAAGAATTAACTCGTGGTGAGGATGCCTTTGAGGCATTGAGGACACAATGTTGGATTCACAATTGTTCGATCAACCATGTACCCTCTAACTTAGAATATATTGATGTGTTTTTGCATACTAGTGTGGCACCTAAAGGGATGAAGAGATTAGAGAAGAAACAACTTTCCATATGTGTCACACCTTACATGTTAATCAGTGGAGATCTATACAAGCTAGGTCATTATGAGATTTTGTGCCGGTGTGTGCTTGAACATGAGCGAGGCTATAATGGAGGAATCTCATGGTAGGATTGCAGGAGGATATTATGCGAGGGAATGCTACTACGTGCGAGAATGTTTTTGGCTAGCCTTTAGTTGGAAACACTATATAAGGATTGTAAATAGTATGTCAAGGTGTGTGATCATTATCATGACTTGAGAAGCCTAAGCATAGAGATGAAATTCCTTTAAGAATGATAGTGATTGCATAACCTTGTGAGAAATGGTTAATTGAATTTATGGGCCCTATTTCCCCATCGGTGTGTAGGACAGTCACGCTTTATTATTACATGTATCGATTATCTCGAAAATGTGGGAAGAACCAAGACCTACAAAGGATTGCATGGCCACCATAGTAGTAAGGTTCTTATGGGAGAACATTATCAAAGCAGTATATATGTCTATTGAGCTTGACAAGTGATAGGGGCACACACTTTTTGAGTGAGGCTATCAAAATATTATTTGCAAAATTCATGGTGGCACATCATAATACAACACCCTATCACCCATAGGCCAATGGGACTATTGAGGCTTTCAACAAGATATTGGAACATCGTTGATAAAGATCTATGATGTTGGAAGGATTAGGATGATAAAGTATCTTTTTACTTTGGGCATATAGGATAGCTTACAAAATATTGAACAAAAAAACACCATTTTAGTTGGTGTTTGGCATGAAGGTTGTTTTACCACTAGAATCTATGCTACCCTCCTAGTGTATTGCACATGTAGGAGGACCGGATGATGAACAAGCATTTGAAGAGCACATAGATAAATCGATGCGATTGTATGAAATGAGTGTCATTTCACGTTGGATCTAGAAGATAGAAAATGCTAATACGACAGAAGGCATGACATGATAGGCATCTTAATTATAAGCATTTTGAGGTTAGACAAATGGTTCTTTATCACTCTAAGTTTTCATGCCACCCCAGGAAAATGAAGGTTCATTGGTTGGTACCGTATGTGGTGACATATATACTTCATTCAGAACTTGTTAGTTACGCGGGAGTTATATGGAACGTGGTTTCCCGATTGCTTGAACAGAGTAGGTTGAAGCCTTACTATAAATAAGTCTTATTGGTGTTTGTAATAAGGCAAAGGTGTCATTTACACTAGGTTTCCCTTTAATGCATTTCATTTATATTTGTTTCCTTTCATTGTTATTATGCTTCAAGTCGATTATGTTAAGTTTTTGTTCTAATAAGCGCATTTATGCGCCAATAGCTTATAATTATCTAAGTGAGTTCATGCGCAAAGGATTGTGTATACCTTTAGTGTGGGGTGGAGCAAATACATAATAAATGGGTCGATCCGAAAATAGATTAAATGTTACTATGGAAGATGGGTATGCATGGGAGAAATATGGTGCATATGTTGAAGTAAAAATGTGAATCAAGAAAAATTACTCTTTAAATGAAGACCATGCATACATGGATGGACGCTTGATGTATTTGCAATGTAGGTAGCAGCATGGGAAAATACTTGGTATTAGGCAAAGATTTTTGTACTTTGGAACATGAAGGCATAGGAGAGGAGATTTGTGGCTGAGAAGTAGTGGTTGCTTTTAGAAGGTTATGACAAGGGCATGGAAAACTAAGTTTAGAAAAATTATATTTGAAGTGTATAAAAAGGAATGAAATGTCATTTAATGTTTATTATGGTGGTAGATGTAGAACAATAAATGCAAGAAAGTTACAAAACTTATAAAAGGTGTGCTTGCGACATCATTTTTACCTTACACTTTATGAAGTTTTTGAGTGATTTGAAGAGAGATATGAAGAAATAATTGTGTACGGAAGTACATGAAAGAGATATTATAGATATTAAACCGAGAGATATTTATGCATAGCATTGGTTAGAGCTCAATCAGAGAAGGTGTTTGATCAAAGACAAGGTGTGCGGGGAGAAAATTTGTAAGTTAGGGTTCAAGGAGAAGCTAGGGAGCTCAAGTTTTTAGTTACACATCTTTAACCTAGTGCAAGAAAAATTTATCATCACAATGGCACAAAAGCAAGCACTTAGAGCCACTACAGGGAAGGAAGCAAAAAGAAGTGGAAGTAGAGAAAGATGATTCCTTCGAAAGTAGATTTTTGGAAATGCAGTACCTAGAAGGGGTTATAGTTGGGTGTGATTGGGAGTCTCACATCCACCACAGTAAAGTAAGTGATTATAACCATAGGATAAAGGCCACGAAAGATGAGATGGAAAAATTTCTATCGGTAAAAATACACATGCACACAGAGAATGAAAAGCCCATTTATGATGACGCTAGTGAGAATTTGCTTGAAAAAGTTGGTATTTTATAGTTATATGAGCTCCCTTATTTTGGAATGCCAAAAATAATGTACCATTGGTTATTGTTAAGATTCCATTAGAACTTCTATTTTTTCTTGGAGGTCGGTGCACATTACCATGCCCCTAATTGGTTTACTAACTGGGTTAAGGAGCTCAAGAATAGAGATCTCAAGTGATTGTCATGAGATGATCAAGTTGTTGATGCAACTTCTGTCGAAGTCTTCCTATGCAAAATTCATGCACACGATGGACATAGAAAAAGCTGGATAAGTTTCCGGTGGTTAAGGTGGTTACACACCTTTTGAAAAAGATAAAAATCAAGAGCGTTGGACACAAGTAATAAGCAGGTGATGGCTATACATCATGAAGAAAATATAAGGAGTGGTATACAACATTGTTGCCTTCATTGTTGAGGTAATTATTGAGGAAGAAAAACAAGGTGATAAAATCAGTTTTGGCATCATTCTTATTTCTTTGATTTTTGTTGAGATTGGAGTCCCCATGGGCCAAACAACAAGATATGACAGGTTCGAGAAGAGAAGAAGTCTTTGGCATATTGTTTTGTAAAATACACGTGCGAGGGTCCATGAGTGGACCATATAAGAAGATATTAGATTTATGGTATAAGTTCCTAAGGGATGAATTTGAACATGAATGGATAATTCCCAAGGACCTTCCTTCGGTTGTGGATAAACAAACGTAATTTGTAGTCTTCCAACACTTCTATATTGGACTATTCAAGATGAAGGATTAGGAATTGGATCCTTGGTATAAACTGCCATATGCATTTACGATTGCACTACTTCTAGGCATTTATAAAAGCATTTTCAAATGTGCGGAAGATGATGTTTAATGCGTATTAAGTGGAACTATAGGTACCAGACATAAAGGAAAAGGTATGTGTACTCGAGGCAAGCCTACGTACATTGAGCGGGATTTCTAATGATATTAATATTACCGCTTCCATCTTATCGGTTGGGGATATTGGCATGGATAAGGTATACATATACCTTAATCCTAAACTTGTCAATGACAAGTATATTAAAAATGAATTCAATTTTCTGAAATGCAGAAGGGGAAACACACAATGGGCATGCTGCAAGATGAAGAGCCCGAAGTGTTAGAAGAAGATGAAGAGTTGCAAGAATATAACACTATATTAGACCATGTCTCATGGAAGAAACCCGTAGTTGGAGTAAATAAAATGTGTGAGAAAATCCTCCCACGCAGAAATAAGAAGTAGGAGAGGAGACAGGAAATGAGGAGATATGGATATATTTTCGGGCAAGAGAAATAGTTAAGAAGGGTTACGAGGAGAGAAAATACCCAAGGCATAAGTGTGATTGTAGGCCCTTCATAGCTTGATAAACCTAAGACCTATCCCACCAAGCACTCATGTACAAGAGAAGAAGAAACGACGGAAGTATATACCAAGATAGGGTGAGGAGGAGGAGTCGGTTGGAAGTGCATGCACAGAAATAGAACCACATATTATTGAGTTGGATGTAGAAGAGCCTCGGGAGGAAGAGGTGAAATATGATATAGAAATATTCTAGGAGTGCAAATATGTGGGTGGAGATGAGGATAAAGAGACAGAAAAAGATAAGGGAGGACCTTCTGGTGAGCCTGCGAATGAGCAAACAAGCATTGCAGGGGAAGTCCTAACTTTGGATGAAGGGGTATACGTTCTAAAGGTAAGAACTTAAGGAGAGATAAGGATGGAGATATGTATCAAACTCCTACATCTGGGTATATTTATGAACCCACAAAGATCGTTTGCACTAGGTTCCAAAGCACTTTGGAACTGAAGAGCTTTATGGATGGGAGTTGATGGACCCTAATGTAGCCAACTTGTGCACTAGAAAGAAACTCTCTTAGAGCATGCAGACACATATTTATGAGCCTCAGTTAGATGTAAAAGAAAATGCATGCATTAAGAGGAAAATAAGGAATAAATCCCAAGACACACACTTTGGGCGGTTTGACCCACGAGTTTACTAGTGAACATGCGACTAATGCATTAAACAAAATGGCATGAGAGGTAACGTGCAGGAATATAGATAAATTGACCGCACTAAGAACATTGTTAGAGGAGAATAAGATCTGAAAGAATAAGTGGAATGTATATCGAGGAGAGAAGAAGAATAAAGAGAAACAGAAGGATATTCTTGATTTCTTGGTAGATTTTGGGAAGGACATTATCAACGCATCTAGATATTGATGAGCAGACATAATAGACCTAGTAGTCATCTTTACACATCTTACGGGACTATGTGCACTTACTTGATTAAGAAGAAATTAGGGATCACAAAGAGGATAAGGAGGATGAAGTAGCTAAGATGGAGATAACAAAGGCTACAATAACACACCGAGTATTTGAGTATGAACCTATACTCCAGAAACTAAAGGATAAAATGAAGAAGGAAAACTTGGTGTTGAATTTTTGTATAGACCTAAAGCTAATCATTAAGATAGGGACTTTGGTTGAGGAAAATTCCACGATCTGAAATAAAAATGAAACTCTTGGGCATGACGAGAGTTGAAATTATTAGCGAGAGAAGTGTGATGTGGTAACAAGTATCCCAAGACCCTCACAAGGAGAAGATAAAGGAACTTTGAAAACCGGTAGACAACGAATGGATGTAATGTATGGGATGGTTTCAATTTAGTGAACATTCTTAGGGTAATACTAAATGAGGGTGAAAGTATGACCTTAGATGAGATGAATGGGGTGCTTGTAGACATCCTTAACAAGGAAAAGAAGGTGCTTAGTGTCAGGTGTGAGTTAGAGGAAGATATCAAGAATGAGTACCCTGAGTTATTATTTCCTTCATAAGAATAGAGTGTCATATTATTTGTGGTATATTTTCATTTGTTATATAGATTCATTATTTTATTCATCAATTTTTATTTTTAGAGAGACACGTGTGATTACCCATTCTTTGGGGACAGAAATGAAGATAGTGTGGGGGTAATTTTGAATGGAAAAAATATTTCCTAAGTATTAGAGGCACATAAGGATAGAGTGTGCAGAAATGGGGCACATAGGTGTGTGCTGAAGTTTAATGCGGAAGAAGGGCACGGCTGAGGAAAGTTAGAGTTCGAGGATTTAGCTTTTTGTATGTTGATCTAAGAATAGGATTGAGTGCAAAGTACGCATGGGATAAGGACAAGAAGGCTTGGAGTTTATGCCAAGATATTTTGGGAGAAAGAGGAAGGTAGGAGTCATGTAGAGTTCGAGCTAATAATAGTATTATATCTAGACTTAATTATAGGTAATCTATATTTAGGTGAAGCTTGCATGTTTCATTAATTACTTTTATAGTGGCGCATGATTATTTTTAGCATGTAACCTATTTTGAGAGTGTATGGGTGGTGAAGGGAAAGTCCCCACCCCTATATATATGTCTTAATTTGCATGGTTTAGAGATATTATAGATTTTTATAGATTTATCTTTGCTTGGTATTATTTTGTGTGCATGACTTTGTGATGGTAACTCGATGTACCGGCTATGGTGGTTTGTGATGAAGTAATATAATTGATCTTTATAGATAGATATTGATTGTTGATGTCTTTGTTATTAGTTACTGTATGGTAAATTTGATCTTTATTCTTATTTTATTTACTATGCACTATGGTTGTGAGTTGATTCTTGTTATGTTTTACCTTTAATTAATTATGGATATGGAATATATGAATGATCATGATAACATCCTTATAAATATGGTATAAAAAGAGGGACCTAGTACCTTTGCGCGCTTGGTGAGCACTCGATCTGTCGGAGTGATGGGCCGACATCTCTAGGGTTTGAGTAAGAAATAGAGACTACAAATTTTATTACACTTCTTCCTCCACTTAAACTAGATCCATCTTTCCCTAAAGGATGCATTTATAAAAAAATGCTAGACATGATTATCATCAATGCATTAGGAATTCTACGATCAATGTTTCAAAATCGACATCTTATTCAAGATCTTATTGAAAAAAAATGCAATTGATCTCCCTGAGCCTTTGGCGGCTATGTCGGTCAATGAAAACAAAAAGCTAAAAATATTTAATGATCCTCTCCCTAATCATGACAAGAAAGCTTCTTAATCTTTAGCTAATCATACATATCATGTTGTGCCTCCTCATTCATTAGGGGCTCTCAGTTTTCTCATTTCTCATATTGATTCATCACCACCATTCATTATATTATCTTATCATGATTATCATACTACATTATCTTCTAATACACTACATATCAAGGATTCCATTGGAACTCATGTTATCAATAATACAATGATTAATCCATCGATTCGTATGTATGTGTGCTCTATTACACTCCTTGTCACTATGAACTATCGACTCTCTCATATTTTGTATCTAGTTCCTAATTCTCATGGTTATATCAAGCTTCCAGTTATAGGTGGGCATCTCACTATGCTTGTGTCATTCAACATGGCACCTTGATCAAAGGTTGTGAAATGCGCTTAATTATTTCTTGGCTCCATGCTTTTCAAGCTATCATTTCTATAAATCACTTGTCTCTAAAATTCATTCAAAAAATCAAGTTATCACCATCAAGGGTGTTCCTCCATGCACACCATGGCTATATCCTCCTCTTGAGGTTATCATTGCACTAGCTAAAGCATCTAGGTCCCTTTGACCTCTCAAATCCAAGGCATTTTCTGCACCTAGCTCACCCATTCACACATGACCTATTCATCTTCATCGATCTTCTAATCCATCTTCTCTACCCAATTTCCCTTCTTGGGTAGCCCCTTAACATAGGAATTCATCACCTCTAACACCTCATAGGTCTCCTTCACATAGGTTCTCATCACCTCATCGGTCTCCTTCGCATAGGTGTTCATCACCTCCTCGATATCCTTTACATAGGTTATCATCACCTCCTCAGTATCCTTCACATAAATGTTCATCACCTCCTTAGTCTCCTTCACATAGGTGCTCATCACCTCCTCATTCTCCTTCACATAGGTGATCATCACCTCCTCAATATCCTTCACATAGGTGCTCATCACCTCTTTAGCATTCTTCACATAGGTGTTCACCATCTAGGTATCCTTCACATATACTGAATAGTAGTCTCATACATCACCAATATCAAAGCATGGTCACACACCTTTATCTCCACCATCATCGAGTAGAGGACCCTTTCCCTTAACTTTTTTGGATAGTTCAATCATCATCATACACTTGGGAGAATCATGCTTACTTCTCCCCCTTCTAACATTCTAAGGTGTTTATCATTCCTATTCATACGCTTTGTGCTTCATACATTCTATTTATAAGAATCACTACAAAATTTGATACACTTTGTATTGTCATTACCCTATGATGCACTCTTTTTCTATAGTTCATTCTCGATTGTTGAGGGGTATTTTATAAATGAACCTCATCTCATAATCATTCACATTCACTCGGGGAATGTTTCTCCTATCACATTAATATTGAATATAATTCCATCTCACTCATTCACAACATACTTCATATCTTGGTTACACATATTCTTGCTTGCTTATATTAGTTACATTTACACTTTTCTTACTATGTTAGATAGATATCTAGTATGTCATTATCTTTTCTATATACACATGCACGTTCACTTTTTCTTTAGTTGTGAATGTAGACTTTCTATAGATCTTTACATGTAATAATGATGCTTAGCACTATACCTCTTTCCAGTCCCATTGAGGCTCTAGGGAATCTACATTTCTACTCCTACACATCATAGGTGTTATTGTTTCATTATGTACTACTTCCTACTTTTACTAGCACACTATTTTCCATGGATCTATACATGATTTGAAAAACACTTTATCTTTCTCACATGTTAATTTGTGATTCATGTGTAGCATTTGTCTTGTAGAAACTATTTTCCACCATAGTTGTTTGATACTTTACTTGTTACTTTTTCCATTGTATATTATTTTTAGTGGGCTATGCCCATTATTTTGTATGTACATTGTATTCTTTTTCCTACTTCGGCCCTAATTGTCTTGCGATATTATGAGAGATGTCCCATGTATGAAACCTCCTTTTCATGGTCTCTCTTTTGTATGAACATTTTCCTATTGCATTGATTTTCTATTACATGTTTTCCACTTTTTCTAATAACATGTGTTTCTAGCCACTTTGTTTTTATGTGCCTTGGTTTCTACCATGCACATTCCCTTCCCCTTGCGGGTTGTAGTTTCATATCAACATCGGGTCCTCTATTTGGGCCACATTTGTTGAACCCTAGTCATTAGTGTTATCATTGATATCAATTGGAATTGATGGAAAAGGATTGAAAGGTAAAGTGAGACCTTGTAAGGGACATGAAGGTTGATTGGTAGTGCCTTATGAAGATGTTTAGGATGGTTTCAAGGTGCTCTCACATGCTTTGTTGGTGAGGTAGGAGTCCAGTGGAAGCTTGGATATGGTTGATATGCTTGGCTCAAATTTTCTCGGTCATAAATAATTTTTCAATCATGATAAAGAGCTCTCATAGGGTGTATCAAGTATTTTGTTAGAAGTTGTAGTTGAAACTAACCCATTTATGCTTATTTGTGGACCTTAGTGAAGTGTGAAAATATGATACAGTCATGAAAATATCAGATAAGCATGGAAGTAGTCTAATAACATTTCCTAGAGCATGTATGAGCATTTAAAATGTGTATTCTATCCCCTAGAGGAAAAATTCAAAAGTTCAATAAAATTACCTTTGAGGATTGACAGTGAATGCTGAGGTAAGTGAGATATTTTTAAGTAGTACAGACATATTTATGGAAAATAACATCATTTAATATGTATAGGGCTGAGTTTTGGTGCTTCATGATAAATTTCATCAATTTTTTCAAAGGTATGTGAAAGTTATGCTAGTTTTTCTAAAACCGGTCTATTGAGAAGTACAAACGAAGCTACTTGTCTTCTTAGGTGTTAAAAAAATATACAAGATTCCTTAGATAATTCATAAGATAATTTTTGTAGTAAATTTTCCTATAATTCATGTGCAAAAAGTGGTTTTCAAAAGGAGGTGTATTTAAGAATTTATCATCATTTTAGTGAGGCAATTTTCTCTCTCCTTGTCGGTGTTAAATCAATGGAAACAAATGTAATTTTTTGCTCTCTTTTTCACTTGGTTGAGTTGTTTTACACCTTATAAGGTCAAGTAGGGATTTTTCAGGGCACATGTGGTAAAAAAATCTATTCATGTGTGGTAAAATGCAAGGATGGTGTTTTCGGGTGATAGTGAAGTTATTAGATCTCGAAGATATCAAAGTATATTCATGCCTCAAAACTAGTCATCTTTCCTTCAAATCCTTTAACACACTATGTTTAACTCAAAAGAGGAATATTTTTATCCCATATTTCTTTTTTATTAGTGGCCTTCATTCGTGACCTACTCCTAAGTATGTAGTTTTTTGTTCTCCATTACAACGGTGAAAACACAAGTCTCGAGAGGAAGTGTAAAGTTGTGGTAAGGTCTTAACACTCTTCAAAACTCCACTAAACCATTCAAGTGTCTCAAGTTAATCCCAAAACAAAAATTTAATTTCTTCAAATAGTGAAGTTTCATGGTTCATAGTTATGCAGTACCAAAGAAAAGGTGTCGAGATCATGCTTTACATAAATTGTGCATATGTGTGCATATGGAAGTGTAAATGCTTGTCATTAAGCCTTCAGAATTGGTAAGCATTTTTCCTTCAAATATTTGATTAGGTTTTCTTAACAAGTGACTACATAGTTATTTCCTTCAATCTTGCACTATAACGATGTGGTGTCCAAGACCAACATTGAAGAGTTTCAAACTAAAAAAATTGTTGGAGATGAAAGAAATTGCTCTAGTTACTCACATTAATTCAAATTTTTGAATTTCATCTTGTTTTGATGGAGAAATTGGTTCTTAATTGTTCTCGGGCTTCACAGTCATAATACCTGAGTTAGGGTTTCTAAAGTACATTTTTGTTTGAATAGAGATATTCCAAGCATATGATACCTGAGTGGGAGTGATATGAAGCATATGCAACAATATTTTTTGGATTCATCATGTATAGTCAAATAATTCTTCAGCATAGATTTTGAAAACCATGCATGATTGATTATTTTATAGTAAAACAACCATTTGAGATTCTTTCAATATAAATACATGAAAAGGATCCCATGTCTTAGTTGTTTCATGTTTGTTAGAGGTTGATTGGTATGTTGGAACTCATTCTAGTGTTTGAATAGAGTCTCTCCTGTAATTCAAACCTCTCCCTTCTCGAGCTCGAGAAATTTGTGAAAAGGAAAAATTGTAATGCTATGAAAACATATAAAGTTGGAAGTCAAAAATTCTTTTGAAAAATATTATAGGTATTCTCAAAGTAAATTTCTTGAAGGAGTTACTCACCTTGAAATGGAAGGCAAGAGGATCTTATGTCTTTGTCTCTTTCAAATGTCTTTTGAGATCTTAAAGAACATGAAAGGTCATGGATAAGATGGTGAAGCTTAAAGAGATAAGGTCTAAAAATTTTATGGGAATATGAATAAGAGGAAATTGAATAGAAAAATTTGATGCAATAGGGAACTCACTGAGTTACTTGATGATGAGGTGTTTAAAAATAGTGAAATGAGAAGTAATGTGTATTACTAAGAAGTGAAGGATTCCATAAGGAGCGGGTGGATGTGAAATGAAGAGCATATGAGTTGCATTTTGAAAAAGAGGGTAAAAATAAAGGGAGTATGATCATGAATAAGTTGAATATGTGAGATAGATTTAAGAGCGGGGAAACATGATGAAATTGACAAAGGAAAAGGTGCAAAACTAGGGATACATAGATGAACAATGATCTAGAAGAGTGATCATGATTTTTGATGAAGCAACAAATAACTATATGATCAAATTTTAAAATTGTCAGTATATTTTTCCTAAGTGGGTGCTTAGGTGATAGGAGTATGTGCTCTTTATAAGTTGTAGCTTGTTAAACTAGCCTAGTGGGTGTTTGGAAATCTTCCAATGGGTGCTTTAGAAGGATTGTGAAGTAGGTGTTTCTCAAGTTGAGTGGGTGCTCAACCAAACTAGAAATCATTGTATGTTAAGAATGGGTGTTCTTAATAAAAGGCCTTGATTTCAAGTGGGTTTTCTCCCTCTAAGGGTTTCCCACTATAAATTTGGTGTCATATATACTTGTCTTCTTGCATGTACCTTAATTTTTGTTTATGGTTTGATTGTTAATTCTATTCAAGAATTTTTAGAAATTACTAATTTGGTCAACACTTATTCACCCCCTTAGTTCTTGTGATATCTAACAATTGGTATCATATCTCAATCCTCTGAAATCAATCCTAACAACTTGAAGTGATTTTGAAGACACAAGCATGGGTTCTTTAGCTGAATCGATCTTGAAGAGGAAATATGAGATTTCTCGATCTCTAATAGAAGGTCTAAAGATTGAGATTAAGCATGTGGAAGCTCGTCATTATCAATAACTTACTGAAATGGCCTCATTTGTAGAATATGTTTTAAAAGCTCTGAAATAAAAAGAGAATGGCTATCTAGAACTTGAAAAGGAAGTAAAGACCTAATGACTAAACGGCCACAAGTTACAAATCAGTTTAATGACCTACAAAGACAATATCTGGTGTAATAAAGCATAACTCATGTCAAGCATCCATCTAAGAAAAGAATGAAGAGTGTGAAAATTAAGTGCAAATCTAAATTCTCTTAGAGAAGAAGGTAGAGGATCTTATGTCTTTGTCTCTTTAAAATGTCTTTTGAGATCCTACTGAACATGAAAGGTCGGGGATAGGATGGTGAAGCTTAAAGAGATAAGGTCTAAAAATTTTATGGGAATATGAATAAGAGGAAATTGAATAGACAAAATTTGATGCAATAGGGAACTCACCGAGTTACTTGATGATGAGTTGTTTAAAAATAGTGAAATGAGAAGTAATGTGTATTACTAAGAAGTGAGGATTGCATAAGGAGTAGGTGGATGTGAAATGAAGAGCATATGAGTTGCAAAAAAAGGGTAAAAATAAAGGGAGTATGATCATGAATAAGTTGAATATGTGAGACAAATTTAAGAGAAAAAATGATGAAATTGACAAAGGAAAAGGTGTAAAACTAGGGAGACATAGATGAAAAATGATCCAGAAGAGTGATCATGATTTTTTCATGAAGCAAAAAGTAACTATATGATCAAATTGTAAAATTGTTAGTATATTTTTCCTAAGTGGGTGCTTGGGTGATAGGAGTAGGTGCTCCTTATAAGTTGCATCTTGCTAAACTAGCCTAGTGGGTGCTTGGAAACCTTCCAGTGGGTGCTAGAAGGATTAAGTAAGGAGGTGTTTCTCAAGTTGGTGGGTGCTCAACAAAACTGAAATCATTGTATGTTAAGAATGGGTGTTCTTAATAAAAGGCCTTGATTTCAAGTGGGTTTTCTCCCTCTAATGGTTTTCCCACTATAAATTTGGTGTCCTATATACTTGTCTTCTTGCATGTACCTTAATTTTTGTTCATGGTTTGATTGTTAATTCTATTCAAGAAGTTTTTGAATTCCTAATTTTATCACCACTTATTCCCCCTCTTAGTTCTTGTGATATCCAACAATTGGTATCAGCCTAGTCCTCTGGAGTTAATCCTAACAACTTGGAGGTGATCCCGAAGACACAAGCATGGGTTCTTTAGCTGAATCAATCTTGAAGAGGAAATATGAGATTTCTCAATCTCTAATAGAAGGTCTAAAGAATGAGATTAAGCACATGGAAGCTCACCATTGTCAAGAACTTACTGAAATGGCCTCATTTGTAGAAAATGTTTCAAGAGCTCTAAAGAAAAAGAGAATGACTATCTAGAACTTGAAAAGGAAGTAAATACCCTAAAGACTGAACTGACACAAGTTACAAATCAGTTTAATGACCTACAAAGACATTCTGGTGTAATAGAGCATAAGTCATGTCAAACATCCATCCAAGAAAAGAGTGAAGAGTGTGAAAAATTAAGTGCAGATCTAAATACTCTTAGAGAAGAAATGGCACAAGCAAGGAAAAGAGATTTAAAGACTGAATCAAGCCATGAATGTTGTCAAAGGTGTTCAGAGAACAAGGAAGATGAAAAGGTTGGTTCCAGTAAGAAAAAAACAAGAATAAACCAAAGAGACCAATATAGGAAGCTCCAAGTCATTTAGACAACCAAATGCATTCAAGTATGAGAGAAAATTTAATGGATATTACTTTTCATGTTATGGTTTTGGGCATAAAGCTAGGGAGTGCATGAAAAACTATGACAAAGAGCACCCATGGAGATCTTGTGCTACTGAATATGAAAGGAACATAGTGTGTTTCAATTGTAGAAATAAAGGTCATATTGCCAAGAATTTCTTAGAAGAACCTCTAAGTCAATTTAGAAATGACATTCATTACTCAGGAAAAAGGATAAATCATGTCATATGTTATACATGTCATGAAGTTGGGCATTTCTCAAAGCATTTCTATTACTATGGACAACCTAAGCCTCAAGAGCTCCTGGAAAGAAGGAAATGAAATGGTGTATAGGATCAAGGAAACAAATTAGAAGTTAAGATATCAAAAGACTGAAAAATAAGGTAACATGGGCTGATATTGAAGAGGCACAACAAGCTAATATAGTGTCAGGAGAAACTACCTCACATGAGATATCAACAGATGATGAAAAAGGAAAGAAACATGAAAATAATTCTAGTGCCAAGGATGAGGAATTTCTTCCTCAAGCAGTGGTAGAATAGGTGTATGAATTACAACATGCATGCTTATCAGCACCCAGATAAAGATGAGAGCTCAGGTAATGAAGTTATCTTACCTAGAAATGTAGCTAAGAAGGTCAACAGGGTTCGAGGAAAATAAAAGGAAAATGGAGTCATCATGTTATTTTGATGACTTCTTATTGTTTTGAGATGATTCAAGGCTCACAATATGCCTTCTCTAAGATTATAGGAGGCATATTCACTTAAATGAAGCATTGGAGTTAGAATGAGTCTTCTCCATGATGCACAAGGTATGTAATCTTATGTTGTGGTTTGTCAAGGTTCAAGTCTTATAATCTTTCAAAGTGTAAAAATTGTGTTTCCACTATCCAAGTTTGTTTTTCATGATGGGATTGTCATGTTTCTTGTGTTGTTGCTCTTCAAAGCATAAAAGTATGTAATGTGTAAGTTTTCTGAGATCATAGTTATGTCTTGATACATATCAAGAGTCTTGGTGTGGTGTGAAGAGATTCTTTAAGACAAGAAGTGTAATCTAACTACATAGTCAAGTGTAAAGGTTTGTCTGTGCCATGTTGTTTCTCAAAAGTCTGACCTATATTTCTCAGGTCTGAATACTATCAAGGTCTTGAGAGAAGGAATATTTTCTCATATAGTCATTCTGAGACATATACCATTGCTCAAATTTTGAGTTGGTCCTTAAAGGTGTTGATATTTGAGCCTAGAGGATGAAGTATGATTGTGCATAAGTCTATAAGGTCCAATCTATCACAGTTAAAAAGAGTATGGAGAACATTGAGTAGTCCCTTAAGGTCTCTGTCAAAGTTGGTATTTTGAGTCTAAGAGGTGTTTTTCACAAGTTCTTGTCATCATTTGTCCATAAATAATGCATTCTTATGAGTTTTTTTAAGAATATTTGTGTCTCAAGGGTATGAGAAAAATGTCTTGTCAAAATTTTGAGTTGTTATCCCAAATGTCATGGTGTATCTTAGTGTGTCTAAGAGAGTGTGTCAAGTTGAGCTAGTTTTTGTTAAATTGTTAGTATGTTCTTAGAATGCTTTGATCTCATCAAAATATGTATGGAAAGTTACCAAATGCTTGTTCAAAAGAGGTCATGTATATGCTCAATCAAGGTTGTGTGAAGCTTCATGTGAAGGATGATGAAATCAAAAGAATGTCCCAGAAATATGTAATTCTCCAATATTTCAGAGTGTGAGGCATGATTCCAAGGTTGATTAGCATGTGAAAAGTTGGGTATGTTCCTTTTAAGGTCTGAACAGTCACCTTGAGGCATGACATCAGGGTTTGGAGGTATTTGAGGATACAAAAGGACTGTACAAGTATAAATGAGTGCCTTGAAGCATAAACAAGGTTGAGGAGTGTGGTCAAAGGCATATGAACTCCATCAACATCATTGTGAGCTCTCAAAGTGTTCATGATGTTGCATGAAGCAATCTAAGTTTGAAGGTGTGTGCTTGAACATTGAAGAATTCAAGAAGTTGATGTTTTTGTATTTTACATTATGTTTTTACACTTGAAACAAGGTAAGGGTTCAAGAAGGGTTATTGAGGTATGCCAATGCACATTATGTCTCAATGAATATTTTTGTGTGTCCTCATTGCTTACATCAAATGGTGTTCAATGAAAAATAGTGTTTCTTGTGTACTCCAAAGCCTATGATGGACTAAAATCTTAAAGGTTATATTTGTAGAATGGTTGCAAGTGTAGCTAACTGCCTAAGAACTCTGAGTGTGTTAATATGAAATTGTGAAAGTGATCAAGTGCTTGTTGCAAGCGTATCAAGAGGAAAAGTGTCACAAATGATAGCCTACATGTTGGAAAGGAAGTATATGGTGATTCATATGTAAAACATTTAGTACATATGTCATGAAGACCTATAGGTGTGAGTACATGTTCTGTGACTAAGAATCTAAGTCTGAGCCAAGTAAAAAGATGTGAGAAGTCTCATTGTATGCATCCTGATATCTCTATTGTCATTAAGAATGATGGGCTCTGTTAGTAGTTGTTATATGAGTTTGATTAATGTCTAAATGGAAGCCTCTTATGTCTTGTAAATCCATGTCAAGATTCCAAATGCTATCATAGTATGTGTTCAAGTAATGGTTATCTTAAATAGAAGTAAGTGACATAACATAATATCTTGTCTGAGTCTAAAGATCTGATGTCTCCATGTTTATAGTTAGTATAGTGTCACAAGGAGTTAATCAAGGGTTGTTTATGATAAATACTACTTGAAGAGGTGTTCATCATGTTTGAAGATGTCTTTGAAAGGTGTTTGTTCTTTCTTGCAAGTGACATAGGAAAAATCAATCCATTTTTGGTACCTCACTGTCCATGACTGTGTCTACACAGTCCTCTTAAGTGGTAGAGATGGAAACTCAATTTTTGAATGGTCAAATGAAGGATTTTTAAGATTTTGAACAAATCATCTAAGCTCATAGGGATAGAGGATGGAAAAGGTCTAAGGCTTCAAGTAAGTGTATCTTTTCAGTTATACATGACAAAATTGGAGTGTTTATTCATGATCAATAGTGATGGTGACTCAAGTATGGAAGATGGTTTCCTCATTTTTGACATGTTTCTTGAGGTATCTATACTTGATGAAGTGTTTTCAAAGTGTTTTGAAGATATTTTGGTGGTGATTTCAAGTGAAAATGTGCTAGTGAGAGTCTATTGGTGCTCCATGAAGGAAGATGAAGACCTACAAGTTTAGAGGAGGTAGAGTACATGTTTTCAAAGGCCTATAGAAGCATGTTTTTACATGGTAATAGTGGTGATGAAGATTAAATGATTTTTTTCACTCTTTGGTTTATGATGAATGCATATGGAGAAGTGTATTCCATGGGTAAATTGATCAAAGTTTAGCCTAATAGTTGGTTCCTTATCCTCAAGTGAAGACTGAGACACATCTATAGTTCTCAGAGACAATGGTATGAATGTTAAGAAGGTTACATTTTTGTCTTTAAAGACAGGGGATCTTGATATATCCCACAATGCAAGTGGTTGTAGGTGTTTAGGTGTCACAAGACACTCTATTTATTTCTAAATGATGATTTTGGCATTGACATGTTATTATTAGTCCTCTAATAGTGTTGGCATGTTGCTATTGTAAGAAGAAAGGTTTCTCATGGTGTGTATGGACTCTCCAAGATATGGGGAGTGTTTGGTTGACCTTTCAAGAGGTTGATATGGTGTTTTCAAGGCCATTCTAGGTATGAAAGAGATGTTTCTCTCTTTGGTCAAGTTGGTGGTAGTGTGAAGTTGCTTATCTCAGCTAAACATGACTATAGAAGACTAAAATGGAGCTTTAGGACCTTGAAAAAGTTGTAGAGTTGAATTCAAGGCATGATAGTTAGGCCAGTAACTCTAATTTGTTCTCTTAAGATATAATTTGAGGCATTTTGTCTAGGTTATTAATAGTTTAATGAGTCTAAGCATGGTTGATCTATAGTTTCATGTTGAAATTTGTCAATTTTGCACTAAAAGGGTTGTTCTTGTTAGGGATTAACACCAAGGTATAGTATGAAGAGTATGAAGATGCCTTGTATTGCATGAATTTAAGCCTAGAGATGATGGAAATTGTCAAGAAAGGTAAAGTGGTGCTTTGAGATGCTCAAAACTAACATTGTTCGCATGTTAATGGTGTTGTTATCCCTTGTTCCATGACTCACATAAAGACCTCAAGATGCTCAAAACATGGTTGAGATGAAAATTGATTTTTTTTTTTTGCATGCCTAGATGATGAAACATGATGTTTTGGCTCCTAAAAAGGTATAATGCACCTTTGTTAATGATTTCAAAGGGGGAGATACAGAGTATGCATCCATAAACCGGTATGTTTTTTTCCATCAAAGTGTTAGTAATATCTATTAGTGCTCACATTACATTTTGTATGGGTTAAATGGTTAATAGTATTTTGGGTGGTTAGTCATATATATTTTTTAACAATATATTAGTAGAGTTTTGTTACACCCGTAAAACCTTTAACGGGTTATTTGTTTGTATCACTTCCTATTTTATAGGAAGTTGTTTTCCTATTGCTATGGCTATATAATAGCCTATGTAATGTTCTCTATATGCATCTTAAATATATTATTATATTTTGTTTCGTTTTTGATTTCTCTATGTTTATTTGATTCTCCTGTTCATAAACTCTGACCAAATTTAAGATTTGGTTTTACGGGTAGGGGCATTCCTAAGAACTTATTTGCATAATGAAATTTTGATTTATAAAAAGGAGAAGTCCAAATTTCTTGAGCCCCTATTGATGATATTATTTTTTATCATCCGTCTTGAAAAGATCTACACAATGATTTGTAGCTTCACCGCACATCCACATGCTCATATTTCATTTATTTAATTATCAATGCTATCAATTAGATATTTGTACAATCAAACAGATGATCATTGCTTTAAATTTGTGTATTTTTTTCAACGGGATTATATCTTGCCGAATGATTTGATGCCTTGCAAATATTGAGTAGTTTAGTTGTGACATATCCCTATCAAGTGTAACCAACGCTTATTAGAGAAAATAAAAAATATTTGATATCTATTAATCTTTGGCCAATGCACACAAATTAAGATAATATGTTCTTGTTGATATCATTGTCTCCATTGTCTCATTGGCGTAGAATTACCAACATTCATGCACAACTTGTCGACCACTTCATCATTGTATCAGTTTGCATTGGGTTCATGTCAAACTATTTTGAAGGATTTTTCATTGATTGTTGTATTACACAAGTTTAGAATTAGACTCAACGTTGGTCCCCATGCATTGGATCTCTAATTTCATGACTTGTCTTGTGCATCATTTGGATTGAATACTTACAACTTCTCTTAGTGTCAAATCTATGCAAAAGAAGTGGGAGAATCAATTGAGAGATATCACTTCCATGCCTATGTGTGTTTCAACTTTAGCCCTCGTTAGGAAGAAGATCTTCCAAGAGCCTGCATCAGTATTATTCATAGCTACAACACACAAAAATCTCTGTCTGATTCAAACCTGCATATCCATGTTCAGTCTTCATGTGGTCAACTGCATTCAACACTCATTTGCATCAAAGTGTTTAGTTTCACCGTTCCAACTTGACTATTGTCGGGTGCTCTACAAAATACTGTTACAATAATTAAAATGTTGGTTGTTCACTATTAAGTCATTCCATAGCTGTCATTTTTTTGTTCTTAGATTTCAAGTCTTGATTTCATTTATAGTTGATATTAGTCAAATGTCAGAACAATATTGTAAATAATGTGGTCATTCTTGATTATTAGTTAAGTTGTGACTCTTTTTCATGTGTGTTGTAAAGATAAATATTGAGTAATAAGTTGTGTCTCGGTCCAAACCTATGTATATGTGTATTATCATGAGTCAATAAATTTTTTTAGAGTCTATGTCAAAGTTTGAAAGTGATATTCATTATCTCTTTATCAAATTAAAAAGTCATTGTTAGTATAGTATGTGTCATTTATAAGGTTCAAAAATCACCATTTTGTGTTGTATTTTCTTGTCTCAAATAGTGTTTTTATGTGAATAATAGGTTATTGAGTCCAATTTTTGTGACATTATAATAAAAATCAGGTATGCAAGTGTTTTTACCATTAAATTTTATAAGCTTATGAGTGTGTTGCCATCAAAAAAGGGGGGATTGTTCAACCCTGGTCATTTATCTCAAGTGGCATTGATGTCAAAGGATTGAAAGGTGAAGTGGGACCTCGTAAGTAAGTTACATGAGGGTTGATTGGTAGTTCCTTCTAAGATGTTTAGGATGGTTTCAAAGTGCTCTACATGCTTGGCTTGGTTGGTGAGGCGGGAGTCTAGTGGAAGTTTGGACATGGTTGATATGCTTGGTTTGATGTTTATTGGGTTATAAATAATGTTGCAAAGCATGATAAAAAGCTCTCACATGGTGTATCATCTCTTCGGTGGAAGTTACAAATTAAAACTCGCCCATTTAGGCTTGTTTCTGACCACAGTAAAGTGTGAAAGTATGACACAGTCATGAAAATATCAAAACATGGAAGAATTATAAGAAAATTTCATAGAGAATGTATGTGAATTTAAAAAGAGTATTCTAGCCTTGAGGAAAAATTCAAAATTTTACTAAAATTTCCTTGAGGATCGGGTGAATGTTGCTGAGGTAAGTAAGATCGGTTTGAGAAGTGAAGGAATACGTATGGAAAATATCCTCATGAAACATATAGAGGGGTGAGTTTTGGTGCTTCATGACAAATTTAATCAATTATTGCAAAGGAGTGTGAAAGTTATGTCATTTTTCTAAAATTGGTCTATTAAGAAGTACAAATGAAGCTACTGCCTTTTTAAATGTCAAACAAAATATACAGGGAATTCTCGGATAAGTCATAAGAGAATTTTTGTAGTAAATTGGCCTAGATTTCATGTGTAAAAAGTGGTTTATCAAAATAATGTGTATTTAATTAAGAAGTTCTCATCATTTTAGTGAGGTATTTTTCTCTCTCTCCTCAATGTTCTCAATCGATGGAATAAAATGAAATTTTTTTCTCTTTTATTTCACTTGTTTAATTTTTTTTTACACCTTATAAGGTCATGTAAGGATGTTTTCAAGTCACATGTGCAAAAATGTTTTCTATGCCTAAGTGGTATAGTGTAAGGTTGGTGCAAATGAATTATTTGATGTTTTTTTCAGGGTGATAGTGAAGATATTATATATCAAGAAGATACCAGAGTCTATTCAAGCCTCAAATATAGTCATCTTTCCTTCAAATCCTTCAACATGTTAAGTTTAACTCAAATGAGGAGTCCTTTTGATCACAACTTGCTTTGGCATTGGTGGCTTTCATTCATGACCTACTCTAAGTATGTAGTTTGTTGTTCTCCATTAAAAGGTGAAAACATGGTCTCTAGGAGGAAGTGTAAATTTGTGGTAAGGTCTTAACACTCTTCACAACTCCACTAAACCATTCAATGTCTCAAGTTAATCCCAAATAAAAAATTGAATTACTTCAAACAATGCAGTGTCATGGTTCAAAGTTGTCTTGTACCAGCAAAAGGTGTGAAGATCATGCTCTAGATAAATTGTGCATAGGTGTGCATATGGAAGTGTAAATGCTTTTCATTAAGCCTTTAATAATTGGTAAACATTGTTCCTTCAAATATTTGATTATGTCTTCTTAACAAATGAATGTACAATTATTTCCTTCAATCTTTCACTATAACAATGGTGTCCAAGAACAACACTAAAGAGTTCCAAACTAAAAAAATTGTTCGAGATGAAAGAAATTGATCCTATCTACTAAAATTAATTCAAATTTTCTAATTTCATCTTATTTTGAGGGAGAAATTGGTTCTTAACTGTTCTCAGGCTTCATCACAATCATGTTACCCTGATTTAGGGTTTTCAAAGTACATTTTTGTTTGAATAGAGAGATTCCACCATCCAAAATTCACAAAACTTGGAAAATGTCTATGGGAGTGATACAAAGCATATGCAACAAAACAATTTTGGATTCATTATGTATAGTCGATAAGTATTTACCATAAGTTTTGGAAACTATGTACAATCAAAGTTTTTGATATCAAACAACTATTTGAGATTATTTCAATGCAAATTCATGAAATGGAACCCATGTCTTAGTTGTTTCATGTTTGTTATAGGTTGATAATTATGTTAGAACTCATTATAGTGTTTGAATAGAGTCTCTCCTGTAATTACAAACCTCTCCCTTTCTCGAGCTTAATAAATTGGTACAGAGGCAAAATTGTAATCTTATGAAAATATACAAAGTTAAAAGTCAAAAAGTCTTTTGAAAAATAAAATAGGTCTTCTAAAAGTAAATTTATTGAAGGAGTTACTCACCTTGAAGTGGAAGGAAGAGGGTCTTATGTATTTATCTCTTTCAAATGTCTTTTGAGCTCTTAAAGAACATAAAAGGTCGTGGGATAGGATGGTGAAGCTCAAGAGAGAAGGGTTAACATTTTTGTAGGAATATTAATGAGAGGAAATTGAATAGACATAATTTGATGCAATAGGGAACTCACTAAGTTACTTAATGATGAGGGGTTTAAAAAAAATGAAATGAGAAGTAGTGTGTGTCAAGCTAAGAAGTGAATGGCTACATAAGGAGCAAAAGGTGGATGTGAAATGAAGAGCATATGAGTTGCAAAAAGAGGGTAACAAGAAAGGGAGTATGATCATGAATAAAATTGACCATGTGAGATAGATTTAGGAGTAGAACTCGATGAAATTTACAAGGAAAAGGTCAAAAGTAGCAGGCGACATAGATGAACAATGATCCGAAGAGTGATCATGATTTTTGATGAAGCAACAAATCTATATGATCAAATTTTAAATTTTTAGTATATTTTTCCTAAGTGGGTGCTTGGGTTATAGGAGTAGGTGCTCTTTGCAAGTTATAGCTTGCTAAACTAGCCTAGTGGGTGCTTGAAACCTTCTAGTGGGTGCTAGAAGGACTGTGAAGTAGGTGTTTCTTAGGTTGAGTGGGTGTTCAATCAAACTAGAAATCATTGTATGTTAAGAATGGGTGTTCTTAATAAAAGGTCTTGATTTCAAGTGGGTTTTCTCCCTCTAAGGGTTTCCCACTATAAATTTGGTGTCCTGTATACTTGTCTTCTTGCATGCACCTTAATTTGTGTTCATGGTTTGATTGTTAATTCTATTCAAGAAGTTTTAGAAATTTCTAATTTGATTAATATGGATTCACCCCTCTCTCAATTGTTGTGATATCCAACAGAGCTTGGGTCAAAGAAAGGACTGTATAGTATAGAATAAAACAAATTTAGTCATAGAATGACCTAAATTTTGAATTAGGCCCTCAATTTAGCACATACACTAGCACCTAGATATAGACACTAGCACCTAGGTAGTCCCGACATTTGTTGGGTGCCTATTACCAAGGGAAGTTACAGCATTTACTTTTAGATGAGCACAGCTTTTCAACATTTCACAAATAATTTTCATAGTAAATGCATAGTCCTCCAAGAATCGAAATGCATTCTATCTCATTTTTCTACTTAGATCGAATGTGGAACAACACAAAACTAAAAAATGATCACACCATATGTAGTGGTGTATAAAGAAATCATGGAAGGAGATTAACACTAGAGCTCTCTCCCCAAAACTCTTCTTCCATAACATAAGATCTCCCAAAAACTTGGACTTGGTGTGACATCGCCCAAAAAATCACTCTCGGCATGAGATCACCCAAAAAAATCACTCTTGGCATGAGATCACCCTAAAAAATTACCCTTCTATAATACTTCAGAAATTTTCTATCATTTTCACTCTTCACTGATCATGTGCATGCTTGGCTTTATACACTTTTACATACTTATGCAAAATTGGTCATATATACATATTTGACTACTTGTTTTTTCTCTTATTTTAGATGTATGTCCTTAATACACAACAAGAAGTATCCCCACATCAATGAACATCATAACAATAACAGCTACAACATGGCACGCTACAACACACTTCACCCCTAGAGTCACTTCTTCTTTCTTAGCTTTCATGCTTCATTTTAATCACTTCACGCTTTCACTTGTCTCTTCAAGACACTATCACCATCATAATCTACATGGTTATTAGGTATGTATCTTCTAACTATGTTATGTTATCAAGTATTTAATCAAAAACATAAATTAGGGAAAACGTAGACACAAAATCATGCACTTGGGTACATTTCTAAGTCCTAATCACATATTAATATTCATATTATTCGTAAGTGAGAAAACTAGAAATCGATAGCTATCTTTGGCCTTTTATATGTGTTTCTTATTTTTATTTCTTCCTTTTACACCCTACAACCCAACTTAAACTTGGTGGCTTTATCTTTCAAGACTTTGGACACTAACACCTAGATAGGACACCAGCCCCAGTGCCCTCGTCCTTCTAGGAACCCAAGACCTCTTTCTACTTTACTCCCTCTTTTTGGTGTCTTTATATTTCGTATCTTATTTTCTTACAAGTCTCCGCATTATAGTTGTCAATTATGAAATTCCACTAAGTTAATCATATAAATATAAAGCTATGTGACCAAAATAAAGGACCAAGCTCTAAGCATTTATTATCATCACCTAAGGTTGCATCCAAAGGCATAATAAGAACATCATAAGCATCCATCTAGCACTCACTCAAGGGATAAAGGAATGCATTTTTCTACATACACACATAAGAGGGGAAGTTCATTTTTCATCCATACATCTATTTACATTGATGCATCTAGTTATCACCCTTTATCACGTGAACTTACACAAAGGCTTCCTAGGTATGATTCTATCACACTTACACAAGAACTACATACGGTCCTAAAATGTAGTGCGAGGATTGATTATAACCTCACTCAATCTTCTCACCTCTAGGGTCAGTCTTTAATCCCCATATTGTATATTTTATTTTTGGATTTGATGTAGTTTGAGGTTTTTTCAGTCATCTTTTCTTTTACTGAGTTACCAGAGATGAAAAATGAAGGTTAGCGACACTTGTGCGACACAACAAAAACCATTTTCAAACCTCCCGTATGGTCATAGAACCCAACAGATGTCTCTAACATTTAGGTGCCCTCTCCCCACCCAAGCTCATCCAAAAATTCCAAGATTTTATGTTCTCGGTTTGCAACATTATTACTTTTCTATTCATCAATTTTCCAATCCGAATCTTAAGGATAGCACAAATCATCCAAGCCTTTCTTTCTCCCTCTTGCACTTAGGGTTTTATATTTTCCTCTCTTATTTCTTGTTTCATTTATATTCTAGTATTCACTTATCATTTTTATCACACATGAATTTACAATTAGGGTTTTAAAATTCTATATTTTTAAACCATTTTTCTTTATAAATGATCCCTCAATAATCAAGAATGAACCATAGAATAAGAGTGTGTCATCAAGAAATGAAGGAGTATGAAAACCATTGATGTGGTGATGCTCAAAAATATAATCATGAAGCATAGAGTGAGAGAGAGTAGGATATGTTAGGAAAGATATATCATGAAGAACTGAGCATGAAGTGTACCTGACTAAATGATAGGAGGTCCATTGATGAAGTATGCCCTCAATAGTCAAGTGTGAACTCTAAGACTAGAGTCTCATCCAAGTAATGAGGAGTATGAAAACTAGTGATGTGGTGATGCTGCTAAAAATATATTCATGAAGTGTGAGGTGAGAGAGAGTAGCCAAGATGTGATAAGTGAGGCTTATTGAGGAAGTATACCCTCAATAGTCAAGTGTGAACCATAACACTAGAGTGAATCATCGTGTAATTAAGTATGTGTTGCATGTGTTTGATCTTGTAAGTTAGGAAAGGTTTTATCATAAAGAAAAGATCATCAAGCGTAGGAAAGGAGCTAAGAGTATAAAATATAGACATCAAATAATGATGGGGGAGAAAGTGTGATTCCCGAGTACATGTATATCAGAGCCGTTGTTAAATAGATGTGATCATTGTTAGCAAGAATAGTGAGAGTATGTATAATGCATTAAATAATATATACCCTTATATAGAAATTAGTATGTGTATCATGAGTAGAAGGATCCATAAGTAAGAAAGAGAAGAAATACATGCATGGAGTAATATAGAAGCATGATAGATGTAGCAAGGTGTGCACATAGTGTAGATGAGAGAAATATCTCGCTAGAAATATTGACGTGCATTATAAAATAAGAGTAATGTATGGATAAGTAATCTTTGCTGATTAGAACATGTGATTATGGGGAGGAATTGGATGTCCCCATGTGTGCAAGTGATGGATATTTATGTAATGAGAGTAGTAGGCAAGGTCCTATGATATTCTAAAGAAGATGAACATATGTCAAGTGAAAGTGCATGTATCATAAAGATATGGAGTAGGATCATGGTCATTCATGTGGCAAAAATACAACAGTAAATCATCAAACACAAGAGCGATGAAATAATAGTGTCAAAATGGTGAGGGGAAAACCCTATAGATTCCAAGATCCCAACTGGATGAATAGAA
Source organism: Taxus wallichiana var. yunnanensis (assembly GCA_018340775.1). Classification (NCBI taxonomy): domain Eukaryota; kingdom Viridiplantae; phylum Streptophyta; class Pinopsida; order Cupressales; family Taxaceae; genus Taxus; species Taxus wallichiana. Next base: position 412,979,254 of record CM031237.1, on the reverse strand, counting down.
GTGTATAAGCAATAATAATGTACCCATTAGGAGAAAATAGAATAGGTGTAGCATTGTGCATGTTAGAAATAGTGAAAAAATTAAGTGCAGACATAAGGATCAATATGTGAGTCAAAAGATGTGTAACATATGTAATTATAGGAGGCTCATCAAGTATGAAAGTAAATCAATGTAGGTAGAAAAACAAGACTGATTTAGTAAGCAATAGTGTAATTTGGGAAGATCATAAGTAATAAAGTAGTATGAATTATCCCATATGACCATAGATAGAAAGGAGGGAAGAGGGGGAATTGATTTCCCCATGGATGTAACAAGATAATGTGAAACCATAGTAAATGAATTATGCATAGGATCTTGAAAAGTGTGAGGATTAGGAATCATTGTAAAATGAGCACAAAGGCACTAACTTGTGATGAGGAAGGTGTGGAGAGAGATGTAACATTGGAAGCACTAAACATATGATCAATAGAAGTGTATCGAGAGTGAGACATAATGGGAGGAGTATCATGGGTACTAATAGAGAATTGATCATGTAAATTAGTAGCATCATGTATGAGGGGAATATCATCAAGAGTAGTGATATGAGGTATTGAATCTACTATAGTAGTATCCATGGAAGAAGGTGTAGCAAGGGCATTGTGTGTTATGGTAGGGGTAGAAAGAAGTGTATGCATATTATGTAACCAAGGATGGACTAGAAGTATAATATAAGTAACGCCATGAGGTATAACATGACATATAACATTACGAGTGCAAGATCGCATAGTAAAGGGAAGAGAAATTGTGGCCAATGCTTATTTAGGCATAACATCAAAGCCACATATACAAATAGTAGATTGAGTGATATAAGTACTAAAAATTCCTATTTGATGGAGTGAAGACATAGTGCATATGTTAAGACTAGATCCAGGATCAACTAGGACACGCTTAACAAGGATATTATGAAGTTGAACCTAGATATACAATGGGGAAGCATTGGAATCAAAGGATGGGAAGCCATGAAAGATACGATAATGGGAATGTAAGGAATGGGTTCACCAAATGATTTAATTTAAATTTAATTAAATATATATTTTAGAGTAACTATTATAACTAATTATATACAAATGATAATATACATTAAATGGACAAGCAACAAGCAAGCAATTATACGAAACCCTAATAAAATGTTAGAGATAGATACTTATATTATTTTCTGAGAGATCTTCAAGTGATGTGGGCATGTGAATAGATGAAACAGACTAGTAGCACCTTTATCAATGCTCACTAGAGGTTCCGAGACCCAACAATGTGAAGGACCATGAATGGGTTCTAGTTTCCACCTGTGATGCTTAGGTTTTGATATTTTTTGTGTAGGAGGATCTTTGTTATTGGTATTTGTTTATTACTTTGGATTTCTTCCAATGTAAATTTTTTTACCTCGTAACCTAAAAATAGATACGTAGCTGCACATACCCACAAACCACATCAAACCTAATAAATAACATGTAGAATGGGGAATCGACTAACCCATGCCGTCACCCGAAGACTGAAATTAGTATTAAGCGCTACACTACATTTCAGACTCCATGTAGTTATGTGTGAGTGTTTGTGTAATAATTCCTAGATTCCCTTGTGCAAGTTTCACAATGATATCGAGATAGATCTAGAATATAGAAAACGATAGAATGTTTTAGATGGAATAAAATAGACTTCCCCTCATATATTGTGTATACATACTTAGATGCAATCCTTGTCCCTTGTATGGATGTGCCATATGTATTCCTTTCAAGTGATATTGTGTTATTAAATGTAAGCTTAGGTGATGATAGGAAATGCTTAGTGTTTGGCCCCTTATTTGAGATTTTTAACTATGTGTATATATAATTCCTTGTTTGAATTTTTGTAATTGACAACTAGAAGTCCAAACCAAAATTATAAAATATGCCCAAGAATTAAAAGAGACCCAAAAGAGTGAGAAAAGGATAGAGAGGGTCAAGAGTTCCCAAGAGGGATAGGATCTCCTGGTCACTAGTGGCCTAACTGCGTGTGTTAGTGTCTAAGGCCATAAAAACTAAATACATTAAGTTTCGAAGGGTTGTAAGATGTGTAATACCAAAAATAAGGCAAGAGACAAAGTAAAAATTCCAAAAAGAAGTTGTCAACCACTAGTTTATTTCTTAGAATCATGTATATATTATAGGACCTATAAATATACCCAAGTGCATAGATGTTTTGTCTACAATAAGACCAATTTTTGGAAATTTGTTGAACGGTTCTCATGCCTTGTGTATGCTTCCACATTTTTCATATATATTTACTATGGGGCACTCACAAACCCTAAATTAAATTTACCTTAAATAAAACATGAACAAATCCATAATTTAGAGTAAACTTGTTGTCGTAATGTGACCAAAAATGAAATCAAAATGAATGTTTATTTCACGTTGAAGGGTTTTTTACATATTTAGATTATGGCTACAACTTGAAGTTTTACCTAAGTATTTAAAAGAAAATTTGAATCTTAAAGGATGATAAATATTTTAATGCAACAATTTTATGGCCACCTATACTAATTATATGTACAATATGGTGTTAATTTTTTCAATTAATTTTACCTATGAAAAGGATTATGCCCAAATGATTATTTTAGCATCTAAAAATCATTTTCATTACTAATTAGCCTCATGTCCTTTTCCATGTGTCTATGGATGGGTAGTTTGATGGAACATAAGGTCACCATGTATTCATGTTAGAGTCTATAACCACCCTCTAATTCTAATGAAAAGAGGGAGTTCATGTTCAAAAATAAAATATTTTTACAAGATTAATTGTGCAAGTGATGGGGTTCATAAGACATATTGTATAAAATGGTAATTTTTTGAAAAGCCGAAATCATCCTATCAAATTTATTCTTGTATTGTATATGGATTTAAGTGTGGGAAAAATTGAATAAACACTAAATATTTTACATTTTCGATCCAAAACATTGTCCGAGTTACAAGATACGCAATTGAGATGCAAATGAAATCTTTCTATTCAGTAATATGGCCTAATTTTTAGTCTATTTCTAATATCAATACCAACTTTCCCAATAAGGAACACTTGAAAATATAAAAAAATTGAAAAAACAAAACCATAATGAAATATAATGTTCATTCCTTCTATATTAATGCATTGCACATACATATCTATCATGGTATCCCGATTGTAACATAAAATACCTTTCTCATAACTCTTTGATGGATGGACCCACACCCAATTTTAGAGATCCCATTTAGGTGCAAGATGAGAGGATGCTAGAAAATATTACAGAAATAGGATTTATACCTACCAAATATATTCACTTACACATTTGCAATGAATTTTCAACAACCCTATTTTGTGTATATGTTAGCAAAAGGTGAATTGATTAGGTTAGAAATTCACTCATTATATTTGGTGAAGCAATCCGAATGGATCGAGGAGATGCAAGTAAGATATTCATGAAAACATATAATTGTCAAACACTTGGGGACCATCTACTAAATCTCCCATTTTGGAAGTTAAAATTTTCCAAGATCTTTTCACCATGTTTTACATGCATATCAAATAGGGCACTGCAACTGCACAACATCCGAGGTAAAAACTTCATTTTATCCTCAATTTATGTTCATGCTCACTAAATATCTTAAGTTTCCATATATTTCAAATACATTAGAAAATTTTAGTTTATCAGCCTTCTCTTGTTTCGTAGGGATAAACCCTTAAACGCTAATAAATGCATCAACTATGAGATAAAACATGATATAGGGATAATCTGAGATACCTTGAGATTTTGCTTGAATATCCAAGCTCTAGTCTTGGGGTTTTTCTTCCACTACATTGTGGCCATTATGGAATCACCGTGAACAACGTATGTTTTGTAGAATCTCCCACCGAGAAAAACCCTAAACCCTTATAATGTTGAGGGAGTGAATAGTTGTGGAAAACACAAGGATGATTCATATGTCCCTTCCCGAAGTAGGTAAATTATTTTTTTAACCCCTTATATTTCTCTTTCGGCTCCATCATCTCGACTTAAGGGAACATTATTTTGTCCATGTCATACTTTCCACTCTTGATCGTGATCATCTACAAATATCACAAGAATTTAGGGATTTTTCATTCACACGATAGAGCGATGCGAGATAAAACTCCTTCTCCACCGTATAACTATTCAAGTTTTAGTGATTAATAAAATATCCTCTTCAAGTTCTCTGGAAGGGAAGGACGTGCCCATCATTAGTGCATCGATTGCTCTTTCACTTGTCCTATGGCTATGTAGCTTCCTATCTCCAAAAAAAAGCCATAGCGATAAGAATACCAAAATACCCGTGAGTTATCATTTTTACTAATTGTTTAGTTGAGTGTAGGATATATTTGTGCATTCTAAAAACTTAGATTTGTGTGTTGAGAGTGAGAAATAGTTCTAGCTAACCTCATTATATAAATTACATATCTCTAATAAAAATATAGCAACATTTAAATTACCTTTTCCTCTTCCCCTGTAGAATTTGGAGGGCTCCAATTTTCTTATGAAATGTATTTCTAGAATGGAAAATTTAGCACGTCGTAAACTCCATGCCAAAGATGAATTTAAAATACTGGATCCATTGTTTGAATATCATGTAGTAAAGCAGTTGTTTTTACAACAATTAAGAGTGATTCGTGAAAATAGAGCATGTGGAAATCAACTAATTTTAAATTCCACTAACTCCATATTTTCACTATCACATTAATAGTTTACTCTGAAATTATTCTTTTCAGTATACCATCAATATATATAGGTAGTGATTCATAATATACAACTTGATCGCATCAAGTCAACATGATTTTCTACCTATACAAAGACTTACAAACAACACCTTTTGAGAGTAAGAGTACTAATAGATTATTTCTTACCACTTCAAATATAACACTATGCACCTTGTTATAGTTCAAGTCTATGTTCATATATTACTTCACTAAGAACTATCAATAATCTCCACAAGATAATTTTTCATTATTTAAATGATTGAAAGGTTTTGTATGTCTCAAAGAAATTTCTCCCACAATAATCTTAAAGAAAAAATCAACTTCTCTTGCAACAATCTTGAAGATAAACTCAATTTATCTTGTAACGAGCATGAAGAAAAGTGTGATCAGAATGTGATAGGTACCACATTCTCGGTTTTTTAAAACTCTAACATATATTACAAGGTGTGTAAAAACCCAAATGTGATTTCCAACTTCTCACTATGGTGGCAGAGTAATACTTATTTCTTCTAGCTCTCCACATCATTTAGTGTAGAATATATGTTTTAAGTATTGGTAAAAGTACCTTGAAATATGTTTAGGAAGAAACATAGGAAAATGTTAGACAACCATTCTTGTGAACTTTTAAAAATCATCTTGCTTAGTATATTTTTCAAACAAGGCCATTAACTAACATGTTAACAATGTGCAGATGTTATTTAATAATCTTGGTGCTTACATATCCATTAATGGGGACCAGTCTTCTAGGTTTGGTTTGTTTAAATCCATTATCCAAGGGTTTCCTTTTCCCCCTCACTTTATGATCTTGCAGGTTGAAGGGTTTAGTTATTTCTAGCCCACAATGCTTCTTCAGTTTAATTAAAGGGATATATTTTCCTCTTTAGATCAACATCTCATCAATTTCCACTTCATTGATGATACTCTTTTCACACTCTTGAAGGAGGGACAAATTGCTCAAAATGCATTGGAAAATTTGGATACTTTTTTTCTTTCTTCCGGAAACTTCATTCAATAGGAGAAAACCCAATGTTATCATTAGTCCTAATATCTTATCCCACCCTCGGTTGGAAGGCATATAGTGAAGCTAGATTAAGCTGAGTGTTCAATTCAAGTTTCTTAGCATCTCTTTTCTTTCCAAGCCACTTATGCACAACTATGGGATTATGTGATTCAAAGGTTGAGTGTAAGATTTCCTTTTGATTACCAAGCATCTTCCTTTGTCAAGTAAGTTTCAAATCATCTCAAGGTATCACCTCCTACTCATGTTTATTATTCTTCTTGTTAAAATCCATATTACTCTTCACATATGCCAAATTTGAGAATTTGTAGCGGGACTTTATGTGTGGTAAATTTGAGGGGCATAAAAGATTCCATAGGGTTTCTTCATATATCTACTATTACGCCTAAAGAATCTAAAGAAGCCTTAGGTTTCTTGACATAAAATTGTAGACACAAAATCACGCACTTGGGTACATTTCTAGGTCCTAAACATATATTAGCATTCATATGATTCATAAGCAAGAAAACTAGTAATTGATTAATGTATTTAGCCTATTGTTTTTGTTTCTTGTTTTCTATTTAGTCTTACGCACCCTATAACCCAATAAAAATTTTACCTATTTCTCTTTATGGCTCTGAAACCAATGCTCACCTAAGAAAGGAGTGCCTGCACCTCTATCCTCCGAGCCCCCAAACCTTTCTTATCTTTCACTCCTTTTGGGTCTAATTTATCTTTTGGGCATATTTTTCACTTATGGGTTAGCCTTCTAGTTATCAATTACAAAATTCAAACAAGGGAATCATATAAATACATATTTATGTGTTCAAAATCGAGACCAAGCACTAAGCATTACATAAAATAACCTAAGCTTGTATCCAAAAGGCATGTAAATCACTCTAAAGCATCCATCTAGCATCAATTCAAGTGATAAGGGTCAGATCAACTCTATATACACAACATAGAAATGGGAAGTTCATTATTTTGTCCACACATTTTACTACATTTCTACATTTAGCTACAACTTGCTATGAAGTGCACTTACGCAGACAAGGGTATCTTAGGTCATGATTCTTACACACACTCACAAGAACTACATGTAGTCTAATATGTAGTGCAACACCCAATTGTAAGTTCACTCGTGGTTACTCATCAAGGGTTAGTCCGACTCCCCATATTACATTTTTTTCTTTTTAGGTTTGATGTTTGTTTTTTATAGGTGAACTTATATTTTACAGTTTATAGGTACCTTCGATACATTTTGAATATGAAACAATCAATACAAAATATTTATGCGACACACCCGTGACATAGTAAAAATTATATACTAACTATTTATGTAATCATGGGCACCTAGTAGCATTCTTTAAGACCCAGAACCCTTGTCCTTTTGTGTGCGCCCATGTCCAACATCATGCGTAAGATCCAAAATTTAGCCTACGTATTTATGACATTGTTCACCTCTTGTTCAATGGGCTTTTTCTAGTCCATATCACTTTTGGATCAAGCATAAATCAGATAAGTCATCTTTTCTATATATGTTGTTTAGGTTTCATAATTTTTATTCAGTATGCATCATATTATACTTAGTAGTTGTATATCATAGTTTTCATGCCTACTCGCAATTGGGTTTAATTAAAAATATTTTTTTAAATCACAAACTATAAGGATGTGTTCTCTATGTCAAGTGGTTAATCTCTAGCCTCTAAGGTAGTGAGGCTTGGAATATTTTTCTCCAATATTTCATTTACCAAGGATCTCCTTTGAGTATGAAATCCTGTAAAGGTGTCAACTTCCAATCCTTTATTCTCTCGTCATGTTTCACTTAAAATTAGGGTAATTTCATTACCCTTGAAGCATTTGGAAATCCTAGAGTTTCCTGTTGCAGCACCTAATTTGAAATTGGGATGGTTTCGATCCGATTTATCTATTAACTCCCACTCTAAGTGGTGGTGTTCCATTCTCACTTTTCATGATGGTGCTCTTGCATATAAGATCCTTGAGATAAATCTATTAGGATTTTCAGAAAGTAATCAAAGTGGTGGGCAATTTATTTTGCGTACACTTTAGATCTTGGCTTTTTTGGGGTGTACTTTCTTCTAAATACAATCTACAACATCAAGACATAGAACCAATTTAAAAATCATTACATACATGTACCGATGAATAGGTGTACACATTTGGCATCACCTATGGTGTTTTGTTGTGAAGGGCTAGAATTAGCCCACTTCTACAACTTTCTTCCATTACAAGGCCCATTTGGGGTACTCCTTAATGGCACCTTAGTCAATGCCCACCGACACTTTTCATCGTCACTAGAATATTGCCTCTCATGATTTTGTTTGGAAACATCAGTTTCAAAGGGTTTGGAGTGTTCTTATCGAACCCAAAAACGTTCATTTTTGTGGTGTATTTTACATTAAGGGCTTCTAGATGGGGATCATCTCAAGCATATTGGTCTTAACCCCACTTTTCTAGTTTTCAATCGTAGTCTATCAAGCTCATTTTTGGTTTTTCTCGATCTCAATAAACAAGTGAAGTGGATTCTCGCCTATTTCATCCCTTCTTTCTAGATTACTTTATATGGAAAATGATTGTCTTGGGGACTCGACCTTTTACCTACCATTTATAACAAAATTTGCACAATTTTAGAACTAATATTCTTTTTCATATTTGGAAAGATAGAAATAATGTCATTGTTAATTATTCTCTCTGGATAGAAATTTTTTTGTTACTAATGAAATGGTTGTTATTTACACTTTAATGATCCAAATTTAGAACCATGCCAAGAAAATTAAGATGTATGTCGAGCACCTCTAATAGCATACTTGACCATTAGGCCTCCCAGTGTGGTTAGTCATGTGCCTCCAAACACCCCTTCCCATCAATGTTAACCTCTCTCATTTTCTCCACTCTCCTCTTCTACCCCAAAGCTGCAAGTGAATCACATACGTCACTCTTAGAATTGGTAGAACCCTTCTCTCTTTGGAAGTGGTATCCTCGCTCTCTTCCCCCTTTCCCCTACTTATGGTATGGTATTCAAACTTGGTGATTATGGTGGCACTAATTGAAATGCCCCTTAAAGGGAACTCTCCCACAACCGGATCTTGTCATTTATCCTCTCTCTCATCTATCGAGGTTCCTAAATAATAAAAACAACAACAATAGCTATAAAGTGGGTGGGATCCCTTCCTGACTCACCACCCCCGGTTCTAGCTAGGATTACAAACCCAATAGCCATATGCCTCCTCCTCGATCCTCCATATTTGTGGTCATGCCTAGTTTTCTGTCCTCCTTGTCTTATTTACTTTTTTATTGATTATCACACTTTATATTGGTTTTGATATAAGTTTTCCTCTTCTCAAGGCCTATCTATCTCGATGTTCTTGGAATTATAGGGTGTGACTTTCTCCACCTGATTTTATATGATAAACATTATATATCTTTTATTTTTATATATAAAATTGCACTTTTCATTCTAAAAAAATATTGTATTAAATATTGGTGGTGATCGACATTTCGTAAATAGAAAAATCAATTTTTCTAGCTAGCAATTGTACTTACAAGGTACAATAATCACACAAATAATGAATGAAGAGTAGATGAATTAAATATGGATGTACCAATGAAGGATAAATGAAATAAATATTGATCTACCAATATAACAATAAAGAGGAAATGAATTAAATATGGATATACCGATATGGAAATGAAGAGGAAACAAATTAGTTATCGATCTACCAATATTTAATATTAGTGGTTGACACTTCTTAAATAGAAAACTCATAGTTGATATATGTGATAAATATGAGTAGTTAAAAACAATTTCATCTAAAATATTGATGTCGATGTAAATATATATGAGGTTTACACTTTCTAAATATAAATCTCAATTTATCTAAAATTTTGATGTTGATGTAAACATTATAATTAGCTCTTACCACAATTGATTTATGTATTGAATATGTGTGGTTAACATTTTTTTAACTATATATCGCACCTTTGGTGTTATAGTATGGTTGATAGGTGGAAATTTTTGCATATTAAGTGTTATCTATTTAAATAATAATTAAATGAAGTATAAGTGTTGTTTAATATAAGCTAATTTTTTTCTATTGACTTACTATAAACACCAAATGTGTGGTAGTTAGAAAATGCATGTGTATAAAATTTAGATAATATGTTTTCTATTTAAGTTATTAAACCTCAATTTATAATTGATAGAGATATAATACTCTTAATAATATTATAGTTTAAATTTATAAATAAATCAGAAACTTTTTTTGTGAAATCTAATTGAGAATGGTATACATTAAATAATAAATTGAAAATTATCTATTCCATACATATAATAATTAGGATTTTATTAATTAGAAACTTTTTAATAGATGTATGCTGGAATATAATTTATATTTTATTCAAAAAGAAATAATAATAATTTAATTTTAAATATATGAATAAGTATCAAATTTAATATCTTATAAAAAAATTATGATAAAATTTTAATCATAAAATTATGAACTATATATATATATATATATATATAACTTATGAATATATTATTTAAAATTTCAATCAAAGAATTAGTGTACTATTTATTAAGACATAGTTGGCAAGCCTTATTTTGGTTATCTACTAGCAATCGCACAAGAGTTGCAAAGTACATTGGAAAGGATGTTAATTTGAAGTTAGTTTTTGATTTCACTTTGATATTAATAAAATAATAAAAGAGTTATATCTCGTGACTACTTATACATAAATAAAAAAATTAAATAAATAGATCTTGTCATGACATGTTTAATTAACATTTTCATGACAAATTTTAGAAGTTCCTTTGATAGCAAAAATGTTAACCATGAAAATGGGACGATTAATTATAGGCATAATGTTATATTATTGCATGTTGATAAAACAAAATTTGAAAAAAATATACTTTTGATTAATGCTTGGAAAGATGTCCATACCATGTTTCTTAAAGGATTCCAAGGCCTTTTCTACAAACACTTTTTTGCATATACTTACAATTGTTGCATTGTAGGAGACCCATCTTAGTGATGGATATTTCAAATAGTTCACATGCCTTGTGTATGATTCCACTTTTTTCATACATGGACCTACTTGGGAACTTTCAACTACATCTAACAAAAGCAACTTTCCATTATGCTTTGATGTATTTCCATTTCTTGTTATTAAGCTTTGATTTTGACATGGGCTCAGGATGATAGAAAAGGTTACGGTGGTCTCAATTTATACATGTCAATTACACATTCTTAAAAGTTTGCAATGCCTTTTCAACAAACCCATATTATGCATTCCAACAATCAACGTAATACATAATACCACTTTTTAGGCACTTTTTTTGAATCAAATACATACCTTGTGTATGCTTCCACATTTTCATTCATATTTACCATGGGGAACTCGCAAATCCTAAATGAAATGGACCTTAAATAAGACATGACCAAATCCATAATTTATAGTAAAGTTGTTGTCATAATGTGACCAAAAATGATATCAAAATGAAGGTTTTTTCCCATGTCAGAGGATTTTAACATATTTTAATTGTGGCTACAACTTGAGCATTCACAAAAATAAATTTTATACATTATATGATGATAAATATTTTAATTTTAAAATTTCACAACCACCTATACTACTTATATCTACAATATGGTGTCCCTTTTTTCAATTAATTTTCCCTATACAAAGGCATATGCCCAAATGATTATTTTAGCCTCTAAAATCATTTTCAGTTCTAATTATCCTCATGTCCTTTCCATGTGTATCTCAAGGGGTAGTTTGATAGAACACAATGTCACCACGTATTTATCTCAAATCCTCTAATTCTAATGAAAATAATTAGAGGGCTCTGAGATGAATATGTTGAGAAAAATATGCTTATGAATTGTTTAGTTCATGTTTAAAAATAAACTCTTTATACAATTTTTATTTGGCAAGTGATGCACTTCATAAGACATATTATATGTAATGGTAATGTTGCTTTGAGTTTATGGACAAGACTAAATAAACACTAAATAGTTTAAATTTTCTAAGTCAAAACATTCCCTCTATGTATTGATATAAAAAAATTCTTGTATAATTCACCTATTGATTTGGCGAAGAACTATTTCCTTGGCCGACATGGTCAGTTGATTTAGCATATGAAACTTATGTCACAATGAACAAACAAGTTTTTTTAGTTGTGAGGGATATGGTTCTCTCTACGTATTTGCAAGGAATTTTCAAATACCATAGTTTTTGAATATGTTGGAAAAGGTTAACTCGATTGGGTTGGAAATTTATTCATTATAATTAGTGAAGCGGTCTCGAATGGATCAAGGAGATGCAAGTATGATATTCATGAAAAGATATAACATTCAAACACTTGGGGCCCATCTAATAAATCTCTCATTTTTCAATAAAAATTTTCCAAGGCCTTTTCACCACATTTTACATACATATAAAATAGGGCACCTACAACTACAACATCTAACATAAAACACTTTCTTTTTTGCCTCAATGTATGTTCATACTCTATTACAAAGATCTTATGTTTCCATCAATTCTAAGTACATTAAAGCAAAGGTTAGTTGATCGGTTCCTTTTGTTTCATAGGTATAACCTATATAAATACTAAAAATGTATCTGATGTGAGATAAAGCATGAGCCAGGGATAATTGTAAGAGAACTTAAGCTTTTTCTTGAATATCCAAGCTCTAGTTTCGGGGTTTTTCTCAGACTACATTTTGGTCATCATGGAATCGCCATTAAAATTGTATATTCTGTATAATATCCCACTGAGCAAGAACCCTAAACCCTCATAATTTTGGGGAGTGACCCGTTATGGAAAACATAGGTATGATTCATGCATCCTTTCCTAAAGTAGGGAAATTATTTTTGTGTAATTTTGTTCTCTTCGGCTTCGCCGGCTCTTTCCTCCTAGTCATAATTTCTATTGGAAATCATTAATTATAACAAATAGGCTTTCACCATCCAAATATTATTATTTTTTCCAATATTTCTTTCATCATCCAATCATATTTTCTTTTAATGTTTTGTAGTTGTTTAGTTATTTTACATTAAAACATTCTTATATACTCTTTTCATCATTTCGCTTTAGAAGAAAAAGGGAATAATCCAAACCGTAATAAAGAATAACATCATTAGAAAAAAAAACATAGATCAATCCTCAAGCACTTTAGAAAGGGGAAGAAATTTCATAACAAAGTATGCATGTTTTGTGTGTAGTTGTAGTTGTTGTTTGTAGATGGTGAATATTTATATAAGCTGAAATTATTTTGTCTAGATCTGGTCTTTATAAATAGTTGTAGTTGTTGGTTTTATTTTTCTCTAAATTCTAGGTTGTGTCATTTATATGCTCTATTTTGTTTGGGGTTTAAATCTTTGTGTTTACAAGTATCTTATTTGGGTCTATTTTCTATGCTCATCACCTTTCAAATCCTTCATCCGTATCGTGAGCCAAAGGAACCCATCCCCTTTTATTTTTCTATTTTTTTCTTTTCGACAACCATTAATGGCTCTCGTGATCTTGTGTGTCCCTATCTATTTTTCAAACCCCTATTTTCAAAATAAATAATTTTGATTATTTTTATTTAACCATGAAATCCTTGTTTTGGTTTAAAGACATTTGGGAATTTTTGAAAATGTTTATGTGGAACAAGCAAACCAAAAACATATCACACCCTTACACAAGCTGAGAAAGACGCTTTGAAAGAATAAAGGAAGAAGGATGGGAAAGCATTATTCTACATCCATCAAGGAATGCATGAGAGCATACTCCCAAGAGTAGCAATAACAAAGCAAGCCAAGGAGGCATGGGATATCCTACAAATTTCTTACCAAGGTAAAGACTACTAAATTACAGCTCCTTAGAAGAGATTTTGAGAATTTGTCAATGAGAGACTCAAATTCGGTAGAATCTTTCTTTACCCATGTTGTTAGTCTAATTAATCAAATAAAATCTCATGGAGAGGCTATAGAGGATAGGAAGGTTGTTGAGAAGGTGCTTAGGAGCCTCCCTTCTAAATTTGACCCTCTAGTTGTGGCTTTGGAGGAAACCAAGGATTTGATTCAGTTTAGTGTTGATGAGCTTCATGCCTCTCTCATCAATCATGAGTATAGACTAAATAGGTCAAATATGTCATTGGAAAATGCATTTTCAACTCACAAATTTATAAGTCAGGGAAGAGGATGGAGGAAATTCAGTCCTAGAGGTAGAGGGAGAAGTTCTCCTAGAGGTGGACGCAACAAGAGTCCTATAAATGTTGGTGGTAGAGGTCAAAATAAGAATTTCAGTCACCCAAGTGGCTAAAGGTTTGATAAGTCACACATTCAATGTCATTATTGTAAGAAGTTTGGGCATTATTCTTATGAATGCAAGAAAAAAATACGACCAACACAATCAAGGTCAAAATCACCAAGTAGCACTCCCACAAGTAGGATTTTTATCAGATTTACTAGGATTGTTGAACTGCTCCTACAAAGTCCCTAGTTGAGTGAAATGTTGTCCAAGTAATCCAATGTGACATATGGTATTTGGGTTCGATTATATTAATCACATGAGAGGTAATGCAGATTTATTTTCTAGCTTTGATGAATTGGTTCAAACTAATGCCGACATGGTAGTAATAACGAGGTCGATATTCTTGGGTAAAGGTACAATTAATATTCTAACCAAAAGGGGGACCAAAAATCATGCATGATGTGTATTATGTTGATGTTATAAAAAATTATTTAATGAGTATTGGCTAGATGGTACAAAAGGGATATAGAGTGTACATGGAAAACAATGAGTTTCGATTTTAGACATGTTTCAAGTAGCCAACTAATTTCAAAGTACAAATGAGTAAAGAACCAGATGTTCCCTCGAGGATAAGGCTAGATATGAAGGGAAAAACAGCCCAAGTTGTTCATAAGACAAATTATGCACATTCCGAAGTTTCCTTTAAGGCAGAAAATATAGAATCAGGAGCAGCCATACATAGCTCTGGAATAATCTCTGAAATAAATTCTGAAGCAAGCCAATTCAGCTCTGAAGAAGCAAAAGATAGTGATGGAGATATTCAATCAAAATTTTAGTTGGTTAGATGTTTGAGCTATGGAATTTCATATTTGGGCATTTGAAATTTGGAGGGCTGAAGCTACTACATATGAAGAACATGGTGAAAGGTTTTCCATTGATTGAGAAACCAGGAAAGAGTTTGTGAAGGTTATATCTTGGAAAAACAACATAGAGATTCATTCTCGGTCGACAAATCAAATAGATAAATAACACCACTTGATACCGTGCATTCAGATATTTGTGTGTAAATGCAAACACCATCTATAGGAGGTTGCACTTATTTCCTTACTTTCATTGATGATTTTACAAGGAAAACTTGGGTTTATTTTTTAAAACACAAGTCTGATGCATTTTCTTATTTTCAGCAGTTTAAGGCACTTTTGGAGAAGAAAAGTGGCCACTATGTCAAGTTTTGAGGATGGATAGATGTGGTGAATATATTTCTAATAATTTTCTAAATTTTTGTAGATCACATGGCATATAAAGTAATTTACAACCCTCTATACACCTCAAAAAATGTCTTGGTGGAGAGGAAGAATATAACCATTATAGAGATGGCTCGTAGCATGTCGAAGTCAAAAATTACCTAATGGATATCGGGCTGAAGTAGTGGCAAAACTTCTTATATCATGGATGGTGCTCAACAAAGAGTGTGAAGAATAAAGTCCCTCAAGAGGCGTGATAGGTATGAAACATAGTGTTTCTCATTTGAAGGTATTTAATTATGTTGTATATGCACATATTCTAGATAAGTTAATAAATAAGTTAGACAAAAAGGACAAAAATGTATATTTTTGTTATTCTGAGGATACAAAGGCATATATGTTGTTAAATCTTATCACTAGGAAGGTTATAATCAGTCGTGATGTTTAGTTTATGGAGGATGAGGCATGGGATGGAAATGTAGATAGGACTATAAAATTACATTTGTTATTTTGTATGATGATATGGTAGATGAAGTGTTTCCAACATCTAGTACATATCAAGAAACAACTACTTCCACTCCCGGATAACACCACAATTTGTAGCTCAAGCTACACCTTCATTCACACCAAGAATATCTTCAAGGTTGCTATCGACACCAAGGGTAGAGAAAACTCCACAAGTAACTACAATAGCATCTACATCAGATGGCATCCTTGGAGAAACTCCAACTAGCACTCCAAGTAGTTCTACATCTCCGGATCCAACTCTAGAAAATATGTTGTAATGAAAAATAAGGAGTTTGAGTGAGTTATATAATGTTGATACAACAAATTTATTTTCATTTTTTTCTTTATTTTTCAATTTAGATGATCCATTAACATTTGAATAGGATGTGAGTAATGATACATGGGCACAAGCCATAAATGAGTATTATGAATCCATTGAGAAGAACCAAACATGGGATTTGGTTGAGTTTTCTAAAGGTCAGTAGACACAAAATCACGCACTTTGGGTATCTATCTAGTCCTAATCACATACTACTATTCATATGATTCCTAAGTAAGAAAATTAATAATTAACCAAATTTTTTTTGACCATATTTGTTTTCTTTTTTGTTGCCACTTTTGGTCTTACACACCTTCTTACCTCACCCGACCTTCTCGACCCTATAATTTCTCTAAGTCCTGACACCATCGCCTCGGTCGACGCCGCCGCTAGGTGCCATCATCCCCTCTAAGCTCCCATCACCTATTTATACTTTTATCACCTCTTTTGGGTCCTTTCTAGCCATTTGGGCATATTATCTTTTGGTAATCAACCTTTTCAATGTTAATTATGAAATTCAAGTAGAGGAATCACATAAATATAAAGTTATGTGACAATAATAAATGACTAAGCACTAAACATTAGCTATCAAACATCCATATAAAGCATCCACACAAGGGAAAGGGACTACATTATTCTGCATACACTTCATAGGAGGGGAATTTCATTCTTTCATATACACATCTATCTACATTTTCTACATCTAGCTATTGCTTGCTATCAAGTTTGACATGCACAAGATCCACCTAGGTATAATATCTACACACACATAAAACTACATTGGGTATAAAATGTAAAGCAAAGTTGCTCAAGTAGTAAGATCACTCATTTGAAAGTTGAGGACAGTCTGACCCCTCATTTGCATTCTTTTCTTTTTGGGATTTGATGCACTTTTGAGGGTCAGATAGGTCATTTCTTTATCGCAGTTATTAGCGACATCGAGATCATTGTGTGACATACTATAAATAATAAGAGAAGGGCATATAATACCTCACAACCCTCCAAAGCATGTTTTCCGAGGTTCCGAGAAGTCACAGTCTCTCAAAGCTTGTTTACAGCACCCAGTGTGCCCGACCCATTCTAAGTGCTCCAATCAAGAAAATCTTGCGTTGCACATTTTTCTGAGGCTTTGTGTGACACTTCTCCCTCTCTGTTCATCATTTCATCACTTTGGAATAGTATAGATAAATTAAAAATCATCTAAGTCTTTCTATCCGTTCATTTGCAACTAGGTTTCCTCCTTTCTAACATAATTTGCTTTAGGTCTATTTTGTACTTAATCGCTTATTCATTTACTACTTCATTGAAATTAGTATTAGGCATATATTTAATTCAATATTTTCTTAATTAAAGATGAAATTAGTGTAAAATGGATTTATAATATTAAACAAGATACGATGGAAAAGTGTAAAACATAAAGCAAGGCTAGTAAGTGGGCTTCACACAACAACCCAATATAGACTTCAATGAAAAATTTCACCTATTACACGGTAGTTGATGTGAAGTAAGTGCCGTATTGGCTATTTTTTCCCACAAGAAGTGGCCTATGTACCAAATGGATGTGAAGTCGGCATTTCTAAATGGCTATCTAGAGGAGGAATTATATGTGGAACATCCACAAGGCTATGGGATACTGTGTCACAAAAAAAAAAGTATATAGGTCAAGAAGGCACTTTATAGATTAAAGTAAACTCATAGAGATTGGGTACAACCGTATTGACTCTATCTCATTCAAAATTCTTTCCAAATAAGTAGTTATGAGCCAACCTTGTACAAAAATTCAACAAGCAAGGTAACATTGAAATGTTTGCTTGTATGTGGATGATCTAATTATTAATGGTGATCTTAGTATGGATACTTTTAAATCAACAACAAAGAGTGCATTTGAAATGAATGATTTAGGGCTTATGAGATATTTTTGGGCATTGAATTCTGTAGAATATAATGTTGGTAATATATTTTTCAATTTAAACATGCAAATGAGATCATTAAGAGATTCAATATGGAAAAGTGCAAGGCAACCCCAATACACATCGGACATGATGGGATTGAAGCTAAGAATGAGGATGATGGACTATGTGTGGATCCTACATTTTTCAAGAGGCTAGTTGGAAGCCTTATGTATTATTGCCTGACGCACCATAAGGCCTGATATTATGTATGGTGTAAGCCTAATTTCAAGGTTTATGGAGTCTCCAAAAGACTCTCATTAGTAGGCCAAAGAAGATAATACCGAGATATGTGAGTGGTATAAATGACTTTAGCATATTGTACTCTACTTTAGATGATTTGAGTCTTGTTGGGTATACCGCTAGTGATTGCGGTAGGGTAGCATAAATGATAGGAAAACACTTCTGGGTATGATTTTCACTTTGGTACAAGTGTTGTGTCATGGGCTTCAAAGAAACAACCTATTGTGACTCTTTCCTCAGCTGAAGCTGAGTATGTTGTAGCCACTAGTGTTGCTTTCAAGTTGTTTGGATGCAGAGGATGTTGAAAGACTTATTACATGATAAAAAAGAATCCACTACAATATTTTGTGACAACTGTTTAGCCATTGATTTGTCCAAAAATCATGTTTTTCATAAGAGAACTAAGCATATTGATACTAGGTATCATTTTATTAGAGAACTAGTAAACAACAAAGAAATTTTTCTATATTTTGGCGGTGTCCAAGACCACTTGGATGACATATTTACAAATTCATTGGTGAAGGAGGCATTCCAATATTTATGAAGTTGTTTAGGATTTTTGATCTTGCAAATGTATGCAGCTCCAAAATAATTCCATAGTTAGCTTTAAAAGTGTGCAAAGCAGATAGTCCCAATCACCAAGAAGAAGAAAAATTAGCTCCAAAATGTGTAGCAACAATATTATAGAAGCTTGATGTAATTTTTGATGATCCCCAATAGTTCATAATTAAGGGGGAGTATTGGAAATCATTAATTATGATAGCTAGGATTTTACCGTCCAAATATTTTGTTTTTACTTCCAATATTTCTTTCACTCGTCCAATCAGATTTGTATTAATGCTTTATATTTGTTTATTTATTTTGCATTAAAAATTCTTCTAACTCTTTTCATTACCTTGTTACACAAGAAAAAGGGAAGAAGTCAGTTTGTATTAAAGAAGAACAACATTAGAAAAAACATAGATCAATCCAAATTTCAAGCCCGGAGCACTTTAGAATGGGGAAGAAATTTTAGAATAGAGTATGCATGCTTTGTGTGCAGCTATAGTTGTTATTTATGATGGTGAATATTTATATAAGGTCAAGTTATGTTTTCCAGATCTAGTCTTTATAACCATCTCGTAGTTATTGGTTTTATTTTACTCTAAATTATGGGTCAGTGTCATTTATATACTTTTTTTTTGTTTGGGGTTCAAATATGTTGTGTTTGCAAGTATCTTATTTGGGTTTATTTCACTACTCGTCTCCTTTAAAATCATTCAATTTTCACTCTTGAGCATGATCGTCAAGAAATACCAAATGAATCTAGGGGATTTTTCATTCACTCTACAAAGTGAGGTGAGATTAACAAAACTGCATTTTTCCTTCTCTAATGCATAACTATCCAGAGCATGGTGATTAACAAAAGAGCCTTTGTTGGGTTCTCTGAAGGGAATGATGTCCCCATCACTAGTGTATTATCTCACTCTTTCACTCTCTCTATGTTTATGTAATTCCATGTCTCTAACTAAATACATAATGATAAGAATACAAAAATATCGGTGAGCTATCATTTTTACTAATTGTTTGGTTGAGTGTAGGATGGATCTATGTAATCTAAAAACATGGATTTGGATGTTGAGGTGAGAAATAATCCTAGTGGCCTCATTATAGAAATTATAGATTTCAATAGAAATACATAAACGTTTAAATTATCATTTCCTCTTCGCATTATAATTTGGAGGGCTCCAATTTTGTTATGAAATGAGTTTACATAATGGAAAATTTTACACATCATGAACCATCAAATTTGAATTAAAAAAATTCTCCCTTGTTTGAACTTCATGTATTAGTAGTTTTTGTTACAACAATAAAGAGTGATTTGGTAAAAATTCTAGCATGTGGCAAGCAACTAATTTTGAATTTCACTACATCAATATGTTCACTCTCACATTACCACTTGAATCGGAAGCCTTTTGTTTCCTTCAAATATAAACCATTATGCAGTGATTCCTAATATACAACTTGATTACATAAATTCAACATGATGTTCTACCTCTACAAACACTTACAAACAACATCTTTTGAGAGTATGAGTACTAACAGATTCTTGCTTTCCACTTGAAGTCTAACACTATGCACCTTGTTATAGTGCGATTCTCTATTCATCGCTTACTTCACTAAACATTATCCGTAATATCCAAAAAAAAATTCCTTGATTGAAATGATTGGACGGGTTTTTATCTCTCAAAACCATTTTTGTCACAATATTATCAAGATAAAATCAACTTCTCTTACAACAATCTTGAAGATAAACTTAGTTTATCTTATAAAAAGCTTGAAGAAAACTATGATTGTGGTGTGAATGGTACCACATACTCGAAGGTTTTTTACAACACTAATAGATATTCCAGGGGCGTGTTCAATAACCAAAAGGTTATTTCTAAATTATTACTATGGTGGTAGAGGAATACTTATACCTCCCGGCCCTCCACATCATTTAGTGTAGAATATATGTTTAATGTATTAGTAAA
Organism: Taxus wallichiana var. yunnanensis; assembly: GCA_018340775.1. Lineage (NCBI taxonomy): Eukaryota > Viridiplantae > Streptophyta > Pinopsida > Cupressales > Taxaceae > Taxus > Taxus wallichiana. The sequence continues at coordinate 412,958,464 of CM031237.1, read as the reverse complement.
ATGTACCTTGAAATATGTCTATGAAGAAATATAGGAAAAAAATTTATAACCATTCTTGTGAACTTTTTTAAAAATTGTCCTTTTACAAGTTTTACATAATCCCATCAACTAACATGTTAAAACTATGCGAGATGCTCTTAACGTCTAATTTAATGAAAGTTTGTAGTAAATAAATGAATACTGAAATAATACCCAAGCAACTAAGTAATGAAAATATAAAACCCGATGTGCAAAGAGGGTTAGAAGAGAATTAGTTGATTCACAGGGGTTGTTGGACTATGTCACAATCGAGACCGGTTAAACAAAGATGGAGGACCATCACACAAAATTCTAGAAAAATGTAGATATGAAAATTTGGCTAGACTAGGGCACCTAGAGAATGATAAAGGTACATGTGGGCACCCTAGTCTGGATTTTGGGTTACTTGGTCTCGCATAGATTCTCAAAAACCTCCTCTAAGGTGTCGTAAGAGGTTCTCACTTGTTCACCTTTTACTGCACGTGTATGTCGTTGAATTCCGCCGAATGTCTTTGTAAATCCAAAATGAATGAATCACCTATAAAACCCCAAACAAAGCATCAAACCCTAAAAAATAAATATGCAAATGAAAGGGTCGACTATCCTTAGCTACCAAAATGATGGAATTATCATTGAGCACTACACTACATCTCATACCCAATGTAGTTTTGTGTGTGTGTGTGTGGAATTGTGCCCTATGTTGCTCTTATGCCAGTCACACTTTATGAGTAGCGAGAAAGTAATTAGATGTAGAATGTAAATAATGTGTGCATGGAAAAAATAGACTCCCCTCTTATGAAGTGTGATGCAGATGAACCATCCTTTTTCCTTTTGATGGATCTAGATTGATACAAATAGAGCTATAAATTCCTTTTATGGATACAACCTTAGGTGGAGATAGTAGATGCTTAGTGCTTGGTCCCTTATTATGATCACATAACTTTATATTTATATGATTCCTTCACTTGAATTTTGTAATTAACCCCGAAAAGGTCGACTACCAAAAAGATAAGATGCTTAAATGGCTAGAAAGGACCCAAAAAGTGTAACCAAAGTACAAAGAGGACAAGGGTGCCCAAAGGGGATGGGGGTGTCTGCCCTGGCATCCTAGCTGAAGTGCTAGTGTCCGTAATCACAAATGCTTTGAAGGTGAAAATATATACCGAGGAAGTAAGAGTGGAATACTGAAATCAAAAGCATAAAGAAAAGAAAGGTGGCCAAAGACATGGGTTAATTAGTAATTTTCTTACTTATGAATCATGAAAATAGTAGTATGTGACCGAGACTAGATAATTACCCAATGTGCATGATTTTTGTCTACATTTGACCCCACTTTATGTTGGTGATCGAAATCTCGATAACATAAAGTAGATAGAGATGTGTACTTGATATCCATGTAGATTGATGTAGAAAACATGCCAAGGGACTAGAAAAAGCGTGGAGTGATAAAAATATGGAGCGTGGAGACTAAAGATGAAAAAGTGTAAAAAGGTGATGAAAATGAACCTAGGGTGGAAACATGTGCATATATTCAGGTGTGTGTGACGTACATATTGTTGGTGTCAATGTGTGTGATGTTGTTGATTGCTTATTTTTCCATACGAATAGACATGCAAAAGATAAGATGATCAAGTATTCAAATATACATGTATATGTATAAAAATCATGTAAGGAAGTATGCAAAATAAAATGCTAAAAATGTGAAAAAGGAACATGTGCACCTGATCTGAAGAGGAAAGAGTGTAGAAAGGATCTTGTAGATGATGTCGACGCACGTGAGTTTTTCAGAAATCTCACACAATTGCAATGGAATAAGTGTAGGGAGAAACTATCTGGTGTCTGTGTCATCCTCCAAATTTTAACCAGCTTCCTAAAATTGTAGAGATCTTTTTACTATCTGTTTTTTAGGCAATCTGATGCCATGGTAGAAGTAGTGTAGAGAGGAAGGTCTAGGTGTTATCCTTTATCCTTTAACTTCTCCCTAGAATAAAACACCACTACAAATGGTGTATACTAACACAGTTCTAAGGATAATCTACCCTATAAAATCCATTGTGTATGAGTTCTATAGACTATGTTGAACCCAATCAATGTGTAAACACCCACGGTTATATGCACTCCAGAAAGGCATCATTTTACTAAGGACCCAAGTTTGATTCAAGGATAATTTTAGTGGTGAATATTTGTAATATGGCAAATATTCCATTTTTGAAAAATTTGAAAAGGTGAATTTTTGGTGCGGGTTAGTGACTGCTTGTTCGCCTAAAAATTACAATTTAATTTATTTTTAAGTTGGCTTCACTACCTTTAAAACTATTCCCTATATAATCCTAGATTATTCACCAAGTAGAACACTACTAGCTCACTCATACCACCTGGGGCATATGTATTATCAAGTACAATAAATGCACGATAGGAGGGCAGAGGCTGACGTACATGCAACAGGAGGGCAGAGGTTGCAGAGGCGCGCAAGCAACAAGGAGAGTTTGTTAACGCGTGACAGAGTGGGGAGGAAGTAGACGTGTGACAAAGAGTTTGTTGACACGCGATACGAATATTTTGTTATCGCGCGACTAGAGGCGCAGAGGCCGCAAACCTCCTATTGTGTGTCAATAAGGTTGTTGATGCACGACAATAACCTTTTTGATGCATGTTAGCGAGACACGTGACATAGAGATTTTGTTGTCACATGACCAAAGGGCGAGGCTATAGACACGCGATAGGATATTTTTTTGTCACGCATTAACAAGGTTGTTATAAATTTGACGAAAGAAACCTCTTGACATGCGTCAACAAGGTTGTTGACGCTTGTCGAGGTTTGATGTCAAGCGACAAAAATATCCTGTCAGCGTGTCTACACTTTTATATCACACCACTTGAAAATAAGGAAAAAAATTTCATACAACCCCCAAAAATTTGCCTTCCACAAAACCAGGCTTCTAGGATATTCGCCAAGTTTTTCCACCTCTGATTTCCAAGAGGTCTCTTAAAATGAACCCCGGTCTAATTTTGAGCCTTAAACTATGTTGTACCAAGATTTCATGTTGTGTTATGTATATTGTGTGTAAACCATTTTATGGGGTGATTGATTCACCCAAATGATTCCCCCCTCTTTGGGGATGTATGTGACGTCGCGAGAAGGAGTATACGGCACAAAAGAGGACCGACCATTGAATCGTGCCCTACAGGGGGAAAGGGATGTGATTAGTAGAAACCAAGGCACATACAAACAAATGGCTAGAAAACAAGTTTCAGACAAACAAGCATGCATGTAGAAGATAATTTTAAGCTACAAAGACAATGTGTAAGCTAGGACGAAAGGAAACATGCAAGAAGAAAACATAAACCCCAAAAAGAGGGGTACAAACATGGGACTCACAAAAGGTCATAAGACAATCAAATTTGTAGTGGCCGCAAATAGACAAGTGTGCACATAAGAAAAGGAAAATACCACAAATAATGGCATACAACAACAACCAAGTACAGTGTAATGTAACAAATAACCATGGTGGAAAGTAGTCCTATAAAAAAATATGCACATGAAGCACTCGTTAGCATGTTATAAATATAAGAAGTATGTCAAAGCATGTATAATCTAGTAATGTAGTGTTGTATGAAATAATAAAACTTATAGTGTACAAAAGTGGATGCCCCAAGGAGCCACAATGGGATTGGTAACAAGTACTACACCAAGCATCCCTTTTGCATGTAATGGACCTTGTAGAGTCTGTGATCACAACTAGAAAGCAAGTGAATGTGCATGTGTGTATGATAAAGATAATGACATACAAGATATCTATCTAGCATGTGTAATAAAGTAAACATGTAAAAGTGAATTCAAGAAAGAGTAAATGCAACCAAGATATGTAGTATGTTGTGGATGGATGGAATGGATCGCAGAGTGAATGGAATTTTATGTAGTGAGGTTCATTTTTATGTCCCCGTCGGCAGTAAGAATGAACAGTAAACTAGAGTGCACCATCGAAATGGTTCAAACAGGTGTGTTGTGTATGGTGTGTTATGATAAATGTGTAGTGATGATATGCCATATAGAGATGAAGTGTGAGAATGTGTGATGATTCATCATAAAGCATGTATCATGACAAGATAATGGAAGAAGTGATGATTTAGCCTAAATTGTATATCACTAAAGGATGCTAGAAGAAGTGATGATGTATCCTATAGTGTATATCACTAATCTAGGAATGTCACATGAGAGAAAGATTGAATGGTTGAATGTGTGGGTGTGATGTGGTCCATTTTTATGTATATCATCAATGTACTCAAGATGGACCGTGAGACTAGAGTGTGTCATCAAGTAGTGAGTGCAACGCATATAAGTAGATGAGTAAAATGTGTAATATGTGTAATATATGTGGTGAGGAGAAATTGTCATGTGATGTGTAATGTGTAGTGTGTAATGTAGGATGTATGCAAGATGTGTAGATGATATAAGATGTCTATATGTATGTAAAAGGTAAGATGTAATATGTAAGATGTAGGATGTAGGATGTAGGATGTGTGTATGTAATATGTGTGAAGATGCATGATGTGTAGTGTATATTAAGTAATGCGTGAGGTTCATGTGTATAGAATGCCCTCGATAGTCAAGTGTGAATCGAAGCACAAGAGTGTGTCATTGGATAGTGTTGATATGAGTGTGTGTGTGTCAAAATGTATGTGAGAGAGGGTAGGTACATGTTAAGGGAAGTGTAAGACATGTGTTGATGCTAGGGGGAATAATTTTGATGCACCCTAAGTGTGTACTATGTGAGAAGACAATCATGTAATGTCATCTAGAAGGTCATCGATATCAGTGTGGTCAAAGCCAAATGGATAAACATCAGAGACTTGGTAAGAAATAGTGTCGGGTTGATCATGTAATGAGCCATTGAGGTGTAAGTTTTACATACCCATGGCATACTCCTCACAATGAAGGGTGGTAATGGAAATCCATGTGCATACCAATGAGTGAGATTCTGTGTATAGCTAAGAAAGGAACTATTATAGATGAATACATGACCAAAGGGCATGGGAAATGATATATTAGTATGATCAGATCTAATGTGCCCCTAATGTAATCAAGCCAAGATTGTCCTAATGTAAGTGGTGAAGAGTGAGGACTTTGTGAGAGAAAAAAATTGAGATGAAAGACACATAGACCATAAGTGGCAGTAATGTGAATGAATCCATGATAAAGGTGAGTAGAATGCAATGGAGGATAGAGATCCTCAAAATTGAATCCTAGTTGATTCAAGACATCATGTATAATGAGAAGGTGGAGTAGCTAGAGTGACATTCATTGTATGGACAAGCCCCGATAAAAAATCATAGCGATGGGTGTAGAAGTTTAGAGGGGAGGCATAGTTGTAGAGTTGGAACATAATCTATCATGCTAATAACACCTTCAATTGGTGGTAAATGTGGTAGCTCATCTATGTGTTGTGGGTCATCGTGAGGCTCACTGTGGGAATAGGAAGTGTAGTATTTGGATCATGGTCGCAATATTTATATGGATGATGGTCACAAAGAATAGTATACTCGAAACCCTCATGTAGAAATTTGACACAATGATGCAAAGATAAAGGTAATGGCTCACATGACATGGATTCATGGCCTACCAAGTAAATAGTTATATGAAATGAAATTCAATGACAAAGAAGATTGTGTTGAGATTTTTTGGCCCCACAGTGATAGGTAAAACAATGTGACCTACGCATGGACGAATAGAGCCATCATATGCATGAAGAGAGAGACATGATGGACTAACATTAGTAACATAAAGACCAAGATTTTCAAGGAAGGACATAGGACAAATATTAAGTTCAGATCCATTGTCAATTAGAGTATGCTTGATGCCCACATTATAGATGTGAATCATGATATGCAAGGGTGGATCATTTTCAAAAATAGAAATATCAACATGAGGATTAGATGGGAAAGCTATATGTTGAGAAAATGCATCAACAAAAGAGTTATATACAGAATTTGGATGCATATCAACAAGAATGCGAGTAGTAGTAAGGAGATGTTATACTTTATGTCTTAAGTCAGGATTGACAAGCAAGAAATCATTAATTGAGATACTCATGATGACAATATTCTAGAATGATAAGAAAAGAATGAGGATCCTAAGAGCATGAAGATCGAGTTTGGGTTCACCAAAATGATTAAACTAAAATGTAAATAATAGCCTAATCTAATGCAAGTTTGCATTAAATAAATGAATACTAAAATATCTGAAATAATACCCAATAAACTAAGTAATTAAAATATAAGACCTAATGTGAAAAGAGGGTTAGGTGATCCTTAGTTTATTTGTAGGGTTTGTTGACCGTGTCACAAATTGAGACCGGTTGAACGGAGATGGAAGATCATTGCATGAAGCCTAGAAAATGTAGATTTGGCAGTTTTACTAAACTAGGGCATCCGGAGAAGGATATGAGCACCCATGGGTGCCTGGTCTAGATTTTGGGTACCCTAGTCTGCGCATAAATTCTCAAAAACCTCCTCCAAGGTGTTATAAGAGTTTATCACTTGTTCACATTTTTCTTATGTATGTCATTGAATTTTTTCAAATGTCTCTATGAATCCAAAATTAATGAATCACCTGCAAAACCCCAAACAAAGCATCAAACCCTAAAAATGCAAATGAAGGGGTAATATTGTCCTCTACTCCAAAAATGATGGACTTATCACTGAGTGTTGCACTAAATATCGACCCAATGTAGTTATGTGTATGTGCAGAATCAGTGCCATAGGTTTCCCTTGTGTTAATCGCACTTTGTGAGTAAAGAGAAAGTAACTAGATATATAATATAAATAATGTTTGTATGGAAACAATAAAATCCCCTCCTATGAAGTGTGATGAATATGAACCTTCCTTTTCCCTTGTGATGGAGCTAGATGGATGCAAATGGCAATATAGATGCCTTTAATGAATGCAACCTTAAGTGGAGATAGTAGATGCTTAGTGTTTGGTCCCTTATTATGATCACATAACTTTATATTTATATGATTTCTTCACTTGAATTTCTTAATTAACCCCGAAAAGGCTGGCTACCAAAAATATAATATGCTCAAATGGCTAGAAAGGACCCAAAAAGTGTGACCAAAGTACAAAGAGGACAAGGTGGCACCCAAAGGGGGGACGGGGCACTTAAAGACTAGCTGGCCCTGGCCGGGTGTTCGTGTCCGAATGAAAATGCTTGAAAGGTGAAAAGACAGATTGAGCAAGTAAGAGTGGAATATTAAAAGGAGAATCATAAATCAAATAAAAGTGGCCAAAGACATGGGTTGATTAGTACTTTTCTTACTTAGGAATCATGTAAATAGTAGTATGTGATCGAGACTAGATAATTACACAAAGTGCGTGATTTGGTGTCTACACAATGTTAGGTACTCATCTCAATCAATGGGGTTCAATATTCTAGGTTTTATTTCTTCAAATCTAGTAGACAAGGGTTTCCTTTATTTCCCTCACTTTATGTGCATGCAGTTAAAGGGTTTAGTTATTTACTAGAGACAATTCTTCTCAAGGTTTAATTAAAGGGATCTCTTTGCCCACTTTAGTTCAACATATCATCAATTTCCACTTCACATATGATTCTTTTCTCACACTCCTAGAGGAGGAAGAGTCTATTTATAATGCTTTGGAATGTTTGGATACTATTTTTCTAGCTTTTGGTTCCTCCATTCAATGGGAAAAACCCAAGTCTTATCAATTATCCCAGTCTCCTATCACTCACTCGGTTAGAAGGCATGCGGTGGATATGGATTAATTCAAGTGTTCAATTCTTGTTTCTTGCCATTCCCTTTTCCTTTCAGGCCACTTCTATCAAAATATTGGAATATGTGGTTCAAAGGGTTGAGCATAATATTGCCTTTTGAATTACTAAACCTCTTTCTTTGACAATAAGTTTCAAATATTCTCCTCGGTATTAGTTGATACTCATGTTTATTATTCATCTTAATGGACTCCATCTAACGTTGCATATTCCAAACTTGAGAATATGTTATAGGAATGTTTATGGTGTAACTCTCGACTCATTGTCATAAGGAACTCCACATGATTGTTTGGGATATCTATCGTTGGTCTAAAGAAGCTAGGGGCCTTATGTTGTTTTACATCAAAATCCAAGGATGTTATATTTGTGTTAAGTGTTTAATATGTATCCTTGAAGGTAATGAGGCTTGGAAGATTTTACTCGACATTACATTTGTTAAGGATCTCCTTTGGGTAGGCAAGCTTGGAAAGGTCTCAACTTCCAATCCCTTCTTATCTACTCTCTGTTTTAGTTAAAATTGGGGGTACTTTCATTGCCCAAAGCATTTGAAAATCTTGGGAGTTGCTTAAGCCACACCTAATTTGAAGGGGGATGGTTTTAGATTTGGTTTATCTATTAACTCCCACTCTCTCTGGTGGTCTTCTATTCTCACTTTTCATGATGTTCCTCTTGCATTGGCTCCTTGGGTTAAATGTATTAGGCTTTTCAGAAAAGGAATCAAGGTGGTGGGTGATTTATTTAGTAGAAACTTCATATATTGGCTTCCTAGGGCACACTTTCTACTAAAAACAATCTTCAACATCAAGACTCAAAACTAATTCAAAAAATCATTTTGTTACATGTACCGATAAATATGTACAAAAATTTGGCATCACCTCTAGTGTTATGTTGTGGTAGGGCTAGAATCGGACCAATTATATGCCTTTCACCATTACAAGCACCAATAAGGGTACTCCTTAATGTCCCCTTAGTTGGGTGCCCACTTACACTCTTGATCATCACTTGAATATTGCCTCCAAGGATTTTGTTTGGAAACATCGGCCGAGGATTTGGACTATTCTTGTCAAACCCAAAAAGCTCATTGATTGTGGTGTATTTACATTAAGGGCTTTTAGATGGAGATCTTCTCAAGCATATGGGTACTAACCCAACTTTCCTAGTTTTTACCTCAAGCTCAATCGACATGGAAGTGAATTCATTCCTTATTTCGGACCTTTTCTCCAAATTTCTTTACCTAGAAAATGATTCTCTTAGGGAATCGACCTTGTTACTTTCCATTTACAACATTTTTTTGCAAATTTTCAGAAATTATATTGTTTTTCATATTTGGAAAGATATAAATAATGTCATTTTTAATGATGCTCCTATGGAAAAGAAAATTACTAACAAAGTGGTTATTATTTCCACTATGATGCTCCATATTCATAACCATGTCAATAAAGTTTGGGTGGAGGTCAAGGACCTCCGAAATTACTCAACCATTAGGCCTCTACCCCTTGTGTGGTTAGTCACATTCCTCTAGAATCCCCTTCCCATCATCTCTTGTGGCCTCATCTACACCTCTCTCCTCCTCCACCAACAAGACGAGAGAATCACATATGTCACTCTCGGAACTAGAAGATCCCTTCTCCTTGACAACAGATTGTCTCCTTTCTCTCGGTCCCATTCCTCTACTTGTGGCACGGTATTTGGTAAGCTTGGTGATTCTAGTGGTGCTAGTAAGAAGTCCCCTCAGCAAGTAGAATTCCCACAACTAGATATTTTCATTTCTCCCTCTTGGTAGCCTACTAAGGTTCCCGAACAACAAGAATAAAAAAAAAATCAAAAATTGGGTGGGGAGCCCATCCCAGAGACTCAGCTCACCCTAGTTATGGATAGGATGAAAAATCCAATAGACCTCTGTCTCCTCCTTGATCCTCCATAGTTGGAGTTGTGGCCTAGTTTTTGTGCTCATTGTTTTGTTTTCTTTTTATTGATTATCAAACTTTGATACTTGTTTCGATGTAATTTTTCCTCTTTCTCAAGGCCTACCTAGCTCGATGTTTTTGGCATTTTGGGGTGTGAATTTCTCCCCCTGGTTTTAATATGATTACCGTTGTATATCTCTTGTGTGTGTGTGTGTGTGTGTGAGTCTCTCTCTCTCTGTGTGTGTGTGTGTGTGTGTGTAAGCTATATTTTAGGTCTATGTGATCAAATAAGGAAAGTACCTAAAACTCAAAATATGGTAAGGTTTACCAATACTTGTGCATAAGTCACAATATCATGAAAATGAGATTTAAAAGTAGACAAACGCTCCTCCTTTCGCCTAGTGAAGAGACATGTAAGCAAAGACAACTAAATAAGAGATATTAGATAAAATGGGATGACAAACTACTCAAAAAAGACCAATTCTAGGAATCTAAAGGGACTTCCTTAGAGGATGTCAACTCGTTTTGATACAATTAAGTGATTTGATAATAATGATAAGATAAATAAGGTAATGACAAGGATGGAAGCTAGAACTCAAGGTGAAAAGGAAGATCTTGTTCCACTTCATAGGTGGCCTAGGATAAAGTGGTGGAAATTTGGATTGCTTTCAAAGTAGTCATATCGTAGTACATAATTGGTTGTCAAATTTTGTGGAGGAATTAAAGTTATTCCTCAATTTCCTCGATGTTAGGCGTAAATGTAATGGCACACAAAGTAAGCTCATGTATGATATCAAACTGCTCCCACATGAAGGGTTGTTAGACGATCGGGATATCGTATTTTTTTGATTGGGTGAGACTAACCTAGAATAATCATCTACAATAGAGACATACTTGTAATAGATAATTTAAATCTAAGAATACAAATAATGACCGATAAAGATAATTATCTAATAAAAGAAACTAAATGAGAAAAATCACAGGTGATCGAGAAGAATCGCTAGTGATTTAGGGAAATCATGGATGATTCTGTGAAATGATAATGTACCATAAACGAGATATTTGAATTAATTACTTATGCTTGTTTTAATGTATAACTACACTATGAATGATAATAGAAAAAAAAATAACTTGTGAAGTGGAGATGGCCGTAAGAGTGTCCACAGGGGCTAGTTGCGTTGATGAATTTGATTTGATGATCATCTAGAGAGTTTGTTAGAGAATCAGGTGTGCAAGTTTGATGTGTTGCAGCTCTTTAGGGTGGTATAATGTTGTTGTTGGAATTGATTATGACTATAATGATAGGGCTTCACTATTTTCCAAGAGGCACAATCATCCAAAAGGTCTCAAAAGATCCCTCAAACAAGAGTTTGAACTCCTATTTATACTTTTGGGTGATTTTTTAAAATCTTAGGCGATTCGGAAATTTGGGAGAGATCATTTGAAAGTGATTTCAACTACTTCCAATGGGATTTTCATGTGTGGAATGAAGGGGAAATGGTTAGGGAAGAGATTAGGCGAGATTGGGATGTTAGGAGGTTAGGATGGAAAGGGATAAGATAGGTGTAAATATAGTTAGGAGGTTAGAAGGAGGTTATAGTTTATTCGAATGGGTAACTATGAATTATCGTATATAAATAATAATTTTAAAGAGTGGGTTGGGATAGCTTAGGTAGGATTTGAAGTGATAAGTTTTAATAAATTAATTTACATATGTAAGAGAGCGGTAGTGACAAAAACTCGGTGTCTAAATTTTCCCCTTTATCGAGTGGTTTGTGATGACAAACTGCTAGACAAAAAAATGATCCAAGATGGTTTTCTTTACACTTGGATGGGTGATCCCCTCAAACTCGGTGATTGAAAGAATAATGAAAAGAATAACTATTTTTATTGAGTTGATTGGATGGTTTGACATGTGTGTTTCATTTTGAGTTTCCCTATGATGAGGTATAGAAACAAGACTAGTGCTACCATGGAATCAAATGATATGGGAACCTCGTAGACACAAAATTACACACTTGGGTACATTTCTAGGTCCTAATCACATACTACTATTAATATGATTCCTAAGTGAGAAAAATTAGTAGTTGAAATCTATCTTTGGCCTCTTTTCTATCTTTTTTTTTCATCTTCAATCTTAAACCCCACATCCCGATCCGATCTTCATTGATTTATCTTTATGGACTCTGGACACCAAAGCCCGGTTGAATGCTAGTGCCCAAGTTCCCTTGTCCCTCGAGCCCCCGACCTCTTTGTATCTTACTCACCTCTTTTGGGCATCTTGTTTTCTTATGGGTCGGCCTTTTAGTTTTCAATTACGAAATTCAAACAAGGGAATCATATAAATACAAAGTTATGTGACCATAATAAAGGACCAAGCTCTAAGAATCTACTATCACCACCTAAGGTTGCATCCAAAGGAATTATAAGAGCATCAAGGCATCCATCTAGCACTCACTCAAGGGACAAGGGACTACATTTTCTACATACATGCATAGAAAGGAAGTTCATTTTTCCATTCACACATCTATCTACATTGGTACATCTAGTTATTACTTGTTATCAAGTGCATCTTGCACAAGAGATTCCTAGGGCATGATTATATCACACACACACAAGAACTACATGGATTTTGAAATTTAGTGTAGCACTCGATTGTAAGCTCGCTCATTCGAGTGGTGACCGTCAGTGGTCATTTTAACTCCACATTTTCATCTTTATTTTTAAGTAGTTGATGTGTTTTTGGGTTTTGCAAGATATCGCTTTGTTTTACGAAAAGTTACAAGAAAACTCAGTGATAATATAGTGACATATAGGTGACCAAAAGTGAAGGTTAGTGATCACCTTGTGACATAATAAAAACTAGTTTCTGAGCTCCTGTGCAATCACATGCACTCACCAAAGGTCTCTAATGCCTAGGTTCCTCTCGCCCTAGTACAGGCACCCTTGTCCAGGATCATCCGCCAATTTCAAAATTTTATAAGTGTGGTTGCAATAGTCTCCTCCTCATGTTCATTAGTCTTCCAAATACATAAAACTTCTAGATCAAGTGTGAAATCAGCTAATTCTTCTAGTCTCTCTTTCTTGCACCTAGGGTTTCATATGTCTTTAGCTTATTACTTGTTTCAAATCTTTACTTTAGCATTTATTTATCATACGTAACTCTTTAATTAAGGTTTTAGATTTTCTATATTTTTTAAACCATATGGTGAACCCATTACTCTACTCCACCTTCTTTATAGGGTTTTTTTATACCATCACCCGTAGTGGTCATTTTGGGTCTTTTGAGCATATAGAGCTCCCTTCATCTACCCATAGGGTTTCAAATCAATGGTTGAATCGATAACCACTTTGATAACTGTTATCCCAAATTCACCCCTCGAGGTAATTTGGATAACTTGCATAATTTCCTCAAGCTCGAGTAGGCAAGAAATGGTAAAAGGAAAAAAAATCAAGTTTTGAAGGTCCCTTTGGCTCTTTTCTAACCCCCATCCAAGGAAAAATTTAAGGAGTTAGAAAAAATGGAAAAATCAAAAATGGCTTCTTTTAGTGTATTGTGGAAAAATCAGGTATTTTGTCTCGACGATCTGTGGGACATCGGGACATCCGGACCCACATAACCAAAATTCCCGTAGGCGCAGAGGGAATTGGAAAAGTCGATATTCATGGCCCGGATGGTCCACAGGACGATAGGACACGAGTTCGCCGAAAAGGCCGAAATCACCACACTTAGAGAAAATCAAGAAGTCAAGTCGAAATGTCCCATGGTTTGCAGGATAGTTGGGACACTAGGACATGCGGGCTATGAAAGGCCAAAATAGCCGACTACAAAGGAGATGTGGCAAATGCGGAGGTCAACGGCCCTCACGGCCCTGGTCAATTTTGGGACAAGTGGGACACCAAAATCCAATTTGCTCGATTTGTAAAGCTATTCAACCGTGGAGCGAGGTAAAGTGAAGGTTTTTGGCCCAAGGCACATAAGGGACATCCAAGACACCAAGACCTAAAATAGCCGAAATAGCCACATGCAAAGGAAAATTCAATGTTTGACCCTCCCGAACTTCAAACGGCCATAACTTTTGACCCCGAGCTCCAATTTTCATGAAATTTGACTTTCTGGAATGGGCACAATGTCCTCTACACCACAAAAATTGGATTTATTATTTTTAATAAGGGTAGGTATATGAAAATAAAGGAAACATCTTCATCCCTAGTCAATCGATGCTCATTCCCGTTAAATGACATAAATGCCTGGACAAACCCAAAATAGCTTCCCGCACTCAGAAGGCCATAACTTTTGCATTTTTCACAAAAGTGCAAAAATTGGTACCATTGGAATTGTGGTTCCAATCCCGATGCATAGAAATCAAGAAATATAGGATTTAGTGAGTAATCAATGGTGGTTTGTAGAAAACATGCCCGATTCGGATTAATGATTTTATTTAGTAGCTGAGATGCATTAATGAAGCATGGGCTGACATATTTCATCGCTGCAGTTATGGGTCGATAAGATGGGGGACCTTTTCGCAAAACAACATAACATCATTTCACTCCATTTACTACCTCTTGCAAGTTGTTGAAGGATAGATTTCAGGATTTTCATTTTCCCTCTCTCTCTCTCTTCTCAGATTTCTATAAATTGGAGTGTTGGGCTCATTGTAAAGAGAGATAGTTTTGAGTAGCAAAACTCTGTCAAAAACTATTTTGTGAAGCCAATGTGCTGCAGGCCCTTGTAGTGGAATCCTTGCATGGTGATCCAGGCCCTTATTCTATAATAGATTGGATTGTGCATATCAATGAAGCAATAGATACAAGTTTGTGGATACTTCTTCCCTATTGTGTTTGTTTGCATTCTTCTTTCCCTTTCAAACTTATTACAAATATATTGTGTCTACCTTATACTCGTATGGATTCATTCTCATTGTGCATGTATGGAATATTGTTGTGAATGCATTTGTTGGAATGTGGGAACTATTATCACCTCTTCTAGTATGCACTTTGTTTTTTTTTCACACATTGGATACTATTCTCACACCCTCTTTTTTAGTGTATCACCGACTTTAGTGTAGGCTTTGTTTTCATGCACTCTCTCTCCCTGGTCCCTTAGAAGGTTAGATTAGGATTATATAGTTTTTCCAAAGATTACAAGAGATTGTGATAGGTATTTTAGGAGTAAGAACCAGCTTGTGTCTAGAGGTCTATCTCAAGTAGCAAGTCCCATAACTTAGAGGTAACCCATGTTATCTTATCACACTTGTGAGCTCAAGCACACACACTTGTGCAAATCATAGGGTGTTGCGATCCAGATGATAACAATAACTCTCAAAAGGTTTCTCAAAAACATTGAAAAAATTGATGTTGAGTAATCATGTAATGAGGACACCAATGTTGATCAAGAGCAATTAGAGAAGCTTACTAATTTTTGTCAAGATTTGCGTGAAAATCCCACCCATATTCTGCATATTCTCCATGATTTTATGGTTTTAAAACCTCTCAAGATGTTTTTATGCACCTCTTGGTGGTTCTTCCTCGCCTTTCATGACCTCCACTTAAACCCTTCATATTCCCACTTTCAATCCCACTATAACTACTCCCATTGTTCAACCTAATTCTTCTATTGCACAACCTGGATCTTCTTCAAACACTCTTGATTTAACTTATTTGTATCAGGATTTACAAGACTCAAATTTGTCAAATTCAAATGGCTACTTCTCATACATATACATCTCTTGATTCCACTTTACTCCTTTACACTCCTTTCACACATTCCATTTCAACTTATGTACTTCCTCCAAATTTTGTCACCCCAAGCATCCCACCTTCAAAGGCCATGGTGACCCTCAAGAGCATCTCTCGATCATTTCATGTGGCATGTCTAGATTATGCGGAGATGAGCATACTTTACTATCAAATATATTTCCTATAAGTCTCTAGAACTATTTTATGTGTTGGTTTTACGATCTACCGCGTCCATTCAATAACATCCTTTACGCATTTAACGATGCTTTTCTCACACATTTTTCAATAAATATCAATTCTAAGATATCCTATGCTCAACTTGCACAAATCAAAAAAGGATCTAATGAGCATCTTGTGGAATATGTTTTATGATATAAGAAAAACCTAGCTAGGATGACTAATGTGCTCACCGACTCAAAACTTTAAGTTCCATTTGTCCAAATTTTCTTACCACCTTTACAAGAGAGTATCATCTTTGATACATCTCCTTCATTTGATCAACTATGCCATACTCTTAAATTACGTGAAGGAAAACTTATCTCTATGGGAAAACTCAAATATCATGATCAAGCTTCATCATCTTCTAATCAATTTCAAAGAAAATAAACTTTCAAGCCATCTACTAATCACATTGAAGTAAAATCTATTATTGAAATTGTTGCCACTACCGAAAAGATTCAATGGCAACCTCCAAAGAGTGTATTCAAAAAATTGACTTGTTTTCTCGCATAATCTATTACCACATCTTATTATGAGCAATCTTATTAAACTTACTCCTCCACTTAGTCTAGATCCATATTTCCCTAAAGGACAAAGTTATAACAGAAATTATAGATGTGACTATCATAAATGTGTTGGGAATTCTACTGATCGATGCTTCAAAATTAGACATATTATTCAAGATCTCATAGACAATAATGCAAATGAAGCTCCCTGATCCTTCAACATCTACAATGGTTAATGAAAAAAAAAAGATGAAAATATTTAATGATCCTCTCCCTAAGCATGACAAAAAAGATGTTTATTCTTCAACTAATCATACATATCATGTAATGCTTCCACATTCATTGGGCACTCTTTATTTTATAGTTGTTAATAGTGATGCATCTCCATTATTCATTACATTCTCTTCTCATGATTATCATGCAAAAATTTCTTCTGATACATTACTTATTCATGTTTATATTGGACCTCATGCTATCAATAATAAAATTATCATTCCATCAATTCATATGAGTGCGTTCTCTATTACACTTCTTTTCACTATCAACTATCCACTCTCTCATATCTCATATCCCATTCCCAAATACTATGGTTTTTTCAAGTTTCCAGCTATAATTGGGCCTCACAATACATTTGTTTCATTTGTTGTGCCACCTTCAATTAAAGTTTGTAACATGCTCTTGGGTCTTCCTTGACTCCGTGTGCTAAGGCTATCATTTCCATAAATCACTTGTGTCTCAAATTCATTCACAATAAGTAATTTATCACCATCAAAGGTGTCCCTCCATGTACATCATGGTCGCAAAGATCCTCTTGAGGTTTCCATTGCACTAGCTAAAGCATCTAGGTCCCCTAGACCTCTCAAATCTAAGGCACATTCTACACCTAGCTCACCCATTTGCACATGACCTACTCATCCTCATCGGTTTCTAGTCCATCTTCTCATCATAAGTCTCCTTCTCGAGCACCCCTTTCACATAAGAGTTCACATTCATCCTCGCCTCCTCGGTCTTCTTCAAATAGGTGTTCATCACCTCCTAGGTCTACTTCATATATGTTATCATCACCTCCTAGGTCATCTTAATATAGGTTCATATCCCCTCCTCGGTCTTCTTCATATAAGTTCTTATCACCTCCTCAATCTCCTTCACATAGTTCATCACCTCCTTGTCTTCCATTACATATACATCATATATCACTGGTCAAGAGCATGTTCACATGACTTTATCTTTGCAAGGATTGGGTGGACAACCCTTACCCTTCACTTTTTTTGATATTTTACTCATCATCATGCACTTGGGGCATCTTACATATTTCTTCCCCTCCCCTCTTAACATTATCGGTGTCTTGCATTTATACTATTACGCTCTATGATTCACATCTATTTTTTCTCATGCATCTTACACAACTTGATAGTCAACTTGTATCAGCATTAGCCTATGATGCATTATTGTACTAAGGTTCAAACTTGACTATTGATGGCATACTACATCGATGAACTTCACATCATTCACACTACATGTTTCAAACTCTGCGCATTCACGAGACATATTTTTAGCATCACATTCTCACACAAAGACACTACCCTATGACACACACTAGTTCCAAGGTTCATACTCAACTATTGAGGATCCAGATCTGAAATGAACCTCATCTCTTCTACACTTTATGCTCTATCCTTTGCTGATCTATCTTTCTAACGCACATAATTCAAACCATTTCTCAATGACACACTCTTGTTTAATGGTTCATTCTTATTTGTTGAGTGGTATTTTATAAATGAACCTCCTTTCATACTCATACACATTCCTCGGGGCACTATTAAGCCAACATTATCTTAGTCAATCCATCCTATAACAGAAAATATGTAGTTTTGCATGAGTCAAACTAAAATTGATCCCTCATATCTAATTTAATCAATTATGTATACTAAGTATACTTGTGGTTCCCTTATTTATTCAAGGGCATTCAAGTGTTATTATCTAAAGTGTATATTGGGCATCTATTACCAATAACCCATATGATATCCTACATCTTTAAGTCTAGGTGAAATCATGACAATGTAATCAACAACTTACGTTACTTTGGCCAAAGTTTTGAGTCATGTATGCCATGCTCAATTCCATGACGACATAATCATCATTTGGAATATGTATTTCACCATACACTTGAAAAATATTATCTAGATTAGGACTAATTTGATTTACATCAATCACTTTTAAGTTGTGTACTAGGTACTAATTTGTGACAACATGCATGGGCAAGTGTTGATATGTTAGCTTAGGATGACCAAGGGGAAGTAAGTGTCTCCAAAATGACTTATGTCATTCTTGGGTCTTCTTCCCTTCCCATATTCATCATAAGATGACATCGGTACTTAACCATATTGCTATTATCCAAATTCATACCTATCACGTACTTGAATCCATGGCTTTACAATAGTTACGTTAGAGGAGCTTGATGAAGTATCACATCATAGTAGCTGCTCCCTATAGTCCAAGTAATGACATACACCATTAAATGGGTACTAAAAAGTAACGGTTATGATGAGATAGTGCCATCAGTTCCACTAAACGGTACATCGTATCTTAACAAGTTTAATTAGTTTAATTAATTCCCAACTTGCTAATCTTTTCTAACCATCATTACTCTAAACAAGGTAGGTTTTGTACCTAATGCTCTAACAAGAGTTCATATTTTTATTTACTTAATTAGATATTTTACAAGGTGGCTTTATTAATTACATGTTGCAGATATAAATCTGCATAATGTATTATCCCTTAATCATACTCTGATCCTTAATTAAGTAAACATAGCTCAATATAATAATCTTCTTATTAAATTAAATTCATAATAGGGGCAACAATCAAAATGTTAATGTATATGTTATGTCCATCCAATAATAAATTATGTTTGGCATATAAATATATCATTCATATATGTGTGTTTATGAAGTTCCTTGATAGGCT
Organism: Taxus wallichiana var. yunnanensis; assembly: GCA_018340775.1. Lineage (NCBI taxonomy): Eukaryota > Viridiplantae > Streptophyta > Pinopsida > Cupressales > Taxaceae > Taxus > Taxus wallichiana. Next base: position 412,939,321 of record CM031237.1, on the reverse strand, counting down.
TTAGTCACTATTTTAATTGATTTCACAAACCGTCATACATATCCCTTTATATAACATCAATACAATATTCTTATTTTATGCTAGGTATGTAAATCATTCATACTTGTACCTATACATTATAATCTGGTAACTCAAGTTCAAATCATACATGTACTTAGTAAATAAACTTAATTTCCACATCAATACAATTTATTCCACTTTGAATACATAAAATCCTTTTTATTTATTCTCTTTGAAATGAGATAAAACAGAATTTCCCTAAGACAAAATAAGTCTTACAACTTTCCCTTATAAAATTGATACAATAAATAGGCTAACTAGCCTTTTATTAATCAAACAATATAAGAGTACTTCAATTAATGATGAATACAATCAAGTGAAATAAATTCAGCTTTCTTCAGTCAATAGAACAAATGCAAAATTTTAAACTTCATCCTTCTTTCATCTTTCAAGTAGTCCATCTACAAAATTGTTAGCAACTATCAATTCATAAGAACTGGCATGATAAGATCTAAATCTCTTAAATAACTTACACTATCTAGTATTTTCATAAAATAAATACCGCATTAAGTTAAAATCACATAATGGACCAAAAGGAGCACATATCATTTTTGAACATTTCCAAAAGCACTTCACACATACATTAAGGTTTACTTCATTTGATATGATAACTTAAATATAACATTCAAGTATATATTTATATATGTTCAATAAGGTCATTCACCTATTATCATCTATAGGATTAATTATACTTTAGTAAAATTATTCATAAGGTTTTTAATAACTGTGATATATACTTCCATATCATGAGTATGATTCAGTAGTACTTATTACTATCAACTAGTTACTAGTATTATATAATATTTCAATCAATATTTAAACACAAGGAAAATGATACTTGCTCCACAAGCTACCAAAGTACTAAATAATACTCATGTATTAAAGCTTATACAATTGTCACTACCTTTATCTATCATTATGGATTCTAACTAGTAAACCTTATTTCACATTAAATGAATATCACTATAAGAGTTAATAGAGGACACCCTTTCATTTAACATTATCTCCTAGTTGTGGGAGAGCTAAACCTCACATACTAATGAAACATAAGTAAATAATTTTAACTAGAAAATCCATGATCATTCAAGAATCAAAGAAAACATGGTTTCATAACTAGTAATCTTCAAATCCTCAAAGGAACGTAACATATACTTCATGACAACACCCAAGTAGTGAATATCGCAGTTTATTAAAACACAGGTATATATTTTTACCTTAATATTCACAAAGGTATAAGTGACAAAGTCACCATTAGGATATTACATAATCATTATAGCATAGAGATACCTTAATACTTTTCCATATTGGTTAATACAAATATAAACCTTGGGATAGATCACATACCAAACCAAGTGAGACTTAAATGACTTGAAGAGGTAAGATTTCATCTTTTAACTATCATTCATATCCATTAAATGGGTACAAAACTCATGGAGGTTGTGAGAGATAGAGTTCAAGAGTAATAAATTGCTATGATTTCATGGTATCTAATAAATAACACCCCAACCCCTCCTGTTATCAAACCATACTATTACATCAATCTAGAATGACCAAAAATCCATATCATGATATTTCCTAGGTCAAGAACCAAGGGTTTCAAAAATTGGTAATACAATATGGTAGCCTAGTAACACAAAAGGAAACCCATAATAGACTTAGGTTTATGTTAAAGAAACCCCACATAATTATATCTCAGAGAGGATAAATATACATTCAATATCCAAAGTATTAATACATATACCTATTCGTAGGTATCTCCCACTACCCTAAGGCATCATATATTAAATATCAAAATGCCATAATTCCATATATTTTCATAAGGAATGATAATATGAAACTCATTTTATATAATAAAACCCATTATCATAGATCATCATACCATAAAATACATATATTATAACCCTTCTATACATTTAACAATGTAACTTGTTTAGATCAAATTCACCTCCAAGTATTACTTCATACCCAGATCTAAATATTATAGACAAACACAAAGTAAAACAATTTCGAGCCAAACAACAAAAATTTTGACCTCAAAACATCAATAAAACTTAGAGTAGGATTTCATTTATGGAAATATTATATAGAGTGAGTTATTAAGAAGAGTTAGAGACTACATTCCTGGTAGAGATCCTTTTCTTTCCTTCTATTTCTCCTCTATAAGCTTGAATGAAATGTAACTCCATAGAGAATCCAAATTAATTCCACAAAAAACCCCAAATCCTCAAACTTCCATTCTCTTTATTTATTGATCAAAGATAATAATATCTTATATATTTTCTCTCACCCTAATAGAGAAATATACATAGTTAAATATAAATTGAACATCAAAATAGGAAGAAACAATAACATGCAAAGCCTATATGCCAAAATAAAAAAACAATAAAAATGAAACACTAAATTTCTTTTCCCCACAAAACCGCTATGCATTCTCCAAAGCGGTGATGGTATTTTGAGAAATTTAATTCACAAGAGGATTTTCCTCCTTTCCCACCATCCACTTCCACTTTTAATTTTAGTGGAGTTCAAAATAGTCCAAAAATAACCACTTACTTTGTCATGCTAGTTATCCATGACCTCCAAATTTATCGAGGTTTCCACTAAATTTAATGAGGGGATTTTTAATTTCCATTAGATTGTAGAGTACATGTATAGGAGGAATTAGTTTCATAATATCACCCCCATCCCAATCCTAAGCCATGTTTAACATGATATCAGCCCAATGATAAAATCCTTAGGTGAGATTTTTTTAATAATTTGAACCCAACATAGTCACACATAGTTAGGTCCCATTCAACATAGGTATGCCAAGGCTTACAATCCTTCATGAATTTGAATAACAATTTAAACCTTAGATCAATGAAGATTATGTTCCCAACATTGTTTTCTCCTTAGGTATTTGGCTAGGACTTTATAATTTTAATCACAAGAAAATTAAGTTCATACTGGCAAATACATAGGTCCCTTTTGCATGCATATATGGCGAGGATCAGTTGGTATAAATAAAATCCTTCATGAATGAATAAATATAAACCATAGCTTGGATTTAGGTTAGGTTTTATTATCAAATTAGGCATGTCAATATAATAACCTTAAGGCCTTAGAAAAGTTAAGAAAGCCTTAAACACTACAGTCCACATCATCATCATCATCATGAATCAGGGTAATAGCCTGGGTCATTTCAAATTGATCTAGGTATTATTTTGAAGCATCATATTTATATAATAATCTAATAGATCTCACAAAAATTAGACCTGGACCTTATCTCACTAAGGCCGTGCTTTATTAAAATAGTAATAATTAAAGAGCTTAACCTTATAAATGTTATTACTTTCTCGCTCAAGAACCCGGATCACTTTATCCAAGTGACAAAGTTACTAAGATTATCAAAATGATCAACAAACAAAAGGTAAGCATAACAAAATTCTATCCTAGTTATTTAACAACATAAAATTAAGTACAGATTTTGTCGATCAAGATATGCAAGTATGTCGGATCAACATAAGTAAAATATTAATGTCCAGGAAAAATTCTCATACAGTCCCAACAAGGATAATCAAGAAGAATGTAAATTCACTATAAATGTATGTCAACCAACACAAAAATCAAAGCACAACTGATAAAACAATAGGGGTATTACATACCTCCCCTTAAAAGCATCATCATCTTGATGATTCACTTTTAATCAAAACAAATTCTAAGTAAACAGGTAATAGATTACTTATTCAATCCTCAAATATCCAAACATTATAATAGATACTTATTTAATCCTCCAACATCCAAAAATTATAGTATGAACTTTCCAAGTTTCCGAATTTCATAACATGGTCATATTGGTTGTAAAAATACTTATTCAAGTTTTTTCTTGAAAATAACAAACTTAAAAATAGTTTTTCAATCAAATATTCATAAAATATCAAGTCATAGAAAATGTATATTTTTTCTAAAACAGATGTGGAAAAGTAGTTTTTATGTCTTCCAATTCTCCCAGGTTACACTTTCTTCATTAAACATGGTCCCATTAGAAATTGCATTAATCATTTACAATTGTGAACTGGAACTTGTAGTTTACAAATTTCAACCTCGATTACCCCTGAAGTCTTGGACTGCTGCCGCAAAGAATTCCAGTTTAACACATGCGACAAATCTGAAACATAATTTTTAAGAAAGGAAATATAAAAAATCATCACATCCAGGCCAATGTGGGAGGAAATGTTAATCGATAAGCTACATGGCTGATCACTTCAACTATTTCAAATGGTCCCACATAATGAGGTGAAAACTTGGCTGATTTGCCAAAATGAAATAGAGCTCTTTTTAGGCTTGACTCTTAGAAATACTTTTCACCAAGTTCAAATTCCTATCAACTCTTTTCAGATATGTATAAATTTTCTACCTATCAACAACTTCCTTTAATCATTCCCGGATTAACTTTACTTGTTGTTCCATTTCAATAAGCATGTCTCAGGTCCTATTACCTCTATATCTTCTATGTTGTCCCAGCTAATAGGTGTTCTACACTTTCATCTCCATATAAAGCTTCAAAGGTGTCATTTTTAGAGAGGAATGATATGTATTATTATACACAAATTCACCAAGGAAGGTACTCTTCCCACTTGTACTACTGATCCATGTAGTACATCCTAAACATGTCTTCCATTATTTGATTTACTCTTTTAGTCTACCCATCTTTTTGATGGTATGTAGAGATGAAATTCAATTTTGTTCCTAAGGCTGCATTTAGAGTTTTCCAAAAATGTGAATTCATTCTTGGGTCTCTATCATAAATGATTAGCTCAGGTACACCGTGTAGTCTGAAAAAAATTTCATGCACAAATATTTTTGCAAGAACAGGTGAATCATCTTTTAGATTCCTTGGAATAAAATGAGATACTTTTGTTAATTTATCAACTACAACAAAATAATAGTCATGTTTTTTTTTAGAAATTGGTAGACCCTTGAACAAAATCCATGCTTATCACTTACATTTATAATTTGGAATGCTATGAGGGTACAAAATCTAGAGAGGTGCATATGTTTAGCCTTAACATGCTAACATTCTAAGCAATGTGACACATAGTCAATTATATCCTTCTTCATCCCTTTCCAAAAATATTGTTGTTTTACATCAGCAAGCATTTTTTCACTCTGGGATGTCCAAAGTAAGGTGCATTATGAAATTTAGTCATCACTTTCTTCCTTAACTCATTTCCCACACACCTAATTTTCATACCTTAGATTCCTTTGCTTTCGAATCTTAATCCTTTATATCTTATCATTGGAATCATGTAATAAGTGTTGTTTTGACTTATTGATAATATGGATTGTTATCATTTCTTTCTTTACCTCATCTCTAAACTGAGTTCTCAAGGTTACAAGGGTGAAAATGTGCTTCCTATGACTTAGTGCATCTGCCACTCTATTTTATTTACCTTTAATATAACTGATATCAAAATCATATTGAGACAAAAATTCTAACCATCTTCATTCCTAACATTCGATTTGGTTGTGTGAAGATGTATTTCAGCCAAGGTGGTCTATTTTCAACTCAAAGGACTTCCCTAAAAGATAATGTCTCCAAACTTGTAGTGTGTGTAATGGAAACAAGATCCAAGTCATGGGGAGCATAGTTCAGCTCATGTAACTTGAGATTTCTACTTTCATATGCTATTACATGATCATTTTGCAATAATATGCCTCCTAATCCATCTCTGAAGCATCCGTTACAATTGTAAAGCTCCCATTTGGATCTGAAAATGATAAAACAGGTGCAGTAGTTAACTTTTATTTTAATATTTTAAATGCAATCTCACATTTATCATTCCAAAAAAAAATTTATCTTTCTTTTGCGTAAAGAATTGATTGGGCAGCAATAATCTTTAAGTCTTTTACAAAATTTCTATAGTACCCAACAAGTCCCATGAAGCTTATAACTTCATGCACATTTTTGTTGGTGAATCAATTATGGTTACTATATTTGATGGATCAATAAATTCCATCTTTGATTGATCACATGGCCTAAAATTCCATACTTTAGCTCACAAAATGAACATTTTGACAACTTTCCATAAAGTTTTCTTTTCCTTAAGACCTCAAGTACAATCCTTAGATGTTCATTATGTTCCTCAACACTTTTTGAATAGATAAGAATATCATCCAAGAATACAAAACAAATTGTCCAAGTATTCTTGAAATATATTGTTCATCAAATTCATAAAAGTGGCAAGTGCATTAGTTAAACCGAAAGGTAATACAAGTGAACTCATAGTGCCCATATCTCATCCTAAAGGTTATTTTATGTATGTCTTCTTATTTTATTCACAACTAATGGTACCCAAACCACATATTGATCTTAGAGTAAATCGATGCACCACGCATTTGGTCAAATAGATCATCAATCCTTGGAAGAGGGTACCTATTCTTAATTGTTGATTTTTCAACATTTTGTAGTCAATACATAATCTAAGTGTTCCATATTTCTTTTGACAAATATAACGGTGCACCCCAAGGTAAGACACTCAATCTTATCAATTCCTTTGATAAATTTCATATAATTGTACCTTAAGTTCAACTAGTTCTGTATTATTCATGTGGTAAGGTGCCTTAGAGATGGGTTATGTTCTAGGCTTGATGTCAATAGTGAACTCAAATTTCTCTTTTTGGTGGAAGACCGGGTAGTTCTTCTAGAAATACATGATTGTAGTCTTGTAATAGTGGATTATTTTCCATAAAATTACTACCCTCTTTAGATAATTCTAAAATTTTTATAGAAAAGAGCATGCAACCTTTATTTTTAGCTTTTTTGAGTTACATGACTTATATTTTTCTAGTTGTAATCTCTCTTTTTACACCTTGAATGTTTTTGGTTTCTACATATCATCTAAACATTTGATGTGTTTTCCATAACAATCTACATTTTCCTTATGTTCGACTATAGCCAATTTACACCTATAATATCATAAGAACCTAAAGGTGTAACATACAAGTCTACCTATATAGTAAAACTCAGCAATTATAAGGTTGTTCTAATTAAGCATTGATAAACTCGTATGAACAATAGCGTTCACATATTGGATAGTCCATGAAATTTTCATATAACCATATTTTCATTTCAATTTATATGCTAATTTACTAGAAATGAAACATTCAGTAGCACCAATATCAAACAAAATAGTCATAGGTATTCTAAACAACTTACCTAGCACTTCAATATGTGTAGCTTTCTTTTCAACTTGTGTATCACCTACATTAGCATGTATCTTATGATGGTGATTATTGTCATATTTCCTCTTAAGGAAGTAACTTTCATAATGATCTTTAGTGCGCAGATAACAACCCCCAATAGGTCCTTTCCTTGGTTCATCAACACTAGAATTTTCCTCCATAATTTCTATTTCATTAATGTATGTGTTACTGAAATAAGATGTTGTTAAGTATAGTTAGTAGTGAGTGTACTCCAGAAGATAACATACGCTACAAGATGGCACCGCCAATAAAGTATAGTATGGTAACAATAAAGTACAATAGAAATGTTGTGGTAAGAACTAAATATTTGTCGTAATTGGTCCCGTAATGTTAAAATGTCAAAGTTAGGGTAAATGAATAAGTAGGGTCTACATGCTTTAGAATTATAAATATTATATTTGTAATAATGACAAAGAGTGATGTCATAAATATTTTGCATAATTAATTTGTATAAATCTAGAAAGGTAGAACTCATGTCAAATGATAAGGTTTATCATATCTTAGAAGATAAGCTTACATGTAAAGATAATAGTTTAGGAATGGAATATGATTAGTCAAGAGAATTCCTATCTTATCTTAGAGATAGGATGGATAATCTTGAAAGTTCTATAAATAGAGGCCACCCCCTCATTTAGCGTGGAACAAAGTTGTAATAATTATTATATGAATAAATAAATCATTGTAAAGGTGTGTTAAGGAAGCCATAAAAATGTGTAACTATGAAGTTTCTCTCACAGTTATTGTCGGAAGGCAAGTGGAGTTCGTAACACTTGGAGTAATTCACGGGTGAGATTATATCAATATCATATTAATAATATAATTTACATTTTTATTTCAGATCTGTCATCATTCCTTTATATTATAGACTATGGTATTCTTATGTTATGTTTGTTACTTATGTTTTCATATTACTACCACCAAACCAAAATTTCTGTATTACTAAATAATCATAAAGCACGAGGAATTCTCGGTAAATATTATCATAGTGTTGGATTTGAGTTTACATTTTAGTTCCGTTTAGGACCATTCTTCGTTGGTAGATTTTCGGAGAGATATTCCCACTTAGTCGAAATCATTTGGAGGGTAACCTTGTTTTTACTATGCATAGTATTTACCATGGTAAAGTCACTTTTACCATGCATATTATTTACCACAAGAAAGTCACTTTTACCATGTATAGTATTTACCACAATAATTTCATTTTTACCATGAATAGTATTTACCGAATAAGTCAAGTTTTATCATAGTAAATGTAAGTTTACCATGGTCATTCCTATTTTATTTGCCGAAAGGTGTAAAGTCATTTTCTATTGTAGTGATTCTAATTATTTGTGCACATATGTCTTACTGATTGTACTTGTGGGTTGATATTTCACTGTGGTTACTTTTGAAAATGGGAAAAAATCGTGTTTTATCAGCCCAATCTAATGAAGATGTTCCCTCTTTCATTCAGAATTTAAATGATCTTGCATTTGTAATGGACTCATAAGAAGGGAACAATAGAATGAGTCTTTTCATATCTTTTTGGATGGTTCAGCCCTTAGGTGGTTTGAAACACTAGGTGATAATGTTAAAAACTCATGGGATTTATGAACTGAAAGTTTTCTTGAAGAATTTGGTGAACAAAAAAGTATGCAAGTCTCATGATCGAGATCACAAAGCTATCCCAAGGAGAGAAGGAGAAGATAAGGGATTATTAAGGAGGAAGATTGATGCCCAGATCCAAAAGGAAGGATTAGTGGATGGGTTGATGAATGGAGTGGATAATCTCCTTTGTAAGCACTTCATTCTTGAAATGAAGCCGGAGATCGAGAATAATGAGTGAAGTATGACCGCTCGGACCCTCAAACAAGAAAAGGAGATTACAAGAAGGCAAGAAGAAAGAATAGAAGAGGATCCCAAAGAAACTGTTGCTAAGGTGGAGCCTACACCAACACCTTTGGTCCAGATGCCACAACCACTCTCGGTGAGCAAAAATCTTCCCTCTAGTACATCTACTGAGTATGAGGATATCCTTAGGAAAATGGGTCAATTAACTATTAATCTTCTTCAAGGAAAGGAATTTAGTTCCCAAAGTTCCCAAGGAGATTCAGGTCCAAAAATAAATATATCTAAATTTAAATGTTATGGTTGTTATAAAAATGGTGATTATAAGTATAATTGTCTAGATAAGGCCTCTACATTTGGTATAAAAGATAATGATAAAAAAATCACCTTTGAATTCTTTTGATGTGGTAGATAGGAGTATAAATAATGAAGTAGATGTGTTTGTGAAAAAAGAAAGAAAGAAAAAGATAACCAAGATGGAAATTATCCTAAGAATATGAAAGGAGAAACTAGTAAGAAACATAAGAGAAGAAAGTTGGGTGTGAAAGATTTTTGATTTCACAGGGGCAAGGACCATACTCCATCTTAGAAGATCTATCCAAGCATCCTACAAATATTACATATGGAAAACTTCTTTCTATGTCTTCTGAGAAGAGGAGAGAGCTGCAAAGTGGAATCAATGCTCGACGAAGGAAGGAGGTTGAGGTCCTTGTTTTAGAAGTAGAGGTGGATCCCTACACTCCACAAGATGAGGTATTATGTAATGGTATTTCAATTCATATGTCTTAGCAGATGCAGTGTTGTAGTTAATGTAATGACTCGAGTCTATAATGAATATATTGGGTTTAAAAATTGATCACCCTCAACACTTATGTTAAAGTCATTAAATAAGGGGAAAACTAAAGTAGAAGGTGTTGTTTCAAATGTGGCAATATCTATTATGGGTGTTGTATGTGTGGTATACTTTCGGGTAATGAATAATGGAACTATTGTGTACTCAATGTTCTTTGGAAGGCCATGGCTAAGGATATTTCATGCAATAAACTACTGGAATGAAGGCTTCATGACACTTGGACATGGCAGAGAGGTGAAGATAAATGTGATCCCTCAACATCATATGTCGGGACTGTGGATTCAAGTGATGAAATCGATGATTAGACATCCACCGATTACTCTAGTTCAAGTGAAGTGGACATAGAAGATGTAGAAAGTGAGGTGGATGTGTCAGTCATGGATATCCTTCAAATCACATCGACTCATGAACCCATAAAATTATCTCGAAGAAGAAATTGATGATTATCTCAAACAAATAGAAATTGTTGATGTTGTGATGGAAATTGAGAAGGAAGCCTACCTCGACTTTTTAGAAGGTACATGCACTTATTCACTTTTGATTACAAGGAACTTCACCAAGTAAGTTAGGTAGAACATTCTATTGAGTTGGTAGATCATGCTAAGCCAATAAAATAAATTCCATATAGAATGAATCCTATTTTTCCAAGACAGTGAAAGAAGAAATAGATAAGTTGCTTAATGCAGGATTCATATTTGTTGTGAGAGAATTCAAAATGGGTTTCTCCCATTATGATCTCATTAAAAATAATGGGAAGCTACACATTTGTGTTGATTATAGGAATCCCATCAAGGCAAACAAAGAAGGATTATTACCCTCTTCCATTCTCAGACCAAATCTTAAATGAAGTAGCTAGCCACAAGTGTTATAGTTTTGTAGATGGTTATGCAAGTACAACCAAGTTCGTATATTAGAGAAATATCAACTCAATACTACGTTCACCACTCCTTGGGAATGTTTTCTTATAGAGTTATGTCATTGGGTTGTGTAATGCTTCAATAACATTCCAATTGCTAATGAATAGGTTTTTGAACCTTATATTGGAAGCTTCATCGAGTGTTCTTGGATGATTTTTTGCATCTAGGGAGTAAAATGGACCACCTGCACCAAATGGAGACAACATTTAAAAGGGTAGATGAAGAAAAATCCTCACTAAATCCTATAAAGTGTTTCTTTGGATGTTCTAAAGGTGTCTTGTTAGGACATGTTGTGTCTAGAGATGGTATTGGTACCGATCCTGATAAAGTTTCAAAAATAAAGGAGTTACCATTTCCTATGAATAGAAGTAAGTTGAGATCATTTTTAGGCCATGTGGGTTACTATAGAAGGTTCATCAAGAATTTATCAAAGATTTCACAACCGCTAACCCATTTCTTGAAGAAGGATGCTACTTATGAGCTAGGAAAGAAAGCACATGAAGCTTTTGAACAACTGAAGGAAGCTTTGGTGTCTTCACTTGTTTTAAAGAATCCAGACTGGAGTAGGCCATTCATTGTATACAATGATGCTTCGGATGTAGCAATAGGAGTACCTTGAGCCAAAAGGAAGAAAATGGGAATGATCATCTCGATTTATTTTGGGAGTAAACAAATGAGTAATTTTGAAATAAATTATCTTGAATCTGAAAAATAGGCTCTAGCTATCATTTTTCTTAAAAGAAGTTTAGAAATTACTTGTTAGGGCAAAAATTTATAGTTGTAATAGATCATCGGCTCTAAAATATATTGTGAATAATCCTAACCCATCGAGAAGGATAGCAAGGTGGATAATTTTACCACAAGAATTTGAATTAGATATTATAGATAGGCCAAGAAAGAGGCATGTCAATGCAAATGCACTATGTCTAACCTATGATGGTTTGGGTTCATCTTGTGATGATGATGATTTCCTAGATGCAACATTATTATCCCTTGACACAATCCCTAGTGAATACATAGATTTTGGAATTATCTGAATAATTTCAAGTTTCTGATGGTGTTAATGCAAATACTTAGATGAAGATTACTCAAGCAAGTCATCCATATTTCATTCTGCATGGAGTCTTATTTTGGATAGGGTCCGATGGACAAGACAAGAGAGGCAATTGGATGTGCTCAAGAAAGGATTTAATTGAAGAATTCCACAATGGTACATGTGTGGACACTTATCTGGACAACTTACAAAGCAAGAAGGATCTTAGATGTAGGTTATCACCGCCAACTCTATTTAGAGATTGTTATAATTATTGTAAGACATGTTATATTTGTCAATCACATGGGAATTGTAAGACTTCATCAACTCCATTATGTCATATTCTTCCACTTGGTTCCTTTGAAAAGTGGGGAATAGATATTGGAGATCCACTCCCAACTACTCCATGCCAAAATAAGTATATTGTAGTTTGCCACTTTGATTATTTAACCAAGTGGGTTGAAGCTAGACCCTTAAAAACAACTTCCATGGATGAAGTGGCAAGGTTCATGTATGAACACATTATCACCAGATTTGGTTGTCCATTAGAGATTGTAATAGATTAAGGAAGCCACTTTATTAATGAGGTAGTAAAATCTACGTAAACAAGTTTTCTATTAAGCATAGGAAGGCAACAACTTACAAGTCAAGCACAAATGGACAGATAGAGCGAAAAATTATGTATTGTGCTAAATCATAGTAAAAAAATGTAGCTTTACAAATGCATAAGTGGGATAAAAGGATTCATGTAGCATTATGGGCATATAGGGCAACATCAATGTTAACAATAAGATAGTCGCCATTTCAGTTGGCTTATGGTATTGATCCAGTTCTTCCTATTGAATTTGATATACCCACCGTGAGAGTTATGAAAAATGAAAGGATAGATGAAAGTGATTCAAGAAGAGAAAGGTTGGTACATCTTCATTTGTTAGTGGAAATGAGGAAACAGTGAAGGATACAAGTTATAAGAAGATGATGAAGCGGAAGGAGTACTTTGATGAAAATATCCTCCGTCTTCATTTCAAGTGAATGATTGGTCCCAATACAAGAAAAAAAGGCATAAAAACTTCATCCAAAATGATGGGACCCTACATAATAGTAATTTGTGCATGAAAATGGTATATATCGATTGGAGGAATTGGATGGTACTCCCATTATGAAATGGGTTAACCACGATAAGTTAAATATTTTCCAAGCAGCAACTTTAAAATGTCCATAATAGTATACTCCGAGGACGGAGTAGAAACTAGGGAGGGGGAAGATGTCAACACTAGAATTTTCCTCCATAATTTCTATTTCATTAATGTATGTATTATGAATAAGGTGTTGTTAAGTATAGTTAGTAGTAGCATCCACTAGAAGATAACAACATTGTTAGTACGGCACCACCAATAAAGTATAGTACGGTAATAGTCAAAGTACAATAGGAATGTTGTGGTAAAAAGTAAATATTTTTTGTAAGTGGTCCCGGTAATGTTAAAATGTCAAAGTTATGGTAAGTGGATAAGTAGGGTCTACATGATTTAGAATTAGAAATATTATATTTGTAATAATGATAAGGAGTGATGTCATAAATATTTTTTATATTTAATTTGTATAAAATCTAGAAAGGTGGAACCCATGTCAAATGATAAGGTTTATCTTATCTTAGAAGATAAGCCTACATGTAAAGATAAGAGTTTAGGCATGGAATATGATTAGCCGGAAGATATTTCCTATCCTATATTAGAGATAGGGTGGATAAGCCTGAAAGTTCTATAAATAGAGAGGCCAACCCCCTCATTTAGCATGGAATAAAGTTGTAATAATTATTATATGAATAAAGAATTCGTTGTAAAGGTGTGTTAAGGAAACCATCAAAATGTGTAACTATGAAGTTTCTCCCAGAGTTACTATCAAAAGGCAAGTGGATTTGGTAACACTTGAGTACGGTATCATGTATGTAAATAATATAATTTACATTTGTATTTCAGATCTTTCATCATTCCTTTATATTATAGTATGGTATTCTTGTGTTATGTCTATTACTAGTTTTTCGGATTACTACCACCAACCCAAAATTTGTGCATTACCGAAATAATCATAGCTCTAGGAGTTCCCTGGTAAAATATTATCATAGTGTCGATTGGTGTTGATAGTTTAAACTCATTCTCAATTCTGAAATTACTAGTTTTCCCATTATTGTTTTTCTCTCGCCCATTGTTTCGAAATTTGCAACAGTTTATTTTCCCATTACAAGTCCCAACTCTATTTTTGCTCCCAAAATTCTTCCAACCCACTTTCCTAGGTGCAAGAGGTGAGGGAGAGTTAGAAACTTTCTTACGTTTTTCCTCCTTATGTGCAAATATTGCTTTCAATTTCTGCTCTTGCCTTATGGATTTTTCAAATACCCCTTCCATAGTTGATGGACTATGTACATCAACTTCTCCACCAATGACCGGGTTTAACCCCATTATGAATTTACGTATGTGGAACTTTTCATCCGCTTGATATGGCACATACTTGAGAAGTTTTGTAAACTTCTCCCAATACTTAGGAACAAGTCATCTTTTGTTGTGTTAGAGTATGAAATTCAAACATTTTCTAATCATAGTAAAGTTGCAGCTGAAACTCTACCTAAAGTAGGCCTTAAACTAGTCCCAAGTGATGCTAGCTTCATCAACATTCAGCTCAACCTTGCGGTTGTCCCACCAGGAGGACGCTTCGTGGGAAAGCTGGTAAGCTCCCCATACTACTTTTGTTTCTTCAGAAAAATTCATAATGGAAAAGTAATTTTCCATTTCATTGAGTCAATTCTCGCTTTCATCCCCACAAAGGTGGTACCATCAAATTTAGGTGGACTTATTCTTTTTATATCATTAGTGAGTTCAGATGTTAATGTTGCCTTCTTATTTTTAGGATGATTTGGTGCATTTGCATTAGCATTTACATTTTTTTTGTTTACAATGGCACTTTCTTGCATTATTACTTACTACGTTATTGTTGTTACCAGCATCGTGACCTTCAATGTTTATGCTACTTCCAGCATTTCGGTGTCCCAAAGACTGTTCACTTTCAAATTCTTTGTTATTTCCCCCAACTTGTTGTTCAAGTCTAGTAATTTGATTCCTTATGTCCCGAAGAACAGCAAGGATCTCATCTAGCTTTTGTGTTATAGCTACTTCACCAACCGAGGCTGGTTATTATCAGACATGTCCCCTTGTTCTAACCATTTTCTATTAATCAAAAAGTAAGTCTTTGTCAGTGATGGACTTAATAGGTCCAAGAGCTACAACCTTCAGCTCTGATACCAAAATGGTACATCATCATTTTAAGACTTCAATATAAGGGAATTTTTTAATCATAATGTTACACTATTCTAAGTTCACATAATTTAGAACCAACATTATCTTAGTCTATCCACCCTATAACAATAAACCATATGTAGTTGTATGATTGATTAACACCAATCCTCATATCTAATTTAATCAATTATGTATACTAAGTATATGTATGGTTCCCTTATTTATTGAAGGGCATTCAAGTGTTGCTCTCTAAAGTGTATATACGGGCATCTGCAACTGGTTAACCCATCGATATTCTACATCTTTAAGTCTAGGTGTGAAATCATGAAAGGGCAATCAGCGACTTATGTTACTTTGGCCAAATTTTTGAGTCATTCATGCCATGCTCAATTCCGTGATTCGCATAATTGTCATTTGGAATATGTCTTTCACCATACACTCAAAAATTGTTATCTAGATTAGGACTAATTTTATTTACATTAATCACTTTCAAGTTGCATACTAGGTACTAATTCGGGACAACATGCATGGGCAAGTGTCAATAGTCAGCTTAAGATGACCAAGGGGAAGTAAGTGTCTCCAAAATGACTTACGTCATTCTCGTTTTGCTTCCTTTCCCGTAGTCATCATAAGATGACATCGGTACTTAACGATACTGCTATTCAGACTTTATACCTATCACGTACTTGAATCCATGGATTTACGATAGTTATGTTTAGAGGAGCTTGAGGAGGTATCATGTCATAGTAGCTAATCTATAGTAGCCAAGTAATGACATGCGCCATTAATCGGTACTACGCATAGTGGTTATGTTGAGATATCCCGCCGAGTTACATAACTAGCGGTACAATGTATCTTAATAAGTTTAATTAGTTTAATTAATTCCCAACTTGTTAATCTTTTCTAACCAACGTTACTCGGTGGTAGGTTTCTTACTTAAGGGTCTAACAAGAGTTCGCAACTTGTCATTTACTTAATTGGAAATTTTATAAGGTGACTTTATTAATTACATATTGCAGATATAAATTTGTATGATTTATTATCCCTTAATCATACTCCGATCATTAATTAGGTAAACACATATCAATATAATAATCTTCTTATTAAATTAAATTCATAATAGGGGCAATCCAAACATTAATTTATATCCATCTACATCCAATGAATAATAATTATGTTTGTCATATAAACATATCATTCATACATGTATGTTTTTGAAGTTCCTTTATAAGCTTTAGTTACTATTTTAATTGCTTTCACAAACAATCATACATATCCATTTATATAACATCAATATAGTATTCTTATTTTATGCTAGGTATGCAAATCATTCATAGTTGTACATATACATTATAATCTTGTAACTCAAGTTCAAATCATACATGTACTTAGTAAATAAACTTAATTTCCACATCCATACAATTAATTCCACTTTGAATATATAAAATCCTTTTTATTTATTCTCTTTGAAATCAAATAAATTAGAATTACCTTAAGATGATTAAGTCTTACAACTTTCCCTTACATAATTGATACAAGTAAATAGGCTAAATATCCTTTTATTAATAAAAAATACAAGGGTACTTCAATTAATGATGAATACAATCAAGTGAAATAAATTCAGCTTTCTCCGGTTGAATAGAACAAATGCAAAATTTTAAACTTCAACCTTCTTTCATCTTTCAAGTAGTTAATCAGAAAATTGTTAGTAGTTGTCATTCGCCTATGAACTGACATGATAGGATCTAAATCTCCTATAACAACTTGCACTATCTAATATTTTCATAAAAGAAATACTACAACAAGTTAAAATCACATAATGGACCAAAAGGAACACATATCATTTTTGAACATTTCCAGAAAGCATTTTCACATACCAAGTATTTACTTCCTTTGATATGATAACTTAAATATAACATTCAAGTAGGATCTATATAATTCAATAAGGTCATTCACCTATTATCATCTACAGGATTAAGTATACATGTAGTATTATTACTTCATAAGGTTCCTGTTGTGCTATATACTTCCACATATCATGAGTATGATTCAGTAGTACTTATTACTATCAACTAGTTACTAGTATTATATAATATTTCAATCAATATTTAAACACAAGTAAAATGGTTCTTGCTCCACAAGATCTACCAACACTGAATAATCCTCATGTATTAAATCTTATACAAGTTTCCTACCCCTTTATCTATCATTATGGGATTCTAAGTAGTAAACCTTATTTCCCATTAAATGAATATCATTGTAAGAGTTAATAGAGGACACCCTTTTCAAAGCAACATTATCTCCTAGTTGTGGGAGAGCTAAACCTCCCGTACTAATGAAACATAAGTATATATCTTTAACTAGTAAATCCACGATCATTCAAGAATCGCAAAGCAAACACAATTTTCATAACTAGTAATCTTCAGAGCCCCCAAAGGAACGTTATCATATACTTCACAACACCCAAGTAGTGAATACAAGTTCACATTAAAACACAGGTATAAGTTTTTACCTTAATATTCACGAAAGGTCTAAGTGACAAAGTCACCGTTAGGTTATTACTAAATCATTATGGCACAGATATACCTTAATACTCTACAATATTGGTTAATACCAATCAACTCGGCAGATCACATACTAGAACCAGGTGAGATTTAAGTGACTCGAAGAGGTAAGATGTCGTCTATTAAGTATCATTCACAGCCATCAAATGGATACAGAACTCACGAAGGTTTCCAGAGATATACTTTGGGAGTAAGAAATTGGTATGATTTTGTGGTATCTAAGTAAGAACACCCCAACCCCTCAATGTTAATAAACCATCTATGTTACATCAATCTAGAATGATTAGAACTCCATGTCACGATATTTCCCGGTGAGAACCAAGGGTTTCAACAATTGGTAATACAATGTGGTAGTCGAGTAACATAAAAAGGAAACCCATAATAAACTTGGGTTTATGTTCTAAGACACCCCACAATAATAGAGAGAGGAAAAATATAAATTCAATATCTGAAGTATCGAATACCTATACCTCTTCAGAGGTATCACCTACTACCCCGAGGCATCATATTTATTAAATAGCTAAACCTAGAATTCCATATATTTCATAAGGGCACAATAACACAATACCCTTTTTATAAATTAAAACCCAATAACACAGATCATCATACCGTAAAATACATATATTAAAACCCTTCTATGCATTTAACAATATAACTGGTTTAGATCAAATTCACCTCTAAGTATTACTTCATGCCCAGATCTAAATATTGCAGGAAACACGAAGTATAACAGTTTCGAGCCAAACAACAAAACTTATAACCACAAAATATCAATAAAACTTAAAGCATGATTTCATTTATCCAATTATTATATAGAGCGGGCTATTAAGAAGTGTTAGAGCCTATCATGCCTAGTAGATCTCCTTTTCTTTCCTTCATTCTCTCTCTCGCAAGCTTGAATGAAATGCAACTCCACATTGAATCCAAAATCGATTCCACAAAAGCCCCAACTCCTCCAACTTCCATTCTCTTTATTTATTGATTAAAGATAATAATATCTTCCTATATTTTCTCTCCACCATAATAGAAATAGTATGCACCACTTGAATATATATTAAACATAAACAATAGGAATAAATAATAACATGCAGAGCCTCTATGCCAATAAAATGAAACAACAACAATGAAACCACCATACACTTTCCCCCTAAAAACTACTAATGCATTCTCCAAATCGGTGATGGGTATTTTGAGAGTATTCAATGCTCAAGAGGATTGTCATTCCTTTCCGTCATTATACTTCCACTTTCAATTTTAGTGGAGTTCAAAAATAGCCCAAACAACCACTTGCCACTTTATGCGTGCTCGTGGTCGTGACCTCCAACTTTAGCTAGGTTTCCAACTAACTTAATGGTGGTGGCCATTTATTACTTCCTCATTAATATGGTAGAGTACATGCAGAGGAGGAAGTAGTGCCAGGTCACCTCATCACCCCCATCCAAATCCTGAGCCATGTTTAATATGATATTGGCCCAACAATAAAAACCTTAGGTGAATTTGTTTAATAATTCAAACCCAACATAGTCACACATAGTTAGGTCCCATTCAAAATAGGTATGTCAAGGCTTACAAGCCTTTGTGCTTTTGAATAAAAATGTAAACATTAGTCTAAATCAAGATTAGGTTCCCAACATTATTTTTTCCTTAGGTTTTTATTTAGGACTTTATAATTTTAATCACAAGAAACTTAAGTTCATACTTTGGAAAATACATAGCTCCCTTATGTATGTGTGTGTGTGTGTGTGTGTGTGTGTGTGTGTGTGTGTGTGTGTGTGTGTGTGTGTGTGTGTGTGTGTGTGTGTGTGTGTGTGTGTGTGTGTGTGTGTGTGTGTGTGTGTATTATTAGATATGATAAAATAGGGATCGGCTCCTGTGGGACCATTACAAAAGGAGGAGCAAAAACAACAACAAGCAAGAAGGAAACGAAAAGTCCCAAAAAGAAGCTAAACATGCTTAACTCTTACAATTAAGAACCAGACTTTGTAAAAGGTGGGGAAACCGAGAGAAGAGAGAAAACAATCTCCAAACCAAAGAAAATAGTAAAGTTTGCAAAAATTCACTATGAAATCCAGAACTAAAGTTAATTTTTTGGGGATCCCCACTTCTACCATCGTGGCTATCTTTGTTCGCACTACCACTCTCAAAGAACTTTATCATTAATATCATCCTCCACTTGTCCTTAAAGATACTTGATGCACAAGTTAAAATTCCTTCTTTTAGTGCCCTCCTCCATCCCTTCTAGCCTGTCACTAAGCTTTTTGACCGGTCCTCCAACTCCAGAAATTTCTACTTGGACTTCACCTATACAATGATAATTTGCTTGGAAGCATTGATGAAATCCATCATTGTTTCCCTTTGCCAAAATTGGTGTCTTCCATCACTTGGAGCACCCCTTCTAAGTATTGGACCTTACTGCTCAAATCCTTGAAACCCTTTAAATAACCATCCTGTCTCTTATTCTCGAAGTGCTCCTTCCCCATGACCATCCTCACCCATTTCTTTACCAGAATCCTCCCCACATTTTTTCATTTTCCGACCTTCATCTTAGTGAGGTAATTAGTGAGAGTGAGGCCATCCTCATCCACATGCTCTTTCAGGGGAAGGGGACAAATTAAGTTTCCCATTTTCAAACATCGAAAGAATGAGCCCTTCATGCGAAAGGAAACTCCACTTTCTCTGCTTGAAAGCCATTAAAAATTTAGTCGAGACATAAACAAAAATAAGGGGATGCTCACCATGACCTTATGGCGAGTAACATGTTTAGAAGGGTCAAATGGTGAGTGTATATTTTTCTGTATTTTCCCTCCAGAGTGATGTACTTCATGATTTGAAGGAACACCTCTCTCCATATACCTGGAATACATGACCTGGCAATACCATCCGTAAAGAAAGAACATCTTTCCTTGCCAATAAAGAACATATCAATTTCCTATTCTCTATGGGTTCTATCCTCAAAAATTTTAAGCCCTTCCATTTTCATGTCTGTGACCAGGGCAATGGAGGACTCATACACCTCAATTTCCATCCCTTTGACAACAAACTTATCCTCTTTCCAAGATTTTCCAAAATCCTTAGACAAGGAGGGGTCGTGACCATGTAATTTGGCAATGAAATTATTGAAACCCCCAATCCTAAGCCTATTCAATAGAGGTTGATTAAAAGCTTCAATGCTTTGACTAGCAGGTTCAACTCTAATACTATCACCCCCATATTCACCAGACTGAGATTCTTTTGTTTGCTACTAAAATTCAAAAAAAGACCTTCTTTCACACTAGTAGAAATCTTGAAAAACAAGATATTAAGTAAGTTGTCGCTGCCACAGGGCTCGCTCATTCCAACATTATAAAACTTAATGCCTCTATCTCTACTAATGATCTCATTAATGTTTGTGGGTAATATATCAACTTTACACCATATCTTATAATCATTACAATTGATTCCATAATTAGCCATCTTATCTGCACATTTGTTCCCTTGACGTAAGGTATGATTATAAGAAATGTTATCAAAAAAATTTGAAGTTTCCTTCACATCATTGAGGATATTACTAATGGCCCAATTAATAGAACCATGGTTATTGAGGGCATTAATTAAGAGGAGAGAGTCACTTTCAATCTGGTTGTCCTTGAAGCCTTTTTCTTTAGCTAGCAAAACCCCCCAAAGAAGAGCTCTAGCTTCCACCATGTTATTGGTTTGGCGACCTAAAGGACCCGCGTAGGCAAACAACCAATCTCCTTCACTATTCCTTAGAATTCCCCCCCCAAAGCAGGACTCGATTCCCTTTTAAGGCTCCATCAAAATTTAACTTAACAACATTTCCCAGCCTATTCCAATCGAAGTTCTTTTTAGGAATGTGAAATTCCACCGGACGAGGGTGAACTTGTCAAGAACTTTCTGCTCACTATTTAGGTAGGGTTTCTTGACTTTACCTTTAAATATTTTAATGTTTTCCTTTATGGAATTCAAAGTTTTTCTTCTAACTTTCAAGAGAATAGCTTTCTGATCGCAGAAGATACCATCATTCCTGGCTTTCCATAAACCCCAAAAAAATGAGGAAGGGTGATATTCCAGGTCCCAGTCAAGATAGGAAAATGGAAAGGGCTCTCCCATCAAAGTAACAATCTTCAATTGACAAGGGCAGGATCCATTGGATATTGAATAGATCTAGAATAGCATCGAAGACAAAGATGGGAGAAGGAGCATGAAGGAGGAGATGGTTCACATTTTCCTCCTCTTTCTTCTGACGAGAGAACATCTATTGGGAATCTTCATTCCCATTTTACTAAGATTGTCCATGGTCAAGATTTTATTCAGGTAGCCAACCGAGAAAAAGATATTAATCTTAGGGTGAGATCCTTCACAAAAATTTTCCCCAATATTCCTCTTGCAACTCATTCTTGAAATTAGACATGTAGGTTGATTTAACCGTGACATTTCCATATTCTTCTTCTTTCCATTTGATGGAGTCCTCCTTGGTTTGGAACATGGGGATGTGGAAAGCGTTAAGTTTATTGTTGAGAACCCGAAAGTTTGGATGTCGCCAACAAAATCCGAGAGGAGGTTCAATGATTTCCCATCTAACAAAATCTTTTAGATCCAAAAGTCCCAAATCCAAAATTTAGTAGATTTCTGTAGTACTAAGCAACATCTTTCAGTAAATCCAAGTTAGCTAAGGGGGAATCCTCAAGCCAATTATCAAACCAAAACTGATTCTAGAGCCCTTGCCAATTTCCCATATCGTACCTTTGGATAAGATTTCTTTAGAGGAAACAAAGGAATTCCAGAATGTATATATATATATATATATATATATATATATATATATATGACAAGGTTGTATGTATATATATGACAAGGCTCGAGATAGTATAAATAAAATCCTTCATGAATGAATAAATATAAACCATAGCTTGGATTTAGGTTAGGTTTTATTATCAACTTAGGCCTCATCGATATAATAACCTTAAGGCCTTAGAAAAGTTAAGTAAAGCCTTAAACACTACGAACCACATCATCATCATCATGACTCAGGGTAATAGCCTAGATCATTTCAAATTAATCCAAGGTATTATTCTAAAGCATCATGTTTGCATAATAATCTAATAGATCTCGCAAAAAATTAGACCAGGTCCTTATCTCGCTTAGGTCATGCAATAAAATAGTAATAATTATAGATCTTACCTTATCAATGTTATTACTTCTCCGCTCCATAACCCAAATCGCTTTATCCAAGTGTCATAGCTTACTAATATTATCAAAATGATCAACAAATAAAAGGTAAGAATAACAAAAATTAGATCATACTCATTTAACAACATAACATTAAGTACATATTTTGTTAATCAAGATATGCAAGTATGTCAAAGCAACAAAGTAAATAGTATTGTCCAGAAAACATTCTCATACAAACCCCAATAAGGATCATCAAGCGAATGCAATTTCATCAGAAATGTATGTCAACCAACATAGAAATCAAATCACAACTAATAAAACAATAGTGGTATTACATCATATGTATAGAATGAGAAAATATAAAGAAGTTGATTATTGGTGAGTGATTAAAATATTTGTTTGTTATCTATGTTTGGCTCATGTGCATATATTAAATCTGTGTATAAGCTCTCCAAATTACTATAAGTTGTATTAGAGCATAATTACTTAATCGAATGTGAGATGGAGTATTGATTGTTAAGGGGCAATTATTTATTGCTCTTGCCCCGAGCTATGATATTCAGGTGTGCTTAAGTATTTGTAGTTGATATAACATTTTATATGGTAGATCAGGGAAGCACTAATTAGAGTGATGAAACACAACTATTAAAAGTGCACATATGTAAGGTTGGCTATCAATCATTGCCAACATATTTGTAGATCATTCGGTCCAAATATGATATATGACTGTGTCACTGAGTCATCCACATTTGGGAGATAAATTTGATCATTGCAAAGCACCAAATATATAGACCTGCGCCTAGTTTTGACCAGGTTCTATGCTGTAATAGCATTGGGCATTGTTTCAGATTGTTACATTGGTGTCCACCTGCCTTTCAATTTGTACAAATCCTCTACCGTTCAACCATTTTGCAGTCAAGCCATATACATAAGCACAAGAGGTGTGGGAAGTGTAAAATATGTTTGAGTGAGTGGATATTTGTGCACAACCAAAGCTCTTTCAATCATGCTTGATTCACAACTAAGTGTGGAAGGAAGTTGGAGCATACAAATTTTGAAGGGGAAATCAATCAATGTCATCCCTACGACTAAATCCCCCATTGATGTTGTCCCTATAACCAAGAAGTTCACCATGATCTCCTGTGACGTCCATACAAAACATTTGTTTTCTCCATACCTTTGTTCACATTTGGTTGTAGACAAAGGCGCAAATATAAAGTAGTGTATAGTTTAAACTAATATAGGTTTAGTCAAAATAAATAAATAATAACTCATTAGTTATATAGTTTTAGATTAAAGTTGTTATATTCATTTAGGTCTATTCTTTTAGACTTATAAGTTTATAGTTTTAGTATAAAATCTTTATTGAGTTCATTGTTTAAGTCCTTGTGTTTAGCTTTGTAAAATTGAGTTACATACGTGTAATGAGTCTTTTTATTAAAAATGGTGTGATTTATTCATTGTCATTAAAATCATGTTATAATCATTTGTGAGTCTGTGTCTTTATAAAGTTCCCTTTGTGTCTATCAAAAGAGTCAAGGTCTCGTAATTATCAAAATTAGAGTGATTTGTCAAAAAAATCAACGTGTCAATTTTTATTTTTTATTTTGTCGTCAAATTTGGTGGTCATTTTTATTCAAATAGAAAGTCGTTATTTTCAAATGAAGTATCATTTTGTCAAAAATTGTGAAAAAAATGCATCAAGGATGCATTTTTGTGGAATCGACGTCCGAGATACATTATCGAGCCTCAAATTCACATTCCAATGAGCTAGAAGCATCATAATGGAGGTCGGAAGCATCGAGAGATAGGAATTAATCAACGACCTCTCTTCGCTCGGAACAATGGGGCCACATATCATTATGGTGGCATTTTTGTTGTGTGTGTGTGTGTATTTACTTTCATTTTTGGGTCGTGTGATTTCCATTGAACACGGTTGATTTAAATTGATAAGTGATGAATGCTAAAGTGTTTGTGAAAAAAATATAAGGCCCATTGATTCACCCCCTAGTGGTTTTGTTTCCAATATTTGGTATCGAGCGGGGCCTGAAAGCAAGCTTAACGACTTTGAGGTGATCCTCGGAAGCACATAATGGATAAGCTATGGAGGGTTGTGATCAAATTACTAAAGGAGCATGTAGGGTTATTAACTCGACATCATTTTCAAATGAGATAAGAAGGATGTAGAAATCATTAGGAATCAATTAGAGGATGTACTGAGCCAAAGGGAACAATGCACTATGTATAGTACATTCGATGAAGAGTGAAGAAGAAGCCTTAATTGTCCAAACTACATTTCATACTCATGAATGAGGACATGATTTGGTACATTGATAGTGGATGTTCAGGTCACATGATAGGAAATAAAAGTAAATTCATCTCATTGAAGGAGAATTTAGCAGATCAATAAGGTTTGGTGACAATACATCTAGCCAAGATAGTTGGAAAAGGTTCCTTGAGCTTGGATAATGGAAAGACCTTGATAGAAAATGTTTTGTATGTATAAGGGTTGAAACACAATTTATTTAGTGTGAGTCATATGTGTATTCAAGGGAACACATTAACATTTCATAGCAAAGGATGTGACATAAGAAAATTCAAGATAGAGAGTTTAGTTGCTAAGGGTAAAAGGATCAAACAACATATACATCTTTAATGAAATCAAGAAAGAGAATCTGCTTCATGAGGAAGGGTGATGAAGGGTGGCTATGGCCTAGAAATATGGGGCATCTAAATTTTTACAATTTGGTCAAGATCAGTTCAAAAAGTGTGTAAGAACATGCCCAAAATCAACAAACCTATAAGTACACTATGCAAAGCATGTCAACATGGAAAACAAACTAGGAGGAAGTTCAAATCCAAGGAATATTCCACCTCAAGACCTCTATATTTGATACATACTGATCTATGTGGACCTACCGGGTTCAAAGTATTCAAGGAGAGAGTTATTTCATGTTGTTTATAGATGATTACACAAGAATGACTTGGGTGGCCTTCTTAAAGGACAAATCGAGGCACTTGACAAGTTCAAAGGATTCAAAGCATTGGTTGAGAATGAGAAGAATGTGAAGATCAAATGTCTGAGGTATGATAGAGGAGGTGAGTTTTGGTCTAATGCATTTGATGATTATTGTGAAGAACATGGTATTAGAAGACAATTTTCAGTTGTTAGGACACCCCAAAAGAATGGGGTAGTTGAAAGGAAAAATAGGATTGTCCAAGAAATGACAAGGACTATGTTGAATGAGTCAAAACTACCTAATAGATTTTAGAGAGAGGTAATAAGCACAACTATATATATCTTTTAAATAGAGGTCAAATCAGGGTTAATAATAATCATACTCCCTATGAGCTATGGAAGGGAAGATCTGCCAATGTAGAACACTTTAGGGTATTTGGGAGTAAGTGTTTCATCAAGAGAGATGAAGAAGATCTAGGAAAATTTGACTCAAGAGCTGATGAAGGGATATTTTGGGTTATTCAGTGTGTAAGCTCAACTTATAGGTGTTATAACAAGAGACTACAAAAGATAGTAGAAAGCACAAATGTCAAAGTTGATGAGACATGCTCAAGAAGGTCAAAGATGCTCCACAAATGTGAAATCCAACAATAAGGAAGAATTCATAGAATCATGGATGAAAGAAGAGGAATCTAAGGAGAGACAAAACACAAGAGGCCCTTCAAGACAAATTCAAAAGGATCATCCTAAGACTCAAATTCTTGGCAATAAGGAAGTAAGTGTGCAAACAAGAAGAAGACTGGTAAGTAATTTGAATCATGGAAATACTACTTTGTTATCTAAAATTGAACTAAAAATTTAAGAAGCAAGTAAAGATGAGTTTTGGGTGAGTGTCATGAATGAAGAATTAGATCAAATAGAGAAAAATGAGACTTGGGAACTAGTTCCTAGACCTAAAAACAAAAATGTCATTGATACTAAATGGGTGTTTAGAAACAAGTTGAATGAAAATGGAGAAGTTACTAGAAATAAATCTATATTGGTATGCAAAGGTTATGCACATGTAGAAGGAGTAGAATTTGAAGAGACATTTTCTCCTGTAGCAAGAATGGAGGCTATAAGATTATTTTTGGCCTATGCATGTTTTAAGGGATTCAAAGTATACCAGATGGATGTAAAGTCAGCTTTCTTGAATGGTAATTTGGAAGAGGAAGTATATATAGAGAAACTGAAGGTTTTTATTGACATATGATCAAAACTATGTTTGTAAATTGAAAAAGGATCTCTATGGTCTAAAACAGCCCCTAGGGCTTGGTATGCTAGATTGGATAGATATCTATTAGACCAAGGCTTCAAAATAAGAGAAACAAATAACAATTTATACATAAAGAAAAAAAGGAGACCATCATAACTTGATACTAGTGGTTTATGTAGATGAAATCATCTTTGGAGGAGATAATGAAAACATGACCAAGGAGTTTTTTAATGTAATGAAGGATTTTGAGATGTCTATGCTAGGAGAGTTGTCATTTTTTCTTGGTTTGCAGATCATTTAACAAGAAAAAGGTATTTTCATTTCACAATCAAAGTATATAAGAGAAATGTTGAAAAAATTTGGAATGGAGGATAACAAGCATGTTAGTACACCTATGATTATAGGGTGTAAGCTAAGAAAAGAAGATGAATCACCAAAAGTGGATTAGATAGTATATAGGTCTATGATTGAAGTTTGCTTGTATTTTCTTTCTTATAGGCCTGATATTATGCAAGTAGTAGGACTTGTAGGGAGATTTCAATCTAATCCAAAGGACAATCACTTGCAAGTAGTCAAGAGGATTTTCAGATATCTCAAAGGGACTATGGAGTATGGATTGTGGTATCCAAGAAGAAAAGGTTTTGATATGACAACTTATACTAATGTTGATTGGGAAGGAGTCAAGATGATAGGAAAAGCACTAGTGGTGGGGCTTTCTTCCTAGGAGACTTCCTAGTTTCATGGTCAAAACAAGAAGCAAGGTTAGTATCTTTGTCTACTTGTGAAGTTGAGTATGTTGCAGTTGTTTCATGTTGTACTCAAGTGCTCTAGATGAAACAGACCCTAAAAGACTACAAGGTAGTGTATGAGCAGTCCCATTCCTATTTTTTGTGATAACACAAGTGCAATAAGTGTGTCAAAGAACCCTGTCATGCATTCAAGGACCAAACACATTCCTATCAGGTATCATTTTTTAAGAGAGCAAGTGAATGAACAAAGTGTCAAGCTTGAATATCTATCAACTAAGGATCAAATTATTGATATTTTGACCAAGCCGCTACTAAAGGAACCTTTTGAACATATTAGGCAGGAATTGGGTATGCTTCTTACACCCAAAAATCATTAATGGATTCAAGGACTCAGATGGAGCTAAGAAAGTAATATTTTAGCTCCAAGTGTGGGAAAATAGTATAGAAGATGGTCTTGAGTTCATTTGAGAAGTATGTATGAACATAGCGGATGTTAATCGGGTATGTTCTCAACTTATGAACACAAGGATAGAATTTTAATATAGAGTTGTGTGAAGATGATTGAGTTCTCGATAAAGACATTTGATTCTTGTTGTGCATCTATTTGGTTCTTGTTCCCTGCTTCTATTGTGTATTTGTTGTGTTTTGGTTGTGGTTTGGTTGAGATTTTTTTTGTCATAGTCTTGTTTTTGATGGGGAATTGTTTCAAGGGTAAGTAAAATGAGGTCCACATGGTGTCAAATTGGTATCTAGTTATCATTGAGATGTCCGGATGTCGGGGAGCTGAGCAATGGTATTATAGCTCCATGACTAAGAAAGTTCATATAAGAAGCTATGAAGTATCATGAAAGATTGTTGAGTCTTATAATGGTTGAAGTCATTGTTGATAGCTGAGAAGTATTGTTGGCATCGAGAAAGGCTAATTTGTTTTATTTTTAACAATTGAAACCTAGTTTGGAATCAAGCATATGTGAGTTGAGAAGTAGCTTTGGCATCAAGAATTTAATGATGGTGGGATTTTGGTATCAAGACTAGGTGAGTGGTCTTGTGTTCTTGAGAAAGAATACATTAATTCAAGAAGAGTCCCGAGTTTTTGTTGTAATAATATGTGTTTCAAATGGTACATGTATGATCATGTTTTTATATCTTTTGAGTGAATGTAGTTATGTTCTTTATGAGATGCCAAAGGAGGAGTATGTTCGATCAAAGAGGGTCTATGTTGAGTCACAACAGAGATGAAGAGGTCAAAATGACCTTGTATTATTTGGTTAATGATTCCAATCAAATGATGATCCCTAATGTGATGATAGAAGAAAACTAAGATGTTGCAGGTATGACTCTTTATCATTAATGTCAAAAGGGGAGAATGATTTGATGGCTTGAGAGAATGAGTTATATGTGTTTGCCATCAATGGGTTTTCCATCAATGAAAAAGGGGATATTGTTGGTAAGTAGTGTTGTCATTGATGTCAATAGGTGTCATTGATGTCAAAAGGAGTAAGGAACATGAAGGTTGATTGGTAGTGTCAGTCATTGATGTCATGTGTTGTGTTGAGATTGATTGGTCTTGTTGTCATTGATGAGGTGTATTGAGTAGGCATGATGTCTATAGGAGTGATGTAATGTTATGGTGATTTCATGAAGCTTGTTAAAGGCTCTTGTAGGTGGGAAAGAGTGACAAATTCATGAGGAGGTTAGCATGGAAGGTATAAGCATGTTCTAGAAGCCTAGTTAGTAGGATGGTGTGCCATGGTGAAACACATATATGTATGAGTTGGTTATGCATTATGAGAGCATGGTGAACATGATCACGAGGTGTAGATACACTCATAAGTGTATCGAATGCAAATATGGGGGTAAGACTCCATTCTGAAAGAGTTGATGGATCATATCGAAAATTGTGCACCATAATGAAGTTACACTCAATTGAATCGTAATGGCTCCAACATAATCACAAGGAAGAATCGATCAAAAATGAATAACTTGCATAACAAAAAAAAGCTTGCACATGTAGAGAAAAGATAGTGGAGTGTCTTGGCATACTCATAAATGTCAAATGAAGGGATACATATAGGGTGTTGAGTAACCCTAGTGCATGACTCAATAGCAAACCCTAAACCTAACCCTAAACCTAACCCATGTGAGATGACCCTCCATATGTGAGTGGAGGACACATAGGATAACTCACACCAACACCCCTTCATCGAAGCTAGGGTAGCGGCTATGATGAGTCAGATGGAAAGAGAAGACACTCCTAAACAACTAAGAAAGATGTGTCAATGGGGCCCGGAAACTAAAGGCCTGATAAGGTGCCCATATACAAACAACATCTTCCTAGAAGAAGAAAAGAAAATAATGACTACATAGCCTAAAGAAGATGAGTAAATCTGCAGAAGACCTCACCCCAAGAAGAGACCGTAAGTGAAGAAACTTCATCTCAATGAAGGGCTTGGTAAATAAATCTGCAATCTGATTAGCTGTCTGAATGTACTGAATGTCAATGATACCATCATGAATAAGCTCTCATATGAAGTGCATATGGATCTCAATGTGCTTCGTCCACTGATGTTGAACTGGATTTCTACAAATAGAGATAGTGCTTGTGTTATCACAGTAGATAATGGTAGGCCACCGAAGGTGGATGCCAAACTCTGTCAGAATACCCCCGTAGCTAAATAGTTTCGTGGCAGCGTTAACTACTCCTCTCAGTATTCTACCTCCTGTAAATGATATCGCAATTACATTATGCTTCTTAGTTGACCAACTAATAGACCCAAACCAAAGAGAAACTGTAGCTAGAAGTAGATTTTTGATGATCTAAGTCACCACCTAATCAAAATCATGAACCCAATCAAGTCAATATCCACCCCTCCATAATAGTGAATGCCATCGCATAGGTGCCAAAAACATAATGAAGGATCCGTTTAGCTTCTTTCCAATGTAGCTCATGTGGCTCTGCATGAATTTGGACATGATCCTAATAACATACAATAAATTCGGTGGAGTGTGAGTCAAGTAAATCAATCTCCCCACCAACCTGCCGATAAATGGTACCATCAACCAAGGAGTAGAGAAATTAGAAACAAACTTAACCCCAAAAAGAAAAGGAGTAGGAGAAGACTTGCAATCGAGACATCTAAAAACAAGCTAGCAAATCAAGAGCATACTTAAGTTGCAGAAATCAAAATTCCTCGAGTCGATTGTGAAATATGGTTCCCAAGAAAGTAATGAAGCGGACCTAAGTCACCACGAAAACCTATTGGCCAATGCGGTCTTCACATAATCAATGATAGAGGGAGAGTTGTTGGTGATCAACAAGTCATCAACATAGAGAACAATAATGAGTATGGAGTCATCTTACCATAGAATATAAACATTTGTATCAAAGTGACACCTAAAACCCTGATGTAAGTAAATAGGAGTCCATCTTGGCATACCAATCCCTAGGGGCTTGTTTAAGGCCATAGAGAGACTTATTTAACTTCCAAATGAGGGAGGGATCATGAAATAACCCATAGGTTGTTCCATGTAGATCTCTTCCTCTAGGTCCCCATGAAGGAAGGCACTCTTAACATCCATTTGATGGACTTCCCATCTATTTGCTACGACAATGGCTAGGTCATTCGAATAGAAGTCATCTTCACAACCGAGCAAAGGTTTCAAAGATAATTAACCCCGCTTATCCGGAAGAAACCCTTAGCTACTAATCGCGCTTTAAACTTTTGACATCTCCATCTACTCCATACTTTGTTCTAACACCCACTTACACCGAACAATTTTTCTTCCTTTTGGAAGAGGGGTGAGATCCCAAGTATCATTATTCATGAGAGAGGAATACTCCTCATCCATGGCGGAATCCCACTCAGGAATACAAGAAGCCTCCCAGAAATATTTTAGATTAGAAGCGAGGCAAAGAAAGAGTGGGGTCTAATGAAATCTGGCAGTACATCTCATATCTAAAATATCTCCAACTAAATCTCCAGGAATTTGCAAAGTTTTCCTAGCCCAAAGAGGACCAGGATGATTAGGCTTAGAGTTAGAAGATTCTTCACTTGAGTGAGAAGGGACATAGTCCTCATCATCACTACTGTCAGAATCAGAAGACTCAGAGGTATGATGGTTGGGAGGATTAGGAAGAGGAGCACGCTCAATACTATCATCATCTTATGAGTCAGAATCCAAATCAGTGAGCTGAAGAACCTCAATAGGTGGAGAAGTAGAAGTCGAAGAAGACTCATCAACTTAACACTTCTCTCAAGATACGACTCATGAGAAGTAGGATTCATCAATCGATATCCCTTCATGCCATCAGATACCCTACAAAGATACAAGGTTTGGATTGTGGTTCCAAAGCCTTGTGTTTCTTCTTGGGAATTCGAGCCATAGCCTTGGATCCGAAGACTTGAAAGTGCTCAACATTAGGTTTGCTTCTAAATTAGGATTTAAAGGGTGTCATACCTCTTACTTGTCTTGTGTGGAACATGGTTATGAAGGTAATTAGCACAATTCACTACTTTAGCCCAATACTTGGAGGAAGAGACTTCGAGTGAATCATACAAGTGGCCATCTCTTTAAGAGTACGATTCTTTCTTTCTACTACTCCATTCTGTGAAGGGTTGTATGCAAATGCATGTTGTGCAAGGATATCCCTTCAAAAGTGTAAAAATCCATAAACCTATTGTTTACATATTCACCTCCATCATTATGGCTTCAAAGAACCTTGATGAGACTGTTCGCCTATTTCTCAACAAGAGCCTTAAAGTCCTAAAATGTTCAAAGACTTCAGACTTAAGCTTAAGAAAATATAACCAAGTATATCGTGAATAGTCATCAATGAAGGTTAGCACATAAAGAGCTCTAGTAAATGAAGGAGATAGACATGGACTATAAATATTGCTATGAAAAATATCCAAGCGATGGCTTTTCCTTTTTCAAAGTTCTTTTCAAGATGCTTTCCAAGGGTACAACCCTCACAAAGACCCTTAGAAAACTTGACGTGAGGGTAACCCGTTGACCATTTCGTTTTGGCTCAATTGTTCAAGGTAGTGATAATTTAGATGTCCGAATCGCTCATGTCATAGCTTACTAACCTCATTTACATGAGTGAGCAAGGCAGTGGGTGTAGAATCAAAAGTAAAGTGGGAAAAGGTATACAACCGTGAATGGTGATCCGCCTTTCCCTCAACCACTGTAGTGTCATCATTAAGCTCACGAATAATCACCGAGTTAGGACCAAATTCCACTCACATTCCTTCACCAAGGTGAGTAATTTGGTAAACCGATAGGAGATTGGTAGAGAGATCAAGAATGCTCAACACTTGGTTGAATGTTCCCCCATCCATCTCTACCGATCCACTACCGAAATTGACATTGTCGTGTCATTACCCATCGTGATTTGGGACATTCCACAAGGCTCGATGTTGGAGAACTCAACATGCGAAGAACCCATGTGGTGTGAGGCACCGAATCTATAATCCACGTTGATGAAGGAGCAACTCTGGCTACAAGGGCCTTTCCTTTCTTCTTATCGATTTAGAACCTTTTGCAATGAAATACTCGGCCTTTGGATAATTTTGTTTGATAGACTCAAGAACACCAATTTTATTTTTCTCAAGTAATTGAGAAAGGTGATCAATTTGTTTTCTCATACATGTATGCTCTTTATGACTGTGGCTTCTTGCAATAGAACACAAATACATGTCTTTACGTGCTCTGTGCTCGAAGTCGAAGTGTTCGTGTCAATTTTAGTTTTGGTCTTGGTTTCCTTCTTAGGTTGATCCTTTTTTTTTCTTTCTTCTTTTCGAGTCTTCTTTTCCTTACTAGTACTTGCTACAAGGAATGTGACTTGGAATTGAGAGACCCATTTGAATGATTTTGTCCATTCTCGAATGAGTTGGGACGAAAAACAGTCAAAGGAGGGCATATTCCAATCCTTGCCCAAGGAAGCTTTTGTAGCATAAATAGTTGACACAAAGACAGAATATTCAGGACCTAACTTAGAGAGAATCGAAAAGATTAGTTGAGAATCTTTCTTCTCTACTTGACATTCCTTTAACAATGATCTAGTGTGGAAAACCTTCGAGAAGAATGCTTGTAGGTTTTCAAAATCACTAGGATTTAACCCTAGTAGTTCATTTTCCAACTCATGCACTCTCATGTCATTGTGTTGTCTAAACATTTCATCTAATGTTGTCCACACAGACTTAGGTGTTTCAGACGACTCAATGTGGAAGAGCAATTCGGAGAAACGGACATGCAAAGAAGACCTAAAGCTTCATCACTACGGTTTAACCACTTAGATTTTTCAGTTTGTCGTCCTGGTTCATTCTCGCTTCCCATGGTGATGTGGAATAACCTTTTACCCCTTATTTTCATAATTATTTTCGATCTCCATTTGAAAAAGTTAAACGGCAATGAGCAAAGGAATCAAAGTGCATCCATAGTGAAGAGAGAAGAAATGCGTAAAAGAAATACAACCACCTGAACAATATAATATCCCCCTTTTTGGCACTTTATATTTTAGTGCGTTGAATACAATCGGAGTCCTGAGCGCATGCGTGGGAAACACTTCAGTAACTCACCTTGAATCGCCAGTAATAACGCGTAAAGAGAGGAGACCACAATCATGTTTCTGTGAAGCGCAAAAGTGACACCGCATACAAGCACAATTGCTAAAAATCGGGAAGGAGGTGAAATCAAATCCTGGTTGTGAGAAAAAGTGTCTCACGTCGCAATGGATACCCCTCGTCAAACTGTGGCGGATGCGCTCACTAGTCGCAAGCAATAATAAGGGTAATTTACAATGTTTAGATGAACTCAGGATGAGTTCCAGGATCTTCAAAACGTTGGAAGGGCACGCGGAAAGTCAAGAAGTGCTAAGAGTGTCTCTACACACTTGAGCACACGATTATAAAAAAATCGACAATAATGCCTAAAAAATTATCATTTTGGAACGCCTAATTTAGCTAATTTTAAAGCTATAGGAGTTTGTAAAAAACGATAATGACGTTAATTTAAGAGATGATTGTTTTATTAAAAACTTATCTAATCGTGAATTATAATCACAAATAAAAATTAATTAATTAATTACGATTATTTAATATCTAATTAAATATGATGAATTAATTAAGATTTTTTAAAAATCCTAATTTAAAAAAACTAATTAAGATCTAATAATTAAATCCTAATTAAAATTAAAAATACTCCCTTAAAATACTTACCGTTAGATCTAGTAATAAAAGAAAAAAATCTATTATTAAAAAAGCTAATGTTTTGAAAGATTTAAAAAGCTTTTGTTTTGTTTTAAATAGAATTTAATTTTAAAATGGAAAGCTTTTAAAAAAAAAAAAAACTTAACAAAAGAGACTAATAAGCTTTTGTGTTTTAAAATTAGAAAGTATTTAAAAATACTTACCAAAAACATTAAAAAAACTTACCAAAAAAAGGACTTATCAAAGCAAAAACATGGAATTGGAGCTTTGCAGATCCGAGAAGGAGGTTCACATCCCGCGCGAAGAGAGGACTAGTGCTAGATTTTTTTTGGAGGGAGGAGGGAGGAGAGAGGGGGAGGTTGACTATGAGTAAGGAGGAGGAGATCCGGCCGCGGCAGAGCAGAAAGGCAGGGCAAAGGTGGTAGGGAGGGCACGCAATGGATGAAGCTTCGGTCATGCATGGAGCACACCACACCACAAGGTTACGCACATGAGCAAAGCTTGCCACACACAGAAATAGCTCAACACGGCACTCGGCTCACCCAGTAACCTCGACAAAGTACACGACCAAGAAATGACATGGCCACGGGAACTCGATGAAAGAGCACACCAAGAACACGAGCTCATCTCGGTGAGGATCTCGGTGGAGAACCACAACACCATGCAAACTTCAAACCGAAATTGAACCTTCTGTACTGCAAAACCATGCAAACACAGAAGAGACCAAAAATAAAGATCTAAAAAAAATGCTTCCAGTTTAAAAAAATTAAAAAAACCAAAATAAGATAACCTCTAGTTTTAACTGATCTCCAGATTTTGCTACAGCCAACTAAATTTAGTCTGTAAAACCCCCTGAAAGCTTCAAGAATACCTGCACATGCACAATGAACACAACAAACTGACACACTTTCCAAGAACAACTTGTTAATAATGTTAGCAATAAAATCCACAATATAATGATCGAAAAAAACTTGCACAAGGAGTAATAGAACGACACCAAGAGTAATCGCAACTAAAAATAACGAGTGCATGTTTACCCGATCTCAGCTCTGATACCATGAAAGATTTAACGGATCGTATCGAAAACTATACACCATGATGAATTTGCACTCTGGTTGAATCGTAATGGCTCCAACGTAATCACAAGGAAGAATCGATCAACAACTGAATAACTTGCATAACAGAACAAAGCTTACACATGTAGAGAAAAGATAGCGAGTGTCTTGGCATACTCATAAATGTCAAATGAAGGGATACATATAGGGTGTTGAGTAACCCTAGTGTATGACTCAATAGAAAACCCTAAACCTAACCCATGTGAGATGACCCTCCATATGTGAGTGGAGGACACATAGGATAACTCACACCAACACATTCTAGGTTTATACCTCGACTATTATTAAGCCCTAGTTGGCCTAATGAGATGAGCACAACATTTTTCAACATGGAGATGCAAAGGTGAGAATTAGGAAAGGTGTAGTAGGTTTCTCTAGTGGTGTGGGAAAAGTTTCAGGTGTTGGTTTGTAGGTATGTGTATGAAATTTGATTTTTGCCTCTATCAAGTTCACAAACTGATCAAAAAGCTTGACATGGTATATTTGATGCTCATTGGCACATATGAATTTTTCATGATAGACTTAGCTCTTGAAGGTATTTGAGGAAGGGTCTTAATATGACATTATAAG
Source organism: Taxus wallichiana var. yunnanensis (assembly GCA_018340775.1). Lineage (NCBI taxonomy): Eukaryota > Viridiplantae > Streptophyta > Pinopsida > Cupressales > Taxaceae > Taxus > Taxus wallichiana. The sequence continues at coordinate 412,902,504 of CM031237.1, read as the reverse complement.
AATTAGTTCATAGATTAAGGGGCAGAGTTTTATGGACAATCATTAAGAAGCTAAGGTGGTCTAAAACTCCACTTAAACCCTAATTAAGCAGTGATGGAGAAGATATTGCTCAAAGTATCCTAGAATAGATTATTTGACCAAGTATGATGATTGGAAATTTTGGAAAACTCCTTTAGGTTTCTCCGTGGTATTTAGGTAGCTTGACCCAATGTGGACCCCACAATAATATGCATGATTCTCAAGAAGTTGATAATGCTCTCAAGTTTTTCACTAGACCAGATGATTAAATACATGTTTGAGGAAGTATGGAATTCATTCTTCATGTTTATGGTGGTTTTAGATCATGTTTTATCCCTTTGAGGTATGTGGAAGTCATTCCCGCATGATTGGCTTTGAGGCAATTTTGGTGGTCTTAGTTGCATAGTTGTTCTTGGGAACTTACAATCCAAGTTATGATGTCTTATGAATTTAGTGATGATTGTGAGGTCATAATATTTTAATTCATATATCATATTTTCATGGTTGAGGTGTTTTGGTACTGGTTTGAGCTTCATCTTTGAGGACTATTTTTGTAGGTCATAGACTTAGTGAGGAAAGTTGTTCCTAATGGTGGTTTCATTGCATGATTTGGAGTTTCGAGTTATAAAAAAATTTAGGATACATGGAGTGGACTTAGACAAAATTTCTAAAAGGTTTTAAATGTTTGGTGAGGGTCATGTTATCTCAATAAGACTCATATTTGGCAAAGGAGTTGTTTTGTGTATTAGACCTACTTGTGTCCTAATGAAGGATTTGATTTTTCTTATGTTATTCTCGACCTAAGTGGTATTTTGTATTATGTATTCATGTTGTTTTAAGTGTAATTACCATATGATGGCTGAGCTATATGTTATGTATGAACATGAGTCATGTATATAATCAAGTTCTTAGGCTTATTTGTAGTAGTTGAGAGATGATGAGAAAGTGCAAATAAAAGGGCAAATTTGAAGAGTGAAGGAATTCTTTATGACCATCTAGAGAGGGAAGAGAATGTATCATGATTTTGTAGAGAGTGTGATGTTGTTAGAGAGTTAGGTTATTATACCTAAATAGCTTAGAGAGAAAATTCTTGAGTGAGTTAGCAAAGAAGGAAGATTAAAGGAAGGAGAGTTAAACGAGTGTGATCATCAGTTGTTGGGACAACATTCCAAAGATGATTAACAAATTTAGGTGGCTAATTTTTTGATGAGTCGTCTATGGGGTTATTGCCTCTATGTAGGGTTGGTGCTATATTAAATCTAGGGGTTGGTTCTCCTTATGGGGTTGGAGCTTCACTAAACTTAGGGCCTCGGTGCTCCTTGTTGGGTTGGTGCTCAAATAAATTTTATTCATTGATGTAATAAATTTTTGTTTCAGTTTTTTTATTCTATTCTAAGGGTTCCTACTTATATAAGGTGTTCTTGTGTTCTCATTTCTCATGTTTGGTTATGATTCTTGGTGAATGCATGGTTAATGGTTAAGTTGAATTGATAATTGATGAATGTTAAAGTGTTTGTGAAACAAAGTTTCTAGGGCCCACTAATTCACCCCCCCCATTATTTTTTGCTTCCAATAACAAATATTTTATTCTTTGAGTTTTCATTGCCCTCGTATGTCGGAAACTCAAAAGTGCCAAATCAAGCAACTAGTAACTAAAATGGACCTCTCAAAATAGGGATTTCTTAAAATAGTAAGTATCAGGATATTGTTCAATAAACAAGGATGTTGAGCCTCTCATGTTGAAGAAAGAGTACATGGATATGTTTGAAATAGTGTTGAACATCATAATGACTTGAACAATTCATAATTTCACACTATGCACTTTCAAATTGAATGAAGGAACAGTTATTTTATTCAGAAGAAAATGACCTATTTCAATGAGGATAAGATGAGCAAGAATGTGTTTGGGAATCCTGAGGTTGATTCCATTAAAAAAGGAAACATCTTTATCATGGAGGTGAATTTTGAAGCCATAAGGGATAAGGTGATGATCTCCATGTCCTAACTCAAACCTTGTGTTCAAAGAAGATTACCATGTTTGAAAGAATGAGAAAACATCTCAAGTTCACATAGTGCAAGTATTATAGAAGTGTTTTTGAACACTCATCCAATGTCTTGGAGTTTTTCTTCATTTCAAAGGAGGAGAGATTGTAATCATAGTGTTCCAATTCAACAAGAGGTCAAAGACAGGAAACTTCATTCATGGAGCATTCACTCAAGATCCATCAAAAGTAGGTTCTTTGTCAATAAGGAGCTTTCCCATATCTGAATTTCACTTCTCTCTCTTCTTCTCTCCTCATTCTCTCTCTCTAACATTCTATTTCTTCATTAGGAATTTACATTTTCACTCTTTCATCTTATTCACTTAAGTGACTTAAATTTGCATTGTAAAATTCCCTTTTCAAAAATAAGAAACCAACTTAGTTTTATTCCTAGGGAATTCAAATTTAGTCTCATGGTGGTGGTATGAAAATCCAAATGAGGGAGAGGAAAGAGACATCTTGTAAAGCTATAAATTGGGATGGCTTCTCTATTCCAAAAGGGTTAGCATTGGTTTATTGTTATTATTTGTTGGATTTCACTTCTACTACAAGTAATAAGGTACATTATTCTATCTTCTTTCCTTTCCTATGTTCTTTCATACCCTCTTTTCCAACTTTGCAAGCATTTTGATCTTGTAAAACTAAGAAGTAACCTTATTTCCATTAATGAATTCATATAACTTTATGTCTCTAATTTATTAGTCTTAATATTGCTTACATGGTTATTTTCTTCTATTGAATGTGGACCTACTATGATTACTTATTAGTGAGAATATGTAAGTGCTTATTCACAACGTTAACCCTCTCTCCCTATTTCTACTACTTCCCTTTACCTCTCTCCAAACTAATTCCTCCCTTGTACATGGTACAAGCACTTTTCCATAGGTTCGGTGGATTAATCTGTGTGATCCCGACCTAACAGGTCATCCCACAATTTTAGTTAGTTTACATTAAATAATGGGATCCTCGTCATACTCGAGAAAGAGGGGCTTAACCCTACAAATGTTGGTGAAAACCAATAATCTACATTGCAAAAAAGTATTTCACCAACAGTTTTTTTACGACTCTATTGGGAATATTTTCCCTTTATGCACCCTTAAAAGATCTCTAGAAAATCCAAAAATATATATTCTAAAAAATCATAAAATCTAAAATATATATATAAAAAAGTATATGAATGCTCAAGATCCTTGATGTAATCCTATTGAAAATGTACATTTCTATATTTTCATTCCTTTCTAATGCTACGAGAAAAACTTGCAAGACAAAGATTCAAAGATAAAGAAAATCAAGCGTTAAATTGCAACCTTTCTTAATCTTATGTATGAGCCACGAGAACAAGAAGATTTCATACTTGTTCCCATACAAATTCTAAGATAGGTTCCTTAAAATCCACTTGAAGATCCAATTAGAGAATAAATTTTAAAACCATTAGATATCATATGACCAGAGGAATAAGAAGAGGAAGAAATGGTTGTACTTATGCCATGGGGATGAAACATTGATTAGCTAGCTTTGGGTCCTCTACTTCATGAATTACCGAAAGGATCAAGTAAAAACTTTCCTTAGTTCTACAGAGAGATGGAAAGAAATATCCAAATGATCATATCACAACTTTTATCACAACATGTGGTGTTCTTAGAGTGGAACATGAAGATGTTGTGTGGTTGTTCATGGAATCATTACAAGATGTTATAGTGGAATGGTTTTACTACTTTCCACCTAGTCTAATCACCTTGACTGGGATGACATGAAAACCAAGTTTGAAGCAAGATTAAAGATTGCATAAGTTTCCCATGCCCTCTTTTCTCAATTATCTCAGATGAAGAAAGAAATGCAAGATCCCATGAGAGAATTTATGGAAAAATTTAACAATTTGATCAACAAAATTCCTATTGGTGTTCATCTTACTTTAGATAATCAAAAGAGGTTCTTCATGAATGCAGACAATTTCATGAATGCGAACATGTGAAGATGAAGGAGAAGAAATTGTTGAATCAAAAATTGAAGAAGAAGAAGATGGATGTGCCAAGATTGGGTATTTTGAACTCACCGGATGAAGATTATGAAGAATTTATGGTTGATATGAATAGTTACTCTTGTGTAGTGTTCTCCCGCTCACAAATAGAGAAAGAGGCCTCTTCTTCCAACTCTCAAACAAAGCATTTGAATCCTCAAATGATGACTCTAAAAAACAAAAGGAGGATCATCGCTTCCCACTTCCATAGGATCATCCGAGAAGAAGCCTAAAACTACCTCTGTCAAGAATCCATATGCCTTTTTGGGAAGTTTCTTTCATCTCCTCTTGTCAAATCGGTTTTGCTTTCGTTGATCCTAAGAATGTAAATCCTACTAATGTCAATGTTGACATATTTACCAATGTGTCTGTCACTTATTCACCTTTTGACATCATTTATCATCTCAATAAAGGTGAAATTTAGATTTTAGAATATGAGTACTTGAAAAATCTCCCCAAGCATTTTGATAGATTTGTCCATTTTATCAAAGGAAGTAGTTCAAATCCTTGATCGCAAAATGTCAACATTATATAACCACTTCCCACTCTTAGTACTACTCCTTCCCATAACCTTCTTGCCTTAACATCCTCCTCTTATGATTAAGAAGAACCTTTTTATCTTGCCCTATTGGTCAATGGGTATAAATTGAATAATCACATTATTGACTTAGAGTGCCTCACAATGTCGTGCCTACAAAATTTTATAAATCTCTTGGTCCTACTCTCACTCCGTACTCCATGGAAATGAAATAATTTGCTCTCATCGGCCAGGTCAAAGATACTCAAGTATCATTTATGGAATTTCCTGATAAGAAGATCATCGTGAAAATACTTGTGGCAGACATATCAGCTTCGTATGGTATGTTGTTGAGCCAAAGATTTTTTTAGGATGTTGGCAGAGATATACAAATGGATTGGTCATATGTCATTGTTCTTGCCAATGGTAATATGAAGAAGCTCCTTCCTATAAAGAAAATGAAGTAAAAATCTCAAAAATTAGATGACCCAAAGGCAAACATCTTATTTCAAGATTCAAGGTATGACAACTTTTTCGTAAATTTAGAGCAAGATGTTGAGCTTCCCATGTTGATGGAAGAGTACCCAGGTGTGGCGGAGCTAGTTGAGAAGTATCATGATGATTTAATGGATCCATAATTTAATAGTGATTACTTCTCATTGGATATGGATACCAGTTCTCTACTTGGTGGTGATGAAGACTTTGGGTATCTTTACTCATTAAAAACAATCCCAAGAAGATGAACAATGCGGATCATGGAGAACAAGTGACATCAAATGAATTCTTAGCGAGGAAAGATGAATAATGTGGATCATAGAGAAGAAGTGACATCAAATGACTTCTTAGCGGGAGAAGATGAAGACCTTCTTAGTGAAGAACAAATAAATGGAATGGTGTTTGATTCTCCCAAGGATGATTTCATTCAATATGAAAACCTTCTCAATGAGTAATATATGGATAAGAAGATGCTCAAATCTTTCAAGGTTGACTTTACTCAAGAAAAAGATGTTTTCATCATGGAAATGGATTTTGAGGCTCAAAATGGTCAAGATGGGGAAATGACGATTTGCATATTTCATGCCCCACCTTGTGCTCATTTTATTTTCAGTGTGATAAAGCATCGTGCATACCACACCAAAGAGAGAAGAAGATCAAAGTGAGCCAAATTGTGGAAAAGATATTTGTTTGAAGAAATTGAGGAACATAAAGCACCAAGAGGCTTGTGATAGTGTTCGAAATCTCAAAATATTTGTCAAGAACCAGCTCATACAAACCATGGTCATGAAGCAGATAACAAGTAAAGGTCAAATGTATATCATATACCATAATCCTTGGTGTGAGAATAGTAAGCTTGGCATGATCAAAACTCATTCTTGTAATAGCAATAGAAAATCAAAAATTGGAATGAATTTGTAAATAGATAATGCAACTAAATTTGGCCATCAGAAAAACAAAGGAAATGAGCTATTTGAGTTGACCCCCACTCACAAAGTGATAATCATGCAAAATTTCCCAAGAAATTAAGAAAAGGGTCATATTTCATGAAATTAGTCAATGGATTTACATAGTAGCAAGAGGCATTTGGTAATACCCGCACATGAGTAAACATTCAATGAAGAATCAACATTACAATGAAAGTGGGTTGTTCCCCCACATGTACCATAGTTTATGTAGGTATGTTACATCATGGTTTCCATTTCGGTGTGTGTTTCCCTTCTCATTTTATGTCTTCCTTTTATGTTGTGCATTTTTACTATCATAGAAGTGCCACATATGTTCTGGTTTAAAGAATGCACATGTGAATGATGCAAGATGTGAATTGTTCCAAGATAAAACAATGTAAGCATACAAGACTAAAATTATGAAAATACAAGAGAGATAATTGCAATAACATAGAAATATCTCCAAATCAATACAATCAAATAGAATAATGCAAGAGATGTACATATAAGAGGTGAATGTGTAACCTCCTCCTATAATCATGGTAATCTCCACCTAGAATAGTGGTAACCAACACCTAGAATATTGTATTCAAGTGGTAACCAACACCTAGAATAGTGTAGTCAAGTGTAGACCTAAGAAAAAATATCCCATAAGTGTAAAGAAACTCCAAGTGAGGAAGAAGATATACCAAGTAGGATAATGCAAATAAAGTGAGGAAAATAAATCCTACACTAACACCCCCATAAACACAACTTAGGTGGGTAGTGAAAAGAACAATTTATCCCGAAAACAAGGATTGATGAGGTACCCACATACAATGCATCTCTCACAAAGATAGAGTAAAAGGAGAAAACCCAATGGGAAAAAACTCCCCCAAAAGAGAGACAAGAAACTCACTCAAGAAAACTAGAGAAGAAGAAGAAGTAAGTGCGTTCAGAGTAACTCATCCGATAAGGTACCCACATATAATTATCGTCCCCCATAGTAGAGAGAGAAAGAAGTGAGGACAAGAAGGTCCCCTAAGAAGAGTGTTAATGATGTGGTCCTCCGCATAAAGATTGAAGAGAATTCACCCTGTTGAACAATGTTCCCGCCTTGGGAAGGACAAAAAGGAGCATTGAAAGTCTACCCACTCCTGAAGGAAGAAGAATCTTACAATACTCGTCTATGCATCTAGTATACAAACTGAAAGGTGGCTTACGTCTAGAAAAAATGTTCACAAAAGACAAGGGGAATGCCACCTGCAGGTATATATCTCGGAGAGAAAGAAAATGGTGGGGTCCCAAGAACCCTCATAAAGGGATCCAAAAGAAGAGGTGGATTAAGAAACACCTCTGAAATAATGGAAGTGACAAATGTCCCAAGCAGGCACTCCCAATGAGAGAGATGAATGGGTCCTCTAGAATTTTTGATGGCTTAATCGAAACATATTCCTGTAATGAAACACAAGTGGAATATGTAAATAGACAACTCAGGTCAGGTAGATACTTGTCTCAATGGGGTTTCAATGAGATCAATTTCTGACAAGAATGTATTAACATCACAACATGAAGTAGGAGGAGAAGACTATTGTGAAGAGCTATTGGAAGTCTAAGATGAAGCAACACGCACTCAAAGGTAGTAACCTATGTATGTGGAGTGTCATCAATCGAGCAATCAATGTGCAATGGAGCATAAGATTCAATTTCACATCCACATTAGAGGAAGGTTCTCTAATAGAACACTATTGTAGAGAGTGAATGGAAGCATGAACATGGATGACAATGAGCTCTATGGAGGAAATAATAGGGAGAGTGTGCTCAATAGAAAGATAATGTGGTGAATGGTCAACATGGGACTCATGAGTAGCAACAACTATAGAAGAATACTCAATAACGAGAGGGATGTGAGAAGGGGGAGAATCTATGGTGGCACTAAAGTGGTCCAGGAAATGTCACTCTTATATGGTGAAATAAGGTCACCATATAATTATCGATAATGGTCCAGTCAGTGAAAGGGAACTCAATGTGCTCAAACCAACAACATATTTCCCTAGAAACAATAAAACCGATAAGGCCACAAACCTCGTCATTTTGGTTAAACCACTCATCCTTCTGTAGAGGCTCATCAGGCTTAAGAACAAGACCATAAAGGTAGGGAAACAACACATGGCATGCATAATGTAATGATTGATAATGCCTTCCTTCCAAGATAGAAAGATCACAAAGTCAAGCATAACAACATAACAATGAAACTCCATAATGTAGATAAACCCCCAAAATTATCCCAAATGGCACTTTATAACTTAGTGCGAAAAGTACAAGTCCCCATAAAGTTTTACAAGAACCCCTCAAAATGCGACACTTTATAAAGTAGTTTGTTTACAAAAATAAATGAAGCCATCATGTAAAACACGAGAAAACATGAAATTTTTACCAAAAAAATGCTCAAATCTGAGCCACCGATCAAAAGTTATAAGCAAATACAATTTCCCATAAATAATGACTTATTTAATTAAAATTTTGTAAACTAATTAAAAAATGTCAAAATGAGGGGAAAGGTTGTCATGTGTATACTCGTTGAAACCAAAAAAAATAAAGAACACAATGGTTTAATTTGTGAGGGGAATTAGCCTCTTGTTAACTCAAGGCGTCACCCTTTGTCTTCGAAAGCGAAGTTATAAGTTTTAAAAACCACTTAATTCTCTCCTGCGAATGTATTTTCCCAAAAATCACTTACATCTAAAAAGTGAATAATACTAAATTTTGGAAAAATTAAAATCCAAGTTGGAAAATCACAACAACTTATTCACCTTATGAGTGGTGGGGTCCACAAAAGGAAAAATGCGTAGAGTTGATTTTACGGTTGAAAACCTAAATTTCTTTATATCTTCCTTGTGTTGAATATCAATATGATGCCAAGGAGGTTGTTTTTGGGCTTGAAGAGGCCAAGAAGGCACGAAATATTGATTTTTAATGTTGTAGAGTCATTTTTAGGCATACAACAACATGTAATGGGACCGCCTTGAAATTAGAAAAATGTTACCACAGTGTAAAAATGAATTTCAACACTCCACAGGTGTAAAAGGCCTTTCTCAAGTCTGCAAATGCATTTCTAGCCATGTTATAGGTCTGAAATTCCCATCATAGAGGTGAAAACACCCATCATAAGTGAAAACACCCTCAAGGCTTTGTATTTGTATACTGAGGCGCGTGTCATAGGTCCGATACCATATCGAATAAGCGTCCACGGATTTGTTGGTTCGAAGAATGCATAGGTGAATGATGTGAGACATTAATTGTTCCAAGACAAAACAATGTAAGCACTCAAAAATGCAAATTACAAAAATACAAGAGAGATAATTGCAATAACATAGAAATAGTTCCAACTCAATACAATCAAGTAAAATAATGCAAGAGATGTACATATAGGAGGTGAATGTGTAACCTCCTCCTAGAATCATGGCAATCTCCACCTAGAATAGTGGTAACCAACACCTAGAATAGTGCAATCAAGTGTACACCTAAGCATGTATATCCCATAAGTGTAGGAAAACTCCAAGTGAGGTGAAATATCCCGAGTACGATAATATTAATAAAGTAAGGACAATAAATCCTACACTAATAATTTTGTTCATTTCTTGGTTGTTGATTTAACAAAAATAAATTTTATTAAACCCTATTGTAGAGTAACTTATGTAAAGTATGATATGCAGCTGTTAAGTACAATATGACGTAAGAAAATAAGCAAGTATGAAATCCTAAGAAAGAGATATAGAAAGAATGACTTAGCTAATTTGTGCTTGATCTAGAAGTGCTCTGACTCGGGAAATTGTTGAACAGAACCGAATAGTGTTGGAATTATTCGTGGATAAATCTTGGACTACATAAATAAGGCTAGATATGGGCACCCATGGTAGAATAGGGAACCTAAGCATTGGAGACCACTTATGGGCGCCGATGACATAAAAATGGTCAAAACCTAGTCTTTATTGTGTCACACAAGTGTCAAAAATATTCCCTATTGATCACATGTGTGTTGCTCTTTGATATTTGAGGGTACTTGTAACCTATAAAATAGATATCACCTACAAAAATCCAAAACCACATCAAATCCAAAAAAAAGATGTAGAATGGGGAGTCAGACTGACCCCATGGTCACCCTGAGAGTGAACTTACAACCAAGCACTACACTACATCTCAGACTCCATGTAGTTCTAGTGTGTGTGTGTGTGTAAGAAGATCGTGCCCTAGGATGCCCTTGTGCAGTTGCACTTGATAGTGGGATGTAGCTAGATGTAGCAATGTAATAGAATGTGTGGATGGAATAATGAACTTCCCTTCCTATGTTATGTATGTATAGGATTTGCATCCCTTGTCCCTTGAATGGATGTTAGATGGATGCTTTAGAGTGCTTTAGGTGCCTTTTAGATGCAAGCTTAGGTGATGATAGTAATGCTTAGTGCTTGGTCCTTTATTTTGAACACATAACTATGTATTTATATGATTCCCTTGTTTGAATTTCATAATTGACAACTGGAAGGTTGACCCATAAGTGAAAAAGATGCCCAAAATATAAAAGAGACCCAAAAGAGTGAGTAAGGTGAAAAGGGTTAGGGGCTCCCAAGGGGACAGGGCCCCGGGTGATCTTTCTGGTAGGCGTTGGTGTATGTGTCTGAATCCATAAAATATTTAAATAAGTAAAATATGACTAGGTTGTAGGGTGTGTAAGACCAAATAGAAAACAAGAAACAAAAAAAGAGGCCAAAGATAGTCGTCAATTACTAGTTTTCTTGCTTAGGAATCATATGAATGCTAGTATGTGTTTAGGACCTAGAAATGTACCCAAGTGTGTGATTTTGTGTCTACATTTTCCCCACTTTATGTTGTTGAGTGAATACTCGATAACATAAAGTAGATAAGAGATGCATACCTTATGATCCTATAGAGTGTGAAAAAAATGTGTGCGAGTGGACAAGTGAAGTGTGGAATGATGCAAAATGAAGCATGGAAACTAGGAAAGGAAAGTGACCCTAGGGTGAAGCGTATGTGTTGTACATGTTGTATAGTTTTTTTTTGTTTGTTGTTTTCTTATAAGGATGGACCTAAAAAAGAAGAGAAAAATGTATTCAAAGTCTTGTATATGATAAATCTAAATAAAGTATGCAAAAGTGTGTAAAAGTGTAAAAGTAAAGTAAAAGGGAAAGTGTGCACCTGATGTATAAGAGTGTAAAGGATAGAAAATGTCTTGAAAATGTTGTGTAAGAGTGATTTTTTGGGTGATCTCATGCCAAGAGAGAGTTTTTGGGCGATCTCATGCCAAGTGTGAGTTTTTTGGGCGATCTCATGCCAAGTGTGAGTTTTTGGGTGATCTCACGCCAAAGAGAAAGTGTTGGGGAGAGAGGTCTAGTGTTACTCTCTTCCATGACTCTTCCGATAAGTATCACCACTATGAGATGGTACATCCCATTTTTTCTGCTTTCCCAAATTAGTTTTATTGTAATAATTATTTTTGATTGAAATTGATTGAAGAGATATGAGATGCATTCATTTGTAACTGGAGGATTATGCATGTGCCATAATATAAAACTACTATGAAGGCTTATGTGAATATGTTGATCTAAAAAAATGATTATATGTGTGCCCCAGAAATTAGTGCCCATGGAGGACACACAAGCACCCAAGCACTTTTGTATGCATCCTAGGTGTTTGGTGTGTCTATGTTGTGATTCTAACCCAAGTCTGATTCTGAGCCAGTATTATATCTGTAACCTATGTTAATTTTATGTTGTATTGTGTTGTGTTATAGCTCTGAGCTATTATATGGGTGATTTGTTCACCCAATGTATGCCCCCTCATTTGGGGTGCATGCGACAACTGGAAGAGGAGTGTGTGGCCCAAAAGAGAGGACCTAATGTTGTGTCTGAAGTGGATACCTGTAGGGGGGAGGGGATGTGCATGGTAGAAACCAAGGCACATGCAAACAAAGTGGCTAGATACATGTGTTAGTAGAAAAAAGTAAAGCAAACATGTCATAGAAAAACAATGTAACAAACAAATGTGCATACAAGATAGACCATGAAAAGTAGGTTTTAAACATGGGACATCACTCACAATGTCACAAGATAATCAGGGCCAAAGCGGCCAAAAACATACAAACAATGATCAAACAAGACATAGGGCATAGCCCACAAACAATAACATACAAGTAAAAAAATGACAAGAAAAATGTATCAAACAACCATGGTGGCATATAGTCTTACAAAGAAAATGTTGCACATGAAGCACCCATTAGCATGTTAGAAAGATAAAAAGTATGTCAAAGCATGTATGTATCAATGGAAAAAGTAATGTTCTAGTAAGAAGGAGTAGTAAATAATGAAACAATAACACATGTACTGTGTGAAAGTAGATGCCCCCAGGAGCCTCGTGGGACTGGTAAGAGGTACAATGTCAAACATCATTACAACATGTAAGGACCTATAAGATATCTATTCACTCCAAAAGACCAAGTGAACACACATGTGTATATAGAAAAGATATATGACATACTAAGTATCCGTCTAACATGGGAAACAAAGTGTACATGTAAGTATAAGCAAGCAAGAATAAGTGCAACCAAGATATGCAATATGTAGTGAGTGTGAATGGATGGTATGTGATGTGTGAATGTGAAGATGATAGGAGAGTGCCCCAGATGGATGTGTGTATGAGATGAGGTTCATTTATAAAATACCCTCAACAATCAAGAATGAACCATAGAACAAGAGTGTATCATCGAGAAATGGTTTGAAAATGTGTGCTAGAAAGATAACATGAAGTGTAGAGCGTGAAGAAGTGAATGTGGTGAGGTTCATTTCAGATTTAGACCCTCAATAGTCAAGTATGAACCATGGAACTAGAGTGCGTCATAGGGTAATGATGATACAAGTTATGTATCAATGTGTGTAAGAGAGACTAGATGTAAAGCATAGCGTAATGTGTATGTGTAGAGATAGAAATAAAATTGGTAATGATTGAAGGGGGGGAAGAAAGCATGTTGCCCCCAAGTGTGTGATGTGGAAAAAGAATCAAGTAAAATCATCTAGAGATCATCATTTTCAAGATCATAGCCAATTGGAGTTGGATTAGAGACTTGGTAAGCAATAATGTGAGGTTGATCATATAAAGAGCCTTTCATGACATAAATTGTACATGCCCATTACATATTCTTCATTAGTGAAAGGTGGTTGTGGACAATCATGTGCATACCATCAGTGAGATTTTGAGAATAGCCCAAGAAGGATTCATTGCAAATAGAAATGTGGCCAAAAGGCATAGGAAATGTGATATCAATATGATTTGGATCTAGTGTGCCACCAATGTAATCAAGCCAAGATTGCCCAAGTGTGAGTGGAGAAGAATGAGGAGTACGTGTAAGGAAGACTATCAAATGGAAGACATAGAGGCCATAAGCAATAATAATGAATACACATCCATGATATAAGTGAGCAGAGTGAGGTGGAGGAAGGAGATCAACAATTGTGAATCCTAGCCGAGCCAAGCCATCATGTGTGTAAACAGTCTCAGAGAAAGTAGGGTCGAATGGAACATGAGGCCAATAAGAATTACAAATGAAGAGAGTGCATGTGAAGGGATCTAAGCATGGAACAAAATGAACTTGAGGAGATGTAACATGTGAAAGAATATCTAATGTATGTATAATCCCTTGAAAAGGTATCATGGCATTAGTGGATGGAGGAAGCTTCTTGAATTGATATTCACTAGGGCCAATAACAACAAAAGTATCTTGAAAATAGGAATCATCAACTTTCAATATGAGTAAAGTTAAGATTCCATAATGTGTCATCATTAAAGTCTACAACATCATCCTCATCACCCAATCATCAAGCTAGCATTATCTTGTTGAATAGTATTATCAAGGATATTAGTAGGAGTGGAGTCAGATGTAGAATGGGAGGAGCCATGATAGGGGAAAATAACAGCCATAGGGGTGACATAAAATGGGTGATAGGATATTAGTAGTATGAGTAGGAATGAACAGAGTGCATGGAGAAGTAATTAAAGGAGTAGGAGCACTAGATTTCCCAACATCATATGTACCAATGTTGCGATATGGAATAGGTTGTGATGGAGGAATGGGCATGGTAGTAACGAGGTCTATATAATAAAAATTGAATGCTTAGGTCCCACATCAATAATAGTATGTTCATAACCATCATGTAAGAATTTAACGCACCGATGAACTATAGAGGGAACAACATGCATTGCATGAATCCAGGTCTACCAAGTAAGCAATTGTATTGAAATGTGGCATCAATAACAAAGAATATAGTAGGAACCATTTTAGGCCCAACTTGTAATGGTAGGGTGATAGGTGATGGTGCATGCATGTATGAGTGGTGGAATCATAGCCACAAATGACTTGAAGAAGATTTGTTAATTAGATTGTTAGTAATGCCTATTTTCTTAAGGGGAGAGAGAGAGAGAGAGAGAGAGAGAGAGAGAGAGCATATGTTTATAGTAGAGCCATTGTCAATGAGTACATGCTTGATTAATACATGATGGCACCACTATAGTAAGCAGTATGATAAGAAAAGGTGCAAATGGATCATCACCAATAGAGGGAGGAGGGATCCTCATCACTAAAAGATATATCATGTGGTAAATTTTTGAGAGATTGAATGAGGTGAGAAAATGCAACAGTGAATTATTGCTTTCAATGTGAATGGAACAAAGGGTGGCCTCTAATGTGTGATGAAAATTGGGTGCATTACACAATAAATCATAAAGAGATTTTTGTTGGTGTATTCTTAAGCTTCTCTATGATGTCATAACCCTTAGAGGTAGTGGTAGGAACTGCAAAAAGTGATAGGTGGTGGGACAAAAATGAGGTGGAGCCGTAGGAGGACGAGTGCAGAATGGGTGGTGACTACATTGATGGTTAGATCATATATTGGAGTAAAAAGCAAGAGGATGTTGAGTATACGAACTCACATAAAATCAAAAGCAGTAGTAGTCATGCTAAAGAAACCTTGGTTGGAGTAAAGAAGGATAAGAAGATTGATCCATGAATTCAAAGAAGGAGATAGATTTTGATACATTCTTAGAAGGTAGGGTTTGAATGAGTAGGTTCACCAAATGATTTAACAAAAATGAAATTTATTAAACCCTATTATGAGTAAATCGATGTAAATATGATATAAATGCTGCTAAGTACAATATGATGTAAATAAATAAGAAAGCAAGTATGAAACCCTAAGCAAGAGATATAGAAAAAGAATGACTTAGTTTATTTACACTTGATCCGGAAGTGCTCTGAGACTAGGAAAACTATTGAATAGAAGTGAACAATGTTGTAAATGCTCGGGATAAATTTTGGACTACATGAATAAGGTCGAACACGGGCCCACGGAGGATAGGGGGCACTTAGGCGCCAAGACCGCTTCGGGTGCCTGATTGCAAAAATGGTCAAAACACGGTTTTTACTGTGTCGCACAAGTGTCACAAATATTCCATGTTGATCACTTGTGTGTTGCTCTTTGATCGTCGAGGGTACTTGTAACTTGTAAAATAGATATCACCTACAAAAGCCCACAAACCACATCAAATCCAAAAATAAAGATATGCAAATATGGGAGTCAGGACTGACCGAATGGTCACCCCAAGAGTGAACTTACAACCGAGCACTACACTACATCTCAACTCCATGTAGTTTTGGTGTGTGTGTAAGAATCGTGCCCTAGGATGCCCTTGTACAAGTGCACTTGATAGTGGGTTGTAGCTAGATGTAGCAATGTAATAGAATGTGTGGATGGAAAAATGAACTTCCCTTCCTATGCTATATATGCGTAGAATTATTGTATCCCTTGTCCCTTGAATGGATGCTTTAGAGTGCCTTTGGGTGCCTTTTGGATGAAAACTTAGGTAATGCTAGTAATGCTTAGTGTCTTGGTCTCTTATTTTGAACACATAACTATGTATTTTATATGATTCTCTTGTTTGAATTTCGTAATTAACAACCGGATGGATGACCCATAAGTGAAAAATATTCCCAAAAGATAAAAGAGACCTGGGTGTGCAAGATAGAATAGAAAACAAGGCATGAAGAAAAGAGGCCAAAGATAATCGCCAATTACTAATTTTCTTACTTAGGAATCATATGAATTCTTGTATGCTTTTAGGACCTAGAAATGTACCAAAGTGCATGATTTTGTGTCTGCAATTGTGTTTGTATCTTTGCTAATTGTTCAATAGGGTGGTTTTATGGCCCAATGGATAAGGCATTGCTCTACTACTCCACGAGATACCTAAGATTCTTCATTACACCTTATGGTATAATGTCCCCAAGCTTGATCTAGTTGTTGTCATGCAAAAATTCTAACATGTAAAATTGAAAATTTTGGTCATGACAACTAAGCCCACCATTTGAAAGCCTATCTCCCCACTGTGAATCCTTCCTCTAGCAATCCTATCATCTCATGCAACCCCTCCAGGGTTTGTTTTATCCTCATTTTGGAAGTGAGGAAAGTGATAGCATGGTTTTAAAGTGTGTTTCATGTGTAGAGCAATGGATCTAAGATGATTTTATGATAAGACTAAACTCTAAGATGTAATAGTGTTCTCCAAAGCATTAAATTGGCTATTTTTAGCCATATTGTAGCATATGGACATCCTTTGGAAGTTGGTAGGGAAAACTTAAACCATCTAGAATATGTATATGAGAGAAATCAAGTGATCCAAGGTAGTTTAGGGAAAATTTGTGGAGATAATTGATATCAGGAACAAGTTAAAGAAAACCGGTCATTTTCAACACATGGAATGAAAGCTCTAATAAAGAGAGTCAACTTGTTTAGAATATTATGGGAGTTTTGGGAGGATTTAGAAGCTCATCAAATACTCAATGGAAATATCTTGGAATTCTCCACATGATGGAAATATGATTTTTTTCCTAAGTCTTTAAGATCTCATGTGATATCTCAAGTCATCCCTACTTTGCTCCTTTGTGTCAAAAGGTAGAATGGTGGAAAAAACTTGAGGTTGAATCAAGTATTTAAAATTTTGGTAGTGAAGTAAGTGAATGCTTTGGAGTCAAAATCATATAAGATTTCACCTCTTAACTCCAACTTTCACTCCCGTAAGGCGAAAAAGGAAAGGTGTGTTTCTAATTTCGCATTGGGATGATGATGCCAACATAACTTTAAGGCTTGGGTGAAATTTTAAAGGATTGTTTTCCCCTTGTACTTGTCCTTGAGGTGCAAAAGGGACATGAGGTATGGAAAATTGCGCTCCCCTATGGATGTCATGTTTTCATCACTTAAAACTTGTGACTTGAGTGGTTAGGTGAGCATAATGCAAAAAAATACCACTTTCTCATGATGAAGACCCACTTAGCACATTTTTGAGCATGATGTGTCCCCTTCTATTTTTCCCAACATGAAAAAAGACATGGACACAAAAGTACGTCCCCTTCCATTTTCAAGCCTTCATCATTTAAAATCATCAACTTCAAGTGTTACAAGTGTTAGAAGGTGTATGCAATGTTTCATGTTCCTTGGCCCCTTCCACATGTGTCCCAGGAACCCGTGGCACATTTTTTTCACCCATGTTATCCCATTGGATTTTACCTAAGGTGAAAAGGGACATGGGGTACACAAAAGTGTGCTCCCGATAGCCTTCTCTCTCGGTAACTTGCCCAAAACCACTTTTGCACCTAGGAAGTTACAAACTTGCATCTTCACTTGACCACATCCACCCTCCTCATGAGATGATGACCCATAACACATTTTGGATTATGGTCTGTCCCTCTTTTACCCTTTCCCCTTTTCTTTAGGGTGCAACTCCACATCAAACCTCATTTAACTTCGATTAAGCTTGTTTGAGTCAAATTTGGTTTAAGGCATTCAAGTGAGATAAAAAGATTCATATTCAAACACTTAGCCATTTTTATGTTTTAAAGCTTCATTTTTCCTCTAAAAGCTCACTCTCCTTGTTGTTATGCTGCTAAAAATATGCTAGAGGCCTCATATGCTAAAAATGGAAAGTTGTTCATATCTCATAAACCCCTTGTTCGATCCCCATGAGATTTTAACAACTCCTCAAAAATGCCTTTCAAATGATCCCAACCTTGCATCCAATGGTGTTCTATATTATTTTTAATGGTCGAAAAAAATTCATGAAATAAAAGTTCATTTTTCATATCTTCACAGATTCGATGATTTAAGTCCTCCAAAAATTGGAGCAAAACATCCTCATGAAATAACAAAACTTTTGAGACCACTTTCATTTCATTATGACACCGAGAAGACCCACTTCTAAAAATAGTAAGCCTTCATAAGCCTCACTATATATAAATAGTAAGTGCTACAAACAATTTATTCTCTAAGTTGTCATTTCCCCTTGCACATCAGGGAAACTCAAAAGTGCCAAATTAAGAAATTGGTAACTAAAATGGACTTCTCAAAATAAGGATTACTAAAAATAGTAAGTGTCGGGATATTGGTTAAGAAACAATGATGTCAAGAAAGTACATCTAGATATGTTTGAAATAACACAAAACATTATAATGACTTAACATATTCATAGTTTCACATTATGCACTTTCGATTAATTGAAGGATCAATTCTTTTGTTCGGAAGAAAAGGCAAATTTCAATGAGGAGAAGATGAACAAGAAGGTGTTTGGGAATCCTGAGGTTGATTCCATTCAAAAAGGAAACATCTTTGTCACGAAGGTAAATTTTGAAGACAAGAGGGATAGAGTGATAATCTCCATGTCCTAACTGCAACTAGACATTTCAATCTTAAACTCGACATCTATTTGAATTTCATTTGAGAGTTTTTTCTTTTTGGAAAAATCAATTGAACAATCGAAATACCTTGGCCATACGGTGGAGCTTGGAGCCCATTTTATTCTTAGTTAAATTTTTTTATGCTGAACACAATGGTGTAGCTAATATGATGCCATTTGTCACCAATTGGTGGGAAATTATTGAAAATGTAATATAGTTATTATCTAATATGCTATGCGAAAAATCCAAAATAAAAGCCTTAATATTGATATATTTCGACATGTATATGATATATGTATTTATGAATCTATACCTATGATGCTTATATTGGTAAAATGTTAATATATATCTCACAATTCAACAATTTATAATTCAATTGATGTTGGTGACAATGAAAATATATTAGGCACGCCATCCACTAAGGTACAAATATCTAAACTAGATTTGAGTGCATATAGCTTTAGTGGAATTAGTCGAAGAGATACCCCTTAATCTTTCACACTTAATCGAAGAAGATGACATATCAATTGTAAAATTCCAAACTAGAATGTTTATCCCTCTTCTTACAAGCTTAGTAGGGAAACTTGAAGGAAGAAAATGACTTTGGGAGGTTGAGAGCACCTTTGTATGCCCTACAAAATAGATGCAAAGAAGCAGAGTTATGGGATTAGAAAACTACTCAAACACTTTTGGGCTATTGGTAATTTTGGTGGTGCTTTATAGGTGCGAATGATGTGCTAACAACACTTCAAACTCGAAATAGAAGCAAATAGAGAGAATTCAAAAATGCACCATCACAAGCAAGTTCAGACTAAAAGTATCCATCCCATACGAGATTCTTTCAGCTAAAACAAGTGCAATTCCAATTGAAGTCATTGTTATGGTGGGTCTTGTAAGATATCTAAAAATATTGAGCAGATGGAGGTAGGTAGATGGCCCTAGGTGGTCTTTAATGAGATCTTGTACAAGAAAAACAAGCCCCAGATGAATCAAAACATGTGGACGAGAAAATGACACATTGAGTTGAATGCATGTCTTAATAATAATAATGAAACAAAGACATTTGTTATGGATAAATTCCACAAGTCTATGTGGGATAAAGCGTTAAGGAGAAAGAAAAATATCACCTTGAGAAATTTCACTCCGCTTGTGATCATCAACAAAAAGGCCTATATAGGGACTAATATTCCTTGGACATAAAAATTTCTCATAACTCAAGCAAGGGAAAATTCACATCATTTTTGGTGTGAAATGGGTAGGTAGAAAAGGGCAAAAGAGGCACGGGAAGAGAGAGTTTATGTCCTTTGGGGTTATGCTTTCCAAGGTAAATTATTTTTTTTTGTGTTCACATAGCTTTCCTTTTTAAACCGAATAACGCTTTCATAAACCTTTTTGTTTTTTTTGGTTATTCCAAGTTTTCTCTTCAATGCTTTGCATTCAATAACTTGTTTCAATATAATTACTAGCAATTTCTCCTCCACAGGAGCAAGGGTATGCCATTATTAGAGCAATAATAGTCATCGCAAGAGTGAGTAATA
Source organism: Taxus wallichiana var. yunnanensis (assembly GCA_018340775.1). NCBI lineage: Eukaryota > Viridiplantae > Streptophyta > Pinopsida > Cupressales > Taxaceae > Taxus > Taxus wallichiana. The sequence continues at coordinate 412,882,161 of CM031237.1, read as the reverse complement.
AAACATTGTGATTGTGCAAACAACCAATGGGATAGGTGTAAACACTATTCATCATAAAAGTAGGCAAACAACCACATGAAAACAATGTATTACAAATGCAACCAATGGGATAGGTGTAAACACTATTCGTTGAGAAAGGCAAAAGGGAAAAACATCGTAGTTACATGTAATGAAACACCCATAATAAGAACAATATTTGGAACCAAGCACATTGAAGAGTCGCAGGTTGGTCACAATAGTAAACAATTATGATGTAATCTAAAAGTGTTTTCGTAGATAGCCATTTCTTTTATTGTTTACAATAATAATGTTAGGAAACAAGGCATGTTGCGAAGGCATATTCAGTTTCGGTAAAAGTAGTAAATTGGGTTAACAATACACTTTAGTAAAAGGTTACATTATTGCTGACAATATAAGTAAACAATAATGAGTAACAAACCAAAGATAGTACCAAAATAGGACCATTAATACTGGGCATGGCCATCTACCAAATTATTATAGACAATGTACTTTTGTGAAATGGTTTGGTAGCAAATGGCCCGGTGGATATGTATGCAAAATGTGGAAGTATGCACAAGGTTTGCAAAGTTCTTGATAAAATGACTAAAGAAAATGTTATCACATGGACAAGTATTTGAGGATATACATAAAATGGGTTTGTTGAAAATCCTGAAACTTTGAAGATAATACAATTGGGAGGTAAAAACACATACTACATGATTTTTTTAGCACCCTCATAGCCTCTGTCAAAATGGGAGCTTTTACATAGGGCATAAACATCCTTCAAACCATAATAGTCGCATATTTTTGTCAAATATAGAATTATGATTGTTGTAGTAGACATGTGTGTTGAAAGTGGATGCATACATAAGGCATGTCGAATGTTTGGCAAAATTTCTAAAAGCAATGCGGTCTAATGGAATGCAATGTAGTGTCATGATAACAAGATATGTACGAAATGGGTTTTGGAATGATGGTAAAAAACTTTATGGGCTAAAGAGATCCTCATGGACCACTAACTACATAGCAAGGTGATCATGTTGAATTGTGGTTTTGATAAAACCAATGAATTGTTGAGGGTTTCTTGAGATTTTAGGTAGCGCATGCACACGAGGTCCATTTTAGGGGCACATAATATGCATTGCTTATCCCTACTAAGAAAAATACTTGCTAATTTCATATACTTGTCGAAAATACTTGTGTATTGCATAAGGTATGATTTGAACCTACGATTATGCTGCTTTGGAAACAAACGCTCCATCTACTTGAGATACAAGACATAAACACTATTGATTCTGTTTATGGTGAGTTGAAATATTGTTTGTTGTTATTTTTAATGCCAAAGGCATTCCCTTAGTAGAATTACCTCACCTTTTGACACATGCAAAGAGTACGAGTCCGAGAGGGTGTTTGATCGTTCATGTACTTCTTTAATCTAGGTTTTCCACATGGAGCACTTTTCGCTAGAAAAACATAAGGACCGAGTGTTAAAATATAGGAGGAACTACAAGACATTGGTGTTGGAATCGTATTTATAGAATTGAATTGCACATAGTCAATGACTTTTGTCCATACCCGAGCCACAACGTAGTCTTCATCACCCCTATTCCTCTGAGAATATTTTACTCACTCGAATATAAATTTTTCGATACATCCACTTCAACATTTCTATTACACCATTCACTAATACAATACGTTTATTCCATAACTCCCATCATTTTAAACATTTCTAACTCTTCCCCATTAAAATGTCTCTCCACTCAATAAAATCTTCCCAAGAAAGTGTGTTTACAATCTTTGAATTCTTACCAAATGAAAGACTTTTTATATTACCTTTAAACACATGCAAATTAAACGTGTTTACACTCGTTGATCTAAATGGCTTACACTTTGGAAGGATACATATTTTGAATGGTCCATATTTGTTCCTTACATTTTGGAATGAATCTTCCACCTCTAAATCTCCCCATTGTTAAGTAAGGATATGATATAATGAATCTTCCACCAAATTAAACGTGTTTACACTCGTTGATTTAAATGGCTTACACTTTGGAAGGGTATATATTTTGAAGGGTATATATTTTGAATGGTCCATATTTGTTCCTTACATTTTGGAATGAATCTTCCACCAAAGTATCTAAATCTCCCCATTGTTAAGCTAGTTTTTGTGAATGCAAAGCAATATAAGGGGATTTTGCAGCGCAGACAAGCCAAAAAGTTAAGGCAAACCCAGAAGAAAAATCTAACTTTGATTCTACCTAAAACGACAAACAACAAAGGTACTTTTGTCTTCAAGGATCAACTTATTCAAGGAAAGCAAACAGTATATAAGGAAGGGAGAGAGGCTACAATGTCTTTGAACACATCAAATTTTTTTACAAAAACGGCGAGGAACGAGAGGAGGTGATACTGACCCCAAACAACTATATAGTCCTACATCTACGCCTCTGCTTTGGTCTTCCACACTGTATGTAACTGAACTCATGAGCATGAAAGAGAGACTGGGACTCTTAGAAAATCAGATGTTACAAGCAGACATTGAAAGAAGAAAATGTGCAGAACATAGACACAAGCTAGAAGAGGAAAATAAAGCTCTTAAAGAGCGGAGTTCTAACTCTGCGAACCTCATAGAAAGAGGACAACAATAATTAGTTGCTTTAAAACATGACATATGTCAGCTGAAAGCAACAGGAGAAAAAAACATTGAAACGACAAAAGGAAAGGAAACAACACAAATAAAGGAATTTCAAGAAACAATCAAAAACTTGGAAATAAAAGAAAATCAACTAAAAGATCAGATAGAGGAGGCCAAAACATGGTCACAATTGGTAACCGTGATCAACAAGCGAACAAAGGCAAGCCTTAGAGAAACATGTCAAATTTCGGATAAAAGAAGAAAAGATCAAAGCAAGACAAAGCGTTAAATATTATTATCAAAGGTTTAAGAGATTTTGGTGAAAGAGAGAGAACTGACATATCGACAAGGGATTTTCTTAAAGATCATTGAAATGGACAGGATATATACAACAAGCTAATAGGATTGGCAAGGAATAGAAGGAGGAAGAGATCGACATGTGCGAGTGGTCATGAGAAATATAGAAGGCAAGCAAGCTATTCTAAAAAGTAGGGGGCTTCTTCGAGGCACACATATATATCTAGACAAAGATTTGACATTCGAACAACAAGAAAATTGTAAGAAGGAATGGGAGAAAGTGAAAAAAAGGCAAGAGAGGCGAGAAAAATGGGCACAATTAAGGAATGGCAAAGCTCAAATCGGCGAGTATTCAACAAACATGAAATAGGAATTCGGGGCCCCATGGGATCCTATGCATATAGTAAGTTGGAATTAGGGGGTACCCGTGGAGAAGAGGACCAGGTTTGGGGCCCGTAGCAGAGGAAAGATATTATAATCCTTATGGAAACGCATGAACATGATGGTTGCGAAGTTCCATATTTTGAAGGATACAATAAAATTTCATTTGGAACGAAGGGAGTGAGACAGGGAAAGGGCATGGAGGAATCACAATTCTAATCAAGGATACATGGCTTGGGGTCGTTAAAGTGGAAAAAGAAGATGCAAATAAGCAATATATATGGCTGAAAATAGCAGATAACAAGACAACTATCGAGTTGGTTGCTTCTTTACTTTGCTCTATGAGGATCAAAGACATATAAGAAAATAAATTTAGATAGTGAGGACCCTTATGCTTCAATAAAAAGACATTTCTTTGTTTAATGCAGACGGAGAAATTATTATGATGGGAGATTTTAATGTAAGAATGGCAAATAATCAATCTCTTCATTGACAACACCAAAGGTGACGATGGAAATCTACTTTGGCTTGATGAGGCAGATGACAAGTTTTGGGAAAGAATATCCCAAGATGGGAATGGAGGGGTGACACTCTTCAGGGTTGAGCTCCTAGGTCTATGTAGCCTACACGACATGGTTATTTGTAATGGCATGAAGACTTGGCCTAGATCTGGAAATATCACTTGCAAAATGTACAATGGTCAAAGTGTTGTGGACTATGTTATCTGCACTCAGAGTTCTATTTGTAGATTGCTCGAGTTCGAAATTGGAGATTCTCGATTGAGCTCAAATCGATCATAAACCTCTCTTAATCAAACTTGCCACCAGGCTAAAATCAGCAACAAGGAAACCAAGGCCATCACTTGTCAGAGACATATCCAAAACAAGGCAAAATCATTTTGAATAAAGAAAATCAGGAAATCTTTTTGGTGCCCTTGAGCAACAATTTCAATAGGCAAAAATTGATTTAGAGTGCAATATGATCAAGGGGGCAAGGGGGTGTGTTGGAAGTAAACTAATGATACCTTTAATTCACAAGGCTTTAGGTGCTTGCAAAAGATCTAAGCCCAGAAAGGGAGCTACAAATACTTTTCCCACTAATCCATGGTATGATGAGGATTGTAAGGTCACAAGAGAGCTATGAGGGAAAGTGGAGGGAATAAAATAAATAAAAAGAATTATAAGAGACTGGTTCAATACAAAAAAGAAACCTATGTGAATAGAAGGAGGTCGGAATTAATTGCTCTCGGAAAACACAATCCCAAAGGATTTTGGAGGGAGTTGCAACAAAAGAAAACACACATAGAAAACAATATCACAGAAGCACATTGGTTAGAATATGCGAAGCTTTTATATGAGTGGTCTCTTCAACAAGATAGCCCTCCCATCCTCCAAACTTCAGTCGAGCTATTCTCAGAAGACGACATCAAATACGGCATTCAAAATCTAGCAAATGGAAAAGCACAAGATGTTGATCGGTTCATGTTTGAATTTTTAAAGTGGGGGGTCGAGGTGCTTGCTCCACATATCAGAACAATCTTCAATAATGTAAATCAAGTAGGGTTCCCACTAGAATGGACGACTAGTGTGGTTATTCCTCTATTTAAAAGTGGGGATGTCAATAACCCTTCTAACTACCGCACCATTATGATCAATCCTCTGTTTGGTAAGTTGTTTGGGGGCATGATAGAGCGCCGAATCAGCGGTTAAGCGTAAAGAGAGTGTAAAAGAGCAAAAGGACAGCGAGCTTCCGACCTAACATTCAACCATTGATCATTGCATCACTCTTAGACATTTGATTGAAAAAGTTTGGGATTCACAAGGTGAGAAAGCTTTTGCTATTTTGTTGACTTTAAAAAAGCCTTTGACACAAATTCCTCAGACAAACTTTGGAGCAGGATGGAAGAACTTGGGATTCCAGGGCAGAGTTTAGAGCTGCAGTGCACAGAGCTTTATGAGCAGGTCAGAGCTAAAATCAGAACTAGAGAAGGCATGTTTGAATGTTTTGGTAGTGACATTGGTGTCAAACAAGGTTGCCCTCTTTCTCCCACTTTGTTTGGTTTATACATTGACAAGCTTGAAGAATGGTTACACAATACCGAGGAGGGGTGTTCAGTTGGCGGAATATGTGGTGAAGTTGCTCTTATATGCTGATGACCTTATCTTAATATCAACAACAGCTCAAGGTTTGAGAGAGCATCTAAAAGCTTTAGAACTCTTTTGCCAGGAAGTCGGGATGCAAGTGAACATCGACAAAACAAAAATCATGATTTTTTCTCTAAAAAGGAAAGGGACGCACACTAACTTTCTTTTTGAAGGGAGGCCATTGGAAATTGTTACAGAATATAAATATTTGGGGATTGATTTTCACCACAAAATGAGTTGGGAAACATGCAGAGCAAAAAGAATTCAAGGAGGTTGGAAAGCATCATACTTGCTCCAAAATAGATGTAGGAAAGCTGAGCTTTGGGACTGGAATACTAAGAAAACCCTCTTTGGTCTCATTGGTCACTCCAAAGGGCCCTTTATGGGTGTGAAGTCTGGGGAAGTAATATGTCAAAGCATGGATGGAGACAGGTAGAAAGAATCCAAAAACATTTAATCACAAGCACTCTCAAAGTTAAATCAACGGTTCCTTATGAGATTTTACTGGCTGAAGTGGGTATCTTACCAATGGAAGCTTCGGCAATCACTCGGCTAATAAGCTATTTGAAAAAAGTGGAAAGCATGGACAATCATCGTTGGCCCAAAATGGTTATAGAGGATAACCTAGAGCGCAGAAAGAAAACTTGGATGAAGCAGAACACCAAATGGATGGAGAAGTGGGGCATCCACTTCCAGGAGTGCCCTAATAGCAATAGGGAAATAAAAAATTATGTGGCGGAGAAGTTTAGGAAAATCATGTGGACAAAAAATATTGGTCGTAAGAAAGCGCACTATATCAAATATTTCAACCCCACTTGGGCTCATGATAACAAAGCTTACTTAAGGGCGGATATCAAAGGTAAGGCTAGGATTATTTTGGCTCAGTTGAGGACCGGGTCACATCATCTTCGCTGTGAAATGGGCAGATGGACTATTCCCAAAGAAGAGTGGGAAAGGAGAACTTGTCTTTTCTGCAGTACAGGGGTTGTTGAAACAGAATGGCACTTCATCATGGAATGCTCAGCGTATGATGACATCCGCTTCCAGTACGAAAATGACTTACAAGTGGACAACCTAGATGAGTTATTTGAGGAAGCAAAGCTTCAAAGGATTGTTGGTTTTGTGCTCAAGATTCACATGAGACGAGAGGATTTGGAAAAGAGCTTGGTTTCACTTAATGTTTTACTGCTTTTTTTGGTCCCTTTGACTCTTCATCACGTGGACGTCATTAAAATCTTTCATTCATTCATATTCGATAATGGACTAGAATTAACCCTAATATTTTTCCCACTCCTCATGAAATTTAAAAAGACAAACCTTTCAAAACATAAGAATCCCAAAGGTGCATGCATCAAATTATTGAGCGAATAAGGTTAAATTAACTCCCTATTTAAATAATACCATGTGGCATTGTACAAATCCGTGTGTGCCTTAGATAAATTGAATAAAATAGGAGAACAGGTTTTTGTATTTTTTCCTAATAAAATAATGGCTATATAATTTTTTTTTTTTTAAAAGTATTTAAAAACTGGTTCTTGTTTAATGGAAACGCCACGAAATCTAAATCACTCCGCAGACATGGCAATTAAAAACAAAATTACATAATTTTCACGGCTCCAAATAATATTATAAAATCAATATTGAAAATTACAAAATCAATACATAACACGAAATCGAGATTAAAAAAATAGAAACAATGGTTTTTTCTAAATAGTAAAAAACGTAGATTTTGTTTCTGAATCCCCTGTGAAAGTGTTGTGCTGCTCTCAATGAGTCCACAACAGAAGAGCTCGCAGACCGTGGTCGAATCCGAATTCAAAATTTTCCCTTCCTCTGGATTGTAGCCCCCGGTTAAAAAACGCCTAGGGCGTAAATTTTTTTATACCAATTATTCCTCGTAAGCTGCAAAACCCTACTCTTCACCCGGGCTATTCCTACACCGTGAAGGATTTATATTTCAGGCAAGATATCTTATTGTATCGGACCCTAGGCCTTATAATTATTCTGGTTTAAAGAACTGAGTATTTCCGCCACAGCATTGTGTTGGATTGTAGAAGATGGCGGACATTGTTCAGTACAAGTTGGAGCACATGATTCCAGAGCTGGATGACTTAGAGAAGAGAGGTCTGTTTAGCAAGATAGAGCTTAAACAAATTGTGAAGAGAAGAAGGGACTTTGAATACCTGTTGAAGCGACCATGCCCTCTTAAGGAAGACTATATTCGTTATATTGAATATGAAAAGCAGCTTGAAGCTCTACGGAATCTCAGGAAAAAGGAGTTGGTAAGAGGTTTGAAGGAAAACAATAAAAATGGCAGTTTTCTCTGTGTGACAAGGCCACTTCAAGGAGGATTCTAGATATTTATCGCAGGCTTCTTGCTAGAAACAAGGGAAATTTGAAGCTCTGGTTCGAGTATGCTGAATTCTGCAGAGAACATGGAAGCAAAAACATGAAACAGGTATTGAACTATATTGTTGATAATTCTAAAGACCAACATATTGTAAAGACATGACATTTAATGGATAAATGGAAACATGCAGGTTCTTGGAAAAGCACTAAACTATCATCCAAATGTTCCTGGACTTTGGATATATGCCGCAGCTTGGGAGTTTGAACATAACCTGAATGTAAATGCTGCACGGGCTCTTATGCTGAGTGGAATACGTGCTTGCCCCAAGTCAGAAACCCTTTGGTTGGAGTACTTCCGCATGGAACTAATCTTTGTGAACAAATTGAGAGCCCGCAAAATAGCACTTGGACTTGATATGGTTTCCTCTTTGCGTGATGATGAAGACAAGGAAGCATGGAAAAAACAAAACAATGACCTGTTTATGTCCCTAAATGAAGAGAAGCTCGACGATGGAGAAATTTTGGAAACAAAGACTAGCAAGTCAGAGATGAATGCAGACGTGCTTGCAATTAGGAGCTAGGTTTCAAGATGGCTTACACTATTTTTAATAAGGCAATTGACACTATTCCATCAAGTGTTAGATTTCGTCAACAATTTGTGGAAATGTTACACAGTCTTGATGTTCAAAGAGCAAATGCCTTAGAAGATGAGATGTGCAGAAGTATGCAGAGGATTTTGCAAATGATGAAAGTTGTTGGGACTGGTTAGCAAGGCGGCATATTTCAAGATCCCAGCAGACGAAACAGATAAATAAAGACGAGGTTGTTGCTGCATTGAATAAGACAATTCAGGTAGGTTTTGTTTTAGTAAATTCCTATTATCTGCACTATTTTTGTTGCCTGGTACTTGTACTTTTACCTTATTTGCATAATTGGCAAGCCATGTATATTCAAGCTCTCTGAAACTGAACATATATTATATTCAAGAAATTGTGGTATTTGCAAGTTTGAAGTTCTAGATAGTGATAATAATGCTCTAAAACCAAACAGAGACTGGGTTGGATAGTAGCTTGACATCACAATTTTCATTTGATATCATTCCTGATCCAATTTCAGTCAGTATGAAGGAAACCGGAGCAATGATTTGAAAATGAACTATGCATTGGATTTTCCATGTAATTATCTGTTCTAATAGAAAAATAATTTCACAAAGTTCAAAATTTTTCGTATTCTCATAAGTTTTTATTTGTGCTCCTGGTTTTGTTAAAAAAAACTAACGGCACATGCATATTAAACTCTTGAACTAATGGAACATGCAAATATACAAAAGCACACTTTACTGAAAATGTCTTATTAATTACAATTTAATAATAAATATACGACATGAATGACATTTATAGTACACAAAATGGTTTCTCATATGAAAACCTTTCACATGTGCTTTATGTCTAGACTATATTCACATTCCATCTCTTTTTGAATCCTAAAATTGTCACCATAAAATCTGCTCTAAAACCAAACAAAAACTGGGCTGGATAGCCAGCATTACATCACAAGTTTCATTTGATTTTTCATAACTCAATTTTGGTTGCTATGAAGGAAACTGGAACAATGGTTTGAAAAGCAACCATGTATGTTACTTCCCATGTAATTATCTGTATTAAGAGAAAGATAATATTGCAAAGTACAGATTTTTGCATTTTCAGAAGTTTTTATTTGTGCTCTTGGTTTTGTTAAAAAAATTAATGGCACACACAAATTAAGCTTTTGATCAAGGAAATGCTACAACATACAAAAGCACACGTTACTGAGTATGAATTTTCTCATTAATTGCAATGTAATAATAAATACACAACATGAATGGCACATATAGTACATAGAATTCTCATATGAAATTTTTCCACATGCTCTTTGCATTTATTCATATTTTCTTTTGAATCCTAAATTTTTCACTATACTATTTTGGCACTTTCCAAAAACTGTTAATATACCTGAGATCAATTTTAACTTTTTAACCAGTGTTATGCAGGGGACCCCCGGGAGTCCCGGAGTCTTAGGTAACATTGTTTTTAATTAATGGTATACTTAATTTTTAAACCCTATGGACATCTCTAAACCTGATGGATTACCAGTTTGTCCAACCACCTTTTATGGCTATTAGCGACAAAATACTTGACAACAAAGTTGGGCCATTCTGGTAGATGAGCATAACTCGCACAATGCTTGTGACATAAAATGCATTGTTCTAGACTATCACCAATCCGTGTGAAGACAATTGTTCCTTGAGGTTCAGTGCTGAGGCAATGCTAATTCTGGACTTCAACCAACTTGTTGCCATCGTCTAGCCTCAACCAAAATCAATAAGCACTAAAGTAATATAATAATGTTCTATTCAGGGTTGCTGGATACGTCAACCCTACTGCTAGGGTGCATATATCTGTGTACTGGATACAGATATGGGTATGGCGCGGTTCACATATAGTTCAGATATTGTATCCAGCCATATCTAGATACGGGCCGCTAGTTGGGCCACATCAGATATAACTGGATATAGTATGCAGTGCAATGATAGCTGTTTCTGATTAAAAGTTAAAAATTAACCAAAAAAACCCTTTAAAAAGAAAGCTAAAAAGATGCTAAAAATCTACAAATGATCTTGTATAATACATTTTAATAGCAACAATTGAGGACAAGGTGAGGGTGTTGATTCACTCTTTTACTTCAAACTTTCATATTGGCTCTGATCAAACTCTAATACTTTTGATCTATTTCTTTTGGCTTAGTCTGCCTATTTTTTTACATTTTGTCTATTTTCTATTGGCCTACATAACCTGCAATTTTATTTAATCCATTGAATACCCAGTTTCTCAACTTTCCATGTCCCCCAAGTCCTGAAGTCTCTGAAATGTTTGGGGTGTCCGGGATGTCACCAAAATCTAGGGGACGCGTTCCTGCATAACACTGGGTTCTATTCCTTTGATGACATCATAGTAGGTCAAGCTGATAATTGGGCGGGCTGATCAGGTTTTGTGTCTAGACTCTATGGGAAACCTTTGGACAAGTTAGCTATTGTGCTATCGTTGGAGACTTAGAGAATCTCCAGTTATGGGTAAACACATGCTATGATGGAAATGCGAGTATCATAATAGGGACAGGGGAACCTCCAGAAACATGAGTATCACAAATAGGGACTATAAGTTCAGGAACAGCAGAAATTTTGTTGTGGGATACTATGGGAAACAACAGAAACAGGCTGACACAATGGAAAATATTGGAAACAATAGGAAATGGAATTGTAAACTTTGGGAATTAAATCCATTTTCTTTTTGTTGCTAATGCTCTTGCCGTGCAATGAATGGTTTTTCTGGTTTATTTATCTGAACTTTTTATGGCCATGTAAGTTTGTAATGGTTAGTGAGGTGAGTTAGAAGGCAGGTACGGGTAAGGTAGATTAGTTATAGATAGAATTAAAATAAAGTTGAAAAAGATGTGGTCACTGATTTCCTGGCTAGATTAGCATTGCCTCACAGCGATGAAAATTACAATAGCCTTCCAAGATCAGCATTGCCCCACAGTGATGAATATTAGCATAGGTTTTCAAAGATTAGAATTGCCTCACAGCGATGAAGGTGTTTTATCAGAATTACTTGTGGTGAGGCTGAAACTGTTTCTGAATTTTCTGGAAACATTTTCATCCCCTTCCTGAATTGTCTTTCAGAACCTGGAAATATGATCAGGTTTCCTGGCTGCTGCAAACCATCTATAGGATTCATAGGTACAACACATGTCGTTGTTGGTTTGGATCAACCCATGATAATAGTTTCGTGGTATATTATGATTCCAAATCTTGCTTATATGGAGTAGCTGCATTGTTCTAATTATATTTTGTTTATAGAAAGTAATGCTACCAGTGATATGAGAAAAAATGCTCTTAGGAAGCTTGCCAGAGTGCTTATAAAGAGTAGTATGGTCTGTTGATAAACTATTTAAGACCTACTAGGATGTGATAGACCAACTAGGCCCTGTTTTGAGTTATACTGTTTAATGTTTTCCTTGACATGATATTATCACCCTGGGAGTTGAATTTCCTCTTTGGGGATTGTTAACTGTGTTTCTTATGAAGGTAAGTCTAACTTTTCTCTTTTTCAATAAGCATTCACTAGCGGTGCTGTTTTTTAATTCAAAAACTTCAATGGGTGACATGCTTGTATTTTATCTAGAATAAAACTATGATCATTGCACTTTGGGTTTGTGGTCTTAAATATTGTGTTTTCCCTCTTATCTTCAATAAGAAATAAGAGGATATCAATATAGTAGTTAATTCAATGTATGCTCTTGCAGGTTTATGAAGATGCCCTCAATACTATTACATCGTCTTGTATGTTTGGATACTATACTAAATTTTTGCAGAACCTTATAGACTATGATAAATCTGAAATTCCAGAAGGCTTGGCACTTTTCAGGAGATTTGTGTCCAATGGAGAGGAAATTGCTATGAATATACTCAAGCTTTATGAAAGGGCTGAATGCATAGGATGTGTAAATGAAGATCTTGCGGAGCAGCATATTTCTTTCCTCTTGAAGGTGGGAGATGTTGATGCAGCAAGACAGTTAGCAGCAAAATTTTGCACAGATGTTTTTTCGAAGGCAACAAAAATATGGAATTTAAGAATGTCATTGGAAATAAAATCGGTTATGATGAACTCAACAAAAATGAGCAAGGCTGATTTCAATCTCTATTTGAACTCTTCAAACATGTTTTATTGGCAATACCTGTTTCAGAGTCTCATCACTTATGGCACTTGGTACTATACTTTACACCCTCCTTCCATTTCAAGCTTTTGTCTCAAATACATCATCAATGCACTGGATAGACTTTTTATGTTTTGGTTATATTCAAATGTAGCTTATTATGGCTCAGTAGTTAGCTACCTATGATTCTTAGTGGCATGTGTAGCCTGTGTGGATGAAAAAGCATATTGAAAAAAATTGTCATGTCAAATCATTTTCGTTTTTGAGCATATCATTGGAATAGTTTATGTTTTTTTCTTTTTGTTTTAAGATTTATGTTGCAGGATTTTTGGGGGAGGAGTGGGGAGGAAACACACATCAGGATACCTTTTTAATATTTAAGTTATTTTAAATTTACACGCAGGCTTAAAATGTTAACATCCTTATGATCCCTCCAAGTTCGTGCCTTATTAATGTTTTTGGGCTTGCATTCATACAGTGCATTGGGTAGATTTTTAGTGTTTTGGTTATATTCAAATGTAGCTTATCATGGTTCAATGGCTGGGTAATTATGGTTCCTAGTGGCTTATGTTGCAATTGCGGACAAACAAGCATAAGCCATTTTTCATGTCAAATATCTTCCTTTTTGAGCATATTATTGGAAAAGTGGTTATAAGTTCGTTATGTGTCTTTTATGGTATTTGTTACATTTTTTTGGGGAAACATGTTTGAGATATCATTTTCTATTTGAGTTATTTTGCATGTAAGCTTAAAATGTGTAGATCCTTTTGATCCTACCATGTTCTTGTGGAAAATGTTGATTAGCTGGGGACACCAAAGGTCACTGCAAACCTGTTACAATGCCAAGATTGCACTTGCAAAAATAAACTCCGAACATTAAACTGAAATGGAAAGATAATATAAACTCTACAAGAATATTACATAAGCCTGGTTGCTCTCATGCAAACACAGGTCTTTCCTCCATAGCCTCCCATAATTATCACATTATGAGCTCCCCATGAACAAATGGGTGAGGAGAAATCTTTAAACAACCGAGCAAACAAATTGTGACTGTTAGATCACTCATTGGTAGGTGGAAGATCCAGCCATTGAAAGAGGGTCACTTGAAGACCAAAACGAGCACCTTCACCAACCACGTTCTCACACACGTCTTCACAAAATCTCTACATGTGCAAGTTACATTTTGCACATTTCTTTATTATTCCAAATTTATTTTAGCACTCTAACTAAAGTAAACATAAAGGTTGTAAATGGCATTTTACACCAACACCCACCTTAAATGCAATTGAGGGAAGCGTGTATAACAAATGAGGCTAAACCTTTGAAATGGATCCCGACAACTAGGCCTGATACCCATGTAAAATGAATGCATTGTTTTTAGAAAAAAATGTAGGAAGTTGAGATATGCCGCAAGGATGTTTGAAGGCAATAGTATAACACACAAGTAGTGCAACAATATTGCTAAAAGAGGATGAGTTGATCCATCACGAAGAAGCATGCACTCAATGGACTGATCACGAAAGGTGCATTGGGTGGGCTGATCCACCACTGAAGAACTACCAAAAGCAGATGTTGAAATGTTCCCCAAGGATATTTGATATTGGTATGCGGTCAAAGATGTGTCTCAATATCTTGCACTCCTAAATCATCCGTTCTACAAGGGTATCGAGGCAACGAGTAGGAAACACACATGTACTAGACATACAAGGATAGACTTAAAGGGGCTACAATGAGCGCTAGGGTCACATATCTAGAGGGCAGTAATCCCTACACTAGGTCAACCTAGGGTTTCTAAGGCCCGCAGTCAAGATAGAGGAAGGAACCCTACTAAGATATCGGTAGTTGGGTGTGGAGAGGTATAGATATGCAATAAGCATGCATGATATGACTGAAATGAAAATGGTGATAGCTAAGGAGCTGATAATGGATAAGAGTACTATGCTAACTAGCATCCAAACATATGTAATATTAAGCTAACATAACACAATGAAAAAAGAAATGAACTTATCTATGCAAAATGACAAGAGATGGTTAGAGCACTCACCTTGTACCTGTAGGGTGGTCATTGATGCATCTATCTCTCCAGAGAAGCAACACACGAGAGAAATCGCTATTAGGTGGAGAAGGGGAACACCATTCTGTCCTAGACTCACTATAGGTGACCTAATAGTGCAAACAACCATCCAAGAAGAAGAGTATCCAATCCAATCCAAGCAAGATGCAAGATGAACCAAGAGCTAGGCGAGCAGATGCGAAGATGGCACAAAAGAGCAGAGCAAATGGCAATTTGAATGATCCGGCTTCCTTTTTGTTAAGAATATCAAATGAGTGGTATGTATATATAGGATGCCAGTGGGCGATGGTGTCGGCCATGGGAAAATATGACATCGACACCATCGCCCATGGGTGATGGGTAGTGAAAAGAGGTAATGTGTCGTAAAAGTAAAAATAGTGTGTTGTAGATCATGGATGTGGATAAACAAGGTGCAAAGTGGTGGAATGCAAGCAAGAAGTTGTGAATGTGATGTGCATGAGACCTAGGAGGACAAGGATAACTAGTGCAAGGAAAACTAAGGCCAAGACCAAATAGCGACACTCTCTCCGTGTATTGTCTCTAACCCATAATGGTTACATGAATAACCATTCCCCATTCCCGGCAGCCCCTTAAGGCACCCACTCTAGAAATAGATGCATCAATGACCCTTATCTACACAAGAGAAATTGTTAGTAACAAGTATGAAAGATGAAAAGTGAAAAATTAGGTGTATACATATGCCCTAACCGTTGATCACCGCATGTTGCAATACCTTGAAACATGGGGTGGTCAATGTAAAAAGCATCAGTAACACCAATAGGGGAAAATTGAAAACCATGACTTTGACGCAGATAATCTAGGGGAACGGTGATGGGTAACCAAATACACCCCATAGGAGGCATCTGTTCGGTGATCGTATCCTTGACAAGTGGTTCATGTAGATTTTAAGTTATCAATAGAATAACCAAGGGCCTTAATGAAGTCTAATGAGGCCACACACGTGCTTGATCCCTCATCAATGAGAGCATGCTTGACCGTAGTGTGACCGATCTGAACTGAAATGAAGAGGGGGATCGTCTGTGCGAAGCAAGAGCTCATCCGGGATCATAAAGGCTATAGGAAAGTGAATGCAAGAATGAACATCCGTAGTAAGGCCAATATGAATGGAGAGTTCCTCACATTGCTCATGGATACTTTCCTTCGAGCCATGTAATGTAGGATTCTGCCCCAAAGAGGGAGGAAAAGGAATGTTCATGTCAAACAACATAGTCATGAGACGCTCATGATGGTGAGGCGACATACGCATGAGTTCTAAGAAGGGAACTGGACCAGGAATTTGGGCAAGTGCTTTGAGAGGATCCCACTCATCATGACTGGACTATGCGAGGGTGTGCTTTGAGAGTCTTTTGAAACAAAGCCAAAAGGAGTAGGGGTGATTAAGGAGACTTTTGAAACTGATTTTTTCTTAGTTCCTATGCCATCGGCCTTGCAAGTTTGATTTGTATAGGGGCCGATGGTGTCTGTAGACAGAGATGCAAATCCAGACACAATTGACCTTGTAGGAGAATTTCCACAGGGGTTGATGGCGTTTGGGGGAGGCGGGTGTTTTGCTTTGAGGAGCTTGATTCTAAGGTACAAAAGTATATATGACCCTGTGAGTCCGAGGTTGGAATGCTACAAGATATTCTCGTTGATTTAACAAATAATAAGATTTTGTGTAATCCTAATTGTAGAGTCACAACGCAATGATAATGCAATAAAGTACAAATCTGACCTAAGCAATAAGCAATTGGAAATTAAAATCCTAAGTGCAAGAGATGGAATAAGAGACTTAGCTGATTTCGCAATAATTTTGAAGATGTGCCGAGCTAGAAAATTGATAGAAAAGGACATCTGTTGCATCCGAGCCCAAAAAAATGCGAATCTATCGAAAATGTCTGACTAAAGCGCTTGGATTGGGTGAGGGGTACCTATGGGCCAAAGACCTTCTGTAGGCGAGTGTGACTGCACAAAACCTTAGAAAATGATTTTTGCAGTGTTGCAAGATGTTCGTTTGTTAAATGTCACTTTTAGTCACCTATGTTCTTGGATGTTTGCACAATTCGCCTGTAACTCGCAAAACAAAAGACCTCCTGCAAAACCCCAAAACACATCAAATCCTAAAAAGAAAAAGATGCAGATGGGAAATCGCACTGACCTTGAGGGTTACGCCACATAGTGAACTTACTGACCGAGCACTGCACTACATCTCAGACTCCATGTAGTTTTGTGTGTGTGTAGAATCGTGCCCTAGGTGGCTCTTGTGCAAGATGCACTTGATAACGAGCAATAGCTAGATGTAGCAACAATGTAAGTAGATGTGTGGATGTCAAAATGAACTTCCCTCCTATGAAGTGTATGCAGAAGAATGCAATCCCTTGTCCCTTGAATGAAGCTAGATGGATGCTTTGATGCTCTTGAAATGCCTTTTGGATGCAACCTTAGGTGATAGTAATAGATGCTTAGAGCTTGGTCCTTTATTATGATCACATAGCTTTGTATTTATATGATTCCCTTGTTTGAATTTTGTAATTAACCTCTAATCTAAAAGTTGACCATAAGAAAACAAGATGCCCAAAAGATAAAAGAGGCCTAAAAGAGGCGAGTAAGATACAAAAAGAGGTCGGGGTGTCCTAGGGGATGAGGGCGCTTAGGGTGCCGGCGTCTACAGGTGGCGTTGGTGTCTAGTGTCCAGAGTCAAGAAAGATAAAGTAATGAAAGTTAGATTGGGTAGTGAGGTGTGCAAAACCACAAAGAAAGCAAGAAAGCAAAGAAAGAGGCCAAAGATAGATGTCAATTACTACTTTTCTCGCTTAGGAATCATATGAATAGTGGTATGTGATTAGACCTAGAAATGTACCCAAGTGTGTGATTTAGTGTCTACATTTTCCCCCACTTTATGTTGTTGAGTGAATACTCGATAACATAAAGTAGATAAGAGATGTGTACCTGATAACCATGTAGATCGATGGCGAAAAGTGTGCTGAGGAGACAAGAAAAAGTGTGGAGTGATAAAATGAAGCGTGGAAGCTAAAGAAGAGGAAGTGACCTAGGGGTGAAAGCGTATGTGTATATGTCACGTGTTATACATTGTATCATTGATCATTGATGATGTTCGCTATGTGATTTGGACCTGCAAAAGAAAGAGCAATAAGAGAAAATCTCACGCAAAATGCGAAAAGAAAATTGGGCAATCTCACGCCACGAAAAAGAAAAATGTTGGTGAAAAGGGAAAAGGAACATTCTCCAAATGATGAAGTGAAAAGATAGAAAGGATCTTCCCAAATGTTGTAAGGGAATGAGTTTTTTTGGTGATCTCACCATGAGTTTTTGGGATCTCACTCATGACGAAGAAGTGTGTAGGGAGAAAGGTCTAGTGTTATTCTCCATCCTTTGACTTCTTCCCAAAATTTATACACCACTACAGATGGTGTGATCAAGTTTAGTTCAATCGATCCAATTTGATCCAAATCAAATAGAAAAAGGAGATAATGCATGCATGTTGATTGTTGGAGGACCGTGCTAACTGTAAAACTGAAACCATTGTGTAAATTGTTGTAAACTATGCTCATCTATGAGAAAATCACTATAACTGCCCCTTGGTCATAGGTGCCCAAGAAGGGTTAGGAGTGCCTAGGCGCTCATGTTTATATCTGGGCACCGGCGTCTAGTGTTGTCAGTAGTTGAGGACCCAAGTTAGAATTTGGGCCATTTTGTGACTAAAGACTATGTTGTTCATGATCTGTGCATGAGTGCTGAAATGTAACTGTGTTGAATTATGCTGAATGGGGTGACTGATTCACCCAATGTATGTCCCCCTCATTTGATGCATGCGATGTCCCTAGGAGGATGCAACCCAAAGGAGGATGCAACCTAAAGGAGGACTAGACGTTGATATGAAATTGATGCCCTATAGGGGGGGAATGTGCTTGGTAGAAACCAAGGCACATGCAAACAAAGTGGTTGAAAACATGTGTTAGTGCAAACAAGACAAATACACATATAGAAGAAAATGTGTAATCTAGCAAGCAAGAAGACAATGTAGACCACAAAAAATGGGTTTCAAACATGGGACATCACTCACAATGTCACAAGACAATCAGGACGAAGTGGCCAAAAGCATACAAGTAATGAACAAGCAAGACATAGGGCAAAGCCCAAAAAAAATACAATGATAAATAACAATGAAATAATAAGCAAAAAAGTATCAAACAACCATGGTGGTAAATAGTTCTATGTAAAGAAATGTTGCACATGAAGCACCCATTAACATGTTAGAAAGATAAAAAGTATGTCAAAGTGTATATATCCGATATAGTAGTAGTGTGCTAGTAAGAATAGAAGTAGTATAAAATGAAACAATAACACCCGTATGTGTAATGAAAAAGTAGATGCCCCTAGGAGCCTTGTGGGACTAGTAAGAGGTACAATGCCAAGCATCCATGTTGTGTGTAACGATCTGTGTAAAGTTTGCATTCACAACTAGAAGGCAAGTGAATGCGCATGTGTATATAGAAAATATAATGACATACAAATATCTATCTAACATAGTAAGTAAAGTGTACATGTAGTATAAAGTAAAAAGAACAATGTGTAACCAAGATATGTAATATGTTGAGTGTGAATGGAATGGAATGGAATGCAAAGTGAGTGTGATAGGAGAAATGTGCCCCAGTGAATGTGAATGAGTATGCATGAGATGAGGTTCATTTATAAATGCCCCCTCAATAGTCAAGAATGAACCATAGAACAAGAGTGCATCATCGGAAATGGTTTGAATTATGTGCTAGAAAGATATGATCGATGAAGCATAGAGCATAGAGAGTGAGTGAGTGTGGTGAGGTTCATTTCATATTTAGACCCTCAGTAGTCGAGTATGAACCATGGAACTAGAGTGCGTCATAGGGTAGTGTGTTGTGTGAGAATGTGATGCTAGAAAGATGTGTTGTGAATGCGAGTGTGAAATGTGTAGTGTATGATGTGAGGTTCATGGATGTAGTATGCCCTCAATAATCAAGTGTGAACCATAGCACAAGAGTGCATCATAGGGTAATGATGATACAAGTGTATCAAGATGTGTAAGATGAATGAGAAAGACTAGATGTGAAACACTGAGCGTGATAGTAGAAATGAGAGACACCTGATAATGCTAGAAGGGGGAAGAATAAGCATGATGCCCCCAAGTGTATGAGTATGAGCAAATCTATCCGATAAAAGTGAAGGGAAAGGGTCCTCCACCCGATGTATGAGAGATAAAGGTGTGTGACCATGCTCTAAGATCGGTATGTATGAGATGAGATGATGATGATAATGTACATGATATGTGAGACCTATGAGGTGGTGAACACCTATATGATGGAGACCAAAGGTGAGGTGGACCTAGATGAAGGAGACCGATGAGAGTGATGTGCATCTAGATGAAGGAGACCGAATGGAGGTGATGTGCACCTATGATGAAGGAGAGAGAGGTGATGATGAGGTGGTGATGTGATACCTAGATGAAGGAGCTGTCCGAGTGTAATGGACCTAAGACCGATGAGAGATGGACTAATGGACCGATGAAGACGAGTAGGACATGCCCGAGTAGGAGAGCTAGGAGCAGATTTTTCTTTAGATTTGAGAGGTCCAGGGGACCTAGATGCTCTAGTGAGTGCAATGGCCACCTCAAGAGGAGGTTGAGGCCATGGTGTGCATGGTGGTGGAACACCTTTGATAGTGATGACTTGCTTGTTATGAATGAATTTTAGACACAAGTGATTCATGGAAATGATAGCTTGAGTAGCGAGCAGGAGCCAAGGAAGACCTAAGAGCATGTCACAATCTTTGATTGAAGGTGCCACAAGAAATGGCACAAGCATGGTAAGAGGACCAATTATAATTGGAAGCTTGACATAGCCATAAGATCCAGGAACTGGATATGAAATATGTGATAGTGGATAGATTGATAGCAACAAGAAGTGCAATAGAGCATGCACTCATATGAAAACGATGGATCAATCATGGTATTATTGATAGAATAGATCCAATAGAAGCATTGATATGTAAGTGATCAAGAAGAAATGTAGCATGATGATCATGGTCAAAAATGCAATGAAATGAAAAGGTGGAGATGAATCAACATGAGCAACTAGAAAATCAAGAGCCCCCGATGAAGGAGGAGGCACGATGATATGTATGATTAGAAGATATCAACAGCTTGCTTTTCATGATTAGGAGAGGATTATTGAAGATTTTGAGCTTTTTGATTTTCATTGACCGGCGTAGATGTCAAGGCTTAGGAAGCTCAATTGCATTATTATCGATAAGATCTTGAATAAGATGTCTTAGTTTGAAACATCAATCTGTAGAATGCCCAATGCATTGATGATAATCACATCTAAAATTTTCATTGTAATTACGACCTTTAGGATGAGATGGATCTAGATTGAGTGGAGGAGGAAGCGTAATAAGATTTCTCTCAATAAGTTGCGGCAATAGAATATGTGAGCACAAGGAAATTTAGTAAATGTACACTTAGGTGGTTTCCATTGAAGCTTTTTAGGATAGAGACAACATTAAAATAACTTTTTCTTCATTAGGCTTTAGTAGATGGCTTGAAAGTTGATTTACTTTGAAACCCAAGTAGAAGATGATGAAGCTTGATCTTGATACTTAAGCTTTCCCATAGAAAATAGTTTTTTCACGTAACTTAAGAGTATGACATAAATGATCAAATGATGGAGATGTCTCAAAGATGACACTCTCTTGAAGGAGATAAAAGACTTTGGACAAATAGATCTTGAAGTTCAGAATCCACAGTACATTAGACATCTTAGCTAAGTTGTTCTTATATCGTAAGACATAATCCACTAGATGCTCATTAGATCCTTGTTTAATTTGCACAGTTGAGCATATGATATCTTAGAGCCGATATTGATTGAAAAATGAGCAAGAAAAACATCGAATAAATGCGTAAAATGATGTTACCAAATGGACAGGTAGATCATAGAACCAACACATTGCATAATCTTGGAGACTTCTAGGAAAGAGCTTTGCTAATAAAGTATGATCATCCGCATAATCTAGACATGCCACATGAAATGCTCAGAGATGCTCTTGAGGGTCACCATGGCCATTGAAAATGGGTAGCTTGGGAGTGATGAAATTAAGAGGAAGTGCATAAGTGAAATGGTGGGTGCGAAAGGAGTATGAAGTAGTAATGTGGAATCCAGAGATGGAGATGCATGAGAAGTAGCTTATTGCAATTGATGATTTGAACTTGAAGATCTTGATAAAGAGAGGCTAGGTCTTGAGTGCTAGTGGAAGAGACTTTCCACGTGTGTGAGAAACAAGAGGTGGAGTGAAGTGGTTGGTGGGAGTAGGAACAAAAAAGGGAATAGTAGAAGTAGGTGAAAGAGTGGAAGTAGGGGTTTGAGTAGCAATAGGGGAAGTGGGGATGGATGTAGGAACATTAAGCTCAACAAGATTGGTGGCCTCCTCACGAGAAGAATAAAAGTAGATCTAGATCTTGGGGATGTTCAACAAGATGATCATTGAGCTCTTGAAGGTGGGCTTCATAAATGGCCATAAGATTGAGCCATGATAAAAGATGAAAAATACTAGAAGCAAGGTTGGGTTTGAGTGATGGGTTCACCAAATGATTTAACAAATATAAAAATTTTAAAACCTAATTGAGTCAGTCACAACATGATGAATGATAATGCAATAAAGTACAAATCTGACCTAAGAATAAGCAATATAAAATAAAAAACCCTAAGTGCAAGAGATGGAATAAGAGACTTAGCTGATTTCAATAATCCCAAAGATGTGCCGAGCTAGAAAACTAATAAATAGGAGGAGGAAAAGTGTCAAATGCAACCGAGCCTAAAAATTAAAATTTGAATAAATTGTTGACTAGGGTGCTGGACTGGTTAGGGGCTTAGTGCCAAGAGACTTTTTAGGCGCCTATGACTACGAAATGAAACATCGAAAAATGATTTTTTGTCACAAGATGTTCGCTAATTGTTGTTCAACTTCATATTCGTCACTTGTATGTCACTAGATGTCCGCCAAATTCACCTGTAACCTACAAAACAAATGATCCTCCTACAAAACCCCAAAACACATCAAATCCTAAAAAGAAAAAGATGTAAATGGGGAGTTGAATTGACCCCGACGGTCACCCGAACATGAGTGAACTTACGACCGAGCATTACACTACATCTCAGACTCCATGTAGTTCATGTAGTTGTGTGTGTGTGTGTGTAGAATCATGCCTAGGTGGCTCTTGTGCAAGATGTACTTGATAGCATGAGAAAATGATAGATAGATGTAGCAATGTAAGTAGATGTGTGGATGTCAAAATGAACTTCCCCTCCTATGAAGTGTATGTAGAAGAATGCAGTCCCTTGTCCCTTGAATGAAGCTAGATGGATGTTTTGATGCTCTTGAAATGCCTTTGGATGTAACCTTAGGTGATAGTAATAGATGCTTAGAGCTTGGTCCTTTATTATGATCACATAGCTTTGTATTTATATGATTCCCTTTGTTTGAATTTCATAATTAACATCTAAAAGGCCTGACCACCAAGAAAACAAGATGCCCAAAAGATAAAAGAGGCCCAAAAGGGGTGAGTAAGATACAAAGAGGTCGGGGGCACCTAGAGGGGACGAGGGCGCACAGGCATGGGTCATCGTTGGCATCTTGGCAAAGCGCTGTGTCTAGAGCCAAGAAAGATAAAGTAGTGAAAGTCAAACTAGGTAGTGAGGTGTGCAAGACTACGAGAGAAAGCAAAAAAAGCAAAGAAAGAGGCCAAAGATAGATGTCAATTACTACTTTTCTCGCTTAGGAATCATATGAATAGTGGTATGTGCATAGGACTTAGAAATGTACCCAAGTGTGTGATTTAGTGTCTACATTGGTTCTACATAAGCTATGACACATTTTATATCGTTAATTGCAACCGTATTTTCAGGAGGGTAATCCGTGTTAACTACATTGGTTGTATCATTTTCTTACTTCTTAGAACTTTCAATGACATCATGATTAGGCATAGGATTAGAGAAGATTTTAAGCTTTTCATTAGCTTGGTTAATAGCTTCATAATGATCTTTTTGTTGAGCCGCTTCACGGGCTTTGATTGCTTCGGTCAAACGCTTGCATGAGTGATGGAATCATAGTCAAAGTTGGGTCCTAAGAAGAAGCTGATGGCAGCCATTCAAAGTGCACGACAATTCTCATGTGAGTGACCCCAATTAGCGTGCCACCAACAAAACTTACTCTCATCATGCCAATGAGGAATAGGTCGAGAAGGATCCAAGATCATGGTAAACGGCTTAGGTAAGTGACGTTTCAACTCTTCCTTACTCAATGGTTGATGATAGTTGGGCTAGTTTTGTTGTTATTGGGTTGTTGGTCAATATTGAAAACAATTCTATTTGAAGAAGTGACAAGAGGAAGAATATCTGAGACTTTGTCGTCCGTTGCGTTTATGTTCGTAGAGTGTTGAAGAATTTGGACTTGTTTGTTGGATTGTGTCTTGGGAGGAGCTTTCTTGAATTCCCTCATGAGCTAGTCTTGCCTTTTGGCTTATTCAAAGGCCTTTTCTAGGGAAGTAGGAGAAAATGACCTCACCTTGTATTGAAGGCGAGGCTCAAGGGCTTGTAAGAAAAGTTGGAAGAGGCTATCATTGGGCATATTATGCTCTGCCCATGTAGATAGAGTCTTCCAACACTTGATAAAATCTTGCGCTGATTTGTTCTCAGATTGTTGACAATTGATGAAAGCATTGATATTGTTTTCGGGTAGATCATGATATTGGAATTCATTTAGTAGGGCGTCACTAGGGGCTCTAGCTCAACTGTAGAGTTAGGAGGCAAAGTATGGTACCAATCCATAACATCTCCAATAAGTGTTTTTGCTAGGAGTTTGGTGGCAGTGTATGAATTGGTTCTAATCCACTCCTTGTAAAGATTTCCAAAGGCCTTGATATGAAGGGTGGGATTAGTAGACCCGTCGTAAGAGATAGAAGGAGCAATGCCACCAATATCCATGCTAGCAATATAGGGTGCTAAAGGCTCTTGTTGGACTGCTCACTGCAAGACTTTGTTTTGGATGGGGGGTGTGTGATGGGCACCCCATTAGGCCCATTTGGCAAAGGAGGGGGCATGGTGCCCCAAGAGCCCGTTGGAGGGCGGTTGACTAATTGAGCCATGTTGGCTTGCATTTGGAGAAATTGAGCCATAGTAGCGGATTGTTGTTGGCTCATTTTGTCAATGAGTTGAAGAATGAGATTGGTAGGGTCAAAATTAGAGGCATTTTCAGATGAACCTACTTCGGTAGCTTTCCCTTTTTCTTCCTATGGTCAAGTTGTTCGGAAACAAATTCAAGAAGATGTTTGCTAAGCATTTCTTCTTATTTGTTCTTGTATTGAGGAAACTAAGAAATTTCTGAATCTTAGGAGGATGATCAAAGGTATCATCATTTTGGTTTTCTTCTTCATCCTCAGGTGGGCCATTGTGGTGGGTATAAGGCTTCTTTCTAGGTGCTCCTATGGCGCAATAGTCCATGCACAAAGGAAACTCGCTTGAGAAATGTTTGTAAAGCAGAGTCAAAGGACCCTGACCCAAATACTATGGAGTGATGATTTGGCGAGAAAAAACAAAAGATTGTACACAGTGGGTCAAGGCGTCCATGGAAGTAGATATGGGAAGACAAACTGGATTAGCTAGGCAAATAGGTTTTCATAGGGGTCGAAGGCGTGCCTCAAAAGTGAGCAAACAGAACAACCAAGATTGTCCCTGAGGCGATGGTGTCTGTGTAGATAGGTTTTTGAGGTTTTGTGGGTTTTTGGGTGTTTAGATGAAGTCAAATTTGGAAAATGGGTGCTTTTAACCATAGTTACCTAAGTTCTTGTACGGGGTGCAAGGGACGCGGTTTCTAGGATGGTAAAAAATTTCCCAAATTTCGAACGACAGGGGGACAAATCAGGAAAATAATACATAAAAATTAATATTTCAATATTTTATCTTTTTTCAATGACATTTAGGGATTTAAATTGTATTTATTGTATTCTAGGTACTTTCAAGATTATAATTGAATAATCTTTGTAAAAATAACATTTTTAAAAAGTAAAAACATCAAAACCTTTTGAAATTTATAAAAAAATTGGGACGTCCCTCCAAGTCCCCAAGTCCCCAAACGCGTCGAGACGTCACCAAAATCTAGGGGACGCATCCCCGTGTAACACTTGCTTTAACGAGTTGCGCTCGATTAAAAGGTTTGTCACGATTCATGTCGGGTTCATTGAGAATGTATGTGGGCCAAGATGTGTCTCAATATCTTGCACTCCTAATTCATCCGTTCTACAAGGGTATCAAGACAACGAGTGGGAAACACACATGTACATGACACTTGACATACAAGTGGATAGACTTAAAGGGGCTACAACAAGTGCTAGGGTCGCATATCTCGAGGGCGAATAATCTCTACACTAGGTGAACCTAGGGTTTCCAATGCCCGGCAATCAATATAGATAGAAGGAAACCATACTTGAGATATTGGTAGTTGGGTGTGGAGAGGTATAGATCAATAATAGGCATTCATGATATGAGTGAAATGAAAACGGTGATAGCTAAGGAACTGATAATGGATAAGAGTACTATGCTAACTAGCATCCAAGTATATGTAATACTAAGCTAACATAACACAATGAGAAAAGGAAATGAACTTATCTATACAAAATGACAAGAGACAGTTAGAGCACTCACCTTGTACCTGTAGGGTGGTCACTGATGCATCTATCTCTCCAGAGAAGCAATACAAGAAAGAGAGAATCGCTATTAGGTGGAGAAGGGGAACACCGTTCCTGTCCTAGACTCATTATAGGTGACCTAATAGTGTAAACAACCATCCAAGAAGAAGAGTATCCAATCCAATCCAAATAGATGCAAAATGAACCAAGAGTTAGGCAAACAGATGCGAAGATGGCGCAAAAGAGCAAAGAAAATGGTAATTCGAATGATTTGGCTTCCTTTTTCTTATGAATGTCAAATGAGTGGTATGTATATAAAGGACGCCATGGGAAAATATGACATCGACACCACCGCCCACGGGGGATGGCATTGGCCAAGGGTAGTGAAAAGAGGTAATGTGTCATAAAAAGTAAAAATAGTGTGTCGTAGATCATGGATGTAGATAAACAAGGTGCAAAGTAGTGGAATGCAAAGCAAGAAGTTGTGAATGTGATGTGCATGAGACCTAGGAGGACAAGGATAACTAGTGCAAGGAAAACTAAGGCCAAGACCAAATAATGACACTCTCTCCGTATACTATCTCTAACCCATAATGGTTATGCATGAATAACCATTCCCTATTCCCGACAGGCTCCTTAAGGCACCCGCTCTAGAAATAAATGCATCAATGATCCTTATTTGCACTAGAGAAATTGTTAGTAACAGGTATGAAAGATGAAAAGTAGGATTTATTGCCACCATCAAAATTGAGAGAAAAGAATTTTTTTTAATGTAAATCTAGCAAACCTCAAATATTAGGTGTATACAATATCTACTTACAACACCCAAAGATAAGATAGTTTTATTAATGTCCAACAAATGACCACAAAAGTAGGTCAATGGGATTGCAGAGTACAAAGCCAAAGGACCCAACAAGAGGACCTAAATGGGTCGCCTTCGAAAATACAAAGAGAGAAAAGAGAAGAAGAGAAGGAAGCAACAAGTGTTGAGAAACCAAGAAAAGAAGAGGATGACGGTGAGGGGAGAAGTGGAAGCAGGAGCAACACCCCCAACAACATAAACCTAACATTCAAGGCCGACTGGAAGTAACTTGCATGATGTGCTTGATGTCCAAAGAACTAAAACTTTAGAATGTCCGGAAAGTCGATATTGGGGACAGGCGAAGCGATGCCTCTGCGTAAGCTTGGTGGATCTCTGTCTAAGTGGGGGGCCCCTGAGATACGCCAATGGCAGGGAGCCTCTAGTGAAGGAAATGGAGTTCCAAGTCCTGACAAATCTGAACTGTGGGTCCATACTCATGTCAAGATGTCGCTTGGTGCCCCTCTCTGGGGAGAGCACCAAGAAAAAAATGAGGTGATCTGTCTAGTATCCATCCGTCTGGGAGGAGGGTGAAGGAGCTTGTCCCGAAGCCTGAGGGTCTCCTGCAAATAAAGAGCAAGACATCTATGATCATAGTATCTGAAGAAAGTTGCAAAGGAAGGATGCTCACAGAAAGGCAATGGAATCTCCCCCTAATCTCGTAGTAAATAGACACCGGAAAATGAAGTGTTCTTCATTTTCAACCTCCTGGAGAGAGCAAAGCGCAAAGTCTGAGCGATCTAACCGATGGTCAATCTCCACACGAAGTCGATGCGAGCCCACCTCGAACCGCCAACAAAGAATACGAAGGACTTGTAACGAGTGTCGGGAGATGTACATGGGTTTGATGAGATCTCAAGAAAGTGTGCAACGTAGAAGGACATCTTCGGACGTAACCCCCTGAGGGTTGGTCCAAGTGTGCTGAATGAATGTTCTGTAGATATCATCTCTGATAATTCTGTGAAGGTCTTGTTGGTTCGACAGAGATGGGTAGGGGCATCTAGGGAGTAGTTGAAAGGTGGGAGGTGGTCCATTTGGATGCCAATGGATCCAAGAAGGTGTGAAACGCAAGCATACCAGCAGCGAGATCGCCTAGCTATGATCTGAGAAGGCAATAGCTTTAGAGGAGCAATAGGCAAGGTAGATGTACTTGTTCCTGTCTACGGAAGAACCAGATAAACCACGGATGCGGTGCAACATCAACACAAGGTTGAAGATAGTCTCCAATCTAAAGGGTGAGCCCCAAACTCAGCCAAAATAATGTTATGAGGAACAATCTCTTTGCACCTGATGATACGCCTGAGCATGAGGATTTGGACACACTCGATAGTAGTCCAATCAGAGTCCAAGAGGGAGGGACCCCAAATTTCTGAACCGTACAAAACCGTGGGCCTAACCAGGGAGTTGGAGAGAGACATCTTGGAAAGGATGTCCTGAAAGTGATGGCGGACGCACTGTCTCTCAAGAATCGCCAATGAACCATACCCCTTATTAACTTGGGTTGGAGAGCAGGACGGAGGCTAAAACGTGGTCTAGAGAACAAAATCCCCAAGTATGTATAAGAACAGGTGATCTCAATCTCCTCTCCCTAAAAGAAGAAATGGAAGTCTGAAGCCTTCAGGCTATTGAAAACCATAACTTTGGTTTTCCCAAGGTTCACTGTCACCGCCCGTGATCACAAAAGAGGGCTAAGGCATCCAACTGCCTCTCTGGAGTCCCTCCGCAGAGGAAGCAAGGAGAACTACATCTTTTGCAAAGAGGAGGATGTAGATCAGAACATGGTGAAGAAGACAACCATCTCCCTCTTGGATGTGATCCCTGAGAAAATCCTCAAGCTCATCGATGTAGATACCAAATAGGTTAGGAGAGAGGGGGCAACCCTATTTGACTTCTATAGTACTCCTGATGAAGTTGGACAAGCCTGCAGAGGTGGGAAGATGGCCCAAGACGTCCTCATATAAGCGCATAATGGCTGTAAGAAGAGTCTCAGAAATACCTATATCTCTGAGCCTGCAGAAAAGTGCTTCTCGTGGTACTGAATCAAAGGCTTTCCGAAAATCCACAAAACAATAGAAAACTCTGGAGGAGCAATGACGAGCCTCCTCGATAATAGCCCGAAGAGTGAGGATGTGATCATGGTCCGGTAGGTCGGTTTGAAACTTAAGCTTATGTCCCCTAGCTCTGCAATGGTACTGATCGAGGATAAGGCAACAAAATGCGGTCAAGATGGCATGAAAACAAGAGATACACTACAAAAATCTCAACGTAGATTCTAGGAGAGACATTGCATGGATCCCAAAAGAACACCAAAGAAATAAAAAAGACGTCAAGGATATCACTCCTTTGATGTGAGTCGGGCAATTTGTCGAAAAACCTTTGATTTAAAACTCGGTTGTTTCTTACTTGAGTACTCGTGACAAATCACGAGTTAGGCCTTAAAAAAGTAATGTTGGGTAAATAACAATTTGAGTTGACCTGAGAAACTCAATGAGGTTTGCCAATTAACTTCTATGTTACTCGACAAAATTCGCTAAGTTTTTCGGTTAGACTTGGTTTGTAAAAAATTATAATGCCAGGTCAAAAACATTCAAAAAACAATTCTATCCCAAAAATAGAGTTATGTCCACTTTTTTCCTCTACGGATATAGTGATTCAGTGAATGTGATTGATTGGTATAGAAAATGGTCTCATTGGAGCTAGGGTTTTGGAATATCAGGAATACATTTAGCTTACACTTGGGAAAAAACAACAAAAACAAGGAATAAAAACGACCCAACCTAGGGTTTTAAGAATATTAAGGAATAAAAACTTGTATTAGGTGTTGGAGATGATTTGATATTTGATGTTAGTATATTTTGGTGCATTGATGATTATGCAGTGTTATGCAGGGATACGCCCCCTAGATTTTGGTGATGTCTTGACGCCCCAAATGTTTCAGGGACTTGGGGACTTGGAGTGGATGTCCCCAATTTTTTTAAATCTTTCAAAAGTTTTATGATATTTTTACTTTTAAAAAGATGTTATTTTTACCAAGAACATCAAATTATAATCTTGAAAGTACTTAAAATACATTAAATACAGTTTAAATCCCTAAATGTCATTGAAAAAAGTTAAAATATTGAAATATTAATTTTTATTTTTTATTTTAAAAGCTGTCCCCTTGCCATCCCCAAAATTTGGGAATTTTTTTGCCGTCTCGGAAACCCCTCCCTGTCCCCCATCCCCAAGACTTAGGTAACTATGTGATTACGCCACTGTAGTCTATGACTCTATGAGCATTGTAGTTTGTACTTTGCACTTTTTTTGGTTGAAAATTAATATAATATATGCTTATGCATTATCTACATTCATTTCTCATGTCTTTTAATAGTGTTTTACATGTTAATTAAGTTTATTGTATAAATTTATAAATTTGTAAAGTAGTGATAAAGTTGTCAAGTAATTGCTGGGAAACTTCCGAGTCCCGAGTATGAGTCAAAATTTTAAGCTTCTGAGTAATACCTAAGTATGAGTTTCGAACTATGGAAGACAACTTTATGAAGACGAGATTGGCTCTAAGAAGGAGCACTAATAGGTCAGTAAGATTGGTGCATGCAATGAATGTCTCACATGAGGTGACAATGAAAGTGTTGAAGTAGGAGCTGCTCCAAATAATTGGCGAGCTACAAAAGACTACAATGTGGGATGATCCACACTCGGAAATGGCTATGTATAATGGGATTGAACACTTGGGACTAAGGAGTGGCGACCAATAGAAGATGAATGTTGAGATTGTAAAATTACAAGAAGAAAATAACTCTCATATGCCATAATTGCTCCCATGAGAAATCCACGCGAAATGGTTGTAATCCAATTGCAAAATTGGCAAGAGCGCAAAAAAATGCATTTCTAAAAAAAATGGCCTGTGAAATGGATTCCGGAGTGATGAAAATAAAGTTGAATTTTTTCCGTCAAAAAAGACCACGAAAGGTTGATAAGGAAATTTTTTTTTGTGGGGCGTGGCCACCTTCCATGTCAGATGCACCCTTCGGTTGTAACACATGCCTGGGTGATCTCATGAACACATAGGTCTTTCCTCCATAGACATTAAGAGATCCTCATGAACAAATGGGTGAAGAGAGGACTTTAAATAGTGGAGCAAAAAAATTGTGAGTCTTAGATTATTCATTGGTGTTAGAAGATGTAAACAGAGAAATAATGAAGAGAAGCCAAATTGCACACTTTGAAGTTTGTGTCTGTCATTTTATTATTTTAGAAGTAGTTACTGATATAGTCAAGATGAGGTTACAACCGAACATAATTAGTAGATAACTAATAGTTTGTGCTATCCAAAATCAGCCCCAGACCATTTTGGGTGTTTTTACAAGTCATGGGAAAAACCTTCATCTTCTAGCACTCTTTCTAAGCCTTTTGAGAAGGAAGTTGATCAAATTTTGGGCAAAAATCATGTTTTGGGGCAAGTCTTAGTGTTCCAAGCATTACTTCCCCTTGCTAGGCCTCACAGACTAAACACTTAGTCAATTTTTGGCAAAACAAGGCAGAGATCGACAAACGCAGGCACTAACAGAGTAACAGAATAGTGCCCTTGTTTTGTCACTTCCTCGAAAACCCGCCAAAGCTGATCCCATAACATGAAGACATAGCGCAACGACAAAGTCGGACCAGCCGAGCACACCCAAAACTATTCTCTAGTTCTATCGCTCCCTCGAAACTCCGATTCACCGTAACAAAGGCAAGGATTAAAGCGACTTTTGAAGGCCTGTGGGAAACATTCCGCAAGTTCTCTGCATCACCTCCTGGGTCAACTGAGATTTGTTTTTGGGCCATAACTTTTGACGCAGAGCTCTAAATTGCACAAAATTGGTGGTGTTGGAACCGTCTCTTCGAGGGCTTCATTTTGGCATCAAGTAATGCAGAAAATGATGTTGTTTTGAGGGTGAATAAGCCAAACATGGTATGTGGAGGTGAAAAAGGCAGTTTTGATAGTTTAACCACCTAGATTTATTGCTTCATGGCGCTCATATCTCCGTCTACAGGTCGAATGATAAAAGGGATGGCATCTCAGGGGTGTCCATGTTGTCTTGCAGCATTTCTGGCATTTTGTTGGTTGTTGGTTTGAAAATGGCACATTTCCCTCTCTTTCCCCCTCCTTTCTTTCCGCCTTATTTATATATTCGCAAAATCATTCATTTGTAAGGGTTGGATTCTCTCAATTTGCAAGGGCATCATGCCAAAATGTTGTTCCATGTTGGTTTGAAAATTGGTTACGGACCTCCATTTTGGGCTTTTGCAATGTGTTTTTGTGCCTTCTACTTCAGATTTAATGGGCTGTGCATACTCCTTTGGCAATACAATCATGTTTTGTGATTATTTCTGTACCTAACCCGTATTTTATTGCATTCTTGCCACTCCATTATTGTTGTGGCGTGTTGTGCATGTATTACTCTTTGCAAGTCCCATTTTTGTCGTGTTTTGTGTGTAAAAAGGAAGGTTAAATGCAGTTTTGGTCTATGGCATGTGTCTGCCCTCTCCTTCTCCATTTCCTTCTCATTTTTTCCTCATGGAGAGTGTCCATCCTGCTTTTCTTGGTGCTATCACCTTTGTTTTAGCTTAGTTTGTTTATGTTTTCCCCTCTCCTTCTCTCTCTCCTTGGTTACTTGGATGTGTTAGAATAGGCTTAGCTTAGAGGTAGTTTTAGTGTTAGCATTAGGAAATAGGTAGAGGAACCAACCTTCTCTAGAGTTTTGTCTCAAGATGCAAGGTCCTACACTTGGAGACAATCCCATGTTACCCAAAAGTTCTAATGTTCATTCATGATCATGCAAAGGGTGCAACTTTTGTGCGATAACAATTTGTTTAATATTAACTAATATTCCTACTATATTTTAAAAAGCCCCTTTATCCCTAAACTAGAGACAACATGTTTGTCTCGAAATTTTACAAATACATTATACGATAAAACCAAGTAATTTAGTTGATAATTCTACAGGTTTCTTTTTAGATATTAAATTGAAATTTGTAGTCCTTTGATGATTTGTTAATGTCCAATGTAGGAACTTTGGTGTTGACGGACCGCAAAAGACAACTAACATCAAAACAAGGATCTGGTTGTGTGGACATACGGTATAAAATGTTGTTCACCAAGTGTTCATTAAGTGATTTGCTGACCGACGATGAATCATCATTAGCTGAGAAGTTCAACTCAATCTCCAAAGTTGTGAAATTAGAATCTTGGAAATGCTGATTGAATAGAGTGTAGAAGGCTCGTGGAGCTTGCTTGAGTCTGTACAGAGACTCGATAAATCTGCATTCTAGATGACCACAATCATGTACCTGAAAACCTTCAGGCAACACCATGTAGACCTTCTTATCCAACTCTTCCTTCAGGAAAGCACTTTGAGACACCCTCCAACCAAACGTAGTTGTCATGGAGAGAAGCAATTAAGTGACCATCTTTGCAGTTGGAGTAACAACCAACTCCACAATTATAGGAGTAAATGCCAACTCATTTATTCCCTCTGATTGCTCATTTGTTCACCCTGGTGGGAAAAGGCTTTCACAACAAGATGAGCAAACTGTCCATTCTCTTCTAACTTCCAAGCCAAAGTGCCTTCGATTGTTCTTGTCATCTCACCATGAGTGATTTTTCCTGCCATCTCACGATGCGCCTCTTGTGCAACTTGGATGGAGGAGTCACCCTCCACTATTCTTTGAGTGGAGTTTCTTGCCATCTCACCTTGCTTGTGCATCCTGTGGCATTTCATCCATTTGCACATAAAGTATCTCAGCCTCTTGCACATTAGTGGATATTTCCTCCAAAACTAGTGCATGTAAGTTAAATGGAGCAGGCTTAATAGGCCTATGAAGAATGACATCCTTCATCACATCTTGTATGGTGGAGACTCCCTCCATGCGTGCTCTTAAGTTGACAGTACAGGAATCAACAAGTTTGTAATGGCTACCTTGCCCAATGCCGAGGGCAATTGTCCATTCCTGTTTCACATTTGACACAAGACATTTCTACCTAGAGAAATTTACAACAATATTGAGATTCTCTGGTAATTGACGAATAGATAAGAGATTTTTATGCAAGCTAGGAACATACCTAACCTTTTTACTAATAGTTTTTGAGCATTATTCCTCGCGATGCGTAAATCTCTTATCCCCTTTATTGCAAGTTCCTCTCCATCTGCTAATAAAACTGAATAAAAAATTACAGTAAATGTTACATACCAGTCCTTTCGATGTGAAAATGTTTGGATGCACTAGAGTTAATGGTCCAATAATTTGTAGCACTAATGTTCGAGTATGATGCCGTAAAAGCATAAAGAGCACACTCTTCTTCAGAATCCCTTTCATTTGTATCTATTGCCACATTTGCCTCATCCCATGGCTTTTTGTTCTGTTGGGAAAGATCATACTATTGCTTTTGGAAATCCTTTTTGAGATGTCCGACCTTATGACAATAATGGTATTCCCATGGTAAATGGAAGATTCACCAGAGTGTTGTTTCATCTTCCCGTTTGATTGAGGAATCATTGTCCAAAGCTAGATTCAACAGGAAATATAGATTTGTATTCTTCAAACGCGACCATATTCTTCTTTGACAGGCAAAAATCAATTGTAATATCTTGAAAAATCGATTTTAATTCCTTCGTGTTTCTGAAAACGACTTCTGGACTTCAAATCGTGCCCTTTCAGCGACTTTACGGTTCATTTTTCCTCACAGATCATGCCCTAGGTCTTCCCGGTCTGTTGGCGCTTGTATATACAACATGAACTCACAGGTTTTGCTGTTTTTCTTCCATGAAACTGATGATTTGAGTCGGCAAGACCTTCAACAATCGATCTGCAATATCGGCGAGTGTTTGGATTTTGATTTGAACTAACAATGGCATCTTATTTTCCTTCTGATGTGCCCTAGCAGCAAGTGCTCTGATTTGCGACCTCTCGCTTCTGTAATCTCTATTCTCTCTCCCACAGTTCATACCCTTTTCTAGGGCTTCCTTTTGAAATGCCTTTGAGCACCATTGGCTCTGATACCAATGTTAGAAGGCGTAAACAGAGAAAGAACGATGAGAAACTGAAATGCACACTTTGAAGTCTGTGTCCGTCATTTTATTATGCTAGAAGTAGTTACAATATGGTTGAGGAGGTTACAACCGAACATTAGTTGGTAGATAATTAATAGTTTGTTATGTATTGACTAATATACCTAATATATCTTAATAATTAATAGGTAGAAGATCTGATCATTGAAAGAGTAGGTCAAGTGAAGACAAAAACAAGCATCTTCACTAACCATGACTCAACATGTTTGACCATGTGCTCACACACATTTATCTTCACACGAGTATGGAAGCTCTACATGTGCAAGTTGCATTTTGGACATTTCCATTCTATTCCTAATTTATAAAATAGGAAAATAACTTAAGGAAGCATGCTAACCTAATTAAACTTAAACTTAAGCTATAAATGAGATTTTACATCAACAGTTCTTGCCTCTTTCTCTGTTTTGTTTTCTTTAATTTTTGTGAGCATGCATTCTTACTCCAAATGTTCAGTAGTTACTAAATTCACATACTAATGCATATTGGTAATCTTTTCCTTGAACACGAGTTACATAAAACATGATTTTAACTGGGAGAAAGTGTAGTCAGTATTCAGTAAAGTGCGTTATGAAATGTTGCTTTTGTTTTGATTTTGATAACAGGAGTAGTGTTTCCTAAGCTCAGTTTATTGGGACTTATTTTCAGTTTACCTTAAGGCAACATTTGTGGTAGCAGAGTGTCACATTTTGAATTATTTCTTCAGTATTTGTTTCTTCCTCTTTCTTATTGTCATGGGTTATTGATTGTTCCTGAGTGATCTATTGAAACTTGGCATCCTGGCTTTGACAAAGCACTGGTTATCCATGCAACTTTGTTGTAGCTTAGACACGTATTTTTAATCTTTATAACCATCCCAATACATTTACATTTTTATAGTATAATCTTAGGCAGTTTTGAAAGAATAGAGCTTTCATCAGCAACTTTCATGTGAACACTTTCTTATTTTTGAAAACTGCAATTTTTTTTTGAATTATATTACTTCTGAAACAACATTACCTCCGGATAACACACCACCTTAATCTCATTGCATTCCAGAGATGCAATGAAGGCAGCATAAGCAAAATTGAGATAATCCTTAGTGCTTTACTTAGTCTACATCTAATGCGTGAACCGAGAGAGAGCAAGGTTACGTGCCGCCATTTGCTCCACCAAGCATTTCTCTATCCAACCCACATCTGCAGCAGAGCCCACGAACAAAATCAAAGTGGCGAGGTTACAATGCTTCAACTCTTTGCCCAGACCCACCCTGAAAGAGGGCAGAATGAAAAAGCGAGCTATCGCAAAAGCTTCGTCCATGTTAAGGTTCACTAGAAGCAAATTAGACACAAATACAAAAGCAATTTCGGAATTGACCCTGACTCTCTTGGAGTCGAGAAGATAGGCATCCTCCAAAATGCGTTCAATTGCTTCACAAACAGGTGTCGAGCCAATCCTGAAAAATGTTCCTCAAACGTGCCCGAGAAATTGAATTAAAGAAATCCATTTCCCATTTCTCACTGCACAAAAAAACCGCCGACAATAGGGGAACTGCCATGGGAGCAGAGCCGAAAAGAAGAGGTAACGAGCAAAGGAAAGAATGCAGAAGTGGCCACTTAAAGCCAACCCACACGAGCCAAAGCCTTCGAGCAATTAATCCGCGCCAATCCAGCCATCGCCTATCATGATTGCTTGCAGTTTTTCCCAATACTTAAAGGAGTACCGACATTGGCCAAATAATCGACCGCTTTGTTGGCCTCCCTAAATACATGAGAGGCTTGCCAAAAATTTAATTTAGCCAACCAAAACAAGATATTATTGTTAAAATAATTTAGAGACCAATTCTCCAAACTTCCTTTGCGGATGGCATCAAGAATAACTTGAAAGTCTCCTTCAATGCGGAGACGCTCACATTCCAACGCAACTGCAAGTTTTGCACCTTCTAACAAGGCTTGAACTTCAGCTAGATTGCTAGAACTGACCTCCAAAGGAAAGGAACCAGCTACCAAAACCTTCCCATTCTCATCTCTAATAATACACCCTGCCCCAGATATACTAGGATTACCCTTGGAGGATCCGTCAAAATTCAGTTTGCAAAAGCCAGGGGGTGGAGACCATTTGGCATTACGTTTGGAAATGAAATTCTCGAAATGAGACAAACCATGGCGTATAAGAGATCCCGACGCCGGGATTTTAATTAAAGGCCAAGCTTTACGAATGGAGGCATGAGAGGATGAGGAAGAAATATTCTTGCAATTAGCACTTACATTTTCTGAGATGGCGATTTCAAGTTTGCTGAGCACTCCAGGAAGGTCTGTTGTTTCTTCTATGAAGATCTGGAGGTTCCTTTCCCATCAGACATGCCAAATAAGTAAGAGGGGGGCACAGATCCATATTGAACCAAGAGCGCTGCTCTGACCGAATCGCCAGGAGTCTTAAGACTTCCAATATATTCCTCCCCTACGCCCAAGGGAGATCAAGTTTTTGACACAGCCACCACCAACACTAAAGAGCAAAAGAACAAGTAAGAAGCAGATGGTCAATATCTTCTTCAGCTTCCTTACATAGGATACATCTAGTAGGACCAACATAGCTCTACAATTTCCTGTGCAGCGAGGTAACAATCTTGCCTTTCAGAACAAGCCAAGAAAAGGCTCTGACTTTAGGAAGGACAAAATTGCTCCAGCAACCGGTCCAAGAAGGAACACCAAAACCCGCTCAAGAATCAACCAATTATAATCATCTTTAACGGAGTACTGACCAGTCTTAGAACCCAACCATAAAAACTATGTTCTTTGGACATAAAGGAAGCCTTCTGAGCAGCCAACGCTTTTCGAAAAACTAATTTAGATCCTGCGCGGATATCGAGCATATCCATGTCTCTCCAAGTGAACGAGGGTGAACCATCTGAGGATTGGAAACCGTAATCTTTAACCTTAGAACCCCAAGACTGTTTAGAACCCCAAGAGGGCGAACCGGAGCCATTCACGAGCATTCAAAACTTGGCGTTGAAATGCAGTTGAATATCTAGTTGCAAAAGGCTTCATTAAAGCCCAACTTCAGAAGGGAAAGAAGCAGAAAGCACCAGTTCAGCCTGTCATAGGCTTTACTAAAGTCCAATTTAAGCATCATTCCGGGAGATTTGTTCGCCAAGAGAGAGTGCATTAGCTCATGAGAAATCACAATACCATCTGAGATAGAAAGACCTAGAAGAAAACCACTCTGCTCGCAGGAGACAAGATGACTCAACAGAGGTCTCAAGCGTGAAGCAATCGCCTTGGAGATAATTTTGTAAGACGTGTTGCAAAGGGAAATTGGTTGAAACTCATCCATAGTTTCAGCAGGAGATATTTTGGGAAACATACATATAAAGGTGTGATTCATCTCTTTCAAAATTTTCCTAGACTTTCTAGTTTCCTTGACAGGAGACCAAACATTAGATCTAACCTACCAGAAATATTGAAAAAGCCCGTTGGAAAACCTTCAGGCCCGGGGTTTTCCCCTAGCCATCGAGAAGACAATAGATTCAATTTCTTCCGAGGTAAAAGGAGCCATCAAAGATAGATTCATTCTCTCGTCCACCAAAGGGTGAATCATGCCAAGAAGATTTGTTTGAGCCTTCAACGAAGAAGAAATCTCTCCCCCTAGAAGATTTTGAAAGAAGGAGATTGCTTCCTCTTTGATACCTTTCTGATCAGTGACATAGGTGCCATCCTGATTACGAAGCTTGGAGATATAATTGCACACCGTCTAGCTTTAATTGAGGAGTGGAAAAATTTAGAATTCTTGTCTCCTTCAACCAGATTTCTCTGTACTTTTGTTTCCAGAAAATTTCTTCTTTTAACAGGAGATCCCCAAGTTCAGCAAGCAGGGTTTTTTCTTGCAAAAATTCAGGTTGACCCATACTGTGAAAACACATTCATTCAGATCCTTGAGAGCTTTTTCCACTCTGAGTTTTTCTTCGAAAATGTTTTTGAAGTGTGTGGAGTTCCACACCAGGATCTTGTCTTTGAGAAGAGACAAGTTTTTGGACAAGATGAACATCTTAGTACCTTTCACTTAAAAAGAAGACCACCATTCTTTGACCTTAGAGGGAAAGTCGAGATCCCTCATCCATATCACCAAATTTTAAGGGGACCTTCTAGGAGCGGAGTCGATTTGCAATAACAGGAGATGGGAAAATGATATGAACCCGAAACTCGGGAGAACCTCACTCACCATAAGAGAGTTACTTTGAAGCCAAGTTTCGCTTCACCATGAAGCGATCCAACCTTACCGCCAATCAAGCTAAAACCTAAATGCTTATTGGACCAGGTATGCCAACCACGCTTAGGAGCCACGTCCACCGACTCAGACTGATCGACAGAGGAGATGAAATCCTATTGAGATTGTGGCTGCCAGCGGAGGCCACTTCTTTTATCTTGATCGTAAAGAGTGGCATTAAAGTCCCTAGCTAAAACCACTTTCTCGTTAGCGAGATCCTTTAACTGGGAGGATAAGGAATCCCACAAAGTCCGCTTAAGGACGATGTTGGAGGGCCCATAAACATTGCAGATGTAAAAGATGACATTTGGGTTTTTGACGAGAACTTTGCACCACAGAAAATTATTTGATTCACAAAAAATGCTCACCTATGCCCGGTTAGAATGCCAAAGAATACCAAGGCCACTAGAAGCACCAACAGAGCCGACGTAAAAACCAAGCCAACCTTTCCATTGTTTAAACCAACTACTCATAGCTTCTTCCCCTAACATCTTGGTTTCCTGAAACAAACAAATATCTGCTTGTTCTAAAACACAACGCCTAACAAGAAGTTGTTTGTTAGGGGCGTTCATGCCCCTAACATTCCAGGATACAATCTTCACGAGGCCTTTGGAAGGGACCGACCTCCTACTTACTGCACAAAGAAATCTTTTAGGGGATGCTCAAGTCTTGATGCGACTTCCTCGCTTTCGTGATACGTGGGTAACTCGACCGCCACTTCGGGATTGGTTGACCGCAATCCACTTTAGAGAGACTCGTGTTTTGAGCGAGGGAGACAGCCGAGCTTGAAACACCGAGTGGGGATCCAAATCAGTAGCCTCGATCTCGGCCTCACTCCCTTCGTCATCTTGAGAAGCCAAATCATCTAAGAGGGCTTCCTCCGCCATATCCCATCTACCGAGTTCAAATAACAAATGCCCATGTCCCGCTTCAACCCCCGCTTGCATCAACTACAAGAGCTTGGTGGAATCTTTTTGCTACTTGGGTCAGATTTGCAATCGTGGTGCACAGAGTAGAGAGTGCAGCCAAGGAAGTGGGTTAGCATTCACCTCCATTTCCAGCTCAAAAGGAGCAACCACACTCTCCTTAGGAGCCAAAGGGGACTGTAACACTGCGCTTGCTGATTCGGAACTGGTTTCCAATCTGCCTTGTCTTTGGGCCAAGGACTTCTCTACATTCCTTTGCATATGACCGGATTTTTTTGCAACCAAAGCAACGGAAAAGAGCTTTTCATATTCCAAATTACTGGTGCCACCGACCGGAGGTGTGTTGATAAGAATCGAATTAGAAAGGGGACTAGAGAGTTCGACAGAGATACAAAATCTTACAAAGGTGGCTAATGTTCCTTCTAGAGTGTGAGGATTAATGCGAATCACTCGCTTAAGTTCTCGTAGATTTTACAAAGAATCTTCGGTTCTAGTATTTGATGGGAAGGACATACAGTTGGACCCAAACTGGAAGTTCATCCAAAATGGCCAATTCCGGTCAAAATTAGCTGCCCAAGGTTGTATATGTAAATCTAAATCCACCCAAAACATTTCTTTTCTCCCGAGGGTTTCTTTTTTATGAGACGCACTCTGAAAGACCACCATGAAGAAGCCTTTGGCCAAGAAGCGGATCCTAAGACCATGCCCCCATTGTTTTTCACACCAACTGGAGATGCCATCAGTAGACAGGTGACGACCAACAAACTTGGCAATAACAACCCTTTTTTTGAAGAGACAGACTTGCCCAAAAAGACCGTCTTCTTCCCCCAAAGCAACAGAATAGGGTTTCACCTCATGAGGGGCGACAGAGAATCTTGACCCTCCCTTGCCACCTCTATTCGCACTAGAGGCATGTTCTTGACCGTTTTCCGTAAACCCCTAGACCTTGTTCGGACGTGCACTGCATCACTTGGCATTTTTTTATGATAGTATTTCCAATGTTACCGTTAGGTTTAATTTTACCATGATACACATTCTTAGAAACAATGACATCGGAATACAAAAACTTTTATACACATGAATGTAGATACAAAAATGAAAAACATAATACTCCAACTATGTTTGATGTTTCGCTTTTTATGTTGTGTTTTTAATATTTTAATTTTTTTGCATATAGTTATGGGCCTAATAGCCTATGGATGTTTTTTTAGATCATCATGTGATTGCAATTTGCATGTAGTTATAACTTGTGGCTTTTTTTACTTCATTTCACAATGCATATGGTTATGCATGTTTTACTTTTTCTTAATCATCGCATATACTATATAGTTATCGCTGTTTTTTAATTCATTGCATAATACATATAATTATGGCTGTCTTACTTGTTTATAAATTAAAATTATAACCATCGCCTATAGTTATTGTTTTCTTTTAATTCATTCCATATAGTCATGTTTTTTTTTAATACATCATGCAGCCCCAACAATCATCACCATGAGTTCTTTGAAGTATGGTTCTGAATAAGAGCAAAGGGTCAACTTGAGATAAGTGGAAGTGTTGGTGACTACATAATTGGGTGAGGTGGAGAAGTGAGACAAAACGTACTGCCAATGACAATTGATAGTTCAAATTGATAGTGCTACCATTTGCTCTCTCGAATGTTGTCCATAGTGCCATTGGACAATTTGATAAGAAGAAGCCATTACAACAATTTTCTCGTATACCCGAGAATCCCAAGTCCGGAGGGGGAGTAAACTATGGAAATGCAACATATGTGCATGACTTCGCATGACAACATCACCAGGACCAATGCACACTTGTTGCACTAGAAGGGGGTTAGTCTTTGTAAGGCTCTTTCACTTGATCAAAGAGCAAAGACGGTGATATCATTTAATGGAAATACCACAAACAACATTCTAAAAGTTTGTGGTACTAAAGCTAGGCTAACATTCCTTTTAGCTCTCTTAGGCTTGATAGAATACTTTGGTTAGTTCTAGTTTTGGGCAGAGGGAAGAGAAAGGCCGTGGGGTAGATCCTAATCCAGTTGTAGACATGTTTGATTCAAAGGCAAGGGAAGAGATGGATGATACTATTGAGAATTTTTTTAATACTACTTGCTTTCCTTATTAAAAGGTGGCTATGGCCAAGGTAGCAAAAGCAAGTACAAGTTATGTGCCTCTTGGGGACACCAGGACCGAGGACAACAATCTTGGATAAAAGCTATTCCAAGGTTAATCTGATGGAGGAGTTAAAGGTCACATGGGTGTCACATGGATGCAACATTATCATGAATGAGTGGACAAATATTAGACACCGCTCACTCATCAATATCATTGTCTCTTGT
This sequence comes from Taxus wallichiana var. yunnanensis, assembly GCA_018340775.1. Classification (NCBI taxonomy): domain Eukaryota; kingdom Viridiplantae; phylum Streptophyta; class Pinopsida; order Cupressales; family Taxaceae; genus Taxus; species Taxus wallichiana. The sequence goes on along the minus strand of CM031237.1, from coordinate 412,839,319 downwards.
AAAGATGAATTATATTTCTTGAGAGCAAATTATTGTTCTGGAAAGCAAAAAGATGCCGAGTTGTAATTTCAGATTTTGAAGGATGCCATTGAGGAGCTTGGACCTTCAAATGTTGTATAGGTCATCACAGATGCAATTTATGTGTGTAGAGTAGTAGGCAAGCTAGTGGAGCGCGCCTATAATCATATTTATCGGACCTTATGTTGCGTGCATGCCATGAACAATGCAATGAAAGACACGGGAAGATTCAATGGGTCAACAAGATAGTGAATGAGGCCAGAGACATGTAGAAGTTCATATGTAATCACCACACGTCATTCACACTTTTTCAAAGCTTTTCGAAGAAGGAATTCCTCAAACTAGTGGACACCCATGTTGCATCATATTTTATTTTGTTGGATAGGATGCTTGAGTTGTAGGAGCCCTTGCAAGTTATGATTATGACACATGATTGGACTAGGTGGCGCGAGTCCAAGACATAGCAAGGAAGAGACTCAAGGAAGTGGTGGCAAGGGAAGCATTTTGGATTGATGTGAAATACATCACATCAATTATAGCTCCATTTTAACGTCATCTTGAATATGGGGATTCTAATAGCCCCAATCTTGGCGAGATATATGATTGCATCGACAACATACTTGGGCAAATGAAGGAAGCTATTCGGTCGGGAACCCACTTTGGAGTTCTAAAGACGAACATATTTAGCCCATCATTCAACATAGATGTGACGACATGAATATAATTGAATAAAATCAAACTTGAAAAAAATCATTTAAGTTGTGATAAGTTTTTCATGGTTTACATGTTTTGACATTTTAAATAGTTTTCAAAGCTATTTAGTAACATTTGTCTACTTTGACATTTTTGTGTGTTTAGTTTCTATTTTGAACATAGTTGTCGGGAGATGGGTACAAGGAACTCGGTATGGGTACCAAGAGTACACAATTTTTCAAACAAATAGGAGACAATTATGGGGAGATGGCAAAAAACTATACATATTAATACTTCAAATAATAAAAATTATGACAAACATTTCAAATTTATTAAAATAAATAGTTAAACATTAGTTTTTCATTTCAAAATTTGATATTATAATTACAAATGTCAAAATAAAAGCTTAAAACAAAATAAATTTTAAATGAAATTTAATATTAATAAAATAAAAAAATAAAATTTTAATTTGAAGAGTTAAACTTAAGTCTAAAAAGTTATTGTTAAAAATTTAACCATCGTGAAGGCTTGGTCATTGTAATGGAACATGGGAAGCGTCCACAAGTACATTATGCCCATCTCCCACAACCACAAAATTGTGAGGCACTGGAGGACTAAATTGTCATGAGCTCACTATCGTTGATAGGGGTTGTCATGAATCAGAATCATGTGTCCCAATGGCTTATTTTTCACCATGGTGAGGGCTTGCTTGAACAAACAACATGCAAACAAGAGCTCCGTTTGTGAGAGAGAGAATGGCAATGACATTGCAAGCATCAAGGCAAGTAGTCATGGTGAGTGTAAATCTGTCCACAATGACTATAAATCTGCTTGCTGCAAAATGCATCTATGACTGTGATTTTGGTGACAACGACTAAACATTTGGTGACTGAAAATTGTGTTTACGGTTTCCAAGGGATATGACGTGATTTTTGAAAAGAAATGCGAAGGAGACATTTAGGGTTTTCAACAGATGTCTCTTGGTTATACCCATCTCCCTTACCAGAAATGCATCCCTGTAAGGGAGACACGTCTTGGGGGTGGGGGACATGTCTCCCTGCAACGCTGTGTTGAAATTAAAAATTATTAAAAAATAAAAAATGCGTATTTATATTCTTCAAGCTTCGCTACTATTTTTTCCTAATGTTTGTTGACCTAAACTTGTTACAAATTTAATCTTTGGTGAATTCAAACACGAACCTTGTGACTTAGATGTCAGCAATATGTCAAGAGTTGTGAGACTGATTATGGTGGAAGCCCCCAACCATTTTTTGCAAGTCTCAAGCAACTTGCTATTGAGCCTGTTCCTTTTCTACAGAAGTTGGATATGCTATTGTTGATATCCGATCAAGTCATAGGCATGCTTAACATCCCCTTGCACTTTCTGAACTGTTTTGTGTCAGTTGTGCAGCTTATCATCATTAAAAGTTTAGGGGGCAGCTTGGGAAGTACTATTAGCAAACCCTAAGTGCTTGTTGAACTCAAACACAAGCTTTGTGAACTTGTTTCAAATTTATCCTCGTCAAACACAAACACAAACCTTGTGACTTAGATATAAGCAAAATATCAAAAGAGTTGTGAGACTGATTTTGCCACACCCTCCTTTGTATGGCGCAAGCCTACAACCATTTTTTTGAGTCCTGAAATACCTTGCTATTGAGCCTGTCCTTTAAAAATTGGATATGTTGTTGCTGATATCCGTCAAGTCACATGCATACTTAACTTCCCCTTGCACTTTTTAAACCGTTTTGTATAAATTATCCATTTGCAGGACACCTTAGGATGTATCGTGAACAGATCCTAAGCGATTAATTATGCGGTCAGGATTTTGATAGTGATGGAGAGGGAGAAGTGGATTTGAGCTCCTGATTCATCCCAAACATTTGACATGGCACTTGGTCTTAGGTAAACGATTTTTAGGGCCAGGGAAGACCTTCGTAGGTTTAATAGTGGGATCTTTTGGGGTTGATTTTTATGCCCTGTAACAACTAGAAGGAATGTAAAAGTGGCCATGGAAGAAAGAGAAAATAAATCTGGTAATGAGGTGAGAGTGAATACACATTGAGTGGAGCTGACCAATCCAAGCCATGAAGCTTAGCACAATGGCTAGTGGAGAACTATAGAGAGAAAGCCCCTAATACGCCAGAGAAAACACCCTTGAATGAGTGAGATTTCAACACCACCACAATACACAATCAAACAAACATGCCTTTCTAGTGAATTAAGGTCTAAGAATATAATAGTAGCTAGGCATTGAATTAGAAATGCATGAGGGAAGGAATGAATATGAATAGATGGCTCTTCTTGGAATGAGGTGGCATCAATCATGATACATGTAAGTGCGAGAGTAAGTGACACCACCTCTCCTCGATTCGTGAAAGATAAATCTTCAAAACTTGTCTTGGGTTTAATCATTTGAAAAGGAAAGATACTAAGAACCCAAATTAAGGCATGGGGAGATGGATATTTACTTTTAGTAGTCAAAATTTTGCATGGCTCCCCTCCCTTTCCACATCGATAAGATTAAAGGTTGTTCATTAGCCACATTAGTTAAGAGAGCTACTCTACGCCTTGCTCCACCTCTTCTAATTGTCTTCCTCATGATGATTTCGGCTAGGAGTGCTGAAGCATACTTAGCAAAAGCATCAATTACTCCATTCCTTTTCTAAGGTTTAGCACTAGCTTTTTGAAATTAGTGATAAGATTATTGATACCCGCGATGAAGCATTGAAGTTGCCAACTATTTGGGATACAAGCTCTCAATCACAACACAATCACTAGGATATGAGAATTTGTCTCATCTAAGAGCTTAAACACCCCATTATTGGTTTCCCTTATCATGCTACAAATCCTACTTGCATTGCACCCGCTTTGTGACCCACGTGGATGAGGTGACCTAGAGTAGTGTATAATGTGGGGGCAAGAGTCAAGGGTCAGCATCCCAAAGGGCACGATGTACAAACTCATACATGCACTCACGGATGGGAAGAGGAAGGGACTATTACCGGTCATTAGTTGGGAGAGTCGGGCAACATAGTCAATGGTGTACTCATCGAAGTGGATAGTGGTGTGGTGAGTGTTGGGAGTCAGACTAGGGATAGGAGAGAGGAGCAACATGGAGGGTGAAAGTCAAGGCAACATGGTCACCAAGTGGGAGTTGATGGGAAACAAGGAAATCTTGGATGTGGGGGATGAGGGATTTACAAGTGAGGAAATAATCCACAATGCACTCTTGCCCCCAATGGGGGACACATGTGAATTAACTAGAATCAAGAAATAAAGAAGCCCGTTGAGAATGTGTAGACTCTGCAATTCCTGCATTTGGAGAAGGTGCCTCCCATAGGTCAGTGGGCCGAAATATTTCCATCCATTGATTCTCTTTATGGATCAAAATATTCAGGATTTGACTCTACAAAAGCATAGCTAGTCTTACACAAGATCATGAACATGCATTCGGTGGGTCCTCAGACTGAATCAAGTTGTTCAAAGGAAGAACATTGCCCATTGAGGAGTAATGGGAGATTTTTGGATAGAGGTCAAGGCACGGGTTCCCATCAACAAGCTTAACGAAGGGTGAGAAGGCGGGAGGAAATGACACACTGCAATGTAAACATCATGGATACTAGGTGTGCCCTTTGAACGTTTAACCACATGTATATGGAATGGACATCGAAACTACCGAAAAAATTCTAGAGTTGAAGTTGTCATGAATGAGGCAAGCCAATACACTTGAACCCCGAACATCGCTGGATGTAGGAGTCTTACGCTGACAGTGTTGAGACCCAAGCTTAAATTGTGAGTCGAGGGAGGGTCCGCGCGGAGCTCTCATGGGGCTTAGTAAGAAAGATGATATCTCATGAATTAATAACACAATCCTAGAAGGTACCTAGAGAAGACCATAATGTACCCATTGTAATTCCACCAAGCAAGGGAGATACCACCATCATTTATTGAGACCCAAGGTCTCCATTGTGTTAACAGTCTAGGGAGCCTCCCAAGAGGGGGCGAGTCATGAATGATAGCCCTACAATCATGGATAACAACACACTTGTTCTTTTCCTAACAACTACAACTTGAACACGAGATTTCAAAGCTCCTCCACTGAGTCGTGTGAGATTTGTATTTAAATAACTAATTTGAGAGAGAAGATTTTCATTTTTGCCTTAAGTGCCTTTAGATGCTCCTCTGCAGTTTGGTATTGATCAAGAAGGTTGTTATTTGATTAAGTCCAAGCTTTGTTAAGGAAGATATTCTTTAAGTATAAAGATTCACACAAAAATGTGTGATTTACCTGTAAAGGATTAGTTGGCTTAGGAAGGCCACAAACACAGGTTAAGTGGCTTGGTTTGTTGTGTGCCTTTTCTTCTTCAAACTTTGCTTGGACAATCATCTTGACAATCGAGGTGCCTTCTTCCCTTAAACCACTTGTGCCGACGATTTTTGTTCCTCAACCTGCTTTTTGAATAGATTGTTTTTTTATTATTGATAAATGGTTTTTTGGATGGGACCATACCCAAGATTATAAAAAGCCCAAAGGCCAGATCTACATGAAGAACAAGGTGGTTTTTGATATGTGGGGACCACACCCCAACAAAAAGGCCAAACTGCCATATATAACAATAAAAAACAGAGGCAGTGTCCAACTGCTAGAAAGGAGCAAAAAGACAACGAAAAAGTAGCAACACAGCAGCTACCCAACTAACAACGAAACAGCAAGAAACCAAAAATAACCAAGAAGGATCGATCCTCCGAACTGAGATTTTTTTGAAATACTTTTTTGACTTCTTCCAATGCCTTGAACATGTTCAGTAAGGCAGGATGCATTTCAGGAACCTTGCTATTGGAGTTGATCACCTTCATCGTCGCTTTGCCCCCTTTCCACAACTCCACAGGAAGGCCACTTGCATCGCAAAGTTGTTTGACTTGAGTGTGAAGGAAATCCAGGAAAGCTTTCTCATGGCAAGGTGGTTGAGTTGCTTTGTAACAATTTTGTCTAGGGTGTCCTCCAAGGCCTTCTGCTTTTGGCACAACTCTTCCAATTTTCCCTCAATATTCTCCATAGCATGATTTTTCCCCTCGTGGTCAAACCGAGGTAATAAAATGTCATCCTGATCAGGGAGAACAGGGGAATTCTGGGGCGTAGTAGGTATGTCCAATGATTGACTTATATTCAAAAGACTTTCAGCTACGTCATGGTCTTTTGATTTCTCTGAGCTTATAAGGGTCCTCCTAGCAGGAGGGGGAGAGGGTCTGTCTTAACCTTTTAGATTTTTTGGAAGGGGGCATAGAGGAATCTGGAAGGATTGTTAGCAACCATTTCATGACAGTAAAGATGTAGCAACATTATAACCCCTTGATGAAGAGGCACAACTCTTTTATGAGAATGCACCTCAAGGATGGACTTTTCTAGAGATTGCAAGATATAATAAGCCAAACTAATCCTAGGGATTTGCGAAAATGATTCAAAATTACTAGATGATGAAGAGGAAGGGTAGTGAAACGACCTTCCAAAGTGACATATCGAACCACCATGCGAGCCACTTCGTCATACGAGGCCGGAATGGAGGAACAAAGAATGCCGATCTTATTTAACTTCCAACTTTTCCGATCCTTGCAGAAACTTCTTCTCCTCAGCCTCTTTGTCAAACTTGTTACGATAGAACTTAATGCCATTGGATCCTAAGCCCGTAACAAACCAAATTAGGTTCTCAGTGATTGGAAAGTCCTTGCCCTTGTAATTGATAACCCTGTTCTTCCTTTGTTTAGCGAAAAGCATAGAAATATGTTTATCAAAGCCTTTGATTCGCTGAATAAAAGTTGTGAAACCGTCAACATCCATGGCTTTCCAAAGCTCTGTGTTGGATTGCTAGGTCGGATCAAACATTGGTTCTACCCTACATGGAGGACCCCCCATCTTTGCAGTGTTCTGATCGCCAATGCACAGAGTTCTAACAGTTTGAAAACAACAACCAAAAAGTATAATGACCGCACAAATGGAAAATCCGATGAAAGATATGGGATATCTAGAAAATGGTTGTTGCATGAGTGGAGTGTTCAAACGTGTGACCTTGTCTAGATGGCGGAATTCCATTTGCCAGCAAGTAAAATCAGTATGAGCCAAGGATACAACTGTCCCGAGCATCTCTTTCCAAGATTTCCTTAGCAATATTGGGGATGTCATCATTATTTGTCCAAATCTTGTAATCATTACTACATACTCTCACGTTAGCATAATAGTCCGCCAATGTGTTCCCCTCCCTATAAGTGTGGCATATGCTAACCTTATTCAAACTATTGAAAATTTCTTTGGCCTCATGAATGAAATGTTTAATATTCCAATTGGGAGGGTAGAGCCCTTGATGTTGTTGATTATGTTTAGAGAGTCCCCTTCAATTATAAGATTGGCAATATTGAGCTTTTTAACTTCACGAAGACCCATAATGCAGCAAGAGCTTCTGCATAATGGTTAGACTGGGTCCCCATGGGTCCAACATAGGCCACCATGAGATTATCATGACGATTTCTAATAATCCCACCTCCCCCTACATTACCAGAGTTGCCTTTGGAGGCGCCATCAAAATTGAGCTTACATCAACCATCCTGAGGAGGAATCCACTTGACTAGGGACCTGTCAATAGAAGCAGATCTAGCTTGAATGTTATTTATGTCAATGCCCCAGTTCTTGAGATATCTCTCTTCATTTTTGGGAAGGCTTGATTTTTAGGAGGTTTAAATTTTGAAATATTCTCTTTCAAGTCAATGGTGATTTCCTTCAGTAGTCTTTTGTTGCTGCTCTTGGTGCTTCTGAAGATGAGAGAGTTCCTTGCATTCCATATTTTTCAGATGATGTGAGGGAAAACCAACCTCCAAAGTTTCCTAAGAATGGTGTGCTTGAAAGGAGGATGCCACTGCTCCCAGGCTTGAACTATATCCTCCGGGAAAGTCCATGAGATTTCAAATCTGGAGAAGATTAATTCCCATAGATTTTGAGAAAAGGACAGTGTAACAGAAGGTGTTGAATGGATTCAGTTGCATCCTTGCAGACCTAAAATCTATTTGGCAGTGTTGAACCTCTCTTATTAAGGTTATCAATGGTGAGGATCTTTTTATTGAGTACCTGCCAAAGAAAGTGGTTGACTTTTGGTATGAGTTCTTTATGCCAAATACTGCTCCAATTGAAGGCACTCTACACATCCCCTGAGAAAATCTGGTATCCTAATTTTACTATGTAAACTCCATCAAAAGAATCCACCCAAACAAACTCATCCTTGGCTTGAGTTTGACTTATCTGAATGCTAGAAGTAATTCTATTTTAATCAGGAGTGAGGCTTCTTAGATTAGTCTTATCTGTATGTGGTGTCTTCCACTTTAGCGTGCCATCTACACATTTCATGTAGTCACTGACCTTGTGTCCATGCTCTGCAATGAGGCTGTCTTGTAGCTGCTTCCAGGCTGGATTATTCCTGACCCCTTGAAAATCCACCCAGTTGTCCTTCCAAAAAAGGATGTCTTCACCATTGCCAAGCTGCCACTTGCTTCCCTTCTCCAAACCCCTTCTAATATTGATGATGTTGTTCCAGAAAAGAGAGCCCTTGGGAAGAGAATCCTCACTTAATAAGCTCATGGCTGTATTTTGTGATAGGTATTTGGTTTTAAGAATATTAGTCCATGGTTGCTTTTCAGTTATGAGTCTCCAGCCCATTTTAGTTATGAGGGCAGTATTCATGATTTTGATAATTTTAATTCTTAGGCCTCTAGATTTCTTATGAGTGCAGACTTTGTCCCAAGCCACCAAATGAATTCTATTCCTCTCCTCCGTCCCTGACCATAGAAAATGCTTTTGAATTCTTTCAATTTTATCAATGACTGCAACGGGGATGAAAAAAAGTGACATAATGTAAATTGGAAGGTTCTGCAATGTGCTTTTAATGAGCATGCATTTACCAACACTAGAGAGAATTGTGCCCTTCCAGCCCGCGAGCTTTCTTTGAAACCTGTCAAGCAACGAATTCCACACATTCATAGAAATTTTGTTAGTGCCAAGGGGCAGGCCAAGATAGGTAGCGGGGAGGGAATTAATTTCACAGCCAAGGATAAGAGTAATTTTTGTGCTGTCTTTTGGGAGGTGTGTTGAAAAATTACAGGGAGCTCTTATCAAAATTAATTTGCTGGCCAGAGGTTTCTTCATACAACTTGAGAAGGTGCTTCATAGATTTGGCTTCAAGAACCGAGGCAAGCAACAAAAGAATTGTATCATCAGAAAACTGCTGATGGGAAACAGTCAGCTCAAAGGACGAGGGCTTGAAACCTTTGAGGTGGTTCAAGGAAACAACCTGAGTGATTGAACGGCTAAGAGAGTCAGCCATTATGATGAAGAGTAGATGTAATGTCCCTTTTTAAGGGATTAAATGAATTTTCCAGAATTCTGGAAAATAATTGCAGCAGTCTGCAAACTAATTACAGCGAAAGAGATTTATAGAAATAAGTGCCCAAAGTTTTCAACAAATATCTGAAAACACTTAGCAACAATTATCAAACACCTTTGAAATGATTTTAAGCCAAATTGAACTGAATTTAGGCAAAATCGATCTGCTGTTATTTAACCGTGAATTTTGAAAATCGCAGCCACTTGAAAATGGTTCGATTTATATGAATTAATGCCGCAATTTGCGTGCAAACTCAGATTTGATCCTTAAAATGTATGGCGACCTGGTTTAGGCAATTAATTTGGAGTTATTTGCTCACAATAATTTAGAATTCAATCATCTCCAAGTCGAATTGGCAGAATATACTGAAAAATCAGAATTGGCACCAAAAAGATCTTCTATAAAATATTATTCTTCAAATCTGAAATGTTTTAAGACAAAGGTGAGAGGTTTTCGTCCCTCACTTTGGTCCTCAATTGGGGTTTTCGTCCCAAATGGAAGATATGAGAATTTATCTCAAAATCTGGAAATTACAAGTCAAGTCGATATCCCAAAATGAATCCCAAAACCCCTATTTATAATGATTTTCCTAGCTTGGCGCCAAAACCAAGAGACATGTCTTTTCAATTGTCTTGGCTGACCCCATTAATATTATTTTTGTCCTATTATGGCCGACCCATACTAATATAATAATTTTTATAAAAAATACATATAAAATGATGAACCTTAATTGCTGCTCTTCTCCTTGACTTTCTTATTTTCTAACCACGAAGAAGGGATGGCTAGAAAATTCGATCTTGGTCTTCTATGTTGGGAAAAGGGACTTGACAAGAGAGGGGAGATGGGGTTCCCTCGGCGAAGACCTCTGCTGCTCGAAAAGAACCCCACCGGAGAACCATTGACAATAATAGAGAACCTTGGAGAAGAGATACAAGACCTAATGATCTCTTCTAAAATGAGGAGGAAAACCAAATTTCTCCAAGACTTTATCGAGGAAAGCCCAAGAGACCCGATCAAAAGCCTTATTCATGTCCAATTTGACCACCATCTCCACCTTCTTGCTTTTCTCCATGGAATGAATTGTCTCATGAACCAGAACAAAACCATCTTGAATCAACCTGCCTTTCACGAATTCCCCTTGCTGCTTAGAAATCAAATCAGGAAGGGGTTGGATCTGAATGGCTAAAGTTTTTGTAAAAATCTTGTAAATAACATTAGCAAGGTTTATAGGCCTGAAATGCTTGAAGTCTTTAGCACTTACTTTTTTTGGGACTAAGACTATAAATGTGTTAGTAAATCTCTTTGAGTAGGTTGCCCGTTTTAAAGAACTCATTAGTCACCTTAAGAAGATCCTCAGTACAAATATCCCAAAATTTATGAAAGAAATTAGCTGAAAAACCATCTGGCCCCAAAAGACTTGTATCCATCAAGAGAAAAAGCTGCTTTTTGAAGTTCCTCTATGATAACAGGCTTAGAAAGATTGAGGAAACCATCGAGAGAGAGGCTGAGTATGGCCTCTAACATGGTTGCTGTTGCAGCAGGGGAGAGCTGAGAATTATCATTTAGCAATTTTTTGTAGAAGGCCAATGCCTCTGCTTTAATTATATCCATGTTAGAAGTAGAAGAGCCATCAGCAAGAGAAACTTCAGAAATTTTGTTAAAAGCTCTATGTTTAAGGGCTGTCATGTGGAAGAACTTGGTGTTCCTATCTCCCTCTTTTAACCATAAGGCTTTGGACTTTTGTCTCTAGTATGCTTCTTCCCTTGCACAAAGATTATGGAGCTTAGAGAGGAGATTTTTCTCAAGAAAGTAGTCTTCCCTTGACATACCCTTGTTCGCAACCTTACCTTCCAATGCAACAAGTTCCTCCTTCACTTTCTTCTTCTGAGCAAAGACATTCCCAAAGACTGCTTTGTTCCAGCTTCTGTCCTGTTTCTTCACATTTTTGAGATTTTGAATTAGTCTGAACTGAGCAGTTCTTTCCACCTTATTACTCCACCAATATTTAACTCTGTCCCGAATCTCTGGATGGTCCAACCACATTTTCTCAAATTTAAAAGAGGATTGAGGCTTGTTCTCATTATCCAGCATTTTAATAACAATGGGGTTATGGTCTGATCCAATTTTGGGGAGTGAGGAGAGTTGGAAGCTCTGATTGATAATCCAATCAATAGAAATAAGAACCCCATCCAATCTGACTTGAATGTGGTTCTCTCCGAGCCTTCTATTAGACCAAGTAAAGGGGTTTCCTTGTAACTCAATGTCAATAAGGTTAGAAGAGGCAATGAAATTGGAAAGGTCATCCATACTAGCATTGAATTCAGAAGTACCACCTTTTTTCAGTTGGAGTGAGGGAGAGTTGAAGTCTCCCACAATCATCCAGTGCAGCTGTCCACAATTGGTACCAAAAGCTCCCAGCTCCTTCCAAAGCTGTCTTCATCCATAAATGGTATTGGGAGCATAAACATTGGATAAGATACAAGTAGAAGATTTGTCACTTGTATGAAAAACAACAAGAAGATGATTTGTATTGGAAAAAACAGTTTTGCCAGTTACCTTGTTGGGGTCCCAAAGGATGGCAATAGCTCCAGAAGCGCCTCTAGAGTCCACACAGCCTAATTCAGCTCTATTCCAGACGAACGTTTTACTATTCTTCATAGAGATGACACTCATTTTTGTTTCTTGTAAAGCCATAATGGAAGGACAACAAGGTTTCCTTAATTCCCGAGTGTTCTCTGTTTGCCTGCCCCATTGAGTCCCCTTATATTCCAAGAAACAATCTTCATCTATGACGTGTGGGGGTGAGGATTGCCGTATGGTCCAAGGTGGATTGTGTACCATCTGCAATGCTTTTATCCGTCTCCCTCTTTCTCTGGTCATGGATTGAGGATCCGACCTTTAGTGGTGTTGGAACCTGTATTTGCATTCTTCTTTGAGGATCTGGTGACCCTTGAGCATGATGCTTCCTAGTTGCTTGGATATTTCTTTTTGTCAAAGTACAAAGCATCCAGAATGCCTTCAAAAGCCTTGCTTTTCCGTGCTGCTAATTTAGAAGGTTTACTTGGAATAGGGGTGTTGGTACAATCCGTTAGGACTTTTGCTGGAGTGATCTCCCCTTCCTCTTTAGCTGCACTATTCAGGATGACATCCTGTTTAGCATCTGCTGTGGCCTCCCCGCATTGCTGAGGGTTAGCCATTCCAGAGCTGATCCCTTCCGCTGATTCCCTCTTCTTTTCTGCCGAGGAGTGCCATTGTTACTATCCTCATTGGGTTGAGGGTTCTCAGTGCTATCCTACTAAATAGGGAGAGGGCTAACTAACCGACTGCTGTTGTCAACCACATCAAGATGATCCATGCAAGGAGGGCTTGTGGTTTCTGCATCCTTGTCCGACAAATCTGGGGAACTGGGATTATCTTTTTTTTCCTCTTTAGGTTCTTCCAGAATGGGATCTAGGATCTGCTGACAATCAGACAATTTTTAAATGGAAGGGAAGAAAGAATCATTTAAACTAAACTTTTCTTGATGGATCTCCTCCCCCAAGTCAGCTGCTTGTTCAGCCTTTTGAACAAGAGAAGCAGAGACTGTCCCACTGCTCTCGTCCACTTGTTTTTGAATAGATTATTGTTGGGTCGTGGTTTCTTTTTTAAGGTGTTTGTGTTGAATGACTATCTCTGATTGTTTGTTCTTGATTTCAGAAACCACTTCATTAAGCTGCTGAAAGCATGGGGAGTCAACGGGGGTGGTTTTAATCTGTTCAACAATTCTTGCCTGCAAATTAATAACTATGCCTTCTTTCTCTTGTATTTGTTTCTAGAATAGTGACAAAAGTTCCTGAAGTTTGGATCCTAATGTCTCAACTCCAGATATCTGGCTGCAAATCCTAATGTATTTGTTTTTGCGTGACAAAATCTTTTGAAGGAGAGGTGTTTTAAACTCCTGCATTAAAGGGAACTCCATGCGGGATGCTGTCTCTGATTGCTTTAGGAACCTGCAGGTCAGAGTACTCAAATTATGCCTTGTACTATTCTGTAATAAATTCTGTTTTCTTGTCTTTGAGCCCAAAGTTTCTGTCAAATGCTTGACAAATGTTAGAATGTTAGAAGGAAGTGGTGAAGGCATTTGGTCAAACAGTTGACAGGCATCCAGATGCCCAAACTTATGACAAAATGGTCGAGCCATTTTGTCAAAAAATTGACAGGTGTCCAAGTGCCCGGATCATTGCCAAAATGGTCGAGGCATTTTTTCAAACAGTTGACAGGCGTCCACATGCCCCGACCTCAGACAAAAGCTCTGGAACGAGCTGAAGACTGTCATTTGAAGTGACCTCCTGTAATGCTGTCGTTTGAAGTGAAGGAAAGGTGTCCAGGAGTCGTGATCAGTCTTTTCAAAATCACAAAGGGGACAAAAGCTAGATGCATCCACGACCCTACTGCGGATTGTTTCTGTCATGGATGAATCTTAGGTGGGATCTAAGAAAATTGCAGTCTGTTGGCCAAAAAGACCGTCAAACCTGCTTGAAACATGCATGAAATGTGCCAAACCCTGTTCAAAGCTTGAACAAAATCTGTCAAAGCCCTTGTACCACTGTAAACAGTAATCATGACAAATGGTAGATGTGAACAATAAATGTGTTGAACACTATGTTACCAGGGTTCGTCCCCCACCCTCCCGTACCCCCTGGATACGTACCTGGTACGGATACGTCCCGGTATGTCCAATTATGTACTGGGTACGTCTTGGTTGCATTTTGACCTACCCAGAATGTACCTGGACGTACCCGCAGAGTTGGGCAGTGGGGGGGCTCTAAATTTATTTTATTTTATTTCACTCAAACAAATTTCAGTTTTATTGAGGAATAGACTAGGTGGCATGGCATCCACAAGAAAACCTGGAGATTGTTTAAAATCCCTGTAGTTTATTGAAGAGAAAATATTCAAAGGATATCAAGAATGTTTGAGGTAATTATTTGGGATCATCGCAATTGGCCAAGGAAAGAAGCTATTCATAGAAATTTGGACATATATCTGATCCTCCGTACAAGTTATTTATGAGATCAAATCTGAGGGGATCGTCAATACTAATAGAAAAATTTTGAACCACGAATTGCATAGCTTGAAGTTTCAAAGAACATCCTTTCCCAAAAACCTAAGTCACAAGGTTCGCCAAATTTTTGGCCAAAAATTTAAAATTCGTCGAACTTGTCAGGTGCCCTAAAAATTTGTATAGTTTGCCTAGGGAAAAACACCAATCTCTTTTCTAGGCAAAATACATTAGATTTTGAGTGATTTTACAGGTCGCTGCCCTGGTGTTTGTGTTGAAGTTTGAACAACAAGCAGGGATAGATGCCGTTGGTGTAGGCTGTAGCTGTTGCACCTGTGTGGGCAGAGTCACGGGAATGAAGGTTTAATTGCACCTGCGTGGGAGCCATTATTATTCACACTGCACAATCAAACCGCCGTATCTTCCTCCAACTTCCTCGACGTTCGATGCATATTATTTTTTCCTCACTCTTTAACTTTCAACGCGTTATAGTTTTAGCTTTTAGGTTTTGTTTTATTTTTTAGTTTACATTGTTTATTTTTATTTTTTTACTTTTCATTATGTTACTTTTTGCTTTTCAACACACATTTTAGGTTTGTTTTATTTTTAGTTTATAATATTTATTATTACTCTTAAATTTTTAATTAATTTTTCTTCTTTTTCTCAGACGTTATAATCTTTGAAAAATTTGTTATAAATTTTTGTAATTTGTCCTAAACTTTTATTTAAATTTTTATGATTTAATTTGTTTATTATATTTATTTTTTAAATCTAATATGAAATAGTTTTTATTTAATTATATATATATTTTAATGATGTTTTAAATGTTTTTATAATATTTTTTATTTTTATTTTTATTCGTTATTTAATTTTAATTTTTAATTTTTATATTGTATTTATTTTTTAAATTTAATATTTTGCCATACGTTTTTAAAATTTAACTTTTATGATTTGTTTTTTTATCATTTTAATTATTTTAAATTTAATAATTTATAATTTACATTGATTTATCATTTAATTTTTAAAAATTTAATAATGAATAATAAATGTGTTAATTTAATTTAAAATTTAATAATGAATATTTATTTATTTATTTTTATTGAATATGAAATTCGTCAGGGCACAATCCGAGCATCATCCCTTATTTACTAAGGTATCTCATAGGATTGAAACCTTGGTGGATGGTTAGGCAACACCTTTTACACCATCATATGTACCGTTATTATTTTTATGTTGTCTTTTTAAAAAAAAATGTTTTTCTATTAATCGAACTTAATGGCGAATTTTTTTTCGAACTTTATCCATTAGGCGAACTTGAACCGAATTTTATCCTTGTCGAACTTGAACTCGAACTCGAACCTTGTGACTTAGCCAAAAACTACCAAGGCACATCATTGATTCTCTTCATGCATCCTTAAGAAGGATTAGAAGGTGATTTTGGATAATATGAATGCAAGAACCAACCATTGGAGTGACCTCTTTAGTTATCATTGGCAGGGTAGAGTCAATCTCATTAAATAGGTCCTTTAGGAGCTCCGAATATACATCTTTTATGGCCACCATCGCAACACAATAATTAATCTCAAAGGAAATGGATGAAACACAAAGGAATACAATATTCGTATATCATAGAAAATGTAAAATCTAATGTATAATGAATGTTTTGAACATTGATCATACTATATTTTTCAAGTTTTGTATTTTTATGGACTAAAAATGCGTAAAATGAGTATATGTATATGTGTATATATATAATTTTTTTTTGTAATATATATGTATGGACGTATCCAAGACGTATTGTACCCAAGGGTTTTTAAATCGACGTATCCGCGTATCAAACCTGTACCCGTATCCGTATCCTAGCAACATAGCCTGAATAGTAAATGCACACGATAAATGCAAATCGATACTTCCCCCTTGATTAAGTTTATAGAAACCCATAGGTTATGTGGTTCATCGGCCTTTTTATTCCTTTTGTTTACGACTCCAGTCATTGGGGCACCTTAAAGCAAACCTTAACGGTGTTATGTTTTAACAAATTGATAGTCCCAAATATGTCTACATCTTCTTCTCTATCACGAGGCATGGTTAATGATTCCTTCTTTGGATATAACTTATGTGGTTCTTTATTACTATTTTGTGTTGGCATTAGCATTTCTTTTGATTGGTAAAGTTCTACCATTCTGATTTGTGTTCTTCAAGAGGAGGCTGGCTTTGCTCTTACAGAAATTTCTCAACATTTTAATGCACTTTTTTGTTAGACCTTCCCAAGCTTTAACGAACATGCACAGCCCTTGTAGAAATTTCTCAACATTTTTATGCCATCTTTTGTTAGAGCTTCTCAATTTTTAATCAACATGCATGTTCCTTTGTATCTTCACATCTAATCCTTTTTATTATTTCCCAAGAGAATCCATTATAGATGGCAATGCAAAGCATGCCTGAAAAGGGGAGTCCATTCTCAAATCCTGATTTCCCTACATATTGTTCGAGGTGTATTATGGATCACTCTATGCTTGAATAAGGGCTTAAATTTGGGGTTTTTTTCTAATATTTGGAACTGAAAACTCAATATTTGGCATTTCTCTTGAATTGCTATCATTTTAAATGGATATTGACTATATTGATTCCTCATGTTTTAATTAAAGTTATCTGTGCAAATCATTCTTTTTTCACATTCTAAACCAATTTTCATATGTGAATAAATGCTCAAGGAATGAATAACAATTCTCAATGTGTATATAAGATATGTAATGTTTTACATCCTTGGACACAAGGGTATAGACTTAGGGGATCTAAAATAGCATATTTATATCTGCGATAAATGTTTCTATTTCCTTGTGGAGAGCTTCTGGTGAAGTCTCTACTTAGGAAATTTAAATAGCAAAAGAGAATTTGTAAAGCACATGACCCGCTCAACATGCAAGTGCACTGAATGTTTTCTTTTCTTATAATTCTGGTTCATAAGAGAAACACTGGGAACTTTTTTCATTTCTTTTTGATATATTTGTGTCATCGTGAAATAATCTTGATATTTAGTGGTTTGCTGCAGGCAATGGAATTCTTTTCAAGCCAAAGGGATCATTTTGACCAGATTCTGAACATGCTTGCAAAAGCATTTTCTGGTGGGGGTGGTGGAAGCGCAGGAGCTTACCTTGTATCTACTGCCCTGGACTGGGTTCTTCAAAATCAGGGGGTGAAGTGTGCTAGAGAAATGTACAAGAAGTAAGCATATCTGCCATTATTCTCCTTTTTGGGTTGACCATTGATTTTTACAATTCTGATATTTATTTCTCATTACCACGAAAATAACGAACAGAAGGAAAAGCTTGTCTATTTTTTATTTTTTATTGAAATAGCATTTCCTGTTAATAACTTAAATATTTTAAATTGCTAATCATACCAAAAAAGATTAGAAATGTGTCACATTCCAAAGGAAAGCACATGTCGATCCCAAGGATTGAGAAACCTTCAACACACTTTAATTAACTATAACAAGTTAGTTTGGCATAAAACTAAATAATAATCAATTTTTTAAAACAAAAAACCAGCCAAGGCATAATTTATTAAGCAGCTGGTGCAATTAGAACAGATGGCGGAGGTGAAGGGTCACTTGGCTTGTCACCCGAACCACCCCTAGTAGGTGGATCTGCAAAAGCAGATGCAAGTACCCACTTTTAATTACTTTTGTCCTTGTTCGCATCTTCAAGATTTTGCTTTGAAGGGAAACAACCAAGGCAAGCCAATGGAATTTCCTTTACTAGGGTTGTATCACCCACCAAACTGAACACCATGAGAGTTGCGATTGAGTGATGGACACAACAAATGTGGCATAGGATCCTATCATCTGCTCCTGGAATGTTGCCTGACACGAGCTTTATAACTACAACCTTGAGATTTGGACCGACAGTGAGGAGAATCTGGAGGAACTTGGCTGACTGCACATGGGGCACTCCTTTAATGGCCGAATAAGAGATAAATGGTAAAACACTGCATTGTTTCCTACCTTTCATAATTGAAAAATAATTTTAGAATGAAAAATATGTTAGGAATTAGCTCTCACATGGGTGCTTAGGACTTAGGTGTTCCACGTTAGATTATTTAGTCATTAATATTTATGTGGGAAAGTAATAAGTGGAACAAATACTACTTGGATTGTAAGTGATTATTACATGGGTAATAATCACATAATAATAGGAGTTCATAGAGATTAGGCTAGAATAAAACATAATGTAATTATTATTCACGTAACAATTACATTAGAATAGGAGTTAGGTGAGAGATTCTAGGAGATAGTTGGATTGTGAAAGATTTAGGAAATTTTGAGATATTTGACTCTAAATTTAGGTGATCATCTCTCTATATAATGTATTATCTCTTATTGAATAAACATGTTGATTGAATTTAATTGAGCCTTGGCTCTCTCCAAATATGTAAACCCCGGATTTGGTATCGAGCAGGTTCCGAAGAGCTGTCTTTCATTTTTCACTTCAATCATGTTTTGTTCAATTAGACTACGGCAACGGGTTAACGGATACCACGGACCTTGCGTGACCCCGTTATCTTTTTGTGTCCATCAACTTGTTGCAATGTCAAACGATGTAAACAAAGGACTAGTGGAAACCACGAACCTCACGTGAAATCTGGAGTTTGTATTGTTTATCGTTGTCACTTACCCAAAATTTGTATAATTTTTGATTTTTTTTGAAATTTTGGTCAAAGTGACTCATTTGGTTTTTTGTTTGCATTTGTGAAGTCCTTGAAAGTGAAAATGATCTCCCTACTTAGTCATTTTTGGGCATTTGCGGTGTTTGGGGTCAAATCCTTTGTATTGCGGTAATGCCAGGGCCCTGGAGGAACAAGTGGTACTTGTTCCCTCAGGCCTTCTGTTCCCTGCATCTCCGACTTTACTGCAGAGTCACTTAGTTCTTTGTTTTGTGGGTTTCTTGGTTCCCACCGCCTTTGTCTTCCACCCGCACCTTTTTATCCGCAAAGGCTTGTTACCCGCACTTGCTTATCTTTTTTCGCAGTGGCCTCGCGCTTTTTTATTTGTGGTAATTTCGGACTTTTCGGGAATGTCTCGTCCCTGTTCCTCCCGAGCTAGTGTTCCCCGCATGACCTTGTGTTCCTCGCACAACCCCTCGGCTTGCAAAACTTGTTTCAAGTTTTTATAAGTGTTGCTTTATATTGTGGAGCTGCAGACATCGGACAACCTTGCGCCCCTTGTTCCATTGGGCCCTCAAGATAGATTCTCCGCAGACTCGACTCACCCGTGCATTCCAAAGACTTCCTTTGTATTTCGGACAAATTCGAGTTTCAAGTCCCTCATGACCCTACTCCCACGGACCTCCACTTCCCGCATTCCCGACATGTCCGCAGATCTAAAGCAAGAATGTTCCAAAAGTTATTATGTTCCCATGCAATGCATTAAAGGTCTCATTTATTGCACCCAACCGACTCATTTCTAAACGGGCAATTATAAAAGGTAAATGGAGTTTTCATTTTCACCTCATAGTTAAAGTATTTCATTGAGCACTATATCCTCCCCTTTATGAACCCGTTTTTAGTCATAGCACGAGCATTTATGGTCCGAATTCGAAATTTCAAAGTGCACCGGGATCCTGCAGGCAATGCCATCATTCCTAAAATTGAGGTAGGCAATTTCAAGCATCCCAAGACTGTAATTGTTTCAAACTCCATTCTCGTGCCCTACCATTCGAGTCGGCTTGCAGATCCATTGAATTCCTTCTTCCCCGAGCCTCTGTGTCTTCCCCAGTCACCATGAAGTTTCAATATGGGGGGTATGAGCCTATGTCTTCCCTTGAAACCTCCCTACCTAACATTGGTGACAATGATGTCTGCCATGTAAACCTGGATGATTTTTGGGCCCGCATTTCTTCAAAAAAATCCCACTCCCCTTGCTCAATGCATAAAAGACAGTGGCCTTGCACATGTAGTTGGATTCCCTCTCTCTGTACAATGTGTAGATACAATGTTATCTTGTGCCTCTTGCTTCAACCCAGACACGAAAGAAATTATAGATCCTCAGGGACAAGTGATAGCTAGATTAGATGTGGGTTGTATAAATGTTGCCTTCAAGGTCCCAGTGGTTGAAGATGCCAATACTCTCAAAAGCACAAGCTCGGGGTCTCTTTGAACATGATAGAGATAAGTATAAGACAATGATAGCCAAGTCATGGCTCAAAACCTAGAAGAGAGGTGCCTCAAAACTGCCCAAAATAATGTACAGGTCTGATTTCAAGGAGGAATTGTCTGATATAATCACTTTGCTGTCTAGATTGATGGGCCTTCCTCACACTAATGAATTCCAATATTGGATGTGTGTATACATCAATGTTATTTGTGAAGGGAAGCAGAGCCTGAACTGGGGAGAGATCATATGTGATGATCTCAGTGAACAACTGGTCAGGGTGCAACAAAATAAGTCATTCTAGATGACTTCATACCTCATGTGCACCATTGCTACCTACAGAGTTTGGTTGGGACTCACTATAGTTGAAGATAAAAGAATGAGGCAATATATGAGTACCATCCTCAACTGACCTATGATAACAATAAAATTCACTTCAAAAGTGTTAATGATGCCTTCACCATGTACATTGTCAAGCTACTGGAAGGCAACACAATTGAGAGGGTGTCAGTAGAGGCAAAGCAATTGATCTCCACCTGTGGCAGCCTATTCATCTAGTTCAAGAAGTTTTCATACATCGGGCTGGCCGGTTGTGAAGGAGCACCAAACAAACTTCCCATGTACCGCAATGACAAATTGGTGTTGGTAGAAGTTTTGAGGCAACTAGTCATGTTGCATAGGACATGTAGGGATAAGAAAATCACAGTATCCAATTCCCAATCACCTTGGGAAACTATGCTTGCAGGACAACCTTAGATGCTCAAAATGTGGAGAGGATCATCTCTAAATTCCATTTCCATACTTTCCATAAAAGGTCCTATTTTGACATTAAAGGTTTTATCTCTAATCATCTCAAGATGAGTTTCTACCCTTTGCCTGACATTGAAGACTATTGGAAAGATTCAATGATAATGATGAGGTGAGAAGAAGAAGAAGATATTATGAGAGACTCTCCTTGCACGACAGATCAAAGATTTTGGGATTTCAACATATATAAAGTGCCGAGGACTTTATTGATGATGATGAGGACTTGTATTCTCTTGAATACATGAAAACTATTCAACGTACTCCCTTGCTCACTACTAACTGGTACCAAAAGGAGAGAGATGATCCTGGGGAACTCATAAACCCAATGTTAGCGAGAACAAAGATATGGTTTGATCGGAAAATGAAGGCTTACAAAGCAGCTACGACACACTCTTCTTCACAAGGAGCTTCAACCTCTCATAAGGAAACCGCCACTTCATTGCCAGATGCCCCTACCCAACCAGGTCCTTCTCCTATGCCCATGGAGTCTTCAACTAAAGTATATGCTAAGAAAGAGAAAGTTGAAAGATCTGAGAAGACAAAAGGAGCAACTGAGAAAGAAGGTAAGAAGTCTCTCTCTCCCAGAGCCATAGAAAAGGTTCAAGTGGTTGAACAAATTGTTGATCTCTCAAAGGAAGAAGAGAAGGCTACAGAAGAACATGAGGAGAGCAACTATGTAGGTGGCAGTACTGAAAAGGAAGATGATGTAGGAGATAAAGCTGAGGTTAAAGAGCCAAATGTTGAAACAATAAGCACTCTCAAGCCTAGTCAGCACCTAAGGAAGTGTCTTTTTGGAGCACTGACACACCTACTTTGGAAGTTTCTTCTGCTCAAACCCTTGGTTCCTTGAATGTACTTGCTTTGGGTCCAGTTTCTGCTCCACCATCAAGTGATTCTTTCACATGGGTTTAGCCCATGATTGAAAGCAAGAAAAGGAAAACATTTTCCCAGATCACTGTGCCATGACTTGATGCTGTGGCTGCTCTCCTTGGTACAACTCCAGCCCCCAAGAAGGCCAAGACTGCTTCAAGGTTGGTATTAGACTCAAAGGGCCAACAATACCTGGAGATTGCTAAACCATGAGCATAAAAAGATGAAAAAGACTTGACTTTGGCTAACTTGGAATTGACAAGAATTCCTCTGGTGAATCTACTCTTGAGGGGGAGGTTCATAATTTGAAGGAAACAGTCTCCAAAGTCATAGAAAGAGTTGAGAAGGGAAAAGAAACACAGTAACAACTCGAGGAACAAGTGCAAGCCCTCTCAAATTTCATCAAATCATTCATTTCCAGTGAAAAGCTTGATCCTCCTCGACTTCAATGCCCCCTCCTATTGTCCTGTCAGATGAGGAAGTTCAAGCTATAAAGGACCTTCATAAGCATGCTGCTTATGGGAAGGCTATTGAGGCCATGGTGGAAGGAACATTGCTATTTGGATCGAACTTCATAGATGAGGCCTACAAAGTATATGATAACATTTCCTTGGCTCAAAGCCAATTTGATACAATGATCACAGGATCTTAAAAGGAGCTGAAACTTTGGCTAGAATGTATCCAAGATCTTAGGATCATGAGCTCAACAAATGAAAAGATCCTTCTTGCTCACAAGTTTTTGATGATTCCAAAAGTAACCTTTCTAGGAAGTGGGTCTTTACAGTTGAATGGAAGATCAAGGTTCTTGAAGAAGCAATCATGGAGCTCAAAGGCAGGTCACAAAAGGGAGAGGCCTTCAAATAAAGAATTGTAGTAGACCTGCTTGCTCTTAAATGCCACATGTTCAAAGACAATTCAGCAGAGAGATTTCCAGTAGAAGAGGTCAAGGCAAAATTCAAGGCATTGATCAAAGAGGACCTGCTCAAGGCTGAAACTATATCCAAAGAAAAGATGGAGGAAATTACTGAGCTACACAATGTGGTCATGGAAGTCACCAAAAGTATGTTACAGAATGGAGGCATTGGTAAAGAGATGGAGAACACTTTGGATAGTTGGAAGAATGCCATTGCAAACACAACTATTCCCAAGGGCATGGAGATTGCTGGAGCACTTGTGAAGTTCAGGAATCAAATACTTAAAGTAAAGACTCCACATCAACTTCAAATGTTCCTCCTAGTTCATAGGACTTTCTTTTAGTTGATATATTTCAAAGTTGGCCTTATCATTTATGAAAATGTAATTTGTAAATAAGGTTGACTAAATGTTGTAATACATTTTTATTAAGTGATAATGCTTAATTAAAAGAAGAGGAACTGAAAAGACTTCAGTTATAACCGCCCTTGTGGCTATATAAGGCACTTTTGTATCATTGAAAAGGTTGTTGGATTTTGGTGCTTGGAATGTAGATGCACATAACTATTTAATTAATACAGAAGAGGTTCTTCCATCTTGTTTCTTGTGTTCTTCCTGTTCTATTCTTTAATCTGCATGTGTGTATTTGATATATTCAAATAGGAAACTTTGTGTTCAATTCATTGGATGTAGTGCAAAGAACTTTGTGTCTGAAACATCTATGTCTTATGAGTTATTTGAGTATATGCAAATTCACATAATTCTTAAATTCTCATGCATGCACAAATAGGATATTATTCTGCAGTCTGTATATCTGAAAGTGCTGCCTTTCACTTCCTAAATCTTAATTTCTTCCACTCCTCCTATCTTCTGTATTGAATAGATAATTGGATATGGAGACATTTTCAAACACCAAAATCCTCATTTGAATATTGATAGTTTGTAAATAAGTAGTTCTTGTTTGTTTGTGTGTTGAATAAGGGAACCTCTCCCATAAAGAGGAGGGACTGCTGTCCCCTGAACTGTTGCTTAATTTGATATACAAATTTGCCAACCAACATCTACCCTTCTTGTATTTTGTCAACGGTGGTAATAGATACCATGGACCTCGTGTGAATCCGTTGGCATATGCCATTCATTTTTGTCTTCTATCTCTTTCATTCTTTTCACCCTATCCACACTTTACACTCCATTTTATTCACTGTGTTCATGCTTAGATTAGGCGTGTTAGCCTAGTTCAGTGTTTAGTGTGTTTGTGTTAGCAACTATTGGAGTCAACTTTTTCTGCAACATTTTGGAGCAATTTAGACCTTAGATTTGAATTCATAACATCCAAAAATGCTATAATTGACTGTAAACGTGCCTTATTTCTATTGAAGCCGAATCCGGTCTTTTTTGGCATTTTGCAGGTTTTCTGGGTGTATTTAGATCTGGACTAAAAACATAGTCTATATGTCCAAAATATTATGAAAATGTTGATAATCTTCCAACCATGCATGTGCCTAAATCTGAGAATTATATTCTGTACATTGATGCTTCTAGTGTTGCATGGGGTGGTATTCTTTGTTGTGTAGAAAATGGTACAAAGTTTGTCTATGAATTCGCAGGTGGTGTTTTCATTGAAGAAGTACGAAAATGGATCTCTTCTGAAAAAGAGATATATGCGGTGAAAAATGTCTTGAATTTTTTTCCTTGAAACTTGTGCATCTTGAATGGACTAATAGTTCATCATAAGAGCTGATTGTACTAGATTTCTAACCTCTAAGGAAAATGATCATGGCAGGAAAGATGACAAAGGAAAATACTGTAAATGGCAGGATTATTTCAATAGTTTTAACTATTTTGTTGAACATATTGCAAGTAAAGAAAACATTGTTCAGACCATGGATTTAATCACACACGAATTAAAAATAATAATTTTTTTGACATGAATATTTTGATGTGGGAACAAATTTTAAAAAGTTTTATTGCAAGGTATGGTAGATTTTCTTAGGCAACTTCTACTTCTCTCAAGCCTTTGGAGCCGCATATGTGACATATCCCCATGGAAGACCTAAAGGAAAGATTTTTATCTTCCGTCTCTGTTGCCAGGAAACGCCTAGGGGCCCCCCGTTTTGTTTCCAAAACATTTCCAAAACGGAAACTCCTTCGAAACGTCCTAGTTTCCTAGAGATAAGTATACATGATAATAATGGATTATTTCAATGGATACAAAATATTTTGAGTGTTTTATCAGTTATAATTCTCTTATGGTCTATGGAGTACAATTTTAAAATGAGTACTATGCACATATATATATATATATATATATATATTTTAATAATATATTGTACGGACGTTTCCCGTAACGTTTCGTATCCAAGGTTTTTTGAAAATTGCTGTTTCCGCTTTCTTACCCATTTTCCGTTTCGCTTTCCGACAACATAGTCTTCCATCTTAATAATGAACCAACACTGAGACATTTTTTTTGACCTAATCAAATGTCCTAATTGACGTGGCAAATAAAGATTATGATGGAGTACAATATGTATCTTTATTTAAATCGAATGTCTTGGACCCCATATGATCCATGAAGTTGTCTATACCATCATTAGAAGAAGACTAGAATGGGAATCTCACCTACATGTCGTTGCAACCATGATGGAGAAGGAAACAAAAGACATTGGAGCATATGGCGGGCATACTTCATAAGATGTCTTTTCACACCTATAAGTTTGGACAACTTGGTCTTTGAATCAAAATCATTGTTGGACCCAAATACAATGTCATCATCATCAAGCTCAGTCGGTTCTAGTGGGACCATCTATTTTTAGCTAGTGGGGATTCTCTTTTTGAAAAAGATCAATAATTGTACCTTTGGCATGTGAAAGCATTCGAGTGGTAGACATCATCCGCTATGAACGGATAAGACCTCACTCAAAATGTTTTATAAATATGGCTCAAGTTTGTAGTCTAGGCATCAAAAGTTTTAGAGTTGAGTCAAGTATTAGAGTTCTGGAAAAGAGTATACTCTCCTTTTGCACTTCAAGCAAATCGGAGGATCAATTTCTTTTCTAGTAGTATTTAATCTTCATTTTAAGTAATTTGAAGCCATAGCTATTCGGCCGTCGCTTTTGCCATTGTTTAGCTATATACGACCAAGGTCCTAAGGAAATGTGTCGAATTGGTATCAATGGATCAAATTGAGATAGTTGAAGTCTTGTTTGCATGGGTGTTGCAATAGGCTTACAATCCATCATCCAAAATTTCTCAAGCATAGTTTTGCATGCTTCGTTTGAGACATGAAGATGTGGCGTCCCTTTTGCCCTACCTCTAGACCAAGACAATAGTGTAAAAGCTTAAAATATGCATTTCAACAATTGTTTAAGATTATTCATTGTGGAATCAATCTTCTTTATTCTGCTAGTGATGACTAGATAGTTGACAAACATATGAGAATCAAAATCCCCCAGCTCCCTGTTCTTTGAGTAGAGGTTTGGATCACACGGACTTCATTGGAATCCATGCTACATGAGATGCTCATCAATCTTGATGTACCAAGCTTAGAGAGCTAGCGTGAGACCATACATAGACTTGATAAGTCTACAAACCTTTTGTTCTCGACCAGGTGTACCAAAAGCTTCTGGTTGGGTCATGTAGATTTCCTCTTCCAAGTCCCCATCCAGGAAGGCACTTTTCATGTCCATCTGATGGACTCTCCAACCAAACAATGCAAATCATAGCAAAGACCATTTTGATAGTCTTTATTTTGGTTGTGGAGCAACATCTCCTCATAGTCAATACCTTATTTCTGTGTGTATCCCTTTGCTACAAGAGTTACCTTGTACTTCTCAATGCTGCCATCTGCTTTGTACTTGGTCCTAGAGATCCATTTACAACCTATAGGACTCTTCCCTATTGGAAGATCACAAAATTGCAAAGTATTGTTCTTCATGAGTGCTTGATACTTGGCATCCTTTCAAAGTTTTGAGTCATAGCTTCACAAACCATTGAGGGCTCAAAATATTCTGTAACTGTGCTCATAAGGGGTGAGTTCACCTCCTCAGGAGCTATGCTACAAGTCCTTGGTCTTGAAGTGGAATTGTCTGGGACTCCATCCAATTTTTGCATCTCGAATATTATTGGTATATCACTTGGATATCCATTATCCTCATCATTATTTCTGTCATCATCAATGCCATTGTCATCGTCAAAAGTGTTTGCAAGATCAATGTGTGTATTATGTGACGGTGTAGAGGGTGGATTAGACTCACCCTTCTCATCAAATACATCTCTACTAATGTATTCTTTCTTGGTTTTAGGATCACGATTCGGCAGGCCTTCGACTCTTCAATGTACCTAGAAATATATATTCCAAGGACTTCTTGTCCAACTTTTTCTTCTTATTTGGAATATGCAAAAGTGCCTTGCAAAAAAAAACTTGAAGACAAGGGAACGGGCTATACCCAGACCATGTTTCTTGTGGAATGATATTGTTGAGAGCTTTGGTGGGTGCAAAAGTCAACAAGTAAATTGCTGCCCGAACAACCTCTGAATGATATGAACGATCCTTGCTTGAGCCCTGAATCATGTTGTGGACCATTTCCACAATGGTACGATTCCGCGTTTCTACAACACCATTTTGCTACTGTGTATGGGGAGCAATTAATTGTTGGCGAATTCCTTGCTCCTTTAGAAAAAGAGAATTCATTGTTGGTGTATTCCTTGCCTCGATCTGAGTTGAGGACATGAATGCGATGATTTGATTGTTGTTCTACATGAGATTTGAATTTTTGAAGTGTCGGAAGGCTTGATCCTTGGTCTTCAAGCAATATACCCACACTTTTGTGAGTAATCATCAACAAGTGGCTGCAAGTATTTGAATCCATTGGCACTCAAATTCATGGGTCTGCACAAATCGGTATGCATGAGGTCTAAAGGTCCAAAGGTGCAAATGTGGAAGAACTACTCATATCAAAGGGGCTTTGTTGTTTTCCATCAAAACAACTAGAGCACAAATCTGTGGTCTTCTTTAGTGAGGGAAGACCTCTTACCATATTGTCTGCTGAGTGCAAGCAAGTAGTTGATACTAAGATGGCCGAACCTGCAATGACAGAGATTCACAGAGTATCTTTGGCCACTAAAGCTTTATTGTCTTTGTGGACAACATCAAGCTGGACCATTTTGTCGACTTCAGAAGCACGTGCAACAATCTTTGAGCTTCTGGATTTGTCTCAAATGAGACACCTTTTTGTGATTATTGTGATCAAAATCAACCTCAAGGTTGTGATTGAGCATTTGACTGATGGATAGTACATTCTTTGTTTATCTTGGAAGATAAAGAACCTTTGTAATTTTGCATGAATGTTTGCCAAGTGGCAAGAAAACATCACATATACCTGCAACACGGTAGGGTGAATCATTACCCAAAGAAACTCGGCCGCAGTCTGGTGTGTGATTCAGATTGGCGAATCTATTGCTTCATCCAGTCATATTTGCATAGCTCTAGAGTTCATGTACCAAACGTAATTATGAGGGATTTGTTGGGATTAGGTGTCATACACCTTGCAAATCTTAGTGCTAGAGTTTAATTAATAATGAGTACACATGCTTCCTTCCCTCTTGATGTGGCTATTTTTTGTCACATGTATTATGTGTGAAGAGCATGCATAGAGGGAGAATAAAAGGTGAACTAGGAAAAATAAAGCGCTAATTCTGGAGCATAAGTGCAGGCCAAATCAGCATGCACAAGGGCAGCTAATTTTGGCGGTTAAGTATGACTGTCTATTTTGGTAATTCATCATGCAATTAAGGCGCTGAAGAAGTCTATTCTTGGACTGTCTATATTTAGTGAAACTGCTGTTAATTTATCATGCATACTGGGTGGCTGAGAAGTCTAATTATAGACTGTCTATTTTTGGAAATAAGTGCTGTTAATTCTCTTCTATTCTAAGCGCTGGAAAAGTCTATAAATCAGGTACTTGGGGGTAGAGATAAATATACAATTAATGAGACAGTATTCTTGGTATTTGCAAGAAAAGGATAAGTGGCCTGTGTAATTTCCAGCTGTGCTGATTGGGACTGTAGGAGTGGATACTCTGTCATTGTATTGTAACCACAGATTGCTGATTACTGAATAATACAATTGAGTGCTCCTTGGTTGCTGGGTTTTTCCCGAAAGGGTTTTCCCAGGGTATATGTTGTGTCCTATGTGAGTTATATGTGATTGCATGTTGCTGTAGGTTACTTGCATGTTTATTATTCTTACTGAATTTGAGAGATCTAGGTCTGTTTTGCACTTCTTTCCTCTAAAGATTAAGTAGGAAGTTGTTCTGCATTTGTCTAGCTTCCTTTCATTTGGTATCAAAGCTTGGCCAACTTTTGAGATCCTAGGTTAGAATTATTTTTTTTTTTGCTTTAATCTTGGTTTGAGTGGGAGTTGTGCACAGCAGAGATCTTATTTCAGCATGGCAAGTACATCACAGTTGGAGATAGATAAATTCAATGGCACAAATTATGAGCTTTGGAAGCTGAAGATGGAGGATTTGCTCATAGACAGAGATCTGTGGGCTGCTGTTTCAGGTAGCAAACCAATGTCTATGAAGGATGAAGACAAGGAAGTGATGGATCAGAAAGCAAGGAGCTCAGTTCGGATTTGCTTGGCTTATTTGGTGCTTTTGGATGCATCTGGAGAGACCATGATGGAGAGCCTCTAGATGAAGTTGGGGAATCTTTACCAGGCTAAATCTCTTGTAAATAAGATTTTTATATTGAAGAATCTCGACTCCTTGAGGATGGGTGACGATGAATGTATTGTGGAGCATTTGAATGCGTTCAACATCATTGTGAGCCAGCTACAATCCATAGGCGTGCAAATGGATGATGAAAATTAATAAATCACTCTTGTGTTCTTTGCTAAATTCATGGGACAACCTTGTGATGGCAATCAGCAACACCACCACTAAGCTAAAGCTTGAAGAAGTGGTGGGTGCTTTACTCTCGGAAGAGTTGAGATGAAAGACTTCCGATTCCATCAAGGATGCATTGGTTGTTTGAGGTAGATCGAAGGAGAAAGGAAAGAACAAGAAAAGGGACAGCAAATCCAAATTTAGAGGGAGATTCAAGTCTCCAGAAAGTCCAAGGTGAAGTGTTGGAATTGTGGCAAGCAAGGCCACATCAAAAAGGATTGCAAGGAGAAGAAGAGGAAAAAGAAGGAATCAAATGATGATTTAGACTCTTAAGGCTTCTTAACTAGATGCATTGAGGATGCATGCATGAGCTTCCTATTACATGACTCTTGATCGGGAGTGGTTTTTTTGAGTATGCTGATTTTGATGGTGGGATGGTGTTTTGGGAAACAACTTGTCTCTCAAAGTAGTTGGTCGCATGAAGAGTCATGCTCACACTTGGAGATGGATGGACCAAATCCCTCTCCAACGCTCTACATATTCTTGGTTTGGAAAGGAACACAGTTTTTAAAGTAGATTGAATGATCTAGGAGTGCAAGTGCTCTTTAGCAATGATGGTTACAAGATGGTGCGTGGAGTCATGGTCTTGGCTAGGGATTTCGGGTCGAACTCTATTTCATCTCAAGGCAAGCACCATTACATGTAATATTCCCGAGGTTCCTGCTTGTCGAGAACCTGAAAATTGCTGTTGAGAAGCTTTTGTTGTGACATTGGTGAGGAAGGCCTCATGGCATTCAATGGAAAAAATATGTTAGAGGGGTTTGATGATTGTTCTTTAGATTTTGACTTTTGTGAACATTGTATATATGGAAAGCAAAATCATGTTCAGTTTTACTCAAGCTCTACTAGATCATCAAGAACTTTGGATTTGATTCATGGTGATGTATTTGGTCCTGTTAAAGTACCTTCACTAGCGAAATCCTTGTATTATGTTTCCTTTTTATTGATGACTTCTTCGGGATGACATGGGTCTACTTCCTCAAGTGGAAACCAAGGTCTTTGGTTGGTTCAAAGAGTTTAAGGATCTTGTGGAGAATCAAACCGAAAGGAAGATCAAGATGTTGAGAATGTACAATGGCGGAGAATTATGTTCTTTTTGATAACTTTTGAATAGATAATGGAAATGCATGATCTCCTACATCAGCACTTTTTGACAAAAGCCCACAGGAGGTTTGGACAGGCAAGAAGCTCTCACCATATAGCATATCAAAGTTTTTTGGTTGTGAGGCATATGTGCATGTGCCTAAGGAGATGAGATTCATGTTGGATTTCAAAGCAGAAAAATGTATCTTCATCGGATATGGTGATGGTGTGAAGAGACACAAACTTTGGAATCTTGTGACACAAAAGACGATGTATGGTTTCAATGTGATCTTTAGAGTGATTAGGTCTTCTTCTAAAGTTGAGAAACCAAGTGATTATGCAAAGGCTTAGTGCAGCCTGAGCCAAAAACCGAGAACATTACACCTAATGTTGAACTAGAAGTTCAAGATGGGCCAAATTAAGAACATGTTCCAGAGAGCTTGGACAGTTCAAAGGAGGAACAACCTCAACCTCACTAGGTGAGGAGGTCCACTTGACAAACAAAGCAACCAGAAAGGTATAGCCCACCTGATTTTAGTTATATATTTGTTTTTTCTACTAATTATGATGAGCCTAGAACTGTGAAGGAGGCAATGGAGATGAATGACAGTGAGTCTTGGAAGATGGCCATGGATGAGGAGATGGCATCCTTAAAGAAGAATGGCACATGGGACCTAGTTCAATTGCCTAAGGGAAGGAAACTTGTTGGCTGCAAATGGGTTTTCAAGAAGAAATTCAGTTCTTAGAGCAAGATAGAAAAGTACAAAGCAAGGCTGGTTGCTAAGGGTTATTCCCTAGTTGCAAAACTTTACATCCATTAGATATTTTCTATTTGTTGCTTCTGCTTTTGACCTTAAGGTTGAGCAAGTGGATGTAAAAACATGGAGACCTAGAGGAAGAGATCTACATGACACAACCAGAGCACTATGTGGTAAGGGGTAAAGAAGAATTGATTTGAAAGTTAAAGAAATTCTTTTAATGGTCTCAAACAGCATCTTAGAACGTGGTACAAAAAGTTTGATTCATATATTTTGAGACTGGGATTTGCTAGATCCACACCAGATCAATGTGTTTATTATAAGTAGGATGGTCATCATTTTATTGTTATCACTTTGTATGTGGATGGCATGCTGCTGATTGGTAATAGTAAGGATATGATAAGGGTTTTAAAATCTCAGCTTTCATTATAGTTTGAAATGAAAGATTTAAGAGATGCTAAGTTTGTCTTAGGGACGAAGATTAAAAGAGATAGAGCTAACAAAAACTTTGTTCAAGTCAGAATAAGTATGTTAACTCTGTGTTGTGGTGGTTTAATGTGAAGGATTGCAAACCAGCGAGTGTTCCTATTTCTGTGGGAACAAAACTTTCAGTTGAGTAGTGTCCTTCTACACCTGTTGAGATGGAGGACACGAGTCATGTACCTTATGCTAGTGCGGTTGGGAGCCTCATGTATGCTATGGTTTGCACCAGACCAGACATTGCCCAAGCAGTGGGAGTCTTGAACCGGTTTATGGCTCTAATTCTAGCAAAGATCTCTGGGTGGTAGTGGAGAGGGTTTTCAGATATTTTCGTAGTACCTCAGATCACTCTATTTGATATCAGCCAGGAAGTTCTGTGATATGACAGTGAATATACAGGGATTTGTAGAGTCAGATTGGGAAGGAGATGTTGATAGCAGGTCTTCCAATGGCTGTGTTTATTGTGTTTGGTGGTGCCATTAGTTGGATGAGTAAGCGACATGCTGTAGTAGCTTTATCTGCTACAAAAGCAAAGTATATTGCAGCTCTCATGGCTGTAAGGAGGCATTCTGGTTTCAGAGATTGTGATTGTATATTGGGCTGTATCAAGGAGCAACAAGAATTCGTGTGACATCAGCTTGGCAAAGAACCCTACATTTCATGCACGGACAAAGCACATTGATGTGCAGTACCATTTTGTTTGTGACATGGTGGAGGATGGAAGGCTATACTTGAGAAGGTGGATACTTTGGTAAATGTTGCAGATGCTTTGATAAACCTTGTGAGCACAGAGAAGTTTAGATGGTGCAACAAGGCTATGGGCATTTCTGCCCTTAGCAATTAGTTCACTTTTGTTGATGTTCCCTTTTTTCTTGCAAGGTATATGACAAGTGGGAGAATGTTGGGATTAGATGTTATTTGCAAATCTTGACATTGGAGTTTAATTAATTATTTTGTATTAATTATGGGTATACATGCTTCCACTTGATGTGTTTTTTGTCACGTATTATATATATTTTTTGATATGGTAAATGCTTTTGACCGGAGCTATGAACCGGAGGGTTAAGGGACCCCACCCTTACAACAACCAAGATATTACAATTAAGCTCAACAATCTGCGGACCATGAGTCGCCACCAAGAACACACGAAACTCAAGCGAAACACGAGCTGCCGACACCCTGGCTAAACACAAGCCTCCCAGTAAGCACCATTTGGTGAAACACAAGCCGCCGCCAACGAACCATGAGCCGCTGCATCACATCTGGCGAAACACGAGCCACCGACAACCTGGCAAAACACGAGCCATCAAGTAAGCACCATCTCGCGAAACACGAGCCGCCGCTAGCGAACCACGAGCCCCTGCATCACATCTGGCGAAACATGAGCTGCCTTGCTTGCACACACCACCGACGGAACACGAGCCGCCACACACCACCAAGCGCAGTCTTCTTGATCCAGAAACTCCTTCCGTGAAATCCAGCCTGCCAGCCGCACCACTTGGGACATTACCACCCCGAACGGGGATCGTGCCATAGTGGGATTTGAACCTGGGTGGAGCCGGAAACAACCATCCGACTTGACCGCTCTACCCGGATCCCCATCGGCCCGATCACGTATTATGTATTAAGAACACGCATAGAGGGAGAATAAAACACAGACTATGAAAAATATAGCGTTAATTTTGGAGCATAAGTGCAGGTCAAATCAGCATGTATAAGGGCAACTAATTTTGGTGGTAAGTAATGTTAAATCACCATGCAATGTAGACAGTAGATAAGAGGCAGAGCTGTCTATTTTGTTAGTTCATCATGCAATTAAGGCACTGAAGAAGTCTATTCGTGGACTGTCTATAGTTTGTGAAACCAATGTTAATAAATCAGGATATTGGGTGGCTGACAAGTCTAATTATAAACTGTCTATGTTTGGAAATAGGTGTTATGAAGTCTCTTCTATTCCAAGTGCTGTAAAAAGTTTATAAATCAGGTGCTTGGGGGTAGAAATAAATATACAAAATTAATGAGACAATATTCTTGGTATTTGCAAGGAAAGGATAAGCGGCATGTGGAATTTCTGGCCGTGCTGATTGGGATTGTAGGAGTGGATACTCTGTCATTGTATGAATAACACAATTGAGCACTCCTTGGTTGCTGGGTTTTTCTTGAAAGGATTTCCCCACGGTATTGCCGTGTCCTATTTAAACTAGACTGCATGAAACGCCCCCTGCCTTGTACTAGCTTGGAAATGTTTCAGGTACTGGTACAAGTATGGAAATGTACTGGGTATGCACCCACAGGGACAAGATACGCTCTGTGTATGGAAAACCGTACCCGGACTGTACTCGGGCCCTGTGGGTACATACCCATGTCAAAAAACGGTTTTTTTTCATGTAACTCAATAAAAACTCAAGTCTCAATTCTCAAAGTAGTGGAAAATTCAAATTTGTTTTCATGTAGGCACAATACTTTGAGAAACTTTGAATTTTCAAATTTCAAATTCTCAAAGTATTAATACTTTGAGAAACTTTCAATTCTAAAATTTCAAATTACACTTAGTGATCTTCCTCTGAGAATGAAAGATGTTAGAAGTAACGTTCCTGGAAGCAATGTACATACCAGTTTGAGACTTTATCTTCTATAGCAAATTGCTTTAAAACTGACAGCCACAATTTAATGAAAGTAGTAGGGCTGTGTATGAATGAACACTAGCCCCATTATAAAATAGTTATAGTAAACCTTCTAAAATTATTCTCTTGTTCTGGAGAAATAATAACCCTACACATGGTGAGCCTCTTGTGAGGATGAAAAATGTTAGGAGTACAATTCTTATTCCACTGTCTGCTTATTTTTTCTTGCACGTGTAAGAAAGCTTCAATCGAATAATTTTCATAATGCGATGAATAAGAAAATTGTAATTTGTAGATTCCTGTTGTTTTAACTGTCGAGATATAATCTCAATTAGCTTTCCAAGGAACTAGGATTACAATTTAGATGCACGGGCCAATGGAATTTGTGCCTACAAAACAGATGAAGAATTCTCAAAGTATTAAACATCAATTCTCAAATTTGTTTTCATGTAGGCACTATTTCAAATTTCAAAGTATTAAAACAGATGATGAATTCTCAAAGTATTGGAAATTTCAAAGTTGTATGAGTATTAAATTTCAATAAGTATGCAAATGCATCTTTAAATTTATAACATACATACATACATACATACATACATACATACATACATTTAATGTACCCAAAAGCGTACTGTACCCAAGGTTTTTAAAATTTTGCTGTTTCAGCGTACCGAACCCGTACCCGTACCGAAACAGGCTAGTATTTAAGCTATATGTGATTGCATGTTGCTGTAGGTTACTTGCATGTTTATTATACCTACTGAATTTGAGAGATCTAGGTCTGTTTTGCACTTCTTTCCTCTAAAAATTAAGTAGGAAGTTGGTCTGATTTGTTTAGCTTCCTTTCAGGATCTCCTCACTATTCTTAGCAACATAAACATAATCCTCCTTGAAAGAATTACTGTCTTTGGCAATATTACCATATTGCTGATGTTTGGAAGGCTTTCTCTTCCAGTTTCATGTGTATTGGGCATAGTTACCATATTTGTACGAACACAGGCCAAATTCGGTTCGGGGCGAATTTTTAGGAAAAAACAAACTTGTTCGGTAGATTCGTTTAGGTTTTTGACTCTAAAAAAATTCTGTTGAATACTAAATAAATAAAATACTGAAACGAAATCCCAAAGCGTTGGATTCTGGAAAAGTTAAAGCTCGAGTAAAAATGCAAAAAGAAATTAAAAACCCTAAACGCAGCATCATGTGGAGGCAGGAAGATACAGGCGCCACACGAATAGGAGGAAAAAACAAACCCTTCACACCAGCGACCAAAAACACGACCCACGTGTTGTGATTTGCAATAAAAGCGACGGCCTCTGCAATTTCATCCAAGCTCAGCACGTAAAAATTAATCTGTAAACATATTTGAGTTTCCGTGTAATCGTGTTTCTTTTTTTGCGAGGAGTATATGTATCAAAGTTAAATATTAATAATAATATTATTTTAAAACTATCTACCTATCGTATTATTATTTACCTTATTTTTTTGTTCGAGAGTAGCAGCATGTGGTTTAATTAAAGCTTAAGAGACTTAGAGTATTCAAGTAATGGGTAATAATAATATTTTATTATTTAGAGACATATTAATAATTTAATAGCAATATGTAGAGATATTAATACTTAGTAATAGTAATACTTAAATTTATTACCGAATGTTTAGTAACTTTAGTAACTAGTTACATAAATTTAATTATTTTAGGTTTAACTTTTAGTATATTATTAATAAGTATTTTAGTTTTTATAATTTTTTTGGTAATTATTCATATTTATATTTTTTTAAAAATTATAATTTTTTCGAGCCAAACCGAACCGAACCGAATTTTTACAAAATTCCGAACTTCCGAACTTTTTTCCCTATCCGAACAACCCGAACTTTTCGAACATGGTAACTATGGTATTGGGGCTTCTTCTATGGTCCTTGTGGCAATTGTTGTGGTGGTGGCTTCTTCTTGCTTGGATGAGCAATTGTTGAACACATTATGCCAACAATCTTTGAGCTCTTGCCTAATCTTCTCATAGGTGAGGCATGTTTTCTGGGAACGAAAGTTGTTCCCTTGTCGTGTTCTTGTGCATAGGAGAATGATTTGGAGGCCTCATGGTCTTCTTGCCTTTCTGATGTATAACCAAGGTGTGATCCTCGATGTCGTCTTCTCCGTGCATAGATTCTTCTTCTTATCAGTAGCATGTTAACCAACTTCTTAAAAGTAGGCTTTTTATCGAAATGTTCAAAGATGTTATAGTTTTTTTATATGCGCACGGGTAGTGCTCTCGGGACAACGGTACGAGAGAGTCATCCATCACTTTTTCCCGTAATTCTTGAAGAACCCCACAATTCAACAACTTGACAGGGAAACACTTCAATTTGTTTTGTTCTTTGCCTCAAAAATTGTGTTAAGCTTATCCCATGCATCTTTGGTATTGATAGAGTCACCAATATGAGGCTAGATCTCATTCGATACCTTGAACATTATGATCAACCTCACCTCCTGGTTGGCTTTGTCAAACTTGCGCTACTAGTCACGATTTGCATGTCCGGGGAATGATCCTGTTAAAAATAGGTAAAACATTCTTGAATTCAAGGCGAGTCTTCACCTTTATTTTCCATGTTGAATAATTGTTACCACAATGAAGTTGTGACTCGAGCAAAATTTGGGGCACTGTGCCTATTATGGTTACAATGTACAAAACTCTGGGAAAACAATTAAATGTGAAAATCATTGCTAAAAAAACAAACCTACTCGATACCTAAATAGAGTTCAAAATAAGATTACCGAGCTTAGTTTCTCATTGTAACACAATCTGATTTACACAAAATATATAACTTTAGCCTCTATAATTTAGGTAGACTAATCAATCAAAAGACCTAGGTAGTTGAGTATGGCCTTGTAGGGTGTGGGTATGGGGTTGGGATGTACCAGGATGAGTACGTGCCTCTGGTATGCTAGGAAACATGTTGGGTACATGTTTCAAGATACTAGACCATGTCCTGGTAGGTTTTAGGCATAATGTTTTTTCCTTTTTTGGTCAAAATAAAGTCAAACATGATTTTTTCAAACATAAAAACAAACCCTAACCCTAAAATAACCCCCCAAAAAAACTCTTTAAACAACACATTTGCCTCACTTTGACCAATGAATATCATGACATTTGGCATTGAATTATCATCGCTTTGTGGTTATTTTGCTTATTGTTATGCATATCATATGGTTGATTTCCTTATTTAGCTATTATTTTTTTATATTTTATGTATTTTTGTACAGCCATACCCAAGCTCCCAAAAAAATGTCGTACCAACATATTGGGTTTCCATCTCCATACCCGTGCACCAGCTACCTAGCCAAGAGTAATAACAACACTAACAATTTCTAATCTATGCACACGTTTTGTATCTCTCTAACAAACTCACAATAATAGGCTAACATATTAACAATGCATTCCTATGCACATAACTCACCAAGTTTTATTTCCTAACAAAATTTCAAACTATTTATTTTGCTTTTTAAAAAAATTAAATTATTTTGCTGTTTGTGTTTGTTTATGAAATTATTTTTTGTAGTCCCAAAATGAATTTTGACCGTCATTATGAAGCTGATTTGCTCTTGGATTCGATGGATGGCGGGCCTAGTGGGGGTGCTAAGGAGAAAGGGAAGAGACAATGCAAACTGGAAGTTTGGTTGTGAGTACCAAAAAGTTTAATTTCCATCTACAATGTTGGCTAAATATGCCAAGGAGGCATTCAACAAGAGGACCCCTTTGAAACAATTTGATTAGAGACTTGACTCCCTTAAAACAAGTGCTAAAGAAGGTGAGGGGGCTTGAGGGGGGCAACTAAAATGTGGAAGTGTAATATTTGTTCGTTGACTTGGTTGGGCGACATCTCTACAGTGAAGGCACACTTTTTGCAGATAGTAGGAAAAGGGTTCGGGATTTTTATGAAAATCATACTTGAGAGGGTGGAGTTTATTAAAGTTGTTTAACGAGATATCACTAACAACATTCCAACAGTTCGTGGCTCTCGCACCCCTTCTAGTTTTGATAGGACTTCGAAGAGTTTTTCTCTCATGCTCCTATGCTACCATGTTTTGAGATGTCTTGGAAGGAGGCTAGGGGAAGAGAAAGGTTGTGATCCCAATCCAATGTTGACATGTATAATGCAAAGTCATGGGAGAAGGCTGACGATGCCATTGGAGATTTCTTTTGTCCACAGCATCCCATTTATTATGCCCATTTGCCTTATTATAAAGAGGCTATGGTTAAATTAGCCAAAACAAGTGTAGGTTATGTGCCCTTGGAGATACAAACTTGAGGACTTACCATTTAGGTTGGTAACTATTCAAATTTTAATTCATTGATGTAGGAGACAAGGGCCACATGGCTCTTTCATGGATGCAACATTATCATGGATGGGTGGACGGGTATTAGACACCGCCCACTCATCATTATATTGTCTCATGTAAGGATCAAATTCACTTTATTGAGGGTGGTTGACTGTTAAGGGAAGTGCAAAGATGCTGTAAGAACCCCTTTGGAGAACACACGAAAAAGCCTTTATTTAAAATGATAATATTATAATTGTTCTTTCAAAGGTTTCTTATCTATTCCAAATTTTACCATGCTTAATGATGACTACTACAACTGATTAGAAGTGCAAGTAATTTTGCTAATTCTAAAGTTGAAATCAAGTACACGTTCGCATAATTGTTGTCTTAGTACTGTCATGTATAGAATTAGTAATCAATAATCCATTCATGAAATCAGTTTTGAAGTTGACCATTCTTTTTCTTTTTCTGGCAATGTAAATTTGGTTACATGTTTTTGTATCAAAATCACGTTATGCATTTAATACTAGATCAAAGCATGCATCCAAATTCAAGTGATTAAATACAACACATCTCGATATTACTTCATGAAAGGTACAGTTGTAGTACATCAATGATACTTTCATAATTCAGATTTACTTTTACTTTCCAAGGTCAGAGCAACCTTCACAGTAATCGGTTAAGTAGAATAACTGAATTCACATCTTTCATTCATTGCAAGAATAAATGTAACAATGTCTAGGTATGTACTAAGTAAGATATATCAGATTTCATCTTTTGTTAGTCCAATAGTTCAATTCCACAATAATATACAGTGAGAATCAATCTCATAGTCCTAACTGAATTATCAGTTCACAATTTTTACAACATTGTTACTACTAGACAATTTCATCTTTCCAAGTAACAATACGATGTTCAATAAGTTTAGTAATCTATCCAAATTAGTTATATATGAACAAGTCTTCATAAGGAAATCCACCAGAGCTTCAAAGATCATCACTATTGCTGAAGGACCATATAGGAAAAAGAAGAGGAGAGCATCATTGGAGGGATTTTCCTTTATACCAAAGAGCCTTTGGATCCCCCACACACCTGTCATCCACTGAGAGGGCCATACACTTCCATGAAGTGTATTAGATGGAAAAAACCAATAAAGAGACAATCTATGTGTATAAAACAAGTCATAGTAGCAATATGAAGCTCTGTGCTGTAAAGTACTATATGACAATGAACTAGATCCCAAATGATATAACATTCCCAATATATATTAAGATATATACACGTGACTTAGGGAAAACAATAGATGACGCCTAAATTCATTCTTCTAGTACAAGGGCATATCTGGTAGCTGCAACCATTGTGTAGTCCTTGGTCACCTGCATCATACCCTAACCCTTACGTACAGAGTTCCCAATATTTGTTACTCAGTTATCAAATTATCCAATCATTTCATAGGCTCCTAACCTCACCAAT
Source organism: Taxus wallichiana var. yunnanensis (assembly GCA_018340775.1). Classification (NCBI taxonomy): domain Eukaryota; kingdom Viridiplantae; phylum Streptophyta; class Pinopsida; order Cupressales; family Taxaceae; genus Taxus; species Taxus wallichiana. The sequence continues at coordinate 412,798,721 of CM031237.1, read as the reverse complement.
CTATTTTACATGCATAAAACGGTATCACTTTTGAGCACCTACAAGTCCAATTAAGACCCAACACTAATTCTAAAAGAACTGCTCTACCTATGTCATGCACAAACCACATCACTAACAAGGGCATAATCAAGGATCAAAGGTAAAGCTGAAACCAATTTTTACCACAAAGAGTCCCATTTTCAAATGTGTTTCGGTCTCCAAAGTGTTGGGCTGCTAACAATGAGTTTAGCATCTATACATAAAGTTTCATTCGCCAAGAATGTTCATTCACTGAACATTGGTTTAGCATTCATTATCTAGGGTTTCATCTTCCAAGTTGGAATTATCATACAAATGTGTGATTATTATTCCAAGAAAGAATGTCCTCCAATATGTGTTTGTAAGCAATAAGTGATTAATTTCCACAGTTATTTTCTAATTGATCTTAAAGATCTAAACACATAGTTTCAAGATGTCATGCTAAGATTTCCTCTTAAAGGCAAGATCTGATTTTACTGTAGGTATAACGATTATCAAAGAATCAAGCAAACGTAAATTTCTCCCAAATTTAAATCCTAATTCCTGAACCTGGGATTCATGAAGGTTATATTACCAAATATCGTTGTCCTTCCAATGAGTATCCACATCCATGATAAGGTCCACCATTCAAAATAGTTTTCAAGTTCAATGGGGCTCATCACTGAAAAACACGATTCATTAGTTAGTTAAAGTTTCAATATTCCTTATGCGAGTGTAACATCCAACAAGAGTTCATGGTCCCCTATAAGTTTAATGAGATCCAAAAGGGTTTATTCTCTTATCATTCCACCTAAAAACCTTAGGTTATCTATGATCAATAGTTTAGTGTTTCCATAAAACAGCATTGTGCGATGGACCAATCTAAGCATAGTGCATGGCTGATAATGTATCCCAAGAGTGTCCCATACTACTAATGAGATCCATTATCACAATGTACTAAACAAGGATTGCTATCAAAACAATTGGGTGCAAGGTCTCAAACATCTTAGGCGACAAAAGTCAAAACTCACATCCACATCTCAAATTGTCTAGAATTTATAATTTACACCCTTTATGTTTGTAAAAGATTTAATAAATGTGAAAATTAGGTGCTCTAGAATAACATAAACAAGAGCAAGTCCCTAATTTAATCCCTGGTTATGTTTGAATGGAAATAAGCTTTTATGATCAATATTCAATAGGTTTGCTAATTACTATGTAATAGAAACCTATTTGAAGTACAACAGTGGCCCAGGTTTATTACCAGCTTGTTACTAAGGTTACCATGCATCTCATTTCCTAATAGTTTGCCAAAACTAAAGGTCCTAGCATTTATTGCTATAAGTGTTAAGAGCATTTCTTGATAAAAAGGGTACCCCACCATGATATCTTTCTTGGAGAGACCATAAAAGACATAATTTTGTGCATACAAATATCTGCTTTCATGAATTGTTTGACAAGATGTAAACAAATCCACTCTCCCATCTCTTGCAAATCTAATTTTAACTGTGGATATCAAAAGTTTGAATTCAAAGGAATTAGCCTTTGCTACTTAAACATTTTTGTTTCAAGAAAGGTAAATATTCATTCCGTTTCACCAAATGCAACGAATATGAGTTTAATAGGATTGGCTCACCTTTGTCAGCATACTCCCACCTAGACATTAAGTTTGACAGTCACACGCTTTTCCTGTTTTTAGCCATAAAATGCCTGCAAATATCTAATATGCTCATATGCCCCAACTTGCATGTTAAATTATAACCGTCATCATTTTTAATAGATTTGTGTATACATATTATATGGGTGGGCATAAATACATATATTAAAATATTCCAAAGTAAACGAAGGTTCCTTTTTTCATTTATATTTTATCACTATGGTATTAGTAATACAAAATACTGTCTTTCAAGTCTTCTCTCTGCTGCCATTGATTTTTTAGGATTCAATTGGTCCTACCTGGGGATGTATCTCAGCTTCCGGAACAATGGTGCTTCAATTTTCAACATGACCTCACAAAAGAGGTATGGAAATGTGCACTACCTCATATTCTCTAGGGCATTTGGTTGGAGAGAAACAACTGAATTTTTCAAAATCAATCATCCAGTATAAAAAAGGTTGTTGGGAGAATAGGCCATAACTCATAGATCATTAAAATCAAAGCCTCTATGTCATGTCCCGTCTTGGAAAGATCCATCCTATATGGCTTGAATCTTAGTCCCACAAGTAAGGACAAAAACAAAAATGTGATTATTGACAAAAATTGTACAAAGTGGGTTTGTCGTCTTGGAGGTGGCTTCAAACTAAACTTTGATGGTTCTGCAAAACCGGTGGAGGGGCTTGTTGGGGAGGAGGTCTCATACGTGATCACCTAGGGGAATGTATAAGGGCCTATGTGGGGCCTTTGGGCAATCACTCAAACAATTATGCCGAGGCAATGGCTATGCTTTGGGGTATACAACAATGTATATCAATGAACATCAAATCCCTTGTCATAGAAGGTGATTCACTATGCATTGTCAAAGCCCTTAAAAACCGGAAACATTGGTGGAGATTAAACAACATCATTATGGAGGCTAAGCTTTTGATTTCATCATTTGAGAGAGTGGAGATTCATCATATTTATAGGTCGGGCAATAAACCCGCAGATGGCTTAGCCAATTATGGAAACAATATGTTAGAAAAGGTGATGTGGTAGGGTAATCTCATACCGTGGTCAAACATTTTAAATTTGGTTAATGATGACAAGACCTTGCAGGCTTAGGAATGATGGCATCTAGGTCTCACGTGTTTTGCTCCGTGAGAAGGTCTATTATCTCTCTGGAAGGGAAATGAAACATTCATTTTTGTGCTTAGTTTTCTTGCTCTGGGTGTGTGGCTTCAATTTGGCCTGTCTAAACAATTTGCAGGTGCTCGACTCAGAATGGGCTGTGACAGAGCTAGAATGGAACCGACTACCTTTCTTCATATCAAGAACGATGCCATCCTATGGAGATTTCTGCAAAGGGGGTTTTGAACTATATCCAGCGCCTCAAAGGTAATGACCCACAACTTTCAATTGATTTTGGAAATGCTTGGGAGGAAGGGTGTTTTAATTTGAGGGGGTTGAGATTTGTATCACGGAGGAAGCCATTGCTGAAGCCACTAGCTTATCTTTGGAGGGACTCAAACTCTTCAAGGATAAAACTAGGCACAAGCATGAAATCACCACTTTTTTTTGGCCAAAGTGAGAGAATTTTGATGTATGATGATGGCATTGCTAGAAGTTGTCTCCCAAATCGTTGGGCAGATGTTTGTATGGTGGTAATGAAATATCTCACCTTAGAAGGCAAGTTTAGGAAAATCTTCTCCTATCACCTCTCAATTCTTAACTATCTGAGAAGAAATCAAGCCATGAGTTTGCCCTATTTTCTATTGAGATCCCTAACTACATCTATTGCTGATTTCAAAAATGACAAAGTGGATGTGCCCCTGCATCAAGGTCTAATTCTATTACTATTTTAAAATGGCAAACCCTTAATCCCCACTCAACCCCCGACCCCTAGTGAACCGACTCACGACAATGAAACTCTAGCCGTGGCAATGAAACGTTCAAAAAGGTGGGGGCAGGGACAACACGGATGGCATTGGATGTTCTTTGTAAAATGAAATAGTGTGACAAGGAAAAAGGCGAATACTCTACCAGTAAAGATAGAGATCGAACCTTAGTTGACTGAGAGGCCGATTGTTGAGAGCGGAATCCACGGTGGACACCATCCTACTTGTTAACAAAAACCTGCTCCAGGAAGTCTGGGAGTGTCAACATAAAATCGAGGTGCAAAATAAAAGGATTGGAGGGCTGAACGCTGAAATAGTCATGCAAGAACAAATGATCTCCATCCCGCATAACCAAATTGCCACGACCGATGTAGAGGGGGCTAAGGCGAATATGAGGCTAGTGATGAGTAGCTCAGAGGATGAGGAATCCATGGATGCTGAGGTCAAAGACAACCCCGAGAAGACCCCCAAAAGGATGATTATTAAAGTTGTAGGCGCCAAGGACAATGGCCTAAGCACCAAGACTCGAAGCAGAGCTCCTCCCAACAAAGCGAAATGAAGGCGATCCTTTGGCTACCCTTTTGGTAGTATTCTGTGCTGGTCTGCTCTACTATCTTAGCTATGGCTTATGTTTTTGTATTCTGTAAAAAAACTATGATATAAAAATGTAGACCTTTGTCTGGTCTGGGTTCGTTCTAGGGTTGCCTTTTTGTCAAGCCTGTTTGACTTGGCAATACTTAGGAATCACCATCACTCAAAATTATTTGCTAGGCATATATGGGCATCGGTATTTAATACATGTGCTTAAGTTAGAGCCTTGGAACAGGTTTGGGCATACATCAAAGCGAAATGGAAAAAGGGATTTTGTCAGATGGTGAAGGTGTGGTAGACATGTATACAAAATGTTGAAGCATAAAGAACGCACATGGTTGCTTTGACCAAAAGCTTTGGAGAAATGCAATCTCATAGAACGCCACACTTGTGGCATACACACCAGAGTGGTTTTATGAAAATGCCTTAGAGAAATGGGATCTCATGGAATGCCATGGTTGCAGTGTCTAAACAAAATGGCTTTTTTGAAATTGCAAAACACACTTGTCAAGTTTTAAAGCCAAACACCTGAACCTTGGTCAGCGTCCTCAGTACCAATGCCACGATTGATGAGACAATCCCACAGGGTTGTTGGGTGGAAAACAGGCTTTAAGCAGCACCTAGCAATATTGAAGTTTACTTCTGCTAAGTCATTCTTCAAATGAGATTGATTTCAGAGTTATTCTACCTACAGTAGACTGAAAATAGAAATTCCAAGGTGGTATTGAAGTGGTAGACTGAATCCAAATTAATTTATGAGAAGTTCCAATTCAGTAAAACAAACAAAAATACAACCCGAAAACAAGATAAAGAATGCATTGAGGGTAGCGCCAACCTGTAGGATTTGAGCAGCACCTAGTAATATTGGAGTTCACTTCTACCAAGTCGTTCTTCTAATGAGATTGATTTCAGAGTTATTCTACCTACAGTAAACTGAAAATAGAAATTTCAAGGTGGTATTGAAATGGTAGACTGGATCCACAACCAGCCGTAATAATTTGCCAAATCATGAAATTAATTTATGACAAGTTCTAATTCAGAAAAACAGGCAGAAATACAATCTGAAAACAAAAAAGGCATGCATTTATTGCGTTGACGGTGGCATTCCAACCTGGAATTGATGCTGATTGTTTTCTCTCTCCTTAGGCCGTCCCTGTATTGTCTGTCCAATGCACCTGATTGTTCAATGTTTTCGCTCTGCTCTCACTGCCTTCCCTTGGCATCTTCCCACTCTCCCAGGCTTTCCCTCTTCGCTTTTAAGCCCCAGAATTCTCTTGACAAAAACGCCATTTTCTTTCTTTTTGAAGCTTTTTTAGCACCTCTTCCCTAAAATTTCAGTTCCATTCCTATTTAATGCTCTCCTCTTTTTTAGTCAACATGCCAAATGGGCATTAAAATCATAGTCTGCTGGAGCGGTTGGCAAATTAAAGCCTATTTAATAAAGTCTTTGTTATTAAATTTTTGGCAGCAGATAGGGAAGCATGTGGCCTCCCAACCCATGTGGCCAACAATTGTTTTCATTGTCATTGTGGGCAGAAATAGATCAAATAACAATTCACAAGTTCAACGTTTCAATTATATTCATATAATATCGATGCCATTGCCATCTGTCACCATTTTTAATCTCACAACATTGTTTGAAGGAGGTGATACACATTTTCCCTTGGTAGTCAATTTATTTTAATATTTTACAATTTACTATTCGTAATTAACAAATTTATTATTTACCATTCACTATGGGTTATAAATAAATACTACCAATACTGGGGCAATTTAACCACGCTAACACATAATTAGGATGGTGTCATTGGAGTCCTGTTTAATCTCGGAGGTCATTTTAAAGTGATGATGTAAAGATATACAAGGATAATCCTGTAACAAGCTTCACGTAAGCGGCAAAACGCAAATAACAAGTAAGCCTATATAGATATTGTCAAATAAACATAGGACATCCAAATGGTTTTTGACTTTTACTACAATAGCTTATATAGGTCCATTGGCTTCCTGGCTCATTAACCTATTATAGATGGTCCCCTAGACTGCACGGAAACGCCAAGTACCCCCTGTACCAGGCCTGATACGTACCGGGTACTGGTACTGGTACGCTGTGGGTGCTCTGTGGGTATGTACCCACAGGCTCTGGGTACTTCTCGGCACGGAAATCCGTCGCACGCAGGGGCCTGTGGGTACGTACCCACAGCGTACCCACATGGTTTTTTTAATTTTTAAGTGCAAAAAAATAAATAAAACTTGAGGGCTTTGACTGGAATTGAACCTTGGAAAGTTTGTGTGAGATTCAATATTGCCAATAGGCTCCAAAGGGTCAAGAGAGATGAAAATGAATTCATTTGGTTCACTTACTATTTCGGTGTTTTCTTGTTGCTCCTCATGGTTCCTTTATTCTTCAGTCAATTTGGAAGGCATGAGAACAAGTGAAGCACTTGGTGCCTGGGCAGCCTATCTTCTCTTCCTTTGACACTAGCTGCCAAGCCTACAAATCGATTTTGTCAAATCTGAAATATAATGACAAGATCCTTGCCTTGACAAGAGGCTGCTCTGCCCTCCTTTGTTTGAGAAAGGAATTAAAATATCTCATGACTTGTACAGATTTGGGAAGTGGATGGAATGGACAGACCTTAAAACTTTCTATAAGCTTCCTCTATGTCAGTTCAGAATGTATACAATGCTCAGAAATGCTTTCACAGGTCCCTCTACTGTACTAATTATGGAGGATGAGAATGACTTTTGGGATACTATGAGGTGGCTCAAAGGGCCCCTTCTCCAAGAGGCTACCTCCAAACAACTCTATGAAAAGATTTTCTTCTCCCCAAACCTTTCCCTGGGCCTTAACAATAAGTGGAATGTTTGTGAGCCCATTAGTAGATGGACTCATAGATTTAATGTTTTGTGGTCTTCTTGTATTCAGTCAAAGAAATCTTGCTTTAGATGGCTTCCGATTCATAATAAGCTTCTTGTTGGCTTCTAATATTTTATAGGTTGTTGAGACTATAAGCTTGTTGTTTTCTTTAAATTTTTATATATATTTAAATTTTTACTTTTTAAACATATATTCTACAAACATACCCACAATGTACTGTACCCGAGGTTTTTAAGAATTTTCCATTTCAGCGTACCGTACCCATACCCGTGCATCAAACAGTCTAGATGGTCACTATAACCAAAAGCTTAATAGTGATGATACCCAATAATAATCACATGCATTGATTAATATCCAGGAACAAGGCATTCAACGTGACAACTATTACATGTTTTCCCCTATACACGGCTATGACCTCTAGCAATCCCTAGAGCTAGTTGCTACATTAGTCATGACTAGAGTAGAACAAGCAACAAGTTCGTCACCTACTGGGGTCCCTACCCTTGCCAAAAACAAATAAACACAATGTTCCTGTCTTAAGTGCAACTAGAATGGATGCAAACTAGTTCACTGGATTCTCTTGCCACTACCTATAATCTACATCTAGTTTCTTCTCTATGATGATACTCTCTCTTGCACCAAAGGGCTATATCTGTCACAAATAGATGAATCGAAGGCAGTTATCCAAGTCATAATATCAAATCCATATGATATAAAACAGTAAAAGCATGATAATGTATACTAACTATTATTCCACATAAATGCATAACATCCATCTTTCTGGATACAATTCATGGAATGAATTGTATCACATGAGCATAAAACATGTTAACAACAGTTAACCGAACCACAACATGCAAGGAAAATTAATCAGTATCAATATCCCTGATTAAACCGCAACAAGTCAATACTTCCATTATTAGTTATGCTTGAGAATGCTAATCACAAGGAAGTGCCTTTGAAATCAGGTACTGGGAAAATGGGATGTGACAGACAGTCTTAGTTTCAGATTTGAGAGATGCTGTCAAGGAGGTTGGTTTTTCCAATGTGGTACATGTAGTCATAGATAGTATACGACTATGAGTGCAGGGAAACATGTAATTGAGGCTACCTACATGCACATCTTTTGGACCCATGTTGCGTGCATGCTATGAGCAATGACCTGAAACACACTGGCAAAATTGGTTTGATCATAAAGGTAGTGAGCGGTGCTAGGGAGGTGCAGATATTGATTTGCAACTACAACACATCGACACTTTCAAATCTTTTCAAGGAATTTTTTTCTTAAGCTTGTGGACACCTGTTTTGCATCCTATTTTATTTTATTAGATAAGATCCTTGACGTGTAGGAGTCCTTACAACTTATGATCATGACAAAAGTGGAATCGGTGTGGGGAGTCCAACACAAAGTAGGAAAAGAGAGTGAAGGAGGTGGCAGTGAGAGACACATTTTGGGTAGACATCACATCTATTATATCTGAAGTTTTCAGTGTCATCAAATACCGGGATTCTAACAGCCCCAACCTTGGCAAGATATGAATGCATTGATAGCATGCTTTAGCCATATGAAGGTTGCTATTTAGGCGAGGAACCCAACCCTAGAGTTCTACCATCAACATGTTCAACTGTTCATTCAATGGGGGTGGGAGAAGTTGAATACCCCTTACACATGGTTGCATATGCAGTTAATCCGAAATGGTATGTGGAGAGGTCTTGTAGAGTTGTCCCCTTGGATGATGAGGAGGTGAAGAAGGGTTTTTGAAGTCCTTGAGAAACATGTATATGGGCTAGAGGAAGTTCAAAAATCAGAGCCAAGGGGCTCCATTTTACTAAAATTGATGGCTACAAGACTTCAACCTGGATAGATAGGCTCACATTGGCACATGACAAAGCCCATAAGCTGGTGGTGACTGTATGAGCCTCCAGATTTGTCATAGACACTTGCCATTCGGCTTCTTTCCTTGGGTTTTTCAGTTCCTTTTGTTGTTGAGAGGAATTGATCGACATATACTTGGATCTACTTTCTTAAAAGGAACAAACTTATCTCTTAAGAGAGTGGAGAAGCTTGTTATACAATGCCTTGCATCTCATTGATTGCAAGAGGCTTGATTACAAGGAGAGCCCAACACTACGGTGGGATTTACATCCCGAGGTGCCAAGGCAAGTTGATGATGGCCAGGATTGGTTGGGATCCACTTGTAGGTGGAAGTTGAGCCCGACACTGGATGATTAGGAACAGTTTGCAAGATTCCTTCGATGATGGCTCGATCTATGTTGCCAGGATACGGATACAGTATCCGCTTGATACGATACGATACGCGGATACGAAACCCCTTGGATACGATACGTCTTGGATACGTCCGTACATATATATTAAAATATATATATATATATATATATATATATATTTTTTTTTTGTACATCTACTCATTTTACTCATTTTTTAGTCCATAAAAAACTGAAATAGTAATACAAAACTTGAATCAATGTTCAAAACATTCAATATACTTAAGACTTTGCATTTTTATTGATCATGTGGCTGCCATACATATGATATACGAATATCATGTTAAAACTTAACATGAATACGAACAAAACTTGAAATTTGAAAAATATACTAGTAACTAGATCCATGTTCAAATTTTCAAAACAAACAATATACTTAAGATTTTACATTTATGATTTCATTGTTCATGTGGCTGCCATACATATGATATAGGAATACAAACAAATCTAGAATATATCATCTAGATTTTCCTCAAAATCAAGTTCACGTGTGCCACTTGCGCTAGCTCCACTCTCATTAACTCCACTCTCCGCTCCTTGCGAACTCCCTAGAGCGTCATCTTCGCCATCAAATAATGAAAGTTGGGCAAGCGTGGCTACGGAGGCATCCAAGTCTGTGGTCTCTGGAATAAGATCCCAAAGTTTGTGAGGCCCTTTAGCATACTCCTCAGACTTGTGTGACAAGAGGCGCAAATTGGAGTGCACATATACCAAATCCTCAGCTTTTTTAGATGCCAACTTGTTTCTTTTAGCTGAGTGAATAAAGCTATAAGTACTCCAATTTCGCTCTGCGGAAGAATTACTAGCCACCTATTACAACAAAGAAAATTGAAATTCAAAGACAAGTCAGTATCCTAAGTTCTAACCTAATAAAATTTAAAATATTTGAAATGATTCTAAATTTTAAAATTTATAAATGTTATACCTGTGAAAGAACTTTTATAGCAACAGGACGTAAGTACTTGGCATCATGGCCATGTACACGCCACCATGTGGTTGGAGTCAAGCTACTCTTGTCAAAAAGAGCCTCAATCGATCCCATGACGCCTTCTGAACCAGTAAACATGCCCATTTCACTTCTGACCACACTGGCTATAGATGGATCAGGAAAAATTCTTCTGAATGCTGCCCTGGTTCCATTTCCAACTTCGGAGTCAGAAAATGGTGCTTGCCTGTTTGGTAGCCCAAGTACATCAGCGCTATAGTACTTTGGGGTCAGTGCATAAGCAAGGAGATGTAATGGGGTGGTCATTTTATTCCACCTCTTCATGACCACAGTCTTGACCTCACCGTAGAAGGTCTCTTCTGGATCTAGACCTTTCTTTTGTATTATATCTTTGATACGCTCAAGCATGGAATCTATGCCATCATATATCTCTCCCAAGCATGCTTCATCAGTATCTACATATCGGATCATGGAGAGAATGGGTTCTGTAAAACTCAACAAGTACTCAACCTTGGCCCACCAATCCTCATCAAGGACCCATGATTTTACCCTTGTAGCTTTCTCTGTATTTGACTGCCTCCACACTGACCAAACACTGCTGATCACCATACTAGTTAAAGCCTCTCTCACCTTCACAAGCCGTCTCAAAACAAGCGTGTGAGACGCAAATCTAGTTTCTGCAACCTTCAGCAACTCTAACCTTGAGAATTTCCTAAACATGGCTTGTGACATATGATGGTTTGTGATAAACATTTGAATGTCATTTGCCTCAGAATAAATTTGCTCAATCCATGGGATTTTCCCAATCTTTTGGAGCATCAAGTTAAGGGAGTGGACAGCACAAGGGGTCCAAAAAATGTGCTCATATCTACCCTCTATGATCATTCCTGCTGCTTTACAATTTTTAGCATTGTCCGTGATGACTTGGACAACATTATGGGGGCCCACCGACTCAATTGCCTCTATTAAAATGTTAGCAATAAATTGTGCATCCTTGACTTGCCCTTCACAGTCAATGGCTTTAAGGAACATTGCCCCTTTAGGGCATACTGCAACAACATTTATGAGGGGTCTATTTTTAGCATCTTTCCATCCATCTGAAATGATGGAAACCCCTGTTTCCTTCCATGAGTCTCTGATTGGCTGCAAAGTCTTGTGAATGTGTTCCACTTCCTTTCCCAAGAGTGTGGTTCGAACTTTTTCGTAACCTGGGGATTTGTACCCTTGTGGAGCTTCATTGATACCCTTCACCATTTGATGCCAATATGGAGATCTCAATACATTAAAGGGCAGCCCACATGCATAAATGCATCGAGCAACAACCTCATCAGCAACCTCCCTCTTTTCAATATTAAATGCTTTCTCCAATGCTCCTTTTGGCCTTTTTCGTGAGCTCTCTAGACTCTCTTCATCAAATGGTTCACTTTGAGTTTGAATGAAAGGATGAGAAGTAGGTCTAGGTGTGGGTGGTAGTGATGAAGGCCTTCTTTGCGAAGGAATTGTTCTAGTTCTATTTCTTTCAGCTTGTTTATCAGCCTCCTCTTGCTCTCTTAGGTACTCTGCCATTTTTTCATTTGATATTTTTGGGCACCTCTTTATCCCCACACCTCCAACACCACCAAATGGATTTTCACTCGACTATATGAGGATCTCAGTCTTGAGTTTGACAACCATGACATATCCATACCCGACACCCACCACCAGAATGATGTTGTCTACCACCTGTCACATGTCTCCAAAGAGGGGAATTAGGATCATGTCTCACAGAACCGATGTGTTTTCAGCTCGGCCTTGCACTCCACCCGAAGCAGAACTTGATGCCATCCTAATCTGTTTTTGATCACCAAGATCACCATAACGGCGCGAGGTGAGAGCATACACAGAGTTAGGATGTTTAAAAAATTAAAAACATTTTGCCTTAACATAAATAAATTAGTTATGTCATCCTAATTTGTTTTTGATCACCAAGATCACCATAAAGGCGCGAGGTGAGAGCATACACAGAGTTAGGATGTTTAAAAAATTAAAAACATTTTGCCTTAACATAAATAAATTAGTTATGCGGATGCCATCCTAATCTGTTTTTGATCACCAAGATCACCATAAAGGCGCGAGGTGAGAGCATACACAGGTTTAGGATGTTTAAAAAATTAAAATACAATTTGCCTTAACATAAATAAATTACTAATTAGTTATGTCATCCTAATCTGTTTTTGATCACCAAGATCGCCATAAAGGCGCGAGGTGAGAGCATACACAGATTTAGGAAGCTAAAAAAAAAAAAATACATTAACATTGAACAATGCATTTAAAATAAAAAAATGATTTTTTACCAATTAATAAATTAAATACCCCTAAACTATGCCATCCTAATCTGTTTTTGATCACCAAGATCGCCATAAAGGCGCGAGGTGAGAGCATACACAGATTTAGGATGTGTTTAAATTATAAAATTTAAAAAAATGCAACATAATAAATAAATAAATAACCGTAAAAAAATAAAACGAAAGGATGAATTAAAAATAAAAATAAAATTAAAATATGGTATACCAGAGAGTAGGTAGAATCGTAGATCCTAGTTGCCTCTAAAATTTTAAAACAAGCTCTTCCTCTCAAGTCTCAACAATGGCTTCTTCTCTCCTTCAAAGTTCTCCTCCTTAATGATGGACTCCAAACAATAGAAGCAATCGCTGCCCCTCCTTCAAATCTTTGCCTCCTCTAAGCTCTTTTGCAAAACCTCCTTCCAATCTTTGCCTCCACTAAGCTCTTCACAACTCTTCTTTGGCTCTTTGCTCATTCACTTGCAAATTGCTCATTCACTTGCAAAAAGAAAAAATGAAATGTTGTTTGTGTGATTTCAAATGAGAGGGATGGGTGCTTTTTATAACTTTTTGTGGGGTAGAGGGTGTATTATTTTATTCATTTAGTGTTTAGGGTTCGGTTTTAGGGAGTAGAAAAGTCAAATATTTAAAAAAATGAAATAGAACTTTTAAAAAACGTTTTGACCGATACGGCCGGATCCGCGCTGGGTAGCTTCGAGATACGCGCGATACGCGCAGAAGTATCCGCCGCGTATCCTGGGAGTATTTCATTAGCGCATCCGGGCCGTATCCGATCGTATCCAAGGCGGATCCGTTTTGAGACGTAAGACAGATATAAATAGCGGGGGTTTAGTATCCATGCATCATAGGCTCTGAAAAGAATGGAGTTTCAGACTTTTTCTTTTTACAATTAGCATGCTAATGTATTAATTATCATTTAATTTTTTTCAGCTCTGAGTTTGACTTAGAGTTTGATGTATCAATTATCATAACTGATTTATTGTCTCAGATCCGAAAGTTAGCATGTTTATGCATCTGTGTTATTCACTAATTTCGGACTTATGAAATTATCACTTATTAGATGATTATGATCAATAGTTTACAATTTATGTTAATCTTTTGCTGTTTTAAATTTCAACTTTATTTGTGTATATATGTATATATTGTGTATGTATTAAATTTTAATAAATATTGCCATCCTCGCTGTTGCCTGATCTATATCTGGGAAATTTTTTTGCTCTTTAAAATCTTATCCCCTTGCCCTATCTCAAACAGGTGATATCATAGATGTGTTTTAGTTGCATTCCAGAGTCAACATTGTATTGTGCATCTTGAAACAATAAAGCCCAATCAGTGAGTTTGCAAGATTGAGACTAACAATCACAGTTATGATAACTGACCTAAAATGCACTTGTATTTGCCCATTTCCTTTATAGTTGAACCTAATTCCTAGTTGGATTGTTGCCATTTTTGATGCTTGATAGGGATACGTCAATTTTAAAAACCCCTGGCAATATGTTGGATACATCCTATGTACATATATATTATGGGTACAGGTTTATATATATATATTGATTTATATACTACATTTTTAGTCCATAAGAAATACAAAACTTGAAAAATATAGTACGATCAATGTTCAAAACATTCAATATACTTAAGATTTTACATTTTCTATGATATACAAATATTATATTCCTTTGTGTTTCATCCATTTCCTTTGAGATTAATTTTTGTGTTGCGATGGTGGCCATAAAAGATGTATATAGGGAGCTCCTAAAGGACCTATTTAATGAGATTGACTCTAACCTGCCAATGATAACTAAAGAGGTCAGTCCAATGGTTGGTTCTTGCATTCATATTATCCAAAATCACCTTCTAATCCTCCTTAAGGATGCGGGAAGGAGTCAATGTTGTGCCTTAATAGTTTATGGGAAAGGATGCTCTTTGAAACTTTAAGCTATGCAATTTGCGGTTCCAAATTTTTTTATTAGTATTGAAGATCACCTGAGATTTGATCTCATAAATAACTTGTATGGAGGCTCAGATATATGTCCAAATTTCTATGAATAGCTTATTTCCTTGGCCAATTGCGATGATCCCAAATAATCTCGGTACATCAAAACATACCCGTACATACCTGGACGTACCCGAACGCATTTGGACGTATTCCGGGACATATCAGTACCATACTCCCAACGTATCCATACCGGGTATGTATCCAGGGGGTACAGGAGGGTGGGGCATAAACCCTGATAACATAGGTTGAAAATTATTATTTTTAACACATGCATTATTTTGGTTTAGAATCAAAAGATATTTACTTCAGTTATTTTTGTGAACGTGTTTGCTGTTGACAAAGTATTTTACATAGTCTTTTTCTAATAGCTTGATTTTTTTTTTTTTTGAGAATGGACATGGCTTGAAATGTATTTTGGACTTTTCCTTACAGTCTCTTGGCATTGCCAGGCCCCAGTCTCGATTTTTTTGTACATTGTATTACGCTTGAGTCGCAACTTGCAGCAGTCGGTTGTGAAGAAGCTCACAAAATATGCGTAAATTGTATGATTCTGCTTTGAAGATATATGACCAGAACATAGAATTATGGCTGGATTATTGCTCTGAAGAGTTGAAGGTCAGATTTATCTTCTTATTAAATTCATTTTAAGAATTAAGAAAATGAATGTCTGAGAAAGTGCTAGTACTTTCATTCACTTGCTAGATCATAATTCATTTTTAATTGATGTTTGATACTTTTCAGGCTGGAAAATCTGATTCAGTTAGCTCAGTTTATTGGTGTGCAAGAAAGACAATTAAGGATCCCACAGCATTTATTGAGGCTTATCAGTCATTGAAGAGTTGAGCTATTTTAAGGCTTTTGTATCTTGCAATGCACAATTCAATGCCCAAGTATGACGCCTTCTGTAATCTCCATATTTAATAATGCCAAGGAGATGGTTGGTATTTAACATTCCAGTTGCTTGCAATTGCCGGCATAGAGTCATAACCTGTGTAGAGAATACTTACAAGTTGCTATTTTTTGTGGGAATTTGGAGTTTCAGGATTTGTGGGCATGAAATGGCAAGTAAAGAGGCTGTTCAATATTTTTTTGGGCAGGCAAGTACATATTCTGCCTCATCAATGGAGGCAGCAATGAATGTCAATACATGTAATGCAATTCCACTTATTGGAAAGCTTGTTTGTATGTTCTAATCTTCTTTTTATGCATTTCATTGATAGTTACCATGTTCTAATGAACTTCGTGAAAATTCGGTTTGAACTTAGTGAAAATATTACTGCCAGTGGTGGCAGAGGGCATCTCCTTCAATCATAATTCAAAGGTCTTGCACTCTCATAGGAGAGTGATTGTTATGTGGCTTCACCTTTCAGTGTCAACATTTAAATACATCATTGTTTTATAATTTTTGAACTACATATTTCGAAAGTTTTTTTAAGATCTTGGCTCTAATCAATAGTATTAGGTATTTTAAGGTTGATGTGTTCTTATGTTTTGCAATCTCATGAATTATTGAAAAACTAGGGCATATCGGAGGGCACAAAGTTTTTTCGATCCTGTGAAATATATGCAACATATATTATCATTGCAATAATGCACTTTGTTACATTGGCTGTACGACACAATTAGCTAATTGTATATAAATTCTGTTTACCATCATAAGACAAATTTCATTGAAATTAGGTGGTTTGGCCCTTATGGTAGTACTCGAGAAATAAATTTACTGTGGATGTGTGGGCGTGCTTCGTGTGAATATGTAAATGCTTAGAAATGATGTCATCTTGCCTTCTGATTCAACATTTTATTGTGTTTATCTTTACTTTTTGTCAAGAATATTTTGAGCATCATGATTTTGTTTCTTGGTTTTTGTCTCTCTTTATATTTTCATCAAAAACTAGTACAATCAAAGGAAATTAGTTACTGTGGTTCATGGTCTTCCCATGTCATTTGAAGAATAGGGTTTGTGAATTCAAATAACATGATCACAACAATTTATTTAACTCTTTTGTGTAATGGAGGAGTTCCCAAAGCTTCAACTAGTCACCCTTGTAAAATATAATATGTTCAATCAATAAATGAGGGTTTCATTGGTTTTCTTTGCTTTTAAAAATTGATAGAGCTTTTTACTTTAAGCTCTGAATTGTAGGATAAAGAAATGGAAATTCTATGGTTTGGTGTTACTGATAACAAGTGGTTGTGGGTTAGGCACCGGGGTTGTTTCTCTTTAGAGTACACAATGGATTCTTACAAACAAATGAGAGACTTTCATTAATCTCAAAGCCTTTGTGGCATCTACAACGTGGATGCTCAAATATGGAGCTTACAAGCTTTATATAGACTCGGTGTGACCCCATGGACCTAACTCTTGACTTGTTTTTCCCTTCCCTTGGCTATGGGTTCTTGTCATGCTGTCTTGTCCTCTTCAATGTGTCCCCTTTCTCTTTTGTGATTCCTTATCCTCCTGTTAACTTTGTACCAAATATGTCTTGCTTTCTCTTGACCTATTTTGACCTTTCGAGATGGCAATTTCAATAAAGGTTTTCTTCCCATGCTTCCAAGTTTGAATTTTGTCCATTAATTTTTTGAGCCACCTTGCTATCCATGTATTTGTCCTTCTGATTTATTAGATCGGGGATTTGATTTGACTAATTATCCACTTGTCACACGCCTCATCCCCTTGTTTTCCTTCCCTCTGGTGACACATGTTTGTGTGTAGTTGGTCTTCATGATCCCTTTGTCACCTTTTGACTTTCTTTATTATCCGGCCTAGTCATCTACGCAATTCCCTTTGCGCACACTAGTCCAAGAGTTTGCGATTGACTATGTAGCACCATCATTGCACTCACCTCTTCTACGCAGTGCAATTTACTCATGTAAACCATCTCTGTTCATACTCCACACTTGTGTTTTGTGCTCTCTTCCTTGTGCATTCTAATTGCCCTCCTTACATGCCTTTTTGCTTCCTCTACATGCTGACCACACATGCTTATTATTAGTGTTCTCGTTGGTTCCTCCTTATTCCTTAGGTGTTTCCTCAACCTTTGTGCACACCCTTTTAAACCAAAATTGTGATGCAAGATTGCGCCGAACCTTGGATGCTCTTGCATCAAACATCTAGGGTACTTAAAAGTTGAGCTCCAGCTCAAGTGGATCAACTGAGTGATAGAATCAATCTTCGGACTATTGGAGCTGATAGTCCCAACTTCTTTATCTAATGAGCTTGTTTTTGACCCTTGCAATTCTTCATGCTTCTTTTAGGTTTTCCTTTTCTTTCTTTTCTCTTAGCGACTTCTAACGTGCTTCTTCTTGACCACCTATCCTTTGGTTTTCTTGATTCCCTTTCATCTTTGCCATCTTCTCTTTTGGGCTATCATTCCCTATGCGTTGTTGATCTCTGTGCCTATTACGTTTTTACGAGATTTACCCTCGACCTCTTTTGGGCCATAATCCGTCATCCTCTGCTCAATTTTGACACATGACACGCGTAACACCATGTTGCAAATTCTACTTTTCTTCTTTATGGCTCTCTAACCATCTTCCACTATTTTTTAGCGTTTTGACCTTAGCCCTTTTCCTTTTTGTGCACTCCTCATGCCTTCACTCCTAGCCGCACATCTTCCTCTTTCCCGCACACTCATCTCTTTGTGCTTTGGCCTTCTCTTTGTGAAATAATTTTTGCAAGGATAAATGGGTGGATTTTCACCAACGGTAATGGGGTTAAGCCCTTCCTTGTGTATGGGGATGCTCCCATTATTGAATGTAAACTACTTAAATCTATGGTGTGACTTATTAGGTCAAGGATCACACATGAATACTTCATTAGACCTATGGAAAAATGCTTGTACTATGTACAAGGGAGGAATTTGTAGTGAGAGGAGGTAAAGGGGAGTAGGAGAAATAAGGAGAGAGGGGTTAATGTTGTGAGTAGGAACTATAAGATTCTCACCAACAGTAACCGAGTATGTCCACATTCAATTAGAAGAATCAAACCATACAAACAAAAAAGAGATTAAAAACTAAAGACACAAAATTCTTATTAATTTGTTCATCAAAAGTACAAAGCCTTTTCTTGGTTGTGCAAGATCATCATGTTTACAAAGTTGAGTATGTGAGAGGTAGAGGAAACATAGACAAAGACAAGGAAGAAATGTAACTCTTATTTCTTGATGTAGTAGTGATGCAAAGTTCAACAACATAAAACAATCCACAATTGTCAACCCTTTGGAATGGAGAAGCCATTCCAATTTATAACATATGGAAATGTCTTTTCATTTACCCTCCCATCCCACCCCACCCCACCCCACCCCCCACACACGACTTTTCACTTCGCTTCATCACTTGTGACCTTCCATATTCCTAGGATACAAAAGTGAGTCTTTTTCATTTAATTAAAAGAACTCATTACAATGTTAAACTATAGGTCACTTAAGTGAATAAGACAAAATAGGAAAAAATGCATTTTCAATGAGGAATTAGAATATTGAGAGACGAGAAGAGAGATAGAAAAAACGAAAGAAGGGTTGACTAAATCCGA
The DNA here is from genome assembly GCA_018340775.1 of Taxus wallichiana var. yunnanensis. Classification (NCBI taxonomy): domain Eukaryota; kingdom Viridiplantae; phylum Streptophyta; class Pinopsida; order Cupressales; family Taxaceae; genus Taxus; species Taxus wallichiana. The sequence continues at coordinate 412,779,617 of CM031237.1, read as the reverse complement.
TGAATATGATGCTTTTGATGGATCTTTGAGGAGATGCTTTTGATGGATCTTTGAGGAAATGCTTCATGAATGAGAACCTTGACCTCTGATCACCTGTTGAATTGAAACATTATGATTGCATATGATTCCTCCTTTTGTGAGATGTAAGAACACTTCAAAGTATTGAAAGAGTGTTTAGAAACATTGTTGCGAGACATTGCAATGTGAACCTGGGATGACTATTGGTATCACTCATGATGGTTCTATCCCAATCTCACATTGAGAGTGAGGATCACTTTCTTGCTTCTTAGGCTTTCACAATTGACCATGATGATCACAAACCAACACTTGTGATGCTCAAACCTCTTGATTCTTGTCTTTCATTCACCGAAATAGATCCTCACTTCACAGATGATGACACTACAATGTGTTGAATAAGTGTTTAAGAACACTTCCAAGTGAATGGCATCAAGTGAAATTGAGATGATTACCCATTCTTGCATTCATGATGCTCCATGTGAAGATCATCCTCTTACCCTTCATATCTTCGAAACGTTATTTGAATGGAATCATCCTTAGAATTCTCATGCACTTTCTTGCTCAAATGCCTCTTATGGGAATAAGTGACTTCTTGATCCTTCACATATGAAGGTCCTGGATGCCTTGGTAACATGAATAAATCACCTAGAATTGTTCCTCAAAGAGATTTTGACATGATGGAAGACTCATGATACAATGATCTTCAACTTACTCCATGAGATTCCCATTTCACTTTTGAACATGATGAATCCTTCACAATTCACTTGACCTAGATGTCACATGAGCAGGGACTTTCTCAATTGCTCCTTATGAGACTAGGTTTCCTTTTATAAAAAGAATGATTGATCTCTGAATGGGACTTGAAGGAATGTATTGAGGATGAATTCCATGTGCTTGACCTCCAAACTTCATTGAAGCACCGCAAATGCCATCTTTTTGACTTGTAATATGTGGGTTCATCAACAAACATTGATTAAGTGTTTAGAAACACTCTCATGAGGTATGCATTGTTTGTGAGCATGAGGTGACTTCCATCATCATTCATGGTGATATTATTTCATCATGTTCATGATGATAATTCCCTTGATGTTTTGGGATTCGATGAAGTTCTTGATGTTTCAAATCCTTCACAAACCTCGAGATGTTCTTGATTGCATATGTGGTTCAAATGAATGCTTTCACACACATTGATTCACTCTGATCTGTTCCTCACCATAATGTGATCTGCATTATGTCCCTTTCATGAATGGATTAAACCAAGGTGTCTCTCTTCTACCACAATTGCGGGATCTGGATCATCTAGCTTTTAGCATCAAATCGTGTCATGTAGGATTACCTCATAAATGATGCTTTACAATCCTGGGGGGTTTTCTTTCCTTTTTGGCCACCTAATTTTTTTTTGGCATCATGATGATGGGAATAAGAAACAAGATAAGTAGAATGATACTTTTCATAGCTCTTTGAGCTTAATTCCAAGGATTACTATTTTTGGCAGGTCCTAGGAGAATTGCTTTATTTTTAAGCAAGTTTTTAAAATTGTTTTCACCTTCGATGTTTCTTGTTCACTCGGAGTGTTACATATGTTGGATACTATTTTTAGAAATTTACTATTTTTAGACACCCACTAATTTGAATACATGCTATTTTTTAGAAATTGCACTTACAAGTGTCAGGTGGCAACGAAAGTAGTCTTGAAATTCCAAGTTTTGCACCAGGTCCTTCTGCTTTGAATTTCAAAGATTTTCTATCTGCTGGTTATCTCTAAAATTAAAAAAGAAGGTTTCGGGTTTGGAAATTTCAATTCTATCCTATAAAAATCTAGGGCATCAATGGATTTGATATGATAGTCTTCCTAAAGGCGTTTTAGAGAGGAAACTACTTGCAAAATTTCATGACAATCGAATGTTCGGATGAGAAGTTATGATCAAATCTCCATTTTGATGGCTATGGATGTTTGGAAAAAATTCAACAGCATGTCTAAAAAAATGTTGTTTTGGAGCGTTTTGTAACAAAAAAATTCATGAAAAATGGTTAAGTGTTGGATAAATGGAAAGATGATGAAGTTTTTTTAAATTTTTTAATTCACTCGCTTGCACAACTTAACCAGGGTTAAAATGGAGTTAGAGAGAGTTTACAAATGGTGAAATGTGAACATGGGGGACACCAGGGAAAACAAAGGGAGACTTGGAGAAAGATGATGAAAAATGGAAACATGTGGTGTGAGGTGAATGTGATAAGGGTGCCAAAAATGAATTATGTGGGTCGGGAAATGACATCGATGGAGTCAAGAGGGTCACATTGGGTCTAGGGGCTACATGCATGCCTTAGTTATAATTTTGTGTCCCCTTGTCCTTTGAGGGATAAAGGGGTCAAAGGGGGACACCGTGGACACAAAAGTGCAACCTAGGAGGAGGGTGTTGGCATTGTGTTGTCATTGATGTCAAAGAGTGATGTTATTAGTATTGTCATTGAGTTGCATTGATGTCAAAAGGTGTATGGAGCATGAAGGTTGATTGGTAGTGTCAAGCCAAGGTGAGTCTTGTTGGTCTTGTATGGTGGTTCATGGTGTCTTAAGTCATTTTGAGAGATTTTATAGGTAATGAAAGGTATGGATGATGACATGATGATGTAATGGTGTGTGATGAAAGTTATAACAAGTGTACAAGGTTGGCCAAGGTGCGTTGAGGTCATATTTGGTGAAACAAACATGTTTAAGGTGCTTGTTTTTGAGGCCTAGAAAGAAGTATGAGGCATGAAATGGTGAAATAAATCATAGATCAGCTATGTGAGCATGTGAAACATTTAGATGAGGTGTAGGGACACTAGGGAAAACAAAGGGAGACTTGGAGAAAGATGATGAAAAGTGGCAACATGTGGTGTGAGGTGAATGTGATGAGGGTGCTAAAAATGAATTATGGGGGATGGAAAATGACACCGATGGAGTTGAAGAGGGTCACATAGGGTCTAGGGGCTACATGTATGCCTTAGTTGCACTTTTATGCCCCCTTTTCCTTTGGGGGATAAAGGGGTTGAGGGGACACTAGGGACACAAAAGTACAACCTAGGAGAAGGAGGGTGTTGGAATTGTATTGTCATTGATTTTAAAGAGTGATGTTGTCAATATTTTCATTGAGTTACATTGATGTCAAAAGGTGTATGGAGCATGAAGGTTGATTTGTAGTGTCACACAAAAGTGAGTCTTATTGGTTTTGCATGGTGGTTCAGGGTGTATTGAGTCGGTTTGAGGGATTGTATAGGTAATGAAAGCTATGAATGATGGCATGATGATGTCATAGATGCGATGAAAGTCATAACACATGTACAAGGTTGGAAAAGGTTTGTTGAGGTTAGATTTGGTGAAAAAATCATGTTTAAGGTGTTTGTTTGTGAGGCCTAGAAAGTAGTATAAGACATTACATGATGAAATGAAGCATGGATCAACTGTGAGCATGGTCGAGCATGGGAAGAATGTAGATGAGGTTTAGGGACACTCACAAGTGTCTCAGACTAGGGTTTGAGGAGAAGTCATGGTTTCTAGGTCTACACTAGACCCAATCCTTGAGAAATCATGCCCTAGTGAAGTGAGATGGATTGTTTAAAGCATGGTGATGAAAAAGTGAGACTTGGAGAGTGTGTGGAAGGTTGATATGATGGTGTGGTCCAAGTTTTAGGTCTTGAATGCAAGATTAAGCAACTTATGTCATTTTTAGTAAAACCGAGTTCCTAAAGGTGAGTTTTTGAGCTAAATGTTGACTTTTAGATGCTCGTTGGAGAGTTTATGCTTTGCATGGGGACCCAATATCCTGGAGATATTTTAATAGGTCAGTTATGAATATTTTCCAAGTGTAATGAGGTTTTTTGATCTTCATGTTTTTATGAACAATTGTTAAGAAGGTAAACAACTTTTTAACCCTCTTAAAACCCTAGTTTAGTAGCAACTTGGAAGAAATTGATGTTACATGGACATTTTGCTTATAATGGTTGTCAATCATTTTCAATATAAAAATACAAATATGGGATGCACATACCATGAGTATTGTAAAAGTGTATTTTGGTGTATTGAATCAACAACCACATACAATCTTTTATACTTTTTTTCGAATGAAGGGCATTCTCATTATGAAGGTTTGATTCAAGCATCCTCAACAACATCAATTGCTTCTAATTCCTTTCTGCATGAGAAAATACAAAGAACACAATCAAACAAATATTTGTGCAAGATGAAACATGAAATACGAAGCAAAAAAACAACAGATGCTCGCAAACTTCAAAGAATCCATCAACCAAAAAACAAAGTACTTAACTTCTCTAGAATTTCGCTTCGTTGTCTTAAAATTGAAATTCATAAAAATGGAAACAAGAAATCAAAATCTAATGTTTTTATAAAACAAATTAACGATACGCCAAAACATGGTTTTCAATTTGCAATTACTTGAAATTTAAGTCCAACATGACTATGTGTAGAGATCCAATAAAAAAACATATTTTAGTTTAATTAAAGATGAACAAATAAAAGAACAAATAAAAATATCTCAATTGTTATAGATGCTTAAGAAATGGAACCTTGCCAAAACTTGCATCGCCTACTCACATAGAATTGAACTCCATGCTTCCACCTATAGCAGTACTTACTGATCTTGAAGAGAGGCTAGTTGCTATGAGAATAGCATTTGCACAAATAAGGCATTGCACACATAGAAAACCACAATTCACCTTGAAAGGAGCCATAATAAACGTGCCTTCCAATGTGGATATAATACAAAAAGCATTGCCAAGACATGTTGAAGAAACAAAAACTATTGTTGTCGAACTCAAACGTCGTTTGCAATACAAAGATGCCTTTCATACAGGAAATGTGCGACCTAATGCCATCATGAAAGCATTGCATCAACTTTGCAAAACAACTTTGTACCGAATGGAAAAAGTTCATGTCAATAAAGAATGGATTCGATTCCTTCCATCAATTGTTGATGATGATTTTGACAATGAAACAATTTCAAACAACATCACTATGGACAAAGAAAACGATGATGTGAATATCAACGATACTTTGGTCCATGGATTTACAAATGCAAAATGCATAGTTGACCTCCAAGATAAGTTAATACAAATTGCTCCAGTAGAGGGTCAACGTCCGCTTGGTATATTCCATGATAAATTTTCAGAGGAAATGAACTTTCCCACTTTTTTTTTGGGTGAACCTCAGCCATGCAAATGTTGTGAAGTATATTTATTTTCACAAAATTACACAATGGGAGGTCTTGAATACTTGATCGAAGATTTGCATATCATATCACTAACTTGTTTTTCAAAGCAATTAAGATCATTATTGCCCAAGTGCGAGCATGCATTTGGGTTCGGATTTGAAAAGGACAATTGAGGGGAAGAAAACTCTTAGTGAAAGATGTCAAATACAAGCCCAACCTAGAAAAAATATTGAAATTTGATATTGGATACATTGACTTCAAAAAAATATGAATTTCACTATACTACACAAGTTAAGAAAAGTATTTGCCATGATATGACAACTAGGACCCCAATTTTTTTGACCTTTTCAAGTGTTGAGCATTGTTGGAAGCCTCTTTCACTTGCTCTGTCAAACCTATATGACCACACATATAACTGTTCTCCTATTGGAAAACCATTTCCCGATGATCGCAATAAAAATAAAACTTTTTCATCAAACATGATCCAATCACATGTAATCGCTACTATAAACATTGACTAAACGCACTCAAACAATTATTGTGTAACGATAATACATTCTTTGGAGACATTGCTGACTATTTCTAGGTTACTGAATTTCAAAGCCAGGGAAATGTCCATATCCATTGGTTAGTATGGACAAAAGACGCACCTGTATATGGAAAAGACAAAAACTCCTCCATTTCACACTTTGTCGACACCTACATAACTTGTAACACAGAATCTTTTGCTCCTAAAGTAGCGAAATTGCATGAACATCACCATACACAGAGTTGCAAAAAAGGTAAACAAAAAAAATGCAGGTACAATTTCCCCCAGCCTCCAATAAAACAAACACAAATACTCGAACCACTAGAAACCACTTATCCATTGGTATCCGAAAATGCAAAACACATTTTCTCAATTTTGGCAAAAAAATGCTATGACAACTCATTTTCCTTTGATATGTTTCTAGATGAATTGAACATGAATGAAATTGAATACATACAAGCTATCCAAAGCACTATCAAGTGACCAACACTATTCCTACAAAGAAAACCATCACAAGTATGGAACAATACCTTTTCAAAAAAAATGCCGCCAATATGGAAGGCAAACACAGATGCACAATTTATCCTTAATGCATATGCAGCTGCAACTTATGTGAGTTCATACATGACAAAAATTGATAGATCAACCACAAAAGCATTCAAAAGAATACGTAAAGAGCATCCACGCATCATGCATTATCACACTCGATGATACAAAGACTAGCTAATGAAATTCTTAATTCACAATAGATGTCTACACAATAAGCAACACACATTGTCTTATCAATACACTTAAAATAATAGCAAAGAAAATGCACATTCATAAAATATAGTATTAAATATTGATGAATAAATTCATATATATATAATATATATTAAATATATATATCAAGAAAATGCACATTCATAAAAAAGAAAAGTAAATAAAATAAAAATAAAATAATAAACACTTCTTGTTGTGAAGATTGGACATTTATTTCAAGCATCCAAAATCTGCTTGAATCAAGAACCCGATGACTTTGAAAACATTATGTGACTAATGTATCATAGACCATTACATTGCACACCACAATCAATTGTAGACATTTGCCTTGCTGATTTTGTTTCTAGATATAATAAAAACAATACACCAAATTGCATAAAAGGAAAAGAACATGTAATCCAATTTGTCAACTACAACAAACATATAGACAAAGAGAATTATTGTCGAGAGAAACTCTTGTTATATGTTCCATTCCAAAATAATGAGGAAAGCCTCAAGCATGGCTCCTTGACACGACAAGATGCATACATACTTCATCAAAAAAATAATACAAAATGAGGTGGCCTTTGTTAATGATATCAAAATAAGACATGGGGTGACATAAAATCAGCCCTTCAAGACATAAAGAATGAAGCAAACAATGCTTCCACAACATCCTCTTTCCAACAACAAACTGAACCAGTCAATGAAACATATGACATACATCTAGATCTTCCTTTATGTCATTCGATACCACCCAAAAAAAAAACTAAATTGTTTGAAATCGGAAAACATCCATTCATCTCTCGACAACACAATATATTACAAAAAATGAGAATGTTAAACAAAAATAAAAAGAAATCATAAAAGACATTGCACTGAAAAAACATATCGATCCTACAACTCCTTTGTATCTCTTCCTAACAGAGGTGTAGGAACATGAAAAATGTTCACCGCAAAAATGATCTTTGAAACTTTAATTCATATCTATAATAATTCTACCAAAAGTGATCCACTAAAACCAAAAGGTCTTATTTTGGCATTCATAGGAAAAGCAACTTACAATGCAGGAGGAACAACATTTCATTCAACACTCTTATTACCTTTTAACAAGTCTCAACTGACTCCACTGAGTGTTGAACGACTCGATACATTGTCAAAACACTATCAACAATTGCAACTTGTCTTTATAGATGAAATATCACTTGTCGGTGGGCAATTATTATATCACACTGACAATAGACTCAGGGATATAAAACAAACGCCCACAGTGCACTTTGGGAACATTGACATGGTCTTTTGTGGTGATTTCTACCAGGCCCAACCTGTCAATGACTGCTTCGTATTTGAAACACCTCGTATAGACAAACAACCGATTCCATATGAATTTTGGGCTGACAAGGTCAAGGTCTATGAATTGACTGAAACAATCAGACAAAAAGACCAACTTTTGTTTCGATCCTCAATAGAATTTGAACAACCTCACAAAAATATTCCAACATTTCCTACCTCAACAATAAGTGTTACTAATGCCACCACCAAATGATCCTATTTTTCCATACCTTTTTACAAAAACATAGATGTTAATGACTATAACAAGAAAATGCTTTTACAAATGCCTCAAGCAAAGATTGTCATTGATGTAATTTATGAACAAGATTCATTTTATTATGAAACAACGAAGACAATTTCTCTTTCAAAGAGCATTATTTTTAAAAAAGGCATATTGGTTGAACTCTTTGCTGGTAACTATGATATCCAAGAAGGATTGGTCAACGGGTCTGATGGCACTTTTTATGCTTACACTACCACAAAAATCAAGACATCATATGGATATGATTCAATGATTCAATCATTGGACAACATCAAATTGCTAGACATGCACACTTGCGTCCTACTAACATTGACCCACAATCTGTGCCTATTTTATGGATTTCAAGGCCTTTACAACACTCACCGAATAAAAAAACTTTGAAAATTCAAAGCCAATTCTCGGTCCAGCTTACATGTGCGCACACAATATATAGAGCTCAAGGACTTATGATAGATGGACTTTCCTTTAGCCCTCTTGGAGTCACAAGACATGGATTGACTTACACGACCCTATTTCGCATGTGAAGACTATAGAAAACCTATATTTGCTGCAACCTTTGAAAAACAAAAACTTCAATGTAAGAAAACAAGTTTTTGTTGAAATGAATCGCCTTGAATCACAAGCAAAATGGCAACTCGAAAATGACTTCTTCTTGGTTGATATCCAGCCATGCACTTTATTTTGTTGTTTGAATATGCGAAGCCTTCATGCTCATGTAGAAGACATCGTGCACGACTTAAGCTTAATGCAATCAGACATATTGTGCTTACAAGAAACACACATATCTGATAGCAATGCATACAATCTACTTCCAAACTTCCATCACATACACACATATCATGTGCATGGTATAATGATTTCCGCTAAAATGCATATACCATTTCTACACACGATGCAATTTCATGGTGCAAAAGTAGAAGCATTGCTTGTTGTTGTTCATGTTCATGGAAAATAATTGACAATTATAAATCTCTATGCAGCTCCAAATGCACCGCTTCAAAATATCCTTGTAGTTATCGATCAAACATTGTCAAACTCATCTCAAAAACATTCCACATACATATTTGGAGACTTCAATATTGATATGCAAAAACATAATAATACCACAAACCTTCTAAATCAACACATGTCCAATTACAACTTTCATTTTTGCATTGCAAAAGAAAATCCATTCACTAAAAAACACATTGACCACATATGGTCAAATTGCAATTTCTCCAACCAGATATTCCAAAGATATGTTTCCGGACTAACCTTTCGCCTATTCCTAACACTTGACATGGACAACTAAAACTTTTTTTTTTCAACTAAACCAATGCAACTCCACACTGTCATACAATTTTCCTGCATGTACTAAATTTTTACCCACTCTTACTTTCACAAGAACTATTTTTCTATTTTCCACCATAACAACTATCATCAATTTTCTAAGAACAAATAGAATAAACATTGAATCTCTGAGCATACTTAAGGTATTAAAAAAACTTATTATTAGACATATTTTGTATCAATACAAAAATGTGCATTGTTTTATAGTCCAATAATATTCTACTATTTCTATATTACATTATACAAATGCTATATCAACCTCTAACACTTTGACCATGACTCACACTCAAACTTTTTCCTACTTGCAACAACTATTTAGTTTAAAAAACTTTCCATTTGCTCTAATTTGGTGAATAGAAAAAAACGTTCACTCCTTGCTCTCTCAATGGTTTTTGAATGGCCTTAGACTTATGTGGATACTCCACAAATGCCATTGTTTTGTGCTTTACAAGCTACTATTTTCTTTCACCATTGTTGGCTGATTTCTACAAGGAAAAAATATTCACTATGACTACATCCGTAAATTAAAATAGGAAAAATACATTCATGCCTTATTCATGTTCGAGATAAAAAATCTGATTACTCTTACACAATTTCTTCACGATTTCAATGTATTGTTCTGTTTACGATTTACAAGGTAACACCTCAAGCAATATAATGCCACAAAAACAATTTATATTGTTGCGCTTCCATTACTTTTTTTTAACTTAAACCTTTCATTTCTGATTTCTAACTTTCGTTGTTTCTATTATACTTCCAAGGAAATCTAAAGCATTATAAGCTTGCAAACCATTTTATACAAAAGGTTTTCCAAATACGGGCATGCACCAATATTCACTCAAGGTATCACAAATGCTTATTTTTATATAAAAACACCCATTAATATAGTTTCTTTGTTTCCTTTATCCTTGCAATACAATCCTCACCTAATTGTCTTCCATTACACAAATAATATGTTCTATAACAATATTGAACTTATTTATCTTTTAAAATTCATTCCTAAAACTACAATCCATTCTTTTCATTTTTTGCAAACAGATCGGACTTTAATTCTTTCATTTACACTCGATAAATTTCATTTTTAAAAATATTCTTGCTAGGAGAACACAATGAAGAGGAACTTGGAAACCATGTTTGAAAACTGAAAAACAAAGCCAAGAGGTAAGAAATTACATATATCTTGGCTAGAATCTTTTATAACCTACCGTGTCATTAATCCATTTCCTTCTGCTTTTGCAGGCAAGAGACGATTCCATGTACCCCAACATCAATCGATGACCTCAATAGTCACAAGGTTGGAAATTTGTTTCAAGGGGATGTCATTGTTGCATACAAAACAATACTCAACAAAGAGTTGAACAAAGAGCTTCTACGCATAGATTTAACCGACAAAGAAGGTGAAATGACCGTGACACTAAATGTGACTGGACATCAAATTGAGGCACATCAAAAAAAGCTTCTACCATCCAAAGGAGTCAACATAAAACAATTTGACATAGCGCCAAAGACCAATTACAATCATGGAGATTGTGACTACATTCTTCTCTTGAATAACAACAACACCATAGAGAACATACCTCCAGTTTGCAACGAGTTCAAGTTCATACCGAATACTACAATAAAACAACTCCTTCGTAGCACAGATAACTATACAATTGGAACACTTGCAGCTGTTGTCACTACTGCCCGCAAGTCCGGAACACAGTTTGTCTTTGAAATTAAGGATGGCCTCTCCATAGAGGACAAAGCACAGGTATCTTCACCTCTTTGTATTCTCTCCGTAAAATTTCAATCCCTTTTCCTATTCTTCCTTACTATTTTTTAAACATTTATCATTTTCATTCCCTTTTTTATTCTTCCTTACTCAACAAATTTAAACATTCTAACATTTCATTGGGTGCATATATAACATTTGCATTGTTCGATACAATCGAACCGATATATACTTAAAGTCAAAGTCGAACAAATATTGAATAATACATTTGGTGGGGCACGTGGATGTCACATCGGAGGTTGTGGGTTCAACCCTCACAATGCTGAGGGATATAATAACAACTCCACAAAAACAAGTTCCAATTTATTTGTTCAAGAACATTGTCAAGTGAAACAGCCCCAACAAGGCACTAAGAACCTATCAATCAAAATTTATCACCCCACTAAAGACTAAACAAGCACTCCAAGATATGCAAACAATATTGAATGCAACTAATAGAGGTAAGATAATGAAAATTGTAGCTAACTTCCATTTAGTACAATATCTCATTTTTACAATATTGAATGTTATCTCTTTCTTCCTCCTCAACATTGCTTAGGTGAAAGGTGAATTGATTGCCTCCAACGTGTACTCCAAGCCATTTCAAATTGTATGCACAAAATGCAACTTCGAAGTTGACAACCTTCTTTCATTGCAACAAACAACAATAACATGTGCAAATTGCAACCAGGAGAGCACATTTCACCATACCCACCGACTGATCTGTGATTTAACAACTACTTCAACTGTCAAATGCACTCTTGCTGGTCCTTTGTTGTCCAGACTGCTGCCTCTACTGACTGAAACAACTCATGAAAAGTACGTGCAAAACAAAAGCTCCATTGTACATCTCCTTCGAACTTTTACACTGCAAGGAACTTTCACGCTTGATCAAACTAACACCATTGTCAATGTCAACACCGATATCCACCCATAAGGTTTATACCTATCCACATTTATACTACCATATTTTTTTCATTTACAAAATATTCTTTGTCACTAACGTCTTTGTTTTCTTGGGCTATGCAGATACATTAACAGGCACATTATAGACACATTTTCTAGCTTTCTTTCTCGAAAACAATCCTTTCCATACGAAGAATATTATGCCGTTATCTGCATTTTGCTCAAGTTCAGGAACATGTTTTGTGTTTTGCTTTCATTGCACAATCATGTTTGTGTAATATACAAAATACTGTCATACATCAATATAGCCTTTTTGTGACCACATCTTGTAATTTTTGAAAATACTACTCTTTATCATGTCCCACATATAAACAATAATGTCAATTTTGTATATAATCTGCATATTTTGCACTTTTCTTTGACATTTACTCTAAGTTTCTACACAACTTTCATATCCGCGTTGCATTCTCCGCTTGCATATCTGCACCCCTTTTGATTCCAGTTTTCACATGCTCTATTGTATTTTTCTTTTCTCCAAGCTATCATGTATATTGCATTGCTCTGCAAGGCCATGAATTTGTCTCGGACATAAATAAACTTACAAATATGCTAACCAACAGTTATGGCTAAAGCATAGGCTATCATGTATATTGCATTGCTCTGCAAGGCCATGGATTTGTCTCGGACATAAATAACCTTACAAATATGTCAATGCGCCTAGACAACCAACAGTTATATGTCTAAACCATAGCCCTTGGATATGTAATGACTGGCGTCAACAGAAATGCTGCTATATTTTCACCGGCAGAGGGTTCAGGCACACAAGAATTAGATGAATTTTATCCTGTACACTAAGAGCACATGAGTGCTCCAATTACTTATTCTTACATGAATGTATTTGTACTCCAATTACTTATTCTTACTTGAATGTATTTGCATAAATGATTGAAATATTTAAGCCATATATTAGCCTCTGCATACTTGATACTGGGATATATGCTTCTTTGCTTGGTCTCAGGTCGAATAAATCCTTAATTTATTCATACCGTCCTGCATAGTTTTGACAGTCTAAAAAAGCAGAAGAGCTAACTGTGGCATGGATTATAGACTTTTAAGTTTTTCTTCAATGTCACCTTAGTGTGCTCTTTTTCAGATGTTGGTGGATTCTACATTAGCCAAATACCTTCCCGCTCTTTCTTTGACAATACTAAAATGGTTCGACACAGGCACTCCGTTCTGTACATTGGACTTATAAGTCATTGCCAGAATGCTGACTCTGAATCCGCCCACTGCATGTGAAGATATGGTGAATTTGGTCAAGATGATAGATGTTTCCTCTCTAGTTACAAATAATTTTATTTACATGTGATTAATAGAATCTCCTCCTCTTGGAAGCTGTATAAAATAATTGTTTAGCTTATTCTTTCTTGTGTGTATATGAGCATCTAAAAGCAGATTCAAGTAATGCCCCTCTTATCTGCTTTGATTTAATCTGTCATACCGAGTTTTTCTATCTACATGGATGGTGTTCACCTTGTTTCCTCTTTCTCTTGGCATCTAGTGCATTTGAATAATCAAATATTTGTATCAGAGCTGTTTTATTTGTACAAGTCTGCTTCCTGAGTAAAACCCAGTTGCATTGCTTACATAAGTATTTCAGCAGGTATGCTAGTTTTGGTATTTGAGTTCACTATGGCATTTTAAATGTACAAACATGGGAAATATTCTTTAGGATATGGGCTTTCAACATCTGAAACTATTTTGACTATGCTGGCATGCTAACTGTTTGCCGATATGAAACATCATGTAATTATTATGTCAAGATAGACCTGTGCTTGAAGGCTTTAAATATAGGAAACATCAATGCTACGAGGTTATTGCCAGAGTTGATTTTCTCTATAACACCAATGTTGCAAACAAAAGGAAGTAAACCCCACAACGCCTTCCATAACCCAAGAATAAAATCGAAGAGAAGGCATTGTAAATGAAACAGTGGAAACCCGAATTCAGACATTTTTACGGCACCTATGAATATCCAGTATTTGCTACTACACAAACATAGTTTTTTTAAATGCTTCGTATGGACTAAGCATACATATTTAATTTGACGAGTATCCTATAGGCTATGTCATCCTTTGCAACCACATCGTCAAAACACGAAGCTTGCATGGAGATTGGTTAATGGATTTCAGTTTCCTTTATAGATATAATTGTGACTAGGCTAGTGGCTCAAATGCTGGCACACGCTTATTGAGAGACACAGGTTTAAAGTCCATAATTTAAACTTTGTGTTTAACCAGTCGCACATGTTCTTTTCCTGGAGTCTTGGCGTTCATGTGCACATAGCCTCTAAATGATAATTCCCACTCACTAAATTATAATTGATGATATGTTGGGCCAACAACACGGCACCTCTTAACTTTACAAGCATTTCGGTTTATTCATTAAATGCATTGTTGGAAGCATATCATTTTCAAGCGTGAGACTGCCGACTGCAAATCTTAACTTTGAACAGTTATTTGGCCTTTTCTCCTCTGCCAGTAGATTCAGTCCATACAATCCCAGAGGGTAGGATTTGTCATTCCATGGTCTTGTTATTTATGTGATCATTACACTTTTGATTACAATTGCTACTTACATAAATTGAATTTTCTATTTAAGAAGTGGCAACTACCAATATTTAATATTAGTAGATCAATATTTAATTCATTTCCTCTTAACATTACTGTCCATGTGACTATTGCACCTTGCTAGCTAGATAAATTGAATCTTTTATTTAAGAAATGTCAAGTACCAAGATTTAACGTGTAGATAAATCTTAATAGAACTATAAAAAAATGTTTGTACATAAAAATTAATGTTTTAATGGTGTCATTACTAGTTCAGAGAAATTGAGTTTCCTAAACTAGTAATGGCACACTAATTGATTTTGTGTCTTGCGAAATCGGTTTCTGGTTTGACAAAGAAGAAGAGAAAGAAAATTGTAATTACCACATTCATTGGTGTATTGCAGCATTTTGTTTTACCAAGATGGATATTTTGATAATATACACCTACATTTTGCTGAAAATATCATACCCTTATCTCAATCAACTTCTATTAAAAACAAGGTATATGAAAATTTAGATGGAAGAACTAAAAAGACTATTATATTTCGAATATGCAAGTGTCATTACAAACTTACATATTCCTAATTAATTATACTTAAAAAATAACGTGTCAAACACAATGAAAATAAAAATATTTTAGAAAGAAAAAACATGGTTTGTAAAGAATAATATTTGACACATATAATAAGGTCACAAGAAATTCAATAACTTTAAATATTGTTAATAATATTTAGGTCACATGCATTGGAACTCATACAGATAATATTACAGTTTTCGAAAATGATCACTAAGATAACACATTTTCAAATAAATATTCTTGTAATTACATAGCTTATTAGATTCTTTTTGGGGCAAAAGTTGAGAGGCTTCAATATCTCATTCAATGACATAACTTCTTACACTATACTCGACGTGACTACTGAATCATTTCTTTCCCACCATATAAATATTATAAAGTTGTCGTAACTAATCAAATTGAGCCGTTTTAGAACAAAAAATAAAATAGAGGATGATTTTTAACAATGAGATTAATGATATGCAATGTTCGATTGCTTCCATCCTTGAGTGTAGGGATTAAATTTGAGGTCCACCTATACCCATTTTTACATATCCCACAATCATTGCCACTCACGAGACCACATAAATTCCGGCATTTTGTCCAACATTAGCTTTATGCATTAGATAAATAACATGAATGCTCTGTGAGTAACAAATCAAGTTAGACATCTGTCAACACGCGAATGCAAGGATACACATGTCTTCTATTGGGGCATGTGATTTACTGTTGATCAGAGAACACTTGACAGAACTCACACACGAAGTCTACGTGGGAAAGCAAGGCTAGGTTTAAGGGCGTGAATGGACAGGAAGAACACGCACGTGGAGGGCAAGTTTAGCATTCAGGACTTAGCCTATTTTGAGCATGAAGACCTATTTTTAGAAGATGGCATGCGAACACACCAACGATGCAGGGATGTGCGCGCCACACATTGTCTATCTTTAGAGGATCAAATCAAAGTGTTTTACATGGAGACAAGCTAAGAATAGGATTGTCACTTCAGTTAACTACAAGAGATCTATAGATAACACACTTGCATGTGTGGCTATGCCTGTAAACGACGTGTGGCTATTAATAGCATGCGGCCTATTTTTGGAATAGAGAAGTGGTGAAGGGAAAGTCCCCACCCTATATATATGATGCGAATCACATAGTAGGAGATATATAGAGATAGATAGAGAGATATAGAGAGATATACGATTGGATTACTATATCAGATCCATGTACGCATTAGTATAGAATGCCATTATTGTAAGGAGCTTCTATGTTATTTAAGAAATAGAAGATATTGGTTGAACCTAAGTGTCATTCTTGTGTGTAATCAAGTAGTGCATGTTCTTGATTCAATCATGATTATTGTTTAAACTTGTTCTTTCATAAGTCTGAATATGGTATGCATTGTAGAATGATGGATTAGCTATGGATCTTTATGTTTATTCCTTCATCACGCTAACATCCCGATATAAAAAACCTAAAGAGGGACCTGATACCTTTGCGCGCTTTGGGTGAGCACTCAGTCTAGGTTGAGTGATGTGCCAACGCAACTAGGGTGTTATCTGGTAAATTCTAGGCTGCATCATTGGTTCCGTTGCTAGGACCTCTTTTTCAGTTGTTTTTAGGATGGTTTGCGATGAAGACATACTAGTTAACTCTAGAAAGTATTAAGGAGTGGATACACGATCTGGAGGAAGAATATGCATGGCGGTTCAGCAGTGGATCTGAGTTTAACGCACACACTTGGGTAGAACAAAATATGTATGACAACTTATATGAGAGCTTTTTGCCATCTTTCCAGTAGAATTATACGAGTGGCTGATTGTGTATGCATCTAAGCGGAATTGGAGGTATCGCGCACTTGTCCTGGAATTTCAAGAATTTCGCCCTTTATGATGCGACGATCTGGACTCGCGTTGTGGATATGCGGTTTTGTGGTGTTCTAAATAGTTATATTCTGAATATTCAATTTCGACGTATTCTTTCTCGGAGGTAGTTGGATTTCACTTTTTGCGGTATCTAGAGGAACATATATGCAAGGCATTCCCCTCGGTGATCAAACTCTTGATGGTAACTATGAACCTGGAGAGTAAACCGATGGCTAACTAAACCTCACCATGCGTGAGGGAAGGAACAAGTTTGGTGAAAGATGGCAGACCTAGCGGTAGAAAGGCAGAGAGAGGAAAGGTGACTTAAGTATAATGAGGTGTGCGAGAGGGAGATAGAGAAGCAACGTACCATTGCAGAAAGTATGGCGTTGAGGAGAGAGATGGCTCATGAAGGATTTGAAGCTCACGTAGAAGACGTGGAGCCAGAGCATCAGGAACTCCCCCATCTTGGAAAGAATGACAGAGATCCCCCTTGGCCTCACACAGAAGTGCACTAGCAGAGACTACTTGGGCCACGAGTGTGCATCTTAATCCACTTGGTGACCTAGCCCTTGTGCTTGGTTTTCCAAAGATCTCGTATGACAAGTAATCAAAAAGCAAGTTTGGTGTAGTCATTTTTACACCATCATAAAGGAAAGAAATCCCATGCGCATCATTGCCTTATCACCCGGTGTCTTTGGGCACTCACATGAGGCACGTGAGACACCGAGTCTCTCTTTTACGTGAGTTTAGTGGGAAACATCATATATGATATGAGTTTAAGAGATTTGAGAGGAAATAAGACCTATAAGCCCCATAGAGCTCGTAACGGTTTCTAGATCCTCAGTCAGTCATTCTAGACAGAAAAGTTCTTAATAGATTATAAAACTTGCACCAAAATAGAAAGGAAGTTGTTGTAAGCATTCATACTTAGTTCATAAACATAAATGAAAAAGGGCTATGAAGAAGGATGTATTCAACATGACCATTAATATTCATATTCACATAAACTGGTAACCTTATTACATTCATTAGGCCCATTACAAAATGTCACAGAAAGGCATACCGTAGTCATGCATCACAACAGGGATCATGTCCTTCATCCATACAAAGAAAATTTCTATAACCCATCCCCTTAATACATTACTCTCTCATATAGCTTCTACCCAGTCCCATAGAGTTTTCATAGTAATTCTGCAGAGCTCCGCTCTCTATCTCTTTCTTCTACAAAGCGCTTGTATTTATAGGCATTCTGAAGTGCCAACTCATCTCTCTGTAGCCTCAGATCTATCGCCAAGTGTCTGAATGTGGTCCTCCATGGGCGCATGCTCCTTCAGGCCTGAGCTCACCACTCCTTGCCATGATGGTCTTCTGGAATCCTCTATCGCAAGGCATATTCCTTCCAGGCCATCCTGTCACCAGGATGACACCTTATCCACTTGGGTCACATTTTTCTCACGTCCCACCCGATACATCAAATATGGTTAAGTACTAAAAATTTAGTTCTACCCGCAATGCGTGCCACGGGTTTTCTTAAACCCTTCCTTAAACCCTATCATATACGCCTTTTCCTTGCATGCCCTTCTTCAACTAGGCCTTGCGCGCCTATGCACCTTTTTGTACTTAGCCAATATTTTGGGGTCCCAAAATTACCCCACACTATGCCTGTTCTCCGTCCATGGGAACACTTCTCTAATGAATAAAGAATTACAATATGTTCCAGAAGAATAAAAGAATTTGGGAAGAGTAAGAATAAGGGGATAAAAGAATGGGATGGTAATTATTGCTGTAAGAGGAGTGGGAAGTCCCTTTTAGGTTGGCCTCTAGCTTGTCCTAGGTATCTACTTCACTCTGCACTTTCTGGCAGAGGTCGCCGACTAAGGTGTTCACCTCCTCAAAGCTTAACCCATCTCCCTAGGTAGTTATAGTCCCAACTACCCCTTCCAATTGTTTTCCCAACTCCTCAAGTGTGTCCATTCTTCTCGTGATTTACGATTCTGACAGTTCTTTTAATGGTTTTTGATTGAACCCCTTAAGGTTTCAATGGCCTCATATTTCTTTTCGAAATAGGTAAGGATTCTGTCCATTTCCACCCTATTTCCCTTATTCTTCTCTTGAAACTCCTTAACTTTTGCTTCATAGTTGGCGACCGCAGTACCCACCACTTTATCCTTGTCTGTGCAATTATCATATAAGGCCTCAACGGATTGGGTAACAATCTTGACATCAGCAAGGACCTTGCTGTATTCAACTATGCGCGCCAAAAAATTCAATTTATCCTCCTTTTCTAAATGCATGGCCACTTCTTCTGCAGATTCCAAGGCAAGCGAATGCCTCTCCATGGTGAGGATCCTTGTTAAGTCCTCCAGGCATTCCAGGGTAGATTCATACTTCTATGCGGGAGGTGCTAGGTCCTGGATGCTTCAACACTATTGCATCTGTAATGGACTCCACCTTTTTGTATACTTTGCGCACTCTATCCTTCTCATCCCTTAGTTTGCGATTCAGGTGCGTGTTGATCAAATCTTCTTGTTTCAAGCCCTTAGTCTTCTCTTCTAGCTCCTCCTCCCTCTTTTCTAGCTCTCCCTCTAGAAATTTTACTCTGTCATTTCTTCCAAAGATCCTAGCCTCGTCTTGATCGCGACCTTGTTGAGCGCATTGCATAACTGATCATCTAAAAGTCTGCTGAGCATTTACCAAGGGGTTGGTTCTCTTAGACTGCGTACTGATATGATTACCCCTTGGCATACTTCAACTCGGTCAATATGGGACTCAAATTCCCAAGAGAGCATCTTCCTTGTCCTATGGTATGTGCCCTCTTCGTCAAATGATGCCATAGCTAGAAATTTTTCTATGGGTACAGTTCTCTGGAAGTGCACATAGCACCTTTCTTTGGTCATCAACATAGCCCATGAATTTTCCTCATTATATATCAAGGCTCTTCCTTCCCGAGTGTGCGGATTTGGGGAAACTCACCATTAGACTGGGACCTCCTCCCATACTGACTTGTTCTTTTTCAATGCTTTCCTCCTTATCCTCTCTCATCACTATGTTAGTGTTGCGCTCCAATTATTGTTCTACTAAGTCCTCGATTATTTTGTAGCTTCTCTCTCTGCCACCTCGTTTACTTTCTCCTGAGTAAGGCTTAGAGTTTTCTACTCTTGCGTGCCAACTTCCTCACTTTTCTCCATGGCCTGGGTGCCTTCCCTCTCCTAGCTACCCTTGTGCAACACGAAAAGGATCTCCTGTTCTTCTCCTTCTCCCTCCTCTGAGTCATGTACACTGAACACAAATGGTTCTTGGTTTACTTTAGGCTCTTCTTCCTCCTCATCATCCTTTTCACCTATGTACCTCTCTAAGCTCTCCGTCTCCTCCGAGTCATATTCTTCTTCTAGCTTCTGCTTCTTCCTAACTAGGGATTCCAGTGTAGGTGACTCTGTCTCTTCTTCTTCCGATGGCTCCTTATCTAACGGATTCTCTGGCTCTGGAGTCTTCTCCTTGACTATGGAATTTTTCTTGCACGAATACATACTTTTTCTGGCGCTTGTCCCAGGGGTACCTACTGCCTGTGTATCCACCACACTTGGTACTTTCTTCTTTGGTTCTTTTTCCTCCTGTTTGGGTGCAGGTTTCTTCCTACCGATTGGGTCCTCGGTATGGACATCTCATTCTCCAGATATGCACCCTTCTCAAATTTGGGTCTTATGTGGAGGTATACTCACGCCGCGGACCGTCCTGCAATGAGAAAAGTCATGGATCTCACCATTTAGACCTCATGCGACACGTACTTCTCCACGTACGCACGCTTATTGGGGTAGAACAACCCTTTATGCATTTCTTTGTGGTCTCATTCTAGATTACCAAGGTCCAACTTCAACTTCTTAGACTCTTTGAACCTGTTCACTCTCGCTTGGAAGTGTTGAGCTGTGAAGGAAAAAGGGAGCTTGCACCATGGGCTCCATGTCTCATCTATCAGTTTAAATCTACCAAGGTAGAAATGTTGGTACACAACAAACTCGACTTCTCCCTTGGTGGTCGCTGGTAGTTGTTCAGGGATCCTCCATTCCACCCCGAATGCATTCCTCAGGCGCGTGTACCACTTCTCTAGGCATGCCTTGTGCACGGCCGTCATACTATCATAGGTGTACTTCTCAAACCTCTTCGTGGGTGAAGGGTCTTTAGCAGGTACTCCCACATGAATTTTTCCGCTGCATCTAACACTCCAATCTCTGAGAACACAATGGTTAATAAGACATTACCAAAAAGGATTTTATCACCTTCTTTTGCATTACTTGACAATTTCATCACGATGTATGCATACAAGTTGTAGATGGTGCCCTCTCGAAATCCTCCTCGCAAACATTCAACCATGACTTGTTTACTCGGATCCATTTCTCCCGACCATTTAACTTTTCACAAGGTGCATGGCCATATTCATCACCAAGTCCTTGATGTCTATGATATCAAAGTACCTCGATCCCTTTTTGTACGCATAAACAACGACGGTTTCCTTAATTGCCTCCTTGTCACATAGGTCATCCTCTAAACTTTCTCCTTCACAGATGAGGCCTGTGAAATGTGAAACAAGCTGAGGGGTAATGCACATCTTGTGCCTGTGAAGTGAAAGTAATCTTTGTGCATGCGCAACATCAACCATTGATATAGGCGCTCAGGCTTTCTGAAGTAGGGCAACTCAAAGAGTTGCAATAATCTTGACTTCTCCAACTTCACTTTTACATCATCATTATAGATGGGAAAACCCTTTGGTGTCCTTTTATTCGTCGGGTGCACTAACTCCAACACCATTTCCTTTTTGATTGTGCTTAAGCGATGATTGTAATCATTTACTACCATATTTCTTAAATGGGACTCCCACTCCCACCCAAGTAATACTTTGTCTAGGTACTGCATTTATGCATACCACTCTTCATTTGTACTTACGATAGTTTCTTGTTGCTTTCTCTTAACTTTTCCCTTTCCCTTATTAGGTGTGCCAACCGGTTTCTTAGGTGCCATTATTTCTATTAACAATTCAACTTCTTTCACTTGCTTTGTTTTACTACACCTTTCCAAGTTTAGATCTCAAACTTGCGAAGAAGCTCTTTTCCGACCCATGCCCTAGATACCAAACCCTAACCGGAATCTCTTTTCACCAGATGAAACTTCTCCACAACTCTTCCCATGCCCGTGAATCACTTCCTTTCTGGTTTTAAATCCAAATTGGTCACTCACGCTCAAATTATTGCAATTTTTCTTCACACGGATCAACTTTGGAAACCCTAGCTTGCAAAAGCTCCTCTTCGTATCCGCAAAGTGAATAACAAAATGTCTCGAACCTGTAGTGCCCACTTCCCTTTGACACCTTTTGATACTGATCTTGATACTATTGATTACATTATGGACATTATTATGGTTTTGATTTAGTATGATGTTAGATATTTGATCATTGATTATTGTTGACTTTGATTATTATATGATGCATGATGATTATTAGAGACACTTCATATGTGGATGATGATATATTATTTGACATGGATATATTATGAATGTTGTTCAAACATGTGATTTTTGGATATTGTGAGTAGACCTAGAAAATGAACATTTTATGATGATGATATGGTTGTTGATATAAATTGTAAGTGATATTGTTGATTGCCTTGATGTTGTTGTGATTCATATGTATAGATGATTTGTGATTATATTTATATCATGTTGGATGTTTTGATATGGCCATGAGGCCGAAGGAGGTATTTGTGTTTTGTAGGTTAAAATATCACAACAAACATCGGGGATTGGAGACCAACCACATTGGAATTCTAGATGAATTCAACAAGGTCACCATGGCAACATGTTTTGTTTGTGTGTGTTTGTATTTGTTAGGGATTCCCATGGGGGATTACCTTTAAATGTGACCAAGGGATTTTATGTTTTCTTTTATTTGGTCCCTTTTTTTAATTTATTTTGCATGTGTTTTATGTGGTACACTTACCCTTTTCATTATTTATTTAATGTGGTGATAATATTGTGAGTAATCATATTTTTAGTAAATTAATTAAAAGATGCCATAAGAATGTAATTAATAGAGTTGTTGGACATGTTTTAAATAATGTGTAAGTGATGTGTAAGT
The DNA here is from genome assembly GCA_018340775.1 of Taxus wallichiana var. yunnanensis. Taxonomy (NCBI): domain Eukaryota; kingdom Viridiplantae; phylum Streptophyta; class Pinopsida; order Cupressales; family Taxaceae; genus Taxus; species Taxus wallichiana. The sequence continues at coordinate 412,756,383 of CM031237.1, read as the reverse complement.
TGTGTAAGAGTTGTATAAGTCAGATTTTGGAGTATGAAACACTTCACCTCCTTGGAAATTTGAATTTGTCCTTGGAGGCTGTTTTTGGAGGCTTATGGGACAAGTAAAACTTGTCCCATACCTCTAAATTTTAATTATCAACCATACTTATGGTTGGAAGATTGATTTTATACCTTTTTAATGCATTTTTATAAGTCTAGTTGCATGTTTTAATTGCACTCTTCTTACATTTTATTAAATTCAGTCCTTTGGGGTGTGGGCTTTTTGGAGTGTGTAAGTAAATTGTCATATTATTCACCCACCTCTTTATTGTTCATTGGAGAATGAATTGAATTTAGTGTTGGAGTTGAGTATGTGTTATGTGGCATCCTACATGGATCCACCTCATCCTCTTCTCTTCCCTCTTCCTTAAATTTGAATTTCTTGCCTTGTTTTGGGTTGTTGAACTTTTGGGAATGCTTCCTTGGGGTGAATTTTCTTGTTGATTGGAGCTCTTGCTTTGGAGGATCTTTTGGGAAGACTATTACTTGGTTGCTTGATTTCACTTTTGGCATACTTCATTTGGGGTGAATTTTCCTTGGCTATTTGGAGCTCTTGTTGATTTTGGAGGAGATTGGAGATCATTTCATACTTGGGCATTGTTGATTTTGGGACTGTATTTTGACATTGAAAGCTTGTTGTATTGGAACAAAATCTACCATGGAGAGGTAGGAGCTTAGCTCTTCATATATGCTTTTATTTATTTTTATGTTTATGTGAATGGTGAATGTTTTGTGTGTTTGTTGGCTGGTTGGGTAGACTAGCCTAGGAATGGTGTAGGAGAAGGCTATGGGGAATCATGGGGGGCATAAGGGAATGCTAGTGGCATCAAATTTATTGTGGAGGGAGTTTGGGATTGGGATCCACCATGGAAAATAAATAGCTTGCATTTCTTACTTGTGGGGGGGGGGCATAAGGACAAATTGTGGGGGCATAAGGATTTATGGGAGATATTTATATTGGTGGTTTATTAGAGTGGATACCCAATTCCCATTGGGAGGCATAAGAAAATTCCCCCATATTTCTTGCTCCTTTGGCTTGCATGTGATGTCTTTGATGCATGCGCATTCTGCAAAACTCTTGTTTTTTGTTTTGGACTATGTTTTTAATTTGAAATGTGCATATTGAAAGATTGCTTGTAATGTGGAAGCCCGTTGTTGCCATGAGTTGAAATACATTTCTTATTGCATTGTGGTTGGGGCTCGGGGCAAATGAAGAAGGATGGATTCTCTCTTCGTTAGATGTCTTGGTTGGGTGGAGAGCGTTGCCTTTCCCCCACTTTTGTTGTGATCAAATTGGAGGAATGAGAAGAATGCATGTTGTTGTCCTGAAACTAAGAAAAGAAGATAGTTTTGACAGTCCCTTGTGAGAATTCTTTTGTAACCTTTCCCACTTTGAAGTGGATGAAATTGTAAATGTTTTGAAATGGAAAGATGTTGTATGGATTATGAAAATTGTAAAGTGAAATGAAAAGAGATAGAATCTATTTTTGCTTTGAAAGAATGTGAAGGAAATGAAATCTATATGATGAATTTTGAAGTATGAAAGAAAGAAATGGAAATCTGTTATTTGCATTCAAGAAATTGAAAGATGTAAAGTTGTATAATTAAAATCAATAAAATATTGCATTGCCTTTATCAATTTACATTGTTGTATTGAAATTGATCACTAAATTGTGATTTGAAATCTCTGTTTGGAAAATTGAAATGAGGAATACGTATGAAGGAAATATATGTAACTCATTCTTTTGAAATATGTTAAAATTGGAAATCAAACTTTTCATTTTAGCTCTTAATAGGTTTTTTAAATAAACTAAATGTATTAGAATAGAATAGAAATGAATTTCCATATTTGGAAGATGAAAATGATAAGTAGATCCTTTAGAAATTGACCTTTGTTTTGAATTTTAAAACGACAAATACTTCCTCTAAAGGCACAATTCAAACTTATGTAAAGCAATAAATAACCTTGGAACTTAAAAATATAACATGTTATGATATAAATGAATTCAAATTGGGATAAAACACTTAAGAAATGATCTAAGAATCTCTCAATCAAGCAAAGGCAAATCACAGGCCTTTTGATGTTAAAAGAAACTTGTAATTTCAAAATGCAAACCAATCCAACAAAATTACACTTGCAATCTATCCTAACACTTTCCTAATGGAAACCTCCATGTCTATTTGACATGTTAGAAGAGAAAGAATGACAAATTTGAACAAATTTTATAAGTTAAAATTTACCAGTTTGCTTTTAAAAATCTTGTAGAATATTTTCTTAAAATTGACCCCTTAAACTTTATCAAAATATAAAATTAATGATTCTTGTGCAAAGAGGGCATCAAGAGCTTTCCAGAAAGTCCTCGTTTTCCCAAAACTGAGCTTTCTATCAAAATTTATGGCCCTTTGAAGTTCCTACTCTTATTCGGCCTTCAAAATCTTTAAATTTTAATCTAAGCTAAAATTTTAAATTTTAACTTTGGAAAAATTTCCTAAGTTCCCCGCCTCCCGCCTTCCGCATCTAATCGGGTATTGCCATGTGGCATGGCGGAGGGGGCAGAAATCTTGAAACTTTATCCTTTTGAGACATTTTTTTGGAAAATTTTCACAATTTTCTCCGTCGGCCTCGCCAACCCGTAGCCAATCGAAGCTGCCACGTGGCCTCACAAGGGAACAACGGAGGCCTGACACCATTTCTTCCTTGGCATTTTTAAAAAAAAATTTGGAAAATTTTCTTAGTTCCTCCGCCGCCCGCAACCCCGCAGCCGATGATGAATGCCTGATATGGATTCACCCGGTGAGGGAGGAGCGGAAGTTTAATTAACTTTGAAACTCTAACCTTTCCTTTGGAAAATTTTCTTAGATCTCTCTGCCGACCCACTAAACTACAACCAATGAAATGGACACACGTGGTAGCCTTAGGCGTTGGTGGGGGTGCGCATGTAAAATTTAACACCTTGCACTTTTTGAAGCAAAAGTGCTAAAATTCTCCCCACTCTGTTGGCCCAGCATGGGAAAATTTTCACCCCCTGGCCCGCGGCCCGCTCTTTGGGGAAATTTTCACTCCAAGGCCTCGCCCCCATAACTTGAAAAATATGAGGAGTTAGGAGGACTTCTTTATATCAATGGAAAGTGAGGAAATTGTAACTTGGTTGTAGACACTTTTAAACACAAAAAAATTTATTCCATAATTTTCCTAACTAATCCTTTGTTGTTTCTTGGGTCTCAAGTGGGTTGTTTTTAGTGGGTGTTACACTTGGTATCGTAGTAGTGGTTCAAAATCTTGGACCATTGGGCACACTAGAAACTTGAGACATGAAACTTAAACTTAGCAAACTTTTAAAATCTAGAAAACAACTTAGCTAGAAATTACACATTTTAGTAAATATGGAAACTTGATAAAACTTAGAAAAATGAACTATCTTTCACCTTGATTTGCATGCAGGAGGCAGAGATGGGATGAGGGGGATTTTCACATAGACCCGACTTACCACCACCAGCTCATGATGTAGCAACCATCCTACGCCAGATTTTGTAGACTCTTCAGGATGTTAATACCACATTACGCGTAGGATCGGGAGGAGGACATGCAGCCGGAATGAAAAGTCCTTCCATTGAGGGTCATGTATCACCTCAATCCAATGAGGAGCATGGAGGAGAGAACTCCCATGCAGAGTTAGCCGAGGAAAAGTCACCATAAAGGGGACATGGTGACCAGGTTTTAGGACATAGAGAGATGTCTCTGGAGGCCTAGGCTTAGGGAGGAGCATATGAGAGGCCTAGAGGCCGTCGACCACAATCGAGATCACATCAGGGAGATCCTGAAGCTTTGACCATCACATTATTCTGGTGACATAGGTGGATTTCAGGCAGAGGCCTGGTTGGTGAGCTTGAGTGGATGCTTCAAGCTCTATCCTTGTTCTAGCAACACAAAAGCTTGTGTTGTGATCCATCTACTGAGGGATGGAGCTGGTGTCTGGTGGAGGATAGAGGAGCAAAAGCTCCATGTTGATTCTAAGATAGTTACCTAAGAGCTCTTTGAGGAGTGTTTTTGGAGTAGATATTTGTCATGGAGGTTCATATAATAGCGGATAGATGAGTTTCATGACCTTTCGACAGGCATCACTCATAGTGGCTGAGTATGAGAGTAGATTTCTAGATCTACTCCAATATGTCGAGTACATGCAGGATGAGAAGGTACGGATCCATAGATTCATCCGGGGCTTGAATCTAGACATCAGAGGTGCAGTTGGATCCACTTCCCATAAAATTTAGCAGAGGCCATTGAGAAGGCCTACATAATAGAGGAGACTTAGGGGAAGACCCAACAGCTAGAGACCAAGTTTGGAGCCACATACAATAGATGCAGGACAACCGATCGAGGGGTCGCACTCCCTTCCTTGTGATGGACAAGGTTCAACATAGTCATCATTTAGATCACATCAACAATAATAGCAGCAACAACAACAATAACAACTGCCCCGCCCACCTTATAGAACTCCACAGAGATTTGATGCACAGAGAGGTTGGAGTATGGGGCCTCCTCCTAGGGGCCCCATTAGGACACAGGGTGGACCTAGAGTTCGATCGGTGGGAGCTCACCAAGGTAGAGGCCTCAACAGGACCATAACTAGATTATCGGATCCACACCACAAACTTCTAAAGCACCTACTAGAGGTGCTACTCTTTGGAGAGGATCAAGTGGTTGTTTTGGTTGTGGAGTTGCGGGAAATTTTTGGAGAGACTCGCCCACAAACCCTAACAACAAGGGTAAGATCTCATAGCCTCTTTGTTGGTGATTTGGGGCGTAGTCACAGGATTTATGCAGCGCCGAGAAACGCGCGGAGTAGAGCATCGTCAGTACATTATTGAGACCGTAGGTAGCATTAGTGGTATTCCTACATCCATCTTGTTTGATTCTCGGTTCTTTTGATTCTTTCATTGCACCATCTTTAATAGAGTGATGTAGGCTAGTCACGGTTAGGCAAGGTCATAGTTGGGATGTTGAGATGGCTTCGGAGCCAATATCTCTGTAGACTCCTTAGTGAAGGAGTGTGTGGTGGATTTGGGACCTTTCACCACTACCACATATCTTGTATCCTTCCTTTGGGCTCTTATGGAGTCATCTTTGGTATGGATTGGTTGTCGGCACACAAGGCCAGAGTGGATTGTTACCACAAGATTATATTTTTGTAGATGATTTGGGAGTTGAGTTGGTGATTTCAGGGGTTAGGAGACCCGTTTCTATTCACACCATCTCTACTATGTAGCTTAAGTGGTGTGTGTGATGGGGTTGTTAGATGTATGCTATTACAGTCAGTGACATATCAGAGGATGGGTCTAGTGGACCATCGCTAGATGATCACCCCATTTTGAGAGAGTTTTCAGATGTCTTTCCAGGGGAGCTACCGAGGTTACCACCCCCACGTGAGATTGATTTTCACATAGATTTGGTTCTTGGAGTAGAGCCTATCTCACGAGAACCTTATCGGATGACCACACCAGAGCTCTGTGAGCTCAAGTTATAGCTTGAGGGCCTTTTGGAGAAAGGCCTTATCCATCCTAGTGTATCCCCTTGGGGTGTATCAGTGATTTTTGTGAAGAAAAAGGATGGATCCTTGCGGTTATGTATCGATTACCACCAGTTGAACAAAGAGACACTTGCGTGTGCGTCACCGGCATTGAAAGCACTTCTTTTGTCATGATTTTTTCTCTCACCTACCTCGTGTTGCTTATGCGCTTCTTCCTCCTTTGTACATGGGATTTGAAAGTAGCCTTATCTTGATACCAACCATCCTTTTCCTTCATGCACCTCTTTCAATAGGGCCATTCGATTGAGATTTCCAACACAATCCTCCTTGGCACTTCACCCACACTTTCCTTCACATTACTCCACCCCACACTAAAATGATGCGCGGTCCTCGTGCATTCAAAACCTTCAAAAAGTAACAAGGTTACCGGCGCCCAAGGTGTAAAAAAAAACAACGCGAAAGGGAAACACAAGAAAGGAAATACATAAAGGAAATTCTAAACTATCTGGAAAACTCCTTATTTACAAACACTAAGTAGCTTTATTTATAGTAGGGCTTCACGCTACTCCCATTGAAGTGTCTAGAAAATTTCATTCCATCCAAGGTGCTTGTAATTGGCATGTACCTGAATCAAGGATGTAGGAGATTATATAGGGACCTAACTAATGGACCTTTAACTTCTTTGGGTGGTGCGAAACTTAAAATCACATAGTAAGACCATCCGCCCAACCTCAAACTTCTTTTTCCTAATGTGGTGATCATGCCATACTTTTTTCTTTTCTTTTTTGCTGTTGTTTGGATCCACTTGGTGAGTGTTCATCTTTCATCCAAACTTCATCAATTTATCAATCCATTCTTCCACGCTTTCTCATCAACCACCCTCTTGCGCATACTATTCACAGAGAAGGTAACATGAACTCAAACGACGTACAATTTCCATGCCAAACACCAATTGAAATGGTGTGGCCTTATTCGGTATTTTATAAGTTGTCCTATAAGCCCATAATACTGATTGATACCTTGTCATCCCAATCTTGTCTTCGACATCAATTTTTTTCAAGGTATGACTCGAGATTTTGTTAAATGCTTCAATGGTTCCATTTGCTTGTGGGTGATAAGGTGTAGTCTTGTGATGAGTCACCATGAATTTTTCTAACAAGATCCTCACGGTCTCATTCAAGAAATGCGTACCCCTATCGGTGGTTAAACTTAAAGGGCATCCATACCTCGTGATAATGTTCTCCCATAAAAATATTGCTTTGCTATATAGCTATTATGCTGATCTTTAGTTGGGGCTGCCTCTGCCCACCTTATTAAATATTCCGTGCAAGTGATTACATAGTGTGATATAGTCCTATGCGTTGCTTTAGTGTAATAGGGCCTACAAATTCTATTGCCCATTTCTCAAAAGGTTCAGCGCTAGGGATAGGGTGGAAAGGCATTTCATCTCTCCTTCCTGGCTTGCCAATGCGCTGAAAATGGTCACACGCTTTACAATAGTCCTTTCGCAACCCTTATACAGAGTTTCCCACCACAATCCTGCCATTAATATTTTATGTGCGGTGGTGTCGTCTACATAGTGTCCACTTGCACTTCCTCCATGTGCTTCCTCTATGATGGTGAGGTGCTCATGCTCTAGTACACACTGCGCGTAAAAATTCATCACGCCCTAATTTGTATAAGTCCCCATTGATCAATATGTAGGGTGCAACACGTATGGCTAGTTGCTTTTTCTCTAATGTCTTCATCCTTTCCGGCACCACACTTCCTTTAGAAATACTACAATTTCTTCCAAATCTGAGGGCACGCATTCGCACAACCTAAATAGTTGCACATCTGGCATAGTTTCTTCAATGCTCTACACGTCCTCCCTTGAATTAATTCTTGACAGATGATTAGGTCCACAATTACTCTTTCTAGGCTTCACAACTACCGTGAACTCAAACTCTTGAAATAATAGCACCCATCGACATATGCGCCCTTGTAGAACGAGCTTGTTCACCAAGTACTTTAATGCCATGTGGTTGGTGTAAAATACAAAGGATTTTCCAGTAGATACTTTCTTCTAAACTTGTGAAGTGCATAGATCATTGACAATGCTTTGTGCTCGGTTGTAGTATAATTCTGCTGCTGCTGGGTGTCAACTTCCTACTTGCAAAAGCATTGGGGGTGATCAACAATTCCCTCACTAGGTCAGTGCAAGCACTACCCTAATAGCCATTCCGAAGCATCCACATGATCATGAAAGGGCTTATCCTTAGAGGGGAAATGTAATATAGGTGCAAAGACAAGCCTATCCTTTAATGTTCAAACCTATCCTTTAATGTGTTAAACACCTTCACTTTGTGCCTCTCCCAATGGAAGGAACTCTTATGTGTGAGAAATTCTTATAAAGGCGCATCGATCTTGGCATACCCCTTAATGAATTTCCTGTAATAACCCGTATGCCCAAGAAATCCACGCACTGCACTTTGGCTAGTTGGCTCCCCCAATAAACTTCTCCCCTAAATGGTGATAGCTATAACCTTGGTAGGATCTATTAATAATCCCTCCTTACATATGATATGCCCCAATAACATTCTAAAGGGTGTAGCAAAGAAAAACTTATTAATGTTGAGGGATATCCTCAACTACTGAAACCTCTCAAACATCAACTTCAAATTATCACAATGGTCCTTTACTAGCTCATACACTCGTCCAATCATCTAGATAGACTGAAGAAATTTATGGATGAAGTCCTGGAATGCCTATACCACTATGCGTGAGAAAACAATAGGCACATTCTTCAACCCAAAGGGCATGACCATGTATGCAAAACTTCCCCATTTAGTGGTGAAATTTGTCTTCTCCTGGTCTTCCTTTGTAATCTGGACTTGGTGGTACCCCAAAAATCCATCCGTAAAGGAATAGATTTCATGCCCAATGAATCCCTCTAAAATTTATTTAGTGAAGGGGGTTGGAAAAGGATCGATGACACAAACTACGTTCAACTCCCTATAATCCACACATATCCTAATCCACCCATCCTTCTTGATGTTGATTACTTCGATTCTTCAACAACTTCAATGATACGAAATGCTATCATTTTGTCTATCTCTTCCTTTACCTTCACATGTAAATTGGGATTCATCTAGTAGGGTCTCTTCCTAACTGGGTGCACACCATCTTTAGCTTAATCATCATATCCCCAAGGAATGGTGGATGCCTTTGAGCTCATTGTACTCACACGGGAATAAATCCTCAAATTCACACAAAAAGATCAATGATATTAGAGACTTCCTTCTCCCACTAGTAATCTCCAATGATAGCTTCCTTAGGCTCTTCTCTTGAGCCGATGTTAACCTTTTTAGTTTTTAAAGGTTCATGGTAGGCGTACATGTGAGTATCAAGCACTTTTACTACATCGTGTTTCCCTACTGAGAATGGTTAGCATCCAAGCTTTTTGTTTCCTCCCCATCAATTACATATACAAGCTTTCCTTTCTCCTTTTTCACGCACGCGCGCTCTAGCTGAACCTCATATGTTTCCTCTTCTTCAAAGTGTGCCTCCAAACCTAGTTCACCAAGCAAGTCAAAAAAACCTATCTTTTCCATGGTACTATCCCCATGGTAACATGCTGACAACCTACAATTCCTTATCAACTGATGGCTTGGTACTTTGATACTCAAATGCTTGAACAAGGTCAACCGCTAGTTCTTTCCAATTCCTTGTTTGGCAGCGTGTCTTAGAGTGGATGTACCATGCATGCGCACAACCCCAGTAGAGTAGAATATAGTTTATGCACCTATAGAGATGATGAAAAAGCTTCCACGCCTCCTCTCCGGACCCTCTCACACTCCTGGATATGGAAAGAAGTGGGCTCCTTACCATGGTAGTCTTTGATGGTGGTGGGCACATTGCTTCTAGAGAAATGAACAAAGAAGGCAATTCTCAATTCATGCCATTCTAAGAGATTATCCTAATGTGTTTCCCACCAACATGCAACAATCTCGAGTAGGTTGTAATTTATCATTTCTCTTCTTTCCTCTTTATTTTCCAATGGGCCTCCATTTCTCACAAGAAATCTTCCAAATTAGCCCCTCCTGAGCAACTTGGTAGTTTCCTCCCTCCCAGGCACCGAAATCTACATGCCTTTGTTACCTTAGTCACCGAACCTTTTAAATGTAGTCCGATCAACTCATAAGTCCCATGTGCCCAATCATCACATGCTATACTTGTGGTATCACTTATAGACTGGTATCCTCAAACTAGATAACTCCTTATGTGGGATGGATTATCTCAGGATCCCTGATTGAGCACATGTATATTCTATCAAGGACTTCTTCTCCCAATGGCTCTATGTAGGGTGCTGACTTTCCATCTATCAAGGGGATGATTACCCACTCTTCTTTGTTTTCAAAACTGATATATCCTTTGTTGAACCTGATATCAACATTATTCTTGTAACACCATGGGCACCCAAGAAATGCTAGGAAATTATCCACCTCGGTGAGCGCTAAGACCTCAAAGTCCCCAATAAACTTGGCCCCCTAAATGGTGATAGCTGCATCTTTTAGGACACCAATGGGCATTGCCTTCATTTTTTAGCCATATACAACACATTCAAAGATGGTCAGTAACATGGGTCTTCCCATCGTGCGATGCCAAGCATCCAAAGTGAGAACATTGATCTCCGCACCTATGTCAATGAGGATATTAGTAAGGAGCCATCCATCAACAACTACATTTAATGTGATCTCCTTGTCATACTCAAGGCTGTGAGGGGGGAGGTTTGCATGTAAGACCTGTTTCTCATGCTCTGCTTCAGGCGTGTGGTATTTTATCTCTAAGCCATTCTCCCAACAAGGGAATAATATTCTCTTACCTAAGCATTTTACAGATTTCTTGACCTCATCTAGGTCATCTTTTAGAGCCTTGACCTCCCTTCTTTGCTCCTCCTTCCCCGGGAATTCTCCTTTAGACACTAGATTTCTCCTTATAAGCTTTGAATGACGTCCATGGTTTCTTGATATACCTCATTTTGATGTGTAAGGTTTGGGTAATTCCATGTACTACTTCTTCCCTTGAAACTAGGTTTTTGTCTTAGTACTTTACACATGTGGCCTCTGCTCTTGTTGTGACCATAACAGATTCCAAACCCACATCACATGTCACCCGTGGCATCCATTGTGTTTCCATCCTCTTAATGCTTACCATTGCAATGCCCTTGTCTTTTCGGTGTCGCTGATTCATGTGCTCAAACAACTTAGGGAACTCCGCATACTTGTGTTTCTTCCTGCACCATGAGCACTATAATAGATCTGGGCACTCTCATTTGTAATGCTCTCTAGACCCAAAATTAAAATAGGTTCACCATGGGAACTCACTTCCTCCTCCTCCGTGGTTACCACGACCATGGAATCCTCCGTGAAATCCCCTTCGCGTGCCTCCATCTCACGCACTCCTCATAACGGTGATAATCACTTTTAGAACTAATGGCAATGCTTAGTCCGGCACACCCCATGATCAATGGCCTCATGGATATGGTTAATAAGCCTATAATATTTAGTATCATGGGTCGTAGAGGTGCAGATCTTAAAGTAACAAGACACATTCTTCCAAATTATGGACTATAATAAGGGACATCTAATTGCATCATGGTCCCCATGACAAATTTCACTATTTACTATGATGATGTGTATTCTCCTCCGGGGAGACTATCATTGACATGCCCCTCTACTTCACAATCTGTAAACCACATTCCACTACGAGTCTCATGAGCTGAGTTCATAGAAAATTCTCCAGTTGCTTATCCATAACAACAATTTGAGCTTCTTGAAAATAGGCTAACCCTAGTATCAATACTTTTGACATGCTTCGACATGTAGAGTAGCTTCTAATTCCTCACGCAGGTTTGTGAAAGTTTTATGAGATAAAGCTCTTTTAAATGGAGTTATCAATCCCCCAACAAACCATTGAGCATGCTGTGAAGGGTGAATATTATATGATAACTTTGATAGGAGGGTTTTGAACCGTGCATCATACTCCCGCACACTCTCTACCATTCCCTATTGAATTTCCTTCAAGGTGTTGATGCTCTTCTTTCAAACTTAGGGATGTGGAATCTACCAATAAGGCATTCTTTAAAGTAGTATAATCCACCACTATTTGATGAGGGTCATATTTCCTATACCAGCTATGCGCGCCCCTACAAATCGTTACAAAATGACTAGCCTTACGCTTTGGGGTTGTGATCCCCTTTACATGCCATAATAGTTCACACTTGTGAACATGTTATAGTATCTTCAATACCTCTGTAATCTAGAAAATGTAAAGACATCTCAAAGAAGACTTAAGGAGGTGGCTGGGGTCCTTGTCCTCTTGAGCCAGAGCCTTGGTTTCCTTCGGTGTTTCCTTTGCTATTGGATCCACCAGATCCACTAGGTCCTATGCCTCCTAACCCTCCAGATCCACCAGGCCCACTAGGTCCTATTCCTCCTGACCCACCAAATTCACCAGGTCCACTAGGTCCTATAGTGGTCATGCCAAGGGTCCCCAAAGTTCCACTAAACTATGCACCGATGGTCTGTGATACTACCCCACTACCACTAGTATACCCCGCACCACTCCCGGATGTGAGACCAAGACTTGTGTACTTGCTTCTTGTCCAAAAATCCCTCCAAATCTTTGGAATAGTGTACATAGCCATAGAAGTGGGAAATGAGAAATTGTATCTCCAGGCATAGATCTATCACTTCTACTAAGTATCAATTGGGTCAACAATAATCCTTCCTTGATCTAGAAAACCAAGAGCTAGGGGTTGGTCACTAGGTGGTTTCGATGATGTACATGAATGACTCTTCTCTCTCCATGTGATGAAATCTCATCGGAAGAGTTGAAGGGTATCTATTATGCACTTGCCAAGATGGGGTAGCACAGACTTCTCGGTTCCATGTCCTCTCGCGTGAACCTCAAATCCTTCCCACAACATCTACCTCCATAGGTCCATCACACTTGAAACCTCACATTGTCTAGTAATCTCCCTTTCATGTGCTTCACTATACTTAAGTTACCTCTCTTCCCTTTGCCTCTCCATCGTAATATCCAGATCTTCCTCCACCCTAGATTCCTCACCCAATGCTCGAGAACTATTTAGCCGACAATTGGAAATTCCTCTAAACTTAAGGTAAAATCAAGATCTTCATTTCTAGAGGAATAACACATAGAAATGAACCTCTAAGATCCCACAAAAACTCAAACTCAACAACTTCCAGACAACAACATGTAGAAATAACGTATTCCGTGAGTGTAGCTAGCCAACACACCTTTCCACCAAAGATGCACAACACGAGTCCACGTCGATTTACATCCTACAAACTTCTACTATTCTTCTTGGGTCCACGTGCATGATCTATAATGCCAACTTGATATAGATGCATATCTTGAGAGCCATTCATACAACTCTATTGGGAAACAATAGTTTTTTTCATATAACTCATGGTATAGGTTCTCTTCTACCCATCTACATGCATCAAACTTAGATCTAGTGTTGAATCTCTGAGAAAATTCATACTCCATGCTCTTGAACCATGATTCAACACTTTCCAAAGTTAAATGCTCTGTCATTACTCATTCCATAGATCATGATGTATGCCATTTCCCACTACAACTTTGAAGAGAGGTCTCATAACGGAACCAAGATGTAGTCATTTTTACACCCATCATAAAGGAAAGAAATCCCATGAGCATCGACCTATCACCCAATGGGCACTGGGCACTCACCGAGGCACACTCGTGCACCAGTCTCTCTTATATGTGATTTTATATGGAAACATCATCTATGATCCGAGTTAAAGATATTTGAGAGGAAATAAGACCTACAAGCACCATAGAGCTCATAATGGCTTCTAGATCCTTACAGGTCATTCCAGGATAGAAAAGTGCTTAACAAATTATAGAAATTACACAAAATTAGAAAGGAAGTTGTACAAGCATTCATACTTAGTTCATAAACATAAATGAAAAAGGGCTATAAAGAAGGATGTATTCAATAGGACCATTAATATTCATATTCACATAAACTGGTAACCTTATTACATTCATTAAGCCCATTACAGAATGTCACAGAAAGGTAGACCGCAGTCATGCATCACAACATGGATCATGTCCTTCATCCATACAAAGAAAATTTCTATAAACCAGCCCCTTAATACATTACTCTCTCATATAGCTTCTATTAAGTCCCATAGAGTTCTCACAATAATTTTGCAGAGAGCTCCGCTCTCGATATTTTCCTCATCTCTTTCTTCTACGGGAACTTGTATTTAGCATAGGCATCCCCAAGTGCCAACTCATCCCTCTATGGCTTCGATCCATCACCAAGTGTCTCGAATGTGGTCCTCCATAGGCACATGCTCCTTTAGGCCCGAGCTCACCACTCCTTGCCATGATAGTCTTCTAGAATCCTATCGTAGGAATATTCCTTCTAGGCCATCCTATCGCTAGGTTGACACCTTATCCACTCGGTCATGTTTTTCTTGCATCCCTTTGATATGCCAAATTTGGATAAGTTTTAAAACTTTAGCTCGCCCATGTGCGCACCATGAGTTTTCTTAAACCCTCCCTTAAACCCTATCCTATGCACCTTTATCTTAGGCGCCTTCTTCAACTAGGCCTTGCGCGCCTACGTGCCTTTTTATACTTAGCCAATATTTTGGGGTCCCATCATTTGGGAAGTAAGAGAGAAAGTACATCAATGGTAGGGAAGATTACTTAAATGTTATTTAGAGGTGTGTTTTCAGGGCACATCATCTACACATAACATAAGTGTGACAAATTTTGGATTCACCTCTCGGAAGTGGAACTACCTCACACATTGTAGGGGTTCAATATAGTACTACTATTGGAGCATAGGGAGTACATCTATAGGTCCTATTCCAGCTATAGGTGGAGGGTCGAGAGGTATAAGTGGTTCTAGTTTCTGTGGAATTGGTGGGTTTGGAGGCGGAGGAAACACAAGAGGTCTTGGATTAGGTGGTCAAGGCTCACAACAACCACAAAATATTTATATTGAGATGTCCCTTCATCTTCTCGAAGTATAGAGGCATAGAGGATGCTACTTTGAGTATGTGTACATGTGTGAAATTTTATGACACGCGAAGGGGATCATAGGCTCTTTGGTGAAATGCAAGTAAATTTACTACTACCTTATAGGGATGAGCACATAATGGTATAGGAAGTTTGACCCTGATCAAACTTGCATGGATTATGCAACGTTGAAGGATGCTTTCTTAAAAGAGTTCTATATCCCAAAATTTGAGCAGAAAAGTATCAGTGCTCAAAGATATCAAGTAGGGCACCACTAAGAGTGTACGTGAGTATGATGCCCACTTTAAGACCATTCTATCTAAGCTTTCTTATGATATTCATGCTAGCCAACATGCATAATGGTTCATTGGAGGATTGATTACACCATTCAGAAGAGCACTGTCACATAAGACATACACTGATCCACGTGAAGCACTGGAAACAATGTTGCGTGTTGAGGAAGTTAAGAGTATTGACACTGGCATTAGTCCATTCTTAGAGGCATAGATTATAGATATGGCCAAACAATTAGAGAAGCTATCAGCAAATTCAGCCCATGAAACACGCTCAGGAATTTGGTGTACAGATTGTGAAGTAGAAGGTCACACCAAGGATAGTTTTCCTTGCAGAATAATACGCTCATTACTGTTGGACTATGAGATCTATCATTTGAATCATGATGCTAGTCACTGTCCTTTGTTACAACGTGTGATAAGGAATAATGTATCCAACTTTTACAAAATTTACAGGTCCACGACCCATGATACTGAGGACTATCGATTGATTGGTTAGATCTAGGATGCTATAGACATTGGGTACGACAGATAAGTATAACAGATAATTCTAAAGGTAAGAATGAGCACCAGGATCGGGATCATAATCAAACATGCTATGACAGGAATGAGGGCCATTTTGAAGGAGGTCATGGAAGAGGATGTGGATATCGAGGTGGATATGGAGGACGAGGCCGCAGTGGAGGAAGAAGTGAGTTTCCTCAGGAACATGCTATACATGTGGATCCCCTGATCATTATAGGTGTGAATGTCCTTAGAATGTTACATGTTCTTTTTGTGGAAATAATCATAGCTATGAGGAGTGCCCGGACTTATATGAGCATCTCAGTAAACAACATAAGTAGGAAAACAAAGGCACAAGGATGGTTAGGATCCAACACACGGAGGAAAATTAGTGGATGCCCAAGATAGCACCAGAACCTAAGGCCTTAACTATAAAGATTACCACACATGCTGAAGTGACATGCACAAGAGAGGCATCGTACTACAGAAGCCTATGATCACCAAGGAGGAGGTTTTACATGCAAGGTACCTAGATCCGGCTCATCAAAAGGAGGTTTATTAGGATACCATGGAAGTGCTAAGGAATCTTCAGGGTGAAATACAATACTTAAAGGAGCATAAGAAATCATCAGAGATAATCCAAATTGATATCGATGATCTGAGAGAAGTATGCAAAATGATGCACCAGAAAACATCATCCCACTATTAGAAAGTTGGTTAAAAGGTAACACTCCGTGCATAAGTATTGATATAGGAAGACATATCCCGCATGTAAATCTTCCCCCTGATAGCATTGAATATGATAAGGAAATTACTCTAAATGCTGTTGTGGATGGATGGTTGTTGAGCAATATTCCGATCGATACACAGTGTACAGTATAATGTGCTTCGTTAGATGCATGGGTTCAAATGGGGAGACCCCCATCATAGCCATCATCTAATGTGTTTTTATGGTGAACCAAACTAAGAAAAATCCCATAGGAATTTTGAAGGATGCATCTATAACTATACAAGGGGCCAAGTTCACTGGGGATTTTGAGGTATTAGCACTTGCAGAGGCAAACACTTTTCCAGCCTTTCTTGGAGGCCCTTGGTGTTATGTGAATAATGTTGACTTGAGATTCAATAAGGGGTATATCAGCTTTGAGAATAAGGAGGAAAGGGTTGTGATACCTTTGACAGATGGGAAGTCTACACCATATGTTGAGCCTCTAAGTGAGGAGGAATTAAACATAATCTATGTACGTGCTTTTCAAGATCCAGAGGTTAATGAGCCATCAAAGGAAGGTATCCTAAAATGGGAGGATTCTCACTCTATTAGTGATAATATGAGTATTTCTTGTGACAATTGGGCTCATGGTACATATGAACTAATAGGATACGAGGTGAAAAACATGGTTGCATGCAAGAAGGGACTTCATTCTATTCGACGGATAGGTGGCGCAATACCTTGGTATATATGAAAGCAGAAGATCTTCTTGTATTTTTGGAAGCCATGGAGGCATAGTGCATAGACCAGTCAGGAGAAGAGACATGTTAGCATATGTCTTGTGCGGGACAACAATGTACTGGTGGGTAGTTCATAGAGATAATCTTACAGAGTGGAAGGAGATCAAAATTTCCCTATCTACCAGGTTTGTAAGAAGTAATGCACCTACGTAGATCTGCACTTATAATGGTGATCAACCTGCTCAACATCACATTCAGTAGTGTGAGAGACTCTAGATAGTGGGATAGGAAGCATTACCACCTTCACTCTGGGTGCATAGGCTATATTCTACTCTACAAGGATGCACACATGCATGGTATGTATATGTAAAACTAAAACTGGAAAAATTTTACTACAGGAATTGGAAAATTTTACTACAGGAATGATCCAGACCTTTGACTATTTTTCTTCCCAACCTCCAATAGAAGAGGCATTAAAATTTTTCAAGTGGTTAACCATGGGAGATAGTGCAAAGGTGGAGGAACTCATATAGGAATTAATGGGTGAGATAGAATCAAGTGCGTGTTTTAAGAAGAAGGAGAAGACTCCATATTGCTTGATCATGCTTGTCTTAAGAAAGAAAAAGGTAAGATGGTGTACATCGTGGATGATGAGGAAGTTGAAAATTTGGATATTGACCATTCACAGGGGGTGTGTGAGGTCTTGGATAGTGCAGATAAGGATACACGTGCATACCATGAACCAATGAAGATAAAAAAGGTCAATATAGGATCAGAGGCTGAGCCTAAGGAGGTCATAATTGGAGACTACTTGGTCAAACTCGAGGTGGAAAAGATCATTGAGTTACTTAGGGATTATTAGGACTTATTCCCTCGAGGGTATCATGAACTTAAAGGCATGCGCATGAATCACTTGGGAAATGAAGATAAAGCTTAAGGATGGTGCATGCCCAGAAGAAAGAGACCTTACGTAATGAATCCTAATTTGTGTGAAAATGTAAAAGAAGAATTTGATAAAATGTTGAAATTTGGAATTATCAAGCCTCTTGATGAGTCGAATGGGTTAGTCCAATGGTGATCAATATTATAAAGGATGGATGAATCGAATATGTGTGGACTACATGGAGTTAAATCTTGGATGTGTAATGACCCATTCTATATGCCATATATTAAGGAAATACTAGAGGGAGTTGCAAGGCATGAAATATATTCCTTCACAGATGGGTTTTCTAGGTATCATTAGGTTAGGATTTCTCAGAGGATCAAGAAAAGACTACATTTACTACTAAATGGGGCAGATTTTCCTATACTGTGATGCCTTTTGGATTGAAAAATGTTCCTATTGTATTCTTGTGTATAGTTGTTTAGGCATTCAAAGATTTTATTCACAACTTTTTGTAGGTTTATCTAGATGATTGGATAGTATATGGGCTTGTGAAAGATCATTGTGACAATCTATGTTTAATGTTTGAACGATGCAAAAATTGAGTATCTCTTTAAACATCAAAAAGTGCATATTTTTTACACCTTTTGGAATACTTTTGTTGGGACACATAATCTGCAAGGATGGATTACTTGTTGATCCAGCTAAGGTTGTAGTCATTCTAGGCCTGGAAGCACCTACCAGTCAAAGTGAGGTATGTGTATTTTTGGGTCATATAGGTTACTATCGAAATTTCATTAAAGGGTATGCCAAAATTGCTGCACCCTTGGAAGAATTACTAAAAGGGAAAGGTACATTTTATTGGGGAGAACTACATTAGTGCGCATTTGAGATATTAAAAGAGAAACTTACTACCGTGCCCATTCTACATTTTCCCTCATGGGATAAAATTTCATGTGCATGTGGAAACTTCTCGCATAACCATTGGCGCTGTATTATCTCAACTTGATGAAGGTATTATAGATCATCCAATTTTTTTTTGCTAGAGGAAGATGACTCATGCTAAAAGGAATTACACAAGTATAGAGCGTGAAACTTTGTCAATGATCTATGCATTGCATAATTTTAACAGAAGATACTTGCTATCAACACCATTTGTGTTTTATACATATCACATAACATTGAATTATTTGGTAAACAAACCAGGTCTTGTAAGGGTGTATATGTAGATGGGTACTCCTATTTCAAGAGTTTGACTTCACAAAGTTGTGGTGAAGCCAAGAAAAAATAACTCTGGACCAGACCATTTGTCTAGAATTCACTTAGGATAAGAAGTAAAAACAATTGAAGAAATAATGCCAAATGCACAATTATATATGTTACAATGCGCCTAAAATTATAAGACATTGTTTGTTTTCTACGAACTGGTATGGCACCGAAGGAATGAAGGAATTAGAAAAGAATCAAACTTGCTTTATGCTTGATACCATTTATGTTAGTCAGGGTGACCTCTACAAGTTAGGTAGAGATGAAGCATTACACCCTTGTGTATTAGAGCATGAGCGCAAGGATATTATGGAAGAAGCCCATGGTGGTATTGCAGGTGTGGCCACTATGGAGGTGATGCGATTGATTGGAAGATCCTACTTCACTAAATTATGGTGGGAGACATTGTATAAAGATATGTAAGGCATATTACAAAGTGTGTGACCATTTTAATGCTCTAGGAAGACCAGGGGCAAAGAGATGAGATGCCCTTAAGACCGTTTACTAGTCTTTGAACCATTTGAGAAATGGGCTATTGAATTTTTAGGACCTATTTTTCCAGCCGCATGTAGGACTGGATTGCGCTATATCATTACTTGCATAGATTATCTCACACGGTGGGTAGAAGCAACACATACGAAGGATTGTACAGTGGCTACAACAACTAGGTTTATATGGGAGAATTTTCTTACAAGATATGGATGTCCTTTAAGATTGACAAGTGATAGGGGTAAAAACTTTTGAATGAGACAATCAAGATCCTATTAGATGAGTTTATGGTTGCACACCATAAAACTACACCCTATCATCCTTAGGAAAATGGAACTGCTGAGGCTTTCAACAAGATTTTGAGCCAAAATTTGACAAAAAAATGTGATGTTGGAAGAAAGGATTGGGATGATAAAGTGTTAACTATTCTTTGGGCATATAGAACAACTTATAAGAGATTGAGTAAAGCCACACCATTTCAGTTGGTGTTTAGCGCATATAAGCACGCTAGCCTCTCCTATAGAATTTATGTTACCTTATTTGCACATTAAGCACGCTGGAGAGGTCTAGTTGATGAGAATAATTTAGAAGAGTGTATTGAGAAGATGATTCACTTGGATGAGCGACAAGCCATAACATGGTGGAGTTAGAAGCAGGAAAAGGCTAGGTAGAAATCACGACATGACATAAACATAAGGGATAAGAAGTTTGGGATTGGACAAATGGTACTTCTTTATGACTCTAAGTTCTTGCGCCATCCAGGAAAGCTCAAAGTACATTGGTCGGGGCCATATGTCATCACTCACATACTTGAATCAGATGCTTGCTAGTTAGAAGCACTTGATGGAACACAACTACCCGGTTACTTCAACAGGAGTAGGATGAATCCCTACTATAAATAAGTCTTCTTGGTGTTTGTAATAAGGCAATATTTCCATTTAAATTAGGTTTCCAATTATGTCTTTCCTTAATGTATTTCCTTCATTATCGTTATGCTTTGTCAATTTAGTTGTTGTTCTTGTGTAATAAGCGCGCTTGCATGCATGAAGCTAATTACTATGTGAAGAATGTTTATGCGTAGAGGACTGCACATACTTTTAGTGTGGGGTGGTTGTTTATATCTAGGTACAAGACAATGGGAATTGAAAGGATAAAGGAATAAGTTGCTATGGGTGTGCTTTAAGTCAAAGGAATATTGCTTCTCACAAGTGACCAAGGATGGAGATGAAAGAAGGGACAATATAAATGAGGTAAACATGAGGCCATGATAATTACTAGGAGAAGGTAAAATGATGAGGTACTCAGATGCAAGGGTGCACGCCGAAGAGAAATCTCGTGACTTGTGGGTAGGGAGGCAAGATAGGTGGTGCAAATTTTGATGTTAGAAGGTTATTATAGGTGGTTGGAGGGAGCATGTTGTATCCAACATTGAAGTGCTGGGGTGCGAAGATGTACCGTGTAGAATAAATGAATTTGAGCGTCAATGAATGAGGGGATATTTGGTAGGTGAAGGAGAAATAAATGCATCAAAATTTGAAAAATCTATATAAGGATGGGATGCGAATGCATTTTTACCATTTCAATTAAGAGTATTTGAAAGAAGCTAAGTATGAATAGCCGAGTGTGATCATTTTAAGGTGTGAGAGGTGTATAACCATTCTTGACGAAGAGATCTCGCAAGATGTACGAGGTAAGAAGCTTTTGTCCCTGGTTTGAGTTAAGTGAGGTGATAGAGATGAGTTATGGGCACATAATTTCACCTAGGGACCATCAATCGAACTAGGGTTTGCTTCGCACCTTGTAGAATTTGACCGGGCAAGGATCTACAAAATATTACAAGGTAGAAATGGCACCCAAGAAGGTAACTTGCAAAGAAGAGTAAAAGAAAAGAAAAAGGTGGTAGTCAAGGAGGAAGAAATGGCTCCAGAGTCCCAAAGATCAATTTTTGAGAGATACAATATAAGTAGGAAAGTTCTAGAGGGGGTTATCATTGGCCAGGAGTGGGATTCTCACATTAGGAAAAGTAAAGTGAGTGAGTAAAATCACCGTATCATTGAGAACAAGAAGGAGCTTGATGCGTTGTTGAACACAAAGACAAATAAATGCATGATGGAAGATATGACGATGTATGATGATGTTGGTGAGAAGATATTTTAAGTAGAGGATAGGGGTTTACATCAAATTTATGATCTCCTTATTTTCGGGAAGTATGAGCCATTATACTAATGGCTTATGAGAAGAGTGCATGAGGATTTTTTTCTACTTTGCAGGTGTGTAGAGTCGAATTTCACCCGCGCTCATCTCCAAGATCTACATTTTTAGAAGATGGTGATAGGATTGAAAGCCACATGGAGACGATTTGAGATGATTTGATAGATAAAACCTTAATATTGGAGACTAGGAAGGAGTTGGAACATACAAAGGGTCATAAAAAGTGATTAGACAAGCAGAATGTGGTATGGACATGTGCGACAAACTAAAGAAGTATTCGGTTGTAGCAGCTTCCGCAAAATCTTGTTATGAAGCTCAATGACCAGAAAGGTGGTCACAAGTGAACACCATGTGGTTGCACATTGCCAAAAAGATGTCTATTAAGGAGTAGTCTACAAAATCTCATGGTATATCATAGTATACAATCATTGAAGAAGCGCAGGGTTATGAGGAAAGATCATCTTTGGAGTTGTTCTCGTTATCCTAGTGTTCATGGAGATTGGAGTGCACAGTGGACCGATTTACATTTGGATAAGGTATGGAAGCAGTATCCAATGGAACAAAAATCACATGCTTGTGTAATCATGTGGTCAATGTTTCAAGAAGTAATTATGTGAGGGATCCATGATAGAGTAGGTTAAGTAAATCATTAATGGATCTCTAGAAGTGGTATGATAGGCTCCATGCAGATTTTGAGGAAGAATGGTGCATCTAGAATTAGGACTTTCCTTCAAAATGTCCCATCAATCCATCACATTACTAATTTGTGGTTGGAAAGGTAGTTTAATTTGTTTGTTTTAAGATATACCAACATTTATGTATAGCAAAGTTTGCAATGAAGGATGGAGTACATGGATTCTGATCTACATCATAGCTGTCCTATCATATTGATTGCCAGTATGCGTAATTAATGGAATCTCGAGGGACACAAAAATTCGGATAAGTGTTGCCCACATTCATGAGTCCTTGGTGAATTAGTTAAGTTTATATTTCATGCATTATTCATAATAAAATTACATAAGTTTATTTTTTTGTACATTCATTAAGCATTTTAAGATAATTAGGAAGCAACATCGCATTTTCATGTATTCATTAATATTCATTTATTAAATATATTGAATTTCATATCCTTACTATAACTTTGGTTCATTTTAAATACTCAAAGCTAATACACTAAGGATATTAGTCACTCATAGTTAATTATTCAACTTAATAATAGTACCTATCTTATGCAATCAAATTGATTAATTCAAT
Organism: Taxus wallichiana var. yunnanensis; assembly: GCA_018340775.1. Classification (NCBI taxonomy): domain Eukaryota; kingdom Viridiplantae; phylum Streptophyta; class Pinopsida; order Cupressales; family Taxaceae; genus Taxus; species Taxus wallichiana. Next base: position 412,733,399 of record CM031237.1, on the reverse strand, counting down.
CGAAAATATATCCTAATGTATACACACAACTAAATATTTGATATAAACAACCGTGATCATTATTTTTTTGATAAGGAAAGCAATTTTTATCGAGCTTATAAAGTTTGGAGGGTTTAGGGACCCCACACATATAATTTTTTGAGAAAAGACAAGGTGACTAAACATATGACAATTAACACTACCACCCTAAATTAAAAAAATAGAAAATCCTATAATACTATAACATATAATACCCGATTATAAAGACCATGTTAATCGAGGCATCTACGAATTTGATTTTCACCTTTTAGTAGGATCATAAGAACTTTGACACCACCTCCTGGCCCGTAGACATCTACTTTCCTCTTCCAAAACCTAGCACTATGCCCACCATCCCCAACCATGGCCACTTTAAGAAGAAAGTTATAGGCCCATTTAACCTTAGCTTAGTGGTGGCGACACTTGGGAGGAGACTAGAGAAATGGGGAGGCCAAACACCCAAATACAAAGAGAGGAAAATAGGCTAGACTTGAACCCTTAGTCTTGCATGATAATGTGAAAAATGAAAAATCTAAATCTCTCTCCTCCCGAACCATACGCCCACATTTCCTCCTTATTTCTCCCAATCCTCGACGAGCATATTGATGACAAAGGAGGAAGGATGAAGTAATCTCAACATTCAACCTATCCTCTTCTTCTTGACCCCTAAAGATAATGATCTCCAATGATTCTCTTGATCGCATTACAAAAACAAAATAGGATCTAATCCTGAACACCTTCCTAAGGTGAGCCTAAGAGACGGGGCCATAAAATATCATTTCCCTACTTTACCCTCATAGAAATACATGTGGAATAGGAGGGACCACCATGAAAACAACACAAAGAAAGAGACCCGTGAAAAAATATGGGAAGAGTGGAAGGAAGAATGAACTTTGAAAACCAAGCCTCATCACTAAAAAGGAAAGATCACACAGGGAAGCAGGGAAAGATTGCCAATTTTACACCAAATAGAAGTTTTGGGCCTCGGACATGGTGCAAGTACCATAAGGGAGATGAAGCAAACTAGCACAAATTAGAGCACCATTCTCATCTTGAACTATACACCCTACCCCCGAAAGTCTAGGATTTCCTTTGGAGGCCTCACAAAGTTAAATTTTCGAAACCTAGGGGTGGAAAAATCTAGATGGAAAACACTTGGTGGAGAAGCACTATCTCTAAGTGGGACATGGGGGTGGGACATGGGGTGGGATTGGGACCTTAATGGCCACCGAGTGATCCATATACGGAGCACCTCGCTATGTTCCGCTTGTTCTGTATGGATAAGTTTGATCCCTACCTCAAGGTGTCCTCATGGCCAACTATTGAAAGCATCCAATGAACTCAATGGGAATGGAACTTGGGTTGATGATTACAAAATAATTTTAACTCACCAATAGTCCAAGACCTTGAGTTCAAATTGATCATTATTACAATAATATTCAAATCAAGATTATAAAACTTTTATTTTTCTTTCCAAAAATGATACAAAATCTCAAAGGCCATAATGCCTTTAAAATAATTTTATTCAGCAAAGCACAAGCTTATTTTTACAACATTCAAGTAATGAATACATTTCTCAATCATTACAATAAGAATTCAACATAGCCATAAAAAATCATCCACCAGATAAGATCTAAACTTCACCATCTGTAAAAATGTTAGGCACCAAATCGGTTTGAAAGACCCGCATGGAAAAGTATACCATCTTATCTTTATATTTTATAGCATTGAAATATTTCAATGAACATAATTCAGCTAAACAACATAATCTGAAATTCATTTAAGATAAAAACTTATCATTTTCCCTTTTTACCCTTTTCCTTTCTTTCATAATCCATAAAAGAAGCATATGATTTTCAACTCAAATCATAAAAGGAATAATTCAGATTACTAACAGATCACATATATGAATATCAAATTCCAAAAACATATCAACTTTGTTATCTATACCCAAACAAAGTTATGAATAACATCAAATAAGTATTAAAAATAATACTTAAAAATTAAATCCTTATGATATCATTATCGTTTATTAATAATACAAGTCAAGAAACAATCAATACAAACCACACAACTTTCATTCCTATTTAGTATAACAAAATTTAAAATAAAAGAGTATAAAAGTACTCAAGCCACATCTTAATAATAACAATATTAAGAGTCTAATTTTGATAAAGATAATAACTAAAATATCAAACACCAAATTTCATATTAACAATCCATAACCATATTGTATAATATTTACTTATTAGAATGCATTATTCTTTCTCAAGAAATAGAAACACATGCACTATTACATAATTATAATTTAATAAAAAATTGTACTTGATTTTCATCAAATACCTTAAACTATCGTAATACCTTAAACTATTAGAATACCTTAAACTATCCAAATAAACCTTAATTTATTCAAAGTAAGGAAAACAAACCCAATAAACATTAAATCTTACAAGGAACGATATAATACAACCTAAGGATATGCTATATGCCTTGCTCTTATGGACTAAGTCCATTGTTCCTCCATGTTTGTATATCCTTACAATTACTGGTTTGAACCAACCATACTCAAATCGATGATGATAAAACTTTACCATGATAAACACCGAATAATGCACAAATCAACATTGACCATGTAGTGGTCTAATAAAAATAAATAAACAAATAGTGGAGTGGTCAAAATGACCCTTATCTCCATCGACTGAGAAAAAACTCCATCCTTTTTGATTTCACATACCTAAAAATATCGAGGAAGGTGACTAAGTTACATATTCACCATAATTCCATCAATGTAAACTTATATTTGAAAATATTTGCACAAGAATAAACAAATAGTGAAGATCAAGCTATGAAATCACACCCTACAATTCATGCCATGCAATAACATCTGCAGGTAATACAAAATCAACGCCATCTTATTCATGGCTACTCGCATTTAATAAACCATCAACCTCCGAACAAATGAAATATGACCAAAAAAACAAACAGGTGATAATAACATTAAGCTTTAGGTTCACGAGTTTGAGCTCAAAAATAAGAACCAAACAAATATCATTTACATCTTGCACTGTGCACGAAATAACCCCACCCATACTTAGGTGAAACGTAATGCAAATAAAATGATACTCAATATCTTACACAAAGGCCCATGATTACATGCATCATCCATTTGTAGACTAGTTAATACCAATTAAGGTATTCATAGAAATAACGTGGCCATATAGGAAACAACTTATATATAACTTGACCATACATAAGATAAGACATATTTGCATTCCAATACACACATATATAGACAAATCCTCAAATCCAATATGCATTCAACCATGGATTTCAATTCAATATCTAAACATACCCATAATGAAGAAAACGAAAGCACATAAGGGAAAATAATTTTCTCCATTATCATTAAAATATCTTAATGTTATAAATGATAAAGATGAGCAAGAGACAATCCCATCCATGTTGTAACATCCCAATTTTAAGATACTAAAACAAGGATATTTTTTTATACAACGTTCCCTATTATGAATTATATAATTCAAACACACGTTCAAGTTTTAATAATTGTTCTCTCATCAAATAATGCATTTGGATCACACAATTTCCTTTTAAAACTAATGTTATCTATTCACATATTTGCAATATGGAACACACATTCGAAAGCCATTCAATCATATAACAGATTCCATATGCTTTCTTTGTAAAATGACTTGAAGAACTACCGATATCCCATTTTATGGCTCTGGAGTTTCAGCGATCTCTCATTTCATGACTCGGCGACTTACCGATCCTTCATGTTAATTCATGCATAGTGTAATGTATATACAAGGTTCTCTTTCCATTTCCAGCTTATCAAGTGATCCATTTAAGAAGCCTATCTCGAATATCATACTTGATATTCATCCGACATCCCGCATCTTAAACTAGGTGATTAGGACAACGCAACCAAGCACTTGCGATACTTTGGCCAAAGATTTTCACATGCTTTGCATGATCATATTCCTCGATGTGATACACACCAATGGAATACATCCTTCACCTCAATTAAATCACATTATCTAAAATGGTCTTTCCCCGGTCTCTACTAGTCCTTCCCATTAAGGTCAAACTCTAACCCCAACTAGCAATATGAACGAGTATAGGAAGTTACTCATGGTAACTAAAGATATGCAGACATACGGTGTCGTCCCTAGATGACTTCGTGTGTCTAGTTACCTTTAGTCTTCCGAGGAGTCACTCCGTATACGTGATCACATTCCTATCCCCACCAAGAACTTAGTATCCAAATATTTATGTAATCTTGATGATTTAATTCGGGAGGGCATTGTAATATGTCGGCTATAACATTGTGTCATCATGAAGGCCCCGCCTTCATGAAGACACCATGTTGAAGCGCGTGTCAATGTCCTATGGAATCCTCCCATCGAGAGTACACATCCAGCTTTCAAGTGTGATTTGGTTATGATCTTAATATTTAAGATCAACTTTCAATGAACCATGCTGATCCTTTATCCTCGTTCTTGTTACGGTTGTATGTAGCTAAGAGAGGCTTAATCCATCTTCTAGCTTACTATGCATCTCCTCCATCGTACATGTATGGGGTTGAATTTTCTCTACTTGGTTCTTTTCTTAATCCTTGACTAAGCAGCCCATTACCGATAAATTTATTAAGTTTAACCTATTAAAATTAACCAAGTTTTTCCACAATCAGTAAACAAATTAAGAATTCCATCTTATTAGACGTCATGTAAACGAGGTCTAATTCTAAATGAATTTATTCATTTATCCTCCTTAACCTTACATAGTTAAGGTTCATAACATAGATATGTTTTCTCCATATCCTTATTTTCAATTTTAACATTCGAGGCTATTAACGGAGTCCGAATACGTGGTTCGGCTGCTCCTAAATTATTTGATATTCCTTAGCTTTCAACCTAATCCCGAATACCTTTTAATTAAGAGATCATGTTTTTCCTAAATCCTTTTTAATGTCAATTAAAAATTCATCTTAACCAAAGTATGAACTAATTGCACATATCAACGTAAAAGTTGCATTTAGGTAAGAATAGATGCCATTTCCTTTTAAATCCATCCATGATCATTTGAATAATTCCAAATCAAGGAATAATGTTATATTCCCAACTTATTCAACAATATCAAACGATACGGTCATTAAAATATCACACTTGTATTTGTATTCATCCATCTGCTTTATAATCTATACATTTGCCAAATTCAAATGACCGGACTTTGTTTATATTAAACAACATTACAACACATAAGATAGAAGAATGTAATTTCTTCTTTTCTCATTCCTCGTAGAGGAGTAATAGCTATCAATTACAATCCATCTTCATCCAATCAAAAGAAGTATCGAAAAACAACCATGTCTTCGTTTATACTCAAGTTCCATCTCGTAAAATTACTTGCATGCACGGTCGGCCTTCATTGAATTGAGCATATTAAGCACTTATCACTAAAATGAGGTGCTTTTAATTAACTGTCTCAATAAAAGAACTCGCTTTTATGAAACGTTACTATGAACATCATTCAAGAATTAAGTATAAAAAAGAATGAATAACATAACAACCAATCATCTAATTACCATCCCAATCACCAAAGGATTACTTGTCTCTCTTTCCCAAATAATCATTACAAGAAGTAATTTCCTTCAACAGTTCCAGATTACAACATCAGTAAGAACTAGGAACACAAGTATGTATACTGCTGTAATAACATAAATGCTATCAATTTCATTCCCTTTCATTAGTTATAATTTTCAAGGATAAAATTTGACTGAAATATAAACCGAATTACTTTCCTTTCAGTTCATGCAACTCATTTGATTCCAAGCAATCAAATACTGATGAGAAAAGTGAACAACAATAAAATGTAGATGCTTAAACCAAAGCAATACAAAATTTGTTCCTTAACGATTACAGATTTCTAACTGTATGAGAGAAGAAATGATCATTATTCCAAGTTATCCATCCACACTCCTTTTCCTTTCCTCATGACTGTACTGAAAATTTAATCCAAACGAGACACCAATCAATGATAACAGTTCAGAGTGAAACTTAAGAAATCAATAACCGAATACAAGGAAGATGGATCATATTACCTCTTCTCATTGTCTAACCAAATATCCGCTATTTAGAACAGACACAATCCAATAGTATGACTCATTCTAATTATTATAATTCTCTTTTAAATAATTCATTCTACAGACATTTACGTCTTTACAACATATAGAATGTACAACAACCACAACAAGTCACATTTTCATCCTAATAATGAGAGAATTCACTTTCCAACAGCAAGGAATAAATCCATTCATATTCTACTTTTAATGAAAACAAGGAAGAATTTATCATCCATATCAATACTTCCTTTCAATCAGGCACATACGAATACCAAAAACAAGTAGGTAAAACATCGTATCCACCATAGAGCAAACAACGTAAAGATGCATACTATGCTCTTACTGTACTAGAAGAATTCATACTTCTTACACTGTATTATAACCAGAGGAACAGTTATACAGCCGCTTTGTCAAATATTTGCACGGCCTTCTATACCCATTAACGCACATAGTTCATAAATAACAATTTGCACTTTATTGTTACCTACAGCAAGTCCAACCGTAATGCACAGTGAAGCTCTATTGCTAATATTTCCAGAGTTCAAGCAACAGGAAGAGAAAAATTCGTTCCTTTAATTGTTTCAATAAGAAAACACCCATTTTCTTCAAAACACAACAAAAATTACTCAAGTCGAGTTCGTTTTTGAATGACAGCGCAAATCAGAGATCATACGAATCATTTCATCCTTCCGTTTGTACAAAAAAAGGCACAACACTCAAAAACAATCTACATATCACGATCACTTCCATCAAACCGAACCCATAATGCACAATGAAACCCAATTACCATTACTTTCAGAATTTAAAACAGCAGAAAGAGAAAACTCATTTCCTTAATAATTTCAGTAAAGAAACACTCATTTTCTTCAAAATGCAACAAGAATACCCAATTCGAGTTCTTTCTCAACAGACATTTCAACCCGAAAATCTCATTCTCCTATTTCACAATGATGCGCAGAACTCAGAAAACAATACTCACATCGTTGGTACATTCACCAACTCGAATCCATAATGGGTAATAGAAATGATTACACAATACTATCAATGCAGACTCATACAACAAGAACAGATTCATTTCATTTACCCATTTTGCAAAGAAATATTCAAGTCGCATACAACAAAGAAAACGACTCAACCCAAAATCACTTCAACATAACAGCAAAATCGAATAACCAAAACCCCCCCTTCATAAGAGCAGGGTTGTTTTAATGAGATGATTAAGCAAAAGCAAACGGTTTAAGGAGAAGGGCTCAACATGCCTATAATTTTTCTTGAAGCTCGAAGAAAACCGTGCCTACTGGAATTGTTTCCTTCCACGACGTCCTCGGCCGGGCTTTCCAACTAGCCACACACTTCCACAGGCTCAAGAATAGCCTTAGTTTTTCCAAAGAAATAGAGATAATAATCAAACACAAATTTTGTTTGATGAACCGTGAAGAAACCAAATGCAGAGCAACAAAATCCAAATGCGCACAGCAACAACAACTTTCCTTTTCCTCTATCCTCTTTCCAAGGTGAGCTGGTCGCGAAGACCAAGGCAATTAATGCATTGAAGGCACTGCCTTTTTCCTTTTTCCTCACGCCACCACCGACTCGGGTTGGCGAGTTCCAAATTTCAAATTTTGCATGAAATCAAAATTTAGTCTCATGGCTAACTGGATGCCTCTAACTTTTCCCTGTTCCCGCCAAACTTGGCGCTGTCCAAGCAAGGACCTCATTTACTGTCCCATTAAATTCTTACCTTCCCTCCTTATCCTTTCCATCCACATGGGTCTGTGCGTCCCCTTCCTTAGGTTAGGATTAGTTTAGGATTTTTAATAGTGTCCATATCTAGGTCATTCGCCTAGTTCATAGGTTAATAGGATTTAGATCTATTTTCACCCTTATAAAATTTAAAAATCCATATAGGATAGTAGTTAGGGTATAAGGTAGAAGAACTTAGGGGTAGGTTAGGTATTAGTCCCCTAATAATACTTAATTAATCAATTTCCATATCAAATCTTTCTGCTTTGATAGTTATATTAACATAAAGCGAGGACATTTCGTGCCACGTTCCGCATACCCGAGCCACCCGCATCCGTGGCCTTTATCGCCTTACGTGGTCTATCGTGGTCTATCGTTACAACGGTATGGTTAGAGAATCGAACCTTTTTCATTAGCATCTACGTGCCAGATATTCATACCTGAAATCAGGTGCTACAACATTTATATCAACCTTCAGTCTGGTTTAAAAGTAAATCGACAAAGTGATTACAAGAAGGCCACAACATACCTTGGATCAATGGAATTGATTCAAGGTGTGCTATCAATCAGCGAATAGAGTTCATCAAGCATACGACAAATCTGTTGTCACATCAGCAACATACAAGCAATAATAACTGTTGTCCCAAGTAAACAAATTACAGCATACAAGGGTCCTGATTAGCAACACATTCCTTTAAGATCAAAAATATATCTTAACATGTTTGTCTTCATTTCAGCAAGCATTCTGACATTATGAAAAGTAATCACCATGATAACTTACAAAAATCAAGGCGTTACACCCGTAATACAATTGCGAAGAATGAATCCACTTCCCTTTTCTTCCTAATAAACCTTCAAATATCATGCAAAAACTAGGTCAAGAATAACTTCTAAGCAAAACAGAGGTCAATAAAATTCATAACTCTGCTATATATCTCCTCGAACGATTTGGAGTTAAATTTTTACATGGAATGGACCAACGGTTTACCCCAAAAATATCCATAATAATTTTCCATTCGGGCTCGCATGGCGATCCAAAATACCAACACCAAAAATGAAACACCAAATAACCACTTAGCTCGGTGGTGGATTCCTCGAGAAGCTTCCCACTTCTCCCAAGGCTACAAAGCCTCATTAAAATTATTTTAATGAACTGTCTCAAATTCCTTTCCATTTCCGCACCAAATTTTCTTATAATCTTTGCCTTTCGTTTGGGTGGTTATCCACCATCCAACGGTTAGGGATCCTCATAAAAATAAAAACCCTAACTTAACTTTCCGGTGCATTGACCAATGCACTTCTACCTTAATTCAATGTTGGCTTGGGTGGCTAACAAATGAATATCTCGATGAGCTTGGGTGGGGTTTTAATCGAGTTACCATCCCATCCCCATTCCATATTACTTTCTATTGTCATAAATTATGGCATGCCTTATTAAGGTCTTCAATATGTATTAAAACATAAGCCAAAGAAATAAAATTAATATATGCATATATCTATATACATATACATATGTGTATATATATGTATGTATGTATGTATATTTATCTATTCAAAAGACAAGATTTATAATCGTTCCATGAACCAATCAACATTATTACAAATGCCTTGTAAATGATTTTTAAAATAACATTTTAAAGAGAAGCTTGAGTCTATGACCCTATTATTGACTTACCTTGTTTTCCAATAAGGGTCTTCACAAAATTTAGTCAACCATACTAGGATCATAAAATCAATTAAGTGCACATAGTTTCAGAACATAAATAAGTGAATCAGTATAGGATTTATAAAGAAGAAATCTTACAAAGTAAAATCAAGCCATCATTATAAACCTTATAAATAATGAAATTAACATGATTAAACAATTAAACATACTGTTTATACTGTAATTTAATCAAGTCAAGCATGATAACCATACACAATTTCACTTCTTGCCGAAAAAGTACATATTAATCCAAGATAGACTTAATGGGGTATGACATACCTCTCCCCTTAAGTATCATCATCCCCGATGATTAATTCATATCATTCTTAGAATTATAATAAATAGATAAAATTACACATACAAAAATATCATAAACTCAAAATATCTTAACTGAAGATTATAATTAATCCACTTCTAGAACTGTAAACAATAATTTTATTAGGCTATAACAACCTTATTTTATCAAGTTTTTGCCAAAACAACAAAATTTCATGAGTTTTTCTAGTCATTCAGTCAATAAAAATATCAAAAGCATAGTATCAGATATAAAATCCTGATATTTATCACTAAAATAAATGTGGAAAAGAAGTTTTCATTTCTTCTAGATTCTCCTAAGTGGCACTTTATTCGAGAAAATTTATCCTTTGGACCTTGCACTAACTTATTTCTCTGTTTCACAAGTGTAGCTTGCGAGTTTTGAAAGCATCTTACGGGTTCAACTATGATGACACCTAGATCTAGAAAATGTAAAGAATGGGTACCGAATCATGTAATTTGAACATGTGATAAATTTGATACATAATTAAATAAGAATGGGTGTCGAATGGCTTACCCGTTGAAGCACAAGATCTATCACTTTGACGCTTTCACGGTTGTCTTCTTTTTGTTAAAATGACCACTCTACAAATCGATGTTTCATGGGATTTTTTTATCCCAACTATGTCTGAACCTTCTTAATCCAAAATATTGATTAATATCATTTGGGTTTTGGTTGCGGTGAACTCAAATGGTATGAATGTATATGGTTTGTGGAAACTTTATGGGCTTAGCTCGAATGGTGATACTCCAATTCGAGCCTAGATTTGGTTTGTTCCTTCTTCGACCTATTTCTTGGAAATTGAGCTTATGTTTTTTTTGCTTTGAGTTAGAATAAATATGTTTGATTTGGTTAAGGTAGTTTGATAATATTAAGGTATTGTGATGAAATATTTTATAATTATTGCTACCGAATATTGCTGTTATTATTATTATGAATATAAAAAATGGGGAATTAAGTGTTTTTATACTTTCTTCTTCTTAAAAAAATTATGAGAACCTTGGTTGATGGTTGATTGTTTTATATCCTTGAAAAAAAGGAGAATACGTTATGAAGGTAAATATGTTTGATGAATGTTTAGTAAGTAGATAATACTTACCTCATTTTAATTTTATAACCTATATTGTATGAGGAAACATAATTGAATATGTTTATGAAATTTACAATTCATTCCTATGATTTGTTTTGTAATCTGTTATAATATTTAGAATACTTTGAGTTGAAAATAATATATTCCTTTTCTTACGATTTATGAGGATTATGAAAAATAAAGAAAAGGGAAACATTTATTGATCTTTATGGGATTACGAATATGGTAATATAGTTGGATTATGTTCATTGAAATATTTCAATGCTATAAATCGTAGAGATAAGAGTGATGACTTTTCCATGCTAGTTCTTTCGAACTGACCGTTGCCTAAGATTTTTTTACGAATGGTAGAATTTAAGTATTTTTTGCGAATGATTTTAAATTGGCTATGTTGATTCTTAGTTGATTATAACTTGATTGATTATAAAAGCGATCTTACGCTTCACTTTGTATAATTTTTTTGAAAGGCATTATGGCCTCTAAAGTTATTGTATAATTTTTAGAAAATAAATATAAATTTTGTATTCAATTTTGGATATTGAGTTGTAATAAAGATCTTGCTTGATCATATAGATTGTTAAAGTTATTTTGAATCAGTAGGGAATTCTATTGTGAATGACTTAAAAATCTAATTTAATGAGTTGTGAAAAAAAATATAGTTGATTTAGGTACATTTATAAAATAGCTCACTTATGTGAATTAGCTTTAAAACAGTTAGGTAAAAGGTAAGATATATGAAGGATTATGTGTTATGAGCTATTAAAATATTTGAATGTGGAATATTATTTGAGTTACATGCAAGAACTCATCTGTTATGGTAAATGCTTGATGACTATTTAATATATAGTCTTAAGAATGGATTTATACTAATAAGTATGACTTTATACTATTTTGTTGATGAGTTATTATGAACATGTACATAATGATTTAAACGACATTTTCATAACTTAGTAAAATATGGGATACATTATTAATGGAGTATGTTTTCCTAATTATATAATGATGCTTAATGAATGTACACAAATAAAATTATGGAAATGATTGTGAATGACTATTGAAACTAAGTTATGGACCTTAGGATCAAATTCGTAAGTGATATTGCATTGCTGTGCGAGATGGAAATTAAACCTGTCATAAAACTAATTCAATATAATGAATTAAGTTAATATTTACGAAACTCTTAAGCATAGAACTTGGCAGCCAAATTTGTATGGTTTTTGTAGTGTAGGGTTCATTAATTGATGCAGGTTATTGAATGAATTATGCCATATAATGGATATCCCAAGTTGTCCCTCAGTTCCATTTATTACACATGTCATAATTAATAAGGAATTGAGTTATGATAAGATGTGAAGGTTATTTTCCTTGTTCGTTCAAGTCACCTCGGTACCAAATTATGTTGGCTATAGGGAAGGAATTGGTCACATGTCAACAAAATCGTTACGTGAGCAATTTATTTCCCACAGAAACCTAAGTTGGCACAATCATGCTTCGTCGCATGGGATGAAAACAAGTTTTGGTATCTTGTGCGTTGCTTGAAATTAATCTAACTCAACTAATGGATTCAATTCTGATAACTGAACCAAGTGACATGGTGATGGGACATGTTTTTGTTGACAAATGTGCCATCTAGAAACTGAGCATGCAACACATGACTCATAAACTTTGGCCAAAGTAGTGTAAGTCATTACACTATCAAGTTCACCTAGTTATAACTAAAGTGTGAGATGTCGGATGGGATTTGATTGAGTGAATCCCAAGTAGACACTTAGAGAAACACTTGTAAAATCAAATCCAAGAAGGGCACTAAAGGGTATACATTATATATAGACTCGAAAGAGTAACTTATGGGGGATCAATGAATCTAGTTGACCCATAACTATGCACATGCTTTATTGATTATTATCGAAGAATTGTAATTAAAAGTTGCTAGATTTAAATGTTAGTTTGTACATTTAAATCATTGAAGGCATATGTTAGTTTTGGGAAGATAAAAAAATTCCCGTTATTTGAAGTAATGAAAATTAGGTGTTACACGCAAGACCTTGTTGTGAATGGGAGGTTTGGAAATAGGTGGCCCATTATGTCCATTAGGTAAGGGAGGGGGAATTTTACCCCAAGAGCCTTAGGTTGGGATAGTTAACCATTTGAACCATGTTGGTTTGCATTTGAAGAAGTTGAGTTGTAGTGGCAGTTTTTTGCTAGCTCATTTTATCTATGATTTGGAGGATAATATTAGTAGAATCATAGATAGAGGCATTCCTATAAGAGCTTGTCATAGTAGCCTTCCCACTATCTACCCTATTGTTAAGTTTCTTACATAGAAAATCAAGAAGAAGCTTGTAGATTAATGATTTAGGTTCCCCCTTGTATTGAGGAAATTGGTCAAGGAATTTCTAAATCTCAGGTGGAAGATATGAGATTTCCTCAATATGTAGACATAAAATCATGCACTTGGGTACATTTCTAGGTCCTAATCACATACTACTATTCATATGATTCCTAAGTAAGAAAAATAGTAATTAACATCTATCTTTGGCCTCTTTTCTATCTTTTTGTTTCCTCTTTGGTCTTGAACACCCTATAACTCCGTCTGATATTTATTGCATTATCTTTATTGACTCTAGACACTAGCGGCTAGCCAGGACGCCTGGTGCCCAAGAGCCCTTGTCCCTCTAGGTGCCCCTGGACCTATTTTTATCTTACTCACCTCTTTTTGGCATATTTTATGTTTTTGGCATATTTTATCTTTTTGACATCTTTCTTTCTTATGGGTTGTCCTTTTAGTTGTCATTTACGAAATTAAAACAAGAGGACCATATAAATATAAAGCTATGTGACCATAATAAAGGACCAAAATCTAATAATCTATTATCACCACATAATGTTGCATCTAAAGGCATTCTAAGAGCATCAAGGCATCCATATAGCACTCACTCAAGGGAAAAGGGACTACCTTTTCTATATACACACATAAGAGGGGAAGTTCTTTTTCCATCCACACATCTATTTACATTTCTACGTCTAGTTATCACTCGATATTAAGTGCATCTTACAAAAACATTCCTAGGCAACAATTTCTACACACACAAGGAATACATGGAGTCTGAGATGTAGTGCAACACTTGGTCATAAATTCACTTTGTTGAGTGAGTGTTGGGGTCGCTTAAAATCCCTCTTTGTATCTTTTTTAGGATTTGATACGGTTTGGGGTTTTACAGGATATCATTTTTTTTTCAAGTTACAGGTGAATTTTGAAATCAACCTTCAATGTACCAAAGGAAAAACTAGTGAAAACTTTAGGACATAGGAGAATTTAGATTCTGATCATTTTCAAAGTCATGTGCACCCAACATAGGTCTTTAGTGGCTAAGAACCCTCTGAACCAGATCCTGCACCCTAGTCCAGGATTATTCGATAATTACAGATTTTATATACTCGGTTGCAAAAGTATCCTCCTCTTGTTCATCATTCCTCCAGTCCAAAACACTTTGGGATTTATTAAAAAATCAACTAAGTCTTCTATTCCCTCTCTTTATTTTATGGTTTCAATTTTCATTAGCTTATTGTTTGTGTTAGTTTTTGCTTTACTATGTGACTCTACAATTAGGGTTTAACATAATTTCATTTTTGTTAAATCATTAGGTGAACCCATCACTAAAATCCAACCTTCTTTCTAGGGTTTTCTTCTTAAGCCCATCTCACGTAGTGGTCATTTTGGGTTTTTACACATATAGAGCCCCTCCATCTACCCATAGGGTTTCTAAATCAATGACTAAATCTAAAAACCCATTTGGTAACTCTCAAAATGTCCCTCTTGAAAAATTGAAATATATGATAGTGATAAATCATATGATGAGGACACCAACATTGATCAAGAGCAATTAGACAAGCTTACCAATTTTTAGCAAGCTTTGCGTAACAATCCCACCCATCTTCCACATATTCTCCATGATTTGATTATTGATAAAAACTCTCGAGATGCTACTTCTTCACCCCTTGTTGGTTCTTCCTTCACTGCCATGTACTCCACTCAACCCCTTCATCTCCCTACTTCCATTCCCACTACTATCACTCCATAATTTAACCTAATACTTATATTATACAACCCAACTCTTATTTAAACACTCTTGATTTAACTTCTTTATATCAAGATTTGTAGACTCAAATTCATCAACTTCAAATGGCTACTTCTTGTGCATCTCTATATCTTGATTTCACTTTGTTCCTTCACACTCCTTTCACACCCACCATTTTATCCTATCCACTTCTTCCATGCTTCCCACCTTCAAAGGCCATAATGACCCTTAAGAGCATCTCCATAATTTCATGTGGCATGTCTATATTATTTGGATGATAATATTTTATTAGCAAAGATTTTTCCTAGAAGCCTCAAAGATTATGTTATGTGTTGGTTCTACGATTTACCTATCTATTTGGTATTATCATTTACATATTTTTCCAATGCTTTTCTTTCATTTTTCAATTAATATATGTTCTAAGGTCTCCTATGCTCAACTTGCACAAATAAAACAAGGATCTAATGAGTGATGAGACTAAAATATGTCTCATTATATCACCAAATAACACTCTTATTCTCTCTCTTAAAATCAAGTTTTCAAGTGAATTTAGATGTGGTTTTAATAAAAATAACATATTTATGATAGAATATAAGATTTATCTTATCATCTCTTTAAAAATCTATTTGCAGTATAATTATTGTTATTTCATGATATTTCTTCTAAAGTTGGAATGCAACAGTGTGTAGAAAATAGGTCATAAGAAACTCTAGATTGTAGATACCGAAAGTATTCATGCAACTATTGAAATTCCCAACTACTAAAATTCTTCACAAAGTTACGGAAATGCCCAACTACCGAAAGTATTCACGCAGCTACGGAAATGCCCATCTAGTGAAAGTTTGTTGGTTTGTTCCAAAGTAATGTAAGGGAGCACCAAACTATTCCATCCACTCTTTGCTTCCATGTCATCAACCAAGAATATAAATCCAAACATCAACAAGAATATAAATCCAAAGTCAAAGTCATGTATGCATGTGGCATTCCAAGAATAATTCAAAATCATGGACTTAACACTCCTCGATTTTTTCTCCATGTTTCAAGGATGAGAAAATAGTGGAATAGTATTAGGAATTTTGAATAAGTACTCTCCCACTTTGTGTTCCTAGATTAAAGGGATGAGTTGTAGAAATATTCTCCATGATAAGTGGACTGTTGTAGTTAAGTTTGTTTAGGATTTATTGCTTTGAATAAATCTACCCAAGAATAGGTAGTTAGTTCTTGGTGTGTGGACTAAGTAAATTAGAATAAAGAGAAGATCATATTGTATCCTCCAAAAGAGGAGTTGGTTGGATGCATGAACTATAAATGCAACCTTCCACACTCTTGTATGTAATCTTTTACCAATAAATGAAAATTCATTCTTTCTCTCCAATATTCTGAGTAAAATTATTCTACAAGTTTTGAATTAAAGTTTGCAAGTATGAATTAAGTCCTCTTCCAAGGAATGAGCTAGCCACTCATTCCAAGGAAGATGGATCAATGTTTTATGTTTATTTATTTATTCTGTAATTTTCTTTTTTTGTTGTGAATTTATGATTTTATGTCATGTAATCTTTCTTTTCATACAATTTCTTTTGTGAACCTGCAGGTGTCTTATTTATTTTTCATTTGTTTTCAATTCAAAAATTTCTTTTATGTAAGTGTGATTTCTTTTATGCAAGTGTGATTTTAATTTCGTAAGTGTACTTTTCCATTTCCGCAAGTGTTCTTTTAAATTTATGCAAGTTTGGATTATGTTTGAAGGAGATTTTTTCCAAATATCTATTTCTCCTATTGCATACATCCATCGGACACCAACCCTAGATTGACATTATTAATGAAGAGGATTGACGACACTCATCATTTTGGCACCGTTTTAGGATCATGGTGTTATTAGGAGACTCAATTTTTCTAAAAGAATATTCTAGTGACAATAGAATACCTCTTAGAAAATTATGTGACAAGAAGTATTTAGTGGCATTTATTTAAATTTTTTTCTTCTCGTAAAATAGATTAATATTTATTTTTGTAAAGAGATTAAATTTTATTTTTGCAATTAGATTTAGAAACCTACCGATATTGTCAAAAGCAACCACCCCCTCAATAAAATGGAAACATCATTTCATGTTTATTATTTTCATGCAATGAGGTTTTCCTATTCTAAAATATTTCTTGTTTGCATGTACTATTACTTCAAAAAGATTAAATAATAATTCATGCATGCAAGAAATACCATTTTTATAGGTTAACAAAGACAAAGATTTATATGGAATATTTGTGCAAATAGATTGGGAGGAAAATGCAAAAAGAAACAAGGCATTGCAGAGGAGGTCAAAGAAAAAGATTCAGCTGATAAGGAGTTTTTATGTGAAAAATAACAACATTTTCTAGATGCAAACTACTTGCAACTCACAAAGAAATAACACTCAAAAAAATTATAGGTCTTGTTCTACATGATATGATATTTCCATATCATTTTGAATCGCTCATTTTCATTGAGAAACAACCAAGATATCACAGTTTGAATGCACACTACTAAAAAAAAAACATGTTGAAGACTGTTTTGATAATAATGTTTTCTGATCCAAACTACTTACAACTCATAAAGAAATAGCTCAAACATTTTTATGTCTTGTTCTACACGATCTGAGATTTTTAGATCATTTTGACACTCATTTTTGTTAAGAAATGACCAAGATATCACATTTTGAATGCACACTGCTAAAAAATAATAACATGTTGAAGATTGTTTTTTTATAAAAATCTTATGATGCATGCAAGTATTCTTCTAATACTCCTCATTTTCAGTACCTGATTCATTCCATGCTACCCTCTTTGTCTCAGTTTTTGTTGAGTTTTTCTAAAACTCATTTTCCCAACTACTAAAACCACTAAAAATTCCTCTGATATTTTGTAGTCAATGTTAATCCTTCTCATGACTGTAGAAAATATACTCAACCAATATATGCTAATTGAAATGCCAACATACCATTTTTATTCGGGATCATACCCATAGCCTCTCATAATAAACCATCCATTCCTAATAAATGAAGAAGTCCCTGAACCATCCCATTTCCTAGAACAGTTTACCATTGTTTCTCAATTTCTAAATCAACTTTCTAAATTGGTTGGATGTTGTAGACACTCTGGAAGATTGCTTCTTGATTTTCCATCATGTTGACATTTCTCAAAAGGATAGTGATTGGTTAGAAAACCAGTTTACTAGCTGACCAATTACTAAAAAAAAAAAAGGGAAATTTGAAAACCAACAAATGGCTACTTTTCCCAAACAAAAAAATTGCACTTCAAAGTCTTTCTTGGATCCATATGATTGCTTCTCTTATGCTGACTTGGTTGATGAAATTATTTTCTACTAAAAATTTCTATGTTGTAGAGGCCTTGACTTCATATCTATTTGTTTTGTTCAGCTACAGATGGAAATCAAGGTTATACAACATGATGAAAGCAAGGATAACTACTGAGTATGGTATGGTAACTTCTATTTTTCTATTCTCAAATATTGTTATTTGTTGTTTTAATTACAAATAGATTCACTTCTCGAAAGCTTAAAAAAGAGAAAAAGAGAGAAATTTTCAAGATCTACATGTGTTGATCAAGTCAAGTAACAAAGAAAATGATGCAGATGACGTCTTTCCAGTTTACAACAATTGGGATCTATAAGCTGCTGAATTAAAAAAATAGTTTGCATGAGGGCATGCACAAAGCTAAGTGTGGGGGAGACTCACTCTCTTCCAAATTTTTTGAAGAATGCATGAGAAAACAAAGAGCTAAGTGTGGGAAAAACTCTCTCTACATTATCTAAGAAAAACCTCATGAGAGCATGAATAAGAAAGAAGTAAAAATTTTACTTCTAGAAATCTCAATTTGCTATTATCATGAAAAGAGGAGAAGACAATTTGAAAGATACAGAAGTATTGACAAAATTAAATTCTACAGGAAGATCAGTAGCTTGCATGAGGGCATGCAAGAAGTTAAGTGTGGGGAAATGATGAGACCAAAATATGTCTCATTATATCACCAAATAACACTCTTATTCTCTCTCTTAAAATCAAGCTTTCAAGTGAATTTAGATGTAGTTTTAATAAAAATAGCATATTTAAGGTAGAATATAGGATTTATCTTATCATCTCTTTAGAAATCTATTTGAAATATACTTATTGTTATTTCTTGATATTTATTCTAAAGTTGGAATGCAATAGTGTGTAGAAAATAGGTCATAAACAACTCTAGATTACAACCACCGAAAGTCTTCACACAACTACTGAAATTCCCAACTATCGAAAGTCTTCACGTAGCTACGGAAACACCCAACTACCGAAAGTCTTCACACAACTACGAAAATTGCCAGCTAGTGAAATTATATTGGTTTATTCCAAAGTAATGTAGGGAGCACCGAACTATTCAGTCCACTCTTTGCTTCCATGTCATTAACCAAGAATACAAATCCAAACATGTGGTAATCCAAAGTCATGTATGCATGTGGCATTCCAAGAAGAATCCAAAGTCATAGATATAGCACTCCATTTTATCTCCATGTTTTAAGGATGAGAAAATAATGTAATAGTATTAGGATTGTTGAATAAGTACTCTCCCACTTTGTGTTCCTAGATTAAAGGGATGAGCCATAGAAATATCATCCACGATAAGTGGAATGTTGTAGTCGGTTTTATTTAGGATTTATTACTTTGAATAAATCTACCCAAGAATAGGTAGTTAGTTCTTGGTGTGTGGACTAAGTAAATTAGAATAAAGAGAAGATCAAATTGTATTCCCCAAAAAGAGGAGTTGGTTGGATGCATGAACTATAAATGCAACCTTCCACACTCTTGTATGTAATCTTTTACCAATAAATGAAAATCTATTCTTTCTCTCCAATATTTTGAGTAAAATTATTCTACAAGTTTTGAATTAAATTTGTGAGTATGAATTAAGTCCTCTTCCAAGGAATGAGCTGGCCACTCATTCCAAGGAAGATGGATCAATGTTTTATGTTTATTTCTTTATTATGTAATTTTCCTTTTTTTGTGAATTTATGATTTTATGTCATGTAATATTTCTTTTTGTACAATTTATTTTGTGAACCTATAGGTGTCTTATTTATTTTTCATTTGTTTTCAATTCAACAATTTCATTTCTACAAGTGTGATTTCATTTATGCAAGTGTGATTTATTTTATGCAAGTGTTTTGCAAGTGTGTTTTCCATTTCTGCAAGTGTGCTTTTCAATTTATGCAAGTTTGGATTGTGTTTGAAGGAGTTGTTTTCCAAAGATCTCTTTCTCCTATTGCATACAACCATTAGACACCAGCCCTGGATTGACATTATTAATGAAGAGGATTGATGACACTCATCAATGAACATCTAGTAGGTTTTGTGTTATGATATAAGAACCACTTAGCTAATATGTCTAATATACTTGTGGACTTTGAAATTCAATATATTTTTGTCCAAAATCTCTTACCACCTCTGTAAGAGAGTGTTATATTGGAGAAATCTCCTTCATTTTATTAGTTATGATATACTCTTAATTTACGTGAAGGAAAACTTATCTCTATGGGAAAATTAAATACCATGATTAGGCTTCATCATCTTTTAATCGATTTAAAAAAATCAACTTTCAAGCCATCTAATAAGCCCACTTTGAGTAAAATCTACTATCAACATTATATCTATTCCTAAAAATATTCAAAGGAAACCATCAAAGTGTACAATCATGAAATTAACTTGTGCTCTATATATTCTATTGCCACACCTCTCAAGAGAAATCTTACTACGCATACTCCTATGCTTAATCCATCTCACACTCAAGGAAATAATTATAACGAAAAATTTCGATGTGACTATCATCAAAATTCAACATCTTATTCAATATCTCATTGAAAAAAATGTAATTGATCACCTTGAGCCTTTGGCATTCACGCTGGTCAATGAAAAAAAAATCTCAAAATATTTAATTACCCTCTCCTTAAGCATGACAAGGAAGTTGCTAACTCTTCAACTAATCATACATATCATGCGGTGCCTCCTCCTTCATTGGTGGCTCTATATTTTCTATTTTCTAATGTTGATGCATCTCCACTTTATTCCTTACATTATCTAATCATGATTACCATGCCACATTTTCTTATAATACATTACATATTCATGCTTCAATCGGACCTCATTTTATCAATAATAGAATGGAAAATCAACCGATTCATATGGGTGTGTGCTCTATTACACTCATTGTTATATCAACTAACTAATCTATCATATCTCATTTCTAATACCCAAATCTTATGGTTTTGTCAATCTTCTAGTTATAGTTGGGCCTCTCACCATACTTGTTCCATTCGTTGTGACACCTTCAATCAAAGGTTGTGACATGTTCTTGGGTCTTCCATGTCTTTGCACCACTAAGGATATCATTTCCATGAATAAATTGTGTCTCAAATTCATTCACAACAAGAAATTTATCACTATAAAGGTTTCTCCACCATGCACACCATGTCCATAACCTCCTTTTAAGGTTTCTATTGCACTAGCTAAGGAAACAAGGTCCATGGGAATTTTAGATCTAAGGCATTTTCTACACCTATCTGACCCATTTGTACACAATCTACTTAGTCTATTTAGTCCACTAGTCCATCTCATTAGCCTAGATCCACCACTTAGATGCATCCTTCACATGGTACCATCACCTCTTCGTTCGCTTCACACATAGGTTCACATCACCCCCTTGGTCTCCTTTACATAGGTGCATATCACGTCTTTGTTCTCCTTTAAATAGGTGACATCACCTCCTAGGTATCCTTCACATAGGTGTTCATCACCTACTAGGCCTCATGAAAATAGGTCTCATTCATTGAGACATCATTTGTATCATACATCACTGACCTTATAACATGGTCTTATGCCTTTATCTTCATAAGCAATAGGGTAGAGAAACCTTTCCTTTCAATTTTTTTGGATATCTTACTCATAATTATACACTTGGGGGTATCATGCTTACTTCTCCCCTCTCTTAGCGTTATCAGGTGTTTCACATTTATACTATTATGCTCGTGCTTCACATCTATTATTTCTATGCGTCCTAAAAACTTGATAATCGGTTTGTATCGTCGTCACCTTATGACACACTCTATTTCCATGGTTCATACTCAAATGTTGAGGGTCTAAATCTGAAATGAACCTCACATCACTCATGTTTTATGCTCTATGCTTCATGATCTATCTATTTAGAGCACATTATCAAACCATTTCCTAATGACTCACTCTTGTTCTATGGTTTATTCTTGACTTTTGAGAGGTCTTTTATAAATGAACCTCATCTCATATTTCATCCACATTCACTTAGGGGATTGCTGATCCTATCATGCTCACTTTGCATTCCATTCCATTCACACTCACATCATAATGCATATCTTGGTTACACATACTCTTGCTTACTTATACTAGTTACAAATACACTTTTTTTTTCATGCTAGGCAACATACTTCGTATATCATTATATTTTCTATATACATATGCATGTTCACTTGTTCTCTAGTTTTGAATGTATACTTTTATAGATCTCTACATACAACAATGATTCTTGGAATTGTACCTCTTACCAGTCCCATTGAGGCTCTTGGGGTATCTACATTTCTACTCTTGCACATCATAGGTGATATTTTTTCATTTTATACTACTAGTTATTCTTACTAGCACTACTATATATTGATATATACACGTCTTGGCATTATTTTTTTCTTTGTAACATGATAATAGGTGCTTCATGTGCAAAATTTACCTTACAGAAGTATTTTTCACCATGGTTATCTGTTACACTTTTCTTGCTCTTTTATTCTAATGTATGCCATTATTTTAAGGCTTTTTCCCATGTCTTGATTATTCATTGCTTTTATGTTTTTGGTTGCTTCAGCCCTAATTATATTAGGACATTGTGAGTGATGTACCATGTTTGAAACCCACTTTACACTTTGTGTACTTTATCTACAATATTGCTTGTTTAGATTGTCTTCTATAACATTATTATCACTCTTTCTACTAAAATATGTTTCCAACCATTTTGTTTGCATGTGCTTGGTTTCTACCATGCGCATTCCCTACCCTATAGGGTATCGATTCGAGATAAGTTTCAAATAATCTCCTTTGAGTTACATATTTATAACAACATCACATGCACCTAAAATTAGGGGGTCATACATTAGGTGAATCAATTACCCCATACAAAATCTTAGAGCTTCATTATAGGCCTACATAGTTCAAGAACAAAACTAAGTTACAAACACAAAATGACCCTGATTCTAATTTGGGTCCTCTATTTAGCATAGACACTAGCTCCTAGATACAAACATGAATGCCTAGGTGCTCTTGACTTTCTTGGGAATGTATGACCAAGGGTCGATTACTATTACTTTCTCATATTGGCACAATTTAAGTAGTTTATATAGAATTTTTCGTAGTACATGCACAATCCTCCAGTAATAAGAATTCATTTTATCTTATTTTTCTAATTAGATCGAATTGGATCAAACTTGATCGAACACAAAACAACATAAGATCACACCATCTACACTGGTGTATAAATTTTGGGAAGTAGTCAAGGATGTAGAATAACACTAGACCTTTCTCCCCAACACTCTTCCTCAGTGGCATGAGATCTCCCAAAAAAATCATTCTTCACTGAGATCTCCCAAAAAAATCATTCTTTGTGTGAGATAACCCAAAATAATTATTATTCTATAGTAGTTCAAGACATTTTATATCCCTTTTCTCTCATCACCGATTAGGTGCACACATTCCTTTTACTACTTTTGTACATTTTTACATACTTATGCATACTTTATAGAGTTTTCATAACACATGACTTTGAATACACTTTCGCTCTTGTTTTACATGTACATGTCGTCTTAATATGAAACAATAATAATCCCTTCATAAAATGAAAACAATAAGGACAACCATGACACCACACATACTATTCACCCCTAGGGTCACTTCCTCTTTCTAAGCTTCCACATGTCATTTGTTTATCACTCCACACTTTTTATTATATCTTCAAAATGCTTTCCCCATCGATAAAAATGGTTATCAGTACACACATCTTATCTACTATTATTGAGTATTCACTCAACTACATAAAGTGGGGGAAAATGTAGACACAAAATCATACACTTGGGTACATTTCTAGGTCCTAATCACATATACTATTCATATGATTCCTAAGCAAGAAAACTAGTAATTGACATCTATCTTTGGCCTCTTTTATGCATTTATTATTTCCTCTTTGGTATTGAATACCCTAAAACCTAGTCTAATCTTTATTACTTTGTATTTATTGACTCTAAACACCAAGCACCTCTATCGGGATGCCGTGTCCAAGTTCCATCGTCCCCTCTAGGCAACCCGACATATTTTTATCTTACTTTCCCATTTTGGGTCTCTTTTATCTTTTGGGCATCTTGTTTTTATGGGAAATCCTTTTTGTTGTCAATTGAAAAATTCAAACAAGGGAATCATACAAATCTAAAGCTATGTGACAATAATAAAGGACCGACTCTAAGCATCTATTATCACCACCTAAGGTTGCATCCAAAGACATTCTAAGAGCATCAAGGAGTCCATCTAACACTCACTCAAGATACAAGGGATTAGGGACTGCATTTTCCACATACACATTATTGGAGCTCAAAATTTCACTCGTCCCGATTAGGATGAACTAGGGATTTGAGGTAACATGGAATTTCTCCAAGTTATGAGAATTGTACTTGAGATAGACCTCTCCGAAGAAGGCTGAATTCCTCTACCTATTCCTACTACTAACACCACTCATAAAAAGGGAAATGCATCTACCTATCAATACTCTATGATTCCAAGGGACTAGGGTGAGAAGGAGATGCATGAAGGGGAAACATAATCTAAGGGGAGGTGATAACACCCAAAATATGTGGATGAACACACTCAAATGAGTGAAAGTAAGGGAAAATAAACTTTCAAGAGACATAAAACATGCACAACAAACAAACAATGCAAGTGAAAGGAAATGTAGACACATTTCATGCACTTGCTACTATTTATTATACCACAAAGTATGTTGTTTTATATATGAATATTGCGTAAGAAAAGTATTCATTAATGACCCATTCTAAAGTCCATTCACTTTTCTTATTAGTTTATATTGATTTTATCTCTCACACCATTCACTCATACACATAGTTATGGTCGGTCACATGGATCCATATCAATCAGTTTCACTCATTTGTTGTCACTTATCTAGGGACACTAACGCCTAGTATCTTGACATTAGCGTCCATGAATCCTGTCCATCATGGGTGATCGTGTCTTATTTATGTTTGATATTATTTTTGACACTTGAGGTTGGTATTTTTGGTTTTCCCTCTCATATCCTGAGGTACTAGTCAGCATGTTGGGTCATTAGTGTTGAAATTCAAACAAGATATCCCTATATAAACACAACATACATACCATTATATGGGTGAAAATTCTTATCAAGGGATAACTATCTACATAGATCAAGGGATTGTATTTGGGCACATTATTTTACATACACTCTGTATAGGAAGGGGATTTCATTCTATTCCATCCACACATTTACATTTTATCTAGCTCTACCGTTTAATATCTTGGTGTCATTAGTGTAAGGGTGACCTTGGAGCACTATTGCACACATAAGAACATAAAACTACATGGAGTGTGAGATGTAGTGCGTGATCAGTCATAAGTTCACCATTATGACAACTAAAGAGGAGAGTTCGACCTCACATTTTACATCTTTCTTTTTTAGGATGTGATGTCTTATTGAGGATTTTACAGGAGTTATTTGTGTGCGGTTTATAGGTACCTCAACGATCCAAGTGCGACATAAAGGTGACCAAAGGAAATAATTTTGAAGTTGTAGTGACCATATTGGAATCAAGTTCATACCTTTTATGCAGACCCAAACACTATAAATATGCCTAGGGCATCCGTGGGTGCCCCTGTACCTCTCTAGGCGCCCCGGTCTAACGATTTCCACTTCTACATTTTTTCTATGGTTCGTTGCAACATTTTTGGCTTCTGTTTCATCACATTGTCCAATCCAAACTCACTGCGAGATAAGTGAAATTAAGATAAGTACCTTACCCCTCTTATTTCCTTTCATAGTTAAAATTAAATAAATTTCTTAGCATTTATATTTCATTTTATATCATTTACAACAAATCTTTACATTCATATTTAAATAAAATAATCATATTTTATTTAAATAATTTAAGTGAACCCGTAGCTTAGAACTTCTTTCCCTAGGATCCACTCAAACACTAATGGCTAAGGATAACTCTTCTCATTCTCAACTAGTCATGCCTCATGTGAGTTTCAATCCTATCTATCATGAAACAACCATAACTGAACTGACTGCTCTATATGGAAATTTTATTCTTCCAAATGATACTCAAAGACAAATCTTAGCTAATGAATGTAATATGCCTACTAGATTTGATCATTCTACCATTAACATCATTTTTGATCTGGTAAGCTTTTCTAGTTATAAACCTTGTTATTCATTAAACCACACTCCTCCTTTTGTTATTTCTAATGAGAAATTAGATGATGTTATTATTAGTTTTATGCTTAATCTTGATGATAATTCTGTAGCTAATAAACAAGAAGACAATACACATGTGCATGATTCTATTTCTCATACTATTTTAGATGATTATATAGTTACATCTCATACTCCTTCCATTTCTGAAAATGTTTCTCATGATGTATTTCATAATAGCTTCCTCCTTCATTATATGTTGATGATAAGCTCAATGGAATCCTTTCATCTGAATCTTTGTTTGATTTTTATGAGGCACCTGATAGTCACGATTCTACTTATTTGTATACTATTGAATGTGAATCCCTCACTCCACTTTCATCTTATTATGATATTGTATATAATAACATGCATGATTCATATCCTTTTATTACATCATATCCTAATGATGTTTCCAATGCTAGTCCTATTGTTTCTGATTGATGTTCAATGTTCTTCACCGCCTATTACTTCTTTGGCATGCATATTTAGTGTGCCCTTAGCATTGACATATTCTATGTCTCCTCTTGACATTCCTATGATCACTCATAATGGAAAATTACAACCACTCAATACACTATTTCCATCCTCTACCATTCCTCCATATGACATCTTATCACTCATGCATGTTATTCACCACTTACAATCTCAAGTCCAATCTCTCACATTAGAAAGAAAGGCTTATTATGATTTTATCGATAATAATTATTTGCATGGAAATCCTATTTTGAAAAAGATTCATAATTCAAAATTTCCTAAGGATTTCATTATACCTACATTTTCATGCTTTGATAGTACTGGAAATCCATATTTGCATCTTAAACATTATCGTTTAGCTATGAATTCTTATTCTAATGATCGGTTATTGCTCAAATATTTTTTCCATAGTCTTACTGATGAAGATCTCTAATGGTACACACATTTACCCTTTGGATCTATTAATACCTATGGTGAGATGGAAGAAGCCTTCCTTCTATGTATTATACTCAACAACATCCCTAGAGTTACATACAATCATTTACCTGGCTTACATCAAGGTAAAACCGAGCCTATCATTGACTACATTTTGTGATTCAATACTTGCATGCATAAGTTATTCTTCTAGTCTATTGAATTATAAAAACACCTCATCTTCTATCAGGGCTTGATTTCTGATTTGAAACCATGCTTACAATATGATACATGTGAATCATTCACACTCTTATGTTATAAGGTCATTGATTTAGAGCAGGATCTCATTGCTGCACATGTCATAGATCCTCCTCCTAGTTATCTTACTACTGTATCATCTAATCCTTCTCCACATCAATTTGTTGTGCATCCTCCT
This sequence comes from Taxus wallichiana var. yunnanensis, assembly GCA_018340775.1. NCBI lineage: Eukaryota > Viridiplantae > Streptophyta > Pinopsida > Cupressales > Taxaceae > Taxus > Taxus wallichiana. Next base: position 412,705,414 of record CM031237.1, on the reverse strand, counting down.
AGGTATCTATCTCCTCTACCTCAAAAAAAAAGTTCATTCCTCTATGCCATATAACCATCCTTCATCTCCTCCACCATGTCAGACTACACCTCCAACTTCTACACCTATTTCACAACTATTTCACAGAACCATTACACTTTTCTCATCACACTAGGCCTTAGGACGTCTTACCTTGATTAACAATATTTTTATTTATTTACTCTATAATCATTATCATCCACCTCATCTCTTACAATGCCAATGTGATAAACCTTACTATAACTATCATTACATCAATGGCTCTCAAGATAATGACTGCTATTACCATTCATGACTGTTTGTAACCATTAAAAGATAAGGGTGTTATTTACTTTGGCTATCACTCTCATAAGAGGTATATGTCTCCAATCCCACACAAGTACACTATTACTCTAGTTGATTTATCTCCCTTTTCTAGTTCTAAGGTTATTATTTACCTACCACCACAAGTTGTTTCTCATGCATATTCTCCATCTCATCCATCCACCACTACACCATCTCATCCGATGCATCATGCTACTAAAACACATTGGATTCCACATCCCTTGGTATCTCCTCTTCCCACCATTGCATCACCCATCATCAACACCACTCTATGTGAAATTTAGTTTTGTTCCTACACTCATGCTTCTTTGACTCCAAATGCTTCCACCGCTCCATGCTGGCTTGGTCTTTGGTAGGGGATTTCTATCTCCTTACCCTTCTATGATGCACTTGTGTTATTACAAATCTTACATGAATGTTGATGGATCTATTACAATAATAACCTCTCTTCACTCTTAGGTTGCACGCCTTATCGATCAATATATATCGGGCACACTATCATATCACTTCCTGATGACGCACTCTTACTTTACAGCTTCATTCTTATCTCTTAAGGGGTATTATATAAATGAACCTTATCATCTATAAACTTTGGGGAATCACTATATTATTCCCCCTCTTCATCATCCTAACACGCGCTTCACTACACTATTATGACCATCTCTAATTTTACTGATTATTCATTTTTACTTTTTCATTCATCACAACTTTATGCCTACATACAATCCCTTTTTAGAAATCTATCATCATATACAATATATCATCATTTATCTATCTATAATCACATTCCACAATCTCAACTATTTTCCATTATAAATTAATTCAACAAATACAAACAACATTCAATGCATCACACATCACATATAGAAATAATAATAAATAAATCATACATCATCATCACATCATCACGATCATACGCCAATAAGTCCATCTATATATGTATATCATTCACAATCATAGTTACAAAAAATATCATCACTGGGGGAAACCCCCTACATCAATACATCAATATATATCTCATCATCACTATCACTATATGCCACCGTGAGAGATATAGAAGTAGAAGCTTCACTTCTCACTCTACGCCATTGATTGTAACCCTATATCTATCCACCTACCTACGTAAAAGTGTCACCTATGCTTCCCACTCTACAAAATGACCCCGTAATTCAAAAAAACACACAAATACATCATACTCTAAATGAACGCCACCTACAACCTCTCTCATCTCACATGTATCCTCATGCACTTCATCCGTCTTGCTCAAGAGTAGCATGGTACTTGCACACTTGGTGCTATTGCCACTAGCTAAAAAAAATGGGCATGCTCACCTACAATATCATCTACACTCTCTAGCATGCCTCCACCCACAAGTTCCTCGGTGGGCACATTCCATGTCAATGTGTGGATGGATGCATCCATAATTAATGACCAATACACATCACCTACATCCATATAACATCAAGTTAGATAATAATGAAAATTACACAACCAAATAAAGAATCTTAAACATAAATATACAAATACTTACACTCTTCTATCACTGATATTATGATATTTGGGGCATGTTCTTTCCACACTAATCTCCTCTTGGCGGTGCTCTCACCACATCAATAAAAATAAAAAATAAAAATACCCACCAATGTGATGCCAACCATGCAAGGTAGGTCTTTTTACACCCTGAATCATCCACATCTATCACCTAAATCACTACATTTGCCTTGTCCAACTTGGGATGCACTAATTACACTCTGGTAGGGCCTAGTCTAGATCCGGCCCTCTTCGGTGCCCTAATGGATCTCAGCCATACATATGGATATAGGGGCACATCTTGGAATGTTCCAAACTATCATGACATGTGATCCACCTGAAATAACTCACCACCCCTAGAAATCGATCCTCTAGCCATATAATCCGTTGTATATATCATAGATCTACTACATTCTCTAGCTATCATCTCAGTAGTCTCGGTATGGCCTACATATCATGAGCCCTAGCACCATGCATCTAACATCACTATATAGGTTTATGTATCCATATTCCTATAATGAAAACCTACCCATCTCTTGAAAATATATCTAGCCTCGCTGAATCTCCTTTTGGCCTACCAACTAGCCTCAACACCTCAATATTATGATAGGCCCATACATGTAATAATTTGGTAACTCCAATACCACCCCTATGCTCCTCCTATATAAACCCGTATAGATATCTCGTATGAGTGGGTGCCTAGGAATACCTCATACTATCATCTTGGTAGATTTCATGCATATTATGTAGGATTCTGCAAGACCACCCTCTACTATAATTGACAAAGAAATCACCACGGAAAGAAAATTTCATAATTGTGAAACACCCGATATGACAATAAAATGAAATCACCTTAGAAAGAAAATTCCATAAAATATTGTGAAACCTTTATACATATCAAAATAACAAGCCTAGGCTAATATAGTCACCTATGTGATAACTTAGGTCCCCGGTAAAAATTGCATATACATCCTCTCATATTCCTTCATATACATCATCCATGGCCATAACATGGTCTAAAGCCTCTCACCAAACACCAATAAAATATACTAACATGACAATGTGATACACTTACTCTAGAGTCATTTTCATCTCCCATGTAGGTAACCAAAATGTGCAAGTATCTATACATCATCTCTCACAAAACCTTTAATCATCAACATACATGATTTTGACATCCACTCTTGGTTTATCCTTTTATGGTATACCAGTGCTATGTCATACGCCAACATGGTCTAGTGTCCCAATATCCCACTCTCTTCAGAGGTCCAAAACGCTAAGAAATTCCAAAATATCCAAAAATCATCAAACGCGATATACTATCACCACATTTTTGGAAAAAAATCACACTTACTAGCTCCATTGTCACATGAAATATACTCACACCATATGACAACCAACTCAATCTTTCTCTAATAGATGTCCCTTTACAAACCACAAAATAATAACAATAATCAAATGAATTAAAACAACGTCTTCACATTACAAATACACCTACCATAACATCACCACACATCATTTTCACATCTACAACAATATACATTACATGATTTCATTCATATATGAGTTCAACTCTTATTTCTTCGTATATTTGTTTCACTTGGAAATGCTTCGTTCCTTATAGAAACAGATAAGGTTAGAATCGGAATAGGAATGTCGAGATGATGCGCGTATCGTAGAGGTCACTAAGAACTCCTTTTTTCTCTGGGGACTAGTGTCCCAAAGGATTTTGATTAGATTAAATGGCCTTCACCACTTCTTTTAGAGGTCACAAAATACCAAAATATTCCAAAATATTTTTTTTTTTTGATCAAAAACCGATGCCGGTTACCATAACGTGATTACTATCACCATCATTTTTGGAAAAAAACGGATGGTTAGACACTTACTAGCTCAATGGATCCTTTGGATAATGTCATATGTGAGGATAATTCACCACAAATGCTACCACCATCTCCTTATTGAACTCAACTCAATCATGGTGATATCAAGTTGAACCATCTTTGCACACCTCCTTTGATCAAAATCCTTCGACCGATCTCCCAAAATGAAAGCAGCCCATTTAATCAAATGAATTTCCTATTCACTTCTTCACATTACAATTTATAGTACTATTCATTACTTACCACCTTCCCTATGGTCATTATTCACACCTAGCCTTTGAATTAATATACATTACATGATTTCATTCATCCTATTTAGAGGGTTATACTTACTCTTATTTCTGTGGATCTCAATTATGAGGTAATTAATAAATATTATCTTCATGAGTGTGGGTCTACGTAAGACACGAATTTGGTGTCTATCATTATCTTCATAGTTCACAACCATATTGTACACAATCCACACTAATATTTCTCCTTCTCATCATTTCCCATCAATATAAACATACTTTTGTGATATCTATCATACATTCATTATTTCATCATTACACAATTACTTTCAGCAACATACCTTCTCATCTCACTCCTCCCCTTTTTCAAAAAGGGGGCATATAATTGGGGTCATCTTATAATTCCTCTTATACCATTACACGATCAATCTACATTTCTAACTGATCATTATCAAACATTTTCTAGTACACCATGTGACATTTCACATCACTTTCTAGTGATTCCCCCTAATGAACTAATATGGAGGCAACAAGTGTAAAATCTCTCCATGAGTGACCAATCAATCAATCACATACATTTAAATATCCATAAATCATATCAATCAATCAACACAACACAACGTATTTATCCTCCCAGATGACCTAACTTGGGAGTTATATCACCACTTTCCTAGATGACCTAACATGGGAAGTTATTCTACATTTTTGTGACTGCTTCCAGATGACCTAACATGGAAGCAATCACATACACATTTCAACGACACCCGTGGAGTGGGGGAAATGAGACATCATTGATTTTCCTATACTACTCTTATATGGGTTATCACGTTTGAATAAATCAAATTAGATCCAAATCAACCAAATATAGTATTTTCCCATTTGTAGTGGATAGACCCTTTGGGGATGTAGCTACAGGGTAAAAATATACCTCTCTCCCTACACTCTTCCTCTGGCGGTAGGATGCCAAAATCCTTATTTTTTCACACACACGCAATTGGGTTGAGAACTCATCATTCCCTACCCCATCACATATCCATCAACGAAAAAAATCAAAATCTCCAATCATTTAAGACTCGTAATCATAAATATCACTTAGCACTACTCATAATGGTCCCACATCTCTTGTTACATTGCTTAGATTAACACGTCGATCCATGGTTCGCCACGCTATGTGTTCTCACTCGGTACATACTTCTACCATCTAAATTACTTTTGTAACGTGGGATTCTCCAAACTTTTATCACGTATGTATCTCTATCTAATTTATGTTACCAAGATTTTTCTCACTAACATAAATTGGGGGAAAATGTAGACACAAAATCATGCACTTAATACTATTTACTATACCACCAAGTATGTTGTTTTATATATGGATCTTGCGTAAGAAAATTATTCATCGATGAACCATTCCAAGTCCATTCACTTGTCTTATTTGTTTTCATTGCTTTTATGTCTCACACTTGTCACTCATACACTTAGTTTTGCCTAGGTCACAAGGATCCCTGTCGGTTAATCTTCACTCATTTTTTGTCACTTTTATCTAGATACTAGCACTTAGTACTAGACATTAGCGCTAGGTGCTCCTATCCATCCTGAGAACTGTTAGGTTGTGGAGCTTGTTTTCATGTGTGAAAGTGTTGAAGATTGTACACTAACCGAAATTTTTTTAGGCGTAATTTTTTTCCTCGAAAAATGCACCCGACATATCGGGAAATGTGCTCTTCTCATATGGGTAAGTTTTTTGACCCATAGGTTTATGGGACGGGTTTTGCCCATGGTTTTGATACCCACGGTTTTGTAAAACTACTTAAGTAGTTGTCTATTTATATGGTCTTATGCATATGATAGATGTACAAGTAAATGTATTGCAGATGTGTTTTGAATTCGGCTGTGAATTCTGTAGAGTTTGTTGAGCATAGCTCCAAATGGATCTGGGTATTGTATTGAGAGAGCGGTGGCTTGTAATAAAATCTGAGCAAGTGATTCTTGGTGGACGTAGCCCAAATTGGGTGAACCATGTTAAATACTGTCTCTTTGTGTTGTGTTATTTTATTCTGTAATTTTATTTGAGATCTGTAATAATTTCTGCATATTAGTTTTCTACTGTTGCGATTCTGTGAGGGATTATTCCACATATTTTATCTCTTATTTCCTAACAATTGGTATCAGAGCCTGGTTTGGTTTGCTGAAGTGTTGAATCGCAGGGAAAGTTTTTAGCTTGAGTGGGAGCTATGGCAGATGATGGAAGATCTAGGGTTGATAAATTCAATGGGCAGAATTTTAGTCTTTGGAAGATGCAGATGGAAGATTACCTTTATCAGAAGGATCTTTATACTCCGTTGTCTAAGAAGGTGAACAAACCCTCGAGTATGATAGATGTGGAATGGGATTTGTTGGATCGGAAGGCACTTGGAATGATCCGGTTGTGTCTTGCATCTTCGGTATTATTTAATGTTTCAAAGGAAAAGACTACAAAAGATCTAATGGATGCATTAGGGAAGTTGTATGAAAAACCCTCTGCCTCTAATAAGATATTTTTAATGAAAAATTTGTTTAATATGAAGATGTCTGAGAATAGTTCAGTAGCAGATCATTTAAATGATTTCAATACGGTTGTGAATATGCTAGCTTTGGTTATAATAGAATTTGATGAAGAAGTTAGGGCTTTATTAATTCTGTGCTCTTTACCTGAGAGTTGGAATAGCCTAGTAATGGCGGTAAGTAACTCGGTTCCAGCTAACTCAAAGTTGAAGTTTGAGGATGTTGTAGGGTGATTCTAAGAGAGGAAATGCAAGAAAAATCTCTGGGAATCTTCTACTTGAGGAATGCTTTGACAGTGGAAACTAGAGGAGACAAAGAATAGAGAGAAACTGTGGAAAATCAAAAGATCGGGCAAGGTCAAAATCCAAGAACAAGATTGTATCTTGGAATTGTGGAAAGCCTGGGCATGCAAAGAAGGACTGTTGGGAGCTTCGGGATAAGAAGAAACAACAGGAAGAAAACAAGGAGGAAAATGTGGCAACGGGTAATGTATGTCAGGATGCTTTGATTCTTTCTTTGCACAATATTACTGAATCTTGGGTTTTAGATTCGGGGCTTCTTTCCATGCTTCTCCACATAGGCATTATTTTGTTGATTATGTTCAAGGAGATTTTGGGCATGTTTTTCTTGGTGATGATGAGCCTTGCAGCATAGTTGGAAAAGGTTCTGTTCAGGTTAAGATGCAGAATGGGAATACTTGGCTATTGAAGGATGTCAGACATGTGCCTACATTAAGATGAAATTTGATATTGGCAGGGTAGTTGGGAAGTGATGGTTGTACTGTGATATTTACAGTGGACTCTTGGAAGGTTACCAAGGGTGCTCTTGTGGTGGCAAGAGGTAAGAAGGTTGGAACCTTGTATTTAACCACTGATAGTACTAATGATTGTAATCTTGTGGCTTCAGATGTAGATACAACATTATGGCACTATAGGCTCGGTCATATGAGCCATAAGGGCATGAACATCATAAAGAAGAATTTTCCTGGATATACAGGAACATGTTTGGATTTATGTGAGAACTGCATATATGGGAAACAGAAGCGAGTAAGGTTTCTCAAGGTTGGACCTACAAAGAAAGAGAGTAAGTTAGAGCTGGTGCATTCTGATGTGTGGGGGCTAGCTCAGGTATCATCTCTTGGGGTTCAAGTTATTATGTTACTTTTATTGATGATGCAACAAGGAAAGTTTGGGTTTATTGTATTAGAAACAAATCTGATGTATTTGACACTTTTGTTAAATGGAAAGCCTTGGTAGAGAATGAAACATGTCTTAAGCTAAAATGTCTCAGGTCAGATAATGGAGGGGAGTATTGCAGCAATGAATTTGATGATTACTTGTTCTAAGAATGGAATCCATAGGAAAAATATGGTTCCAGGAACTCCGCAGTAGAATGGGGTATCAGAAAGGATGAACAAACAATAATGGAACGTGTTAGGAGCATGAGGTTACATGCGGGAGATGCCTCTTTCTTTTTGGGCAGAAGTGGTGAGCACAGCTTGTGTACTTGATAAACAGAGGACCCTCAAGTGCCTTGGATGGAGGCATACCTGAGGAGGCTTGGTATGGTAAGAAAGTTGATTATTCATTTCTTAGAGTCTTTGGATGTGAGGTGTTTGTTCACATAGACAAGGATGATAGGACTAAGCTAGAGGCTAAATCAGAAAAATGTACTTTCATTGGTTATGGTGGTGATGACTTTGGATATAAATGTTGGAGTATTAAGGACAAGAAAATCATTCGATCTAGGGATGTGGTCTTTAATGAGAAATTCATGTATAAGCAGCGATATTGCGGAAAATAGGGAAAGAATCCAAGAAAGAATATGCAGTGGTAGAGGATCTTTTGGATGGGAAAGTGACACATGAATCAGTTCAGGAACCCCCTCAACAGAACCCCAAACTCCTATATTGAGGAGGTCTTCTAGGGTAAGAAGAGAACACAACTTTTTCTCCTTCTCTTTATTATTTATTACTCACTGATAGTGGAGAACTAGAGAGATTTGATGAAGCAATGCAGGTAGATGCCAGGAAGAAGTGGGAGCAAGCCATGGATGAGGAGCATCAGGCTCTCATGGAGAACCAGACATGGGATTTGGTAAAGCTACCCGAAGGAAAAAGAGCATTGCAGAACAAGTGGGTGTACAAAGTTAAAGATGAAGAAGGAGGAAAGAAAAGATATAAGGCCCGGTTGGTGGTCAAGGGGTTTGCACAGAAACAAGGTATAGATTTTGATGAGATATTTTCTCCTGTAGTAAAAATGACTTCTATTAGAACTATTCTAGGAATAGTTGCAGCAGAAGACTTACACTTAGAACAACTTGATGTAAAGACTACATTTCTCCATGGTGATTTGGAGGAGGAACTATATATGTAGCAACCAGAGGGCTATGAGGTCAAAGGTAAAGAGGAGATGGTGTGCAAACTGAAGAAGAGCTTGTATGGCCTGAAACAAGCTCCACGTCAATGGTATAAGAAGTTTGATAGCTTCATGATGGAGCAAGGTTATATTAGATGTCATTCTGACCATTGCGTGTATACAAAGAAATTTTAGGATGGAAGTTATATTATCCTATGTTTGTATGTTGATGACATGTTGGTTGCAGGTAAAAACATGTAGGAAATAAAAGTACTTAAGAAATAGCTAAGTGAATCCTTTGATATGAAGGATTTGGGAGCAGCCAGACAAATCCTTGGAATGAGGATAACTCGGGATAGGAAGGAACGAAGCTAACTTTATCTCAGGAAGAGTACATTAAGAAGGTATTGGATAGGTTTAAAATGCAGGATGCTAAACCGGTTGGGACTCCTTTGGCAGGCCATTTTAAGTTATCAAAGGAGCAGTGTCCCAAGACAGAGCAGGAAAGAAACCAGATGTCCAAAGTACCTTACTCTTCAGTGGTTGGTAGTTTGATGTATGCTATGGTGTGCACTAGGCCTGATATTGCCCATGCAGTGGGAGTTGTGAGTAGATTTATGAGTGATCCAGGTAAAGAGCATTGGCAAGCAATAAAGTGGATCCTTCGGTATTTGAGAGGGACCATGGGGACAATTTTGTGCTACAGTGGATCAAACACCACTTTACGTGGTTATGTAGATTCAGACATGGCTGGAGATGTAGACAACAGGAGGAGCATGACGATAGGTTATATTTACATTGTAGGTGGGACAACAGTGAGCTGGATTTCACATGACTACAGAAGCTGGTGGCTTTGTCAACCACGGAGGTTGAGTATGTTGCTGCAACAAAGGCAAGCAAAGAGATGATTTGGTTACAACAATTTCTTGAGGAGTTGGAGCATAAGCAGGAGGAATGTAAGCTGCATAGTGATAGTCAGAGTGTTATACACCTAGCTAAGAACTCTGCTTTCCACTCCAGGACGAAGCATATATAGTTAAGGTACCATTTCATTAGGACAGACTTTGGAGGAAGAGAAGTTGAAGTTGGAGAAGATTCATACCATTCGAATCTTGTAGACATGATGACCAAGGTGGTCACAAGGGAAAAACTAAATTTGTGTTCAGCTTTGGTTGGTCTTCATGAAAACTAGTGAAGGGTTGAGAAGCTTGCTCAGAGGAAAACTAGTCTCCAAGTGGGAGATTGTTAGGTTGTGGAGTTTGTTTTCATGTGTGAAAGTGTTGAAGACTATACACTAAGAGTACTATACACTTTTCATGTATCCTCACCGGGGTTCGGGGGCGCAGCCCCTGAATTTTTTTTTTTTAGGCGTAATTTTTTTTTGTCTCAAAAATGCACCCGACATATCGGGAAACGTGCTCTTCTCATATGGGTGAGTTTTGACCCATAGGTTTATGGGATGGGTTTTTCCCATGGTTTTGATACCCACGGTTTTGTAAAACTACTTAAGCAGAATTGTCTATTTATATGGTCTTATGCATATGATAGATGTACAAGTAAATGTATTGCAGATGTGTTTTGAATTGGTTTGTGAATTACTGAGAGTTTGTTGAGCATAGCTCCAAACGGATCTAGGTATTGTATTGAGAGAGTGGTGGCTTGTAATAAAATCTAAGCAAGTGATTCTTGGTGGATGTAGCCCAAATTGGGTGAACCACGTTAAATACTATCTCTTTGTGTTGTGTTATTTTATTCTGTAATTTTATTTGAGATATGTAATAATTTCTGCATATTAGTTTTCTACTGTTGCGATTCTATGAGGGATTATTCCACATATTTTATCTCTTATTTCCTAACAAGAACCCATGTCCTCTTTATGTTTGATCCTATTTTTGACATTTGAGGTATGTATTTTTAGTTTTCCCTCTCATATCCCGAGGTACTAGTAAGATCATTAGTGTTCAAATTCAAATAAGAGATCCTTATAAAAAACACAATATACATACCATTATATGGGCAAAAATTCTTATCAAGAGATAGCTATCTACATATATCAAGGGACCACATTTGGGAACATTATTTTGCATACACACTACATAAGAAGGGGAGTTCATTCTATTCCATCCACACATTTGTATTTTATCTAGCTAACTCCTTCCATCTTGGCATAGTTGGTGTGAGGGCGACCTAGGAGGACTATTGCACAAAAAAGAACATAGAACTACATTGGGTTTGAGATGTAGTGCAATGCTCAATCATAAGTTCACCATTGTGATAACTAAGGATAGTTTGACCCCTCATTTTTCATCTTTATTTTTAATGATTTGATGTATTTTTAGGGTTTTGCGGGAGGATATTTATGTGTAATTTTACGGTGTAACTCGATGATCCAAGTGTGACATATAGGAATCCAAAGTGAACAAGTGTGAATCCTAACTACCATATCGTAACCAAGTTCCAATATTTTATGTAGACCAAAGCTCTTAGAAACAAGCCTAGGGCACCCACGGGTGCCCAGGTCCAACCATTTCCACATCTACTACAATTTTTTTTAGTTTATTACGATAATATATTCTTGTTTAATCACATTGTCTAGTTTAGACTCACTTTGCGCAAGATGATAAAAATTAAGATAAGTACCTTACCCCTCTTATTCGTTTCATAGTTAAAAAATTTTTCTTGGCATTTATCTTTCATTGCATATCATTTACAACAAATCTTTGGATTCAAATTTAAATAAAATAATCGATTTTATTGAATCAAGAAATAAGATATAATAAAATTATATTATATTGTTTCCAAATAATGTAAAATTGATTAAAATGGTGATATATGTGGGAATCCAAATGCAATGAACTAGATATGAGGCCTATAAGTCAAAATTCCAAGGAACAATGCACTTAGCCAATCAAGAGGGTCCCACATTTTACAATGAGAATTATTCATGAATATATAGAGGAAACAGAAGTACAAGAGGAGGAAAAGAGAGGGAAACTCAGATTTTCAAATCCAACCACCAACAATCAGCAATAATTGCCTTAAATTACACCCGTAGCATGTTATATCCACCTCCCCATCTCAATTTAGCTAGTGGAAGAAGGAAGGGGGAAAGATATCATCAAATTTTAGTGGTTCAGATGACTAAATATGTGCATTAATGGCTGAAGTCATGTTTACCCATTTCACCTACCAAATCCCACCAAAATATGAGTTTTAAAATCCCATCATGTATCTTATTTCAATTTATTTTTATCAATATCAAGAGTACATGAATCCGAGCTTTGTAGAAGAAGTTACGATAATTTTAAATTTGTAGTACAAGATGAATAGGCAAGACACATGTCATGATCTCGTCGAGATGAATGATTTAAATTTTTGTCTTCTTGTTTTGTCTCTTCTACCATGTGTCATGCATTCATTTTAAGTAAGGATTTGGCATACAATTGACATGATCGATAGGTTGTGTGTTGTGCACTTCTTCTTGTAGACACCTAAAATCCACTTACGAGCTTTAATAATACTATAACCGCACTAATTATCCTCTTTCTTGTCATTTCCATAATAATTATCACTTTTACACTAATTAGCTAACATTCCTCTTCATATTCGTTAATTAATTATCCTTTCGTTAATTAATTATCCTTCCTATCATTAAGGATGATGATTAATGACCTTTCATTAATTAATATCCGCTTCTACTGGGTTAATTAATTAATTATGCTCGTAACTATAAACCAATAAATAACCATTTATTAGATCAAATTCCTCTCTTACATCCCACAAATCATACTAATTTTCCTTTAATTAGGTTCTTTAAGCTTACCTCTACCTATTAATTAATCACCTTTGATTAATTAAAACATCCCTAACTCCCATAACTTACTAATGAAAAAATTAAACTCTTCTAAATCAAGATTACCTTTTATAAAACAACCTTATCTATTCCTAATATTTCTTTACACTTATCCCACATGCACCAAGTTGTAAAGCTTTCTCAAACTTGAATGTTATATAAAGAACCCTCCTCCTTCCTTTTAAAAACACACCATGCTTTGATTAACAAAACTATAGACATTTTTTTATCTTGAGCCATTCTCCATTGTTGGAAATAGCTTCTCTATATTGCATCCTTTCACTCAAATTTGAGTAATATGGGAAGATCCAAAATGGACTTGTAGACTGTCGGTGCTAAAATAAGTCTCACCCCATTTGTCATTAAAATACCTCGGTTTGAGGCTTTTGTCACATTTTTATCTCCCCGTGTTGGTGCTTGAAAAGACTCTGCCTCCATTTGGTTGCCGTGATCAGTCCCTTCCAGGTCGAGGATCACTTAAAGATCCAAAATTGGTTTTTCGTTTCTCTGTCCATCTAAAGGAGTCTGTAAATTGGGCATAAAACTCAGGTTATTTCTTTCCTTTCATTTTCCACAGTCACATGTTTTTGTCGTCATTTTTTTCCCAAATACCTAAAGAAACATGAATGGATGTAGCTTGGAGGATCATGTTTGAACCTTATAATATTTCCAAATTCTTTGTCCTTGAAGAAAAATTCATCTCTAGGCTCAAATGGTGGTTTTCCTACATTTTTACGGTTTGATGGGTGAGTTTTCCTTGTCAAATTTTCATCTGTGCATCTATGGAAATGTGGCCCTCTTTGGTTGGATGTGGCTCGGTGGGGCACTCAAAAACTCTATGGCTCGCTTCAACCCAAAACTTGTCCACGTGGAGGAACAACACTTGTTTAAAAATTAACCTTTTGGTTTGGTTTTGGAGTTGCATCGGGGGGGGGACACGTGGAGGATTCCGCTGCTTTTCCTAGACTTAGAAAAATTTTCATGTAGCCGGTACACTTTTGGCAGGCCATGGACACGTGGTGGACTTGTGCTCATTCAGGGTCTTCACTCTTGGGCACCATATTGAAGTTGCGCCATGAGAACACGTGGAGGCTTCCATTGGACCTTCCCTTAGACTTTTTAACAAACTTTCTAAAGGGCTTGGGACATGTGGAAGGACCACGCATGTTTCAGGACCTGCCCTAAGTTTTATTTTGAAGAAGCACCAGGAGGACACTTGGAGGCTTCCGCTCACTCTGCCCTTTTCTCAGACTTTTCAATAGCCAAAGGAGACTGCCTCGGACCCTAGACACATGGTGCCTTCCACTGAACCTTCAAATTTTTAACAAATTCTGCCAGAATGGGACACGTGTTGAGCCCACACTTGTTTAGGGTCTCTACTTTTGGGACCATCTCAAGATGTGCCATTGAGACACGTGGCAGTTTGAAAAGTCAAAAGGTGGGGAGGTGGGCCATCGGAGGCAACTTGGATTTTTGCCTCTTATTGTCAAAAAGATTAAAGTCATCAAAATGACCTACAAGCCCAACAGAGATAGTCAAAATTTTCTTTGAAAAGTCAACAATGGAGGTGCGGACTTCTAGGGAAATTTGGAAAATTTTCCTTTTGTGAAAAAAGGGGTTAAAGTGTAAAAGGAAGCACATGGTTCCACTGGGACCCACATTGGGACATGTGTCAAGCCCATTTTCAAAGGCGAGGGGCGGAGAAAAATGAGAAATTTTGCATTTTTCCCAAAAGTTGTAAAAGATAAAAGGAACCCCTAGGCCCATTTTAACTCGAATCTCCCATGTGGACGGTCCAAATTCAAAAGGGAAATCAACGGCAACTGTGCATTTGTATCTGATTTTCCACCATTTTTTCTCCAAAGCTCTCTAGAGATGTGAGTTTTTATGATTTCTTGATGTCTCCTACATGCCAAATGAAGAGGAGAATTAATTTGATATCTTGATTTGGTGGGGAAGATCTGAAAATGTCTTTTACCATTAAGATGTGATCTGACTATCGGATTCGATTTGATTTTCCAATCTTTCCTTCCTTGGCACGCAAAAAACCAGATTTGACAGATTAGAGGAGGAAGTAGTTGGTGCGTGAGATGAAGAGTGATTTACCAGATGAAAGAATTGAATGCTAGAAATATTTGAAGAGATTTTCCCTCTGAGCACTTGATAACTTTTTTGCAAATCTGATTCTTGGGAATCACGATCAAAATCGTAACAAGAAATGGTGCTTTGAATGTTTTTTTTTTTTGGGGGAAAACTTTGTTGTAGATTAAATGTTATAAATTGCATGAATTTTTCATGCAAATGGTTGGAGTGTTAGAGGTCGGGAGTTAATTCCTAAGAGAAAAGTTTGATAGAGCCCATCTTTATGAGAAACCATTTGAGAAACTTGTTTATTTCTTTTGTGTTAAATTTGATCATGTCAAGGTGGTTGCAAGTGTACAGCCATTGACAAGCTCTGAGATTGTTCTAGAAACTTTCCCCTGCTGATGAATTTAATCAAATTTGAGTTAATCTATGTTGATTTTGGGCAAAATTGTGTGCTTCATTTCTAAATGTCTGTAAATAGTTTTTCTTGTTCCCATTGCAATCTTACATTGAAATCTTTGTGAATCACACAAGATCTTATCCTTGTGATAGTTTGGTGGCATTTGCAATTTCATTTATCAGAAGAGCTTTCATTTGATAGTGAAATAAAAAATTTAAAATCACTTTACTCCTAGCATGATGATAAGATTGTTTGTTAGCCTTTGAGGGTATCTTAGGTGTGATAAAACAAAGGTTGATAATGTTCAATTAAGTTTTTCAATTTGAGCCTTCATTTTGGATTCTTAAAGTTTGTGTGAAAACATGTTGATTTGGGCCTCCATTGAAGCACACCTTCTAGTTAAAGGAACATTTTAGCTATTCTGAAGCATTCTATTGATTAAGCCTTCCATTTTTGTAAAATATCTCAAAGATCTGGCAAATCAAGTTCATTTTCCTCACCTCCCACCAAAAATTCATTTAAAAACAACCAATCTTACCCATACTACCCTTGTTTGTCTTGTGTGTGTACAAATGCATAATTTCTATTACCAAAACATGCAGAAGCAATCAAGTTTTCATTGTCTTTAGTAGCTTGAACCTTGCTTAGAAAATATCTCCATTATCTAGGGTGACAACTCATGAGAGTTAGGTTTTGTTGTATTGATCATATTTTCTTCAAGGTCTTCTTAATAACTTTACAAGGAAGGACATCTCCATCTCCTCCACAAACAACAGGCTATAAAAGGGTCCTCTCACCCTAGTTGAAAGGCACAACCATAAAGTAGTGAGGATAGATCAAATCCTCTTGAGGGTGTTATCCATTTCTCCACATCTGAGTGATAAAGAGCAAGTTATATTTCTTCCCAGCTACAAAATGACACACAACATGATCTACTTATCTCTAAGCTTCCTGTCAAATCTGTGATGCTTTTTCGAGCTTCACGAGGAGAATCAATTTGGGTACCAACACCATTTTTTGTGGCACTTTTTCGGGGACATTGTGATTGTAGTTCATATTTAGACCCTGGTAAACATTTCTTATATGCTCTAAGTGCTAGTACATTTGTTTCAACATCATCCTATGTTCAATCTGTAAGAAGTGTTCAAAGTTACAAGTGTTGTGTGTAATTTTTCAGTTTCTATAGTTATTGCACTAAGTTTCATTGATAAATCTGGGTAAAGGAAGGTCAGATCATTCCATTTCCAGTTTCTAGTGTTGACAAACATTTGAAAGATCATATTTTTAGTGCATTTACACAACTAAGGTGGAAATCCTTAGTGGTGACTCCATGTTGATATGATTTTTTTATAAATACCAGTGTCTTAACCTCTATCAAGTGAGATTTGTTACTAATATTTGCAAATATGGAAGGAAGAAGATCTTTCTTCACTAAGGATCCTACTAGGACATTATTTCCAGAGCTAGGAAAAAAAAGTTAGAAGGAAGAAGAGCCTGGAGAGTTGTTGGAGATCAGCAGTCAAGAAAAGAGATCTCCATTGATGAAAGTGATCAGCCTATCATTGAAGATTTCCATTCAAGTGCTTCTGAATCAGGTAGTCTTTTTGTGGAATTGAATTCTCCATCTGGAGAGGGGCCTTCATTTGAATTTGAAAAGTTTTCTTCTCATTCTTGACCCTATGTTTTCCAAAGTTGATAGGGTTTTCCAAGAAACAAAGCCTTTAGGGGATATCCATTTTGAAATTTATACTCATGTGTTTTAAAGACCCCTTGTCCCTTATCATTTTGAATTCTCCTCCAGGTCACCTCCTCAAAACAACATGGCCCATCCCCCACCCAGACCTCCATTTGTTGTAAATACCTTTGGTCCTATAAATTTTAGAGGGATGGCTGGTTATCCAAATGCAGTTCCCAAGATGTAAGAAATAGACTACCAAAGTTCCAAGGAAATAATGCTATAACTGGTGATCAACATTTAAAGCTTTTTATCAACATGATGGAAGACTTTGAGATTGAATTTGAAGATGTATATATCAAATTGTTTATCCATACTTTGGAAGAAGATGCAAGGGACTGGTATAAATCTTTTCCAGATAATTCCATTGATTCTTGGATGGAAATGAATAATGCATTTAGATTTTAGTATGGTGATAAAAAAGACCCTAGGTTTCTTTTATCAGAGTTTGAAAATATCAAGAAGAATCCTAATGAATCAGTGCATGATTTCAACACAAGATTTAACAAGACCTTGAGGAGATTTCCTGTTAATTTGAGGCCATGTGATGAATCATGTCTGATAAAGTATTCAGATGCATTTGATAAGAAATTTTTACTATTTGAGGGACAAAAACCCTACCAATTTGAGGTAGGCCTTCACCATGGCTCTGCAAATTGAGAACAACATTAAAGCAATTGGAAAACCTCCTAAGAGGGAGGGTGTGAAACTAGTTAACCTAGAAAAACCTCAAGCAAGTAAGGTTGTTGATTTGGAGGAAGTTGTGAAAAATTTGGTAGGGGTTGTCAAAGAAATCTCATACAAATTAGCCCGGAAGAGAAAGGAATTAGGTAGAGTTCACAAGGTCAGCATAAGCAACAAGGCCAAGATAGATTTACAAATCATCATAGAAATGAGTAGAGATCTGATGACAGAGGCAAGGGACCTATTGGATTTGGAAATAAACAAGCCCCTAGGCTAGGGAAAATAGAATGGTGCCTGATCCTTTGGCTGCTAGAGTTGTTGTTGTTGAAGAAACAAATGTAATTGATTGGTGTGACAGATGTTTCATGCCCCATGCTCCATGTGAAGTAGATCAAAAGTAGAAGAAGAAGCTAATGATGATAATGATGATGATGTTTACATGATGGGTTGCTCCATGAGCTCACAACAAGGAGCAACTTCAACTGAAGTGATAAGTGCTCAAACTGCTGCAAGTTTTTGGGATTGCATCCACCGGGTACCTCTTCTTCCTTCCTCTCATACTTTAGAAATAGATATTGTACAAGATTTTGAAATACCTAATAATGAATTTGAATACTTAAGAGATTTAATGATAAAGAAGTATGATGGAGGAATCCCATATGAGGAGGATAGGTAGTTGTTGATGAACATTGTTGTTGCCCAAGAAAAGGAGTATAACACAAGAAGTAAAGTTGTCAAGGGGCAGGACCTCAGGCCAAGCCAAAACTCCATTGCTTTCAAATATTCCTAAAGAGGCTCCTAAGAAAGATGCATCTACCAAAGGCCTTGTTGTCCCAAAAAAATTCATACTTCTCCTCATGCCCAAACTGTCAAAAATCCCATGCCATCGATGAGTTTTCAATCTCCCTTCCAATGTTGCCTTGCCAAAGTATGTTCCTTATGATATTGCCCAAGTCTTGAGTCAGATCAAGATTTTGTTCCAATTGTTGAGTTTGCTTAGGATTCCTGAGCACAAGAAAAGGGCCTTTGAGTATTTGGGGCTGAAAGAGGAGAAGACTACCCTAGGTAGAAATGTAAACATTGTGGAGACTCCTCCAATCATTGAAGAGCTAGAAACACCACCAACATTGGAAGAACTAGGTGAACCACTTGAGGTTTATTTGGGAACATCCTTGGTGGAGTCTCAGCTAAATGTAGATCCATTCTTCACTACTCTGATCATTAAGGACAGATTACACAACTGTATGTTTGATTCGGGAGCATCATGCAATGTTATGCCTCTGAAGTCATGAATGAACTAGATATCAAAGTAACAACAGCATATGGGAAGTGCACTACCATGGATTCCAGAGAAGTTCTAGTGGTGGGATGTGTGAAAGGTTTGGTGGTACAACTTGTAGCTTATCCGGGTAAGAACTTGAAACTTGATGTTGTTATTGTTGATTGCCTAGCCAAGTGGGGTATGTTGTTGTCTAGAAAATGGGTTGCAAGTGTTGGTGGGAGTGTTCAAATGGATATGTCCTATGCCACCATCCCAATTGAGGGCAGCCTTGTCAGGTTGTATGGAGAAAAGAAGATGTTGCACCTCATTGAAGATCCCAACAATGCATCTTATGAAGTGTTGTACACAAGTGTTGATGCTGATAACTTCATTGGATTTGTTGATGGTAAAGAGCACAAAATTGAAGAGTGCAAGTGTCTTGAACAGGAAGGCTCTCCTTGGACTTTATTGTTTGATGGAGCTTGTTCCAAGTTTGGAAATGGTGTTGGTGTTGTTCTGATTTCTCCAGGCTAGGAAGAGTTTGTTTTTTTTTCTTTTCAAACTCAACTTTGAGTGCACTAACAACATTGCTGAATATGAAGCACTATTATTAGGTTTGAGAATTGCTTGGAAATATGGTGTTAAGGACATCATTGTCAAAGGAGATTCAGAACTAATTGTCAAGCAAGTTAGAAAACTTTATGCTACTAAAAATCAGCGAATGAAACAATACAAGCATGTAGTTTGGGATCTTATTGAGATGTTTGATTCATTTAATATTGTGCATCATGATAGGAAGTTCAATGTTATGGTAGAAAAACTTACAGTATTGGGATCTTGGTTTGATAATTGTGCAATGTCCCCATATTGTGAATATGATGTTGAAGTGTTAACAAGGCCATCTGTCCTGACAACATTAAACATTGGAATTTTTTTGATGATGATGCTTAGGTCAAAATATTTCTGTAGAAAAAGGGGAGTTTTTGATCAATGTATTGATTGGGAGCCAATGGTGTGTGCAGCAGAGGGTAAAGAAACCTTGTTTGGAAAAGGCATCATCCAATTGAAAACTAATACCATTCCTAGAGGGTTGGTTGCTCTTGAATCAAACTTTGATAATGTTGATTGCATTATTAACAGATATATAGCAGCCTCAAGGGATGTTGAGGAGCATGACCTTGGTACAAAGGAGAAACCAAGGAAAATCTGGTTAGGAAGCAATCTCAACAAGGAAGAAAAACAGTCCTATATTCAATTGTTGAAAAATATCAAGATTTCCTAGCTTGGTCTTATTCTGAACTAAAGGCATACAGAGAGGATCTATTTCAACATGAAATTCCTTTGGAATCTAATGCAAAGCCATTCAGGAAGAAAAAGGCCGATCAATCCACTCCTATCTCTTAAAATGCAAGAAGAACTGAAGAAACTGAGGGATGGAGGGATTATTCAGCCCACAAGGTATTCTTCTTGGGTTGCAAACTTAGTGCCAGTTAGAAAAAGAATGGTGATATCAGGTTGTGCGTGGATTTTAGAAATCTGAATAGAGCATCAATGAAGGATAATTATCCTTTACCAAACATGGAAAACATGCTGCAATTAGTGACTGTTCTGAGCTGCTTTCTACCTTGGATGGTTTCTCTGGCTATAATCAAGTTGTTGTGAAGGAATCAAAAAGAATTAAGACAACCTTTACCACTCCTTGGGAACTTATGTCTATGTTAGAATGCCCTTTGGTTTGATGAATGCTGGAGAACCTTTCAAAGAGAAATGGATGTTGATTTTGTTGGTTACATTAATGATTTTATTGTTGTTTACCAAGATGATGTGACTGTGTTTTCCAGAAAGAGAAGTGATCACTTGTAGCACTTGGAAAAATGTTGATAAGGTGTAGAGAGTATGGCATTTCACTCAATCCAAAGAAGTGCCATTTCGAGTGTAGAAGGAAAAGTTGCTTGGTCACATTGTATCAAAAGAGGGGGTAATGATAGATCCGAGAAAGGGTAGAGGCCATCAACAAGGTCCCAATTCCAAGAACCAAGAAGGGAATTCAGTCCTTCTTTGGGAAAATAAACTTTATCAGAAGATTCATATCAAACTTTGTTGAGTTGACCATTCCAATTACTTGCATGCTAAAGAAGGACCAAGTTATCAAATGGGAAGAGGTTTCCATTCAAGCTTTCAATGGGATCAAAGAAGCATTAAAGCATGCCCCTATTTTAGCAGCTCCAGATTATAAGAAGCCTTTTCAAATGTTTTATTTTTGCTTTAGAGAACACTATTGCATCTGTCTTGTTGCAGAAGGATGATGAAGGGGCTGAGAGGCCAATTGCCTTTTTCAGTAAGGCATTGCAAGGGGCTGAGTTGAAGTACACCATTATGGAGAAGCAAACATTTTCCTTGGTAAAAGCAAAAAAGGTTTTCAGACCTTACATTTTGAGCTCTAAAGTTGTTGCTTATGTTCCCCACACCATGGTGAAAGACATCTTATCAGAGATGGAGGTCTCAAGCAAAAAGATGCAGATGGGTGAACAAGTTGCAGGAATATGACATGGATATCCAAACCACAAAGTTGGTAAGAGGTTTGGGCTTAGCTAAGCTTATGGATAAGAGCAAACTTGCAAACTATTGAGGTGAATGAAGTAGAAGAAGGAAGGGTGGATGTCCTTGAAAAGTTGATGAGTTATGAATGGTACAAAGATATAATTTTTATCTCAGACATCTATACTGCCTTGAGTATTTAAGTAAAAATAAAAAAGAGCTCTTAAGTTGGCTTCCCAGAAATATGTCATTACTGATTTTGGGTTAGCTTGGAAGAACCTTGAGGGAGTTCTCTTAAGGTGCATTATTGAAGATGAAGCCCCCAAGATAATTGTTGATCTCCATGGAGGAGTTTGTGGGGGAATTTTGCTTGGAAGAGTCACAACACACAAGATCTTGAGGGCTGGTTATTGGTGGCCAACTCTCTTCAAGGATACAACTTTATTGGTTAGAAGATGTGAGAGTTGCTAGCATTTTTCTAGAAGACTTGAAAGCTTCGGGCTCCTTCCTTTGCAACTTGTATCAATTGAAGCCCCATTCAAGCAATGGGGAATGGATTTCATTGGTGAGATTTCAGACCCTTCAAGTGTTGGCCATAAGTGGATTCTTGTAGCCACTTGATTACTTCACTAAGTGGGTGGAGGCAATCCCCACCAAGAGAGAAACACACCAAATTGTCATGGAATTCATGTAAACCATATCATCTACAGGTTTGGAGTGCCAGTTAAAATTATTGCTGACAATGCCATGAGCTTTAGAGCTAAACCTTTGGTGGCAATGTGCAAAGAGTATGGGATCAATTTGACATATGCTTCTAACTACAATCCCCAAGGAAATGGACAAGCTGAGTCCAATAATAAAAACTTGCTGAAAATTATTAGAAGAACCTTGGAGCTAAAAAAAAGAAATGGGGTGAGCAGTTGAAGTTTGTTGTTTGGGATGATCGAATTACTATTAAAAGAGCTACTGGAAAAATTCCATTTGAGTTGGTGTATGGAACTCAAGCCCTACTTTGCCCCTGCATATGCAATTATCCTCATATCAGTTCATTCAACAACTGGAAGATCAAGAAGTTAGTCCATATGATGCTCACATTAACTAGATTGTTGAACTTGATGAAGAAAGGAGGGCATCCCACCAAAGGCATGTAAAGTTTCAGAGAAAAATTGAAGAATTTATTTGACAAGAAGGTCACTCCAAGAGCTTTCAACGTTGGAGATCTTGTGCTATTATGGGATAAGGGCATGAAGATAAGGGAAAGCATGGTAAATTTGATGCATTATGGATGGGCCCTTACTCCATTGACATTCGAATTGGTGAACATACCTTCTTCTTGAAAGACTTGGATGGGGAATTGCTCAAATTTCCTGTTAATGGAAGGCATTTGAAACATTTCCTTGATTGATTCCCCAGAATCAAGGTGAGCATCATTTGTATAGTGTATAGTTTGTTGGTTGCTTTCTATCTTTTGTGTTTTTGCTCATTCTGGTCCTTGGTGACCTGGTTTTGTTGGTTTCTTGGTTCATTTTTAGAGATGGTTTTGGTTTTCTACTCTGCAAGATGACTCCTTTGCCTAATGGATATTTTTGGCACTTGGTCTATTATTTGGTTCTTGTGGCACTCATAGGGAGTGCCCATCCTCGAGTTAGAGCCGATGTTGGTGCTCAAATTAGTCTCACCCCATTTGTCATTAAAATCCCTCAGTTTGCGGCCTCTGTCACATTTTTATCTCCCGTGTTGGTGCTTGAAAAGACTTTGTCCTCCATTTGGTTTCCATGATCAGTCCCTTCCTGGTCGAGGATCACTTAAAGATCCATAAATTTGTTTTTCATTTCTCTTGTCCATCTAAAGGAGTCTATAAATTGGGCGTAAAACTTGGGTTGTTCCTTTCCTTCCATTTTCCACAGTCATGTGTTTTTTTCCCTGTCATTTTTGTCCCCAAATACCTAAAGAAACATGAATGGATGTAGCTCGAGGATCATGTTTGAACCTTATAACATTTCCAAATTCTCTTTCCTTGAAGAAAAATTTCATCTCCAGGCTCAAATGGTGGTTTCCCTACATTTTTACGGTTTTGGGTGAGTTTTCCCATCAAATTTTCATCTCTGCATCTCGTGGAAATGTGGCCCTTTTTGGTTAGATGCAGCTTGGCATGGGGCACTCAAAAAACTCTATGGCTCACTTCAACCCAAAACTTGTCCACGTGGAGGAACAATGCTTGTTTGAAAATTCACCTTTTGGTTTGGCCTTGGAGTTGCATCGGGGACACGTGGAGGATTTCTTTGCTTTTCCCGGACTTAGAATTTTTTCATGCATGGCAGTATATAGTTTTTGGTGGGCCATGGACACGTGGTGAACCTGCGCTCATTCAGGGTCTCTGCTCTTGAGGCACCATCTTGAAGTTGTGCCATGAGGACATGTGGAGGCTTCCACTGGACCTTCCCTTAGACTTTTTAAAAACTTTCTAAAGGGCACTGGACACGTGGAGGGACCACACATGTTTGGGGACCAGCCCCCTGAGTTTTATTTTGAAGAAGCACCAGGAGGACACTTGGAGGCTTCCGCTCACTCTGCCTTTTTCTCGGACTTTTCAATGGCCAAAGGAGACTGCCTCGGACCCTAGACACATGGCGCCTTCCACTGAACCTTTAAATTTTTAATAGATTCTATTGGACTAGGACACATGTTGAGCCCATGCTTTGTTTGGGGTCTCTACTTTTGGGGACCATCTCAAGATGCGCCATTGAGACATGTGGCAGTTTGAAAAGTCAAAAGGTGGGAAGCGAGCCATCGGAGGCAACTTGGATTTTTGCCTCTTATTGTCAAAAAGATTAAAATCATCAAAATGACCCATAAGCCCGATAGAGAATAGTCAAAATTTTCTTTGAAAAGTCAACGGCGGAGGTGTGGACTTTAGGGAAATTTGGAAAATTTTCCTTTTGTGAAAAAAGGGGTTAAAAGTGTAAAAAGAAGCGTGGTTCCGTTGGGACCCACATTGGGACACGTGTCAAGCCCATTTTTCAAAGGCGAGGGTGGAGAAAAATGAGAAATTTTACATTTTTTCCCAAAAGTTGTAAAAGGTAAAAAGGAACCCCCAGGCTATTTTAACTCGGATCTCCCACGTGGATGGTCCAAATTCAAAAGGAAATCAATGAAAAATTGTGCATTTGTATCTGATTTTCTACCATTTTTGTCCAAAGCTCCTGGAGATGTGAGTTTTCATGATTTCTTGATGTCTCCTACATGCCAAATGAAGAGGAGAATTAATTTGATATCTTGATTTGGTGGGGAAGATCTGAAAACATCTTTTACCATTAAGATGTGATCTGACTATCGGGTTCGATCTGATTTTCCAATCTTTCCTTCCTTGGCACACAAAAAACCAGATTTGATAGATTAGAGGAGGAAGTAGTTGGCATGATGAGATGAAGAGTGATTTACCAGATGAAAGAATTGAATGCTAGAAATATTTGAAGAGATTTTCCCTCTGAGCACCTGACAACTTTTTTTATAAATCTGATTCTAGGAATCACGATCAAAATCATAACAAGCAATGGTGCTTTGAATGTTTTTTTTTTGGGGAAAAACTCTGTTGTAGATTAAATGTTATAAATTGCATGAATTTTTCATGCAAATGGTTGGAGTGTTAGAGGTCGGAGTGAATTCCTAAGAGAAAAGTTTGACAGAGCCCATCTTTTTGAGAAACCATCTGAGAAACCTGTTTATTTCTTTTGTGTTAAATTTGATCATGTCAAGGTGGTTGTAAGTGTACAACCATTGACAAGCTCTGAGATTGTTCTAGAAACTTTCCCTGCTGATGAATTTAATCAAATTTGAGTTAATTTGTGTTGATTTTGGGAAAAATTGTGTTTGCTTCATTTATGAATGTCTGCAAATAGTTTTTCTTGTTCCCATTACAATCTTACATTGAAATCTTTGTGAATCACACAAGATCTTATCCTTGTGATAGTTTGGTGGCATTTACAATTTCATTTATCAGAAGAGCTTTCATTTGATAGTGAAATAAACAAATTTAAAATCACTTTACTCCTAGCATGATGATAAGATTGTTTGTTAGCCTTTGAGGGTATCTTAGGCGTGATAAAACAAAGGTTGATAATGTTCAATTAATTTTTTCAATTTGAGCCTTCATTTTGGATTCTTAAAGTTTGTGTGAAAATGTGTTGATCTGGGCCTCCATTGAAGCACACCTTCTAGTTAAAGGAACATTTTAGCTATTATGAAGCATTCTGTTGATCAAGCCTTCCATTTTTGTAAAAGCTCTCAAATATCTGGTGAATCAAGTTCATTCTGCCTCACCTCCCACCAAAATTCATTTAAAAACAACCAATCTTACCCATACTACCCTTGTTTGTCTGTGTGTATAGTACAATGCATAATTTCTATTACCAAAACATGCAAAGAAGCAATCAGGTTTTCATTGTCTTTAGTAGCTTGAACCTTGCTTAGAAAATATCTCCATTATCTAGGGTGACAACTCGTGAGAGTTAGGTTTTTGTTGTATTGATCATATTTTCTTCAAGGTCTTCTTAATAACTTTACAAGGAAGGACATCTCCATCTCCTCCACAAACAATAGGCTACAAAGGTTTCTCTCACCCTAGGTTGAAAGTTACAACCATAAAGTAGTGAGGATAGATCAAATCCTCTTGAGGTGTTATCCATTTCTATTCATGCATTAATAATATTTTCCTTTAATATATTATCTTGATGGTTCATTGTTTAATTAGCATTTTTTTTGAAGCTATGTAGATAATAGTTTCAATTTATATCTTAGTTAATTATAAAGCCAATCATTGTTGTAAATATCCTTTGTGAATTGAGAACTTTCTCGGAGTCAAAACCTTATTTTTTGAACAAAGGGAGAGTCCGTTAAAGTTAAAACTAAGCGTCATTCGCCATGAAATTTATGAAACATTAATTTTTCTTAGTTTTTCACTTGTGATAAGGTGGGGTATAACTTTTCCAAAGTGAATCCAAACACTTTAAACCTCACTTGATCTACTTCCTTTTCTTTCTTTTGACACTTTTTTGATCAAGAGGAGAACAACCATATGTGTATTATCAATCGATCATGTCCACCAATTTTTACCCATTTACATTTTCCTTTCTTGAGACTAGATGGTAAACATTGAAATTGTGTTGGTATGTTTTCATATCTTGATAGCCATTTAATCTTGACACCTAAGTCAATATCTTCATTGTAGTTAGGCTTGACTCTTCACTCAATTTTCCTTTGAAGTGTTATGTTTCTTGTATCATATCGTAACAATTTCAATACTTATATCTTGTTTCTTGTAAACTCAACCTAAGTGTCTAAATTGTAACGTTATGCTATGTGCATCTTAACAATTCCTTGGTATACTTTGGCCTTTATTTATTTTCAAACATTACCTCAACCTTGAAAGGTGTTTTCATTACCTTGTTCATGTCGTATCAATATTATTTTGATATTAATACCTTACTTTTTCACAAAGTTTGGTTAATGTATCTTAGTGGTATTGTTGCGTTGCTCACATTCGTAACCTCCACTTTTTGAGATTTAGGTCTTGCTTGGATCTAAACTCACTATAGTATCCTTTGATTGGAAATCACATCAACCCCTTGTTAATACTTATGCCTTGTTCATCTTGAAATTGACATAAGTATTGACATTAAGTTGATCATTTGGTGTCAAACTACCATTTGAAAATTTTTAGGAAGTAGATCCCTATTTGATTGATTGGTTTATTGAACTTGCGTGATTGTTCTTTGTGATCGTTCATCTTGTAGAATTGTTTATCTAAGGACATTCCTTTTGATCCTTTAATCATTGACATTATTTGGGACATTTGTTACATTATTTGTATTTACCTAATTTCATTGTCATCTTTGACCACATCTATCAAAAACTTGGAAAAACATTTCCCATCTCCATACTTATGAAATGTCTAGTAGGTTACCATTATGCTATCGAATCGATATGGAACTTCATTATATTTGAAGGAATTTAATCACACTATCTTGGTCTAGAATTTGGACCCAACAAATGCCAACCATGATTGATTATTGCATGGTTCCTTATACGTACAACAATAAAGAATCAAAATTTAGGCATTCACATCAAAAGATGCCCATCATGACTAAACCACATTTGGTTCTTCGCACTAGAGAACCCATTTGGCTATGCGTTTCCCCACCTTCATCTCATGGTCGGTGGTATGATTCTTCTGATTCTAATCCAAACATTTCTTCTGATTCTGAGGATTCTAATCTAAACTATTCATTTGATTCTTCTAATTCTCCTAATTATTCTGATCCAAACTATTATTGATTCTCCTCAGTCTCCTAAACTTCATCCAATCGACCTTCTTCTAAGGAATAATCAGTCACCTAAATGAATTTTTCCTCCTCTAAATATTTGTGCCACCAAAAAATCTCCCCATCATTCATCTAATGTGATTCTCAAATCATGGTCCTCCCTTTCTTTACAGGACCCCTTTAATCATTCATCTAATGCGATTCTCGAATCATGGTCCTCCCTTTCTTCACAAGACCTCCTTTATCAGTCACCTCAATGAAATATTCCTCCTTTGAAGATCCGTATGACTCCTAATTCTTCTAATGAATCCTCTAATATGAATCCTAAGTCATAGTCCTCCCTTTCTTCGCAGGACCTCTTTCATCAGTCACCTTAACAAAATCTTCCTTCTTCAAAGATTCATGTGACTCAAAGTCCTAATAGTCAATCATCTGAGTCAACTCCCACATTGTAAAATAAGGACTTTGGACTCAATCCTACTAGTTTACCGACACTATATCATTGTATAGGTAAGTCCATTTCATCTTCTTCTATTCATGAGACATCTAGCTCCATGTCTACTTTGTTTCTCACATCATCTTCTTCTGTCAATCATCATCAAACATATTCTCAATCTTCCACACCAGTTGGAAATTTTTATTCCAATCAAACCCCTATGGTTGATCAAAAACCCACACTGGTTGATTTATTTAATAATGAAGGAGCGATCATGGCATTTAGAGAGGCACACAAAGGTATCCCTTTAGCAAATTACGAGAAAGGATTATCTTTAGATCTCGATGTGTTCACATATTGTGGGGAAAAGGTTGATTCCTTTTATCAAGAAACATAGGAAGAACTTCAGATCATGTAACTTGATCCTCCTCTTATTCTTCCATCCTCACATTCTTCATTCGTGATGAACTACCTGGGTCTAGTATTGAGCCATGACCCATCTTATCATCACCCAATTTTTCTTTACATATCACAATTCCTCAATCAAAATCACACTTTGGGACATCACCAAGTATCCCATTTCCTTATTCTATATATGGGCCACCTCCAATTATCCCTTTATTATCTACTTTTATATCTCCTCTCGGTAGCCCATTACCTTCTATTCTGGGGCCACATCTAACTAGCCCCTTGTCTTCTATATATGGGAAACCTCTGGGTAGCCCCTCATCTTCTATTCTTGGGCTATGTCCTAAGTAGCCCATCACCTTCTATTCTGGGGCCACATCATAGTATCCCTTCATCTTCTATCTTTGGCTCACCTCCTAGTAGCCCATATTCTTCAATTCTTGGACCATATCCTTTTCATCCATCACATTATTATTCTACCAATGATTGTGGAAAGCCCACCATCATTCCTCACATTAATTCTAAATGTCCATGTTCTTCTCCCACTTCTTGGGATCAAACAAGTTAAGAATTAACATATAAGAAACCCAGACAGGTTCCTTATTAAGCTAAGATCAAAACTCAAGATTTCTAAAGCCCCAATAACTCAAATGACTATAAAGTTCAAAATAAAACATGATTCCAAATACACACCAACCTACCCATTAAGTATGGCATAAAGTGTAGAAACCTATGGATAGGGAACTCAAGATCCCACATATGAAATCTATGTTTCAAAACAAATCATAGTCATTTGTTGATTGTCAATTCACCACGATCATAGAGATCGGGATAGTATCACTCTTGATAAACAAACATGCTTAGTCTCCCTTATCAAGGAAATCACACACATCGTTGTTGGATCATATCATGTAGAGTGACATGGTTGGTCCCGATCTCCCAAAACACTAAAAAATATTTTTAAAAATTAAAACAATTCAAAAATACATAAAAATTGAGAAAACATTAAAAAATTGAAAAAAAAAATCAAACGTAAAAAGATCAAACATTGCATCATCATGTATTACATACATATGGATGTTCTTTTTCCATTTATTTCATATTCCTTTACAAGTCATCCACCACATTCATCCCTTCAATGTTATTTTGGTTATCTTGTTTCATACAAATTTTGTAACATTTATCTCTATGGTATCCGTTTGACCTCGGTATTTCATCACCTTGGTAAATTAAAGAACGACTAACCTCTTAGAGATATTATCACTATCATACATCTAATAAAATTTTTGTGAATAAATTTTGGATGTATTTGTTGACACTAGCCAATGTCGTCATCACAATCACTTCCACATCCTTCCATCATACCATCAGTGGTTCTTAACCCCTTGTCAAATTAAGAGAGCTGAAATTAGTTTTTAGAAAGAAAAAGAATCAATCAAAATCAATCAATCAAATCAAAAAGAAAAAGCTAAAAGAAAAAGAAAATTTATATATAACTCTCTCTTGGGGTATTTCCAATATCTTTATCAGGCTATGTATGCAGGCCGATATAGTAGAAATGCTTTGTGACTAGAATCAAATGTATCTCCATTGGGGTTGTGGACACTTGGCTGAATGGAGCAATGTATAGATCTACTTCCACCCTCCATTCACAAATCACCTTTCAGAATAAATCATTCCTACACATTGGCTAGTGTGTTTTCACTTGCTATCTATCAAATCTTCCCTTCAAGAAGTAATTAATTTCCATGTGCACACATTGGATCTCTATGAGAAAATAAGATTAGTATGTTACCAAGTTTCTTTTTTTGGACCTTGTTCAAACTCTTGCTTTAGTCCGTATTTTGTCTCATGGTTTGTGCCTTTGGCTAATCACCTTTCCATTTTCCATCTTCTAGATACATTTTTCATATCCTTTCATAACATTCACACTATTCTTCTACTTCGTTCAAAACATCCATGTGTATAAGATTTCCTTTTTCCATGTTTATAGGAACCTTTTTCCCCTTTTAATAAAACATTCTTCTCCTTCTTTTCTATCATATGTTTCTTGGCTAGCTTACATTGGGGGCATGCTTGCTCCTTCCTAGCACTTCATTGGTTTGAGTTCATCATCATGTTGAACCTATTTGCCTTGGCCTTGATCCAACATATCTTATTCTTGTATATATGCACAAGATTTTCCCTTGTACATTCTCACCTCTCGCTGGGGGCATCTTTGCATCTTCATTTTTCCTATACATAGCTTTGGAAAACTTTCAAAAAACCCTAAAAATTCACAAACAATCAAAAATCCAAAAAATTGGTAAAACATCAAAAATCCAAAACATTGGTAAAACATTCAAAAATCCAAAAATTGGTAAAACATAAATATTTCAAAATATTGGTAAAACATTCAAAAATCCAAAAAAAAATAAATGGTAAAACATCAAAATCTAAACAAAATTGTAAAAATAAAAAATCCTATAAAAAAATTGACAACAAGCATGCACGCAGCTTGAAACCTATTTCAAATATATCATACACAAACATCAACAATTGTCCTACAAAACATCTTTGTTTGGTCCTCAATTTTTCTCGCAAACAACTCATGGATCATCTGGATCTACCTCCATTAACAAAGATGGTTTGCTTATTATATCTGTACTCTTTGGCACAATAAGTTGCTAGGTACTATTTCATAGTGCACAATTGCTTTTTCATAGGACACAAGTGTCCTTCATTATTCCCCTCCCATGTATCCTTGCTTAGGGAACCATCATTAACCCTTGTCATTAAATCAAACATTCAGGAACTGAAGCTTGATAACAAAATATTTGTGTAAATGTCTTTTGAATATGTGTGTTTGTACTTGTTTCTTTGTTAGGTTAGCTTGTGTACTTTCTCATAGTGCATTGCATTATGTAAGTTACATGGATTTAGTGTGTTTAGCAATGAACACATGTTTGTATCATAGATTTCCATGTTATGGTACACTTTTGTTGTATGCGTACATTTTAATAAGGGTTGATAACTTCGATCATAAGAAAAATGATGATATAACATTGGTTTTTACAATGATAGCAAGGTGATAGCTATTCCCATCTCCCTTCATCTTCATTTTTTATTCACTCTCTTCTATCAACACTATATTCCAAATCAACTTGGGAAATAGGGATTCCTTCTTCTATTCTTTTATTTTATCTTTTCGATCTTCAATCGACCTATTTCATTATTGATTTGGATCAGATTGTAAGTATTACACAACAATTACGAATGATATTCAATATAATCCAATACAAATATAAGTCTCACTAATATGAGCACTAACAAAAATATTCCTAACATTCCCCCTTAGTGTAAACATGGGGAAAACTTGCCTTTGTACTTGCACTTGCTCATGATCTGGTGATTTTCACAAGATAATCACAAACCTCAAGGATGGTTTTGTAAATAATTGACCAAAAACCAAGAATGGTGGTTTTGCAATTGGTTTACCATAAACCACAAAGTGATGGTTTTGTAAATGGATTACCAATAACCAAAAATGGTGGTTTTGCAATTGGTTTACCACAAACCACAAATGAAGGTTTTCAAGTGGGTTACCTAAAACCACATCATGATATGTCAAGTACTATTCTCAACCCACATCACATCTCACTATAGGGAATAACATAGTAAATTATGTTGAAGTCTACTGCTCATACAAAAACTGAAAATTGGAAATGGAACATTGAATTATGTTCCCCCTCAATGTGAAATTTCCACTTATTGAAAATAGGAACATTACAAACTGAAGCAAACACACAACTAAAAAAATTCCACCAAATCATCTATGCGGCCCTGTTGTTGGTGAATGAAGAGAGGTTTCTGAATGACCTCCAACCTCCATTTTCCTCCATCCTCCAGTAAATGATGTTGCTTACTCAACAAATATGATCATGTCACTCAACTATTTCCACATTGTGATTATTCTTTTCTTCCCTCCCGTAATGTGAAACACTTTATTTTTTGATGTCAACTAACACCGAAAATGGATCCGTGAGGCAATTTTTTTATTTTTCGACTCAACTTTAGACAACTCATAATTTTGAAAACGTCACTTTTTAAAAAAGTGAGAGGATGCGACTACAAATTTAAAAATTAATAAAATGAGATTATTTTTAAATAAAAAAGACTTTGACTATGACAATTAATACTTTTAAGACTCTTTTGATTTTATTTTGCACAACAGAAACTCCTAATATATTATTCCCATCATAATAAATAGTGTAAAATAGATTGGCTATTATATAGCCATAAAGGTAGGAAAACAACTTCCTAAGAAATAGGAAGTGAGTAGAAAAATTAACCTGTAATAGCTATGGGTATAACAACTAACCATTCATAATATATTGTTATTTCAACAATATATGACTAACTAACTTACTAATATTCACTATAATAATAATTACCAATGTAATTATTATTCACACACATACAAATGTGGAGCACTAAAATAAAAAGAGTTTTGTGACTCTATCTCAAATATGATACAAAGAGACAAATAAAATGACTATTGAATCATAATAGCTCAATACTAACCGTACGTACTGTCATATTTTACAATACATGGCAACTATTCTAACCTATGTTTAACAATTCAAAAAAAATTACAATATTTGCTCCCATACACATATAGTGACGATTTTGACTCTTGACATCTTTTTAAATACAACTTACTTTATAGAGGGATCAAGCATCTAAATTGACAAAAAAATTATAACTTATGGATAAAAGAAGACATCATGAAACAATTAAAACATTTATACCAAATGATTGAAATGCCTCTACAGATTTTTTGTCACCCTTTGTGTTTCTTTTCCTGACATTTCTTTGTTGGCTTCAGTTAGTCTGAGCGACAAACATGGGCATGTGGATGTTCTAGATTCAAATGTAGGTAATATAAATTCGAGGTAGGATAGTTGTATGCGAACCCCATTAGATGCCTTAGCTAATTCTATCAGCAAAAATTATCAGACACCGCTATTTGTGGATCGAGCTGAGAGATGAGGATGATGTCTTGGTGGAGATTGTGTACTCAATAATTGTATCCTTTCACATAATGCCAAGTTATTCAACTAGTTATTACATTAGACTATAGGAAGAAACAAATTACATGAGATTATCACATATTCCAAATACGTTTTCTCCTATAGTCTCAAATCTAGATGACAAAAATTTATTTGCAAAGCCTCACAATACACGGTTTGAATAACCGGTAAATAAAAATAATAATATAGGTTTGGGGTGATACAAATGAAGCAACTATGAAAATTCTAATCTATGAT
Source organism: Taxus wallichiana var. yunnanensis (assembly GCA_018340775.1). Classification (NCBI taxonomy): domain Eukaryota; kingdom Viridiplantae; phylum Streptophyta; class Pinopsida; order Cupressales; family Taxaceae; genus Taxus; species Taxus wallichiana. The sequence goes on along the minus strand of CM031237.1, from coordinate 412,671,502 downwards.
TTTATAGAGAAATAGAATCTTATAACGGGGCAAATAAGAAAACTATGACATGCCCCTATAAACTATTTACTCTTCCATGATAGGGATTAACACTGCTCTGATACCAAATATTGATTTGGATTAGATTGCAAGTATTACACAATAATTACAAATGATATTCAATATGCTCCAATACAAATATAAGTCTCACTAATGTGAGCATTGAGAAAAATATTCCTAACATTCATCACCCCATTGACACTCAAGGTGACATCCTTCATTCTACTAATTTTCTTCTATATATTCAAAAAAATTATTTGTCTGTACTTGTCTACTATCTTTGAAGTGGTGTCACTTATGCCACCCCAAAGAGGGGCAAATGTAGACACCTAAAATCTGCTTACACAGTTTTAATACTAAAATTGCACTAATTATCCTCTTTCTCATCATTTCTGTAATAATTAGCACTTTTCTCGCTAATTAGATAACACTCCCTTCATATTCGTTAATTAACAACCTTTCTTTAATTAATTAGCCTTCCTATCATTAAGGATGCTGATTAATGACCTTTAAGTTAATTAAGGTCTACTTCTACTTGGGTTAATTAATTATGCTTGCAACTCTAAATAAATAAATAACCATTTATTGGATCCAATTCCTTTCTTACATTCTACAAATCATACTAATTTTCCTCTAATTAGCTTTTATAATCTTACATCTACCTATCAATTAATCACCTTTCATTTATTAAAACATCCCCAACACCCATGACTTAATAATGCAAAATTAAATTCTTCTAAATTAAGATTACCTTTTCTAAAACAACCTTATCAATTCCTAATCTTTCTTTACCCTTATCCCACATGCATCAAGTTGTAAATATTTCTCAAAATTGAAGGTTATATAAAGAACACTCCTCCTTCCTTCTAAAGACACACCATGTTTTGAATAGTGAAAACTCAGTAGGCATTTTTATCTTGAGCCATTCTCCATTATTAGAAATAGCTTCTCCATCTTGCATCCTTTCACTCAAATTTGAGTAATGTGGTAAGATTCAAAATGGCCTTGAAGCCATTCTTAGTGACATTTCATTCTCGCCTTGAGATCACTGCTAATCAAATTTGATTTCTTATGTTCTTCTAGGTTCATAGTTTAAGTTAGCAATCATAGAGAGTAGGAAATAACTTAGCATGTCGTTTCATTAATGCATCGAATACACATTTACTTTAAGCTCTTATCTTAATGGTTCATTGTTTAATTAGCATTTTCTTTTGAAGATATGCAGATATTAGTTTCAATTTATAGCTTAGTTAATTATACATGAGCCCACTTCTTATAAGGTGACACATGGCACTTGATGACCGACGTGGAGTATTCCGGTTAACACATGCACAAGAGAAAGATGCATGAGAAATAGGCATGTAGAGGTTTGCGAACACACACATAGGGGTGTGCTAGGAGTGGGAATAAAGGGTGCATATATGTAAAGGTATGCAAACATGCGAAGAAAGGGAAGCATGCTAGACTAGAATGATTGGAAGAAAATGTGCAAAGGGAGTTCACGAAGGTGGAAAGTGAAAGATGAAGTGAGTGTGCACAATTTTGAGAAAAGAAGGAATTTGTGAAAGAAAGCATGCCAATATTTAGCAAAATCTAATGCAAAGTCAAAAATGCATGTAGAAAAGGTACACGATGACTAGGGAAGAAAGCGGATGTGCGAAGTGTGTGTAGAGACAAAATGGAAGGAGATAGAGGAAAAAGGAGAAAGGTAGAAGCACGTGGAAGAAAGTGGGGAGAAGGTAAAACTAAAGGAAGAAACAAGAAGGGTGCGCAAGGGTGTACACGAAGAACTACAACAAAACAACTTGTGCCAAGGATAAAACCAAGAATGCACATAACATGGAAACTTGATGTTAGAGCCAACATGGAAGTGTAAATTATTTAAATAACTAGGGTGGTTATTTTGGACAACATTTTGGTGAATTTTGAGGCAATCTAACTACTAGATGAAAGAGATTAGTAGCCTTAGAATCATCCATTGGGTATGAAGTCTTACTAAAGATGTGAAATTTTGATTTTCAACTTGAAGAACACCCATGAAGTCCCTTGAATATTGGCCATTGTTTGGTTTTTTTATAATTGATTTCAACCCCCATTGCTAGAAAAGGGTGTCATGGTGCCGTATGTGTCCCCATATGATGCTATTTAGGTATCAAGCATGTTGATTGAGTGGTTTGGTGAGTTGTAATGGTATCTTGGAGCATGGTTGAGTAAGCTAAGTCATGGTCTGATTCTTCCCAAGTGTGTTACTGATTTTCATGAGGTCAAGAATGGTCTTAATGATTTGTTTAAACTATTCTTGGGTCTATATGAGTTCAACAAGGTCAAGTCATGAGTTATCAGCATTGTGTCAAGTCATTCCAGGCTTGTTTCTAGCCTTGAAGCATGTAATGAGATGGAGATACAATTTTTGGGCCTAATAAGTATTTTTGGAGCATGGTATCAACATGATATTAGTGTACATGAGGTGTATGGTGAGATTTAGGCCAAAATTCAAATATATGATGCATATTTGGGTCCTTGGGAAGCTACAAGTGAGAACCATGCAATTTGACATAGGTAAATCATTGTGGCTAGAGAGTTTGAGGCATATATGAGTTATGTGATGATTATACACAAGTAGAGGATATTTTCATGATGCTTCATGACAATTTTTATGTCATTCTCACATGGGAATTTCAAGATATGCAAGTTTTGGAAAAATCAGTTAAGTTGTAGTGTAATTTTAAAGTAAAATTTGACTTTCTGATGCTCATTGTGAGATGTATACTTTTCATGGGGACATAAAGTTTCCATTTCTAGAAAGGTAAGTTAGAGCATGTATTCATATTTGTGCCCCACCTACATTTTCTTGTTTCTAAAGAGTTCCAGGTTTGTGTAAATTTTTTCCAAATGAGTTGTGAATAAATTACCATTTATGATATCTCAAGAGTTTTATATATGTTCATGAATATTTTGGGTCATGGTGATGTTGAAAAATCACAATGTGTGCCCTATTTAGGTTGAATGGTTAAAGGGTAGTTTTGGGGCAATTTAGAGCAAATCACAAGAAAATTGACATTGCATGAGCTACATGAGGAGTTAGGAGGTGATTGAAGTTGTGATGTAAATAATATTCAGAGAGATTTATAGTTATATAAATTTTATTTATTTAGGATGATATTTTCTATGGTTTCTAGGGAAATTTTGATCAAGAATATTTTTGGCTTTCTAGGACTGAATTGTTCTTGTTGAAATATTGAGTTTGGAAAATAAAATAGCTGAGTTGATTCTTTATATCACCTGAAGGTGAATAGGGGTGAATTGGGAATCTTTTAATCTATTTTTAGGTCTTTAAAGTGATAGAAAATGTGGTTATAAGCTGTTTTAGAAAACTACTTATTGGGCACGTTGATCCGTGAAGACAAAAGTGGATTTGGTTTGAGAAGGTGATTTTTTCATAAGAAATAATTTGTTCATGAGTTTTCTAAAGGTAATATCATTTCCATAAAGTGGTAACATGACATAGTGGAGTTTTTTTGGTGATCTTGAGGCACAAAGTCAGTTTCAGGGTTTTGAAGGGTGCTAGAAACATGTGTTTTGAGAAGAACAAAGAACAATGGTCCCATTAAATGAAATAATTTTATTGGTTAAATTTTTTACTACCATGGATGATGTTTACATGTTATTTTAAACATGTGTGATGAATTTAATATTTTAAATAAAATTAGTTTTGGGATTAGGAGATTTTTGTCATCCTAATGCAAGGTTTTTGAGGATTTTTGGTGTATGGAATGTTAATTTTGGCTAGACCGACCTATTAATGTCATATGTTACCATTGTAATGGTTATAATTTAATTTTATAAAGGTATATGGATAGAATTAATCATAAGGTATTGACCTACTTTGGGTGAAAAAAATTGCTTATAAAAGTGATGTTTGAGCTCCATTTGGGAACTAGTCTTGCAAGGAGAGAAAAGTGTAACCTAGAGGATAACTATTTACATGTATTAAGGCATGAATTTAATTCTTATAGAGTAATTTTTATATTGAAGAAGGTATGAAATCATAAGAGACATAGTTTATAGGCAAGATAAGTTGAGAAGGAAGAAGATAGAGTAAGTTTGATGCCCTAAGGTATGAGCTAGGGTTTGTGAGCTGAATATGTGATCTCCATTAGTTGTGGTAGAATAAAAACCAGATATAAAACATATTTAGGTGACTTATTTGGTTCTTGGTCATCCTATGGGATTGTATCCTCCTTATGGATTTTGTGTTTCACTAAATTAGGGGTTGGTGCTCTTTGTAGGGTTGGTGCTCTACTAAACTAGGGGTTAGTGCTCCTTGTGAAGTTGGTGCTTCACTAAATATCATTTATTTTTGTAATATAAGAAAAATTTCAGTTTATTTTCTTCCCCATGATGTTTTCCCACTTATATCTTGTGTCTTTGTGCCTCTTCTCATGTGTTATGGTTGTTTGAATATATTATGCACACTAAATAAGTAATGGTTGAATGTATGTGAATAGTTAAATGTTAATGGTTGCTGAAATTAATGGTTAATGGAATGAGAAATGTTTAGGAATGATTCACCCCATATCAGTCCATTGTGATTCCAAAAATTAGTATTAGGGTAGGTCCTTGAGAAATAAGTCTAATAGTTTGGAAGAGATCCTAGAAGCACAATATGGTGAAGAAAATTAGGAAATAGAATTAGGAATTGAAATCCATGGCCAAGAAGGATGAAGAAACCATAAAATATATCATGAGTCAATTAGAGAAGGCCATTTGATATTTGAGTATAAAGGAAGAGGAATGTGAAAGATTGAGAAATAAGTCCTGTGATGTGTGTGTGCATGGAAAAGTTGAATTCAATGAGGTGGTATCTAAGTTAAAAGTAGATTTAGCATTTCATAGGATGAAGAACATCATATTGAATTCTAAAATCAAATATTTGTCTTTTGCAGTCAAGGCCAAAGAAGAAGAGTTTTTCAAGCTTAGAGAAGAGATTCAAACCCTAAAGACTAAGTAAATTGAGATACCTATTTTTGAATATCCCACAACTAATCCTAGTTCCAAAGGAAGTGAAGATGATGATGTTAATGGAGATAAGGTATATTCAAGGCCTAGTCCTATTAGACAACCAAACACAATGAGGTATGCAAAATTTCATTGTTAATTTTATTCTTGCAATGGTTATTGTAGGAAGTTTTTCAGTTATGTGTACCCTTGGAGCAATGGAAAAGAACATAAAAGTGATTAGTCAAAGGAAAGGAAAGAGGTTGTTTGTCATAGGTGTCATATCAAGGGTCATATTGCAAGGTTTTGCACTCATGACTCATCTAGACATGTGAAGAAGGTTTAGTTTCCCAAAGTAAAAGAAGTGTGGATGCCAAAATAGGTCAAAGGAGAATCAATTTCATTCAAATTTAGTGATCAAAAGGAAGTCAAGGACAGTTCAAGATCATCCATGGATGACAAGAGACCTAATCATGTAAATGAGGTCAAGAAGTTTAAGTTAAAGGGTGAAGTGAAGCAATCACTAGTATTTGAGAAGTTGAGACATCTTGGATTTTTACAAAATTCAAGTGTTATAAGGTACATCATTTGATTCATCCATGAGTCTTTGAGTTCATTTTCATTGCAAGGTGTCTGTATTTGTAAGTATGTGTCATTCATTGTTCTTCATGGATTGTTTGGTTTTTTGCATAAATGTAAGGGTGTTTAGTGTCCTTTCATGAGCCTTTAATTCATCTACAACTATGTAATGTGTTTGAGGTATCTATGTATGAATTCAATGATGGTTTTATGTTCATAAGATTGTATCAATTGTGTGTCATATCATGGTGTTAATATGTGTGTCTGATTCTTCATGTTTCTTGTACTGTATTCTAAATCAAGCTTAAAATGGTCACTTCTTGTGTCACATGTGTGTACTATTTATTTATGTCAATTGTTCTAGTCTATGACAAAGTGTTAGGATGTGTCATTAGGCTCATTTTCTTATTGGAGTCTAGAAGATAAAGTATGACTGTGTATAAATCTAAAAGTTCTTCATGTATTTGGTATAGATGTCTATAAGGTGATCTCATCCATGGAGAATATTTTCATATGGTCAAGCTTGTTGTGATATGATGGTGAATCCAAAACTGAAGAAGGTCTAAAATCATTCTAAGTCTTTGTCAAAGATTGATAGAGGGTGATATTTTCATAAAACATTAAGAGTTTGAGATTAATGGTTTGTTCTAAGGAAAAGAGTTCATCTTCTTTCTCTAAGGTTTCAATCTAGTTGAAAAAGGAAAGATCTACATCTCTGTTGTAATACACTTGTCAATCTCTCTTCATAAATTCCATATGTTGTTCATGAAGGTCTATTCACATGTTGTTGGTATACATGTTATGAGTCAAGGTGATTTGTGTGTATCAATGCCATAAAAGTAAGTGTTTGCACATCAAGATCTTTTTCTAAGGATGCATGCATGTCTTATCCATCAAAGCTTTCTTGAAAGATTTGAAAATCCATATCAAATATGTGTGAGTTGAGGTCATGATGTGTAGAATTTTCTTAATAATACTATCAAGTTTTGTATTATGGGTGTCATGACATGAAAGGGTCTATATCCTTAGTCTATGGTGTGCAAGTATCAATGGTCTAAGCATTCAAATATTAACTTGTTATAGTATGTTTCACCATAATGAGGTTTCTATGGTTTGGTCAGGTCCTAAATTGTGTCAAATAAGTACATGATGTACCAAAAGAGGTTTTTTGAGAAGTTCTTGTGCTCTATATGGCTATGGAAATACATAAAGGGATGTCTTTATAGGGTAAAAACTATTGAGAATACATTGTATACTTTGTGAAGATCTGTGATTACATATATGGTTGCTCTACTCATCAAGAAGGTCAAAAATAGATGTTCTAAAGCATGATGATCTTCAAGGTCTGTACAAGTGAAGTATGTATACACCTCTTAAAGGAATCAAATGATGTTTCAGGGTTATCAGGGTACAATTTACATAAGGGGTTACTAGATCAGTCCAATGGTCTACAAGAAGGTGTTATCTTATGACCAGATAAGCTTACAAGGTGCTTCTTAGTGCATTGATCTAAGATTGAAATGATTTTATTACCAAGGTGATGAGTACTCTATCAAGTATGAAATGCTAGCATAAGGAATGTATGCAAAAAACATTTTGTGAGTCTCCTATTGGTCTAAGATACTTGAAGAATCTTCATAAGCATTGTAGGAAGGTTGAATCCATAAGAGTTTTTTGTTCAGCTTGTCTCATTCATGAGGATAATCATCCTACATGATATAGTAGACAAAATGGAGTGCTACAATGTTTAATATGAAGCATCCTTCCAGGTGAGTAAGGAATTATTGAGAAGGTATATTATCAGGGGTTTGAATATAGAAACCCTACTGCTGCTTCAAGACATGCAAATTTTCTAAAAAATATAAGTATTTGGGTTTGTAGCTTAAAAAGGTGTTTCAAAAGAGATAAATGCCACAATGGTCTTCAAATGGCTTGTTACAGTGCATAATAGAGATCTAATACTAAATAACATGTTAAGACCCTACTCAAGTTTATGAGGTATATGACTAAGAGTATGTTATTTTCTCGAGCTAGTGAAAGTTCTTCTCGGTGTTTTTAAAGGTAAAATTATTATGGATATGTGTTTACTCTAGTCTAAAGTGTGAAGAATCCAAATTATATTCAAAAGGAGGTGCTACAGGTATGAAGATCACATGACGGTGAATGAACAAGTGTGAAGTAAGAAATAGATGGTTGTGTTCCAGTTTGAAGATTCAAGAACAAAAGGTAATGAGCCAAGGGTGTCTTATACTAAAGTCTTTAGAGAAAATGAATGTTTCTAAATGAAATGAAGACCTCATAAGGCCAGTTGGTGGCATGGTTAAGAGTTGTCAAAGAAAGAAAGGAACATGTGATGTGATTTGAGATAGAGTAAGGTTTGAGATGGGGAAATGACTATATGTGGTGTCCCCAGATTTCACCCTGAAATATGAGACTACCCCAATGTAACAATTTTCATACTTTTAAAATAATGGGTCGTTTTGTGTGTTAATTTCTAGAAAGTGTCTGTATTGTGTCAAGATATTCCTAGTGAGTTATATTAGCCAATTTTGCCAAATACCTAGATGCCCGAAATCATTATATTTTGTCATTGGGATTTGCTTGCAGGAAATTTTTATTTAATTATTCTGAGCCCCGTTTGAGGAAAATTGTGCTCCGGTTTAACCCTGTTGTGGTCTTACATGTCAATATTCCCATATACCAGTAGGCTTTTAACCAGGAATGAATCCTGGGCTTTATCTGTGACTTCTGCAATGTTTTGCGTTTTTGGTGTTTTCCGTTTTGTTTTCTGTGAAATTTCTCTAGGTTAATTCCTTTGCTGGTTTAATTTGATTTCTTTCCTGGAGTATCTGGAGATCACCTATGGACATTATGCCAGAAGGAATTTTCCACAGGAGGTTTGGTTCTCTCCGAAAAGATGAAGTCATGCACAAAAAAGCTTCTTCTGGGCAGGTCGCATTTTTGGGAAAAGAAGGTTTTAAGCTATAATGGGATTTTTGGTAGCAGCAGGCAGGTGGGAATTTTGTACCTACCTAGTAGGGTACTTTTTCCCATGGGAGAAAATCCACGTAAGTCATGATGGGATTATTAGAGGCAGCAGGCAGATGAGAATTTCTTACTTGCCTTGCAGGGTGAAAATTCCCATTGTGAAATAAATGAAAATCAATTAAGGCATTAATGGGATTTTCTTACCTGCTTTGTAGGGTAAATAATCCCATTATGAAAGTCAAAAACTTAAGTGGATCATGGGATTTTTGGAGCTGCGGTGCAGGGTGAATAATCCCATTGAAAATTGGCTTTTAAAAATAGAAATGGGCCATGTCAAAAAGTGCGACCCCTTTTGGAATAGAGGGGCAGCTTTAATGGCATTAATTAATTAAATTCTTTTCCAAATTTGGTGCCCAAGCATGGAGAAAAGTCAACAAAGAAGAAGAGGATGAGGGAATTTAGAAATAGAATTCTAAAATTAAATAAATATAATTTATTTAATGCAGCCCCCTTCATGTCAAAAAGTGCGACCCATATTGAAGAGGAATAATACTTTTTAAGTATTAATTGATGTAATTAATTCCTATTTTTAGTGGATGAGGTCAAAGCACACTGTGAAGCTTAAGTGAACTGAAACAAGAGCTAAAATTAAATAAATTTAATTTATTTAATGGCAACCATGAGCATGCACAAAATAGGCACCCAAGTTGAATAGAAAAGTATGTTAATTAATTAATTAATTGCCAGGAATAGAACATGCAATTATTAATTATAGAATCATGAGTTTTATATAAGCATGGGCTGCCATAAGGATGAATTAATTAATTCTTTAGCAAGGAAGTGCAGCCCAAGCAATTTTGGCAACCCATTTGAAGAGGAATTTCGCTCGTAAGAAGGTGTATTTACTGCTGGAAGCTTCAAAGTTTGACATTTGGGTTTGAAGGATCTTGATTTGTGTCTAATTAATTGTTTGCATAGTGGTACAGGTGCTCAGGTGAAGTTGATAAAATTCATGCTTTCTTTGCATGCAAACAAAACATCAAATTTTGGGGCAACAAGCTTGATATATGCATATTTTTATAATTAAAATCAAGTGTTCATGTTCCGGTTGCCATCTTTGTTTGAATTAATTACAGGAATTCATTACAGGTGCTTTTATAAGAGAAAGGGAGCTTAAATCAATGTCCAATACATTGAACATATCCTCCGAATCTGAAGAAATATCCAGATCTGCACCGGTTGTGAAGAATTCCAACCGAATAAAAAAGAAAAAGAGTTGTTTAGACAAATATTTCTCTAAGCGATGGTGAAGCATGATGAAAGAAAAGATCCAGATTCAAATCATGCATAGCATCCGGATCTAGATCTATCTAGATCTCATAATTGCAAAGGCTTCCAAAAAATTCATCCTCTTGTTTCTCGACGTAGCTTCATAGAAGTCGGTGCATGGAGAATTCCTTCCGGATCTTGAGCATGTACTTCCAATCTTCTAGTTGGAGCCTTCATTGAAGTTGCATTCATCAGAGTGCTTTATAGAATTTTTAAAAGATCATATACAATTAAAAATAAAAAGATGAGTTATTTATGGAAAGCATTGACCGATGTATGTATTGGAGAAGAACTGCAAAAGCTTCAAGGATAAGAAGGAAGACAATTCAAAGGCAATATCCACAAGAAAATCATAGTCACTTGCTTCCGTGATTCAAATTGTTTCTAGATCCATTTTTTGAGAATCAAGGACAAAAGAATCGATTTCATGCGTAGATATGAAAAAGGACAAGACTACAACTTTCCTCTTTCTTCTTCTTTCTCTTATTTCCTCCGACAAAGTAATTGAGCAATCAATTAAATTATAAAACCTAAGTGATTGGTTTAAAAGCCATTACTTAAAGAAGTCAACTACTTGGAAATAGGTGGTAGACATGTAAAATAGAAGGTTCTATCTTCAATTGCAAATCATGCATGTCATGCAAAGAGGAATTCGGGTGGGAGATTGTCGGTTGTTTCATGTACAACTTCCACATGTGCTAGTTCACTAAAAGCTTCCTATTTGTAATTTCCCTCTACATGCTATAAGTAGAGGAAGAACCTTCGGTTAAGGATCATGGAATTTGTAAGCAACATTCTTGTGTTCCAGACTTTGTGCTAAAGCCCCTAATAGCTATTTGAAGTAAAGGAATAGAAAGGAGCAGATTTCCGGAGAACTTTGTGTCATGGTGCATTTTGTTTCTAGATTATTATCTTAGATCTATTTATAAACTTTGTGTTATCTTAGATCTAGATTTGAAAGCTTCCTTAGCTTAAAATTCGGAGTGTTAATATCCATTGGTCCTATCTATGTGCATGCAATCAACTCTGTAATCTATTGATTGGGTTGCACATCTTCTCCCTTTTTTTCCTGTGTTTTTATTACTTTCTTCTTCTTTAGATATTTCCTTTATTTAAATAGCTACTTACTTGCTGCAAAACTATATAGTTATGGTTCATGAGCTACATGGTTAAAGTAAAAACCTAAATAGATACTAGCATACTTTATTGACAAATCTTACATGGGAGTCCTCACCGGTAAATGAGGGAGATTTATCTCATGACTCGCTAGGTGCTCTGCTATGCAAAAATCTAGCCAATAGTTTTTGGTGACTCACTGGGAAAAACTATCTTTGCAGATCAAAGCTTATCTCTTGAAGATCAGAGTGTTTCCTATTCAATTTTTAACTTGGCTGAACGTCCATTCACCCGATATGTGAAGGAACAAGGAAGGACTGACCATTTATTCATATTGCAGGAGAAATTAAATTTCAATCATCCTCCTCAAGTTAGAAGCCACAGATCTAGTCTCTCACCAGGAAGAAGAGTAGACACACATCCAGATCTGGATCATCTTCAACATAATCCGTAGCTAGAATTATTCATCAAGTCTACACAAGGAGAAGATGTGCTCTAGTCAACATGTAAAATCAAAATCAAAACCAAATAATACCTATCCCATGGGGAGTAACTTTTGGGCCATTGAATTTGACCCCACCTATGCACGATCTACCTAAAGGATCTAGAAATAATTTCCTGAAATTATTTGGAGATGACAAGAATAATCCTGACGACGACTTGGCTGCATTCTTCATATCTTGTGGCGTGCTTGCGGTAGAGCATGAAGAGTCTGTCATAATTTTTCATCGAGACTCTACATGACTTGGCTAGCGAATGGTTCTATCGGTTGGCTCCTAGAACCATAACTAACTGGGCATCCATGCGGGAACAATTCCTCAAAATATTCAAACCTGCAGAAGATATTAGCACACAGCGATTACCCAACTTACACAATTAAAGAAGGAGCCAAATGAGAACATGAGGGACTTCATTGCAAGGTTCCAAAGGATTTTGTATAAAATCCCCACTTCTGCTGCACTAAGCGATGAAAACCAAAAGACATTTTTATAAACACTTTGCTTACTTGAAGTTGGATATCAGCTCTGGAGGGTGAGACCTACCAGTCTCTTGGAAGCTCAAAATGCTACAGTAGAAGTTGAAGATGACTTGATCATGGCTGGAAAGATCAAGCAATCAGCCCATAAAGCTGATGGGACTCCCTCAACAAGTTCCTCTGACCCTTTGCTACAAAGGTTAGCCAACGACATGTTGCAGATCAAGAAGCAGATAGCTCAAGGAGGAAATGTAGCCCCTTCAAGAGTAGCCTCCTGTCCGACCTTTCAACATAAAAAATCAAAACCAAAACCAACTCACTGTTGCACCTTAGAGGTTAGCAATTGAAGCTTCCCCAAGGAAAAACTTAGAAACTAATGATGAAGATCTTGGTGATGGTGAATCATTCGATGAAGAAGACTTTATAGACCCCGCTGGAGACTCCAACATTGGATACCTAGACTATGAATCTGACAATGGCTATTATGAATCTTTTGAAGATTCTAATGGTCACAAATTTGTGGTGTTTACAAGGTCCCAAACATGCCAAAATGTTGAGGCATCCATAAGTGGCCAGAGAAGGGAAAACAAGATCTGGGCCGGATATTACCATCTTGAAAAGAGGTAGCCCTCTTCCTTCTTCATTAGCTCCAAGGGACAAACATGCCATGTATTCTAATCAATAGCAGAGGAAAAATGAACAAGTGGTTGAGTCAAGTTAGTCTTTTGAAATTATTGACCACATAAAGAAAACAAATATTCAAATGTCGGAAGTGAGTATTTGATGGCATTTCTGATCGAGTTGAATAGGCTAGTTAAGTATGTGCAAAGTAATGGTCCCAATACTCCAACAAATAATGCATCACAAGGTCTCTTGTCAAGTCCAAGATTACACCTCCTTCAAATAATGTGGTGTAAGCTCTTCTCCTTCTCCTTCTCCTTCCACATTTGAGAGGATTGAGCCTTTTTATGTGTCATTGCTTATTAATGGATACAAACTAAGCAATTACATTTTGGACTTTGGAGCCTCGACAATGTCATGCTTGTGAAAGTTGTTGATGCTCTAGGACTCACATTGACAAAAACCATCGGAAGATGCTATTCAATGGAAAGGAAAGTTCCTCTCGGTTGGCCATATCAAAGATGCATAGGAAATACTTGCTTCTTTCCTAGACAAAAGATTGAAAATGACCATCCTTGTAGCAGACATCTCATTATCTTATGACATGTTATTGAGTAGAAATTTCTATAAAGAGATGGGTGGAGAAGTCAAGATGGATTGGTCTTGTGCGCACATACCAATCAAAGGATTTAATCAAAAGTTAGAACCTGAGAAGAAATCCAAGTACACAATATCAAAATCTGAGGATCCTAGATCCGAGATCTTGTTTTAAGAATCTGATCACGAGTCTATTATTTAGAAATGGATAAAGAAGACATTCAACCTGTGATTCAAGAACCACATCAACTTGATAATAAGGTTTGGTCTCTAGAATTTGATGGTAGATGTTGTTCATTTGGATCTAGTGTGGGTGTTGTTCTTGTTTCTCCTGAGGGAAAGGTGCATGCACATTCCTTCAAATTGATGTTCGAAAATACTAACACGACAAATTATGAAGCACTTTTTGTTGGGTATGGAGCAGGAAGAAAAATGGGAATCAAGCTCTTACATGAAAAAGGAGATGCTGAGCTGATTGTAAACAAAAAAGAGGTATTTACCAAGTAAAAAAGGACAAACTTTGGCATTATAGAGATCGAGTCCACTATGGTATAGATTTTTTAGCTTTCTCGGTATCTTACATTCCAAGAGAACAAAATTCTAGAGCTGATTCACTTGCAGTGACTACAACATTGTTAAATCCAGATCAGCCTCCCACATTTTTTCAACAAGGAGATTATAAAGTTGAGATGGTCTTCCACCCAAAGGTTCTTGATAACGTCCAATAATGGCAGGTTTTTAATGATGACAAGTAGATTGCTGCATTTCTAGAACATAAGGACAACTTTGAAGAAATATACTATGAGGGAAGCAACTCTCCTCCAAGACAAACTACTATGGGAGAAACAGATGCAAAGGTCTCAGGAAGTCAAGAGATTATTCAGATGAAGGGAAATAAAATTCCTAAAGGCTTGGTATCTCTTGAGGAAATGTTCGACAAACATGATCAGATGCTTAAAAAGAATGAAGAAAGTGGGGAAGGTTCTTCCTCGGTACACAGTTACTAAATTTGGGAGCAAGCAATGACCCTAAATTAGTAAATCTGTAAAGTGTTGTTCAGAGGTAGAAAGAGAAGCTTTCATAGAGCTTCTTAAGAAATACATGGATGTTTTTGCTTGGTCTTACCAGGATCTAAAGACATATCAACCTGTAGAAGTTCAACACTACATCCCATTAAAACCAGAACAAAATCCTTTCAAGCAGAAGCTGCGGTGGCATAACCCTACTATTTTTGGGACTATCTTTGTAGAAATCTAGAAGTTGTTAGATGCAAAGATAATTTATCCCATACATCACTCTGAATGGTTAGCCAACATAGTTCCTGTGAGAAAGAAGAGTGGCAAGATTAGGTTGTGCGTAGATTTTCACAACCTCAATCAAGCTTCATTGAAAGATAACTACCCCATCCCCATCATGGATCACACTCTGCAGGTGGTCACTGGATCTGAAATGATTTCCATGCTTGATGGTTTCTCAGGCTACAATCAGATCAAGGTGTCTGAGGAAGATCAATATAAAATGACGTTCATTACCCTTGGGAACTTTTTCTTATCAAAAATTCCATTCAGTTTGATCAATGCTGGAGCTACATTTCAAAGAGCTATGGATTTAGCTTTTGCTCATCTCAAGGACATAAGCATAGTGGTGTACCTTGATGATCTGACAGTCTTTTCCAAGAACAAAAGTGCACACATTTCAAATCTAGAAGAGGTTTTCATACAATTCCGTAAACATGGTATTTCTCTGAACCCTAAGAAATATATATGTTTGTAATGGAAGGAAAGCTACTAGGACACATTATCTCTAAGGAAGGAACCAAGATAGATCTAGAATGTGTCAAATCTATTCAGACTTTTCCATTGCCAACATCCAAAAAAGGGGTTCACTCTTTCTTTGGTAAAGTTAATTTTCTCAAGAGATTCATCCCTGACTTTGTTGAGCTAACTCGTCATATCTCAAATATGATGAAGAAGAAACAAGATTTCAAATGGATTAGCAAAGGGAAGGAAGCTTTTGAGAAAATTAAAGAGGCTTTGTCAAAAGCACCAGTTTTTTTCACTGACTTTAGTAAAGAATTTATTCTTTACTGTTATTCCTCCGAACACACCATGTCAACAATATTGATGCAGAATAATCAGGAGGATGTAGAAGTTCAGATTACTTTCATGAGCATGCCTCTCAAAGCTTATGAGTTGAAATATATCCCGATGGAAAAGCATGCATATGTAGTGGTAAAGGCATGTAAAGCATTTAGGTACTATATTCTTTCCTCACATACTGTGGTCCTGGTTCTAGATACTGTAGTGAAATCTATTCTCACCCAACAAGAGTTAGGGTTGTTAAGAGGCACATGGGTGACGAAAGTTCAAGAATATGACTTGGATATCAAACCTACAAAGCTGGTTCGAGGAAGAGGTCTATGCGAATTGATGACTGAGATGAAAGAAACAATGCCAGAGGTAGATCAAGAAGAGGTAGATGAAGATTTTCCTATGGTACTTTTTATAGATCTGGTGGAAGAGTGGTACAGTAACATTGCCTATTTTTTGACTTATGGAGAATGCCCAGATCAAATTTCTCGAAAAGAGAAATGTACTATTAAACTAAAATCCAAAGACTTTGTTCTTTGGGATAATGGTTTATACAAAAGAGGGATTGATGGCGTATTTCTCTCGATGTGTAGATAAAGCTCAACAAGATCAGCTCTTAAAACAATTTCATAACATGGCTTGCGGTGGTCATTTTTCAGCCTGAGTCACTGCTCACAAGATCCTATGAGCAAGGTATTACTGGCCCACACATTTTCAAGATACTGTAGAGTGGGTTTCTAAGTGTCAAGCGTGCCAAAATTTTGTTGGGCATGTGAAATTTACTACATTACCATTAAAACCAGTTGTAATTGAAGAACCTTTCCAGTAATGGGGAATAGGTTTTATTGGTATGCTCAACCCGGCATCCAGGCCGACCATCACTATATTCTGACAACTACTAATTATTTTAGTAAGTGGGTAGAAGCCATTCCTGTTAAGAACACCACTTCCACAGAGGTGTGTAATTTCATAAAAGAAAATATTGTTATTAGGTTTGACGCACCTAAGAAAATAGTAGTAGACAACGCTCCAAATTTTTCTTCGAGAGCTGGTTGATTTTTGCTACACTCGTGGGATTCAACCGGTACATTCCTCCAAATACTATCCACAAGGAATGGTTAGGCTGAATCAAGTACCAAAAATTTGGTGACTATCATGCAAAAGCTAGTAATGGCGAGAATCAAAGAACTTGACATAAGAAGTTATTTGATGCATTATGGGTAGATAGGATTACACCAAAGAGGGCTATAGGCATGTCCCATTTTCACCTATTATATGGAAGAAACATAGAGTTGCCTCTTACCCCGGAACTACCTACCCTACAACTTTCTAAAGCCCCTGAAGATTCTACATTCGAATAATTATGCTTTCGTTTAACCTTGTTGTGGTCTTACATGTAAATATTCCCATATACCAGTAGGGTTTTAACCAAGAATGAATCCTGGGCTTTATTTGTGACTTTTGGCAATGTTTTGCATTTTTGGTGTTTTCCCGTTTTGTTTTCTGTGAAATTTCTCTAGGTCAATTCATTTTCCGGTTTAATCTGATTTCTTACCTGGAGTATCTGGAGATCACCTATGGATTTTAGGCCGAAGGAATTTTACTGCAGGAGGTCTGGTTCTTTCCTAAAAGATGAAGTCATGCACGAAAAAGCTTCTTCTGGGCAGCAGTCACATTTTTGGGAAAAGAAGGTTTTAAGCTATAATGGGATTTTTGGTAGCAGCAGGTAGGTGGGAATTTTATACCTACCTAGTAGGGTACTTTTTCCCATGGGGAAAAGCCACTTAAGTCATGATGGGATTATTAGAGCGGCGGGTAGGCGGAATTTCTTACCTACCTTACAGGGTGAAAATTCCCATTGTGAAATAAAAGAAAATCACTTAAGACATTGATGGGATTTTCTTACCTGCCTTTCAGGGTAAATAATCCCATTACTGAAATTCAAACAACTTAAGTGGATCATGGATTTTTAGAGTTGCGGTGCGGGTGAATAATCCCATTGAAAATTGACTTTTAAAAATAGAAATGGGCCATGTCAAAAGTGTGACTCCTTTTGGAATAGAGGGGCAACTTTAAAGGCATTAATTAATTAAGTTCTTTTCCAAATTGGCACCAAAGCATGGAGAAAAGTCAACAAAGAAGAAGAGGATGAGGGAATTTAGAAATAGAATTCTAAAATTAAATAAATATAATTTATTTAATGCAACCCCCTTCATGTCAAAAAGTGTGACCCATATTAAGAGGAATAATAATTTTTTAAGTATTAATTGATGTAATTAATTCCTATTTTTAGTGGATGAGGTCAAAGCACACTGTGGAGCTTAAGTGAACTGGAAGCAGAGAGCTAAAATTAAATAAATTTAATTTATTTAATGGCAGCCATGAGTATACACAAAATAGGCACCCAAGTTGAATAGAAAAGTATGTTAATTAATTAATTAATTGCCAGAATAGGACATGCAATTATTAATTATAGAATGGTGAGGGTTATATAAGCATGGGCTGCCATAAGGATGAATTAATTAATTCTTTAGCAAGGAAGTGCAGCCCAAGCAATTTTGGCGCCCCATTTGAAGAGGAATTTTGCTCAAAAGAAGGTGTATTTACTGCTGGAAGCTTCAAAGTTTGGTGCCTAGGTTTGAAGGAGCTTGATTTGTGTTTGATTAATTGTCTACATAGTGGTACAGGTGCTCAGGTGAAGTTGATAAAATTCATGCTTGCTTTGCATGCAAACAAAACATCAAATTTTGGGGTAGTAAGCTTAATATATGCAGATTTTTATAATTAAAATCAAGTGTTCATGCTCCGGTTGCCATCTTTGTTTGAATTAATTGCAGGAATTCATTATAGGTGATTTTGTAAGAGAAAGGGAGCTTAAATCAATGTCCAATACATTGAACATATCCTCTGAAATTTGAAGAAATATCTAGATTTGCACCGGTTGTGAAGAATTCCATACAATAAAAAAAAAAAAGAGTTGTTTAGAAAAAGATTTATCTTGCCATGGTGAAGCATGATGAAAGAAAAGATCCAGATTCAGAATCATGCATAGCATCCAAATCTCATAATTGCAATGGCTTCCGGTAAAAATTCATCGTCTTGTTTCGACGTAGCTCGTATAGAAGTCGAGTGCATGGAGAATTCCTTCCAGGATCTTGAGCATGTGATTCCAATCTTCCAGTTGGAGCCTTCATTGAGGTTGTATTCACTGGACCGCTTTCTAGAATTTTAAAAGCTCATATACAATTAAAAATAAAAAGATGAGTTATTTACGACAAGCGTTGCATTGATGCATGTAATGGGAGAAGAACTACAAAATCTCCAAGGTGAGAAAGAAGACAAGTCAAAGGCAATACCCACAAGAAAATAACACTCACTTTCTTTCTTCCAGATCTAGTTGTTTCCAGGATCTAGTTTGTTGAGAATCAAGGGCAAAAGAATCGATTCATGCGAAATATGAAAAATGAGAAGACTCACTGTAGCTTTCCTCTTTCTTCTTCTTTCTCTTATTTCCTCCGACAAAGTAATTGAGCGATCAATTAAATTGTAAAACCTAAGTGATTGGTTTAAAAGCCATTACTTGAAGAAGTCAACTCCTTGGAAATAGGTGGCATACATGTAAAATAGAAGGTTATATCTTCATTGCAAATCATGCATGTCATGCAAAGAGGAATTCAGTGGGGAGATTGTCGATTGTTTCCTTTACAACTACCATGTGTGCCAGTTCACTAAAAGCTTCCTATTTGTAATTTTCCCTCTACATGCTATAAGTAGAGGAAGAACCTTCGGTTAAGGATTGGAATTTTTAAGTAGCATTCTTGTGTTCTAGACTTTGTGCTGAAGCCCCTGATAGCTATTTGAAGTAAAGGAATAGAAAGGAGCAGATTTCTGGAGAACTTTGTGTCACGGTGCATTTTGTTTCTAGCTTATTATCTTAGATCTATTTATAAACTTGTTTTTTATCTTAGATCTAGATTTGAAATCTTCCTTTTCTTAAAATTCTGAGTGTTAATATCTATTCGTCCTGTCTATGTGCATGCAATCAACTCTGTAATCTATTGATTGGGTTGCACATCTTTCCCCTTTCTTTTTGTGTTTTTATTACTTTCTTCTTCTTTGGATATTTCCTTTCTTTAAATAGCTGCTTACTTGCTGCAAAACTATACAACTATGGTTCATGAGCTACATGGTTAAAGTAAAACCCCTAAATAGATACTAGCATACTTTATTGACAAATCTTACACTGAGCCTCACCAAGTAAATGAGGGAGATTTATCTCATGACTACCTAGGTGCTCTGCTCTGTGCAAAAAATCTAGTGAACAATATGAATATCTATGATTGGGCATGGTGATGTCCTGAAGTATTATCATGCTTCATATTCACTTCATGGAGTCAAAGAAAATGTAGAGAAATATGGGATTGAAAAAGAGTCCTGGTGAAATTCTCTCTAGGTTTTATCTTCTAAGTTTCTAGATTCTATGTGTTGACCATATTGAGAAATGTTGGTATGTTTAGTTGAATGAATTAGTGTACCTTGATCACAAGTTAGGTCAATGAAAAAAATTGATGCATAAGAGGATCTCTTGAGTATTATTAGTAGAGTCATATTTTAAAATCATTTATGATTTATGAAGAAGGTCTACACAGATCAAAATGAGGCTCTTTGTTATAAGAAGGGTGTAATATGAAACAAAATTTCTATGGATTGGTTTGAGACAATGGTGAATGAATTTCTAGTGATCCAAAGTACTATCAAGATACATTAGTTTCCTAAATCAAATAAAAGTAATCTACGAGTTGCAAAAATTCATAGCTGAAGCTATAGGAAGAGAATGGAGATTATTTTGTAAATTGTATCTTCGATACTATATGAAACCTGAATTGAATCAATAATGAACTGTAAAAGATGTATGAAAAACAACATGTATTAATTTCAATGGTACTATAAGGGTCCTTCTAACTCTTGATGTACTCTCTAGGAATGTTAGAAGATCTATTAGGCATTTTTAGGATTATAAATTCTATGATGAGTCTCGAATCAATGGGTACAAGACAAAATAAGGGCCATAAAAATTGTCACAATGATGGGAAGAAAAGAGTATGCATATGATTGAAGAATCAGGGGCAAGATAGGTTTTTAGTATGTTGAGAAGATGATTTGTGTTGTTGGTATTTTTATATCTCATGGAAATCTATAAGAGATGAAAATAAGGTATGCTTTACAGATCAAGTTCTCTATTTTCCGATTTCCTAAACTGACATCATGGGTATCCTAGCTTTGAATCATAAAGCTATGTCTATCTAGAAACATGGTAGTCTAAGATGAGATTCCTTGAGAAATGAATGTGTATTCATGATCCTAACAAGGTCAACGAAATTTGAAATATGATGAAATACGGTTGGAAAAAATGTCCGAACTATTCTAGACATGAACCTAAGTAGTGTATGATGTGACTGAAATTGGAAGAAAACAATGTGATCTAGGTTTGTGAATACTCACCAAGATAGGGGAGTTGTTTATGGTTTTGTATAGAGAGATTTAGGTGTTTACGATGTTTGAAAATTTGTTTAGCATATAAAATGATGCTTACAGGAGTTTGAAAATACAAATGACGACTAAAAGAAGTTGAAACAATCAAAAAAAGTGCTTCAGAATTGAGGTAAGTGATTGATCCATCTCAAAGCCATGCAAGTAAGGTATAAAACCTAAAATTTGAGTTTTTAGTTGAGATAGATGATATAAGTCCAGGGGGAAATTTGAGGAGTTTGCATGCTTGTGATGAGTTTAGAGCTTGGTGAAGTTACCCCTTTTGTACTAAGAATATTGTTTGGGAACATGATCTAAAAGGTGATTTGACAACATTGCGGGTAGTTTTGAGTGCTTGTGCATGGAATAGGCCTAGAAAGTGATGTTGAAGGAAATTATGAGGTGTATCAACTCAAGGGGAGCTCATTCCAAGTCCATAGGATCTTTGTTTTCTCTTGTTGGAGTAGAGGAGAGACAATTCAGTCCTAGGGGAGCTACTCAAGCAAGTAAGTCGGTTTTGTGCATTATTGTTATTATGTGGTCATTGTGTTATCATTATCTATGTTATAGAGTCATTATATCATTTGTAATAATTGGAAAAGGGCAAGAGAAGCATAAAAACATGGATTTGAGATAATGTAGGTGTTTCTCTGTTGGTTTCCATTAATGTTTATGAAAATGGTTTCCATAAATGACAAAGGGGGAGATTGGTGGCCATTACGTGGTTGTATTGTCATTAATGTCAACCCCATTGATGTAAAATGGTGTTATGGTGCTCTACTTATCCCCATATGATGTTATTTAGGTGTCAAGCATGTTGATTGAGTGGTTTGGTGAGTTGTCACAATGTCTTGGAGCATGGTTGAGTAAGATAAGTCATGATTTAAGTCTTCCCAAGTGTTTTTCTCGAGTGTCATAAGGTCAAGAATGATAAAAATGACGCGTTTCAGATATTCTTTGTGCATGTAGAATCTCAACAAGGTCAAGTCATGAGTTGTCGGCCAGTGTGTCGGTCATTAAAGGCTCGTTTCTATCCCTAGATCATGTAGTATGAGATGGATATGTGATTTTTTTTTTCCTAATAAATATTTTTAGAGCATTATAGTAACATGATATCAATGTAACTGATGTGTATGGTGAGATTCAAGTCATAATTTAGATGTATGATGCATATTTGGGGTCCTTGGGAAGTTCTGAAGTGAGAAATAAGTAGTTTGACATAGGTAAGTCACTGTGGCTGAAGAGTTTGAGGAATATTTGAGCTATGTGATGATTATGGAACGGTAGAGGATGTTGTCATGATGCTTCATGACAATTTTTAGGTATTCTTGACATGGGAATTTCAAGATATGCAATTTTGGAAAATCGGGTAAGTTGTAGTGTAATTTTCAAGCAAAAGTTGACCTTCTGATGCTCATTGTGAACTGTATGATTTGCATGGGAGCCCGAGATATTTGGGGTATCTTTTCAGTCATTTATATAACTTTCAAAAAAAAAATATAATGAGGTGGTTTGATCATCACATTTTTATGAACGATCGTTAAGAAGATAAAATGGTTTGAAACCCTAGCTAAACCTAGTTAGGAGCATCTTGTAGAAAAGTGAGTATATTAGCCGATGTTGATTTTTTCCTCAAAAGTGATGATTGTATGTTGTAGTGGAATCTTCCAGTTTCCAAAATCTATGTTAAAGCATTTGGTCATATTTGGGCCCCACCTAAAGTTTCTTGTTTATGAAGAGTTCCAGTTTGTGGAAAAATTATCCAAATGTAATGAATAAAATTACCATTTATGATAGATCAGGAGTTTTTCTATATGTTCATGAATTTTTCAAGTCATGGTGATGCTGAAAAAGTGCAAAGTGTGCCCTATTTAGGTTAATCACCAAGGGGCACTTTTGGGGAAATTTGGAGACAGCTGTTAGTAAAATTGACATTGCAAGAACTATAGGAAGAGTTAGGAGGTGATTGATTTTTTTGGAATTAAGATGATGAAATATTTACATTTATATAAATTTGGTTACATGATGATGATATTTTTTATGGTTTAAATGTAAATTTATGAGTAAGAAGATTTTTGAATTTACGGGGCAAAATTGTTCTTGCTGAAATAATGATTTTTTTGGAGAATCAAATGGTTGTGTTGATGCTTTATATTACTGGGAGAGTGAAGAGGGGTGAATTTTGTATCTAGGTAATATATTTTAAGGTCTTGAAAGTGACAGAAAGTGTGGTTATTACTTGTTTTGGAAAACTACTTTTTGGACAACTTGATATGGTGAAGACAAAAGTGGTTGTGGTTAGAGAAGGCTATTGTTTCATGAGATATAATATGTTTAAGAGTGTTCTAAATGTATTTTTAATTTCCATAAAGTGTTCACATGCCATAGTTGAGTTGTTTTGGATTATCTTGAGGCACAAATCCAATTTTAGGGTCATGAAGGGTGTTGGAAACAAGTGTTTTGAGAAGAACAAAGAATAGTAGTCCCATTAAATGAAATAATTTGATTAGTTAAACTAAATATTGAATAAGGAATATATTTAAATGTTATTTTAAACATGTGTGGTGAATTTTAGAGGTGAATAAATTTGGTTTTGATATTAGGATATTTTTTTTTCATCCTAGTCTTGCAGGGGAGAAAAGTGTAACCTAGAGGATAACTATTTACATGTATTAAGGCATGAATTTAATTCTTATAGAGTAATTTTTATATTGAAGAAGGTATGAAATCATAAGAGACGAGTTTATAGGCAAGAAAAGTTGAGAAGGAAGAAGATAGAGTGAGTTTGATGCCCTAAGGTATGAGCTAGGGTTTGTGAGCCGAATATGTGATCTCCATTAGTTGTGGTAGAATAAAAAACCAGATATAAAACATATTTAGGTGACTTATTTGGTTCTTGGTAATCCTATGGGATTGTATCCTCCTTGTGGATTTTGTGTTTCACTAAATTAGGGGTTGGTGCTCTTTGTAGGATTGGTGGTCTACTAAACTAGGGGTTAGTGCTCCTTGTGAAGTTGGTGCTTCACTAAATATCATTTATTTTTGTAATATAAGAAAAATTTCAGTTTATTTTCTTCCCCATGATGTTTTCCCACTTATATCTTGTGTCTTTTTGCCTTTTCTCATGTGTTATAGTTGTTTGAATATATTATGCACACTAAATAAGTAATGGTTGAATGTATGTGAATAGTTTGAATGTTAATGGTTGCTGAAATTAATGGTTAATGGAATGAGAAATGTTTAGGAATGATTCACCCCATATCAGTCCATTGTGATTCCAAAAATTAGTATTAGGGTAGGTCCTTGAGAAATAAGTCTAATAGTTTGGAAGAGATCCTAGAAGCACTATATGGCGAAGAAAATTAAATAAGAATTAGGAATTGAAATCCATGGCCAAGAAGGATGAAGAAACCATAAAATATATCAAGATTCCATTGGAGAAGGCCATTTTAGATTTGAGTACAAAGGAAGAGGAATGTGAAAGACTGAGAAATAAGCCCTGTGATGTGTGTGTGCATGGAAAAGTTGACTTCAAAGAGGTGGTATTTAATCTACAAGTAGATTTAGCATTTCATAGGATGGAGAACATCATATTGAATTCTAAAATCAAATATTTGTCTTTTGCACTCAAGGCCAAAGAAGAAGAGTTTTTCAAGCTTAGAGAAGAGATTCAAACCCTAAAGACTAAGCAAATTGAGATACCTATTTTTGAATATCCCTTATTTCGATCCTAGTTCCAAAGGAAGTGAAGATGATGATGTTCATGGAAATAAGGTATATTCAAGGCCTAATCCTATTAGACAACCAAATACAATGAGGTATGCAAAATTTCATGGTTATTTTTATTCTTGCAATGGTTATTGTAGGAAGTTTTTCAGTTGTGTGTACCCTTGGAGCAATGGAAAAGACCATAAAAGTGATCAGTCAAAGGAAAGGAAAGAGGTTGTTTGTCATAAGTGTCATCTCAAGGGTCATATTGCAAGGTTTTTGCACTCATGACTCATCTAGACATGTGAAGAAGGTTTAGTTTCCCAAAGTAAAAGAAGTGTGGATGCCAAAATAGGTCAAAGGAGAATCAATTTCAGTCAAATTCAGTGATCAAAAGGAAGTCAAGGACAGTTCAAGATCATCCATGGATGACAAGAGACCTAATCATGCAAATGAGGTCAAGAAGTTTGAGTGAAAGGGTGAAGTGAAGCAATCACCAGTATTTGAGAAGTTGAGACATCTTGGATTTTACAAAATTCAAGTGTTATAAGGTACATCATTCAATTCATCCACGAGTATTTGAGTTCATTATCATTCTGCAAGGTGTCTGTGTGTTTGTAAGTATGCATCATTCATTGTTCTTCATGGATTGTTTGGTTTTTGCATGAATGTAAGGGTGTTTAGTGTCCTTTCATGAGCCTTTAATTCGTCTACAACTATGTAATGTGTTTGAGGTATCTATGTATGAATTCAATGATGGTTTTATGTTCATAAGATTGTATCAAGTGTGTCATATCATGGTGTTAATATGTGTGTCCGATTCTTCATGTTTCTTGTACACTGTATTCTAAATCAAGCTTAAAATGGTCACTTCTTGTGTCACATGTGTGTACTATTTATTTATGTCAATTGTTCTAGTCTATGACAATGTGTTAGGATGTGTCATTAGGCTCATTTTCTTATTGGAGTCTAGAAGATAAAGTATGACTGTATAAATCTAAAAGTTCTTCATGTATTTGGTATAGATGTCTATAAGGTGATCTCATCCATGGAGAATATTTTCATATGGTCAAGCTTGTTGTGATATGATGGTGAATCCAGAATCTGAAGAAGGTCTAAAATCATTCTAAGTCTTTGTCAAAGATTGATAGAGGGTGATATTTTCATAAAACATTAAGAGTTTGAGATTAATGGTTTGTTCGAAGGGAAAAGAGTTCATCTTCTTTCTCTAAGGTTTCAATCTAGTTGAAAAAGGAAAGATCTACATCTCTTTGTAGTACACTTGTCAATCTCTCTTCATAAATTCCATATGTTGTTCATGAAGGTCTATTCACATGTTGTTGGTATACATGTTATGAGTCAAGGTGATTTGTGTGTATCAATGCCATAAAAGTAAGTGTTTGCACATCAAGATCTTTTTCTAAGGATGCATGCATGTCTTATCCATCAAAGCTTTCTTGAAAGATTTGAAAATCCCTATCAAATATGTGTGAGTTGAGGTCATGATGTGTAGAATTTTCTTAATAATACTATCAAGTTTTGTATTATGGGTGTCATGACATGAAAGGGTCTATATCCTTAGTCTATGGTGTGCAAGTATCAATGGTCTAAGCATTCAAATATTAACTTGTTATAGTATGTTTCACCATAATGAGGTTTTCATGGTTTGGTCAGGTCCTAAATTGTGTCAAATAAGTACATGATGTACCAAAAGAGGTTTTTTTGAGAAGTTCTTGTGCTCTATATGGCTATGGAAATACATAAAGGGATGTGCTTTATAGGGTAAAAACTATTGAGAATACATTGATATGTGAAGATCTATGATTACATATATGGTTGCTCTACTCATCAAGAAGGTCAAAATAGATGTTCTAAAGCATGATGATCTTCAAGGTCTGTACAAGTGAAGTATGTATACACCTCTTAAAGGAATCAAATGATGCTTCGAGGGTTATCGAGGTACAATTTACATAAGGGGTTACTAGATCAGTCCAATGGTCTCAAGAAGGTGTTATCTTATGACCAGATAAGCTTACAAGGTGCTTCTTAGTGCATTGATCTAAGATTGAAATGATTTTATTACCAAGGTGATGAGTACTCTATCAAGTATGAAATGCTAGCATAAGGAATGTATGCAAAAAACATTCACGTGAGTCTCCTATTGGTCTAAGATACTTGAAGAATCTTCATAAGCATTGTAGGAAGGTTGAATCCATAAGAGTTTTTGTTCGACTTGTCTCATTCATGAGGATAATCATCCTACAGGATATAGTAGACAAAATGGAGTGCTTCTGATGTTTAATATGAAGCATCCTTCCGGTGAGTAAGGAATTATTGAGAAGGTATATTATCGGGGTTTGAATATAGAAACCCTCTGCTTTCTTCAAGACATGCAAATTTTCTAAAAAATATAAGTATTTGGGTTTGTAGCTTAAAAAAGGTGTTTGAAAAGAGATAAATGCCACAATGGTCTTCAAATGGCTTATTCTTACAGGTGCATAATAGAGATCTAATACTAAATAACATGTTAAGACCCTTCTCAAGTTTATGAGGTATATGACTAAGAGTATGTTATTTTCTCGAGCTAGTGAAAGTTCTTCTCGGTGTTTTTAAAGGTAAAATTATTATGGATATGTGTTTACTCTAGTCTAAAGTGTGAAGAATCCAAAGTTATATTCAAAAGGAAGTGCTACGGTATGAAGATCACATGACAAAGTGAATGAACAAGTGTGAAGTAAGAAATAGATGGTTGTGTTCCAGGTTTGAAGATTCAAGAACAAAAGGTAATGAGCCAAGGGTGTCTTATACTAAAGTCTTTAGAGAAAATGAATGTTTCTAAATGAAATGAAGACCTCATAAGGCCATTGGTGGCATGGTTAAGAGTTGTCAAAGAAAGAAAGGAACATGTGATGTGATTTGAGATAGAGTAAGGTCGAGATGGGGAAATGACTATATGTGGTGTCCCAGTTTTCACCCTGAAATATGAGACTACCCCATGTAACAATTTTCATACTTTTAAAATAATGGAGTCGTTTGTGTGTTAATTTCTAGAAAGTGTCCGTATTGTGTCAAGATATTCTTAGAGAGTCATATTAGCCAATTTCGCCAAATACCTAGATGCCCGAAATCATTATATTTTGTCGTTGGGGTTTGCCTGCAGAAATTTTTATTTAATTATTCTTGAGCCCGTTTGAGGAAAATTGTGCTTGGTTTGACCTCGTTGTGGTCTTACATGTCAATATTCCCATATACCAGTAGGGTTTTAACTAGGAATGAATCCTGGGCTTTATCTGTGACTTCTGCAATGTTTTGCGTTTTGGTGTTTTCCCGTTTTGTTTTCTCGTGAAATTTCTCTAGGTTAATTCCTTTGCTTTGGTTTAATTTGATTTCTTTCTGGAGTATATGGAGATCACCTATGGACATTATGTGAGAAGGAATTTTCTCCATCGAGGTTTGGTTCTCTCCGAAAAGACGAAGTCATGCACAAAAAAAGCTTCTTATGGGGTAGGTCGCATTTTTGGGAAAAAAGGTTTTAAGCTATCATGGGATTTTTGGTAGTAGTAGGCGGTGGGGAATTTTGTACCTTCCTAGTAGGGTACTTTTTCCCATGGGAGAAAATCCACGTAAGTCATGATGGGATTATTAGAGGCGGTGGCGGTGACGAGAATTTCTTACTTGCCTTGCAGGTGAAAATTCCCATTGTGAAATAAATGAAAATCAATTAAGGCTTTAATGGGATTTTCTTACACCGCCTGTAGGGTAAATAATCCCATTATGAAAGTCAAACAACTTAAGTGGATCATGGGATTTTTGGAGCTGCGGTGCAGGGTGAATAATCCCATTGAAAATTGGCTTTTAAAAATAGAAATGGGCCATGTCAAAAGTGCGACCCCTTTTGGAATAGAGGGCAGCTTTAAAGAAATTAATTAATTAAATTCTTTTCCAATTTTGGCGCCAAAGCATGGATAAAAGTCAACAAAGAAGAAGAGGATGAGGAATTTAGAAATAGAATTCTAAAATTAAATAAATATAATTTATTTGATGCAGCCCCCTTCATGTCAAAAGTGCAACCCATATTGAAGAGGAATAATAATTTTTAAGTATTAATTGATGTAATTAATTCCTATTTTTAGTGGATGAGGTCAAAGCACAATGTCGAGCTTAAGTGAACTGAAAAAAAGAGCTAAAATTAAATAAATTTAATTTATTTAATGGCAACCATGAGCATGCACAAAATAGGCACCCAAGTTGAATGAAAAGTATGTTAATTAATTAATTAATTGCCGAGGGAAATAGAACATGCAATTATTAATTATAGAATCATGAGTTTATATAAGCATGGGCTGCCATAAGGATGAATTAATTAATTCTTTAGCAAGGAAGTGCAGCCCAAGCAATTTTGGCAACCCATTTGAAGAGGAATTTTCGAAAGAAGGTGTATTTACTTGCTGGAAGCTTCAAAGTTTGACATTTGGGTTTGAAGGATCTTGATTTGTGTCTAATTAATTGTTTGCATGGTGAGTACAGTGCTTAGGTGAAGTTAATAAAATTCGTGCTTTCTTTGCATGCAAACAAATCATCAAATTTTGGGGCGATAAGCTTAATATATGCAGATTTTTATAATTAAAATCAAGTGTTCATGCTCAGAGTTGCCATCTTTGTTTGAATTAATTACAAAATTCATTATAGGTGCTTTTATAAGAGAAAGGAGCTTAAATCAATGTCCAATACATTGAACATATCCTCCGAATCAAGAAATATCCAGATTTGCACCGGTTGTGAAGAATTCCAACCGAATAAAAAAGAAAAAGAGTTGTTTAGACAAATATTTCTCTAGCGATGGTGAAGCATGATGAAAGAAAAGATCCAGATTCCGAATCATGCATAGCATCCAGATCTAGATCTCATAATTGCAAAGGCTTCCAAGTAAAAATTCATCCTCTTGTTTCACGCGTAGCTTGTATAGAAGTCGGTGCATGGAGAATTCCTTCCGTGATCTTGAGAATGTACTTCTAATCTTCTAGTTGGAGCCTTCATTGAAGTTGCATTCATCGAGTGCTTTGTAGAATTTTAAAAGATCATATACAATTAAAAATAAAAAAGATGAGTTATTTATGGAAAGCATTGCAGCGATGTATGTATTGGAGAAGAACTGCAAAGCTTCAAGGATGAGAAGAAAGACAATTCAAAGGCAATATCCACAAGAAAATCATAGTCACTTGCTTCCAGATTCATGGCTACTTCTAGATCCAGTTTGGTGAGAATCAAGGGCAAAAGAATCAGCTGCATGCAGAATATGAAAAAGGACAAGACTACAGCTTTCCTCTTTCTTCTTCTTTCTCTTATTTCCTCCGATAAAGTAATTGAGCAATCAATTAAATTATAAAACCTAAGTGATTGGTTTAAAAGCCATTACTTGAAGAAGTCAACTACTTGGAAATAGGTGGTAGACATGTAAAATAGAAGGTTCTATCTTCAGTTGCAAATCATGCATGTCATGCAAAGAGGAATTCGGTGGGAGGTTGTCGGTTGTTTCATGTACAACTTCCACATGTGCTAGTTCGCTAAAAGCTTCCTATTTGTAATTTCCCCTATACATGCTATAAGTAGAGGAAGAACCTTCGGGTTAAGGATCGGAATTTGTAAGCAACATTCTTGTGTTCCAGACTTTGTGCTAAAGCCCTAATAGCTATTTGAAGCAAAGGAATAGAAAGGAGCAGATTTCCAGAGAACTTTGTGTCATGGTGCATTTTGTTTCTAGCTTATTGTCTTAGATCTATTTATAAACTTTGTGTTATCTTAGATCTAGATTTGAAAGCTTCCTTTGCTTAAAATTCTGAGTGTTAATATCTATTGGTCCTGTCTATGTGCATGCAATCAACTCTGTAATCTATTGATTGGGTTGCACATCTTCTCCCTTTTTCCTGTGTTTTTATTACTTTCTTCTTCTTTAGATATTTCCTTTATTTAAATAGCTACTTACTTACTTGCTGCAAAACTATATAGTTATGGTTCATGAGCTACATGGTTAACGTAAAAACCTAAATAGATACTAGCATACTTTAATTGACAAATCTTACATGGGATCCTCACCGGTAAATGAGGGAGATTTATCTCATGACCGCCAGGTGATCTGCTATGCAAAAAATCTAGCCAATAGTTTTGGTGACTCATTGGGAAAAACTATCTTTGCAGATCAAAGCTTATCTCTTGAAGATCGAGTGTTTCCTATTCAATTTTTAACTTGGTGAACGTCCATTCACCCGATATGTGAAGGAACAAGGAAGGACTGACCGTTTATTCATATTGCGGGAGAAATTAAATTTCAATCATCCTCCTCAAGTTAGAAGCCGCAGATCTAGTCTCTCACCGGAAGAAGAGTAGACACACATCCGATCTGGATCATCTTCAACATAATCCAAAGAGCTTAGAATTATTCATCAAGTCTACACAAGGAGAAGATGTGCTCTAGTCAACATGTAAAATAAAAATCGAACCAAATAATACATCATGCCGCATGGGGAGTAACTTTTGGGCCATTGAATTTGATCCCACCTATGCACGATCTACCTAAAGGATCTAGAAATAATTTCTCTGAAATTATTTGGAGACAACAAGAATAATCCTAACGACGACTTGGCTGCATTCTTCATATCTTGTGGCGTGCTTGCGGTAGAGCATGAAGATGTCTCTGTCATAATTTTCATCAAGACTCTACATGACTTGGCTAACGAATGGTTCTATCGGTTGGCTCCTGGAACCATAACTAATTGGGTTTCCATGCGGGAAAAATTCCTCAAAATATTCAAACCTGCAGAAGATATTAGCACACCAATTACCCATCTTACACAATTAAAGAAGGAGCCAAATGAGAACATGAGGGAGTTCATTGCAAGGTTCCAAACGATTTTGTATAAAATTCCCACTTTTGCTGCACTAAGCGATGAGAACCAAAAGACATTTTTATAAACACTTTGCTACTTGAAGTTGGATATCAGCTCCGAGGGTGAGACCTACCGAGCTCTCTTGAATCTCAAAATGCTATAGTGGAATTTGAAGATGGATTGATCATGGCTGGAAAAATCAAGCAATCAGCCCATAAAACTGATGGGACTCCCTCAACAAGTTCCTCTGACCCTTTACTTCAAAGGTTAGCCAACGAAATGTTGCGAGAAGAAG
This sequence comes from Taxus wallichiana var. yunnanensis, assembly GCA_018340775.1. NCBI lineage: Eukaryota > Viridiplantae > Streptophyta > Pinopsida > Cupressales > Taxaceae > Taxus > Taxus wallichiana. Next base: position 412,639,753 of record CM031237.1, on the reverse strand, counting down.
CGATAGCTCAAGGAGGAAATTTAGCCCCTTCAAGAGTAGCCTCATGTCCGGCCTTTCAACATAAAAAATCAAAACCAAAACCAAATCACTGCTGCACCTTAGAGGTTAGCAATTGAAGCTGCCCCAAGGAAAAAATTAGAAACTAATGATGAAGATCTTGGTGATGTTGAATCATTCGATGAAGAAGACTTTATAGACCCTGCTGGTGACTCCAACATTGGATACCTAGACTATGAATCTGACGATGGCTATTATGAATCTTTTGAAGATTCTGATGGTCACACATTTGCGGTGTTTACAAGGTCCCAAACACGCCAAAATGTTGAGGCATCCACAAGTGGCCAGAGAAGGGAAAGAGAAGATCCTGGGCCGGATATTACCATCTTGAAAAGAGGTAGCCCTCTTCCTTCTTCATTAGCTCCAAGGGACAAACATGCCATGTCTTCTAATCAATAAAGAGACGATAAATGAACAAGTGGTGAGTCAAGTTAGTCTTTTGAAATTATTGACCACATAAAGAAAACAAATATTCAAATGTCGAAAGTTGAGTATTTGATGGCATTTCTGATCATTGAATAGGCTAGTTAAGTATGTGCAAAGTAATGGTCCCAATACTCCAACAAATAATGCATCACAGGTGGTCTCTTGTCAAGTCCAAAGATTACTCCTCCTTCAAATAATGTGGCTGCAAGCTCTTCTCCTTCTCCTTCTCCTTCCACGTCTGAGAGGATTGAGCCTTTTTATGTGTCATTGCTTATTAATGGATACAAACTGAGCAATTACATTTTGGACTTTGGAGCTTCTGACAATGTCATGCCTGCTAAAGTTGTTGATGCTCTAGGACTCACATTGACAAAGACCATCGGAAGATGCTATTCAATGGAAAGGAAAGTTCCTCTGGTTGGGCAAATCAAAGATGCACAGGAAATACTTGCTTCTTTCCCAGAAAAAAGATTGAAAATGACCATCCTTGTAGCAGAGACATCTCGTGTCTTATGACATGTTATTGAGTAGAAATTTCTCAGTAAAGAGATGGGTGGAGAAGTCAAGATGGATTGGTCTTGTGTGCACATACCAATCAAAGGATTTAATCAAAAGTTAGAACTGAGAAGAAATCCAAGTACACAATATCAAAATCGAGGATCCTAGATCCGAGATCTTGTTTTAAGAATCTTATCACGAGTCTATTATTTAGAGATGGATAAAGAAGACATTCAACTCGTGATTCAAGAACCACATCAACTTGATAATAAGGTTTGGTCTCTCGGAATTTGATGGTAGCTGTTGTTCATTTGGATCTAGTGTGGGTGTTGTTCTTGTTTCTCCCGAGGGAAAGGTGCATGCACATTCCTTCAAATTGATGTTCGAAAATACTAACACGACAAATTATGAAGCACCTTGTTGTTGGGTATGGAGCAGGAAAGAAAAATGGGAATCAAGCTCTTACATGAAAAAGGAGATGCTGAGCTGATTGTAAACAAAAAAGAGGTATTTACCAAGTAAAAATGACAAACTTTGGCATTATAGAGATCGAGTCCACTATGGTATAGATTTATTATCTTTCTCGGTATCTTACATTCCAAGAGAACAAAATTCTAGAGCTGATTCACTTGCATGACTACAACATTGTTAAATCCAGATCAGCCTCCCACATTTTTCAGACAAGGTGATTATAAAGTTGAGATGGTCTTCCACCCAAAGGTCCCTGATAACATCCAACAATAGCAGGTTTTTAATGATGACAAGCAGATTGCTGCATTTCTCGAACAGAAGGAAAACTTCGAAGAAATATACTATGAGGGAAGCAACTCTCCTCCAAGACAAACTACTATGGGAGAAACAGATGCAAAGGTCTCAGGAAGTCAAGAGATTATTCAGATGAAGGGAAATAAAATTCCTAAAGGCTTGGTATCTCTTGAGGAAATGTTCGACAAGCATGATCAGATGCTTAAAAAGAATGAAGAAAGTGGGGAAGGTTCTTCCTCCGATACACAGTTACTAAATTTGGGAGCAAGCAATGACCCTAAATTAGTAAATCTAGGAAAGTGTTGTTCGGGAGGTAGAAACAGAAGCTTTACATAGAGCTTCTCAAGAAATACATGGATGTTTTTGCTTGGTCTTACCAGGGATCTAAAGACATATCAACTCGTAGAAGTTTAACACTACATCCCATTAAAACCCAGAACAAAATCCTTTCAGCGGGAGAAGTGTCGGTGGCATAACCCTACTATTTCTGGGACTATCTTTGTAGAAATCTAGAAGCTATTAGATGCAAAGATAATTTATCCCATACATCACTCTGAATGGTTAGCCAACATAGTTCCTGTGAGAAAGAAGAGTGGCAAGATTAGGTTGTGCGTAGATTTTCACAACCTCAATCAAGCCTCATTGAAAGATAACTACCCCATCCCCATCATGGATCACACTCTGCAGGTGGTCACTGGATCTGAAATGCTTTCCATGCTTGATGGTTTCTCAAGATACAATCAGATCAAGGTGTCTGAGGAAGATCAATATAAAATGGCGTTCATTACACCTTGGGGAACTTTTTCTTATCATAAAATGCCATTCGGTTTGATCAATGTTGGAGCTACATTTCAAAGAGCTATGGATTTAGCTTTTGCTCATCTCAAGGACATAAGCATAGTGGTGTACCTTGATGATCTGATATTCTTTTCCAAGAACAGAAGTGCACACATTTCAAATTTGGAAGAGGTTTTCATACAATTCCGTAAACATGGTATTTCTCTGAACCCTAAGAAATATATATGTGCAGTAATGGAAGGAAAGCTACTTAGGACACATTATCTCTAAGGAAGGAACCAAGATAGATCTAGAATGTGTCAAATATATTCGGACTTTTCTATTGCTAACATCCAAAAAAGGGGTTCACTCTTTCTTTGGTAAAGTTAATTTTCTCAGGAGATTCATCCCTGACTTTGTTGAGCTAACTCGTCACATCTCAAATATGATGAAGAAGAAACAAGATTTCAAATGGATTAGCAAAGGGAAGGAAGATTTTGAGAAAATTAAAGAGGCTTTGTCAAAAGCACCAGTTTTTGTTTCACCTGACTTTAGTAAAGAATTTATTCTTTAATGTTATTCCTCCGAACACACCATGTCAACAATATTGATGCAGAATAATCGGGAGGATGTAGAAGTTCGGATTACTTTCATGAGCATGCCTCTCAAATCTTATGAGTTGAAATATACCCCGATGGAAAAGCATGCATATGCAGTGGTAAAGGCGTGTAAAGCATTCAGGTACTATATTCTTTCCTCACATACTATGGTCCTAGTTCTAGATACTGTAGTGAAATCTATTCTCACCCAACAAGAGTTAGGGTTGTTAAGAGGCACATGGGTGACGAAAGTTCAAGAATATGACCTGGATATCAAACCTACAAAGCTGGTTCGAGGAAGAGGTCTGTGCGAATTGATGATTGAGATGAAAGCAACAATGCCAGAGGTAGATCAAGAAGAGGTAGATGAAGATTTTCCTATGGTACTTTTTATAGATCTAGTGGAAGAGTGGTACAGTAACATTGCCTATTTTCTGACTTATGGAGAATGCCCAGATCAAATTTCTCGAAAAGAGAAATGTACTATTAAACTAAAATCCAAAGACTTTGTTCTTTGGGATAATGGTTTATACAAAAGAGGGATTGATGGCGTATTTCTCTGATGCGTATATAAAACTCAATAGGATCAGCTCTTAAAACAATTTCATAACATGGCTTGCAGTGGTCATTTTTCAGCCGAGTCACTTCTTGACAAGATCCTATGAGCAAGGTATTACCGACCCACACATTTTCAAGATCTTTGCAGAGTGGGTTTCTAAGTGTCAAGCGTGCCATAATTTTGTTGGGCGTGTGAAATTTACTATATTACCTTTAAAACCAATTGTAATTGAAGAACCTTTCCATGTAATGGGGAATAGGTTTTATTGGTATGCTCAACCAAGCATCCATGCAACGTACCATCACTATATTTTGACAGCTACTAATTATTTTAGTAAGTGGGTATAAGCCATTCCTCGTTAAGAACACCACTTCCACGAGGTGTGTAATTTCATAAAGAAAATATTGTTATTAGGTTTGGCGTACCTAATAAAATAGTAGCAGACAACGCTCCAAATTTGTCTTCTGAGGAGCTGGTTGATTTCTGCTACACTCGTGGGATTCAGCTGGTACATTCCTCCAACTACTATCCACAAGGGAATGGTCAGGCTGAATCAAGTAACAAAAATTTGGTGACTATCATGCAAAAGCTAGTAACTGAGAATCAAAGAACTTGGCATAAGAAGTTATTTGATGCATTATGGGTAGATAGGATTACACCAAAGAGGGCTATAGGCATGTCCCCTTTTCAGCTATTATATGGAAGAGACATAGAGTTGCCTCTTACCTTGGAACTACCTACCCTACAACTTTCTAAAGCCCGGAAGATTCTACATTCGAATAATTATGCTACCTTGTTTAACCTTGTTGTGGTCTTACATGTAAATATTCCCATATATCGGTGAGGGTTTTAACCAAGAATGAATCCTGGGCTTTATTTGTGACTTTTGGCAATGTTTTGCATTTTTGGTGTTTTCCCGTTTTGTTTTCTGTGAAATTTCTCTAGGTCAATTCCTTTTCCGGTTTAATCGATTTCTTACCCGGAGTATCCGGGAGATCACCTATGGATTTTAGGCCGGGAGGAATTTTCTGCGGAGGTCAGGTTCTTTCCTAAAAGATGAAGTCATGCACGAAAAAGCTTCTTCTGGGCAGGTCACATTTTTGGGAAAAGAAGGTTTTAAGCTACAATGGGATTTTTGGTAGCAGCAGGCAGGTGGGAATTTTATACCTACCTAGTAGGGTACTTTTTCCCATGGGGGAAAAGCCACTTAAGTCATGATGGGATTATTAGAGGCAGCAGGTAGGCGGGAATTTCTTACCTACCTTACAGGGTGAAAATTCCCATTGTGAAATAAAAGAAAATCAATTAAGGCATTAATGGGATTTTCTTACCTTCCTTTCGGGTAAATAATCCCATTACGAAATTCAAACAACTTAAGTGGATCATGGGATTTTTAGAGTTGCGGTGCGGGTGAATAATCCCATTGAAAATTGACTTTTAAAAATAGAAATGGGCCATGTCAAAAGTGTGACTCCTTTTGGAATAGAGGGGCAACTTTAAAGGCATTAATTAATTAAGTTCTTTTCCAAATTGGCACCAAAGCATGGAGAAAAGTCAACAAAGAAGAAGAGGATGAGGGAATTTAGAAATAGAATTCTAAAATTAAATAAATATAATTTATTTAATGCAACCCCTTCATGTCAAAAAAGTGTGACCCATATTAAGAGGAATAATAATTTTTAAGTATTAATTGATGTAATTAATTCCTATTTTTAGTGGATGAGGTCAAAGCACACTTGTGGAGCTTAAGTGAACTGAAGCGAGAGAGATAAAATTAAATAAATTTAATTTATTTAATGGCAGCCATGAGTATACACAAAACAGCACCCAAGTTGAATAGAAAAGTATGTTAATTAATTAATTAATTGCCGGGAATAGAACATGCAATAATTAATTATAGAATGATGAGGGTTATATAAGCATGGGCTGCCATAAGGATGAATTAATTAATTCTTTAGCAAGGAAGTGCAGCCCAGGCAATTTTGGCGCCCCATTTGAAGAGGAATTTTGCTCAAAAGAAGGTGTATTCACTGAAGCTTCAAAGTTTGGCGCCTAGGTTTGAAGGAGCTTGATTTGTGTTTGATTAATTGTCTACATAGTGGTACAGGTGCTCAGTGAAGTTGATAAAATTCATGCTTGCTTTGCATGCAAACAAAACATCAAATTTTGGGGCAGCAAGCTTGATATATGCAGATTTTTATAATTAAAATCAAGTGTTCATGTTCCGGTTGCCATCTTTGTTTGAATTAATTGCAGGAATTCATTATAGGTGATTTTATAAGAGAAAGGGAGCTTAAATCAATGTCCAATACATTGAACATATCCTCTGAATTTGAAGAAATATCTAGATTTGCACCGGTTGTGAAGAATTCCAACCCGAATAAAAAAAAAAAAGTTGTTTAGAAAAAGATTTATCTTGCCATGGTGAAGCATGATGAAAGAAAAGATCCAATTCAGAATCATGCATAGCATCCAAATCTCATAATTGCAATGGCTTCCAGGTAAAAATTCATCCTCTTGTTTCGACGTGGCTCGTATAGAAGTAAGTGCATGGAGAATTCCTTCCAGATCTTGAGCATGTGATTCCAATCTTCCAGTTGGAGCCTTCATTGAGTTGTATTCACCTGGACTACTTTCTAGAATTTTAAAAGCTCATATACAATTAAAAATAAAAAAGATGAGTTATTTACGACAAGCGTTGCATTGATGCATGTACTGGAGAAGAACTACAAAATCTCCAAGGGTGAGAAAGAAGACAAGTCAAAGGCAATACCCACAAGAAAATCACACTCACTTTCTTCCAGATCTAGTTGTTTCCAGATCTAGTTTGTTGAGAATCAAGGGCAAAAGAATCAACTGCATGCAGAATATGAAAAATGACAAGACTGTAGCTTTCCTCTTTCTTCTTCTTTCTCTTATTTCCTCCGACAAAGTAATTGAGCGATCAATTAAATTATAAAACCTAAGTGATTGGTTTAAAAGCCATTACTTGAAGAAGTCAACTACTTGGAAATAGGTGGCAGACATGTAAAATAGAAGGTTCTATCTTCAGTTGCAAATCATGCATGTCATGCAAAGAGGAATTCCAGTGGGAGATTGTCAGTTGTTTCCTTTACAACTACCATGTGTGCCAGTTCACTAAAAGCTTCCTATTTGTAATTTTCCCTCTACATGCTATAAGTAGAGGAAGAACCTTCGGGTTAAGGATTGGAATTTTTAAGTAGCATTCTTGTGTTCTAGACTTTGTCTTGAAGCCCTTGATAGCTATTTGAAGTAAAGGAATAGAAAGGATCAGATTTCTGGAGAACTTTGTGTCACGGTGCATTTTGTTTCTAGCTTATTATCTTAGATCTATTTATAAACTTGTTTTTATCTTAGATCTAGATTTGAAATCTTCCTTTTCTTAAAATTCGAGTGTTAATATCTATTCGTCACATGCATGTGCATGCAATCAACTCGTAATCTATTGATTGGGTTGCACATCTTTCCCTTTCTTTTTGTGTTTTTATTACTTTCTTCTTCTTTGGATATTTCCTTTCTTTAAATAGCTGCTTACTTGCTGCAAAACTATACAACTATGGTTCATGAGCTACATGATTAAAGTAAAACCCCTAAATAGATACTAACATACTTTATTGACAAATCTTACAGGGAGCCTCACCAAAATGAGGGAGATTTATCTCATGACTACCTAGGTGCTCAAGCTTTGTGAAAAAATCTAGTGAACAATATGAATATCTATGATTGGGCATGGTGATGTCCTGAAGTATTATCATGCTTCATATTCACTTCATGGAGTCAAAGAAAATGTAGAGAAATATGGGATTGAAAAAGAGTCATGAAATTCTCTAGGTTTTATCTTCTAAGTTTCTAGGTCTATGTGTTGACCATATTGAGAAATGTTGGTATGTTTAGTTGAATGAATTAGTGTACCTTGATCACAAGTTAGGTCAATGAAAAAAATTGATGCATAAGAGGATCTCTTGAGTATTATTAGTAGAGTCATATTTTTAAAATCATTTATGATTTATGAAGAAGGTCTACACAGATCAAAATGAGGCTCTTTGTTATAAGTGATATTCAGGGTGTAATATGAAACAAAATTTCTATGGATTGGTTTGAGACAATGGTGAATGAATTTCTAGTGATCCAAAGTACTATCAAGATACATTAGTTTCCCTAAATCAAATAAAAGTAATCTATGAGTTGCAAAAATTCATAGCTGAAGCTATAGGAAGAGAATGGAGATTATTTTGTAAATTGTATCTTCTCGATACTATATGAAACCTAAATTGAATCAATAATGAACTGTAAAAGATGTATGAAAAACACCGTATTAATTTCAATGGTACTATAAGGGTCCTTCTAACTCTTGATGTACTCTCTAGGAATGTTAGAAGATCTATTAGGCATTTTTAGGATTATAAATTCTATGATGGTCTGAATCAATGGGTACAAGACAAAATAAGGGCCATAAAAATTGTTACAATGATGGGAAGAAAAGAGTATGCATATGATTGAAGAATCGGGGGCAAGATAGGTTTTTAGTATGTTGAGAAGATGATTTGTGTTGTTGGTATTTTTATATCTCATGGAAATCTATAAGAGATGAAAATAAGGTATGCTTTACTGAGATCAAGTTCTCTATTTTCCGATTTCCTAAACCGACATCATGGGTATCCTAGCTTTGAATCATAAAGCTATGTCTATCTAGAAACATGGTAGTCTAAGATGAGATTCCTTGAGAAATGAATGTGTATTCAATATCCTAAAAGGTCAATGAAATTTGAAATATGATGAAATACGGTTGGAAAAAATGTCCGAACTATTCTAGACATGAACCTAAGTAGTGTATGATGTGACTTGAAATTGGAAGAAAACAATGTGATCTAGGTTTGTGAATACTCACCAAGATAGGGGAGTTGTTTATGGTTTGTATAGAGAGATTTAGGTGTTTACGATGTTTGAAAATTTGTTTAGCATATAAAATTATGCTTACAGAGTTTGAAAATACAAATGACGACTAAAAGAAGTTGAAATAATTGAAAAAGTGCTTCAGGAATTGAGGTAAGTGATTGATCCATCTCAAAGCCATGCAAGTAAGGTATAAAACCTAAAATTTGAGTTTTTAGTTGAGATAGATGATATAAGTCTAGGGGGAAATTTGAGGAGTTTGCATGCTTGTGATGAGTTTAGAGCTTGGTGAAGTTACCCCTTTTTGTACTAAGAATATTGTTTGGGGAACATGATCTAAAAGGTGATTTAACAACATTGCGGGTAGTTTTGAGTGCTTGTGCATGGAATAGGCCTAGAAAGTGATGTTGAAGGAAATTATGAGGTGTATCAACTCAAGGGGAGCTCATTCCAAGTCCATAGGATCTTTGTTTTCTCTTGTTGGAGTGGAGGAGAGACAATTCGAGTCCTAGGGGGAGCTACTCAAGCAAGTAAGTCAGTTTTGTGCATTATTGTTATTATGTGGTCATTGTGTTATCATTATCTATGTTATAGAGTCATTATATCATTTGTAATAATTGGAAAAGGGCAAGAGAAGCATAAAAACATGGATTTGAGATAATGTAGGTGTTTCTCTGTTGGTTTCCATTAATGTTTATGAAAATGGTTTCCATAAATGACAAAGGGGAGATTGGTGGCCATTATGTGGTTGTATTGTCATTAATGTCAACCCCCATTGATGTAAAATGGTGTTATGGTGCTCTACTTATCCCCATATGATGTTATTTAGGTGTCAAGCATGTTGATTGAGTGGTTTGGTGAGTTGTCACAATGTCTTGGAGCATGGTTGAGTAAGATAAGTCATGATTTAAGTCTTCCCAAGTGTTTTTCCGAGTGTCATAAGGTCAAGAATGATAAAAATGACGCGTTTCAGATATTCTTTGGTCTGTAGAATCTCAACAAGGTCAAGTCATGAGTTGTCGCGGTGTGTCGAGTCATTAAAGGCTCATTTCTATCCCTAGATCATGTAGTATGAGATGGATATGTGATTTTTTTCCTAATAAATATTTTTAGAGCATTATAGTAACATGATATCAATGTAATGATGTGTATGGTGAGATTTAGGTCATAATTTAGATGTATGATGCATATTTGGGGTCTTTGGGAAGTTCTGAAGTGAGAAATAAGTAGTTTGACATAGGTAAGTCACTGTTGTGAAGAGTTTGAGGAATATTTGAGCTATGTGATGATTATGAAATGGTAGAGGATGTTGTCATGATGCTTCATGACAATTTTTAGGTATTCTTGACATGGGAATTTCAAGATATGCAATTTTGGAAAATCGGGTAAGTTGTAGTGTAATTTTCAAGCAAAAGTTGACCTTTTGATGCTCATTGTGAACTGTATTATTTGCATGGGAGCCTGAGATATTTGGGGTATCTTTTTAGGTCATTTATATAACTTTCAAAAAAATAATGAGGTGGTTTGATCATCACATTTTTATGAATGATCGTTAAGAATATAAATTGGTTTGAAACCCTAGCTAAACCCTAGTTAGGAGCATCTTGTAGAAAAGTGAGTATATCAGCCAGTGTTGATTTTTTCCTCAAAAGTGATGATTGTATGTTGTAGTGGAATCTTCCAGATTTCCAGAAATCTATGTTAAAGCATTTGGTCATATTTGGGCCCCACCTAAAGTTTCTTGTTTATGAAGAGTTCCAGTTTGTGGAAAAATTATCCAAATGTAATGAATAAAATTACCATTTATGATAGATCAGAGTTTTTCTATATGTTCATGAATTTTTCAAGTCATGGTGATGCTGAAAAAGTGCAAAGTGTGCCCTATTTAGGTTAATCGGTCAAGTCAAGGGGCACTTTTGGGGAAATTTGGAGACGATGTTAGTAAAATTGACATTAAGAACTATAGGAAGAGTTAGGAGGTGATTGATTTTTTTGGAATTAAGATGATGAAATATTTACATTTATATAAATTTGGTTACATGATCATGAGATTTTTTATGGTTTAAATGTAAATTTATGAGTAAGAAGATTTTTGAATTTACGGGGCAAAAATTGTTCTTGCTGAAATAATGATTTTTTGGAGAATCAAATGGATGTGTTGATGCTTTATATTCTTTGGGAGAGAGAAGAGGGGTGAATTTTTTATCTAGGTAATATATTTTAAGGTCTTGAAAGTGACAGAAAGTGTGGTTATTAGTTGTTTTTGGAAAACTACTTTTTGGACAACTTGATATGGTGAAGAAAAAGTGGTTGTGGTTAGAGAAGGTTATTGTTTCATGAGATATAATATGTTTAAGAGTGTTCTAAATGTATTTTTAATTTCCATAAAGTGTTCACATGCCATAGTTGAGTTGTTTTGGATTATCTTGAGGCACAAAGCCAATTTTAGGGTCATGAAGGGTGTTGGAAACAAGTGTTTTGAGAAGAACAAAGAATAGTAGTCCCATTAAATGAAATAATTTGATTAGTTAAACTAAATATTGAATAAGGAATATATTTAAATGTTATTTTAAACATGTGTGGTGAATTTTAGAGGCTGAATAAATTTGGTTTTGATATTTGGAGATTTTTTTCATCTAGTGCAATGTTTTTGATGATTTTCGGTGCATGGAATGTTGTTTTTGGATAGGCCGACCTATCTCGGGTAATATTTGACCATTGTGATGGTTTTAATGTAATTTTATAAAGGTGTATCAGTTGAATTTATCATGATAGACTGACCTCCTTTGGGTTAGAAAGAATAATTTAATATCTAGTGATGTTTGAACTCCATTTGGGAGCTAGTATTGCAAGGGGAAAAGTACACCTAGAGGTGAACTATATTAGGCATATTTTAGTGTTAACATTATTTGTAATTAATATTTGTAGTTTATTATTATATTATGAGTTGTTTAGAAACAACTCATAATTATAATAATCATTATATGGTTTGTAAGTGAAGTTGTAAAAAAACTTCATGTATTTAGTGAGTTGTTATAGGAGGTTTCCTATTTTATAGGAAACTCTCCTTCTATATTTTTCCATATATCCAAATTGAATAGTAAGAATATTAATATAGAAAGGATTATTTATTGTTAATGCTCCTACAATATCTATCATTGGTATCAGAGTAGGATATGGAATCTTGAGGATTGGTAGGGGTCGTCAGTTTGATTTGTTGCCCTTGTAGATGAGACTTGAGAGAATATTATTTTGCAGAGTTTAGATAGTTAAATTTTTGGTGTGAAAATTGGTGGTGGATGAGTGCGTTATATAGAACGCCACTGTAAATTGTAAGGACCACGTAGGATACTGTTGGGCTTATTAAAGATCAGTGGACATAGCATTAGAAGATCTTTTCTTATGTTGATAAAGGGATGGACGTCTCAATGAAGGGAGGAATGATAGCAAACTCCTGTATAGTGCTCAAATCTGTATTGTAGTAGATCTACATTGAGCTACATGTCCCATTGGTCTAATTTTTCATGGTGGGTGAGTTGTTCATGTTACATGAGCTGTTCTTGACTGAGCTCCAAAACATTAGATTCTCTCTGCCCCAGCACTGCATTCTCTCTTCCACACATTCTAGCCAACATTCCAAATATCCAACAAGGAGAGCGCTCGGTTTGAATAGAGATGGTCATTCACTATCCATTGATAATAACGTGAAAAATGTTGAGGCAAAACAATAGACTCTTAAAAGGTATTAATAATAAATATGATTTGATAATGTGTATTGTCTATTTGGATAAAACTTTCTAGCTATAAGTGGCTCATTCAGATATTCTAATGACTCTTGCCTCGACTTTCCTACAGGCTCAGCCATTTTGCAAATAATAACCATAATAGGTAGTTTTTTTCTTAAATTATTTTGTTTAGGTTGTGTCTAGTTGGTTATTATTATAGCTTTCATGGTAGTCATTTATCTAAAAGTCTTACATTGCTATTTAATTTGAGTCAATAATAGAGTCACCGTAAGTTGTGAATGGTATATAGGAAAGTCCCATATTATTTTGTTATAAATACTCAAATTGTCAAGTGTAGTTATTTTTTATAATATCCACTTGTATCCATTGTTATATTGACTCAAAATATTTTTATGTCAAAAGTGTCATAGTGAAATTTGTTGAAATAGTCTCATTGTCAACGTTAGAGTCATCATTAAAATTTATGAGTTGTTGTCAAAAGTTGTGTATTTGTCGATGTCTTGTCAAAAGTGTCATTATAGGTGATTTTAGGATGTTTGTTTATTATATCCGTAATTTTTATCTTGTGGTGTCATTGTCATATATAAAAAAGGAAAAATGAGTGCATTTTTGGTGTAATCCGACACTCAATTTAAAAGAGAAAGCATAAATGAAAACTGCCATTTCGGCTTCGAGGGCTCTACCCTCGACCTTGCCCTATATCGCAACAAGGAATGTGTATCATCCTCGAGTATACTTTCTGTTGATTTAGTAGTGACATTATTAGAGGTTGGAGGCAACAGAGAGGATGGAGGGTGATCAACGCCTCTCATCAGTCACCAACAGTGGGTTGCATTCAAATTTGGTGGCAGTATTTTATATTTTTTCAGTTATGTGGTGTGTGTAGAATAAAGTGGTGTGTGGTTTCCTTCCCTTGTTTTGATTCAAATGAGGAAGATGTGCATTTTGGATGCTAAGAATAGTTGTATAGGAGGGCAGCTAAACTAGAGTGATCCTTTGACTATAGAGATCCTTTGACTTTCATACTTCTAACATCGATCGGCTAGTGAAATCTATTGTTCATTGGAAGTGAAAGCAAGAACTATTGAGTTCATGTATGGAGGTGAATCGGTGGAATTATGATCATCTGGTATGGGGTTCACTATGGTGAAGTGGATTGGTCATGTGTAGGAAGATACATGCGGTAAGATCCAAGCTAGTAGTATATGTAAACCTAAAAGTATGCGGAAGCATATGATTACAGTTCCATTCTATGGTGCATTTTTTCATGTTCACATTAAGGGGTGATTTTATAAATAATGCTCACACTAAGGGGGTGAATGTTAGGCATATGTTAGTGTTAACCGATTAAGTTGCGGTGTAATTTTCAAGCAAAAGTTGACCTTCTTATGCTCATTGTGAACTCAGTATTATTTGCATGGGAACCTAAGATATTTGGGATATATTTTCAGGTCATTTATACAACTTTCAAAAAAATAATGAGGTGGTTTGATCATCACATTTTTATGAACGATGGTTAAGAATATAAATTGGTTTGAAACCCTATCTAAACCCTAGTTAGGAGCAGCTTGTAGAAAAGTGAGTATATCGGCTAGTGTTGATTTGTTCCTCAAAATTGATGATTGTATGCTGTAGTGGAATCTTCCAAATTTCTAGAAAGCTATGTTAGATTATGTGGTCATATTTGGGCCCCACCTAAATTTTCTTGTTTATGAAGAGTTCTAGTTTGTGGAAAAATTGTCCAAATGTAATGAATAAAATTAACATTTATGATAGATCAGATTTTTATATATGTTCATGAATTTTTCAAGTCATGGTGATGCTTGAAAAAGTGCAAAGTGTGCCCTATTTAGGTTGACCGGTCAAAGAGAATTTTGGGAAATTTGGAGAAGTTGTTAGTAAAATTGACATTGAAAGAGCTACAAGGAGAGTTAGGAGGTGATTAATTTTTTTGGTATTAGGATGTTGGCATATTTACATTTATATAAATTTGGTTTCATGATGATGAGATTTTTATGGTTTAAATGTAAATTTATGAGTAAGAAGATTTTTGAATTTATGGGACAAAGTTATTCTTGCTGAAATAATGAATTTTTGGAGAATCAAATGGATGCGTTGATGCTTTATATCACCTGGGAGAGTGAAGAGAGGTGAATTTTGTATCTAGGTAATCTATTTTTAGGTCTTGAAAGTGACAAAAGTGTGGTTATCAGGTTGTTTTGGAAAACTACTTTTTGGATAGCTTGATCTAGTGAAGAAAAAGTGGTTATGGTTAGATAAGGTTATTGTTTCATGAGATATAATATGTTTAAGAGTTTTATAAAGGTTTTTTTAATTTCCATAAAGTGGTCACATGCCATAGTTAAGTTGTTTTGGATGATCTTGAGGCACAAAGCCAATTTCGGGGTCATGAAGTGTGTTAGAAACAAGTATTTTGAGAAGAAAAAACAATAAGTAGTCCCATTAAATGAAATAATTTGATTGGTTAAACTAAATATTAAACAAGGAATATATTTAAATGTTATTTTAAAAAGTGTGGTGAATTTTAGAGGTTGAATAAATTTGGTTTTGAGATTAGGAGATTTTTGTCATCCCAAAGGTCTGAATGGTTTTGAATATTTTTGGTGCATGGAATGTTGTTTTTGGATAGGCTGACCTATTTAGGTAATATGTGACCATTGTGATGGCTTTAATGTAATTTTATAAAGGTGTATTGGTTGAATTTATCATGAAGGACTGACCTCCTTTGGGTTAGAAAGAATAATTTAATATAAAAGTGATGTTTGAAATCCATGTGGGAACTAGTATTGTAAGGGGGAAAAGTACAACCTAGAGGATAACTAATTATAGGTATGAAGGCATAGATTGAAGGTTGATAGAGTGTTTTTCATATTGAGGAAGGTATGGTAGCATAAGAGTAAGATTATAGAGGCAAGACAAGTTAAAAGGAATAAGATAAAGCAAGTTTGATGCTATAGGGTATGAGATAGGGTTTGTGAGATGAATATGTGATCTCCATTAGTTGTGGAAGCATAAAAATAGAGATAAAAATATTAAGGTGGCTGAGTTAGTGCTTGTTCTTCGTAAGGGGTTGTAGCCTCTTTGTGGAGTTGAAACTTCACTAAATTAGGGGTTATTTCTCTTTGTGAAGTTGGTGCTTCAATAAATCTCTTTGCTTTGTGTAAAATAAGTATATTTTTATCTAGTTTTCTTCCCCATGAGGGTTTCCCACTTATATCTTGTGTCTATGTTCCTCTTCTCATTTGTTATAGTTTTTTCATATATTGTTCACACTAAACAATTAATTGTTGAATGCATGTGAATAGTTAAATGTTAATAATTGCTTAAATTAATGGTTAATGGAATGATAAATATTTAGGATTGATTCACCGCCCATCAGTTTAGTGTGCTTCCAACATTGAAAACACTTTATAGACTCTGAATAAAACTATTGGAAAGTTCCAACAAGCTGAAACAACCTTTCTAAACTTTTGAGCACATGCATTGGCATCTAGAGAGAGAGAGAATAACTATATTAAAACAATACAATGTGTGCAAAGTACACTTGGATGAAAAAAACTATTCTAATTTTTACATGATGTAGAAGAAATTTAATGGAAGTGTTTGAGATAAATCCCATTAACTTGTATTGGTAGTTCATTTCCACCAAGTTGAGATAACTTGAAAGAGTTATCTTCTCCTTACAATAACGAATAATATATGGGCCACTCCAAAGTGCATCAAAATTTGAATGACACCATGGTTTATCTCTTTTAGATTCCTATTTTAAGACTAGATCACCACTTTGAAAGCTTGAGGTCTAGCCTTTTTATGAAACCACCACTTGGTTGATCATTGATGTTGTTCCAACTTGATCATGACAAAGTTCATTTGTTCTTCAAGCTTCAAATAGCTATTTTATTCTGATTTCCTTTTCATCTACATCCTCAAACTCCAAATTGTTGAGCTAACTCTAATGAAGGAAATTCAAGTGTTAAAGGGATCCTAGATTCTTTACCATAATTTTTTTAAGCTTAAGTACTTATTGCCTTTTTCACCATGATTTTGTCTTCCTAGAGTGTGCATGAGAACTATTTATGCCAGTTCCTTTAGTTGATATCTATTATTACAATTCCCTCAAGAAAGTCAATGGATGACTGCTCGGTTGATTTTTTGAGTGCACAACTTGTCCATCTAGTGAAGTAATTCATAGCTATCAACACCCACTTGTGACTATCACTTGAAGGAGGGTTGATCATTCCAATTAAGTACATATTCCATTACATAAAAGGTTGATTCACTTGGATTGGGTGGAGGGGAAGTGTAGCCAATTTCTTATTTCAGGAAAAAAGTACATTATTTGAATTTTATGACCCATTTGTGTTCATATGAAAAAGGGTAGGACAAATGTATCATGCCTTAATGACATTCATCATTGTTTCTTTGGAAAAGAAGTAACCACCAGAGAATCCATTGTGAAATTCTACTAGCACTTTTTAGCCTGTGCACCATCAATACATCTCAAAGAACACACCTTTAATGTTTCTTTTGAAGAGCATGCCATCAATTAACATAGAGGGAATGAAATACAACCTCAAATTTATTATCTTTTCTTTTTTCAGTATAGGAGGGTATGCCCTAGAAGCGATAAAATTTACCATGTATTCCAACTAGGTGCATGCACTAAGGTCTTAATTTTACTCGGTTCATCATGCGAGGGATATTCATCTAGAAATAATAAAGTATCTTGTTCATTTTGTGCATCTTTTGCAAGTTATCTACAAATACCATTGCCTCTAAAAATATTTGTGGATTTTATAGTCACATCATACTATATGATTTTGATTATTCATCTAGCCCTTTTCTTACCGATTTCTATAGCCATGGTGAAGTCTCTTACACTAGAGTGTGAAACTAACACCTTAACATGATTTATGGTGAGTATATTCTTGCATTTCTTGAGAGTGCACATGATAGAAAATACTTGTTTCTCCATGTGACTATATTTCAATTTATAATCCGTCAATTTTTACTTAGAAAAGCCACATGTTACTCCAGTCCTTGTTCATTTTTTTGAGTCAGGACAACAACAACACTTGCATCAGCTCCATAAGAATAAAGGATGAAATCCTTTTAGAATATGGATTGTTGAGTGTTGTCATAATAAATTTATTTCTTTATTTTGTTTATGATTTCTTTTCCTTCTATTGTCTATTTGAACATTGTGTCCTTCTTGGCCTAACCAATCATGCAAAGTTAGGAATAAATCTCCTAATGAAGTTGATATTTCCTAGGAATGATTGCAAGGCCTTCTTGTGCACCGGTAATAATAGAGAAAGAATGGATGAGACTCATTTAGGATCAATAGAAATTCCATCCTTAAAGACCACATAGCCTAAAATATTACCTTGCGCAACACCAAAGTTACACTTTTCAGGGTTAAGAGATACCTAAAAGTCTTTGCATCTCTCAAATAATTTTTCTAGATGTATCATGTGATTTGTTATCTCCTTTGAGAACATAATTATGTCATCCAAGTAAACTAGGATGAACTCATTGATATACCCTTTGAAGGAAATGTCCATCACTCTCTAAATTTTTTTGTTTGCATTTGAGAAACCAAATGACATTTTCTGATAAGTATATGTACCCCATTTGGTTGTAAATGTTTTTTAAACTGATCGTCTTCCTTGACCATGATCTACTTAAAACTAGAGTACCCATCCAACATAGAAAACTTTTTCATGTCAACAATCTCTATAGAATATTCTCGATATAAGAAAAAGAATAATTATCCTATAGACATCATGCCTTTTCAAATTTACAAAAGCAACAAAAATTCTGATTTCACCATTATTTTTGTGCGTTAGAACAAGATTCACCACCCAAGTAAAGTATTGATAGGAAAAATGGTCTTTTCCTCAATGATTTTGTATAAAGTTTTCCTCATGAGGGGCTCTATATTAGGATTGACATTATTTTTCTTTTGTCTAATGGGCTTGATGCTAGGATCAAGGTCAATGGAGTGTTGATAAACACTTGGATCAAATCCTTTTAGGTATTCATACTCCCATGAAAATATGTCAACATAATTTTGACATAGAGAGATGAAATTCTATTTCTCATTTTGCGTGCACTCTTTTCCAAGTAACAACTCTCTTCCACACACAATAGTGATAAGAGTGCATTCTTCTTGTGTTGCATGCATATACTTTTCTTCATCCTTGAAATCATCATCAAGGATCTAAGGTGATGCAACATATAGGTAACTTATTTTTCTTAAGGTGAATCACTTGGTCACCATAGTTTTCATACAAGTTAACTTGCATGTTTGAAGAAAAATCAACTTCATTCTGTATAAACTGGACAATATGCACATCATTATCAAACACTTTCTAGCTTGGTTTCATTATCTAGAATGGATGGCATAACCACCATTTTGATGTGTTACACATTTCCTTGGAAAAAATCCTCAATAGGTGAGAATTGTGAACCAATGGTTTCCATATGATCTACTTCTTTATTTAATCTCTATGGCACCACTTATAGTATAAGAGAATAAAAACTCTCCAATAGGCTCCCAAACTCTATGTTTATAATATTTCAAAAGATTATTCCTTGTTGTACATTATTTGTGACATGGTGGATAACCAAGTATGTCTCAAAGATCTGACAATTCTTTGATCTACCTCTTTTCAGCAATAAGAAGACCATGCACCAATGTTTCATATTCTGCTACATTGTTAGAGCATGTAAACTACGTAACTTACTTACACGTGAAGAATAAATTATCACTCTTGGGAGATATGATAACAACACTCTGTGCCTACATCATTTCTACTTCTAGAACCATCAAAATACATTTTCCATAGTCCATAAGTTTCATCATCCTACTTAAGAGTGGTAGGCAACACGACTTCTTCTTCAAGGATGCAATAAGTAACAAGGCCAACTTTAACAACTATATCATAAGGATAAAATTCATAGTGCTCTTTAGCCCATTCATCTAATAATAATCAGGTATAAGGAGGATGAATGAGTTTCTCTTCTAAAACTAAATCTTGTTCTTTTCCTTCATGGATTAGGCAAATTAGCTTGGAGAGGGGATGGATCACATGACTCAACATGATAGGAAAATATAGGCTCAACTTGTATGGTAAATCAGTACTATACCTTGTCTTATAGTAATATGAGACCAATCTAAAGATAAGTAACCACCCACCTTGGAAGTGAAATCTCTTGATAGGAAAATGGAAAACAAAGGAGGTAGGTCAATGATTGAAACATCTTGAGTTATTGTTAGACTTGGACATGCATGAAGGGTTAACTCAAGATTATTGATGACCCCTAGAGTGGTGAAAACTGAGCCATCAAGTTGTAGGGCTCCTTTAGACATGGAGATGTAATTAATACCTAGGACATCAACAATTTTCTTGGGCATAACTAAAGTACTAGCCCTTAATTAATCATACAGTTGTGAACAAGATGTTTTCCTACCATCAAGGACATATAAAGGGTGGGAGCCTTAACAAGGTTTCTTACTTGATTCTCCTCTTCTTGACATAAGTTAACAACAATGTGAGGTCTTAAGATAATTGGATCAATGCGTGGGAGTTGTGCAAGAGATTCATGCAATAGGTCACACTAAGATTGAATGGCCAAGGCATCCCACATTGTAAAATTTAGATTTGCCTTCTTCATTTAGTCCACAATGTTGAGTGGAAGTCCCAGGACTTGTTTATTAAATGTACAAAATTCTCTTTTCTTGATTATTCAGGTGCAAGGGTAGGGGATTTAGGCTACACAAAAGGATTGACCTACCAAAGGAGGAGCACACACCAATTATGGTGAATCATTGCATGGAACCTCGCATAATGGGACATACACACAAACTATTGGATGCATTAGAATCCTTTGATGTTTGGGAATAAACCTGAGTGGAATAGGTAGAAGGTTTCCGTAGGCTTCCAACATTCTCCTTTTATACCTTGTGTTGTTAGTAACCTACATGTGTGACCTACTTTGAGCTTCGTCCATCGATTGGTTTATTACGCTGAAGTACTCAACCCTAAATAACATAAGGTTGGTCTCAGGAACAACTTCTGGAATTTTTTCACTTTTAGGTTCATGCGCATTAGTGGAGGGCTCATAACCTAAAGCACTTTGAATTATGTAGGCTTGTGTGCACAAGGAATTTGTGCATATGTACTAACTATGAGGTGAATTACAAGGAAACAACATTCTATCTTTTAAATCATATTTTTTTATATAGAAACTAGTTCTTTGTTTACTCCATTCTTGCTAAAAGGGTTGTGTAGGAGAAACTATCTGAGGAGGAAGGTGTGCATTAGTATGCCATATATCATTTTACTAGTTCTACCCATATCTTTTATTTTGGTATTTATTTTTAAAGGGTCGATGGAATTGGTTAAATGCTTGATTAGAATTACTTTGAAAGGCTTGAACCTACTATTTTTCTAAGGATATCACTTTATTGGAAAATTTTCTAATCAAGGACTTCATTTCTTTATCCTATTTTTGCTGCTTTTTGGGAGAGAGCAAGATGTTGAGGCAATGGGTTGGGAATTATTCTAAAGAATGGGAGAAATGGAAGGATGAGGTTCTTGATGAAATTCAAAATGAGGGGCATTAGGTAATCTAGGGGCTAATTTTCTATCTTGGATTAGAAATTTTTCTTCCCTAATAGCTATAGGATAGGCATCAAGGAGCTGTGTAGGGTCCCATAGACCATATCATCATTGCAATGTCAAAATTCAAGGCTCTTAAGAAATAAATAAAAATACCTTGAGGGGTTAGTCTTAATAGGGATGGAATTCTGTCCCATGTCTTTTGAAATCTGAAGTTGAAATCAACCATGAGCTCATTAGGAGATCTCTTGATTATCATGAGTTTTTCTAATAAGGATATGTTTTCATATTTCTCCTCAAACTAATTGCAAATTATAGTGCCAAGTCCATCCCAGTTAGTGATAAAGGCAGGTCTTAAGCTTCTATACCATTGAAGTACTTTTCCTTTGAGTGAAGAAGTAAGTATCCTTACAACTATACATCATCTTCAGTAAGTATATGAACAAAACATACATTTTTAATGTCTTGAATGTGATCAACAAGGGTAACTTGATTATCACCAGTGAAAAATGATGTACTTTTGAGTACAGGTACTGGTATATCATATTACATGGGAAGAGACAAAGGAATTCCATCATTGAAGCTAAAAAAGGGAAGATTTCTCTATGTCATGGCTTGAAAGGGTTTGAATACCCTGGTAGAGTGTGCCAAAGGTCTACAAAGAGGAGGGGTAGATTGCACCTATAAGTGATGATAATGGATATACATACGCATTAGTTTTCTACTTATTCTTTTAGAAGACAACTGTAGATATTCAAAGGATTATTCAAGTGCTACACTCTTTTCCTAGTATGTATCCTTCTCATGAAATGGGTGGTATGACTACTGAAAACAATAGATCTGGATGGTAGGAGTCATTAGATATGTTGAAATAATCCTCAAAAGGATTGAAATCACTAAGTCACACACCAAAACTTAGTAATAATGAAATGTAATATTTTAATGCTTGTCCCACCTTGGATGTGAAAAAATATGTTGGAGATCAAAATTGCACCCATCCTAGATCAAGATGAACTAGGGATTTGAGGAAACATGGGATTGTCTCCAATTTGTGGGACTTTCACTTGAGACATACCTGTAGATATGGCCAACTTCCTCTACTTGTTCTACTAAAGCTAAAACTAATCTTACAAAGGGAATGTAACTACCTAACACTACTCTATGATTCCAAGGGACTAGGGTGAGAAGGAGATGCATGAAAGGGAAACCTAAGATAAGGGGAGGTGATAACACCAGAAATAGGGGGATGAACACTCTCAACTAAGTGAAAATAATGGAAAATGCACACATGGAGGGTAAATAACCATGCCAAAAGATGGAAACAAATTCACACACTCATTTCTATGGAGAAAAATAGAAAAAAAACCTGCAAGGGACATAAAAAATGCATAGAAAACAAATAATGCAAGGAAAATGAAAGAAGATTCAATATAATGTAAACTAAAGTAGAGAATATCCACAAAATATGATTTTATTACTTCCAAATGATGCATAGTCAATTACAATGGTGAAAGAGGAAGGAATCCACATGCAATGAACTAGATCTAAGGCTTGTAACTCAAAATGCCAAGGAACAATAATCTGAACAATGAACTTAGAAAACCAAGAGGGTCCAACCTTTTAAAATGAGCATTGTTCATGAATATATAGAAGAAAGGGAAAGAGAAGAGGAGGGAAAGAGAGGGAAACTCATATTTTCAAATCCAACCACCAAAAATTAACAATAAATTCCTGTAAGTGTGCATGTAACACCATAAGATCCACCTCCCCATGTCATCTTATCTTGTGGAAGAAGGAAGGAGGAAAGATCTCATCAAATATGGGTGGTTGAGCTGACTTGAATCTGTGCATTAATGGTTGAAGTCATGTTTCCCCATTTAAATTAGCAAATACCACCCAAAATCTGGTTTTGAAAATCCCAACATGTAACCCACGTTAGCATCTTTCTATCAAGATTGAGATCGCATGAATCCAAGATTCGTAGCATATTTTATGATGATTTGAAATTTATTGTGTAATATGGACACATAAAACATGTGTCATTATCTAGTCGCTAAAGGATTCAACCTGATTTATCTACTTGTTTTATTTTTTTCCACATGTCATGCATTCATTTGATGTAAATATTTAGTACATAACTAGCATGACCTGATAGGTTATGTTTTTTACACTTCTTCCGACAAGTGACACTTGATGAATGGCATAGAGTATTGCACTTGGTGAGTGCACAAGAGAATGAGGAATGTAAATGTATTTGAGCACATGCGTGAGGGTACATAAGGAGTCGAAAGAAAGGGTGCATATCTATAAAGGTATGTAAGCATGTAAAGAGAGGGAAGCACATGGGAATAGAATTCTTGGAAGTAAATATGTAAGGGGAGTGTGTGAAGGTGGAAAGTGAAAGAGGAAGTGAGTATGTATGATGAGGTGCGTGAGTCCCAAGAAAGAAGGCATATGTGAAAGAAAACATGTCGGGACTTAACAAAATGTAATGTAAAGTCAAGAGGTGTGTGCGGAAAAGTATGGAGTGAATGGGGGAGAAAATGAATGCACAAAAAGTGCACACAAAAAAAAATGGAATGAGATAGAGGAATAAAGGAGAAAGGTTAAAGCACATAGAAGAAAGTGAGGAGAAGGAAAATTTGAAGGAAGAAGCATGAAGGGCATGTAAGGGTGCATGAGAAGAACTGCAACCAAACAACTTGTACCAAGGATAAAACCAAGAGTGCATGTAACTTGGAAAATTAATGTCGAGATCCAACATGCAAATGTAATTTATCTAAATAACTAGGGTGGTTATTTTGGAAAACACATGCATAAGAGGGGAAGTTCATTTTTCCATCCACACATATATTTGCATTACTACATCTAGCTATCGCTTGCTATCAAGTGCATCTTTCAAAATATATTTGTAGGGAATGATTTCTACACACACAAGAAGTACATGGAATTTTATATATAATGAAACACTTTGTCATAAGTTCACTCTATTGGGTGACCTCCTGGGCAATCTAACTCCCTATTTACATCTTTCTTTTTTAGGATTTGATGTACTTTGGGATTTTGTAGGATATCATTTGTTTTGCAAGTTATAGGTGAATTATGCAATCAACTAGTGACATATAGGTGACTAAAGGAGACAACCAACAATATCCTTGTGACCATTTTCTAACCATTTTCCTAGTCACAGTAGGCCTTGAATAGAGGTATCCAACACCCATGCACTCCTGAACTAGTTTAGGTGCCTTGGTCAAGGCTTGTTTTGCAATTACATGTTTTTATGTGCTTGGTTACAATATTCTCCTCCTCATATTCATAAATATTCAAGTACATAACACTTCAATATTTATTTCAAAATCAACTAAATATTCTATTCCATCTCTTTCACTTAGAGTTTTAATTTTCACTAGCTTATTGCTTGTGTTAGATATGTGCTTTACCGTTTATTTATCATATGTGAATCTGCAATTAGGTTTTAAAATTACTTCATTTTTGTTAAATCACAATCCGAATCTCTTCCTCTTCATCACCTAAGACATTATTGTTGTAGGTGTTATACATTTTTCTATGGGTTCCTATCACACAAGAATCTGAGTAGAAAGGAAAGTTAGATTTTGGACGATTATTTTTGGAAATGAGTATTCATTATAATGGAGAGCTCCATGTCAAAATAATCCATGATTGAGTGCTAATCTGACCCAAAATAAGCTCGAAAAAATAGGATAGCAACACAATCGACCATGTAAAAAGGTTTTCAAAGCGGCTAAAAGCATCGTGATAAAGTTTAGATGGAACACAAAGGATCGACCCTACACATAATTAACATATGGGCCTATGGCATATGGGAAAATTGATTTTTAGGGTTTTTTTGAAATTTTAAGGGTTGAAAAAGACAAAAATGAAAATGGATATTTTAGCAAGTTGTGCTCAATCTGTAGGTGTAAGAGAAAGATTAAATTCAGGTTCACCAATGATGTATGGCAAGAAAAATGTTTCTAAAAACATGCACTCTCATCACCCACTCAACTAGGGTTTGGAGGCAATGAGTAAGAGACACACTAAGACTGACACACAAAAAATAAAATTAATAGGGGTATAGGGACCGCTAAGATCACATACCCAAAAGGAAGTATCCCTTACACTAGGAAAACCTAAGGTTTCCAGGCCCTTGTTGAAGAAGAGGAAGGAGCCCTATTAAGGTATCGATAATGTAGGGGTGATGATACACAAGAAAATCCTAAAAATTCAATGATAATTGAATTAAATCATGTAACATGAAATAATGAACTGAATACAATATGGTAACATATCATGTGCATAAAATACTATGATAACATAAAGTAGCAAAAAATATAGGAGACTAATTTATACAAAATGATGAGTTGGGTTAGATCCACTTACCTATTGGGGTGCTCACCGATGAATCTATTTCCCAAAGGACCATACACCAAGAGAGAATAGATTTTGGGTGGAGAAGGGGAAAGAATCTAGTCCTAGCTCACTATAGGTGACCCAAAAGTGAAATAAAACCAATCCAATGAAGAATAATCTCCAAGATAAAAGTGTTGAGATGCAAGAAATCCAAGAGATGAGTGAAAAGATGCAAGTTAGATGAAGAGAGAAAAGATAATCAAAATTCCCTATGAAGTTTATGTTATATTTTTGTGGTAAATATGTCTTTTTGGCATTTATAATGACATCATTGCTTGTAGGCGAAGGAGTAGGCCAAGGATTTGAAATTTCACTAACATAATCACCCACAAGAGATTGCGTTAGATATGGAGGGAAATGCTAAGGGGTGTTTGTAATGTGTCATGAGAAACAAATGTAATTCAAGGAAGAAGTAATGTGGCCATGGTCATGTAAGGTATCATAAGAATATGAAGAAAATAAAGAAGACAATAGTAAAAAGGTGAGAAAATAGGACCAAAATCTATTCTCTCTTTATGTATTATCCACTGAACCAATGGTTACGTGAATAACCATACCATATCTTGTAAAGAGCCCCTTAAGGCACCTATTCTCATATATAGATGCATTAGTGACCTATAACCTGAAAAGAAATTTTTTTAGTAACATGTATGAAGAAAATAAAGTATGATAAATTAGGTGTATACATAAGAGGTATATGCCCAAATCATTATTTTAGCTTTCAAAAATCATTTTTAGTACTAATTAGCTTCATGTCCTTTTTCACGTGTCTTTGGATGGGTATATTGATGGAACATAATGTCACCACATATTCATCTTTGAGCCTATTACCACCCTCTAATTATATTGAAAAATGGATTTTATGTTAGAAATAAACTCTTTTTACAAGTGATGTTGAATTAAGTTGGGTGTTTAATTCAAGTTTCTTGGCATTCCCTTTATCATCTATGAAACTTCTATACAAATATGGGATTATGTGGTTCAAAGGGTTGAGTGTAAGATTTCCTTTTGGATTACCAAGCCTCTTTCTTTTGAAAGTAAGTTTCAAATCTTCTCTAAGGTGTTATCTGCTACTCATGTTTATTATTCTTCTTGTTGGACTCCATCTAATGTTGCATATGCCAAACTTGATAAGTTTTTATGGTACTTTATATGGGGTAACTATGAGAAGAATAAGGGATTCCACAGGGTTACTTGGGATATCTACTATTGTTCTAAAGAATCTAGGGGCCTTGGGTTGTTTGACATCAAACTCCAAGGACGTGCTCTATGTGTCAAGTGGTTAATCCATAGCATCTAAGGTACTAAGGCTTGGAATATTTTACTCTGAAATTTGATTTTTCAACTATATTCTTTAAGTAGAAAATCCTAGAAAGGTATCAACTTCCAATCCATTTTTATCTACCCTATTTCAGTTAAAATTGGGGGTACTTTTATTTCCCAAAGAATTTGGAAATCATGGGAGTTTCTTAAGTTGTACCTTATTTGGAAGGGGTGTGGTTTCAAATTTGGTCTTTCATGAACTCCCACTCTCTCTTGTGGCATTCCATTATCACTTTTCATTATGGTCCTCTTGCATAGGCTCCTTCGGGTAAATGCATTAGGATTTTTAGAAAAGGAATCAAGGTGGTGGGAACTTTATTTTGTAGACACTTTAGATCTTAGCTTTCCTAGGGTGTTCTTGTTACTAAATACAATCTTAAACACCAAGATGTAGAAAAATTCAAAACTCACTACTTACAATACTTGATGAATAGGTGCACAAAGTTGGTGTCACCTTTGGTGTTCTATGGTGCATGACTATAACTGACCCACTTCTACACTTTTTCACCATTACAATCCCCTTTTGGAGTAATCCTTAATGGCCCTTATTCGATGCCCATTGACACTCTTATTGTCACCAGAATATTTCCTCAAAGTATTTTGTTTGGAAACATCGGTTTGAAAGGGTTTGTAGTGTTCTCATCAAACCCAAAAATATAATTTTTTTGGTGTATTTTACATTAAATGATTCCATTTGAGGATCATGCCAAGTATATGGGTCTAAACCCCACTTGCTTAGTTTTCCATCAATCAGAGTCTATCAAGCACATTTTTTTTGTTTTTCTCTCTAGCTCAATCGACATGGAAGTGGATTCATACCATGTTTTATCCCTTTTATCCATATTTATTTAACTATAAAATGACTCTCTTGTGGGAATTGCCTTATTACCTACCATTTATAATTTTTTTGGAACATTTTAAGAATGGGTATTCTTTTTCATGTTTGGGAAGATAGAAATAATGTCATTTTTAACGATGCTACTATGAATAGAATTTTTCTGTGACTAATAAAGTGGATTTTATTTCTATTGTGATGCTCCAGGTTCAAAACCATGTCAATAAAATTTTGCTTTGAGGTTAAGCACCTCCAGGTATTTTCTTGACCATTAGGTCTCTGCTCTATGTGCAATCAATTGCATGCCTCTAGATGGACCATCCCACCACTAATATTTCACTTGTTTGTGCCTCTCTCCTCCGCCTTAGGGCTGATGGAATAACATGCATCACTCTCGGATCTAAGTATCCCTTCTCCTTGAAGGTGGTGGTCTCCTTGCTCTCGACCCCTTCGCATGCTTATGGTGGGGTATTTATTCATCTTGGTGATTTTGGTGGTCTTTGGTTGGAATGTCCCCTAGTAGGGCACATTCCCATGACTAGTTCATGCCATTTCTCCCTCTCGGTTGTCTACAGAGGTTCCCAAATAGCTCAAAAACATAAATAAAGTGAGTGAGATCCCATCTCGGACTAAGATCACCCTAGTTCATGTCTAGGGTGACAAACCCAATGATCCCTTACCTCCTCCTCAATCCTCCATGTTTACGGTTGTAGCCTATATTTATGTGCTCTTTGTTTTTTCACTTTCTTAAATTCATTATCTCACTTTTATAGTGGTTTTGATGTAAGTTGGTCTCTTTCTTGAGGTCTATCTAGCTCAACGTGCTTGAAATTCTAGGGTGTGAATTCCTCCACCCAATTTTTGTATGATTATCATTGTATATCTCTTGCTTTTATATATAAAAGTGCACTTTTAATATAAAAAAGTATTTTATTAAATATTGGTGGTTGAGATTTCTTAAATAGAAAACTCAATTTATCTAGCTAGCAATTGTACTAGAAGGTTAAATAACCACACAAATAACAATGGAGAGGAAATGAATTAAATATTTATATACCAATATTTAATATTTGTGGTTGACACTTCTTAAATAGAAGACTCATAGTTGATATATGCATTAAATATGAGTAAACAATTTTATCTAAAATCTTGATGTCGATGTAAACATCTTTGTAAAATATTACTATAATTTATCTATATATAAAATATGGGTGGTTAACACTTTTTAAATAGAAATTTGAATTTAATTAAAAATTTGATGTTAATGTAAACATTACTTTTAGCTCTACTATGATTGATTTATGTATTAAATATGTGTGCCTTTGGTGTTATAATATGGATGATAGGTGGAGAATTATAGTGTATTAGGTGCCATCTATTTAAATAATAATTAAATGAAGTATAAGTGATGCTTAATATAAGCTTATTTTTTCTATCCCTTACTATATCACCAAAGGTGCGGTAATTAGCACATGCACATGTATAAAATTAGGATAATATTTTTTCATTTTTAAGCTACCAAACCTCAATTTATAATTGATAGAAAATAAAACACACTTAGTAATATTATAGTTAAAATTTATAAATAAATCACATTTTTTTTTTTTTTTGAAAATCTAATTGAGAATAGTGTACTTTAAATAATACATTGAAAATTATCGATTCCATACACATAATAATTAAGATCATAGTATTAATTAGAAAGTTTAATAGAAGAAGTAATGTTTTATCATTTAGTAAATGTATGCTAAAATAAAATTTATATTTTATTTAGAAATAAAAATAATATTAAATAATAATTTGATTTTAAATATATGAATAAGTATCAAATTTGAGATCTTATAAAACAATTTACGATATAATATTAATTGTAAAATCATGAATTGTGTATATTAAACTTATGAATATATTATTTAAAAATTTAATCAAAGAAATTAGTGTACTATTTATTGGAAGATATAGTTGGCAAACATTATGTTTGTTATCTACTAGCAATTACATGGGTTGCAAAAATTACTCTAGAAGGGATATTAATTTGAAGTTGGCAAACCTTATTAAATATATACATCTTTCTATGACATGTTTAATTAACATTTTTATGATAAATTTTAGAAGTTCCTTGTGATAGAAAAAATGTCAACCATGCAAATGGAACGATGAGTTATAGGCATAATGTTATATGGTTGCATGTTAATAAAACAAAATTTGACAAATATACACTTTTCATTGATGTTTGGAAAGATGTTTGTACCATGTTTCTTGATGAATTTCAAGGCCTTTTCTAAAAACATGTTTTTTTGCATATCCTATAATTATTTCATTGTTGGAGACCATGAATTAAAGAGGTATTTTTACAAATAGTTCATGTTCCTTGTGTATGATTCCACTTTGTAAAAACATGTTGAATAGGGAACTTCCAACTACATCTAACAAATAGTAACTTTCCATTATGCTTTGATGTATTACATTTATTGTTATTAAGCTTTGATTTTGAGATGGGCTTAGAGGATGTTGGAAAAGGTTTTGGATTTCTAATTTATACATGTTAATTATACATTATTAAATTTTTAAGGCCTTTTCAACAAATGCATATTGTGGATTCCAACAATCAGTGTAATACATGTAGACACTAAATCACGCACTTTGGGTATCTATCTATTCCTGATCACATACTACTATTTATATGATTCTTAAGTAAAAAAGTACTAAATGAACAATGTCTCTTGGCCACCTTTGCTTGCTTTTTGTTACCTCTATTGATCTCACACTCCTATTCTAATATGAATTTTCATACTTCAACATTTCTCACTTTGGACACCAGTATCCAACCAGGACACCAAGGCCCAACCATGATACCAACACCAAGCACCCTCATCCCCTCTTGGGTGCCCTTGACCTCTTTGTACTTTTCTCACATATTTTGGGTCCTTTGTATCTATTTGGGCATCTTATATTTTTTGTAGTAATCCTTTTTGGGGTTAATTACAGAATTCAAGAAAGGGAATAATATAAATATAAAGTTATGTGACCATAATGAAGGACCAAACACTAACCATTATCTATCACCACCCAATGCATCCAAAGGAATTATCAAGAGCATTCAAGTATCCATCTAGCATCCAGAAAAGGGAAAGGGATTGCATTCTTCTCTATACACTTCATAGGAGGGGAAGTTCATTATTTCATGCACACATCTATCTACATTTTCTACATCTATCTACTTTCTTGCTATCAACTGTGACACGCACAAGAGTCACCTAAGGCATGATTTCAACACACACATATGAATACATTAGGTATGATATGTAGTGCAATGCTTGGTCATAATTTCACTTGTTTGATAGCTAAGGAAAGTCTAACCACTCATTTGCATTATTTTATTTTTGGGATTTGATGTGCTTTTAAGGGTTTTACAAGTCATTTCTTCATTACAGGTTATAGGAGACATTGGCGAACTTGATGTGACATACTAGTGACAAGAAATGAAGGAAAATGAACATATCAAAACCCTTGAAAGAAGGTTCTTTGAGGTTTTGGGTAGTCACAGGTGTCCCAAAATAGGTTTGTAGTGCCTGTAGGTTCCCGTGACCCATTCGAGGCACCCCAATCCATGCATATCTCATGGTTGCACAATTTTATGAAATTATATGTGACACTTCTTCCTCTTTGTTCATTAGTTTGTCACTTAAGCACAATATAGGATTGATCACGAGACTAAGTCCTTATATCTCCTCTTTACAACTAGGGTTTCATACTTTCTAGCTCATTTTTTGTGGTTCAAATATATATTTCATTACATATTTAATTTACAACATTATTAAATAATTAGTATTATGCATCTATTTATTATGATATTTTGATTAGTCATTTGGTGAACCTGTCGCTCGAATCCACCTTATTTCTAGGGATTTTATTATCTTATCACTATGTTCAATCTTATGGAGAATTTACTGAATCCCACCTTAAAGAGCTTAATGATCATATCACTAAGAATCCTCAAGATATAAAATTTATTTTATTTACTTATCGTGAGGAGGCCTCTAATATTACGTAGCTTAATGTCCCTATATCCATTCCTGCCTCCATTACTACTCAACCACTTACTTTCAATCTTTTGTTTATTTCTATCATTCCCATTTATATTCCTACTCCCACCAACCATTTCACTCCACCTCCTTTTTTATCACACGTGACAAGTATCTTCTTTTGGCACTCCCAAATGATCCTCCCTTTATGTATATCTTAAATTTCAAATACAAAAATTGCAGCATGCTACTTCTCATGCGCCTCCATCTATGTATTCCAATTTATTACTTTATACTCCATTTTCACCTGTCATTCCCTCTTACCCGCTTCCTCCTAATTTCATTACCTCTAAGATTCCCATTTTCAATTGGTATGGTGACCCTTAAGATCATCTTTGATCATTTCATGTGGCATGTCTAGATTTTTTAGATGATCATATTCTCCTAGCTGAGCTCATTCCTTGAAGTGTTCATGAATATGTGATGTGTTAGTTCTCTAAATTACCTATCCACTCGATAACATCTTTCACGCATCTAGATGATGTTTTTCTATCTCATTTCTCCATCAATATCGGCTCTAATATCTCATATGCTAAAATTTCTCAACTTAAACAAGGATCTAATGAACCTCTAAAGAATTATGTTTTATGATAAAAGAAAAACTTTGTTAAAGATGTCTAATGTAATCATGGACTTTGAGCTTCAAGATTTATTTGTATGAAGTCTACTGAAACATCTTTAGGAGAGTGTTATCTTTGAAACTTCTCCATCATTCAATCATTTTTGTCACACTCTTAAGCTACGTGAAACAAAAATCTTATCTATAGGAAAGCTTAAGTATTAGGAACAAGCTTCATCTTCTACATGCTTTCTAAGTAAATAAAATTTTAATCCAACTGAAAAACCTACTAAAGCTAAAGAAAGTGTCAACACTGTCTTTAACATTAAATAACTTCAATGGAAACCACCTAAGCATACATATACAAAATTGACTATTGATCCACATCTTATCTTTCTAGATATTGTCGAGATCAATCTTATTATGATTCCTCCTCCACTCAACTTGGACCAATCTCATGCAAAAGTTCACGATTACAACAAAAATTTCACATGTAACTATTATCGGTGTGTTGGAAATTCCATAGATCAATGTTTTAAAATTCACAATCTTATTCAATATCTTATCAATAAAAATGCAATCGAGCTTCCAGATCCTACAACTTATGCTCCAGTCAATGAAAATCAAAAGCTCAAAATATATAACAATCCTCCCCCAAAACATGAAAAACAAGTGGTTAACTCTTTAGCCAATCATACATATCACACAATGCCTCCTCCTACATCAAGGGCTCTTAATTTTCTAGTTTCTCATGTTGAGACATCTCCTCCGATCATTAATTTCTCCAATCATGAATATCATGATACATTATCTTCTTATCACTTACACATCACTTCTTATATTGGATATACTTTTATCAACACCACTATCATTGATCCATCATTTCGCATTAGCACATGTTCTATTACACTTCTTGTTGTTATTGGGTTTTCCCTCTCGTAAATCTCATAGATTCCTAAATCATATGGTTTTTTCAGATTCCAGTCACTATCGGTCCTCTTACCATGTTTGTTCCTTTTCTTATAGAACCATTAGTCAAAGGGTGTGACATGTCGTTAGGTCTCCGCTAGCTCCACATGACTCAAACTATACTCTCCATGAACCACTCATGTCTAAATTTCATTCATGATAGATAATTTATCACTATCAATGGTGTTATTCCATCCACACAATGGCCGTAAGCTATTCTTGATGTCTTCATTGAATTTTCTAGAGCATCTAAGTCCCATGGACCTCTTAAATCTAAAGCACACTCTAATCATAGCTCTCCTATTTGCACAAGGTCTCATTGGTCTCGCGTAGTCCCTCACAATAGTCTCGGCCCATCATTTAGATGGATTTATCACATCGGTATTCATCTCCACCTATTATTACTTCACATATGTGTCTATCACCTCTCGAGTTCTACTTCACATAGGTTTCCATCACCTCAACGCTCTACTTTATATAGGTGTTAATCACCTAAGCACTCTATTTCACATAGGTGTTTATC
The DNA here is from genome assembly GCA_018340775.1 of Taxus wallichiana var. yunnanensis. NCBI lineage: Eukaryota > Viridiplantae > Streptophyta > Pinopsida > Cupressales > Taxaceae > Taxus > Taxus wallichiana. The sequence goes on along the minus strand of CM031237.1, from coordinate 412,606,039 downwards.
ACCTTTGTGATCTCCTTCACATAGGTCTCATGCACCGATACATAATTTGTTTGATGCATCCCTGATCTTAGAGCATGGCCACATGTGTTTATCTCCACAAACATTTGGGGAGGACCTCATATTTTACTTTCATCAAATAACATTCTCATCACTTTGCACATCTATGGTGTTGGACCTTTTTAGTGTCATATATTTTGTCATTAATTTCAAGCTAGATTAGTTGATGTCAAGATGCATTGGTGGAAAAAGGAGTGAATTGAAAAAGTGAGCAAGCTCAAAAGAAGATGGTTGATTGGTAGTGTCATCTCACGAAGCTTCGGGATGTGTAAGGATAAGTGCTAATGGACTTATTCAATGTTTGTAAGCTATGGATATGATGAGATATTCACCAAAGTATAGAGATATCCACCAAAGACTTGGAGTAGTCACCGAAGTTCATAGAGAGCCGTGAAGCTCTAGAAGAAACCATGGAAGGTAACCGAGTGCTTGTAGATAGAGTAATAAAGCTATGAAGCAAAATGGAGCCAAAGGAAAATCTATGGATGTGAAGGAAGATTTGTGAAGGTGAAGAAAAATCCACGAAAGAAAGGAATTTAGAAGAAAATCTGTAGATAAAGGTAAAATCCGCAAAGAACTAAAGAAGATGCTAAGGACAAAAAATAGCCATGGAAGACTACAAAATCTGCAAGAAAAAGAGAAAGAGTCATGGACATAAAACAAATCTAGAGGAAGGTAGTAGACAGAGAAGAAAGCTACAAGGAGTACATAAGAGATGTAGATAACTAAAAAACCATTAAGGAAGGAGAAATGATGCTAAATAAAGGAAAGTGCCACGATATAAAGGAGAAAGTCAGAGGATCTAAGGAAATCCACAAAATGATAGAATATGGACTGAAAAAGTGTTGAAGGAAATCAATTTAATTTAAACATGAACAAGTGAGAGTTGGTTCTCAAAAATAGATGGTAATTCGAATGTCAGGTGATTGTAGCTTAGTATTCAACTTGATCTCCATGAAGAACAAACTAAACAACTATTCTAGCTATCACCATTTAATTCTGATTAACCTTGAGGAAATATAGTTGAAAATTTCCATTAGAATTTGAGTTTCAAGGAGAAATAAAATACTAAAGAAGGAAATAAATTGCTCATCTAGGTCACGTTAAAAATTCTAAAAAGATGGGAAAATTTATTTTTAGGCACGACTAATAAATTTCTCTTGCAAATGCATGGAAAATGGTGTAATCAAGCCAAATATAGAAGAAACAAAATATCGTGTTAGCCGCATTCATTTAATGGGCCGAATTCTCTAGAGACCAAGCATGAAGGTGCATGGCACATAACTCAAAGTGAATATTTAGGTCGATTGTGAATATAGTTCAAACTTGGAGCCATTTTGTATATTCTCTCAAGTAAGAAAATAAATATTCAAGCTAAGGAAGAACTGAAGAAGAGAGAATACGATACAATCAAGATAAGAAAGAGTGACAAAAGAAAAGAGAGAGGAGAGAGGAGAGTAGATTGATGATGCATTAATTCATCAGATGAGAGGAGCATCAAGGGTGACATATTGATTGATCAGAGGGATTGAATCAGATGAGTAGAAGATAGTTAAAATAAGAACGCAGACAGATACAAAAAGGTGATCATAATCTATTGCAAAAGTAATTGTTGTAACTAGATGATCAATATGTATATGTAAATTAAGTCTAACTTGTAGCTTAGAAAATTGGGGGGTTGGTTCTCCTTGTGGGGTTGGTTCCTCGCTAAATAAATCTCTTATGATGTGTAATATTCACTTTATTTCTTTGTTGTGTGTAATATCAGTAAAGGTGTAAGGGGTTGGTGCTCTTAGTGGGGTTGGTGCCTCAATAAAAATATTGTAGGATGCATAATATTCTTACAAGTCCTTGATTTGTGTAATATAAGTAACCATTTTTGGTGGGTTTTTCTTTAAATGGTTTCCCATGGTAATCTCTGTGTTATGTGTTATTGTGTATGACATATGTGTGATTGACTACTCATAGTTTAAAGCCACACATCATAAAAGGGTTTTAAATTAGCATTGAGTGATTTTTTTAATCTTCATTGATTCACCCCCTCTTAGTGCTTGTGATCTCTAATAATTGGTATCATAATGACGTCCTTACAATATAATATTAACATATTCAAGGAGATCCTCCTATCACAAGCATGGAAATAAATAAGGCATAAGGCAGTTTGTCACTATCAAGATCACCTCTTTTCACTAGTACAAATTATGCATTTTTAATATAAGGATGAAAAAATATTTGATGTTACTTAGTTTTAATCTGTGGGAATTAATTGAGAAGAGATACAACCCTTTTTGTTGTGCAAAAGTGCAACAGGGAAATTGGAAGTTTCAAACACGACAACTATACCCCATGTGCGAATTTTTCATGTTTTATCATTCCTAGGAACCTTAGGTCAAATCCTTGATCTGGTCAACCCCATATTTGATGTAAAATTGGTCCCATAGGTGATTAATTAAAGTCTATTCATTACCCCTAGGTGATTTTAGGAGTTCTAAAAAGATGCTATCTTCTGGTAGTATTGGGAAGGGCTATCATTGCCTTCCTAGATTGGATTAACCCCATGGAGTGGAACGAAAGGGAAAATTCAAAATGGAGGTGGATGAAAGACCTTATAACATCATGTAAATGATTTTGGAAGGCTTGGATAAAATTTTAAGGACTTGGAGCAGCTCGAGTGAAAATAGGGTTCACAAGCCTAGGCAGTTCACAGGCCTAAAACAATTACTGGGCTTTAGAAGAAGATTCTAGGAGCTCTGGATGGAGTTATAAGTAAAAAAAATAAAAGGAAATATAATTCCAATACCTACATGATGGTGAAATCATATTTTTCACAACACCTTTTTGCATCAGGTTTGCAGGAAGTTTTTCTCAAGAACAAGTGGAGTACCAAATAAAAATAAGATTTTTCAGGGATCAAATGGAAGAATAAAGAAATTATACACAAACCATTGGATTCAAAATTACATTTCCAGTGAGGATCATATAATTTTTTTCCAAAAATCCATCGGGAGCTCAAGTTATCACTGTCACAAGTTTAGGACTTAGCCAAATTTTGAGAGGACACGTGTCGCTCCGGGAGCTGCAGATTTTTGTCCTTGATGTCCCTCAAGGTCGGGAAATCAATGTTGGAAAAGTGTTCCCAACCTTTTTGAATCTCTTTGATCCCCCATGTGACCTTTGGGACCCTCATGTGACCTCCAGACTTGACAGTTCAGCCCTAGGAGCATTTTTGGAGCATCCATTCCCTGTCATCGGATCAAGTGCCACGTGTCAGCTCCAGGACCACCATGGAAACTGATGTCCCTTATGTCCTTGAGTTGAGGGACATAATACCTTGAAAAATTCTCCCATCCCCCTATGGGGATCTTTTTGACATCCATGTGACCGACTTTCAACCCCCAGGTGTATTTTTGGAGCATTCATTCCCTGTCATCGGATCAAGCGCCGCGTGTCAGCTCCAAGACCACCATGGAAATTTATGTCCCTTATGTCCCTAAGTTTATGGAAATGAGACATGGAAAAATTCACCCAGCCCCTATGGGGATCCTTTTGGACATCCATGTGACCTACTTTCAGCTCCTAGTGCTTTAAAGCTGATTTTGGAGCACTCATTCCCTGTTGTCGGATTGCCGCCATGTGTCATACTCTTGACCACCATGAAATTTAATCTCCCTCAAATCCTAAGGTCAAGGACATCAAACATGAAAAATTTATCCCAAATGCAACCCAAAAATTTTAATTTTTTTCTAAGCTGTAGCTATTTCTCGTTTCTTGTTGCTTCTCTATTACCAGAAGAAAACTATAGAGAACACCAATCCACCACTCCACCATTACCAAAAATTGAACTATATCTGTTACAACACATAATCCTTCACTCCATGATGGCACATAGGTCTCATAATAATAATTCATTGAGATAATAATAAGAAAAAGAACAGAGAAGAAGAATAGTGGAAATCCCCATTGCCATGAAATTGAAATTTGAACATATCTTACAAACCGGTGCTCGGATTGAAGAACCATTTCTTGCTGAGTTCTTCTCTCTTGAAGGCCATTAAAAATCATATTCAAACCTCCAATTTCCATCAAGGAATACTTTCAGTGAAGAAATCCTCTTTCCAGCTCTATGAAGGAAAAAACTTGATTTCCCATCAAACTGGTCGCTGGATTGAAGAGAAATTTCATGTGAAGCACCATAATGAAAAACCTATCGCAATGGAGTTGATTTCATTGAAAATGGAGAAAAAAAAGACCTGAAAATTTCAAGCTCCATTAATGGCCACCATGAAACATAGTAGTGGAAAAAATCAGTGAGCTACCTCTCCACTTCTCAAGGTTCCGGTGGGTGAAATCACCCAAAATTGGAGGAAATGATTGTTGAAAAATCTAGTTTCATGTGAACTAGTTTTTGCGCCATGAAGCCCCTATTTTTTAGGGATACATAGGAATGAGTTTTTATCGTATTCTACCCCCACTAATGAGAGCATCATTTTCCCACTTGTTCAGATGAAGGAATTAATCAAAATTCGGAGCGTGGAACCCTAGAATAAAACCCATAATTTCAAGATCCATTTTGTTGCAATTTGACATTCGTGGTGCACTTACTAAAAATAGCATGTCTCCTTGCATAGGGGTATGTTACTTTGAGTAATCCACCATTTGAAGATGTCATGAATAAGGAAGTGAACAAAGAGGGAGCATCATAGGAAATTTCATCAAAAAGGTCATCGTGGCTCGTAATTCAAACTTACTAAAAATAGTAAGTTACACTCAAAAAGTAGTTTTGGCACAATGGGTCGTACAAGGATAATCATTCAGGTGGACATCATTGTTTGGGAGCATCCTAGTTATTTTCCATAGGGTATTCGAGATCCATATTAGTTCATTCAACTTGGAAAAGGTTCGTGAGCTAATTTGAAAAAGTTTCACAGTGTGCAAGGAATTCAAAGATTCAGAGTTTCACAACATTTGGAGCTTTCCATCAACAAGGATCAACGAACTTCATTGGGAAAGACATCTCCTCTTCTTCTTCTCTCTCTCTTTCTCTCTCCTCTTCTCCCCTAACTTTCTCTCACTTTCCAATATTCTAATTTTGTGTTGGGGTTATACTTTTTCATATGTCCTAATGTTCCTAATGTAATAAGTCACCTTTATGTTATAAAAAGGGACTTAATATTCTCCTAGGAATTCAAAAAGTTTCAAGTTACACAAGGACATATGAAAATCCATTGGGGGTAGATGATAAGTCACCTCTCACTCTATAAATTGTAACACCATTCCCATTTCAAAGGGTTGGCGATTGATCTTGTAAACTCAAGAGTGCATTGTACCTAGAGAAAGCAAAGGAGATAGCCATTTTCTTCTACTTTCCTCCACTCTCAAATTTCTTCTATTCCCACACTATGTACAACTTTTGTTTAAGCATCAATACAAGAAGAAGGATTTTGAAGCATTTTTTATGATGATATTTTAGAAACTATGAGTTTGCAATCTTATCTCATCTTGTTGCCATTTGCAGGGTTGTTTCTTCTCATAAATACATGTGTTGAAGTTTCTAACTAGTGTGTGTAGGAATCTAATTTCCTACCTGTAACATTAGTTCCCCTATCTCATTTCTCACTCCCTTTCCCACTTTTTAGACAAATTCTTCCCTAGCAAGAGATTGCTAGATTTGCTGTAGGGTCAATGGAGCACCCCTATTGGATTCCCAGTCGAAAGGCCCCAACAGAAATCCACATTTTCTCACACATGCACATACGAAAGATGCACCAGTTAAGTAGAGGACTTAGATTCCGAGAGAGTTGGCAATAAATCCATAAGTTTTTCCACCCAACAAATTTTCTCACCAACAACCCTCTATCCACACGAATTACTATTCGTAGATAAGGAAAATATGAGTGCAACTCAAGAGAAATGAATGCCATTCTATGTGGCTTGACCGAAACAATTTTTTTTTTTTTGTCAAAGTAATACACTACACAACAACGAAGGAGATATAGACCAACCTACAAAGTATCTATGAAGGTGATGAAAAGGCCAAGCTAACAAACATTTAGACCTACAGATCTCGGTTTGAAAATATGAAGATGAAGGATGATGAGAGAATAGTGACATATATGTAAATAATAGATGAGTTCATAAATATGATCATAGGTCCAAGAGAAAACTAGAAGAATATTTCATAGTACAAAATATTTTGAGATCTCTCACTGGAAAGTATGATGAAAAGGTATCAATTACAGAGGAATCCAAGATATAAAGACTCTAACAATAGATGAACTTCATAGCACTCAGATACGAGATGAGGATTGTTGGATCAAAGACTACTAAGAAAAAAGTAGCATTCAAAGTCAAGAAATAAACCCATTCCAAGAAAGAAGAAGAAGAAGTACCAACTTCAAGAGATGAGTTGGATGATGAAAATATTGAAGCAATGTTCATCAGAAGACTGAAAAAGGTTCGGTAAGTATAAAGGAAAACTCCCTATGAGATGTGAAACAAGAGACCAGCCAATGTAAAACACATAAGAGTATTTGGTAGAAAATTCTATATCAAAAGAGATGAAGACAACTTGGGAAAATTTAACTCAAGATGTGATGAAGGGATATTCCTTGGTTACTCAACGGTCAATGTAGCTTACAGGTAATACAATAAGTTGTTGCAAAATATTTTTAAAAGCACAAATGTGAAGGTGGATGAAAAAAATTACGCCAAAGTCAACAACCAACACAAAGATAACCATGAAGAACACGAAGATGATGAAGAGTTGGATAGTTTGTGTGAAGAAGAAGATGAAGAGGAATAATGGATAGACACTAAGGTACTCTTTAGGAAAGTAAAAAGGATCATCCTTCTAATCGATAATTGGAAACAAAGATGGTGGAATTATCACTAGAAGAAGGTAAAGAGACCAGAAAAAACCATGAAGATATAACACTCTTGTCAATGATAGAACCAAAGAAGGTTACATAAGCATGCAAGGATGAACATTGGGTAGATACCATGAATGAAGAGATGGATCAGATTAAAAATAATGAGACATGGGAAATGGTACCTAGACCACGGAACAAGAATGTGATTGGCACCAAATGGGTATTCAAGAACAAACTTAATGTGAAAGGAGAAGTGACAAGGAACAAGGAAAGGATACTATGCAAAGGATATGCACAATTGGAAGGAATTGGTTTTGATGAGACATTTACACCCATGGCAATAATTGAAGAAATAATACTATTCCTGTCTTACATGGCACATAAAAAGATCAAAGTGCTTTAGATGGATGTGAAGTCATCCTTCTTAAATGGTTTCTTGAATGAAGAGATATATATTGAACAAACTAATGGATTTTCACTAACTAAGATAAGGATTATGTGTGCATGTTGAATAAATCTTTTTATGGATTTAAAAAATCTCCGAGAGCTTGGTATAATAGATTAGATTCACACCTCATTGAGCATGGATTCAGAAAAGGTGTTGCGGACAACAATCTCTACATGAAGGAAAAAGGAGAACATCTACTCATTGTCATAGTCCATGTAGATGACATCATATTTAGCGGAGACAATGATAACTAACATATGATTTTGCTAACATGATGAAATAAGAGTTCGAAATGTCAATGTTTGGAGATCTTTTATTCTTTCTAGGTTTATAGATCAATTAAATAGATTAAGGTATATTTATATCCCAAGTTAAATATATCAAGGAGATGCTAAAAATATTCAGAATGGAAGAATGCAGACCAATTGGGACACCAATGGAAGTTGGGTGCAAGATGAGAAGAGATGATGACTCACTTAAGGTAGAAAAAACACTATACAAATCCATGATAGGAAGTCTACTTTACTCCACAACATCAAGACTTGATATTATGTAGGTAGTAGGCCTTGTTGGAATATTTCAAGAAGATCTAAGGGAAACACACCTCAAGGTGGTCAAGATAATTATGAGATATCTCATGGGAACAATTGAATATGGACTATGGTACTCAAAAGTAGTGATTTCAACATCAAACCATATACGAGATGAAAATTGTGCGGGTAGTGTTGATGAAAGGAAGAGTACAAGAGGTGAAGTATTCTTTTTGGAAATTACTTAGTATTTTGACTGAGAAAGAAACAATCATTAGTGGATCTCTCAACATGTGAAACAAAGTAGATATCTGTTGTGATGTGTTGCACTAAATTTCTATGGATGAAGTATACATTGGAAGACTACAAGGTAAAATATGATAATCCAATTCCTTTGTTGTGTGATAGTACAAGTGCAATAAGTGTCTCCAAGAACCCAGTGTTCCACTAAAAAAATAAGCATATACCTATAAGATATCATTTCTTGAGGGAACAAGTGAATGAAAAGAAGATCAATTTGGAATATGTGAGCACTAAAGAAGAAATTGTAGATATAATGACCAATCCACTACCAAGAGCAACATTTGAACACCTAAGGAATGAATTGGGAGTCATTCTTGATCCCGCCAATAAATAGAGGGTGTGTAGAGAAGACAAGGGAGCATTCTTAGGTAATATCAACTCCTAAATAGTGCCAAAGTAAGGAGGAGTTAATCTATTAGCTCAAATTTATCAAAGTATGCATCAACTCAAGGGGAGCATTTCCACAAACACACCAGGATGGATGGATCAAAAGCATAATCCTAGGGGGAAATTCTTAAGGTAAGAACACAAATTATATAAGATTACCAAAATATTTAGCTATATGCGGCCCAATTGGCCCTTTGTCATTGTTGTCAAAGGGGAGAAAATATGAAGTTAGAAACCAACTACTCACAATGTTAAAGGGGAGAGTAACTAAGATTAGAAATTAGACTGTCAAAGGGGGAAACCAGTTATGTAACAACCAAAAGGAAGAAGACTGGGTGTTACTAGAAACTAGGTATGAAAAATATTTTTCCATCAAAGTTGTAGGTTTCTGATGTAGGTGCGTTAAGGTGTTGCCACCAATGAAAAAGGGGGAGATTATTGGACCTTTTTAGTGTCATATATGTTGTCATTGATGTCAATCTAGATCAGTTGATGTCAAGCGACATTGATGGAAAAAGGAGTGAATTGGTAAAGTGAGAAAGATGAAAAGATGAAGGTTGATTGGTAGTGTCACTCACATAGGATTTAGGATGGATAAGGATAAGTGTTAAGGGAATTAGTCAATGTTTTTACAAGCCACATATATGAGGAGATATCTGAAGAAGTCTAGAGATATTCGCCAAAGAATTGGAGTAGTCACCGAAGGCTGCAGAGAGCCACAAAGCTCTAGAAGAAAACACATAAGGTAACTCGGTGCCATATATAGAGGGATGAAGCCGCAAAGTAAAATGGAGCCAAAGGAAAGTTGTAGAGATGTGAAGGAAGAGCCGTGAAGGTGAAGGAAAAGCATGTGAAAGAAATGAATTTAGAAGCAAAGCCATAGATAATGAGAAAAGAAACAAAGAACTAAAGAAGCCACTAAGGAAGGAAGATAGTTGTGGAAGACTACAAAATCCATAAGAAAAAGAGAAAGAGTCACATACATAGAAAAAATCCATGGGAAGATATCATATAAGGAAGAAAGCTACATGAAATTACAAAATCCATGAGCAACACAAAAGAGCAATAGATACCTAAAAATCCATCGAGGAAGGATAAATGCCGCTAAACAAAGGCAAAGTACCACGATATAAAGGAGAAAGTCAGAGGAGCTAAGGAAATCCATAAAATGATAGAATATGGATTGAATAAGGGTTAAAGGAAATTTATTTGATACAAACATGAATACGTGAGAGTTGGTTCTCCAAAATCGATGGTGATTCAAATGTCGAGTAATTGCGGCTTAGTAAAAACTTGATCTCCACGAAAAACAAAATAAACTACTATTCCAGCTATCAACATTTAATATTGATTGACCTTGGGAAATATAGTTGAAATTTTCCATGAGAATCTGAGTTTCAAGGAGAAATAAATTATTAAATAAGGAAATGGTTCGCTCATCTTCATCACATTGCAAATTATAAAAAAGATGGGAAAATCATTTTTTAGACATAACTAACAAATTTCTTTTGCAAATGCATAGAAAATAGTGTAATCAAGCCTAATATAGAAGAAACAAAATATCTTTTAAGCTACATTCATTTAATGAGACAAATTCTCAAGAGACCAAACAATAAGGTGCATGACATGCAACTCGAAGTGAATATTTGGGCTGATTGTGAATATAGTTCAAACTTGGAGCAATTTTTTTATATTTGCTCAAGTAAAAAAATAAATATTCAAGATAAGGAAGATCTGAAGAAGAGAGAATATGATGTAATCAAGCTAAGAAAGAATGACAGAAGAAAAGAGAGGGGAGAGAGGCAAGAATATCAATGATACATTGATTCATTAGATGAGAGGATCATCAAGGACAACAAATTAATTGAGCAAGGGATTGAATTAGATGAGTAGAAGAGAGTGAAATGAAGAACACATACAAATACATAAAGGTGATCATAATATATTGCAAAAGTAATTTTTGTAACTAGATTATCAATATGTATATGTAAATTAAGTCTATGTTGTAGCTTAGAAAATGGGTGGTTGGTGCTCTTTGTGGGGTTGGTGCCTCACTAAATAAATATATTTTGATGCATGATATTCACTTGATTTTTTTGTTGTGTGTAATATCAAAAAAATGTATAAGGGGTTGGTGCTCCTTGTGGGGTTGGTGCCTCACTAAACAAATCTTATAGGATGCATAATATTCTTACAAGTCCTTGCTTTGTGTAATATAAGCAATGATTTTTGGTGGGTTTTTCTCCCAAAAGGGTTTCCCATGGTAATCTCTGTGTTCTATGTTATTGTGCATGACATATGTGTGATTGATTGCTCATATTTTAAAGTTGCACATCATAAAATGGTTTAAAATTGGCATTGAGTGAAAAAGTTTTTATCTACACTGATTCACCCCTCTCTCAATGCTTATGATCTATAACATGGGGGCACCATACTTATTCTATATAAATGTAATTAAATCTATATTTTAGAGTAACTACTGTAACTAATGATATAAACATGATAATAAACATTAAATTGATAAAAAAAGATTAATAATACGAAACCCTAAGAAAATAAGATAGATATATGACTTAGATAATTTAAGAGAGATTTGGAAGTGATCTGGGTAGGTGGATAACTAAAAATACTCGGAGTAGCATCATTAAGGATCATTAGAGGTTATGAGACTCAACAATGTACAAGACAAAAGTGCACATGGGAGTATAGGAGTTCCCACACACTAGTGACCGAATCTAGGTACTAATGTCCACTCCGATGCTTAGGTTCATATGTTTTTGCACGGGAGGATCTTCATCGTTTGTCTCTGTGTTTTACTATGAATTCATTCTAATGTTGTTGTTGGCACCTATCTAGAAAAATAGATACCTAGTTGCACATACCCATAAACCACATCAACCCTAATAAATAAGATGTAGAGTGAGGAGTTGGAATGACCCCGACAGTCACCCAAAGAGTGAAATTAGTATGGAGCACTACACTAAATTTCAAAATACATGTATTTATATGTGAATATGTGTGTAATGATTCCGTAAGATGTATTTTTGCAAGTTACACAATCATATTAGGATAGATATAGAATATAAAAATGTATAGAATGTGTGAGATGGAATATAATAGACTTCCCCTCCTACGCTTTGTATAAAAAGTGATGCATTCCTTGTCCCTTGTATGGATGTGCTAGATGTATTCATTTTGATGTTCTCTTATGCATTTGAATGAAATATTAGGTGATGATAAGTAATTCTTAGTTCTTGGCTCCCAATTTGAGAGATAAAACTATGTATATATATGATTCCCTTATTTGAATTTCATGATTGTTAATTCAAAGGTTAACTCAAAAGTGTAAAATATTCCCAAAAAGTAAAAGAGACCTAAAAGAGTGTGAAAAGGATTGATAGGGTCATGAGAACCTAGGAGGAGATGAAGTCCTATAAGCTAATGTCGCGAGGGGATGTAAGATGTGTAATACCAAAAATAACGCAAAGATAAAATAGAAATTCCAAAAAAGGAGTTACCAACCACTAGTTTCCTTGCTTAGGAATCATGCATATATTAGTATGCTTTAGGACCTAGAAATGTACTCAAGTGCATAGATTTTGTGTCTACATTTTCCCCACTTTATTCTATTGAGTGAATACTTGATAGCATAAAGTAGATATAAGATGCATACCTTATGATGGTGTAGAAAAGAGTGTTGTCGATAGTGTGCAGAGTGGACAAGTGAAGTGTGAAGTGATTACAAAGTGAAACGTGGAGACTAGGAAAGAGAATTAAACCCTAGGGGTGAAGTGTATATGTAGTAATGTGCCATTGCAACTTGGGATTACTGATGTAAGATACTTTTTTTTTTGTATTAAGGACATACATGTAATAAAGAGAAAGAAAGTAGTAAAAGTTTTGTATATGAAAAATGAAAGTAACATGTGTATAAGTATGTAAAGAGTGTGTATAGGAAAGTGTGCACCTGATGTATGAGAGAGTATGAGATAGAAAATTTTCCTATTCTTTTTAGAATTTCTGAATTTGGATGCAAATGGTGAGGTTTTTTGGCGATCTCACACCAAGAGTGATTATCTTGGGTGATCTCATGCCGAGAGTGAGTTTTTGGGTGATCTCATGCCAAGAGCGAGTTTTTGGGCGATCTCATCTTTGAGAGAGAGTTTTTTGGTCAATAACATGCCAAAAGTGATTTTTTTGGGTGATATCATGCCAAAGGTGGGTTTCTAGGCGATCTCACACTAAAGGTGATTTTTTTGGGTGATCTTATGCCAAAGGCGAGTTTTTGGGAGATCTCACACTAAAGGTGATTTTTTTCGGGTGATCTCATGCCAAAAGAAGAGTGTTGGGGAGAGAGGTATATTTTTCTCTCCTTCCATGATGCTTACTCATAAGCACCATTGTAGACGATACATCCCTAATTTATTCCTATTATTTCAATTATTCGATTAGTCTTGATTATCCCGATCAGAAATGTGAGTGATAGACTGAAATATGTAACTGGAGGCAAGTGCCTACTATTAGAGAACTACTATAAAAAAATTGTAAAATGTGTTGAACCGAAAAAATGACTATTTTCTCCTAGAACACAAGTTCCCACTTTGCTATTGTCCATGTCCAGGCACTAGTGTCTGCTCTTTGTTTTGGACCCATCTATATTTTTGAGCCAATGTGTAACTATATGACTATGTTGATTTTGTACTTTGTTCTGTTGTATCACAGATTTGAGCTATTATAGGGGGATTTGTTCACCCAATAGATGCCCTTGTCATTTTGGGTGCATGTGAAAATTGTAGGAGAATGCGGTGTAAAGGAGAGGACTGAAGCTAACATGCATATATGAGTGTGGATACCTGTAGGGGGTAGTTGATTTGAATTGTATAAACCAAGGAACATGTAAAAAAGTATGCTAGTAACAAGAGTTAGTAAAAATAAGCTAGCATGTAATGGAAGAAAATGTAACTAGTAAGTGTGAAAATAAAATAGACCACAAAAAGAGGGTTTCATATATGACACATCGCACACAATGTCACAAAATAATTAGGGACAAAGAACCCATAAGAAAATAATAAATAATAAATACATAAGGCATAATCCATAAATAATTGCAAAAATAAGATGTAATAAGTGACAAATATCTATTGTTGTATTGATCATGCAAGACAAATATTATACGTGAAGCACCCTTTAGCATGTTAAAAAGATAAATAGTATGTTCAAGAATGTATGTATCAAAGAAAAGTAGAGTAATAGTTCCAAGAATTAGTAAAGATTGTAACAATATAACCTCTGGTGTGTGAAGTATGAGAATAAAAAGGTATACTCTGTTTTCTATTGATAGTGGTACTTTTCTTGGCAGATTATTTTTCTGCTATTGGGGTCTATTGTAATATCATGATTTTGATCACTTTTTTATCTCGCACTATTGTAATATCCGGATTCTAAGCCTTTTTGTACAAGGATATAATACCTTTTAAAATACTATTTACCAATAATAATAATAATAAGAATAAAAAAGGTAGATACCCCTAGGAGCCTCGGTGGGACTGGTAAAGAGTTGTGTCAAACATCATGCATCAGGTATGAATATGAAAAATGTTCTAAATTCACTTTAATATACCAAGTGAGTCTGCATGTGTACATGGAAAAATATAATGACATACTAAGATTTGTCTAGTATAGGAAACAAAGTGTAACATGTAAGTAGAATAAGCTAGCAAGAGTAAATGCAACCATGATATGTAAATGTTGTGCGAGTGTGATGGTGTGCCATGAGATGTAAGAAGTGAAGAGAGGAAGATCCATGTTTCCCCCTAGTGGATGTGTATGAGATGATTTTCTATAGACAAAAAATCACACACTTGAGTACATTTCTAGATCCTAATCACATACTAAGATTCATATGATTCCTAGGTGAGAAAACTAGCAATTGACAACTATCTTTGGCCTTATGTCTATGTTTCTTATTTTCTATTTGGCCTTATAAAACCTATAATCCAATATAAACTTTATGGATTTATCTATTAGGAATCTCGAATACTAACACTAAGATATGATGCCAACGCCTAGGTGCCCTCATCCTTATGGGCACCCTAACCTCTTTTACTTTAATTTCTCTTTTTGGGAATATTTTATCTCTTGGGCATCTTATTTTCTAATGGGTCGACCTTCTAGTTATCAATTGTGAAATTAAACCAAAGGAATCATATAAATATAAATATATGTGAGAAAAATAAAGGACCAAGCTCTAAGCATCTATCATCATCACCTAAGGTTGCATCCGAAGGAATTCTAAGAGCATCGAAGGAATCCATCTAACACTCACTTAAAGGACAAGGGAGTACATTTTTATGCATCCACACATAGGAAGGGAATTTAATTTTTTCATCCACGCATCTATTGACATTGGTACATGTAGCTATCACTGTTATCACGTGCACTTGCACAAGGTATTCTAAGGTCATGATTCTATCACACACACGCACAAGAATTACATAAAGTCTGAAATGTAGGGTATCACTCGGTTGTAAGCTCACTCAATAGTGTAACCACTTTGGGTCGAGTCTGCCTCCCCATATTACATATTTGTTTTGGTATTTAATGTAGTTTTGAGGGTTTTCCAAGTCATATTCTCTTTATAGGTTACATGCGAATGACGATCATCTAGACACATACATGTGATCAAAAAAGAAGGTTAACGACATTTGTGCGACATAGAGAAAACCATTTTCTAAGATCTTGAATGGTCATAAGTGCCCAATAGAGGTATTTTGTGCCTAATATCCCTCTCCCTAGTCTATGCACCATATTTCGGGCTCATCCATCGGTTTGATAGTTTTTATGCTCGATTACAACAATCTTCCTTTTCTATTCATCAATCTTCCAATCCGAATAGTCCCGGATAACACAAATCAACTAAGTATTTATTTCTCCCTCTTCCACTTACGCTTTTCTATTTTCCTCATTTATTTCTTGTTTCATTTATATTCCAACAATCATTTAGTATTTATTTATTAGACATGACTCTGCAATTATGGTCTTACAAATTGCATATTTATTAAATAATTTGGTGAACATCCATTCGACCAACCTTTCTTACGGACGTTTTTGCAATATTCTTATCATGGATCAATATTATGAAAAATTTACTAAAGAACACCTTTAGGAGCTCAATTCTTATCTTATTGAACATCCCCAAGATCTATATTTATTCCTATTTACTTCTTGTGATGAGGCCACAATTCTTATTGAGCTTTATGTTCCTACATCCACTACGAATTCCATGCCTATTGCTACTCAACCACATAATTCCACTCATCCAACTACTTCTAATGTTCTCATATCTATTCCTACTCCTACCAACCACTCCACTTTGCCTCTTATTTCTCACACATTGCAAGTCTCTTTTGGTGGTACTCAATATCTAGCCTCTCTCTATTATGTTCTCCAAGTTCAAATCAGTCAACTTCAACAGGCTACTTATTATGCATATCCATCTCTTGATTCTACTTTACTCCTTTCACACCTAAAATTTACACTCATGAACTTCCTCCAAACTTTGTCACTCCTAAGATTACCACCTTTTATGACCATAGTTGGTAATCCTCAAAATCATCTCTAAAATTTTTATGTTGTTGATTTAACAAAAATAAAACAAATGGATGGATATTACTTATGTTAAATACTAACATATGTTATAGTAAGAAGATATAGTAGTAAATTACACTAGATGACTCAAACACTAATAAAGGAAAGTAAAACCATAAGTGTAAGAGATATTTATAACTCTTAGCTAATTTTGTAAATATTCGAGAGGTGTGCAAAGGTGGAATACTTGATAAAAATTGAATATAAGAGGTTGAAACTGAGCCTAGAAATAATGCGAAGTGTAGGAGGATCATGGAATAGGGTTCTTAGAGTGGTGTTGTGGCACTGGGTGTTAAGATACCTTCCTAGGCACCAAGTCTATATAAGAGGTCCAAAGCCAATTTTGTGAGGTCGCTTAGTTGATCTAAAACCCTCACTATCTTTCGCTAGTATGTCACACAAATCCCATGGATGTCAACAATACCCTATAATGAAGAGATCACCTATAAAAACATCAAAATAAAATAAAATCCTAAAAATAAAGATGCAAAATGAGCGTTTGAACTATCCTCACTTTATCAAACAAGGGATCTTACAACTGAGCATTGCACTATATCTCATACCCAATGTAGTTCTATGTGTGGGCATGTGGAATCATGCCCTAGGTGGCTCTTGTGTGTGTCACAATTAATAGCAAGAAAAGTATCTAGATGTAAAAAGATGTAATAGATGTGTACATGGAATAAAATGAACTTCCTCCTATGCGTGTGATGTAGAAAACCAACCCTTATCCCTTGTAATGGTGCTAGATGGATGCAATGATGCTCTTAGATGCTTGTGAGATGTAACCTTAGGTGATAATATAGATGTTTAGAGCTTGGTCCTTTAATTTGGTCACATAAATTATATTTATATGTTTCTCTTGTTCAAATTTTGTAATTGATCACTAAAAGGATGAACCCTAAGAGATAAGGATGCCCAATGACTAGAAAGGACCCAAAAAGAAGTGAGATAAATACAAATAGGTTTAGGGCACCTAGGTGCTAGCTTCCTAGTTGGGAGTTGGTGTTTAGAGCAAGGAAATGTTAAATGTGAGGGGTCGGGCTGGGAAATAAGGTCCATAATGTTAAAAGGGAGACTAGAAGGGAACATAAGAGGCCAAGTATAACAATCAAATAGTACTTGTCTCCTATAAGAATCATATGAATAGTAGTGTGTGATTAGGACTTAGTAATGTACCCAAGTGTGTGATTTTGTGTGTACATTTTCCCCCACTTTATGTTGGCGAGGAAATCTCAGTAACATAAAGTAGATAGATATGTGTACTTGATAACCATGTAGATCTATGTAGAAGAACATGAAATGATAAAATTTTCAAGCGTGGATGCTAAAGAAGAGGAAGTAAAAATAAAAGTGATGATAATGACCCTAGGGTGGAAACACACGTGTAGATTGTTGATGTTGTACTTGTTGTTGATGATGATACTTGTTGTGTGTTGATGTTGACTACCACTTCCCATAAGGATGAAAATGCAAAAGAGAAGAACAAAAAACTAATCAAAATGGTGTATAGATGTATAAAATACATGTAAGAAATGTGTAAAATGCTGAAAATGTAAAAAAGGAACATGTGCACATGATCTGTGATGAGTAAAAGAGTGTAGAGAGGATCTTGAAAATGTTGATGAAGAGTGATTTTTTTGGCGATCTCACACCATGTCAAAATTAGTATAGGGAGAAAGGTATAGTGTTATTCTCCAACCTTTGACTTCTTCCCATAGTAAAAACACCACTTTGCACATGGTGTGTATAAGTCTGATCCAATGTGAATAAGTGCGATCAAACGTGATTTATAAGTGTTTAAGGAATACCTTCCTTGTGAAAATCCTATGTGACAATGCAAAAACCATGCTGAACTGAATAAATATTTATATCTACTCCTAGGTCTCAGGCACCTAGGAAGGGATAAAGTGCCTACACACCCATGTCTGATTTTGGGCACTTGTCTTTGTGCTGAAGTGAGGAACCAAATCTAATTTTGAGACATGTGTGAGTGTGTAGACTTTTTTGACTCTATGTTTTACTATATTGAACTGTGACTGTAGACTGTTGAACTATGACTGTAACTACTAAATGGGGTAACTGATTCACCCAATAGATGCCCCACCTCATTTAGAGTGCATGTGACATTGTTAGGAGGATGCACCCAAAAAAAGGACCCCATGTTGAACCAATACTTGTATGTAGGAGGGACCGTGCTTGGTAGAAATCAAGGCACATGCAAATAGTGGCTAGATGACAAGTGTTAGTGAAAACAAGCATGTATATAGAAAAAATGTAAGCCACCAAGAAAGAATATAAAGTAGACCACAAAAGGTAGGTTTAAACATGGGATATCACTCATGATGTCACAAGACAATGAAGACCACAATTCCCGAAATCATACAACGTGCACACAAAGAAAAACCATAGGGAAAATCCCACAAAAATGACAAAAAGAGTAAGAAAACATTAGATAACCATGGTGGAAAATAGCTATTGTAAATAAAATGTTGCACATGAGGCACTGTTAGAATTTTAGAAAGATATAAAGTATGAAAAAGCATGTATAATATGATATGATAGTTTGCTATATACAATAATGAAAAAATAACACCCGAAATGTGTACAAATATGGATGCTTTGCTAGGAGCCATTGCAAGACTAGTATGATGTACTTGCACCAAGCATCCATGTTGAGTGGAATGATATGTATAAATTATGTTATAAAAAATAGAAATAAAGTTAACACACATGTGTGTATGATAAAGATAATGACATATAATATATCTATCTAGCATGTGTAATAAAGTGTACATGTAAGCATAAGCGAGTAAGAACTATGTGCAACCAAGATATGCAATATGTTGTGGATGAGATGGAATGGAATGCAATATGAATGTGATAGGGGCAACATGCCCCCGAGTATGGATATATGCATGAGTGAAATTAGGTTCATTTATACAAGACCCCTCGAAGTCAAGAATGAACCATATAACAAGAATGCATCATCAAGAAATGGTTTGAACAATGTTGTGGTATGCGATAATTTTTTATCATAGAAGTGTTGTGTGCAGAGAGTGGGTTACGTGAGTTTTTAATGCATGTGATGCAAAAAACCATCCCTTGTCCTTTGCAATGGTGCTACATGAGTGCAATGATGTTCTTAGATGCTTGTGAGATGCAACCTTAGGTGATAGTATAGATGCTTAGAGATATGTCCTTTAATTTGGTCTAACTTTATATTTATATGCTTCTTTTGTTCATGTTTCAAATTGATCACTAAAATGCTAACCCCTAAGAGATAAGGATGCCCAACTGATAGAAATGACCCAAAAAGGAGCGAGCTAAATACACAAAGGTCTAGGGTTCCTAGAGGGGAAGAGGGAGCCTGGGCATTGGCATCCTAATTGGGCACTAGTGTCTAGAGACATAAAAGGTGAAATGTGAATGGTCAGACTGGGTAGTGAGATCTGTAAGGTTAAAAGGGAGACTAGAAGGGAACCTAAGAGGCCAAGTATAGTGATCAACTAGTAATTTTCTCCCATAAGAAGCATATGAATAATAATATGTGATTAGGACCTAGTAATGTACCCAAGTGCATGATTTTGTGTCTAAAGTTACATGTATAGATTATGCGGATGATCATATGTTACTCGAAAATCTTCTTCCTATAAGCCTTCAATATTATGTTATGCATTGGTTGTATGATCTACTTGTTCATTCAGTAATATCATTTACACATTTGTCCAATGATTTTCTTGGTCATTTTTGAATCAATATCAGTTTTAATATATCCTAAGATCAAATCACAAAAATTAAACAAAGATCTAATGAGCATCTAGTGGACTTTGTTTTACGATATAAGAACAACCTAGCTAGGATGACCAATGTTCTCGCTGACTAGAAACTTCTAGATTTGTTTGTTCAAAGTATCTTACCACCTCTTCAAGAGAGTGTCATTTTTGAAATATATCATTTATTTAATCAATTATGTCATACTATTAACTTACATGAGGAAAACTTATCTCTGTGGGTAAACTCAAGAACCATGATCAAGGTTCATTGTCTTCTAACCGGTTTCAAATAAAATCAACTTTCAAGCCATCTCCTAAGCCCATTGAAGAAAAATCTATTGTTAAGGTTGTATGCACTCCTGAAAAGCTTCAATGGCATCCTCCAAAGTGTACATTCACAAAATTTCCTTATGCTCCGCATATTATATTACCATAACTTATTGAGAGAAATCTTATTACACTTCCTCCTCCACTCAATCTAGATCCATCTCGCCTTAAAGGACACAATTATAATGAAAATATTAGATGTGATTATCATCAATGCATTGGGCACTCTAAAATCAATGTTTCAAACTCTAACATATTATTCAAGATCTTATTGACAACAATGTAATTGAGCTCCCCAAGCCTTTGACATTTATGCTAGTTAATGGAAAAAAACTAAAAATATTTAATGATCCTCTCCCTAAGCATGACAAAAATATGATGACTCTTCAGCTAATCATACATATCATGTTGTGCCTCCTCCTTCGTTAGGGTCTCTTTATTTTCTCATTGCTCATACTAATGCATCACCACCATTCATTACATTCTCTGATCATGATTATCATGCTAAATTCTCTTATAATAAACTACATATGAATAATTTTATTGAACACCATGTTATCAATAATATAATTATCGATCCATCGATTCATATGGATGTGTGCTCTATTACACTCCTTGTTGTTATCAACTATCCATTATATCATATTTTGTATATAATTCCTAAATATTATGGTTATGTCAAGTTTTCAATTACAATTGGACCTCTCGTGCTTGTGCCATTAATTGTGGAACCTTTAATCAAATGTTAGTGACATGATCTTAGGTCTTTCTTAGATCTATGCCACTCAAGCTATCATTTACATGAATCACTTGTGTCTAAAATTCATTCACAACATGCAAGTTATCACCATCAAGGGTGTTTCTCCATATAAACCATGGCTGAAACCTCCTCTCAAGGTTTCCATTGCACTAGATAAAACATCTAGGTCCCTTGGACCTCTCAAATCTAAGGAATTTTCTACATCTATCTTAACCAGTCGCACACAATCTATTCATCCTCATCAGTCTACTAGTCCATCTTCTCAGCATAAGTCCCATTCTCAAACATCCCCTTCATATATAAATTCATCACCACCATCACCTCCTAGGTATCCTTCACATAGGTTCTCATCACATCTTTGGTCTCCTTTGCATATGTTCTCATCACCTCCTCGCTCTATTTTTCATAGGGTCTCATCACCTCCTCATTCCTCTTCACATAGGTGCTCATCAGCTCCTTGGTATCCTTTGCTGCTCAGGTATCTTTTCATCACCTCACTCGGTATTATTCACACATGTTTTCACCATCTAGGTATACTTCACATATACAACATCAATCTCATACATCACTGATCTCAAATCATGGTCACATGCCATTATCTCCGTAGGCATTAGGTGGAGGACCCTTACCCTTCACGTTTTTGGATATTTCCATCATCATCATACACTTGGGGGGATCATTCTTACTTATCTCCCCTTTATAAAATTATAAGGTGTTTATCATTCCTACTCATATGCTTTGTGATTCATACATTTTATTTCTAATAATCATTACACAATTTGATACACTTTGTATCATCATTAGCCTTTATGACGTACTCTTGTTCTATGGTTCATTATTGATTATTGAGGGGTATTTTATAAATGAAACTCATCTCATACTCATTCAAATTTACTTGGGGGGAATTTTTCTCCTCTCCCATTCATATTGCATATCATTCCATCTCACTCATTCATAGCATACTGCATATCTTTATTGTACATACTCTTTCTTGCTTATATTAGTTACATTTACACTTTGCTTATTCTATTAGATAGATATCTAATATGCCATTATCTTTTATATATACACATACACATTCAATTTTTATTTAGTTGTGAATTCATAATTTGTACATATATTTTACGCAACAATGATGTTTGACACTATACCTCTTAACGCTCCCATCGAGGCTCATGGGGGTATCTAGATTTCTACTCTTACACATCACAGGGGTTATTATTTCATTATTTTCTACTTAATAATTTTACTAAGACACTATGTTTCATGGATCTATACATGCTTAGACACACTCTTTATCTTTCCAACATGATAATGAGTGCTTGATGTGAAAATTTGTCTTACAAGAACTATTTACCACCATGGTTGTCTGATAATTTTCTTGTTATTATATGCCATTGTTTTCCATTTTATGTTATTGTTAGCAGGATATTCCCTTAGTCTTGTATGTATATTATATTATTTTGTCCACTTCATCCCTAATTATCTTGCGACATTGTGAGCAATGTACCATGTATGGCACCCTCTTTTTGTGATCTCTCTTTTGTATGCACATTTGGTTGTTACACTTCTTTTCTATTACATGATTTCAAATTTTTCTACTAACACATGTTTCTAGCCACTTTGTTTGTGTGTTTTCCTTAGTTTCTACAATGTAAATTCCCTCCCCTTTGTTAGGTTATATTTTCAGATCAGCGTGAGGTCATCTCTTTAGGTTGCATTCTCCTAGCGACATTGCATGCACTCCAAACATGGGGGAATACATTAGGTGAATCAGTCACCCCATTTAATAGCTCATAAATTTAGTAAAGGCTTGCACATTATATGAAAAAAATAGAGTTATAGTCACATACTGGCCCAGGTTATGACTTGGGTCCTCAGTTCAGTACAAACACTAGTGCCTAGATATAAACACTAGTGCCTAGGTGCTCCTAACCTTTCCTAGGTGCCTATAAACATGGGGTTGTTACATTTATGTTCTTAGATCAACAAATTTCACAGAACATTTTTCACATTACATGCACACTCCTCCAATAATCATAATGCATTCTATCTCCTTTTTCTACTTAGATCAAACACGAAACAACATGGAACTAAACAAGGATCACACTAGTTGCAATGGTGTGTAAATTTAGGAAGCTATCATGGAAGGAGAGTAACACTAGATATCTCTCCTCAAAAATCCTCTTCCATGACATAAGATCACCCAAAAAACTCTAACTTGGCATGGTATCACCTAGAAAACTCTCTCTTAGTGTGAGATCACCCAAAAAACTCTCTCTTGGCATGAGATCGACCAAAAAAATATCTCTTCTACAATGCTTCAAGAAATTTTCTATCCTTTTCACTCTTCACGGATCAAGTGCACACTTTCCTTTTTACACATTTTAATACAATTTTACACTATACATATTTGACTACATATTTTTGTTATTATTTTGTAATTATGTCTTTAATACATAACAAAAATCAGCCCTACATTAAGAAAAACACACAAAAATAGGTACATCATGGTACGAAACAACATGCTTCACCCCTAGGGTCACTTCCTCTTTCTTATCTTCCACGCTTCATTTTTATCACTTCATGCTTTCACTTGTCTCTTCAACATGCTATCACCATCACAATCTACATGGTTATCAGGTACACATCTCTTATCTATTTTATGTTATTGAGTATTCACTCAAAAACATAAAGTGGGGGTGAATATAGACACAAAATCATGCACTTGGGTGATGTAGACACTAAATCACATACTTGGATAAATTTCTAGGTCCTAATCACATGCATTACATTCATATGTTTTCTAAGGGAGAAAATTACTAATTGATCACTATATTTGGCCTCTTAGGTTCCTTTTTGTTCTCCCTCTTGGCCTCATAGACCCTACTTGCCTAGTCTAACCCTCGATACTTCACTTTCTCTAGATTTAGACACCAATACCTAACTAGGATGCCGGTGCCTAGGTTCCCTAGTTCCCTATGGGATCCCTAGACCTCTTTGTATCTTACTCACTCATTTTTGGGTCCTTTCTAGTTTTTGGGCATCCTTATCTCTTAGGGGTTGGCATTTTAGTGATCAATTACAAAATTCAAGCAAGGGAATCATATAAATACAATGTTATGGGATTAAATTAAAGGACCAAGCTCTAAGCATCTACTATCACCACCTAAGGTTGCATCAAAATGACTCTAAAGATCATCATTACATCTATCTAGCTTCATCCAAGGGAAAAGGGATGGTTATTTTTTATACACTTCATAAGAGGGGAAGTTCATTTTTCTATGCACACATATATTTACATATTTTACATCCAGCTACTTTATCGTTATCAAGTGTAACTTCGCATTAAGAGCCTTCAGGGTAAAAATCCACACACACACATAGAACTATATTGGATATGAGATGTAGTGCAATGATCAGTCGTAAGATCACTTTTTTGACAACTGAGGATAGTACAACCCCTCATTTTGCATCTTTCATTTTTAGGATTTGATGTGATTTTAAGGGTTTTGCAGTGATCTTCTTTATTGTGGGTTATCATCGACATCGGAGATCATAGTGCGATAGAAAGAAATGGTTTCAGAAAATTTCCCGACCTATAAAAATTAGTTTCCAAGCATCTTGGCATAACATGATGCCTAGAGAGGGATCCTAGCACCCAAGTGCCACAATACCGATCGAGAGAGCTTGGTCCCTGCTTCTCCTACCTACACTCCTACATTTTTTTGGGCTTGGATGTGATATCTTGCACTTATTTTTGTAAGTACTCCAACTTTACACACTTATGGGATTATTTTAAAATCAGCTAAGTGTTCTAACTCTTCATTACACTTAGGGTTTTACTTACTTTTCTTATTTCTTAGGTCATATATGTACTTCATTTCTATATTAATATTATATCTATTATTGTAGCATATCTAGGAATTTAACAAAATAAAACTTAAATACTTTATCTTTGTTAAATCATTTGGTGAACCTGACCATTCCTACACTAACTTTATGAAAATGTATTAAAATATTGCTCCTACTTATGAATCCATGGATTAATCTTCTTATCCTTATTTTTCTCCAACCAAGATTTTTGGCATTGTTACATTTCTTTGTTGATTTCATATAAGTTTGTACTCGACATCCTCCTCACTTCATTACTCCTATAGTTGACCCAAATCTCAATGTCCTATAGATCCATTGATTCTATTACACCACCCACTATTCCTAGAATTCCTAAAACTACCAATAAGGGGTATGATATTTTTGAAAATTTATAATACACCTTCCAAAATATGTCCTTATGATCGATTACATAATGCACCTGACTATCATAATACATTAGAGGCCACTCTTCATTCTATACACATTGAGATGGATACCTCCCAGGTCAATTTTATGCATCTTATTCAATCCCTCAAAAATACCGGATGCTATTTAATTTAATGATGAGGACATACCTCCATCTATTATTGAAAATCCATGTTATCCTTTACTTATCACTTCTATCATCGGAAAAATATGTCTCAAGCATTATATTTAATAATTACAGTATAATATGAATTTGTGCACTCATTCTCTTATTAATCATATTTGTATTCATGATAATCTAATTGCTAAGAAATATACACTCATTAGATGTTATGATTCTACTACACACACATGCTTGGGTACTATTACTCTACCCATCTAAGTTAGTCCTAAGATTCTCGCCTACATTATTATTTTTAATCAATTCCTCCTTTCAATTAAATATCTTTTAAGGAAGACCATGGATTAATGCTATGCATGTTGTACCATCTACAATTCATCAGTCAGTTAAATTATTCCATGATGGTTATGAGCATTCAATTGTTGTTGATCCCAAACCATTCAAGTATTGTTGCATACATACTATTACTACTAGGCCTATCCCTCCATCACAACCTATCCCCTTTCATAGTCTTAATACATATTATATTAGTCACCTAGTGTTTCTCTACCCTCATCCACATCTATGAGCATACCATCTATTCCTACTCATACTACTAATATTATCTCACCCAACTCAACTACTTCTACCACTACTATTGTTACACCTCCCCAGAGGCTGTCACTCATACATCTTTCTCCACTCTTAGCACTACTACTGATTCTATTATCAATCAATATTATGTCAGCACTAATGAATCTGATGATGAATTTGATACTACCAAACTTACCGATGAGAAATTACACAACCTTAACTTTACTCCTATTGACATTGGTGACTTGCATTTTGATGATACTTTTGTTACAATTGGTCCTGGTGAATATCAATTCAAGAGTCCACCCCATATTACTAATGTTATGGTCATCTATTAGGGGTTTTTCCATACATTGTAATCATTTCACCTCTACTTACTTCCCATGAGCAACTGTCATCCACACGTTCTCCTTTCACATGTACTCTTCTTGTGAATCACTCATATTGGCTCCATTTTCTAGTTGATCCTACTTCTTTTGATACTATATGCACACATGATGGATTGATACAACTTAAATTTACAATGGATGATATCATCCCTCCACCTCATTCTTCTAATCACTATCAAGGATATGTTCCCATTACTTTTATTGTTTATGGTATTCATGTATTCCATCTTTCATTATTTCTTGCATGCACCTCTCGCTTTTCTCTAATTACACTTGGGAAGTCTTTGATTGACTACATTGGGGCACTCTAGCACCTTTTTTCATGTAAATGTATGCAACAGGAAATTGATAATTTTTGAGCATGACAACTATACCCCAGTGTCAAATTTTTCAAGTCCTATCATTTCAAGACACCTCGGTCAAATATGTCAATTTAGTCACCCCCTATTTGTTTTCAAATTTTTCCCCTAGGTTATTTAGGAAATTCTATTCATTCCACCTAGGTGATTTTAGGGAGTTCTAAAAAGACACTATCTTTTGGTAGTATAGGGAAGGGTTATCACTAGCCTTCCTAGGACTGATCAACCCCCTGGAGCAGAAAAGAAGGGAAAAATTCAAAATGGAGATGAAATGAATACCTCAAAACATCATGGAAATTATTTTTAAAGGTTTAGGGAATTTTTGAAAGACTTGGAGTAGTCTGAGTGAAAACAAGGTTCATAAGCGTAGGCGGTACACAAGCCTAAAAGAACTGCTAGGGTTCAGAAGAAGATTTCAAGAGCTCTTGTATGGAGTTAGAAGTAAAAAAACATATTCGGAAAGAGGATTCCAAGACATACATGATGGTGAAATAATATTTTTCACAACACCTTGGTGAATATGATTGGCAGCAGTTTTTTCTCAGGAACAAGCGGAGTCCTAGATCAAAAATCTGATTTTTAAAGGACAAGATGGTCTAATAAAGACATTAGGATCCCAAAATTGGATTAAAAATTACATTTCCAGTCCGTATCATATAAAATTTCACCAAGAAATTCCACCGGGAGCTCAAGTTATCTTTGTTCCAAGTTACCCTCTCAAAGGCAGTTCAGGACTTAGTCATTTTTTTCGAGAGGACACGTGCCAACACTAGGAGCATGGTGGGATTTCATGTCCCTGAAATCCCTGAGGTCAGGTACATCAGCCCTTTGAAAATGCACCCATCTCCCAATGTGACCTTTGGGACCCTCATATGACCTCCAGACTTGACAGTTCAACCCCATGTGCTTATTTGGAGCATGCATTCCCTCGCCTTGATCGGATCGGGTGCCACATGTCACTCCAGACCACCGTGGAATTTTATGTCCCTTATGCACCTAAGGTGGGGGACATCAGACCTTTAAAAATTCACCTAGCCCCTATAAGAGTCATTTGGACACCCACGTGATCTACTTTCACCCCTGGTGCATTTTTGGAGCATCCATTCCCTACCATCGGATTATGCGCCACGTGTCACCTCTAGGACCACTTTGGAAACTCATTTCCATTATGTACCTAAGGTGAAGGACATCAGACATGGAAAAATGCACCCAAACCCTATGGGGAGTCATTTGGACACCCACGTGACCGACTTTCACCCCGGTGCATTTTTCAAGCAAATCCCCTGTTGTCGGATCGAGGACACATGGCATCACCTTGACCACCATGGAAATTGATGTCCATCATGTCCCTAAGGTTAGGACATCAGGGACATAAAAATGTACCCAACCCCTCCATGTGCATTTTTTTCGAATTTTAAATCTAGTACTTAGCCATTTTCTTCCTCTCATTTCTCCTCCACATCTCCTCACCTTGCATGGCTTCATGCATGATTGTCCAGACACCCACTCCACCATTGTTATTATAAAACCAACTCCACCATGGCCACATAAACTATCCAAACCATGAATACATAGAAATATGCAGGTATCATAGGAAAATGGAGTGAAATGACAAAGAACGGGAGAAAATGAAGGTTTTTTGTTAGATAACCATGAAGTCACCCAATCGAAAAATCTTCATATCTCACAAGATACAAGTCGGATCATGATGCCATCTTTTTCAGATTTCCTCATTTTTCAAGGTGATCAAGATGCAACAAAAATATGTCAAATGGTTCCTAGAATCATTTTCTCTAACAAAAGCCTCTCTTCGTGCACTGGTTCACATTTGTTGGATTTCCCATCATTTTAAGCAATGGAAATGAGCTAAAAACTTGCACACAAGCTCCAAATAAAAAACCTATCACAATGGAGTTGTTTTCATTGTAAAAAGACAAAAAATAGACCTGTAAATTTCAAGCTCCATTAATGGCTGCCATGGTAGCTCTGTGCCCTGAAGCCACCACCAGGTCAAAATTTCAAAATTTATTTCCAGGCATTCTAGTGGAAAAACTATTTGAAATTCAAAGGGTGTGATCATAATGACAAGAAGAGTCCAAAAACATTTTTTCTATCGCAAATCGAGTACTTGAAACAACCTTTCTAAAAATAGTAAGTTTTCCTACACATGCTTGCTATTTTTGGTAAGTCTTCATCAAAAGCGGTTATGGAAAGAGCAATGTGCACTGAAGATATCCAAAATTTCAGAATGATTATCCAGAGTAGAAAATAGTGAAAATGGCCACTTACTAAAAATAGTAAGTCCCCCATCTGGCATTTACTAAAAATAGTAAGCCACACTCAAAGAGCAGCTTTGGCACAATGGGACATTCAGAACTTCGTTACATCAGAGATTTCCATCAGTGAGGATCAACGGACTTCATCGGGAATGACATCTCCTCTTCTTATTCTCCCTCTCTTTCTCTCTCCTCTTCCCCCCAACTTTCTCTCACTTTCCAATATTCTAATTTCACGTTGGGGTTTGCACTTTTTAATATGACTTAAGTGACTTTAGAAATATAATGTAACTTTAAGTCACCTTGCTATTATAAAAGGGACTTAAATATTTAAAGTGGAATACGAACAAACTTAAGTCATATTAAGGTATTCGAAAAGCCATTGGGGGTAGACGATAAGTCACCTCTCACTCTATAAATTGTAACACCATTCCCATTTCAAAGGGTTGGTAATTGATCTTGTAAACTCAAGAGTGCATTGTACTTAGAGAAAGCAAAGGAGATAGCCATTTTCTTCTACTTTCCCCCTTCTCAATTTCCTCCATTTCTCCACTATGTAAAAATTTTGTTTGAGAAATTAATAAAGGAGTTTCTAGCTTTCTTTGACTAAGATATTTCTTGATACTTTGTATTCATCAAATTTCATTTGGTCTTAATGATGCTTACAAAGTTGTTTCTTCTCTTAAATGCATGTGATGATACTTCTGACTAGTGTGTGCAAGAATCTAATTTCCTACCTCCAACATTAGTTCCCCTAACTCTTTTCTCACTCCCTTTCCCACTTTTAGACAAGGTCCTCTCTTGCAAGTATTTGAAAGCTTTGCCACAAGGTCAATGGAGTGTCCTTGTTGGATCCCCGGTTGAAAGGCCACCATAGAAATCCACCTTTTCATGTGCATGCATAAATGACACTGCACCGGTCAAGTAGAGGAACTTAGATTCCTAGAGCGTTGCCAAGAAATCCACAAGTTTTCCATCTAAATTTTTTTCTCACCAATAGACCTAATCATACACATATCTCATTTCCAATGTTGTTCGGAACTACTTTTTTCAGCAATAACTCATCTCCTACATATTCTCTAAATATTTCTCAATGGTACGCAAATGGTTTTCCATCACCATCTCTAGCCGATGAAGAATATGCTATGAGAATGTACAATTTACACCAAAATGGTTTTTTATATGAGCCACGCTTACCAAGTCTCTGATGTTTCTTCATTTAGTTTTGATCATCACAATGATGATATTTTAGACAATGTGACTTGATTCCTCTATACATCATATGCTTGGGGGGCATCTTGTTCATTCCTCCCACCCTCTCTTTACATCACTAGGTGTCTATCATTTCTATCATCACATTTCATACTTCCTACTTCACACTTCTAAAAATTCATCTTTCACAACTTGATACTCTCCTTATATCATCATTACCCTATGACACACTCT
The DNA here is from genome assembly GCA_018340775.1 of Taxus wallichiana var. yunnanensis. Classification (NCBI taxonomy): domain Eukaryota; kingdom Viridiplantae; phylum Streptophyta; class Pinopsida; order Cupressales; family Taxaceae; genus Taxus; species Taxus wallichiana. Next base: position 412,575,469 of record CM031237.1, on the reverse strand, counting down.
TTTCCTAAGGTTCACACTTAACTGTTGAGAGCATACTATACACATGAACCTCACATAATGCACATTTCACACTTATAACATCTTCTTCTACCACATCATACAAATTTCTCTCTTTATACATTTTCTACTCACACCTATTATTACACATCATACACATATTACACTTTATACACATTCTACACTTATTGCGCTTCACACCACACATATTCACACTCGACGCATTTAACAAACATAACTTTTGTGTCACATTATCAAACAACACACTGTACACTTTTAATCTACATCATTCTAGCCATTCGATTATAAATCACACTATACTATTATAAATTCTACAATTTCTAATGGAACCTTTCTAGTGCACATCTCAATACCTAACGATGCACTCTAGTCTCATGGTTCATACTTGACTACTAAGGGTTTAAATTTCAATTGAACCCTACCTTAATTACAAAAATCCTATATCTTACGCTTCACATTCATGACCAATATTTATAGAATATTATGCAATCTTTCTTGCACACAATTATATGCTATTATACAACCGACTCTTTTTGCTTCATAATCAATATTTCTATCATCTTTTTCTACACCTCCTACATCAAGTTATTCATCTCTCTTTATATTTCACATCATGTGACACTACTCTACAATTCACACTCCCTACTTCACAAATAATACTTTCTAGATCTTATTCACACATTCTATGATTTATGCTCCATGCTACATCATCAATCATTCTAAATTTATGATAAATTATTCTAATTCCACATTCAATCTTACACATCACATCATTCTACAATTACTCTCCACACTCTAATGTTCAAATATTTCTCACATGCACACATTGTGTGTGAACCATTTACCAATGAAGCACTCTTATTCTATTGTTCATTCTTGACTACTGATGGGTCATCTATAAATGAACCTCATTTCACTCATGCATACATACACACTTGAGGGGCACACTGTGAACCTATCATATTCACATTGAATTCCATTTCATTCACACTCACAACATTTTGCATATATTGGTTGCAAATAATTATTACTTACTTATACTCACATGTAAATTTTTCTTATCATGATAGTAAGATATCTTGTATTTCATTATCTATCTATCCACACATGCGTGTTCACTTGCTTTCAAGTTGTGATCATATACCCTATATAGATCGATACAAGAATCATGGATGTTTGACACAATACCTCATACCACCCCACAAATACTCCTATGGGCATTCAATTTCATACATACTACATATGCTAGTTTCATTTCATACTAGCACACTACTATATCGGATTATACACTCTTTGACATAATTTATATCTCCTTAACATGAAAATAGGTGCTTTATGTGCATATTTTTCTTCCAAGAACCTATTTTCCACCATGGTTATATGATGTTTGTTAATTTTTTTTCCATTTTTGTCATCATATGCCATTATTTACAAACATTATCCTATTCTTTATCTTGTGTGCACACTATATGATTTTGGCCACCATGTCCTTGATTGTCTTGTGACATCGTGAGTGATGTCCCATGTTTGCAACCCATTTTTTTGGTCTACATTGTATTATGGATTATTATCTTACACTATTTTCTATGTGCATGATTATTTGTACTAAATATTGTCTCATAGCCATTGTTTGCATGTACCTTTGTTTCTACTAAACACATTCCCTCATATATTGCTCTCAGTTCAACATGGCATCCTATTTTGGACCGTATCCTCCTAACAGCATCACATGTACCCAAAATGAAGGGGCATATAATGGGTGAATCAATAACCCCATTCAACATCCACATGCATAGTTTAACTTAGTTTAGTTTGAATTCAACACAGTCTATAGTCACAAAAAGGATCGAGAATCAAACTTAGGTCCTTACTTCAGCACAAACACTACCACCCATAATTAGACTTGGGCACCTAAGTGCTTTTGTCCCTTCCAAGAAAGATGCCTAAGACTAGGAGAAGATACACAATATTTTTCAGTTTAGCATAGTTTACAACACTGTCATAGAAGTGTTTTATAGGGTAGATAGTCCTTCAGCACTTGGCATTCACATTGGATAGGATTTGTACACACCATCTAAAGTGGTGTTTTTACTTTGGGATGGAATCAAAGGTTGAGAATAACACTAGACCTTTCTCCCTACACTACCTCTGTCATGTGCATAAGATCACCCAAAATAATTGACATTCAACACAACTAACACGATATCACCCAAAAAAACTCATCCTTTATCTACATCTTTAGGATCCTTTCTATCTCTTTCACTCGTCACGGATCAGGTGCACATGTTCCTTTTTCTATATTTAAAATTTTCACACACTTTTAACATCAATTTCATACATTTAGATCGACACTTTTCTATATATGTGTATTTGAATACTTGTTCATTCTTCTCTTTTGCAAGTCCATCCTTATGGGAAGAAGTAGTCAATATTATCACATAACAATAACACTTTAAGAAATTCATCAACAAGTAAAAATAAACATTTACACATACGATTTCACCCTAGGGTCATCATCATCACTTTTTACTTCCTCTTCTCTATCTTCCACACTTCACTTTTTATCACTCCATGATTTTTATTGTCTCGACATACTCTTCTACATCAATCAACATAGTTATCAGGTACAATATCTATCTACTTTATGTTACCATATTTCTCTTACCAACATAAATTGGGGAAAATGTAGACATAAAATCATGCACTTGGGTACATTTCTAGATTCTAATCACATGCATTACATTCATTTGTTTTCTAAGGGAGAAAGTACTAATTTATCACTATATTTTTCCCACTTAGGTTCCTTTTTTGTTCAAACTCTTGTCCTCAAAGATCCTACTTCCCAGTTTGATCCTCTATACTTCACTTTCTCTAGCTCTAGACACCATCACCTAGCCAAGACGCAAACTACTAGACACACTCATCCCATTTGGGTTCCCTAGAGCTCTTTATATATTACTCACTCCTTTTTGGGTCCTTTATAGCTATTGGGAATCCTTATCTCTTAGGGGTTGGCCTTTTAGTGATCAATTAAAAATTCAAGCAAGGGAAGTATATAAATACAATGTTATGAGATAAAATTAAAGGACCAATCTCTAAGCATCTACTATCACCACCTAAGGTTGCATCCAAAGGCATATAAAGAGCATCATTACATCGATCTAGCTTCATCGAAGGGACAAAGTATGGGTATTCTACATACACTTCATATGAGGGGAAATTCATTTTTCCATGCACACATATATTTACAAATTTTATGTCTAGTTACTTCCTCGTTATCAAGTATGACATGTACATGAAGATCCTCCTAGGGCATAATTCTACACACACACACACACATAGAACTAGATTGGGTATGAGATGTACTTTGTAGTGATAAGTCATAAGATCACTTGTTTTATAGGTGAGGAAAGTCTAACCCTCATTTTGTATCCTTATTTTTAGGATTTGATGTGTTTTTGAGGGTTTTGTAGGTGGTCTTATTTATTGAAGGTTATCAGTGACATTTACGATCATAGTGTGACATTATAGAGACATAAAAATAGGGTTTCATATAAGTTCGTGATTTTGTAAAATTCAATTTCTGAGCATCTATGTAGATCCATGCACCCAAAGAGGGATCCTAGTGCCCATGTGCCATAGTAAAAGTCCAAGTGCCTTGGTCCTACTTCTCATGCACTCTTTCCTTTTTTGGGCTCTTGATTGTGACATCCCACATTTCTCTTTTTCTAGTATTCCACCTTCACACACTATCAAGATTATTGCAAAATCAACTAAGTGTTTTAACTCTTCATTGCACTTAGGGTTTTACTTTACTTTTCTTATTGATTAGGTTAGGTCTTTGTACTTTATTGCTATATTACTATTATATCTACTATTATAGCCTATCTAGGAATTTAACAAAAAATACTCAAATAGTTTATTTTTGTTAAATTAGGTACATTTCTAGGTTCTAATCACATAAAACTATTCATATGATTCCTAAGTGAGAAAAATAGCAATTGATGATTATATTTGTCCTTTTCATTGTGTTTCTTATTTTTTATTTCACCTTATATACCCTATAGCCCAACCTAAACTTTATATCTTTATCTTTTAGGACTTTTGACACTAGCACCTAGAAATGATGCCAGTTCCTAGGTGCCCTCATCCTTCAGGGTGCCCATGACTTATTTGTATTTTACTCACTATTTTTTTGAAATAATTTTCTTTTTGGGAATTTTATTTTATTAAGGGTCAAAGTTCTAGTTTTCAATTATGAAATTTAACCAAGGGAATCATATAAATATAAATATATGTGACCAAAATAAAGGACCAAGCTCTAAGCATATATTATCATTAGTTAAGGTTACATCTAAAGGAATTCTAATAACATCAAAGGAATCCATCTAGAACTCACTCAAGGGACAAAAGACTACATTTTTCTATATACATACATATAAAGGGAAGTTAATTTTGTCATCCACACATCTATTCACATTGGTATAACTAGTTATCACTTGCTATCATGTTCACTTGGATAAGGGATTCCTAGGGCATGATCCCATCTTACACACACAAAAATACATGGATTCTAAAATTTAGTGTAGTGATCGGTTGTAATCTCACTCGGTCAGTGACCATTAGGGTTAGTTTGACTCCCCATATTGCATCTTTTATTTTGGGATTTGATGGGAGGGTTTGATGTTATATTTGAGGCTTTTGAATTCGGTGATCATATGAGAGGCTCTCGTTAAATAAGGGTTAGTGACACTTGTGTGACACAAAAACTATTTTTAAGATTTTACACATCAAAAGCACCTAATAGAGGTATCTCACTACCTAGGTTCCTTGCCTAGTCTAGCACCGTAGTCTAGGTTCATCCAAAATTCTAGGATTTTCTATGCTCATTTGTGACAATATTCCTTTTCTATTCATAAATATTTGAATGCTGAATAGTCCCATGGATAGTGTGAATCAACTAAGTCTCTCTTTCTCCCTATTGCACTTAGGTTTTTCTATTTTTCTTGCATATTGATTCTATCATTTATATTCAAGTAGTTGTTTAACATGTATTTATCACACATGAATCTATAATTATGGCTTAATAAATTCTACATTTTAAAAATAAGTTTTATTTATAAATAATCCATCAAAAGTTAGAAATGAACCATAGAAAAAGTGTGTCATCAAGAAATAAAGGATTATGTGAACTAGTGACGTGGTGATGCTCAAAAATATAATCATGAAGCATGGAGTGAGAGAGAGTAGGAGATTATAGGAAAGATATATCATTAATCATTGATCATGAACTTTAGCCTGAGTAGATTATGAGAGGTTCATTGATGAAGTATTCCTCAACATTAAAGTTTGAACCATATCAATAAAGTGTGTCATCATGTAATGAGAGAGTATGTAAACCATTGATGTGGTGATTCTCAAAAATATAGTCATGAAGTGTAGAGTGAGATAAAGAGAGATTAGCTAGGATGTAAGAAGTGAGGTTTATTGAGGTAGTATATCCTCAACAATCAAGTGTGAATTGTAACACTAAAGTGTGTCATTGGGTAATGAAGTATATGTTACATGTGTTTGAGCTTGTAAGTGAGGAAAGGTTTTATCATGAAGCACAAATCATGAACTATAGTAAAGGAGATAAGAGTAGAAAATATATCCATTGAATTGTGATGGAGGGAGAAAGTATGATGCCCCTTGAGTGTGTATATCATAAGATCTTTGGTAAATAGATGTGATCATTGTGAGAAATAATAGTTAGAGTATGTATAGTGCACAAAATGATGTATAACCTTATATGGAAAGTAACATGTGTATCATAAGTTGAAGGATCCATAAGTCAAAGCATGAGAAAGAAGACATTTATGGAGTAACATAGAAGCATATATTGATGTAGTAATGTGTGCACATAGTATATTTGAGAGAAAGACTTGTTAGAAATATTGTCGTGGTACATTGCAAAAAAGCGTAATGTATGGATAAGTAACTACTGATTAGAGCATGTGACTATAGGGGAAGTTGGATGTTACCCAAGTGTGTGAGTGATGGAGATCCATGAAATAAGATTCATAAGCAAGGGCCCATGATATGCTAAAGAAGATGAAAATATGTCATGTGATAGTGTATGTATCATAACACATGGATTAGTATTATTCCATACATGTGGCGAAACTAGAATAGGTAAAACATTGGTAAACATAATAGATACAAAATGATAATGTCAACATGGTGAGGGGAAAACCATATAGATTCCTAGAGCTGACTAGATTAATAGAAGTGTATAAGTAATAAGAATGTACTCATTAGGAGATAATAAAATAGGTGTAGAATTGTTTGTGTTGGAAATAGTGGAAAAAGTAGGTTGAAACACAAGGACCACTATATGAGTCAAAATATGTGTAACACATGTAAATCTAGGAGGCTCATCGGTATGAGCTGATTATAACTAATATGTGTAATTTGGGAAGATCATAAGAAATAAAGTAGTATGAATTATCCCATATGACCATAGGCAAAAAGATAGGAAGAGGGGAATTGATTTCACCCATGGATGTAACAAGATAATGTGAAACTATAATAAATGAATTATGAGTAGGATATTGGAAAGTGTGAGAATTAGGAATCATTGTAAAACAAACATACAATGCATTAACTTGTGATAAGGAAGGTGCAAAGAGAGATGTAACATTGGAAGCAATAACCATATGATCACTAGAAGTGTATCGAGAGTAGGACATAATGGGAAAGTGTTGAGCCCTTAAAATGACTAAGTCCTAAAACAAAGGATGAGCACGCTCAAAAGGCACTATGGAGAAAAGCATGCAAGTAAAAGTGCACAAGGAGAGGTAGGTTAGGAGCATGGAGGAAGAGGTTTAAGGGTTTAAGGACTTAGCTACATTTTGGTTAAGGGTATCACATGCAAAACACGTGAAGCTATGGATAAGTGTAATGATGGAAAGGTTGTTATATAGAAACTTGGAGCTCAAGAAAAGGATGTTCAAGGAATATTTATGGTTATAGTTTGGAAAGTGGTGGTTGTTATGGTTAGGCTACACCTGCATGGCTTGAGCACTCGAGTATTTAGGATATGATGACAATTTGGCATGTGGGCCTACTTCTAGAATGATGATCAGGAAGGCTTCCATCCTATTTAAGGAGGTATTTGGATCTAACAAAGGGAGATAGAGAGGGGAACTATGAGACAAATGGGGTAGTGGGTGTTAGAGGTTAGACCTAAGTGTATATGCTTCTATAATGGTGGATTCATAGTGATAAATATGCAATGGCTCTAGGGGTAAAATAGGGTTTCTAGATGTAGGATGCTATTATCTATATATATTTGGTCTGCTATGACCCTTTTGATGTAGTATGTCTATAGTAAACACTTGTTAATCAATATATGAAGGTTTTTATAAACATATGTGTTTATGGGTTAAAAGCCTAGTGTATTTCTTGATTACCTGACGGTGCATTAGGTTTTATTATGTTTTTGTAATGCTTATGTTATTTTCATGGTGCATATATGATTAGATATAATATCTTTATTTTTGTGTTAGAATAAATGTTTGTATTTCTATTTTTGTAAAAATTCCTCCATTAATTGTGAAACATTCTTATGAAGCTCACCTAAAGGAGGAACTCGAGCCTACACACACCTTGTGTCAGCTCCCATGAGGTTGGGTGATAGGACAATGTATTTAGGGTTTAAAAGAGGAGTTATAGGTTAAAATAACTACATTTTGGTTATGTTGTCAAGACCTCTTTTGAATTTTTTGTAAGAACAATGTGTGATCATAGAGCACTTGACCATGGACAATGTTGAGACTTGGATTAAGAACATAGAGGATGAGTTCTCTCGAGAGATTTAATATTGGACTTGAGTTTGATGCATGTAAATAGGTAGAGGATCATCTATATCATGAAATATATGAGATGTTCTTTTGTTGTTTTCTTATACAACTGTATGAGTGGTTATTGTGCATGCTTCAATTAAAATTTTGTATTATAGACCTCATGTTTAGACCCAAGAAGACTATTAGAGGATTCATGATGCTGATATGACCTAGACTCGTGTTGTTGATCATGCGTGGAATGGTGTGTTGAATAGATATACCTTGGAATATGTGATTTATACATATTATTTCCCAAATATTTCTAAGTTTGAGTTCTTGAAGGAACTAAGTGAATTGTTCTTGCATGCTATACCATTATCCATTAAGATAATTATTATCCCTCCGAGTATGGAAGCATTTCCTATGGATGGATAACTTCCCACAAGGTGTGGGGTGCGGAAGCTAGTGTTCTAGAGATGGAAAACCTTCCAGTAGAAATGGAGAGAGAGGAGAGGAGAATCAAGTACAATAAAGCACAAGAGAGTGAGTTGGCAAGATGACATGAAGTTGTTGGAGTGATGGACTTATTGAGGTAGATGTTGTGGGAATGATTTGAGGTTCACACGGAAGGCATGGGACCTGACAAGTCTTTGCTACCCCATCTTGGAAAGTGTGGAAGAGAAACCCCTCGGATTCTTGTGAGAGCTCATCATATGGAGAGAGGAGAGCTGTAGGAGCGCATCTTAGCCCACATGGTGACCAAACCATGACACTTAGTTTTCCACTATTTGAGACAATTATTTCTAGTCTAGTTGGTGTTGGTGAGAAAGTAGCATCAGGGAGATATAATTTTACACTACACCCATCTATGGATGCACATAAATTTATGGTGTTTGGAGGTATTTTTTCAAGCACGTCATTTTAGAAAAGTGTGGGTTCACAAAGTTTGGGTATCACATCTAGAAGTGGCACAAGAAACACATGTGGGAGTGGTTCAATATCACAGACTATTGGTGCATAGTTTAATGTAATAGTGGGGATGTAAAGCGCAAGTGCTTAAAGCCACTTACCTACTACATGAGGAACATCTAGTGGATTTGGAGAAATAAGAGCTAGTGGGTATAGTGGATCTAGTGGTGGAGGCAACAAATGAGGGAATCAAGGTTTGGGATTTGGTGGACAAGGATCTCAACCACCTCAACAAGTATTTTTTGAGATGTATCTACATATGCTTGATTACAAGTGTGTTGAGGATGTTATAGAGCATGTACACAAGTGTGAATTTATATGGCATGTGAAGGGCATCACTACCATAGAACATAAACCAATTCGGTTTGTAACTACGTTACAAGGTCACACACACAGTTGGTATAGAAAGTATGACCCACACTAGACGGAAGTGGATTATATTACACTGCATGATACCTTTTTGATGGAGTTCCATATTCTTGAGTTTGAATATAAGAACATCAATTCTCTAAAGGAAATCTAGCAAGGGATGACATAGGTGTGCGGGAGTATGACACACACTTTAAGACTCTTTTGTCAAAGTTATATTATGATATCCATCCATCTCAACATGCTTAATGGTTTTTCGAAGGCTTGATAACACCTTTCCAACAAGTGCTCTCCCATAAGACTTTCATGGATCCGTGCAATGCCTTGGAGGATGCTTTACACACCGAGACTGTTAGAATCATTGACAATGGAGTGAGCCCATTTCTTGAAGCACATATTACTACCATGATAAAGCAGCTAGATAAATTATCTGCAAACTCAACTCATGAGACTCATAGTGGGTTATGGTGCATGGATTGTGAAGTAGAGGGACATATAAAGGACAATTTCCCACATAGGTTAGTTTGTGCCATGTCGATGCACTTTGTGAAATTTACAACGGAAATCATGATACAAGTAGATGTCCATTATTATAGCATGTGATTTGTAATAATGTATCCTTCTATTACAAGATTTTCACCTCAACTAATCATGATACCAAGGATTATAGATTGATAGACCGGATCCATGATGCCATTAATCTTTGGCATGTGCCAAACTAACATTTTCACTAGTTCTAAGGATTAGGTTCATCATTATGAAATGCATGTAGATGCGAGAGGTCGTGGAAGATGCTTTCATGGAGGATTTAGAGGTCATAGTGGTCAAGGCGGAAGAAGTGAATTTTCCTGTGGGAGGCTGCTATAATTATTAATCTATGGAACACTAAAAGTGTGAATGTCTTGACTTATTGCGTAGTGCTCATGGTGTGGAAAGAAGTAGAAGTATGAAGAGCTATTATATTTTTTTGAACACATGAGACAAAACCGAGAGGAAGGGAAATGACATGAGAATGGTGAGTGTGAAGTGAGATGATCCTCATTGGATTCCTAGGGTAGCACCTAACCCTGAGCTAGAGCCAATCCTGGTGACTACATGTGATACCAAAGAAAAGGCCTCTCATCACTAGAGAAGAGGTGTTAGATGGGAAATATCCTGATCTAACTCATCAGAAAGAGGTCAACCAAGAGACCATAGAGGTGATTAGGAGCTTGCGAGAGGAGATTCAATGTCTAAAGGAGAAATCACAAAATTTGGAGTAGAAGAAAAGTTTTGATGTCCCTCAAATAGATATGGATGAATTTAGGAAGTATGTACTACATTGTTGCACAAAAAAACATCCCTCTGTTAGGAAAGTGGTGAGAGGAAAAGTGCCAGCATTGGATGGACAGAGAGTGAGAGGTAGGTCTTGAATGATAATCTTCCACCTCACAATATTGATTATGATAAAGAGATAACATTGAATATAATTATGAAGGGATGGCTCTTAAGTAACATTATGATTAACACGGGTGCTGAGGTCAATGTCCTTACTCTAGATACATGGAATCAAATGGGGAGATGTCCATTATAGTCATCTTTAAATGTGATGTATATGGAAAATAGGATGAAGGCTATGCCCATTAGAGTATTGAAGGATGCATTCATAACAATCAAAGGGGAAAATTTCACTGAGATTTTGAGGTCTTAGCACTTGCTGAGACATAAATTTCCTGCATTACTTAGGTGCCCATGGTGTTATAAGAATAATACCGACTTGCACTTTAACAAGGGGTACATAATTTTTTAGAACAAAGAAGATAACATTATTATTCCACTCATGGATGGGAAGTCTACGCCCTATGTAGAACCCTTTGGAGAAGAGGACTTGGATAGAATCTATGTGCACACCATTAGAGAACTTGAGATTGTTCATCCATTAAAGGAAAGGTTCATTCACTGGAAAGATGCTCAATCCATGATTTATACAACCAACGTTACTTGTGACAATTGGGTGTATGGGACCTACAAGTTGGTTGGAAGACAATTAAAGGGTTTTAAAACTCAATTTTCTATAAAAACTCACTTAGGCACACAGGGAGGAAGGTCATTACCAAGTTATACTTGGTGACGGTAACCTTGATTTTTTTTACAAGAAATGAAAGTTTAGGGGACTTGTTAGGTTGGGAGAGGAAATATGCTAACTTATACCTTGCATGGGACAACAACATGCTGGTGGGAAACACATTAAGAAAATTTTATAGACTTGCGTGAAGTGAGAGTCACGCTCTCTGTTATATTTCTTCGTAGCAATGTACCCTCTAGTATACGTGATTACCATGGGAAGGATTCCACCTCATTACATGTTCAGGAATGTGAAAAATCTTGGATGATGGGTGGAGAAGCCTTTCCACCTTCACTATGGGTGCATAAGTTATATTCCACCCTACGGGATGTGTGCACATGTGGTATATTCATTCGAGATTCATCACCAAATAGGAAACTGGAAAGAGTTGACGATTTACGAATATTATTCAAATGTTTGAGTATCGAAGTATGAAGCCATTATTGGAAGAGGTGTTATAGGTAGTTAAGCACCTTAATATGGGAGATAGTGCCATGGTGGAGGAAAAATCTTGGATTTGTTAGGAGAACCTAGTTTGGAGGTGTGCTTTGTAGAGGAAGAAATAAAGAAAGTATAGCTTGAGTGCGCGTACCTAGAGAAAGAAAAATGAAATTTGGTCTAGTTGATAGAATATGAAGATTTAGATAACTTGGAAGTTAACCATATAAAAGGTACACATGAAGTGGTAGATAAAATAGACAAGATATCATGTGCTTAACATGATCCCTTAAAGATGCGAAAGTTAACATTGGTATAGAGACAGAGCCTAAGGAAGATGTCATTAGAGATTATTAGATGGACAAAGAAGTGTCAAAGATCATTGATCTACTATATGAATTCCAATATTTATTCCCCCATGAGTACCACAAACTAAAAGGATTACATCACTCATTAGGAGAAATGAGGATAAAGTTAAATGAGGGTCCATGCCATTGTCGTGTAAATGTGTAACATGGAAATTAACAATTTATGAGCATGAAAACTATACCCCAGTGTCAAATTTTTCAAGTCATATCATTTCAAGATACCCCAAGTCAAATCCATTAGTTTGGTCACCCCCTATTTGATGTCAAATTGGTCCCCTAGGTGATTTAGGAAAGTCAATTTAATCCCCCAGGTGATTTTAGGAAGTTTTGAAAAGATGTTATCTTCTGGCAGTATTGGGAAGGGCTATCACTGGCCTTCCCAGGATTGGATCAACCCCTCTGGAGTGGAACGGAAGGGAAAAATTAAAAAGGAGGTGAATTGAAGACCTTATAACATCATGTAAATTATTTTGGAAGGTTTGGAGAAGTTTTGAAAGACTTGGAGCAGTTTGAGTAAAAATAGGGTTCACAAGCCTAGGTAGTACACATGCCTAAAATAGTACACTTGCCTAAAATAGATCTCGAATGGAGTTAGAAGTAGAACAAATTTTTTTTGGAAATATTATTCCAAGACCTACATGATGATGAAATAATATTTTTCAAAACACCTTGGCGCATATGATTTGTAGGAAGTTTTTATCAGCTACAAGTAGAGTCTCAAATAGAAAATCCTATTTTTTAGGGATCAGATGGATGAATAAAGACATGAGACCTAAACCATTGGATTGAAAATTCCTGTTCAGTTAGGATCATATAAAATGTCACCAATAAACTCCACTGGGTGCTCAAGTTATCATCATTCCAAGTTACCCTCTCAAAGGCAGTTCAGGACTTAGTCATTTTTCGGGAGGACACGTGTCAACACCAGGAGCCTGGTGGGATTTCATGTCCCCAAAGTCCCTAAGGTCAGGTACACCAACCCTTGAAAAATTCACCCATCCCCCATATGAACTCTGGGACCCTCACATGACCTCCAGACTTGACAGTTTAGCCCCCATGCACATTTTTGGAGCATACATTCCTTGTTGTCAGATCAAGTGCCCCATGTTAGCTCCAGGACCACCGTGGAAATTGATGTCCCTCATGTCCCTAAGGTGAGGGACACCAAACATGGAAAAATGCACCCAGCCCTCTAGGAGAGTGTTTTGGTCACCCATATGACCAGTTTCTAGCCCCTTGGTGCTTTAAAGCTTATTTTGGAGCACTCATTCCCTACCATTGGATCGCTGCCACATGTCACCATCTTGATCATTGTGGAAATTGATGTCCCTCATGTCCCTAAGGTTAAGGACATCAGGGAAAAAAGTGTGCCAAAATCCAACTCAAAAATTTGAATTTTTTTCTAATTGTTGGCTACTTCTCATTTTCTTGCTTCTTGTTGCTTCTAACATCTGTGTGCACAAACATCTCCATCTCCTCCTCTGTAACTCCTCACCATCATTCCTCCATTGCTGAACCTCAAACTAGACCTACCATAGAGGTAATTCCCTTCACTCCATGAAATCACACAAGCCCTAGAAGGAAAATTGGAGCAAACATAGAAGGAGAAGCACAAAAAGAAGAAGGAGAAAACAGAGAAAACTCCATGGCCATGAAATGAGAAGTTGAAGAAATATCTCAAACGGATGCATGAAACAACAAGTTATATTTTTATGTTCATTCCTCTACCCAAGGACATCAAGAAGACACCTTCAAACTCTCCTCTTGTGTAACAGAGCATCCACAACAAAGAAATCCCACTTCTGGCTCAACGAAGAAAAAATCCAATTTCCCGTCAAACCATTGGGTGAAACAAAGTAGAATTTCATGTGAAGCACCAAAAGAAAAACCTATCACAATGAAATTTATTTTGTTTTAAATGGAGGAAAAAACTAGACCTGCAATTTTTAGGTCCTATTAATGGTTACGTGTCATGAAAAGCACTTCTTAGGTCCGAAAATTAAAACTTTAAAATCCCTTAGAATATTAAGCGAGCAGGGCCCAAAATTTTAGAGGGGTGATATTGGGAAAAACCCATATCAAAAAAATTTGTTCCACATCAATCCAACTCCTAGAAGTAATTTTCTAAAAATAGTAGGTCTACTACATAAAATTGCTATTTCGGAAAGTCATCGACATAAGAACCTGCGAAGGAGGCGAAGACATTAGAGGTGCACTACACCTGAGAATTCACCAAAATAATTTTTTTAGACTTACTAAAAATAGTAAGTGGTCCCACGAACACCTGTTAAAAAAGAAAGTCACACTGAAAGAGCATTTTTGGCATAATGGGACATTCAGAACTTCATTGCATCAAATCTTTCCATGAATGAGGACCATCGAACTTCATCGCAGGCAACATCTTCTCCTCTCTCTCTTCCCTCTCCCCAAAATTTCTCTCTCTCAAATGTTCTAATTATTTGTTGGGGTTTGCACTTTTTGATATGCCTTTAAGTCACTTAAAAGTGACTTTAGAAACATAATGTAAATTAAGTCACCTTGATTTTATAAAAGGGACTTAAATATTTTGTAGGAATATGAATAGTCTAAAGTTAGAATTAAGGCATATGGAGGGTCATGAGGAAGACGATAAGTCACCTCTCATTCTATAAATTGTAACACCATTCCCATTTCAAAGGGTTGGCGATTGATCTTGTAAACTCAAGAGTGCATTGTACCTAGAGAAAGAAAAGGAGATAACCATTTTTCTTCTACTTTCCTCCACTCTCAAATTTCTTCCATTCTCACATTATGTACAACTTCTGTTTAAGCATCAATACAAGAAGAAGGATTTTGTAGCCTTTTTGATGAGGAGATTTTAGAAACTATGAGTTCACAATCTTATCTCATCTTGTTTCCATTTGTAGGGTTGTTTCTTCTCATAAATGCATGTGTTAAAGTTTCTAACTAGTGTGTGCAGGAATCTGATTTCCTACCTACAACATTAGTTTTCTATCTCATTTCTCACTCCCCTTTCCCACTTTACAGAAAAAATTCCTCTCTAGAAATAAATTGCTAGCTTTGCACGAGGTCAGTGGAGTGCCCCTATTGGATCCCCGGTTAAAAGGCCACCATAGATATCCACCTTTTCACGTGCATACATATAGGGAAACTACACTTTGGTTGAGTAGAGGGACTTAGATTCCTAGACCATTGGAAATAAATCCACAAGTTTTTCCACGTGACCAATTTTCTTGCCAACATTTTTGATGCCCATCGTGGTGCAGATTTAGTATATATCTCGCACCCAATATACAACCACAAGGTCTAAAATTCAAAAAAATAAAATATTGAAAAAAAAAAAAAAGATTTCATGAAAGTTTGTTTTTGAAAAGATAAATTGTTGATTTATGGATGTGAATTTTCAGATTCTATAGTGTCTTTTCATATTCACACTTCAATATTTTCTAAAAGATGGCTGAAGGAAGATACACCAGGTTGAGTAAGTCAAGAGATGTTGTTGATTCCAATTTTGAGGCTTTACAAAATCAACAAGAATGAATTAGACATAATCCATACTTCTTCTCTCAAGCCTCCTCTCCATCTAGTGTTTCGAGCAGTTTACTTGGTAATACTATCAAAAATCTTGTTGATACTCCCCTTCAAATTCTCCCATTTTTCCATCATCATTAAGCATTGGGTTCCTGGAAGAAGAATAGTTTGAAGAAGAATTTGTAGAAGCAAGGGCTAAATAAGTAACATAAATAATGATGGCTAATTAAGCGAGAAAGAACTCAACCCATTGTTCCATGGGGAAGGAATACATGCCCACTTGCTCTTGAACCACCTCTCCATGATCTACCAACAAGTTCTCACAAGAAATTGCCAAAGTTCAAAGGTGACAAAACACAACATCCTGAAGAACACATCATTGCCTTCATGACATCATGTGGAATTCTTGGTGTCTAACATGAAGATGTTGCTATAAGACTATTCGTGGAGTCCCTCCAAGAAAAAGTAGTAGAATGGTTCTACCTCTTGCCTGCTTGATCCATCACTAGTTGGAATGACATCAAGACTACCTTCAAGGAAAGATTTAAATCAATTGAAGACTGTCAAGACCTCCTGGTGTAGTTGGCTCAAATAGAGAAAGGAGAAAATGAAACCATGAGAGATTTCATGGCTTGTTTCGAATGGTTACTTCATAGGATACCTGAAGATGATTCACCATCTAAAAACAATGTCAAGAGATTCTTCATCAATGCCCAATCATCAGAAGTAGGATTTTTTCTGCTAAGAACCCAACCAATGAAAATTTTAGAAGCACAAAGGATGGCCATTTAACTTGATGATGATCTCATCCTCTCTGGAAAAATCAAGAATTCATCAAAGGGAAAGACCCAACATCCTGGAGATGAGAGAACCAATCCATTGCTACAACAATTGGAAAATGAAATTGTGTCATTGAAGAGGGAAATATTTTAACGAGTTTCTTCTCAAATAAGTAACATAAATTAGATTGCAGGAGCACCCCAAAGGCTTTCCTTGGAGGCCCCACCCATGAACGTAAATTACAGATTTTAAGAAAGTGAAGAAGAGCTTGAACAAGAAAGTGAAGGTGGTGATTTCCTAGAAAGTGATGAGTTTGAGAGCAAAACCCAAATCAGATTCTATGAGTATTATGGATGTGATGAAGAAGATGAAGAGAGGATGCGTTAGGTTTCTCTCATGTGGTATTCACTCTCTCTCAGTCTAAGAAAAGAAGAACCCCCATCCACTGCTGTAAAGAAAAAGAAGGTTCATGATCCTCCTATGAGAATCCACAAAAAAATTAGTCGAGGATCACCACTCCCTCCTTCCATGAAGTTTGAATTTTTGGAGCTTGATCCTATAGCAAGTAAGAATGTTCCCACTATCCTAAGTAAGTCTTCCATACCTCTTCCAATTATAAAACCAAATATACTCCTACAAAATCTAATACCTTGAAAGCTCCTAGTGTACGATTCAAAATACCATCCATTCCTCAAACATTAAACCCTGCTCCTAAGCCTATCCAGACTCCAAAATTAGTTCCTTCTTCCCCTAAATTCATCTTCTCCTTTGAATTCATAGAATATGCAAACAAATCCAAAGTGCAGATTACTGAAACTAAATATTTACAGACTCATCCTGAACAATTTGAGAGGTTCGTCCGATATATTAGGAGTGGTAGTATAACACCCAATATTGTAACTTCTAGTTCCAAAGGCATGCTACCAAAATCACCTACACCTCCCTCATAGAACATAATTTCTATGAGTGCATCAAAGACTGATAAAGTTGAACCTTTCTACGTGTCCCTTCTTGTTGGAGAATATGTACTGAAAAATTACATAATAGATTATGGTGCCTCAAACAATGTGATACCTCTAAAGGTCGCTAAGGCTCTTAAAATTACCATGACCCCACTTAACAGATCTTGTTACTCTTTGGAATCAAAAGAAGTCTCACTTGTAGGGAAGGTCAAAGATGCACAGGTGGCTCTTGCCATATTTCTAGACAAGAAAGTTTCAACGATGATTTTAGTAGTAGATGTCCCAGCCTCATTCAAAATGTTGCTGAGTAGAAATTTCTGCCGAGACTTGGGAGGGAAAATTTAGATGAATTGGTCTTTTGCAACCATACCAGTGAAGGGAGACATGGAGAAATTTCTTCCCGAGAAGAAGATGAGGTACATGGTATGAAATTCCGGAAGCCCGAAAGCTAACATTTTGTACCAGGGTAGTAGGTTGAATCAATTTGTGGCAACCAAGGAGGAAGAGGATATCCCCATCTTGATAGGTCTAGACATGCCTTCCCAGAGAGATTTGGACTTTGAAGAAGCATTAAGGAGATTTAAGTTACAAGAGGGAAGCCTTGAATCACCAGATGATGCAAATCATGAAGAAGAGGAAATGGTGCTTGATGATTTTCAAGAAGAAAAATCAGATTATATGCTTGTCTAAGATGAGGAGTTATTCTCATTCCCATTTGGGGATAAATATGATCTTAGTTAGTCCATCTATGGAGAGACAAAATCAGCTTGTGATGAGCCCATGAAAGGCTTGAAGGAAATCTCTGTACAAGAACTATAGAAGAAACAAAGGACCTGGAGCTCAGTCTCAAACTTCGATGCAACCCATAAATCTACAAGACAAGATTGAAGCTGATTTGGAAGCCTTAACCAATGTGAAGGCTGGCCATATCAAGACAAGGCAAGATGAGAAATATGATACCGGTCTTAAGCTAACTAATGGTTTATGGATGCAATAATGAAATTGAGATATTTTCTTTCCCATTTGAAGATGAAGACTCTTTCCATGACGAAGAAATCAAAGCAAGAAGTTTCAAGACCTCTGAAGATGAAGATATTTTTGATGAAGGATAGGTAGAGTGCAGCGATTACCAAGATGATGAGGTAATCCCTCCAAATATTTGCCTTGTACTACAAAATAAATATTATTTAAAGGCATACAAAGAGGAGCTCTAGGAAATGACAATGCATAACTCCGTACAAGAAATATTGGATGCAGTATAAGTTATGGAAGACCTTGAGCTAATTATTGATCTCTTCACTCATTCCATGGACATAAAAGACAAGTATGAGGTTGCATACAATCCTTCCATCAGTACTCAAGCACCTCACAGTGGAGTAAAGGAAAAGGATAAGTTTGAAGTTTCTCATGGAAAAGAGGTCAACGAGCATAGACCTAGGAAAGAAAATAATCTAGAATGTTCAAGTAATTTGAACAAAAATCAGCCCTACAGGGCAGCGATAGCATGCTCATCAAATAATCATCCAAGTGGATAAATGAGGAATGAAATGTTGACACTATGAAATCAATTTCAAAGAGGATGAAGGAAATGGAATTTACAAGAAAGAACTTGAGCATGAAGAAGCTCACATGGAATCACTCCTACCAAGTACACACAGATAATTGTGTAAGCACCTAGATTTCATAAGAAGTTGAGGAGGGAGGGTACTTTCTAGAATTTGTGAATAGATTTGTAAAACATCATCATTCGGTGTTTCCTCTTAAGGGGTAACTTGTGAGAAATGAAAGTTAATTTAGTGAAAGCGGGTTATCCCCACCTTGTACCATAGGTGATTTCTAGGTGTGTTCCCTTTCTATTTTTGTGTGCGTGTGTGTGTGTGTGTGTGTGGTTTCCTTCTTGTGTTTCTTTCCTTCTTCTCTCTCTCTCTCTCTTGTTATAAGTTGTACGTGACTCCATAGGGCCCAATGGATAAGGCACTAGTCAATATGTTGTAAGTTGAGATTAGGAGTTCTCATGCCATGTCTTTGATGTACTCGGTCCATGTCATTTCCCCAAGCTAGAGCCGATTTGTTGTTGTGCAAATGTAATAGGAAATTAACAATTTTGAGCATGACAACTATACCCCAGTGTCAAATTTTTCAAGTCCTATCATTTCAAGATACCCCGGGTCAAATCCATCAATTATTTAACCCCCTATTTGATGTCAAATTAGTCCCATAGGTGATTTAGGAAATTCAAATTTAATCCCCCATGTGATTTTAGGAAGTTCTGAAAAGATGATATCTTCTAGCAGTATTGGGAAGGGCTATTATTGGCCTTCCCAAGAATGGATGCACCCCTTGGAGTGGAATAGAAGGGCCAAATTAAACATGGAGGTGAATTGAATACCTTATAACATCATGGAAATTATTTTGGAAGGTTTGGAGAAGTTTTGAAATACTTGGAGTAGTTTGAGTAAAAATAGGGTTCATAAGCCTAGGTAGTACACAGGCCTAAAACAACTACTAGGCTTCAGAAGAAGATTTCAGGAGCTCCAAATGGATTTAGAATTAAAAAAACATCTCCAGAAAGAGGATTATAAGACCTACATGATGGTGAAAAAATATTTTTCACAACACCTTGGTGCATAGGATTTTCAGGTAGTTTTTATCGGGAACAAGTGTAGTCTCTAATCACAAATCTGATTTTTCAGGGATCCAATGGATGAATCAAGACATGATACCCCCACCATTGGATTCAAAATTCCTTCTCAATTCAAGATAATATAAAATTTCACCAATAAATTCCTTCGGGAGCTCAAGTTATCATCATTCAAAGTTACCTTCTCAAAGACAGTTCAAGACTTAGTCATTTTTTCGGGAGGATACATGTCAACACCAGGATCCTAGCAGGATTTCATGTCCTTGACATCCCTAAGGTCAGGTATAAAACCCTTGAAAAATGTTCCCATCCCCCATGTGACCTCTGGGACCCTCATGTGACCTCCAGACTCGACAGTTCAACCCCAGGTGCATTTTTGGAGCATTCATTCCCTGTCCTCGAATCAAGCGCCAGTGTCACTCTAGGACCACTATGGAAAATTATGTCCCTCATGTCCCTAAGGTGAGGTAAAAAAACATGGAAAATTTTTCCCATCCCTTTAGGAGAGTGTTTTGGTCAACAATTTGACCGAGTTTCTAGCCCCTCCGTGCTTTATAGCTTATTTAGGAGAACTCATTCCCTACCATCGGATCATCCCCACGTGTCACCATATTTCTCATTATATAAATTTATGTCCCTCAAATCCCAGAGGTCAAGGAAATCAGGGAAATTTTTTTGCCCAAATCCAACTCAAAAATTTGATTTTTTTCTAACTATTGGCTACTTCTTGTTTCTTTTCACTACTTCTAACATCCATGTGCACATACGTCTCCATCTCCTCCTTTGTAAATCCTCACCATCATTTATCCATTATTGAAACTTGAACCATACCTACCATAGGCATACTTATCTTCACTCCATGAAAGCACATAGGCCCTATCAGGAAAATTTGAGCAAACACATAAGGAGAATCACAAACGAAGAAGGAGAAAATGAAGAAAACTACATGCCCATGAAACAGGAAGTTAAATAAATCTCCCAAAAATATGCATGAAAAATAAGTTATATTTTGATGTTCATTACTCTACCCAAGGCCATCAAGAATACACCTTCAAAATCTTCTCTTGTGCAATAGAGCATCCACATCAAAGAAATCCCACTTACGCTCAACAAAGAAAAAAATCCAATTTCTGTCAAACCATTGGGTGAAACAAAGTAGAATTTTACATGAATCACCTAAAGAAAAAAATATCGCAATGAAATTTATTTCATTTTAAATGGAGGAAAAACCCATACCTATAATTTTGAGGTCCTATTAATGGTTGCATCGTATAGAAGCATTCTAGGTCCAAAAATTAAAACTTTAAAATTTCTTGGACTATTAAGCGAGCGGGCTCAAAATTTTAGAGGGTGATATTGTGAAAGAACACATATCAAAAAAATTTATTTCACATCAATCCAACTCCTAGAATCCAAGTTTCTAAAAATAGTAGGTCTACTACATAGAATTTCCATTTTGGGAAAGTCATCGATGTAAGAACCCAAAGGAGGCAAAGACATTAGAGGTGCACTAAACTTGAGAATTCACCGAACAATTTTTTTGAGACTTACTAAAAATAGTAAGTGTTCCCACGGACACCTGTTAAAAAAATAAATTCACACTGAAAGAACATTTTTGGCACAATGGGACATTCAGAACTTCGTCGTATCAAAGCTTTCCATGAACGAGGACCATTGAACTTCATCGGAGGCAACATCTTCCCCTCCTCTCTCTATTCCCTCTCCCCAAAATTTATCTCTCTTCAAATGTTCTAATTATTTGTTAGGGTTTGCACTTTTTGATATGCCTTTAAGTCACTTAAAAGTGAATTTAGAAACATTATGTAAATTAAGTCGCCTTGATTTTATCAAAGGGACTTAAATATTTTGTAGGAATATGAATAGTCTAAAGTTAGAATTAAGGCATATGGAGGGTCATGAGGAAGGTGATAAGTCACTTCTCATTCTATAAATTGTAACACCATTCCCATTTCAAAGGGTTGGTGATTGATCTTGTAAAATCAAGAGTGCATTGCACCTAGAAAAAGAAAAGTAGATAGCCATTTTTCTTCCACTTTCCTCCACTCTCAAATTTCTTCCATCCTCAAATTATGTACAACTTCTGTTTAAGAATCAATACGAGAAGAGGGATTTTGTAGCCTTTTTGATGAGGAGATTTTAGAAACTATGAGTTTGTAATCTTATCTCATCTTGTTGCCATTTGCATGGTTGGTTCTTCTCATAAATGCATGTGTTAAAATTTTTAACTAGTGTATGCAGGAATTTGATTTCCTACCTACATCACTCCCCTTTCCCACTTTATAGACAAAGTCCTCTCTAGAAAAAATTTCTAGCTTTTCTGCAGGGTCAGTGGAGTGCCCTGTTGGATGCTTGGTCGAAAGGCCACCACAAAATCCCACGTTTTCACATGCATGCATATATGACAGTTACACCGGTTAAGTAGAGGGACTTAGATTCCTAGAGCATTTGAAAGAAATCCACAAGTTTGTCCACTCAAAAATTGTTCTCGCCAACAACGCCCAATTTGGAAGAGGCCTTATAGGATGAACCCAAATTTGTGCGTAAAGGTTAAAAGGAGACTGAAAAGATGATAAAGTCTGGAATCATTGAGACAATTGAAAAATTTGAGCGGTCGAGTCTGATGGTAATTAACATTAAAAAGGATGGAAGGATAAGGATTTGTGTTTACTACAGGGATATGAATACCATGTGTGTCATAGATCCTTTTCCAATCCCATTTATCAAGGAAATATTGGAATGAGTTGGAGGGAGGGAGATCCATTCTTTTACAAATGGATTTTCAGGTTATCTCTAGGTGAGAATTGCGAAGGAGGACCAAGAAAAGACTAATTTCACCACTAAATGGGGAAGTTTTCCTTATATGGTCATGCCATTTGGATTAAATAATGAGCCATGCTATGTTTTTAGGCATTGTAGTACATGCCTTTTAAGACTTCATCCATAATTTTCTGCAAGTTTATCTGGATGATTAGATGGTGTATGGGTTAGTAAGAGACCATTGTGACAATCTAAGATTGTTTTCTGAGAAATGTTTGAAGTTGATTATCTCACTTAATATTAAGAAGTATGTCTTTGCTACCCCATTTGGCACTTTATTATCTCACATCATATACAAGGAATGCTTATTGGTAGACCTTGCAAAAGTGGCTATTATCTTAGGTTTGGAGGAGCCCACCAGTCAAATCACAATATGTGGATTTCTAGGGCATATGGGATATTATAAAAAATTCATCAAGGGCTATGATAGGATCTCCATGCCATTGGAAGAGTTGTTGACACATAAGAGTAGATTTCATTGGGGCGAGGCACATCAAGTGGCTTTGGACACCTTGAAGGAGAAGGTTACCACCACACCCATTTTGTGTTTTCCCTCTTGGGATAATCCTTTCCATGTTCATTTTGATGCGTCTGACATGGAAATTGGAGCGGTCTTAGGACAACTTTGGTGTGGGGATTTTGAACATCCCTTGTGTTTTTCTATTAGGAAGCAAAATCCAGCAGAACAAAATTATACTACCATAGAGTGTGAGGCATTGTTGATGATCTATAAGATGAAAAATTTAGGAATTATTTACTAGAAATGCCTTTTATTTTCTACACGGACCACATGACACCAAATTACTTGGTGAACAAGCCCATCTTGTAAGGGTACATATGCCGGTGGGTCTTATTGTTTCAAGAATTTTATTTTTCAGTTGTAGTGAAACTAGGAAAGAGAAACCTTAGACCTGATCATCTATCAAATATTACGTTTAGTGAGGATGTGCTGAACATTGAGGAAATGATGTCGATGCATAAATGTTTATATTACGGTGTGTGCCCTCTAATTTGGAGGAAATTGTTGTTTTCTTACAAACAAGTGTGGTGCCTAAAGGAATGAATTCCTTAGAGAAGAAATAGTTAGCTATACATGCCATGCCCTACATGTTGATTAATGGAGACCTATACAAGCTAGTATGGGATGAGGTTTTACACCAATGTTTGATGGAACATGAACGTATTGCAATGTTGGAGAAGGAACATGGTGGCATTACAGGAGCTCACTATGTAGGAAATGCAACCATGTGCAAAATCCTTTTGATAGGTCTTTGGTGCGATATGGTTTACAAGGATTGTATTGAGTATAGCAAGGCCTGTGATAATTGACAGTACTTTCTAAGGAATGATGGAGAGATGAGATGCCATTAAGACCTATTACTAGTACAGGTCCATGTGAAAAATGGGAAAATGAATTTTTGGGTCCTAATTCCCTAGCCGTGTGCAAGACAGACTTCGTCTTTATATTATCACTTACACAAACTATCTTACGAGATGAGAATAAAAATGCCTATGAAGGATTACACCATAGCTAGGTTCTTATTGGAGAATATAATAAGTAGGTATATATGCTCACTAAGTTTAACAAGCGATAGGGTAATCATTTCCTCAATGAGATAGTTAGAATCTCATTGGTAGAATTCATGGTGGCCCATCACAAAACTACCCCTCACCACCAAGAATATAATGGGACAATAGAAGCCTTTACATTTTTTTTTGAGTCACACTTTGACTAATATTTTGATGTTGGAAGATAGGATTATGATGAAAAATTCTCTGTCATGTTATGGTCATATTGAAAAACCTACACGAGGTTGAATGAAACAACACCCTTTGAGAATGGTGTTCCACAAAAAGGCTGTATTACCTATTGAATTCATGTTATGATCCCTATGTATTACATGTATATGAGGATTGGATGATGAACAAGAACTAGAGGAGTGTATTGATAAGATTATGTAGTTGGATGAGAGGCACACCATTTCTAGATGGAGTCAGAGGATGGAGAAAGCACGAAAATAGACATGTCATGATTTTCATATTTGAAACAAGAAGTTTGAGGTTGGGAAAATGGTTCTATTATACGATTATAAGTTTATATGCCACATAGGGAAATTCAAGGTGCATCTTTGGTTGGCGTTATAGGCTATATCCTATATACTTGAATTAGGCACTTTCCATTCTGAAGTGCCAAATCGGACACAATTTCCAGATTTCTTTAACAGGAGTAGATTGAAGCCCTACAATAACTAATTCTTCTTGGTGTTTGTAAATAAGGTAGTATTGGTAGTTATCTTAGGATTTCCCTTAATTAATTTTCCTTTTTATGTGTTTTCTTCCTCGTTTCTTTGCTTTTTCTTTTGGTTTTGTTTGTTGTGGGCGCATTCACGCACTAGTATCTAGTTACTATCTAAAGGGGTTTTATGTGTAAAGGACCATGCATCTATTTATTGTGGGGTGAATGGAGAGTGTCAAGAAGTGTTTAAGTAAATAGGGAAGTATGAAGAGAGTGTTAGGAGTGATGTTGATTGGTGGCCTAGATGTGGAAATCAAAAGTGTGTGGGTTCGGAGGAGTGCGTGTAGTAGAGGTGATCATGAGAGGAGATTAGTGTCAAAAACATATTTTAAAAACCACGTAAAGGGATAAAATCCTAAAGTAACATGAGGTAGGTGGTAGAAAAACTAGGCTTAAGATGTAGAGGAAGATTGATCTCAACACTAGGTGCACACAAGGATATGTGGTCAATGCATTTTTGCACTAGAAGGTTGAGAAATTTTTTCACGCAAGTTTACGCATAAAGGGAAGGTGATAGAAAAATGCGTGGGAGGATGACATTAGAAAAATATGAATTAAATGTGGTTGTATGGTGGTAGGTGGCATCATAGTTAATGCAAGAAAAAGTAAATAAGCTATAAATAGAAGGTCGAGGGTGAGTTATTCTTTTACCTTGCGTTTGTTGTTGAAGAGCTCTTGCGAACTAGGGCATCCTTGTGAAGAACTTATGAAAATTTACATGCAAAGTGGAGGATTTGGAATATTTGTGAACCAAAGTGGAATGGAGTAGATGGGGATGCATAGAGGAGATTGGTTGTTGGATTCCCATGATATTTACGTTGTCTTGTAGAAGGAGAGTTTTCCAAGTTAGGGTTTCGAGAGCTAGGGCACATGTTTTGGAAAAATTTCACTAAAGGAGTGGAGCCGAGGAATATAGCAATTTTAAAGCATAACGTTAGGAATAATTTATAAGGACTTGATAATAAAAATCACACCAAAGAAAGGATCAAAAGTTTCATCGAAGAAGAAGGTAGACAATGAGGGACAATTAGTCGTATTAACAAGTTTTAATGAGTGGTATGCGGAAATGCAGTACCCAGATGAAATTCTAATGGGGATGGAATGGGTTTCTCACATGAAAAAGATGGTTATTAGTGATTATAACCATATGAAAAATACTACGAGAGAATGATAGGGAATTGGAGCTAGTTCACCCAACTAGAGAGAGAACATGGGACAAAAAAACTTTGTATGATGATTCACGTGAAGACTACTTTGGAGAAGGATAGGATATTACAACTCTATGAGTTGTGATATTTTGGTTAAAAAGGTTATACCAATGGTTGATGTCATATGTGCATGAAGACTACTTTTACTTTATAGGAAGGAGAATGCATTTGACTTCTCGGTTAATCTCTAAGTACACTCGGAACTATCTATATTGAGAATCATTGGAGAATGACTTGGGTGACAAGGATGACGTTAAGAAAAAAACTGCGTAGAATAGGAGTATAATAAGGGTTCGCACTAATTTAATATCACCAAGATAACTAATTCAGCAATGAAGATGGCTGCATACCTACTCACCAAGTTAAATTGACAAGAACGGTGGAGACAAGTGGACAAAAGGTGGTTGTACGTTTGCAAGAAAATTTCGAAGGAAAAATCTACAACCTCTCGGCCTTCATTGTGGAGGATATCATATATGCCACATGTGACAGAGAAGATCATGTATAGTAACATCCATCTTACCATTATTTTTTTGAGATGGAGTGTAGACACCTAAAATTGGTTACCCAATTTAGTGTCCCCCACGTTCGTTTACCTTCTCGGGTAACCTAGGGCACATTTTTATCACCACTTCTCCCTTAGGGTATTATTTAATATTTGATTTAAACATCTATCCTAAGTTTATTTCACCCCATTATGTTTTACCCATAGATAATTAAATATTAACTATTTAATTACACTTTTTACATGTATCTTAACCGCTTATCTACCCCATATCAATTCCTAACCTCCCATATCAATTCTATCCATCTATCCCCCTATTTCTCCTCCTCCCAAAGCTGCATGCGCAGCAGATATTTCCCATATTTGAGGTGGAAGGATTACTCTCATCTTTCCAAAAATCATCCTTTTTGGCCATTTCGAGTCTGTTCACCGATCGGCGCGCCAGACCAAGCTCTTGGTCAACACCAATTTTTCTGGAGCGGCGCCATTACACTTCGGTTGGCACCAATTACAAATACAGGGCTAGAATTTAGTTCTAGTTAGATAGAAAGAAGGACAAAGCATTTTGAACATCAAACTTGAGAATTATCTATCGAGTGAAAGCTAATTCCATCCAAATCAATCCCTGAGAGGAGTACCGTTACTCTGCTCCTACCACATCGACATCGCAAACCTCCACTAATCTCTTGGTGACTCTACTCCTGCGTCTAGCGAGGGTGGAGCTTTGTCAGCATCCCAAAGGCTCCTACAGATCCAACGAGACATTGATGATCTAGCTTTCATTGTCTGCATTTCTCAATCTTCCTGTAATTTTTCCCCTAGTTGACGCCGACTGCTCCCCGGTCGACACCAATTTTCTCTAGTCGACACCGACTTGTCTCGATCAACACCGATTTTCCTAATCGACACCGATCGGCTGCCTACGCGGTAAAAGAATTTAGTATATCTCTGTCTCACAGGTTTCTCGGATCTACCTTACAGATCACTCATGTGTGCCCGTCTTTTCTACATCGGCTTTCTTTTCCATCTACATCGTCGCATCTTGTCTTATCTATCAAGTATCAATTTCATTTGAGTTTTTCAGGGTTTTTGTGCTTAGTTTGGTACATTAACTTGGATAGGTAACAAGAAAATAAATTCTTGATTTACATTCTCGCATGCCACTGTGGGACCCAACCAAATTCCCTTATTGGTAAGTTCATTTCTTTTCCAGTTTTGAGCTTTTGTTCTATTTCTTCACCGCTTTTCGTCAGTTCTCCTTAAGCATTTCCTCCTTCATTTTGGTCTTGCTTCTTTCACTTATAATTTGCAAAGTTAAAGTTTCTTCTTTCTTGAAAAACTAAATTCCAATTCCTATTTCAAAGATTAATAAATCTTTCATTTGATTTCAAGATTGCATTTTTGATCCATCTCTTTATGCAAAATTGTTATTTTCTTGAAAGTTTTTTAGTTCCTTGAAATAGAAATTTTCATTCTACTATTATCTGGATATATCTTTCTAGATTTGTTTGTGTGTTTGCTTAACCTTTTCTTGCAGATCACTTTGCTTGTTCGCTGGATTGTTCGAGGGGAAAAGCTCAACAACACGCTTTTGAAGTCCACACACTTGGAGAGCTAAATCTACAGTATTCTTCTTTATGGTGTTTTCTCCTTTTTAAGGACTTAAAACGAACTTGTTTTCTATCACATTCAAACATTTCAATTTTGGTTCTTAAAAAGAATTTAATTACATTTGGGAAATAACTTGTTTGACTTGTCTTCATCGAAATCAAACACTTCATTTTTAGTGCTTAAAAAGAACTTTTTCTTTGTCATTTCTGCTTGTATGTTGTTCATCTAGTTTTCTAAATAGGTTGGAAAATTGATCAAATTCGGTAGTGAAACTATTTGATTTTTATTTTTCACCCTTGCACACAAAGCCAAAATCACTAGGTATTAAGCATTTAAACAAAAATTCCTTCCCTGGCCTTGCCTACTTGGAAGTGACATCTAAGAGGAAAATCCTACACGGTACTCGGGCCGTGCTACAAATTCACGAAGTTCTGGTATATATTAGCAAAGCACCCGACTCCTTATCGCAGCGGTGTGTGAAGTGTGGGGGTAGGCCCCTATATCAAGCCATGTACCGGTCTTTTACTGAAGTGCCTTCAGGAATCCTCACCAAAACATTCCGAAAACCATCCTTAGTTTGGCTATCTGAGTAGTTCCTATTCTAAAAATCCTTCCCTAATATTTTCTTTCTTAAAAGCATGAAAACTTAAAAGAGATAATCACCTACACTACTTGAATTGTCTGTGCATTAGTTAGGTCAATTTTCTTTTTCTATATTTTTTCTTGTTTATGACGGTCATCACCCGGTTACAATCTAGAAAAATGGCTCAACTGGCCCCTTCTTCATCCAAGACCACCACTAATGTGGATGTTTCGGCACCCCTCGGGTCTTCCTCGGACCACTATTAGTTGGTTCCCCATCTTGGTCATATAATCCTTTCTATCATCCTAAAGTGATCCCATCATGTCCAACTTCCCTAGTCCTTCGAGGTATCATCTCGCTTCGATAAAGAGTATGTTCCTCACGAGATTCTGAATTTCGGGCCCTCCTTGATCACAATCCGGTAGCCCTTATGGAATATCTAGTACATAAGTCTGTTCGAATATCTGATCAGGGACCACCAATCAAACAAGTTTATGATTATTCTTATAAACCATCCTGTGCTTTTATAGAATAGTTATCACTCTTCTTCTCACCTCGAACCATGAAAGAGGGTGGTGCATCTCGTGCCTCCTTTTTCTCTTCCACCGACCATGTCAACTAGTTCTCAAATAGTCTTTCCTATTCCTAGTCTTTGCATGGCTACCTCGGCTACTCCAAAACCTACTTTTGAGAGGCCCTCTTCTTTAGCTATGATGGGCGCATCTGCACACTCATAGATTCATCACATTCTTCTATGTTGTCCATTACATCCCGAAGTCGAGTACCTCTTTATGAATCAACCCCTTCTATGAGTCGGTTGGTTCCTTCTTCTCATCCTCCGCTTGGTCTTTCTTCCAATGCTCCAAATGACGTGTCCTTTACCCATCCTCTAGCATCAGGCCCTTAATAACCAATCCAAAGAATAAAAGCCTCATTCATACTTTGTTTCCCACCATGTCCAATCAATCAACACCTATATTCCTCGATCCATTCCGATTCGGTCGACAAGTATAGGAGCCTACCAATCACAAGCTCCGCCTCTTTCATTCAACCACATTTTCTCAACCACTTATCATCTCATACTTTGTTCATATACGGGCTCCTTCACAACAAATACCTCACCAGGCATCACCTAGAACGCCTGGTTATTCCTCTTATCATCCTGTTAATCAGCAGATGAATCCCCTGTTAACACCTCAACAACATCTACCATTCACTTCTTATACAGGACATACTAACATACCTCCTCCTCAATCTAACGTTGTCCAAGTTCTCTTCAAGAAAATCATAGACCTAGAAGCCTCCACCAAAGGGGCTCACCCTTCATACTCTTTTGAAGAAGTGTGTAATGAACCCATTCATCCATCAGTGGCTTTTAAGCCTTATCCTCCCCAATGGGAACTTCCTAAGTTCTCAAAATTTCATAGCCGAGAGGATCCTCAACAGCACCTGTGAGCATTCAAACACGCTTGCTACCTTATAGTCCAGGATTCGAAGCTTATGCTCCATACTTTCCCTATGTCTCTAGCGGGGCCTACTTTAGACCGTATAATAACATCCCTCAACACTCCTGTTTTCTTTCTCTTAATTAGCTCGGATGTTTGTTGAAAAATTTTCAATAAATATCACACATAAGATATTGATTACAGATCTTTATAACATTCGTCAATTCAATGACGAGTCTATTGCAAAATTTTTCACTCATTGGAGAGGTATAATAAATCAATTATCTTTCTCCCTCCCTCAATCTCAACAGATCGAGTTGTTTACTCGATCTTGTGCTAATCATATTTCTTCCACTTTAAGGATCCAAACCTTTCACACATTTGAAGAAGCTTTTACGATGGCACACAAACTTGAATCCCGCGCCATTGAACAAGGGAAGTTAAAACTTTGCTCTAAATCTAAACCAGATTTTTCTTGGTTTACAAAAACAAACCCTTCGCTTCTAACAAAGATAAGAATCAGGGTTCTACCAATACTATCATATTAAAAACATTGTGAGCCGATAACAATTCTAATCAAACACCTTGGAGAGACTCCTCATCTTCTCGAAAAGGACCCTCATCAACTCGATCTTTCACTTCGTTGGGGGAATCATATGCGTCCATCTTAGAAAAAATGTTGTAATTTCACATGATCGAACTTCCAAGAATGACCATTATGGTATAGGGAAAATGACTTCTATCATTATCATAGAACCAAAGGCCATGACATTGAACAATGTCAGACCTTCAAAAATCTTGTCCAAAAATTCATTGATAAAGGTGAGCTCATTCTGGATGACCCAAATGCTCCCCCAATCGAGGCACTTGATGTATTTAAACAACCTTTTCCCAATCATTCCCCAAACAATGACTCTTCGAGTCTCAAAACCAAACACTCATACTATCATCTTCATTTCTACTGAAGAATCTTCTTCTAAAACCCAAGCCATCTACAAACACGTCGACCGAATCGGAACTTCCTCCCGCTCCATTAATCTCTGAGATTCCATCATCTTCAGACAATTCGTCTTTGAATATTCCTCCATTGTTAGAAATGGATTCATCTCTCTCTGCCTCTTTATTTGATCTTCCATCCATACCAGAGACAGTTTCATCCTCATCCACCTCATTGTTAGACATTCTTTCAATGCTTGAGGCATTCACATCTCTTCAAGTTTCCACCGCGAATACATCTACTTCTATTTCTCCCATTTTTTCCGTGACTATGCCATTGGTAAATATACCTATAGTCATACCAACTCCTCTACCAACGGAAGTGCCTTCAATTTTGACCCTTCCTATTTCTTTTCCTACAGTAGTTACACCCACAATTACTGTACTAGAAGTATCTCCATCACAGGGAACCTCTTCTTCATCATCCACCACCAATGCTGCCTTGCCTATTAAGGGAAAATCTAAAGAAATAACACCAGCACCAACACTTTCGATTCCTAAACTTAAACCGAGACAACTAAAGTCTGACATTGCATCTTCAGTGCCTCACCATCTCCTTCCCCGAAAAGGTTACAATCACCTTATGCGGTTGAAGTTGTCACCATCCTGAAAAAGGAAAACCAATATTTCAGACTATTAAGACTCTTGGTGCTTTCCCTCAAAAATCTCTTTGCGCCTCATAAAAGATTGGATTTATTGACTTGGAAGGCATATTCTTCGACAATACCATCAGAACCATCATCTTCTTCTTCTACAACACCTTCTTCTTCGGTGCCTCGTAAAGTGAATTTACCCACTAGAAAGGCATCACCTCTTTTATCAGGACCATCACCTTCGTCACCAAAAGCCAAGGCACCCTTTGTTCCTCCTATCAGACCTATTTCAGGAGCTCCTCCCTCATCTAAATCAGCATTATCTAAATCATCATCTGTTTTGACCAAGCAGCCTCCTTCATCTCTGAAGACCACAACACTTGTCACATCTTCATTTTTTTCAAAATATATCTTAGGAGCTCCTCCTCCACCAAAATCAATCTTGCCTCACTTACTTCCATCTTAGGCACCCAAGGCTACTTCTTCTGATGTCCAGAAAAGAAAAATGATCCCTAAAAATACTGTGAAACAAGATATGCGGATTATTTTACCTCGGCAGTCTATTAGGGAGAAAGAGGTGCCTTCGTCATCGCTATCCTCATCATTGTCTACGGGATTCTATACTGAATTTTTTCGCCAACTTATCCAATCTTCTTCTTATCAAACCCTATAATCCTAAAGGAGTAATACCTTCCTAGTTCAACTCTGATTTGATTTGTACTTACCATCGCACCCTAGGACATGACACCGAGGGATGTAAAGCCCTCCAATTTGTCGTGATCGTATTTTGGAAGAGAGTGATCTTCTCGTTTGGAATAAGAGGAGGAATAAGTATCTCCTATCATCTCAACCACATCCGAGCCTCAACAATCTACTCAGGCCTCTAGTTCTATTAATTTCATTCTCGGATGGTCTTCCACCTTCTCAAATCGACACGATTCATATGGCCACTAGAACACAACAATATGATAATCTATCATCATCTACATCTCGGCCACGAGTTGTCATTTCTACGCAGCCCCTGAAGGAATTCTTCCTTCCACATCAGCCTTGAGACCTTGGGTCTCTATTCATGCTTCACCTCGGGCTCGATTCCTATGTCAGTAGAGGAGAGTGTTATGAAACAACTTACCCATGCTCGGTCAAAATGTCTCTTTTTGACCTCATTCAATCATCTCCACAACATTCAAGCTAGGCTCGATTGATAATCTATGTTCTTTGTATCATAGTGAATTCAAATGAGCCCCAACCTTTGAGATTTTTGGATTGAATAGACCGTCAACCGCCATTTCCTTTGAAGATTTAGAGATTCCTTCCCTTTCTTCCGAGGATTTGGAGGATCCCCTCTTTATCATGTTCAAATCAAAAACACTATGTTAAAACACACTATGATTGACAGTGGTGCTGCACTCAATGTCATTTCCTCACACACGTTTGAGTAACTTAAGTTTCCAAAGAACGTAGTGTCACCACCGCCTTTCACCCTTCGATCATTTAACGATCATTTTGTGCAATTACTTTAGGAACTGTGGTCTTGCCCATTCAAGTAGGTAAGAAGATGATTCACAAGAGTCTTTTACATTGTTGAAGGGAAATTCCACTACAATATGATCCTCGGATGCTCCTAGATTCGTACAATGCATTACGTCCCATCAACCCTCCATCAATGCTTAAAATATCAGTATGAGGGAAAAATCTATACTCATCCAGGAGATCCTTTTCCTTCTGCACAATGCGACATGACCACAGGGTCTACCCCTCTAAAGGAGAATGCTTGTTCTCCTAACGAGGCTTCATCCTCTTCCATACCTGCAAAAAAACTACCAGATTTACAAAATCTAGAAGAGATGTTGCAGCATTTTTCGCTAGGAGAGCTTCCTCTTCTTTCTTTTGATGCCCATCTCAAACCTAATGAGTATGGCAGACCAAACAAACAACCCGAATATTAGCCATGTCTCGGTCACATCATCACCATTGGTCTACCCAATCAATGAAATAAATTCATTTATGGCGGTCTTGATACACCTCATTATCACCCTATTCTCCCCTAGGACCAAACCCTATTCAACGAGGGTTTGATTGTCTCTGAATCCCACGTTTGTAATAACTTATTTATATCAATGCACGTGGAAGGGTTTTGGCCTAGGAAAATATGAGCAGGGTGTGCATGACCTCGCATCCATTCCAAATCTTAAACCACATCAAAAATTTGGTTTAGGATTTAAACCTATCTCAAGAGCTGCCATCACCTTTCTCGATGAGACTCTTTTAATTGAGGAACCATCTTCTCCCATCAAGTCAGAAGCATCATTTGATGTGGATGACACCATTTCCATCCTGCCTAACTTTTTTTTTTAGTCAATACCATTTCTTTAGGTCCATCGACTTATGAAACTAATGGCGAATCCACTTCCATACCATTAGTCTTCCCTGAAATAGTTAGAAACAACTCTCCCACTATCAACGCTATCCACTATGCGGATGATGATTCTGTCCTCACCTATCTGGGGGTAGAGGACTCTTATCTTCCTAAAACCATTCCTTCTGACACATCTACGCTTCTCAATGAAGCCATTGTTGACCTTAATATAGGGACTTTTGAAGACCCTCGCATTATTAAGGTCGACCAATCTCTTAATCCACAAGAGTTAGGAGACTTCACCATCTTTCTTTCCCACCATCGCCAAGATTTTCTTGGTCATATGAAGATATTCCAGACTCAATCCCGATATCATGGTCCATAATATCGTTACTTTTCCGGACATCAAACCGGTTAAGAAAATATTACGTAAAATGCATCCTTGTATAGCCCTTCTTGTTAAAGAAGAGTTGCAAGTCTTGATTTCCATTAACTTTATCCAGCCTATTGAATATCCACAATGAGTTTCAAATGTTGTACCAGTAACCAAAGCTACTAGGAAAATTTGAATTTGTACCGACTTTCGGGATCTTAATCTCGCATGTCCAAAAGATGATTTTCCTCTACCTAATATCGATCAACTCGTGGATTTAATTATGGGTCGGGAGATGCTTTCTCTTATGGATAGTTTCTCTAGATATAATCAAATTCTTATCGCACGGAGGACCGGCATAATACTTCCTTCATAACCCCTTGGGGACTTTTTGTTATCGTGTCATGCCTTTCGGTCTTAAGAATGCGGGAGCAACCTATCAATGAGCCATGACCTACATCTTCCATGATCTCTTACAAAAATGGTGGAGGATTATGTCGATGATATCCTTGGTACATCCAAATGCTTTGTCGGGATCATCTTTTCATTCTCATACCTCTCTTTGAGAGGATCATTCATTTTTTTCTTCACCTAAATCCATCTAAATGTGTGTTTGGCATTCTCACTGGTAAACTCCTAGGCTTTATCATTTCTATTAGGGGCATTGAAGTTGATCCCGTAAAATAAAGGCTATCCTTGAGATGCCTCCCCCTTCTAACTTAAAGTAGCTCTGCAGTCTTCAAGGATGCCTTCAATCAGTGTGTCGTTTTATCTCACAACTGTCAGACCGTTGTCAACCTTTTCATCATCTCCTCCGTAAGAATGTTCATTTTGAATGGGATGAGAATTTCCAAAAGGCCTTTGATGATCTCAAAGCTTATCTTCTTTCTCCACCTGTGCATACACCTCCACACAAGGGGGAGCCATTCTATCTTTATATTTCTATGACTGACCATGCTCTAGGAGCCATGATCTCACATCGGGATGCTAACGGTAAAGAACAAGCCGTATATTACATCAGTCACACTCTTCATGAGTATGAAACACGCTATTCTGAAGCTGAAAAATTGTGTTGTGCTCTCTTCTTCGCAACTTCTAAGCTTCATCACTACCTCCTTAATCACAAGACTTACATTGTTACGAGTGTCAATCCACTCAAGACAATGCATGTGAAATCAGTATCACAATGATCGTATCACTCGTTGGCTCATGCTCATGACAGATTTTGATCTCGAGTTCATCTCACAAAAATCTATCAAGGGTCAGGTCATTGCGGATCAATTAGCTGATGCTCCTCTCCTAGACACTCGAATTCCCCTTGCTCAATTCCCAGATGAGTGCATTCAACAAATCGATTTCAGTCTTTCTCCGTTTAAAGTAAAACTCTTCTTTGATGGGTCCAAATGTCAACAAGGGGGAGGTACAGGCTTTGTCATGACTCCTTCTTGGGGTGCACCTATCCCTATCGTACACAAACTTAACTTTGAGTGTACCAATAATATGGCCGAATATGAAGCTCTTGTTTTAGGTCTTCAAAATGCCATTAATCTTGGCACTCATCATATCAACATATTCGGTGATTCTGAGCTCATCATTAATCAAGTCATTGGTGTCTATCAATGCAAGAATGATATCCTTCAAAAATATCACGATATCATTCTCTTTCAACTTCAATCTTTTGATAAATTTACTATCCAAGCTATTCCTCACGCTGCAAACCGATTCGCAGATACAATGGCTTCTTTAGCCTCACTTATTCCACCTTTTACCAAAGACTCGTGACTTTATGTGGTTGTGCAGCATTTAGACCAGCCATCTCATCTCAAGTAGTTGACTTCAATTAACGTCGTCACAACCAACACTCAAGATGAGTGGTATCATCACATTTTTGATTATCTATCCCGTTCAGTGCTTCCTCCAAATCTGAATTCCAATGGTAGAAGATATTTTATCCTACACACTAATCGCTATGTTATTCTAGGTGGAATCCTCTACAAATGCGGTTTTGATGGTATTTTGCTTCGATGCCTCAAAACTCTTGAATCATCCAAAGCTATCCGGAAGTCCACGACGGTATCTGTGGTGGAAATTTTAATGGCTTGGCCATAGCTAAACGCATCTTACGTTTAGGTTACTATTGGCCTTCTCTTAATCAAGATTGTTGTGAATACACTAAGAAATGTGTCAAGTGTCAGCAACACTCCAATCTTACACATATCCCTAGTCAGGCTTTGTAACTTGCAGCAGATTTGTGGCCTTTTTCACAATGGGGTCTTGACCTCATTGGTCTCATCAATCCTCACTCTTCACAGTGTCATCACTCTATCATTACTGCAACAGAATACTTCACTAAGTGGGTAGAAGCTATTCCTCTTTCATCAACAAAAGCTAAACCCATTGTTGATTTTGTCTATCAACACATCATTTGTCGCTTTGGTGTCCCACACAAACTCATCACGAGACAATGGTAAATATTTCAAAAACGTCGATTTACAAAACCTCTCGTGATGCTTTCAATATCAAAATCAGTTTTTCTTCTCCATACTATCCCCAAGCTAACGACTAGGCTTAGGCTTCCAATAAAATTTTGCGTAATATCCTCGCAAAGGTAGCAGTCGAGATGGTAGGGATTTTCATTTACATATCCCTTTTTCTCTTTGGGCTTATCGAACTAGCATTCGTACTCCTACTGGTGCTACTCCCTTCTCTCTTGTCTATGGGTCTGAGGTTGTTCTTCCTTTGGAAGTCCAGATCCCATCTCTTCGTGTCTCTCTCAGAGAATTTGTCTCCGATGAGGACTATCATCAAAATTGTCTAGCACAGCTTGAATTGCTCGATGAGTGGCATCTCAATGCTCTTGAGCATCATCAAGTCTATCTTGAGTGTGTCAAACATGCTTATAACAAGCACTTGCAGCACCATGACTTCAAAGTTGGTGATCTTGTTCTTAAAGAAAACCAAAATGTCACTACACTAGAAAGGAGTCAGCGTGGTAAGTTCACTCCTAACTAGATGGGTCTGTATGTAATCACTCATAAATATGGGTCTGGGGCTTATCGTCTATCTTCCATGGATGGTGTGCCTAAAATGGAACCTCTTAATGCCTTGCATCTAAGGCCCTTTTATTGTTAATATCTATCTTACACGATCTTAGTCACAAAACCAGATTCTTCATCCATCTGTAACCAGTCATGCATTTCATAGTGATTTGGAACTATGTGGTTCTCCACGTTATGTCTTTTCTACCTTAAATATGAGTATTGCAGCTCTACTCATGGAATTTTTCTTATGGACATGTTCCTCCTCATGGTAGGAACACCTTAATCACTACTTCATCTGTCCTAAGTGTCTATCTTAATCGAATCTACTCGGGGCATAAGTACATGTTTTTATAAATTTTCTTCCCCTCTATCTGATCTATCTGGTCTAAACTCAGCTTCTTTCAAAAATCTTCAGAAGCTCAAAAAAAAGGAGGGATGCTATCCTTAAAATTCCAAAAGATAGACTGATCCCTCAAAGGACAGCTATTCATGCCTTATCAAAAATTAAAAGTATAGACCATTCCCTTGAAGGATGGCTATCATCAAATTCAAAATATAGACCACTCCCTTGAAGGATGGCTGTTTATTTCATGGAATTTTCAAGGCTTCTCACATCCATCAGCCTTTATAGTAACAGACTTCCTCTTCAGCCAGTTTGTTCACTTTTTAGCATCATTGAAAAACTTCTCGTATTAATCAGTCTTTCTCTAGAAAACTTCCCGCATTGATCAGTTTTCTCTCTTATCAAAAGAAATCATGAAGTTGAGATATTAGACCTTTTTGATCATATGGAGACCTTATTTTCCCAATATGAGCATGTATTATGTCCTTCATATATTTCGATGAGATACATACTTACTTCTCATTCCATTTACCTCCTCGATCTGGTTGGCGACTCGCTAGTGTCAGGTTTATTTTAACCTCATACATGGCCTTGTATGCATCGTCTGTTGGTGTTCTATCAAAGTCTCTATGTATGGTCGGTTAGGAGCCTAACTTATCATTATTTTTTCTATCTAAGTGTATTGCTTTTTATCTTCTAAACTAAGATAATATCATTACATCCTTTGCTGTCACAAAAAGCATTT
Organism: Taxus wallichiana var. yunnanensis; assembly: GCA_018340775.1. Taxonomy (NCBI): domain Eukaryota; kingdom Viridiplantae; phylum Streptophyta; class Pinopsida; order Cupressales; family Taxaceae; genus Taxus; species Taxus wallichiana. The sequence goes on along the minus strand of CM031237.1, from coordinate 412,536,527 downwards.
CCACTTAACATGTTAATTTAGTCAAAATCTACCATCTATCTATACTCATCTTATCTACTTTGTCTAAATACACATCCATCTATATCTATTTCATCAAAATTAAGTTAGCTTCCTAAACATATCAAATCTAATCAATCACATCAAACCACATCACATCTATCTATCCTCTATCAGCACATGTCTATGACCATCAAACTTACACTACATCTATCTATATCTATTTTCATCAAAATTAAATTAACATCTTAAACATATCAATCACATCAAATCACATCACATCTATCTATCCTCTATGTCTATGCCCATCAAATCACATCTATTTATCCTCTATCAGCATATGTCTGTATCCATCACAATTACGCTACATCTATCCATATCTATCAAAATTAAATGCATGAGTACAATCACATAACACAGAAAATGATGAATCTATATATATACATCGGTGTCTCAGATAATAAAGAATGGATGGATTTCAATCAATCCATCTATATCACACATCAAAAATACCTTCAAATTGAGGCTACATCAATATATCGATACATAAAAAATAACATATCTATATCGTAAAATCCGATAGGTGGAAGACACTATCTCCTCCACCCTCCTCCTCTAGTCCAGGCTATCTCTTCTCGCCACCGCCTATCGAGCTATAAGAACACCGCTTTCTTTGGGGGCTGCCACCACCTCGATCTCTCTGGTGCTCCTCCTCTCGATGCACCACTAGCTGTGGCTGTTGTTGATCTCCTCCTCACCTGTAACGAGGCACATCAGCGGCATGTTGTGCCAGGGCATCCTCATAGTATCTCACCTCGGTAAGGAGAGACTGATAAGTGTTCGGACTCACCGTACCAAGTGCTCATAATGGTGTTCTTCATCGCTACGCTTGGTGGCCCTCCTAATGTCACACCCTATGACCCAGACTTTGAAATAGTGCCTATATCACCGTATTTGGCCCTGAGGGCCTCTCTGTGTCGATGGTAGCGATCCCTCTACTAGATCACTGTATCTTACTCCTAACGTGTTGTGTCTCTCTCTCTAGTATCGCGCATCCCTCTCCTCCATTAGAGCTCTAATCTCCTCGAGGGCAGCCTAGTGTGTCTGCACCAGGGTAGCATGCTCTCCCTCTAGCCTCTCCAACACTGGCTATGTCCTCCTCGTCTACGTCTATAGATGCTGGCAGGTGTCATGGTAGCTCTGTAGAATACCATGCCACATAGCCATCATCTACTCCGGTGTCATCATCACTATCTGATGGAAGGTGGGGCCTCCCTCAATGGATCTGCGAGATCAAAATCAGCAGATCGGTCTCTTTACTATCCCACCTGTATGGCCTGCAAGTGGTCGGAACTATCTGAACTAGGTGGAACTACCTCAATACCCATATAAATGGGATGCACTCCCACATATCTAGCTTACAGCCCCTAACCACCTGCTCCATCTCATTACTAGGTGAGCCTCCCGATATGGTCTCCAAATGACCTACTCGGTGTCGGCATCATCTGAAACACTCAAAGATACCACTCTGCAGATCTCCCTGTATCTCCCAGGGCCATGTCGGCCCGCCATCGCTAGAATCCATAATCAAGGGCCCCCTCTGTTGCTAGCATCCATGGAATCTGGATGGCTTGATCACTACTATGTGCTCATATGCCCAACAATGGAGCACAAAGCTAACATTGATACCTATCCACCTACCGGTTGTGTACATCCATAACTCATAGTATATCGAGATATCGGGGCATCGTGCAAACTCTAACACTGTCTAAACTGCAAGATGTCACAAAAAAGTCTAGTAATAACAATAGAAATCTCCCACCTCCTGAATCTAGCAGAGAAAAATAGGAGATTGCCATCTAAATCAGCGCTATCCGTTTGCTCATGGCATCATCCTGTCTATAATGTGAGGCTATCCTCACCACCCTAAACACTATTTCTGAATCATCTTCCCTATCTCCATACAATCGTCCTAGGGCCCCCTGTTGCTGCTCTCGTGGAGTAATCTCAATCGGGTCCCTGGTGATCGGTAGCCTCAGGATCCTATATATATCCTCGTGAGTGATGGTCATCTCACCTGTCCCGAACTAGAAAGTGCATGTCCTGTTATCCCATCGCCATACTAGTGCTTGCATCATCTCTACATCTCGAGGCACCCGTCGGTAGTACCGGAAGCCCCCGAGCCTGGCTAGCTCTAGGTGACGCCAATCCACGCCAGTCACATTGGGGAGAATGGTCTTTAGAAGCTCAGAATAGCATCCCACATGTGTAATGCCTCTCGTCTTTGGCATCCATGATGTCAAGAGAAATGTTAGCTTCCCATTTATCCAAATCAGAACATCAAAAACACATTCTATCATCTTATAAGTCTATTCGGTCCAATCGGCGTTGATCTAACCTAGTCGACGTCGATTGAAGTGAATCAGTGCTGATTACATCTAATCGGCGTCGATTTTTCCAATCGACGCCGATTGGGAGGCAGAGTGTCCAAAACACTCTGGCCTCCCACTTATTCCTTTTTCTAAAAACTAGTATCCTAATATGCTATTTAAGGATCAAACTATATAGCAAGTTTCGGGTAGATCCACTTACCCCAGGTCGTGTCCTCTTCCACTTCTGACTACTCCCAGAGGCTTCCATGTTGCTCAAAATTAGTTTTAACTCTCTCTAAATCAATCGTCACAGTCTAAATAAATCATTCACATTTTCCTTTCACATATTTATATGGGCTCGGTACGGTCGGTGCCGATTTGTATGGTCAGCGCCCGATTTCTTTAGTCAATGTTGACTTTAGCTTGATTGATGCCAATTTAGGCCCATCGTTGCCGATTGGTTGCAATTTTGCTTCTCCACATCACTTTCTTCCATCTCCTAATATTTTTTCCATAGTGTTGATGCTTGGCTTATTTATCTGGTCATTATTATGACCTGAGTGTTGCCTTTTTGGCACATACTTTCGATATTCTCACCCATTTCAAGTTTGTTCCCTGTACATGGGGCACTCGCATTTTTGGCAGCTTAAAGATAATGGGTCTGTAGGCACTAGCGTCATCTGCTTTGTAGACCGTCTGGTTGTCCCTACCAATGTATCATTCTTTAAGTGCTACTATTTTGTAGCCCTCTTTACACTCATGGGTCTAGTAGGTATTAACGTCATCTCATGCGAAGACCATCTAATCTGCCCTACCAATGTGAGTTCCTTAGGTTGCTGCCTTTTTATTATTTTTGTGTGTCATTAATGATCAGATCTACTCCAAGCATCTAGTTGGGGCATCCTACATTTTCATCTACCTTTTTCAAACTTGGGATTGGTTGTTCTTTTGGGGCCCATCCCATCCCTAGTTTGAGGGGGATCACATCATCAATTCTTCTTCCTTTCTTCCAACTCCTTGTTTTTGTCTTGCAACTTTGCTTATTGTAAGTTACTCGACAAAAAGGGGCAAAATGTAGACACCTAAAATTGGTTACCCAATTTAGTGTCCCCCACATTCGTTTACCTTCTCGGGTAACCTGGGGCACATTTTAATCACCACTTCTCCCTTAGGGTATTATTTAATATTTGATTTAAACATCTATCCTAAGTTTATTTCACCCTATTATGTTTTACCCATAGATAATTAAATATTAACTATTTAATTACACTTTTTACATGTATCTTAACCACTTATCTACCCCATATCAATTCCTAACCTCCCATATCTATTATATCCATCTATCCCCCCTATTTCTCCTCCTCCCAAACTGTGCAGTAGGATATTTCCCATATTTGAGGTGGAAGGATCACTCTCATCTTTCCAAAAATCATCCTTTTTGGCCATTTCAGGAGTCTGTTCACGATTGGCACCGGCCGTACTTCGGTCGACACTTTTTTGGAGCGATGCCGATTAAACTTCGGTCGGCATCGATTACAATACAAGGCCAGAATTTAGTTCTGGTTAGACAGAAAGAACGACAGAGAGTTCTGAACATCAAGCCTAAGCATTATCTATCGAGCGAAAGCTAATTCCGTCCAAATCAATCCCTGAGAGGAGTACCATTACTCTGCTCCTACCACATCGACATCGCAAACCTCCACTGATCTCTTGGTGACTCTGCTCCTACATCTAGTGAGGGTGGAGCTTTGTCAGCATCCCAAAGGCTCCTGCAGATCCAACAGACATTGATGATCCAACTTTCACTATCCATTTCTCAATCTTCCTGTAATCTTTCCCCTAGTCGATGCCGATTTTCTCTAGTCGACACCGAGCTATCTCAGTTGATGCCAATTTTCCTAATCGACGCCGATTAGCTTGTGCACGAGTAAAAGAATTCAATATCTCGTGTCTCATAGGTTTCTCGGATCGTGTTACAAGATTTCTCGTGTATACCCATCTTGTCTACATCAGATTTCTTTTCCATCTACATCATCGCATCTTGTCTTATCTATTAGGTATCAATTTCATTTGAGTTTTTTAGGGTTTTTGTGCTTAGTTTGGTACATTAACTTGGACAGGTAACAAGCGTAGAAATTCTTGATTTACATGGAGTGCTAGATGGGCTGAATAAATATGTATCAGAATACCCTGATGAGAACCCTTGCCCCACTAAGAGGTTCAAATCATATACTTGTGATACAATTACTACTCCACATAAGGTGCACTTGGAGAAGTGGTACAAGAGAATGCATGATGTATTCGAGGAAGAATAGAGAATCCTTGAATAGCTACCAACCTTGGTAGATGGTGAGGCTAAGTTAAATGTATAACAACATACGCATAAGCATATTTGCTTTGACAAATGGCATGAAAATTCCATGGTGTAAACTACCATTTTCCTTCACAGTAGCTAAATAATTTCAAAGTATTATTAACATATTCAAAGAGGCCAAATAACTTATATTTTATCTAAGTGAGGTAGATCAAGATCACCACATGCTATGAAGAAATTTAGTATATCCCAAAAACATGACTATGTGGAGAATTACATCTCTTATGATGTAAATATGGTAAAATCGAAGTCAATACCTATTATAGGAAAGATAACAACAAGGGTATATTTACACATGAGGCCCAAGTTTGATAAGGGTACATATGTTTAGGATGTTGTATCTATCCCAAAAACCTTTCCAAAAGGAAGAAGGTGGTGCCAAGGAAGAGGGAGCGAGAGGAAAATCCAGCAAGTAGGGTACCAAGTGCACATACATTCGGACCACGGGAGCATAAGAGTTAGGCCTTGGCCTAGTACTTATACTCAAAGGAAGAAGTACCCCATAAAGGAGAAGTAACTGGAGAAGGAAATGTCCCTTGTAATAAAATAATTTCTAGTGAAGAAGAAGTAAACGATGGCATAAAGTTTAGACTCCAAGGAGATGGAAAGTGTGAAGGGTGACAAGCTCGAGGAGGAGAATAAAGAGCATGAAGAAGGTAAGGGTCCCCTATGCATGAAATACATGAATTTGATGAGGATAAAAATTATTATGAGGGAATTCATAATGTGGGAGGAAATAAAGAAGAAGTAGGGAAAAATGTGCGAAGACCCTACACCTAGTCGGAGGAGGATAGTTGAAGGAAATTTTGGAAAAGGAAGTGGCAGATATCATACGAACTTTGTAGAGCATGTGTTGGAGCACAACGTAATCGAGGATATATTGAGAGAAGTGGAAGATAGTATAGAAAAGGGCAAGAGTCTAATGGTTATATTCCCAAAGGAAGTGCACTCACGGTGGAAAGGGCATGACAAGGGTGCGAGGACACATGATGACTTATGTAAATGACCTCAAAAAGGTCCTACGCACATGCCTCCAGAGAAAAGTGCCCACCGACCAAATATTTTGTTCATCATCATTTTAGAAAGATAGTTCATACATGCACATAATGAATATGTTTTCATGGAATTTTAAGTTCCATGTTGAGGAGCATGAGTTTGAAGTTGGCGTGGATGTAGTAATAAAAATGTAGAACCCTAATGAAGTAAATCCTATTGTGGATACTCGGAGGCTAACTTATGAGAATATTTGTATGCGCACTCAATAAGGTGTCGGTATAAGTAGAGGCTCGGTTATTCGGGAGGAATAAAAGAATCAAATCCTGGAGGATGAATTAGAGGAAAACAATAAGGAGATACTATAGAGATAAGGAGATAAAAGGGAATGATTCTATCATTGCATAGCTAAAGGATGAGTGAGAGAAGAAAAGGAGAAAGTCGCATGAGGCATAAAAAAGGTGGAGAGTATCTAAGAATCCATCATTTTAGTACATCTAGATTTCACCCTCTTGAGCAAAGTATGAGTCAACTTTTCTCTTCTGGAAGATTTAATGTGCTTGATCACAATGGAGAAGTAACCACTTACGCTAGAGTCAAAGTGAGAGAAGTATTGGTGTGATAAAAAACACATGAAAATAAGAAGATTTAGGAGACCATTAATTGGTACTCGAGATCATTGCCTCTATAAAAATAGCAACGCACATGGAAGAAGTTATCCATGAAAACTGTGGGGATAGGGACAAAGTAGTAAGTATATTGGTTGTCATACATGAGGAAAACCTGAAATATTTCTAGGAGAATAACAAGAATAACAAGGTGGAATGGGAGAATATCATAGATGAGGTCAAGAAAAGGTTTGAGGCAATCGAGGACCTAGGGGCATTGATTAAAAATAAAGTGAAGGAATTATATCCCCAAGTTTTGAGAAGGATGGACATCTTTGAGTGACCTTAACAAGCGAGATGGAGAAAATCTGTTAATATGTTGAAGGCTAAGGGTGAAGAGATATAATTTTATGAAGTCAACATGCTTATAGGGATTTATTTCACAAGCACGAGTAAGGTGGATGTCTGGAATAATATTGAATCATCCTTAAATAAAGACTTCACAATCCTTGTCTGATAGTAGCAATATTATTTTATTCTTTGGATACAAGTTATTCTTTCCTTCCATTATTTATTATTTGATTGTTGAAGGATAGAATGTTTCTGAGGATGGATAACACATATAGTGTGGGAAATATTGAGTCCTTAAAATGACTATACAACGGAAAAGTGACATGTGAGCATGGGAATCTACAAGTGACTCTTCCTCGCACCCGACCTCCCAAGGTCGTGCTTAAGACAATGGGTGGGTATGGAATTTGTGTGAGATGCAGACAAACTAGTTAGGCAATCTAATGTCTTCAATACGCACTAGCGGAACTTGCGAGTCTAAGGAAAAGAAGGCCCTCCTAACTTGAACTGGTGTGATAGATTGGTCAGCAAGGATGACTACTCGAAGGCTCCAATCAATATCGAGCTCTGGCGTGATTCGATCTATAGGTTGTGGAATACGTGGAAAGTGACTGGGATAGTTTCGTGTATGTCTCCGGACAGGGTCATGAAATGAATGATGGATATAGTTACTTCTATGGGTGATTCTCTGGCCTAGTCCAGAATTCCCTAGCTCTGTTAGCTGCTGTGTCTAGCAAGGATAATTGTTCGATGATGATAGGTGGAAGTGGAGTAGACTGGAATACTAGTGTGCGTAGGCCAGTGTCTATGTCTAATTCTCCTATGGATTCGTTGGGCTGTGGGATTTGTGGGTCACAATTGTAGACTCTTAGTTGTTGTGGACCTATTATGGTCATGTGTGAAATCAAGTCCTAATCCCTAGTATCCAGTAATCGTATGCTTTCTCAGCTTCTATATTTAGGATCAATAAGCGTATGATTTTATCGTAATACCTTACAAAGGCGTTCGTGCAACCTGGATTCTTAGGCTGGTATCTATATCTAGAAGAGTGTCTCCTGCATCTGGCTATGGGACCAAAGGATCACAACCAAAGGTTTGTTCTCTTTCAAACCCTTCTACAGTCATATGAATGTTGCCTAGGGTAATCTATAGTTTGGTTGATTTGACCAAAACGTGTGTGCTTGGTCGTCTTCTATGTTTAGTCCACTCAACTGGGAATTGATTTGTTGCAAGCTTACCATTGTTCAAAAGACTTGGATCCTAAGATTTTGATCTATATCAGTTATTCTTTGTGATGATATTGGGCTAAGGCATGATTGGATCGAATACATATTCCCTGGATCTCTAGGTCCCGTGATTTTCATACAAAAGCAACAATGTAAAAGCGAACTACGATAAATGAAATTTAACTATGTGAAGTGTATCTATAGCATATATGGTTTCTCTATTTTTTTGTGTTTTCTGATGAGCTTTATGAATTTAAGAAAGCAACTATCTAAAATATCTAGAATTGACAACTAAAATAACAATTTAAAACAAACAAAATAACCGAGTGTAGCCATTTATGCTCGTGCAATTTGTAGATCTATTCTAAATAATGAAATAGCTTATCTAATCTATTTGCAAGACTCTCGATCCTACCTCAGAAGTGAGGAGTGAATCATAGTTTCTCAGAAACTATCAATCCCCATAGCTTCCTTGGCAATATCGAGAATAGAATTTACTGAAATAAATTAATTAACTACTCTATTTGATATGATTCTAACTAGAACTTTGAAAGCTAGAACCTAGATTCTACAGAACAGTGGCGAATCCGATGGTGTGTGTGATCTTGTCCCCTCAGTGTGATCTCCTCATTCCTTCGTGTTCACGTGGATCCATAAAAGTGTGTAATGCTAGCATCAACAGAAGTAGATATTTGGGATAAAGTCAGCTCGAATATGATGAATACAATGCGAGTAGGAGAGGGGATAACGCAAGAGTACAAAGCTTAGATTATGCAATTCCTAGCGGGATCTATTGTGAGTCATGAAACATAAAGCGTCCGAACTCGAAACTATCTGTTTGAAGAACAAAACACTGTAACTTTAATGGCTTCCTATTGGCAAACATACTATCCTATTCCAATGGATTTGATAAAATAATAGCAATACTTGCACAAGATGGATATGTGGCTTACTAACAAGTAAAACAATGCTAACTAAGCATGCAATGAAAGAAACTAAGCATTCTAAGAAAAATGAAAGCTAAATATATTGCAAAAGAGAAATCGGAGAAAAAATTTCATGGGCCATTTTCTTGAGCACAAGCCATCTATTTATAGCATTTGCATTTACCCAAGGTAAAAACCAAATAGAACTCTTAAACTATAAACAATGGTAAAACACTATTCCAGGGAACTAGAATCATAAATGCAAGCTTATGGCGGTGAAAGAAAGCTGAAAACATTGAAATTACATGAGTCGTGTTAAAAGAGCTTTCTAGAAAATGTGTAAAGGACCGCCGCTCCGAGCGGGGTGGCGGAGTGCAGGGACCGCCCCTGCCTGTGGCGGTGGTCACGAGACCGTCGCCCAGAGGCGGTGGTGGTTTCTTCAAGAGAAAAAGGCCAAGGAAAGAGGGAAAAGGAAAAAAACAAAGCACGCGGGGGCTAAGCGGGGCATGTGGGATGTTAACGCCATTGGAGAGCTTTTCCAGATCCCGAACACCTCGCGAGGAGACGTGTATCATCATTTGGGCACATGTTACGTGGTTCAGATCTGATACATACCTTACAATTTTGGGTATGTACATATGCCCCCTCGAGAAGCATTTTAGCCATGAAGAGGCATAAAACGGTGGAGTGCAGTATGGTGGTCCCGAAATGGGAAGTTAGAGTTATACTTGATGCATCCGTGTGTTGAAATGACGGCGTCAAAATTCCCGCTACTGTAAAATGAAAAGAGAACTCAAGTGCGAGATAGACACAATAGTTTGAAAAAAAAAAGCGCTGAAATAATAGGGAATGAGAACGTACCATTTCTGCGGGGATAGGAACTTACCTCCGTCGGCGCTCCAAACTGTGAAAAAGTCATTTGAAACGAATCAGAGGGCGCTATATATATGAAAGTGGGCCCATTTTACTATTCATTTGTGCGAGTCGATTTAATTGATTTTGAGCTCGGGATCCACGGTGTGAGCTTTCTTGTGTGAGTAGAGTCGAAACGTTCGTGACGAGATAGCGATCATGCCTCTGCATACGGAACATCAACCCGCAAGATCATAGGTTAGTTTTCTTCGATTTACCCCTTTTACCCCCTTAATTTTGAAATGCTAAATACTTTGTCATGGGGGGTAATTTTAAAAAATGTTAGTGCTAAAAGGTCCACTAGGGGGCGCCTACTGGGTAGGCTTTGTTTTTAGGTAAAATGGTCATTTTTTGCACTTTTTAGGCTTTTTAAGTTTAAAAACCCGCGTGGGTTTTCGGACCACGACTGCCGCCCTGCCCGGTGGTAGTTACACGACCGCCACCCTGTTCAGGGCGGCGGTTACACGACCACTGCCATTAAGGCGGCGGTTACAAAACCGCCTCTGTTCATGGCGGTGGTTTTACACAGAATGCAAAAGGATCATCTTTTTGAAATTATTTTTGCTTTTCTAGCATTTCTACGTGTTTTCATGACTTTTCCAGTGTTACTCGATGCTAACTTGCTCTGTTTTGTGTGTTTTTGGGTGTATGTAGGCGAGAGAGGAGTATATCCGGTGGAGTAGAGAGAGGGAGTGTGATTGGCTCCTAGGGGTACTAGATGCCCTCTCACAGGATGAGGAGGACACTCTTCAGTGGGCTGGGATACTACGCATTTCACGCATGCCCCATGTTACACCATCTAGTCACATCCTTTGTGACTTGTTCTCATACTGGGATGCAGATCGGAACACCTTCCGATTGCCAGGGGTCCGCGGTGAGTGGACTATTACATTGGAGGATGTCTATCGCATTCAGGGGTCCCGATTATTGGGAGACGACTCACCTTAGAGACAGCAGGTTCATGGGCACAGATTGCATAGTGGGCTACATATATGGGAGATGCAGTCATCTCCACGGGGTCGAAGAAGGGGGTTAGAGTTCGATCCATTCCTACTTTGCCCATCCCCTTACTTTGCCAGGCTATCATGGGGATCCTTGCCTCGAGACTGATCGGGGACAAGGGAGGAGATACTTTGTTATACTGTTGGTCCCCTATTATTGCATAGATAGAGGGACACGGTCGGATATATGCCTGGGGAGAAGACATTCTTGGGACCACCTACCATGACTTATATAGGGTGGTCTGTTTACAGGGGCAGTCCTTGAGCCACCCGACCCTAGTTATGAGTTGGGTCTATGAGCACTTCATCCCCTATGGCAGAGGTGTAGAGGTGACAGACCCTGAGCTATGAGGGCAGCCAGATGGACAGACATGTCGGTGCTTAGAGCACCTCATCAGCCAGTTGCCTCCTTGACTACTGCCAACATGGAGGCCACACCATACCAGACTATGGCAGGTATATGGGGTGAGGAGGCTCTTACCTTGATCTCCTGCTCCACCACAGGGCAGCTTATTGATAGAGTGGGGCGAGTGGAGATGCACCCCTTTGGCCGAGTTCCTCAGTAGTTTGGCTTACCATACATGGGTATGCTTCCCCCAGTGGCGCTAGTATACAGATCAGTCTCGAGAGGCCAGAGGGGGGCCTAGAGGCCGGGGTTGGATAGTGGTTACTCCTGGCATTCCTATTGCAGCCAGGAGGATAGTACGTGCTAGAGGGAGAGCCGGTGCACCTCAGGAACCTTTGCTTTAGATCACCGCGGGTCCTGCCCATAGCAGCAATGACCCCATTGAGGTAGACTCCGAGTCTGAGGAGTTTACAAGGGGAGAGACAGAGGAGGAGACCGAGGACAGTGATCCTAAGTGGAATGACACCTGAGAATATCATGTGGCGAGCGCCGAGCAGAGTGCAGAGAGGGTGACTCTGGTTTCAGAGGATCCACTCTCCCAGGGCCATTGGGAGGATGAGTCTGTTGTGGGGCACTACATTGCTCCAGCCACAGGAGCAGCCCCTCAGTCGATAGCGGTATCTGTGGCAGGTGCTGATCCCATAGATCCATCTTGGAGGCTTGGTGATCCGAGTAAGTTACCCTCTCTCCCTTTAATGTTTGTTTCTTTGTTAGGATCTCCTTAGTTTCTATCTTGTATTTTTAATTTCTTGTTTGATTTCTAATTTGTTTTCTCCTTTGTTTGCAGAGACCGCCGATGAGTGGCGAGATTTTATTAAGTAGGGTATGCACTAATACACGATGATACCCATAGAGAGGACCTGCGCGCAGAGAGATGTTCATGGATGCTTTGGGGAGCCTTTAACAACTGGGTAGACATATTGACATCTTCGCTCTAGTCGGCATGTGGCCGGGATGGTATCGACTCTCTACACGAGTTAGCGGGGTATAGGACGGCCAAGCACTTGATGAGGGGCCATTCTCGTGGTGAGACCGCGGCTGCCCCTCGGGATCCTGAGCCCTCTGTGCACTCAGAGCACCGGCGTAGCCAAAGTACTAGGCGTGTGTGTGTGCCTTTAGAGGGGGTCTCGTGGGGATTAAGAAGCCACTTGGCTCTCATAGTTTTTGTATGATACATTATTTTGTATATCCGGGCTCTTTGAGCGTTTTGACCATGCCTATGGAATGATGGAATTGTACATAAACGTTGATAATTTATATATATGTATATTTGTTCTGGATCAAACTCTTGGCATTCATGGCTCACTTTCTATTTCCAGTTTCCTTATGTATACTATGATGTATGTTTATATGTTTTTAGAATGTATGCAATGGTGAACAAATGATGCAAGTGTTTTACTTTCCTTTTTTGTATTTCATGATGCTGATATATGATGATGTAGATATAATGTGATTTTGAATCTTAGTTTTACTGTAAGCAATTTTGGATACTTCATATTTGTTTTGGCAAAGTGATGAAAATAAACCGGTACGATGAACAGATAAACCTGCCCCTACCCCCAACTCCACGCAACTAGTAAGATGTGAGGGCTTATCACCAAGAGTTGGGAAGGGTGCAAGTTATGAGATGTAGTGAAATGATAGTGATGGAAGACAGACAAAGCTTTGGTGGAACCAAATTAGGATACCACAAGTCCACTCCACGCGAGTGACTTCATAGTTTTGGATGTAACTTGCTTTGCGGTTTATCCAAACTTAGATCCTTAGATGGCCACATGGTAGAAAAAATATGGGTTTTTAGGATTTTAACTCTCTTGGGATCTTGAACATCTGATTCATTTGTTTTTGACTCAAAGCTTCAAGGTTTGAATTGTTTGTGTATGACCTTTTGCATTTATTTGTCAAGAGGACCCCCTACACTTTGCCCCATGCTACTAGTAAGAAGCGTGGGTTTATCACCGTGGGCAAAGCATAGGCAAGTAAGGGCATTTCCATCCTTTCCCAACCCTACGTCACTAGTAAGAGACGCAAGCTCATCACCAAAGGTTGGTGGGGCAAGGAAATGTGTAAAATTAAAATTTTCTATTTGATCAATGTTTGACTTGTTTATTTGAGTAAAATGTCAGTATGTGTTTATTTCCAAAGAGATATACATATGGGATAGATGTGACACCATGAAGCTTCTAGAACAGACCATAGGCAAGACACCTACCCTAAGAAGAAACCAAAAGTGAGAATAAACTTGCAGATCTTGGTATGGTTACCATTAAGACTTTGTCATGTCTAGCTTTATTTGATAAAATGATTCCGAGATAATTTGATGATATCATGAAAATGGAGAAGTATGATTAAAGAGTTTATGCCAACAATATCATGAGTTTGTAATGAATTGCTTTGAGAATAGATTCCTTGATCACAATTTGTGTATGAAACAAGCGGACAACATGATCCTAATCTATATGAAGATGCAATGTAGATATATATATATATATATAAGTAGTGCTAGCTGCTTACGCGTAGAACCGCTTGAGGTGTAGGGAATTGACTGTTTCACCAAATTCCTCACCTTCTAGCGTACATAAGAGGTATGCACCATTTCCATAGTCCTTCATGACTCGGTATGGACCCAACCATTTAGGCCAGAATTTCCTTCCTTCGCGGTCTTCTTGTCGATCCGGCTGTCTAGCCTTAGAACTAGATCACCTTCATATATGTCGCGTTCATAGACTTTCTTGTTATATTGCCGGCACATCCGGTCAGCATAGACTCTGTGCCACTGTTCAGCATCTAACCTAGTTTCATCTAGGCTTTCTAGTTGGGAAAGACGTGCTTCCTGTAAGAATCTTCATCAAAAATCCCTTGTAATGAAATACAAAGACTAGGTATCTCAACCTCAAGTGGGAGAACGCCTCTTTGCCTCCGAAATACTAGTGAGAAAGGAGTTGCTCCGTTGGTGTTTTTATTGAGGTTTGGTGGGCCCATAAGGCCGGATATAACTTCAAATGCCAATCTCGTTTGTTTTCTTTCACCGCTTTTAAGGAGAATGGATTTTAGTGTTTTATTAATGCTAAACCCGTTCACTGTCCTTGTTTGCTTGAGGGTAATACAAGGAAGCCGTATGATGGCTTATCTTAAATTTATTGCATAGTTCACGAACCTCTTCATTCTTAAAAGAAGTTCCATTATCGAGATAATGATTTGTGGGATACCGTACTTGAAATGATTTGGTTCAAAATGAACTTGGTGATTACAGAACTAGGTACAGTAGTAAGAGGCATAGCCTCTACCCATTTGGTAAAATATTTGGTGGCCGTGATTATAAAATTATGGCCATCTGTGGACAAGGGAGAGAATTTCCCTATTAAATCTAGGCCCCATGTAGAAAAGGGCCATGGAGTAGCGATTGGTTGCAGAGCTTGTGCCGGCATGTGGATCTCATGGGAGAATTCTTGGCACTTATGACACCTACGTACGAACTCTACTACGTCGTGTTCTAGAGTAGGCCAGAAATAGCCCATTCAATGTATTTTATGAGCGGTGGCATGGCCACCGAAGTGGCCTCCACACATTCCACTGTGAGATTCATGGAGAATCTTCTTGGATTCTTCTGCATCGACACATCTTAGAAGCATTCCATTGAACACTTTCCGATAGAGCACTTGCTCTATAATGATGTATTTAGCTACGATAATACGTAACCACCTTCTTTGTTGCGGTGTAGCCCCTTCTGGATATGTATGGTCCATGATATAATTAATGATATCAGTGTAATAGGGACACTCAGAGATAGAGGGTTGGGTTTCGATGTAGTATACACACTCATTTGGAAAATCTAGATCTACTAGATCGCCTCCATCTAATGGATTATTAGCTAACCAATCTGCGATGATTTGTCCCTTAACTGATTTCGATTTACAAATGTTAACTCGAATTCTCCCACTAAGGTTATAAAACGTCCAACATTTTTAGACAAGGACCCTTGCGTGAAGAAAGTTCACAAATGGTCCGTTTTTACCATGACCCTTGTTTCTGATTTAGCATATAATGTCTTAAGCGTTTGGTTGCGACTATGGCGAGGCATTCTCGTTCTGCTTGTGTATAACGTGTTTCATAGTCAAGAAACGTTTGACTAATGAAATAAATCACACGTTCTCTCTTGCCATCATCTTCTTGAGCCAGCATATAGGCTAGCGAGACACTGGTAGCTCGTGAATATAAAATTAACGGGCGATCTAGCTTAGGTGGCATTAGCGTAGGTGGTGATAACAGAAACACTTAACTGCATTAAAAGCTTCATTGCAGTCTTCGGTCCAATCAATGCTATAATCTTTCTTGAGTAGATTGTTGATTGGATGAATGGTGAAACTTAAGTCCAGGATGAATCTCCGGATTGCATCAAGCTTTCCAAGAAATGACCTGATTCCAGATTCATCCGAAGGTGGGACCATTTCAAGGACAACCCAAATTTTGGTTGGGTCAACATCTATCCCTCTTGACGAAATGATGTAACCTAGGATCCTCCCTCCTGTTACACCAAAGACGCATTTTTCTGGATTTAGCGTGACTCTGTATTCTATCAGACGTGAGAGAATGATGCGGAGTACTTCCGGATGGTCACAATGCTTCTTGGCCTTAGCCAACAAGTTATCTACGTAGGGATTCCATGGTTTTATGAATTAAATTGTGAAATATATATGTCATAGCTTGCTAGTATGTAGCAAAGACATTCTTGAGACCAAATGGCATGACAACATAAAAATAAGTTCCCAGGAGTTATAAATGTGGTTTTAGCTTGATCTTGTTCAGATATTTTAATTTGATTGTATCCCAAGAATCCATCCATGAGAGACAAAAGTTCAAACCCAGCTGTTGCATCAACAATGACATCAATGGATGGCAATGGGAAGTCGTCTTTAGGACACGCTTTGTTGATGTCTCGAGAAATCTATGCAGATGCGTATCTTCCCATTCTTCTTGAGAACAGGAACGATATTAGATACCCATTGGGAGTAATCGACTGGCTTGATGAATCCTACTTGGAGGAGTTTTATTACCTCCTCTTTTACCATGAGAGCTACCTTGGGTTTCATGGGTCTTGATTTTTGTTTAACTGGCTTTGCATCAGATTTAGTGACGAGGTTGTGCACCGCAATGTGGGGTGCAACTCCTGTCATTTCCTTATAATTAAATGTGAAAGCCTTCTGATGTTCTCTGAGAATTCGAGTGTGTATTTCTATTTCCTCTGGGGTTAACGAGGATCCTAGTTTCAATATCCTTGGTTCATCTTCCGTTCTCGATGTTAATATCAATCATTTCTTCGATTAGAGAGGCGTTACCTTCTTCAAACTCAGGTGGCACTAGAGGTAAATCCAAATCATCCCCATTTTCTCTTTTGTGTATATGCTAGGTTCCATTTCCGAGGGAAGATCCATCATGGAATTTCCGAAGTAGGAAGACAAATGTGGGATTAACGACAAATCTATCATATGATAGGAGAGATGTAGTGCCGCATAGGCGTTTAAGTAATCCAGAGTGGCCATATCACTATCAACATGGTCTAGGATAGTAGATTCATTTCCGTTTAAAAGAGAATTCGTCATTGTTTTTATCAATGGTTCATTACAAAGTGATACCATGAAACGGGTATCCTCTAACTCGTTGCTTGGAGTAAAACGTGATGTTGAAGTTGCTATTGAATCAGCGAGAAGATTTTTCTCTCACAGATTGCTTCAATTGATATGAAGTCAAACTCCTTGCTTGAATCTAATACAACTTTTTTGTAAAGTTGTAAGTTCTCGACTTTGGTTTCATATATCTCGAGACTTGGTTTCTACTAATTGCGAGTCTCCTAAGACTCGATGTTGTCAACACCAATTCTCTTGGCTAAGGTGAGGCCAAGGAGGAGGGCTTCGACTCGGTGCGTTGTTTGTGTATTCAAAATTTAGTTTAAAGGAAAATGGTAGGACTTTCCCCTCGGGGAAGTAAAGATGACACACCCCCGCTCCGTATGCAATGCATCTATCTCCATAAAAATGGTGTCCAATATTTAGCTGGGAGTATAGATGTTGGGGCATTTCTTTGTGTTTTCATATTCTACTTCCACCATGCAGAGATCTCTCATTTGAAGAGAACCAACACCAGGAATATCCTATGCCTACGAATCAAATGGTAAGAACATTGGTAGATCTTGTTCTATCAATTTAATGATTTTTGTAGTAGTTCCTAATGATACTTTTTTCTACGATGTTAGCTTCATCTTTGGGGGTTGGGATTGCTTTGGCTAGGCTCATAGTTTCAATCATCCGTAGGTACCAATCTTTCTTTTGTTTTTGCGTCAATAGGTTTATTAAGTTGGTTTGTTGGGAGTTTAAACTCTGAGTGTATGCCTGATCTTTTCTTTAAGTCAGCTAGGTGTACATCGAATGGTTTTGGATCACCTTTGGCCATAAATATCTTTCCTAAATGTAAAAACCTTACTTCTTGAAATAGTGTAGAAGGGATTGCCTTCATGCGGTGTATCCATGGTCGTCCAAGGATCATATTATAGTTAGTTTCCCGATCTATAATATAAAACTTAGTCAAGATGGTTTTGGGTCCTAAGGTGACCGGTAATATTATAGTTCCAACCGAGGTGGCTTTAAGGCTATCATAGCCCCTTAGTGTATTTCGAGTTGTGGAACAATTTGTTTCTCCATACCCTAGCTTTTGAAGGAAAGAGAAGGGGACTATGTTAACCACTGCCCCATCGTCTATCATTGCACTTTTCACATAGTTGTTATAAACCCATACTTATAAATGTAAGGTGGATCACCTTGGTGTGCGATCTTAGCATCACGTCGGTATTTTGTTCATCTCGAATATGAATTCGACATCCCTATCTACTTGCCCTGGAGGATGAACATCAAATTCCACATGATTTACCTGTGTTTCAGGAGGTGGAGTGATGTTAATTAAATGACCTAAACCTAATGCTTCTAAAAGAGCAGCCCTGTGAGTAGGAGAGTTCTTTAGTAAGTCTAAGAATGAAATGTGCGAGAAGGTTTTTGTTAGGTCGTTAATCAAATCATAGGCACCCACAGGTTTTACTATGATTTGTTGGATGTCATCTGCCTCTGGCAGGTGGCTTGGACTTGGCTGAGAGAAATACTCTCGCATCCTTGTTATAGCTTTGATGGGTAGTTCAGCGTCTAACTCCACTAAACCGACTACCTTAGGTCATGGCTGACTTCCTAGTTATGGCGCAACTAATGGATTTAGCGAGGTTGAGGCTTCATGATCATTGTTTCCTGTCATTACACCCTTGTTCATCCCAGTTAGATTTAGCCTGTTGTTATCGTGATTTGGGAGTGGATCATTAAATATCTTCAGGGGTGCGTTTTGAGGGGAAACTACCCCTGAAAAGGTATTTGACGTTGGTGACATAGGATCTGCCAAGAACATATCCATGAAAAGTTGTCTTTGTTCATCTGGCAAGCGTTGCATGAATTTATTGTAGTCACGGCACATTCTAGTGTCATGGCCCCGAATTTTGTGGAAACCACAATACGAATTAGGATTGTAATTCCTAGTTTGTTGGTTTGATGTGTATTGTGGCCCAAAATTTTGATCAAACCGTTGTCTATTAAAATTTTGCGTTTGTTGTTTTTGGTTTGAATTATGGTTTTGGTACCTAGTTGAATTTTGGCTTTGACCCTGTATGGTATTTGGTCATCATTGTTGTTGTTGTTGTGGATGGTTAAAATCCACCGTATTGATTATTGGGGTAAAGTTGTTATTTCGTTGGTTGTTTATTTGTGATAGAGTATTGACAACATTTACCTTTTTAAGCTGGTCGGTTACTCCTCCATCCGTTGTTACAACCTGATTTTTGTTAAGGATTTTAGGTCCTTGATTGACATTCGTGGTAGTAGGATAAGTTGTAGTGTTTTTTTTGGGGGTGATTAACCTCCCGTTTGCTCCATATGTTTTGCGACCACTATCAATTGCTGCTTGATCTATTTAAAGAGCACTCTCTAGTACTTCATCATAAGTTCTTAATGGGAACTTCTGGAATTCTTCCTTCACTTCTCTGCTAAGAGAATGAAGGAATAAATTGCATAGTTCCATTTGATCCATGTTTGGAGCACTTGCCAAAGAATAAAGAACTGTACGCCACCTTTGGATGAAATGGGTGACATATTCGTTGTGTTCTTGTTTGATGTGTAAGAACTCTCTGATTCCTATTCTTAATAATTTGTTCATGTCGAAGGCCTTGATGAACTCGACATGAGTTGTTTGAAAAATGTATGGAAGCCTCAGGTATTCTATAATACCAATCGAGAGCGATGCCTTCCAAGGTTTTTGGGAATATTTTAGCAACAACCCCATCCCATGGGAGTAGTTCTCGAATGGTTGTAGCGTAAGCTTTGATATGTGCATTTAGATCTCCCTCACCTTTGTATTTGGGAAAATCGGGGAGAGGTCTTGGAAGCATGACGCTTCATATGGTGAAATCCAAGGGCTCTTTCAAATATTCTGAGTAAGTCCCTATCGCATATTTTTCGACCATTGATGGTGCCTGTTGAGGGAGCGGTGGTGGAATGGGTTGTTGATATGACATTGCGTATGCGTTGGTAGGGGCATAAGGGAACACCTGTGTTTGAGAAAACATGCCGGGAGAGGAGAACATATCCCCTTGTGGTGATTTGGAGTATATGTTTAAGTATGACGGGGTACTGTCCAGGAATGGATTGTTTTGTACTAGACCGGGAGGAACAGTGTTAGAGATGGTGTGTCTAGTTGGTGTTTGTTGTGAATACTGAGGAGTCATGCCTAATGTGCCTACTCCTGTGAGGAGGTCTACTTGGCTAGGATGGTGTGGAGGATTAGAACTTCCTGCTTGCATGAATTACAAATTTTGACTTGCTTGGGAAAGTTCTAACCCTCTAACCTTTTCTATTAGAGTTGAAATGACTTCATTTGGTGAAGTCACGGTGTTTTTCTGTAGTGGTGTTTGTTGTATACCATGGTGTTGTATAGGCATGTGATATCCTGCTATGAACTGATCGCTATCTTGCCAAGTTTCTCCGAGGGTATTTCCTATATGCAGTGGCATAGAGGTATTTTCTTGAAAAGAGACCTCGGGTTGTGTTTGTAAACCTCCTACAGGTGGATACATACTTCGAGAACGTTGGTCGTTCCTGGCATAACGTACCGAATATTCATCATCTAAACCTCGGTATGAGTCTGATTGTCTACTAATTTGTGGTCTAAGCAGCATCTGAGGAGATGAACCAGATTCTCTAGTGAACGTCATGTTATTCAAGCCTGAAGGCTCTGTTTGTTGCGTTTGAGCGAGCTGATCTAACTCCTCAGTTTGAAATGATGAGTTATATCTGATTCTTGGAGTTTGTGTTGACAACTGGTTAGTTGAGTAGTTGTCACCCCATACTGAGAGTGAGGGTGATGATTGTCTATTTTCTTTGGGCGTAGTATGCCTCAAGACCCAAGAGGGGTCTACCATATGCATCGAATCCCGACATATTCGGGGGGTATATGAATACCTACAGAATAATGGGAAGGAGCGAAGGTGATGGTGAAAGCCAATGAGGCGGAAAAGATGAAAAGTATACTAACTTGGAAGAACACATAATAATATGACTCCGAACTAGAAAGTAGGAAGTTTCACGCATCACATATGGAATCAGCCGGTTGGTACATAACTCGGAATACTAGTGTGAGAGTGTATGCACCGATCGAAGGTTGCGTGTTCTTTTCACGTTGGTTTCACCAATTTTGTATGATGGAAAAGTGACATGTGAGCATGGGAATCTACAAGTGACTCTTCCTCGCACCCGACCTCCCGAGGTCGTGCCGAGACAGCTGGTGGGTATGGAATATATGTGAGATGTAGAAAAACTAGTTAGGTAATCTAATGTCTTCAATACGCACTAGCGGAACTTGCGAGTCTAAGGAAAAGAAGGCCCTCATAAATTGAACTGGTGTGATAGATCGGTCAGTAAGGATGATTGCTCGAAGGCTCCAATCAATATCGAGCTCTGGCATGATTCGATCTATAGGTTGTGGAATACATGGAAAGTGACCCGAGATAGTTTTGTGTATGTCTCCGAGACAGGGTCATGAAATGAATGATGGATATAGTTACTTCTATGGGCGATTCTCTGGCCTAGTCTAGAATTCCCTAGCTCATTAGCTGTTGTGTCTAGCAAGGATAATTGTTCGATGATGATAGGTGGAAGTGGAGTAGACCGGAATACTAGTGTGTATAGGCCAGTGTCTATGTCTAATTCTCCTATGGATTCATTGGGCTGCGGGATTTGTGGGTCACAACCATAGACTCTTAGTTGTTGTGGACCTGTTATGGTCATGTGTGAAATCAAGTCCTAATCCCTAGTATCCAGTAATCGTATGCTTTCTCAGCTTCTATATTTAGGATCAATAACTGTGTGATTTTCTCAGAATACCTTACAGGCGTTCATGCAACCTGGATTCTTAGGCCGGTATCTATATCTAGAAGAGTGTCTCCTGCATCTGGCTATGGGACCAAAGGATCACAACCAAAGGTTTGTTCTCTTTCAAACCCTTCTACAGTCATATGAATGTTTCCTAGGGTAATCTGTAGTTTGGTTGATTCGACCAAAACATGTGTGCTTGGTCGTCTTCTATGTTTAGTCCACTCAACTAGGAATTGATTTGTTGCAAGCTTACCATTGTTCGGAAGACTTGGATCCTAAGATTTTGATCTATATCAGTTATTGCTATGATGAGATTGGGCTGAGGCATGATTGGCTCGAATACATATTCCCTGGGCTCTCTAGGTCTCGTGATTGTCATAAAAAAGCAACAATGTAAAACTAACTACGATAAAATGAAATTTAACTATGTGAAGTATATCTATAGCATATATGGTTTCTCTATTTTTTTGTGTTTTCTGACGAGCTTTATGAATTTAAGAAAGCAACTATCTAAAATATCTAGAATTGACAACTAAAATAACAATTTAAAACAAACAAAATAACCGAGTGTAGCCATTTGTCTCAGTGCAATTTTGGATCTATTCTAAACAATGAAATAGCTTATCTAATCTATTTGCAAGACTCTCGATCCTACCTCAGAAGTGAGGAGTGAATCATAGTTTCTCAGAAACTATCAATCCCCACAGCTTCCCTGGCAATATCAAGAATAGAATTTACTTAAATAAAGCAATTAACTACTCTATTTGATATGATTCTAACTAGAACTTTGAAAGCTAGAACCTGGATTCTGTAGAATAGTGGCGAATCCGATGGTGTGTGTGATCTTGTCCCCTCAGTGTGATCTCCTCGTTCCTTCGTGTTCACGTGGATCTAGAAAAGCGTGTAATGTTAGCATCAACATAAGTAAATATTTGGGATAAAGTCAGCTCGTAATATAGACTAAATACAATGTGAGTAAGAGAGGATAGCGCAAGAGTACGAGAGCTTGGCTTATGAAATTCCTAGCGGGATCTATTGTGAGTCATGCAACATAAAGCGTCCAGAACCTGAAACTATCCTGTTTAAGGAGCAAAACCTGCAACTTTAATGGCTTCCTATTGGTAAACAGACTATCCTATTCCAATGGATTGGATAAAATAACAACAGTACTTGCACAAGATGGATATGTGGCTTACTAATAGTAAAATAATGCTAACTAAGCATGCAATGAAAGAAACTAAGCATTCTAAGAAAAATGAAAGCTAAATCTATTGCAAAGACAAATCGAGAGGCAAATTGAGGGGCCATTTTCTTGAGCACAAGCCATCTATTTATAGCATTTGCATTTACCCAAGGTAAAAACCAAATAGAACTCTTAAACTA
Organism: Taxus wallichiana var. yunnanensis; assembly: GCA_018340775.1. Taxonomy (NCBI): domain Eukaryota; kingdom Viridiplantae; phylum Streptophyta; class Pinopsida; order Cupressales; family Taxaceae; genus Taxus; species Taxus wallichiana. The sequence goes on along the minus strand of CM031237.1, from coordinate 412,513,524 downwards.
TAAACAATGGCAAAACACTATTCCAGGGAACCAAAATCATAAATGCAAGCTTATGGTGGTGAAAGAAAGCTGGTAAAACATTGAAATTACGTGAGTCATGTTAAAAGAGCTTTCTGGAAAATGCGTAAAGGACCGCCGCTACGCTCTGGCGTGGTGGTGATCATGAGACCGCCGCCCGGGCGGGGGTGGCGGTTTCGTAACTGAAGAGAAAAAGGCCAAGGAAAGAGGGGAAAAGGGAAAAACAAAGCACACGGGGGCTAAGCGGGGCATGCGGGATGTTAATGCATACTTGGAGAGCTTTTCCGGATCCTGAACACCTTGCGAGGAGACCTGTATCATCATTGGGGCACGTGTTACGTGGTTACGACGATCTGATACCTTACAATTTTGGGTACGTAATGGCGACCAAGTCCTAAAACAAAGGATGAGAATGCGTGGAAGAAACTATGGAGAAAAGAGTGTAAGGAGAGGTAGGTTGGCATGTAGAGGAAAGGTTTTAAGGTTTTAAGGACAGGTTGTATTTCGGTTAAGGGTATCACAAGGAAAACATGTGAAGTTGTGGATAAGCGTAATGATGAGAAGATTGTTACGTGGAAACTTGGAGCTCAAGAAAAGGCCTATCTACGGAATATTTATGGTTATGGGATGCAAAGTGGAGGTTGTTATGGTTATCCGGCACTTGCATGGCTTGAGCACTTGAGTATATAGGATATGATGACATTTGACATGTGAGCCTACTTTTGGAATGATGATTAAGAGGGTTTCCATCCTATTTAAGGAGGCATTTGGATATGGATAAAGGGATATAGAGAGGGGAACTACGAGACAAATGGGGTATTGGGTGTTATAGGTTAGAGGACGAGTGTGTATGCACTACTATAATGGAGGATTTGTCATGATAAATATGCAATGGATCTAGGGGGTAAAATAGAATTTCTAGATGTAGGATGCTATTATCTAGATCTATTTTATTTTCTATGACCCTTTTGATGTAGTATGGCTATTGTAAACACTTGTTAATCAATATATGAAGGATTGTTCTGAACATATGTGTTTATGGGTTCAAACCCTAGTGTATTTCTTGATTACTTATGGTGTAGATATGGGTCTCTTATGTTGTTGTAATGCTTATGTTATTTTCATGGTGCATCCATGCTTAGATCTAGCATCTTTACTTCAGTGTTAGAATAAATGCCTGTATTTCTATTTCTGAAACATTCCTCCATTAATGGTGAAGAATTATTATGAAGTTCATGCAAAATATGGGATCGACACCCATGTATGCCTTGGGTGGCGCTTGATTGAGGTCGGGTGATAGGCCGATGCGCTTGGGGTTTAAAAGAGGAGTTAGAGGTAAACAATGACTACAAGGAGTATCATGGTTAACAACAGAGAATTGGTCATGTAAATCGGTAGCATTATGTATGAGGGTAATATAATCAAGAGTAGTAATATGAGGTGAAAAATATATTGCGGAAGTATCCATGTAAGAAGGTGTAACAAGGGCATTATGTGCTATGATGGGAGTAGAAATTAGCATATACATAGTATGTAACCAAGGATGGTCTAGAAGGATATTATAAAGAACACCATGAGGCATAATGTGACATAAAACATTAAGAGTGAAAAATCCCATAGTAAGGGGAAGAGAAATTGTGCCCAATTCTTGTTTAGGTGTAGCATCAAAGCCACATATACAAAGAAAATATTATGTGATATTAGTAGTATAAATTCCTATATGATGTAGTAAGGACAAAGTGCATATGTTAAGACTAGATATATGGTAAACTAGGATACACTTAACAAGGAGATTATAAAGTTGAACTGGACATATAATGGGAAACATTGGAATCAAAGGGATGGGAAGGCATGAAATATATGATAATGGGAATGTAAGGAATAGGTTCACCAAATGATTTAATATAAATGTAATTAAAACTATATTTCAAAGTAACTAGTGTAACTAATGATATAAAAACGATAATATACATTAAATAGAAAAGAAACAAGCAAGAAATGATAAAAACCTTGAGTAAATGTGAGTGATAAATGACTTAGCTTATTTTTGAGAGATATTGAAGTGATTTGGGAAGGTGAATAGATTAAAAAAGCGGGATCACCTTCATCAAGGATCACCGGAGGTTACGAGACCCAACAATGTGAAGGAAAGAAGCTCCCACTAGAGGACAAGAGCTCCTGAGCACTTTGGTGATGAATCTTGGTACTAGTGTCCACCTAGATGCTCAGGTTATGATATTTTCTATACAGGAGAAGATTTGTTGTTGGTCTCTATTTATTACATTGGATTTTTCCCAATGTCGATATTCACACTTGTAACCTACAAAATAGATACCTAGCTACACATACCCATAAATCACATCAAACCTAATAAATAATATATAAAATGGGGAGTCAGAATGGCTTTGGTGGTCACCCAAAGAGAGAACTTAGTACTGAGTGCTACTCTTCATTTTAGACTCCATATAGTTATGTGTGTGTAATGATTCCCTAGGATGCCCTTCTTTAAGTTGCACAATGATATTAGGCTAGATCTAGAATATATCAAATGTATAAAATGTTTCAGATGTAATAAAATAGACTTCCCTATTATGTTGTGTATGAAGATTGATGCAAACCTTGTCCCTTGTGAAGATGTGCTAGATGTATTCCTTTTAAATTATCTTGTGCCTTTAAATGTAAGCTTAGGTGATGATAGGTAATTCTTAATGTTTGGCCCCTGATTTGAGAGTTATAACTATGTATATATATGATTCCCTTATTTGAATTTCATAATTAACAACTAGAAGGCCAAACAAAAAGTGTTAAATATGACCAAAAAGTAAAAGAGATCCAAAAGAGTGATACAATGATAGAGAGGGCGGGATCACCCATGGGATAAGAGCATCGAGAGCTATTGTCCTAGCTGGGTGCTAGTGTTTGAGGCCATAAAAGATAAATTCATTGAGTTCCAATATGGTTGTAATATTTGCAATACCAAAAAGAAGGAAAGAAACAAAGAAAAAAGGCCCAAAAGGAGTTTTCAACCACTATTTTCTTTCTTAGAAATCATGTATATTAGTATGCTTTAGGACCTAAAAATGTACCCAAGTGCATAGATTTTGTGTCTACAATAAGACCACTTTTTTTGGTAATTTGTTGAACAATTCTCATGCCTTGTGTATAATTCCACATTTTTTATACATATCTACCATGGGGAACTCGTAAACCCTAAATGAAGTGGAAATTAAATAAAACATGAACAAATCCAAAATTTAGAGTAAACTTGTTTTCGTAATGTGACCAAAAATGAAATCAAAATGAACATTTTTTCATGTTGTAGAATTTTTACATATTTCGATCATGGCTATAACTTGAAATTTTACCTAAGAAATTTACACAAAAGAAAATTTAAATATTAAATGATGATAAATATTTTAATGCTACAATTTTACGACCATCTATACTACTTATATCTACAATATGGTGTCCCTTTTTGCAATGAATTTTCCCTATGAAAAAGGCATATGCCCAATTGATAATTTTAGCCTCTAAAAATAATGTTTGGTGCTAATTAGCCCCATTTCCTTTTCCACGTGTCTTTGGATGAGTATTTTGATGGAAAAAAATTTCACAACGTATTCATCTACGAGTCTATGACCACCCTCTAATTCTAATGAAAAGAGGGAGTTCATGTTTAGAAATAAATTCTTTTACAAGATTATTGGGCAAGTGATGTACATCATAAGTCATATTTTACAAAATGGTAATGTTGATAAAAACCCAAATCATCCTATAAATTCTTGTAGTGTATATAGATTTGAGTGTGGGGAAAAGATTGAATAAACACTAAATATTTTATATTTTCCGAGCCAAAACATTTTCTCGAGTTAATATATGCCAAATGAAATGCAAATGAAATATTATCATTTAGTAATATGGCCTAATTTTAGTCTATTTCTAATATCAATTCCAAATTTCCCAACAAGGAACGCATGAAAATATTAAAAAATTGACAAAACAAAACTATAACGAAATATAATATTTATTCCTTCTATATGAATCCACATTTTGCATACATATCTATTAGGGTATCCCAATTGTAACATAATATGCCTTTCCCATAACTCTTTTGACAGCTATCCACACCCCTCTCATTTAGGTGCAAGCTGAGAGGATGCTAGAAAATATTGCATAATCATGATTTATACCAACAAAATACATTCACTTACAAGTTTGCAATGAATTTTCAACAACCCTATTTTGTGAATATGTTGGACAAGGTGAACTGATTGGGTTGTACATTCACTCATGATATATGGTGAAATAGTTTGAATGGATAGAAGAGATGCAAGTATGATATTCATGAAAAGATACACCAATCAAACACTTGGGGTACATATACAAAATCTACCATTTTGGTACATTAAAATTTTCCAAGGCCTTTCTACCACATTTTACATGCATATCAAACATGACACCTATAACTACAACATCTCGATGTAAAACACTTCCTTTTATGCCTCGAATATATGTTCATACTCTGTTGAAAATATCTTATGTTTCCATATATTGTGATTACATTAGAAAAGGGTAGTTGATTAGTTCTTCTTGTTTCATAGGGATAAACCCAAAAAATGCCAAAAAAATGCATCGGTTATGAGATAAAGCATGAGCCAGGGATAAATGTGAGATACATTTAGCTTTTTCTTGAATATTAAAGCTCTAGTCTTAGGGTTTTTCTCTCACTAGATTGTGGCCATCATGGAATTTCTCATGAACATCGTATGTTTTGTAGAATATCCCACTTAGCAAAAACCCAACACCCTTATAATGTTGGGGTAGTGACCAACTATGGAAAAACAATGAGATGATTCATGCATTCCTTTCTAAAGAAGGGAAATTATTTTTTGTTCTAACTCCTATATTTCTCTCTAGCTCAAATCACTTGACATAAGTGAAGATTCCTTCATCTAGGTCATAATTTCCATTTTTGAGCATGATCATATAGAAATACCACATGAATTTAGAGCTTTTTCATTCACTTGACATAATGAGGTGAGATAAAATCCTCCGCTACCACAAGTATCCATGTCTTAGTGATTAAGAAAATATCCTCTGTCGAGGTCTCTGGAAGGGGAGGATGCACCCAATGTTAGTGCATTAGATCAATATTTCACTCCTGTATGGATATGTATCTCCTATCTCCAACCAAATCCATAGAGATAAGAATATTAAAATACTCGTGAGCCATCGATTTTACTAACTATTTCATTGAGTGTAGGATAGATTTGAGCAATCTAAAAACCTAGAGCTAGGTGTTGAGGGTGAGAAATAGTCTTGGCTGACCTCATTATATAAATTCCATATCTCTAATAAAAACACTTTAACTAACTTTTCCTCTTGCCGGTAGAATTTGGAGGCCTCTAATTTTGTTATTAAATGTGTTTCAAGAATGGAAAATTTGCACGTTGCGAATGTTGGTGTGAGTTATCCTATGTGTCCTCCTCACATATTGGAGGACATCTCACATGGGTTAGGTTTAGGGTTTTCTATTGAGTCATGCACTAGGGTTACTCAACACCCTATATGTACCCTTTTACTATTCATTTATGAGCATGACAAGACACTCTGCTTATCTTTTACCTGTGAGCAAGCTTTATTCTGCTATGCAAGTTATTCAGTTGTTGATCGATTCTTCCTTATGATTATGTTAGAGCCATTGCGATTCAACTTGAGTGTAACTTCATTGTGGTGCACAGTTTCCGATACGATTCGTCAACTCTTTCATGGTATCAGAGTTGAGATCGGGTAAACGTGCACTCATTTTTTTGAGTTGTGATTACTCTTGTTTTTGTTTTTGTAAACTCCTTGTGCAAGTTTTTCGATCTTTATATTCTGGTTTTACCTTGCTAACATCTTTAACAAGCTTTCAAGGAAATTTGTGTCATTTTTTGTGCCTTTTTGTGCATGTGTAGGTATTCCTAAAGTTTTCAGGGGTTTTACAGCTACATTTAGCTAGCTGCAGCTAAATCTAGTGGGTTGGCTAAACTAGAGTAATTTTTGGTTTTTATAAAAAAATTATTAAAACCTTTTTTTTTAGATCTCTATGTTTTTCAATTTGGCTGTGTTTGCATGGTTTTTGTAGATTACCAGTTTTAAATTTTTTGTGAAGAGCTCACGAGTTATTCTTTACCTCGGTGAGCTCGTTCTGGCTCAACCGAGTCCACCGAGCTCCTCTTCTCCTCTGCCCTGAGCTCCTTCCACCTCTCCAAACCAAGCTCTAACCTACATTCGAGCTCCTCCCATTTTTGCGGTGTGGAAGTGTGTTTTTTTGCCGAGACGAATTGTTCCCATGTGTGGAAGTGCGTTTTGTGGTAGATTTACCATATTCCCGTGTTGTGGTGTGGAAGTGCATGGTGTGGTTCAACTCTTTCAACTCTGCAAACCAAGGTCATGTTTTTTTTGTGGCTTTCTGAGCGGATTCGGTTACGTGTGTCGTCCCCGAGCCATCTTTGAGTTGAGTCCTCTCCTCACCGTGTTTTCTTTGGCTGCTCTAGTTCTCCTCCCGGGTTACGTGCTCTGCCCGCCTTTGTCTTCTTTGCATGCAACTATTCTCTGCCCCCACTCGATTTCTAAATGTAGGTAAACAAATTTCTGACCACATCCAACTTTGGATTCGCTTGATTACCGCGCCACCTAACTCGGGATCCACTTGATCGGTTCCCATCTCCATCGGGATTTCAAATGGTGAGTTTGGTAATTTTCCAAACCGTGGGCTTTTTTTACAACAGTATGTTTTAATTGGTAAGTTTTTTAAATTTTTATAATCTGTATTTTTTAATCTATTAATTGTTATTAATAGAACTTAGTTATGTTCCATTAATAGATCTTAATTAATTTGATTTACTAGATCTTCATAGATCTTAGTTTTTTTTTCAAATTTTTAGATTTATTTAAATAAAATCAATATTCATTAAGATTTCATTATCTTAATTAGTTTTAATTCAAAATTGATTAGATTTAATTGTAATTCAATCTATTTGTATTACTTACGTTATCTTCTTTTTACGATTAGTATAATTTTAAAATCATCTTTAAAATTAACATTCAAAATTGTCTTTTTTTTAGTCCTAATAGCTCTAAAATTATCCACATCGGATGTTTCTAAATGATTCTTTTAGGCATTTAATTGTCATTTTTTTACTAATCGTGAGCTCCAGTGTGCAGTGACACTTTGAGCCTTTTTTTCCCTTATGAGCATTTTTTGGCATTCTAGACCTCGAACTCCTTGAGTTCATTTAAAATAATTGTATTTTATTCTTATTATTGCTTGTGACTAGTGAGCGCATCTGCACCATGCGATCTCATGCACAGGGGATTTTCATTTGTGACATGAGGTGATTTTTCTCGATAACTAGGATTGGCTTTCACCTCCTTCCTTGTTTTTTCTTGTGCTTGTTTACGGTGTCCTATTTGTTTCGCTCCACAAAACACTTTTGTGGTCTCTTCTCTTGTGCGTTATTACGCTAATTGTAAGACTAGTTGCCAAGTGTTTCAAACCACACGCACGACACCTGATTATAATCAACACTAAACTATAAAGTGCCAAAGCAAGGGTGTTATATTGTCCTGGGTGGTTGTGTTTCTTTTCTGCATTTCTTTCTCTCTCTCTTCACTATGGATTCACTTTCAATTCCTTTGCTTACACCGTTCAACTTCTTCGAATGGAGATTGAAAATGATTATGAAACTAAGGGGTAAAGGGTTATATCGTATCACCATGGGAAATGAGACTGAACCAGATGATGATCCTAAAAAATATAAGTGGTTAAACCGTAGTGATGAAGCTTTAGGTTTTCTTTGCATGTCTGTTTCTCTTGACTTGCTCTTCCACATTGAGGCATCCAAAACACCTAAATCTGCATGGAAAATGTTGGATGTGATGTTTGGAAAACTAGATGACATGAGAGCACATGAGTTGGAAAATGAACTACTAGGGTTAAATCCTAGTGACTTTGAAAACCTAAAAGTTTTCTTCTTGAAATTTTTTCACATTAGATTGTTGTTAAAGGGATGTCAAGTAGAGAAGTAAGATTCTCAATTGATCTTGTCAATTCTCTCTAAGCTAGGTCCCGAATATTTTGTCTTCGTGTCAACTTTCTACACTACAAAATCTTCTTTGGGCGATGCTTGGACTATGCCCTCCTTTGACTATTTTTTGTCCCAACTCATTCAAGAATTGGAAAAATCATTCAAATGGGGTCTCTCAAGTCCAAGTCACATGCCCTTATATGAAGTACTAGCAAGGAAATAAGACTAAAAAGAAGAAATAAAAAAGGATCAACCTAAGAAAGAAACCAAGACCAAACCTAAAAATGGCACAAACACTTGACTTCTAAGCCTAAGGCACATAAAAGAAAGTTTTTGTGTTCTATTGTAAGAAGTTTGGTCATGAAGAGAACCACTTGTTTTTTCAGAAACAAATTGATCACTTATCTCATTTACTTGAGAAGAATAAAATAGGTGTTCCTGAATCCATAAAACAAAGTGCTCCAGAAGGAGTCTTCTATAAAAAAGGTTCTAAGAATAATAAGAAGAAAGGAAAGGCCCTTGTAGTCAAATTTGCTCCTTCATCGATGTGGATTATAGATTTCGGTGCCTCACACCACATGGGTTATTCACATATTGAGTTTTCTAACATCGAACCTTGTGGAATGTCCCAAATCACGATGGGTAATGACACGACAGTGTCAATTTCTGGTAGTGGATCGGTAGAGATGGATGGGGGAACATTTAACCAAGTGTTGAGTGTTCCTGATCTCTCTACCAGATCTCTATCAGTTTACCAAATTACTCACATTGGTGAAGGAATGTGAGTGGAATTTGGTCCTAACTCTATGATTATTCGTGAGCTTAACAATGACACTATAGTGGCTAAGGGAAAGGCATATCACCATTCATAGTTATATACCTTTTCCCACTTTAATTCTGATTCTACACCTTCTGCCTTTCTCACTCATGTAAATGAGGTTAGTAAGCTATGGCATGAGAGTTTCAGATATCTAAATTATCGCTACCTTAAACAATTGAGCCAAAATGAAATGCGTCAACGGTTTCCCCGCGTCAAGTTTTCTAAGGGTCTTTGTGAGGTTGTACCCTTGAAAAGCATCTTGAAAAGAACTTTGACAAAGGAAAATCCTGGAGAGCTACTCATCCTTTGGATCTTGTTCATAGTGATATTTTTGGTTCATTTACTTCTCCTTCGTTTACTAGAGATCTTTATGTGCTAACCTTCATTGATGACTTTTTACGATATACTTAGGTATATTTTCTTAAGCTTAGTCTAAAGTCTTTGAAAATTTTTAGGACTTTAAGGCTCTTGTTGTGAAAAATGCAGAAAATTCTATCAAGGTTCTTTGAACCGACAATGGAGGTGAATATGTAAACAATAGGTTCATGGATTTTTGTACTTCTAAAGGGATCTCTTTGTAGTATACAATTTCTTATAGCCCTTCACAGAATGGATTCATAGAAAGAAATAACCATACTCTGAAGGAGATGGCCACTTGTATGATTCATTCGAAGTCTCTTCCTCTCGTGATATTGGGCAGAAGTAGTGACTTGTGTAAATTACATTTAGAACTATGTTCCACACAAGGCAGTAAGAGGAATGACACCCTTTGAAGCCTAGTTTGGATGCAAGCCTAATGTTGAGCACTTTCGAGTCTTCGGATCTAAGGATATGGCTCGGATTCCCAAGAAGAAACGTAAGGCCTTGGAACCACAATAAAAACCTTGTATCTTTATAGGGTATCCTGATGGCATGAAGGGATATCAATTGATGAATCCTAATTCTCATGAGCTATATATTAAGAGAAGTGTTAAGTTTGATGAGTCTTCTTTCACTTCTAAATCTCCACCTATTGAGATTATTCAGCTCGGCTGATTCATATTCGACTCATTAGATGATGATACTATTGAGCGTGCTCCTCTTCGTGATCCTCCCGACCATCGGACCTCGACTCTTCCAATTTTGATAGTAGTGATGATGAGGACTGTCCCTTCTCACTCAAGTGAAGAATCTTCCAATTTGAGGCACGATCCTCCTAGTCCTCTTTGGGATAGGAAAACTTTGCAAAGTGTTGGAGATTTAGTTGGAGATACTTCGGATATGAAACACACTCACTCAATTTTTTGGATCCCACTCTTTCTTTGCCTCTGTTTTGATCCACAGTCTTTCCAGGAGGCTTTTGGTATTCCTGAGTGGGATTCTTCCATGGATGAGGAGTATTCCTCTCTCATGAAGAATGATACTTGGGATCTCACCCCTCTTCCGAAAGGAAGAAACATTGTTCATGTAAGTGGGTGTTACGAACAAAGCATGGAGTAGATGGAGATGTCAAAAGTTTAAATCATGATTAGTAGCTAAGGGTTTCTTCCCGAGATAGTTGGGGTTGATTATACTAATTCTTTTTCTCCGATTGTGAAGATGACTTCTAGTCGACTAACCCTAGCCATTTCCACATCAAATAGATGGAAAGTCCATCAAATGGATGTTAAGAGTGCCTTCCTTCATGGTGACCTAGAGGAAGAGATATATATGGAACAACCTCCAGGTTATGTCCAAGATACCTCCCTCATCATGTAAGCTAAAGAAGTATCTTTATGGCCTCAAACAAGCCCCTTGGGCTTAGTATGCCAAGATGGAATCCTTTTTACTTACATCGGGGTTTCTTAGGTGTCACTTTGATCCAAATGTTTATATTCTATGACAAGATGACTCCATACTCATTCTTGTTCTATATGTTAATGACTTGTTGATCACAGGTAGCTCTTCCTCTATTATTGATTCTGTGAAGATAGCCTTGGCCAACAGGTTTTCCATGACTGACTTAGGTCTGCTTCATTACTTCCTTGGGATCCAGATTTCACAATCTGACTCGGGAATTTTGATTTCAAAACCTAAGTATGCTCTTGATTTTCTAGCTCATTTTCAGATGTCCGATTGCAAGTCTTCTCCTACTCCTTTTCTTTCTAGGGTTAAGTTGGTTTCAGATTGCTCTACTCCCTTGGTTGATGGTACTCTTTATTGATAATTGGTGGGGATCTTGATTTACTTGACTCACACTCGATTGGATTGATCGTATGTTGTTGGGATCATGTCCAAATTCATGCAGGAGCCACATGAGCTACATTGGAAAGTAGCTAAATGGATCCTTCATTATGTTCATGGCACTTATATTGATGGAATTCACTATCATGGAGGGGTAGATATCGACTTAATTGGGTTCACAGATTTTGATTGGGCTGGTGACTTAGATCATTAGAAATATACTTCTGGCTACAATTTCTCTCTTGGTTTTAATCCTATTAGTTGGTCTAGCAAGAAGTAGAATGCAATTACGATATCATCTACGGAGGAAAATACGAGAGGAGCGATTAACGCTGCCACATAAGCTATTTATCTACGGGGTATTACACGAGTTTGGCATCCACTTTAGGCGGCCTACCATTGTCTATTGTGATAACTCGAGCACTATCTCTATTTGTAGAAATCCATCCAACATCGGTGACGAAGCACATTGAGATCTATATGCACTTCATATGAGAGCTTATTCATGATGGCATCATCAACATTGATACATTCGAATGATAGGTGATCAGTTGCAGATTTATTTACCAAGCCCTTCATTGAGATGAAGTTTCTTCACTTACGGTCTCTTCTTGGGGTGAGGTCTTCTACAACTGCTCATCTTATTTGAGCTAAGTAGTCCTTTTCTTCTTCTTCTTCTAGGAAGATTGTGCTTATATATGGGCACCTTATCAGGCCTTTAGTTACCGGCCCCATTGACACATCTTTCTTAGTTGTTTAGGAGTGTCTTCTCTTTTTCGTCGACTCATCATAGCTCTTCTACCCCGTTTTGATGAATGGGGCATGTTGGTGTGAGTTATCCTACGTGTCCTCCTCACATAAGAGGACATCTCACATGGGTTAGTTTTAGGGTTAGGTTTAGGGTTTGCTATTGAGTCATGCACTAGGGTTACTCAACACCCTATATGTACCCTTTTACTATTCATTTATGAGCATGCCAAGACACTCCGTTGTCTTTTTCTTATGAGAAAGCTTTATTCTGTTATGCAAGTTATTCAGTTGTTGATCGATTCTTCCTTGTGATTACGTTGGAGCCATTGTGATTCAACTTGAGTGCAACTTCATTGTGGTGCACAGTTTCCGATACGATTCGTCAACTCTTTCAGTGAACCACCAAAATTAAATTAAAATTTTTGGCTCCTTTGTTTGAATGTCATATATTAGTAGTTGTTTTACAATAATCAAGAGTTATTCGGTGGAAAATCAAGCATGCGGAAAACCTCTATTTTTAATTCCATTAACTCCATATTTTCACTCTCACATTACTAGTTTACTCTAAAACTCTCCATTTCCTTCAAATATACACCATTAATCTATAGGTGGCTATTCATAATATACAATTTGATTACATAAAGTAAACATGATTTTCTACCTATACAAATACTTGCAAACAATAGTTTTTGAGAGTATGAGTACTAACGGATTCTTTCTTACCACTTCAAGTATAATAATATGCACCTTTTATAGTATGAGTCTTTGTTAAGCAGCTTACTTCACTAGTAATAATCAATAATATCCAAGAGATCATTTCCCATGATTGAAACTATTGAATGAGTTAGTATCTCTCAAATTAATTTCTCCTATGACAATATTGAAGAAAAAATCAACTTCTCTTGTAACAATCTTGAAGTTAAATTAGTTTATCTTATAACAAGCTTGAAGAAAAGTGTGATTGTAGTGTGATAGGTACCACATATTCGAAGGTTTTTGAAAAATATAATAAATATTTTAAGGAATGTGTTGAATGATCCAAATGTGATTTCCAACTTATCATTATGGTGTTAGAGGAATCCTTATTTCTCCTATCCATCCACATCATTTATTGTAGAATATATGTTTTAAGTATTGGTAAAAATTACCTCAAAATATGTTTAGGAAGAAACATAGGAAAATGTTAAACAACCATTCTTGTGAAATTTTTTTTAGATAATGTAAATAAAATTTTGTTTTGAAAGGACCAAAAAACCCTTTATAAAAGAGAAGCATGGTCACACAAGCCAACTGAAAGAGATCCAAGGGAGCCATGTCAAACATGCTTGACGAAGAAGGAAACCCCAAAACAAATCCGGACTCAATAAAGTACACCATATTAAACTAACAATTTTTATAATAAATAAAGATACGGTAAATAGTATCCTTCATAGAGATAATAAACATGAAAAGCACAAAAAAAGACCAAAATATCAGCCACAAATCTGCCATTATTTCACCTTAGTAATAGGACCCTTGTTATGAGTCCTAGTACTTTGTCAACTATATTTCGATCCAACAACCTTTATGACCACCCTTTTGGGCCTTTTATCAGCTTTGTCTTTGAAGTCTACGTCCAAGGTCTCTTTACTATCAAATTTTCTCAACATGAGCCACATATTCTACTTACTTCCCTTGGCCTTGAAAACGTAATCCTATAGGATATGGGCATATGCATAAAGATGGGGGTGCAAAAAGTGGACACAAATATGATTTTAAGAAAAATGTGAGCATGTTTTGTTAAAGCGTGAGCGCGTTCTAAATTATTAGGTTTAGTTGTTACCAAACCTGAAATGCAAGTGTGTTCTAGCGCATTCGCATTCCTATGTGATATGTAATGTATGTGGTTGAGGAATGCTTCTATGGACAAAATAAATGTTTAAGTATACATTTTTCTTTTAAATTTATTTTAGTAAATATAAGATGTTATGGTCACTCTGCACCTTATGGAACTAGTCTCACAACTCCATCTATCATAGTTTAGAAGATAGTTTTTCAGATTCTAATTTGATCGAGTCATAGATATTTTTCAGGATTTAAGCCTTGAAGATTTTAGGGTTTAAATTATACGATCAATATTTGTTTTGTGAAATAATATAGGTATTCTTTAGGTTTTGGAGCCTTTTGGATTGGTTATTGATATTTGTAGGAGTTTTAGATGTGTTATTGATATTTGTAGGATTTTTAGGATTCCATCATGTTCTCAGACAACTAAACCACCTATTTCACTCATCTAGTTTCTCAACATTCATCCAAAGACTCCTCTCACTTTCCTTTACAAAAATTGCCCTTACATTGCACAAGAGCAAAGTTCATTGGTCACTTCTTAGTTTGTCATACCTCCTTGAGATTGAGAAGGGTAGAAAAAGTTTGGTTAACATATATTCACTTGTATGGGGTTTTGTAGGAGAGGCATTCATAATTATGGGAGGATTTAAGGAGTTGCATAAACCATGCCATAATAATAATCATATTCTCATGAATAAACCTGATAGTGATTTGGTAATCTCAACAATCCACTTCTCATAATAATGGAAAATAAATCCAACTAATAACAATTCATCATTAATAAGTAAATTTGCCTTAGGAAAATCGATTAATACTATCACGTGCCACCTCTAAATTCAAATTTTCATTTTTAAAAATTCACTTGAAAGGTTGGTGGAAATGAACTCACCATTTTCTTCATGCTTTTAGAGGTCCAAAATGTTAATTTGACCCAAATTTGGAAAATATGGAGAACTTGGAAAGCTGAATTGTATTTATAAAGATAAGCTCGAAGTGAAGGAATGCATTTTGTAAGTAATTCCAATTAATTTTTTTCTTTTTCTATTAATACCCACTAAAATTATCCTTGTTATTGCATCTTGATAAAAAAATGTTCCCAAGAGCCGAGGGATATTTTAAACTTATCACACAAGCATGGGGAGTTCTCTCTAATAATACTAGAAAGGCTACCAATGATGCCATGAGAAAAAATCAATAAGGGCACAACCCCACATTCCACAAACCAAATTCCACAGAACTACCACTGCCATTAGCATTTCTAACAATCTAAATGGGAATAATTATTCAAGTGTGGATTCCTTTCCTGAAACTTCCATATTTGATGACCACAACCAGAACCAAAACTCAAAATAGAAACAAGACCAGGAACATGACCTAGACTGGAAATTTGAGAGGATTTATGAGGTTCAATTTTATTTTCCAAGATGCATTAATCCAATGTTTGATAATGTTTCTCTAGATGCAATGAAATTCTGATTCATACACTCGATGATTCTTGAATGTCCAATCCTGCCATAGACCCCAGTATTCCTTGATCTTTGGATACAGGGAGACATCGTTACTTGGATTCCATTTATAATGATAGATATATTTGTAAATTCATGTTATGACCTCTAAATCTATTTACATTTCAACTTGTTTTGAAATCACATCACTCCCTTCACTAGGATTGATGACTACCCCTATCTTTTTTAATGCGCTTTTGAAAGCATCCATGGGTTTATAATAGAAGGAATTATAAATGAATAGAATCTCACTAAGCCATATGCCAATTGACTCACACTCAGAACTAAACAATAAATATTTACTAGGTGATTGATAACCCATGTACTGTTCTTAGACATTCCCACATTTTTATGCTTATTTTTTACAAAAAAACTCAATGATGGTTCTAGGATGAGACTATGAAATATGGTCCTAATATTTTCATGCCCTCCTATTCAAGTATTCAAAATCCATATTAGTCTTGTTGATACTTAGTACTAATTACCCATGAAATATAATTCTCCATATTTCATTTTCTTTTCTCATCTTCCACATCATACTAAATAACCAATTTGATAGGGGAGTTTCCCTCTTCGACGACGATACACCGAATATGAATATGATCCTTGAGAGTTGACCCTCATCCAACCATAATACTAGTATGAAATCCTTTGTTAGTAATGTTGCATAGTTAAGGGTTGAGTGTTTAGGGTTAAGGGTTGAGGTTTAAGGTATATGGTTTAGGGAACTTAGGGATCAATGTTCATGGTTTAGGGTTTAGGTTTTAGTTTTTATTGTTTAGGGTTTAGGGTTTAGTTTTTAGGGTTTAGGG
This sequence comes from Taxus wallichiana var. yunnanensis, assembly GCA_018340775.1. Classification (NCBI taxonomy): domain Eukaryota; kingdom Viridiplantae; phylum Streptophyta; class Pinopsida; order Cupressales; family Taxaceae; genus Taxus; species Taxus wallichiana. Next base: position 412,497,518 of record CM031237.1, on the reverse strand, counting down.
TTTAGGGTTTAGGGTTTAGGGTTTAGTGTTTAGTGTTCATGGTTTAGGGTTAAGGGATCAATAATTAGGGTTTAGGGTTTATAGCCTAGGGTTTAAGGTTTAGGTTCCATGATTTAGGGTTTAGGGCTTAGGGGTTCGGTTTATGATTTAGGGTTTTGTGTTTAGGGAACAAACACTCTAATTGTATTGATATTCTACACTTGATATTTTACAGTAGTTATTAAAAGTGAAAATTGCTCTTAATCATCTACACTATAAGGATCGACAAACCTTATATATTACACATCTCTGCAAAACATGTTTCTCCCCACATCTACATGCACTATTGAATGTTTCTTGATCTTACTGCATATAATTGTGTTATTTATAACACTCTTAGAGCTTCAAATATTTCACAAGATATAGAAAAAAGGAGATAGATATATTGGGTAACATTTATTTGTACCAAATTAATCTTGGATATCTAGAATTTCCCTCCTTAAAAATATCAGCAAATGAAAGGAATCAAATTGTGATGACTCTCTTTGAATGTTATGCCTACAAAGTAGATGAACCCTTTTTAGTTGAATACTCTTTGTCAATACTAATAAGAATGGGTAAGACACAGAACATTACAGTGAGTGAAATAGTTCCCATGCGATGTGAAAAAGAAGATAACTCTCTAGGGTAACATTTCTTTGTGTAAGCTTCTCACATGGACGGGGTTACTTAGAAAAGGGTTGTACCTAATTTTTCTTGGATACCTAAAATTTCCCTCCTTTAAAATTTTTGTACCAATGTCAATCATTCTCATTAGCATATTTTTTAGAAGTCTTTCCAACAAGTATTTTTAGTGTTAAAGGTTTAAAATTTAGGGTTTAGGGTTTAGGGTTTAAGGTTTAAGGTTTACAATTTAGGATTTAGGGCTCAAGTTTAAGGTTCAAGGTTTAGGGTTTACATTTTATGGTTTAGGGACCAAGTTTAGGGTACAAGCATGGGGAGTTCTCTATGATAATACTATAAAGGCTATCAATGACACCATGAGAAAAAACCAACAAGGGCACAACCCCACCTTCCACCAAATTAATTCCACAAAGAACTTCCACTTTCTTATTAGAATTTCCAAAAATATAAATGGGAATAATTATTCAAGCGTGGATTCCTTTCCTAAAAATTCCATATTTGATGAACATAACTAGAAACTTAACTCAAAATAGAAATAGGACCAGGAAAATGACCTAGACTAGGACCTAGAATGGTAATTTGAGAGGATTTATGAGGTTCAATTTTATTTTCCAAGATGCATTACTCCAACGTTTGAGAATGTTTCTCTAGATGCAATGACATTTTGATTCAGACGCTCGATGATTCTTGAATGTCCAATCCTTCCATAGACCCCAGTAGTCCTCGATCCTTGGATACAAGGAGACATCATTACTAAGAAAAATCAAGGAATTTCAAGGAAGAAGAGGTTCTTGTGAATATATAGTTTTGACACATCACATCACAACCTTCATTAGGCTTGATGACTACCCCTATCTTTTTGAAGGCACTTTTGAAAGAATCCATGGGTTTATCATAGAAGGAATTATCAATTAAATGAAATTCACTAAACCATAGGCCAACTAACTCCTATTTAGAAATAAACAAGAAATATTAACTAGAAATTGATAACTCCTTTGTGTTCTTAGCCATACCCCTATCACTATGTTTATTTTACACAAGTAGAATTAATGATGGTTCTAGGCATGAGACTAGGAAATATGGTCCTAATATTTTCATGGCCTCTTAGTCGAGTAGTCAGAAGCCATATTAGTCTTGTTAATAATTAGTACTAATTACCAATGAAATATAATTCTCCAACTTTCATTTACTCTACTCATCTTCCACGTCATACTGAATAACCAATTTGATAGGGGAGATTCCATCTTCAACAATGATACATTGAATATGAATATGATCCTCAAGAGGGGATATGAACCTGGAAATGTATCGGTAAACCCTGAGCCCTAAACCCTAACCCTTAAACCCTAGCCTCTAAATCTTGATCCCTAAACCCTAAACCACTGAATCGTAAACCTTAAACCTAAAGCCGTAAACCCTAAACCTTGAGCCATAAACCCTAAACCCTAAATCCTAAACTGAAAAATAGAAACCCTTAACCCTAAACCCTGATCCCTAAACCCTAAGCCACTGAGCACTAAACATTTATTTTTGTACTTAAAAGCATGTCACAAATACATTTACCCCATAACACTTTAAAATGTGAGCATGCTTTATAACAAAAGCACATTATAACGCGAGCATGTTATAACGCGTTCGCATTATAATGCTCTCACATTTCACCATTTTGGGTTTGAAATTACCAATCCATAGGATTTGATTTGCCTTGGATTACCAAACCAAAGGTTTGGACTATTTCTAACGTGTTTAAAACTATGTTTGGAACAAAATATCAAAATTTCATGTGTGCACCCCACTATCTCATGTATTAAAACATAATATTCAAAAATAAATTCTACTATGACGCCAAGCTCAGTTTTACCTTGAGGAAAATATAATTATTTCTAAAATCCTATTAGTTTAAGGCTTTCATCCATATTTTCTTTTATTAGTGCCTTGTTTTCTTGCAAAAACCTATGCATATATTTTGGTGCACAATTTATGATTTTTTCATCTAAATTAAAAAAAAGAGTTTTTTTCTAAACTCCATTCTACACACACTAGAAAAAATAATTTTTTTTCTCCAAGTAATGGGGGTGCACACAAATATTTAATTTTCGGAATATGTGCACTTTGAAAATTAATAAAAAATTATACATTCATCCAAGAATTATGAAAAATTAATTGGACCTTGTACATGGTCTTAGCCAACTTTCTACCAAAGGGATTTGAAAAAAATATATAGAACTAGAAAAATGGGAGGTTGCACACACAATAGGTTCTTATCTTTTTACAAAAAAATAGACATACTTTTTGTGTGTACCACATTTTACCCTCTTAATCTCAACCATTTTACAAAAAAATAGTAGTTTAGAAACTAGATTCCGATATCTATGGTAATTATTCTTATCACTTTGACAAATTTTGAGAATAGACATGCCAAATTATTCGATAAAGTTCGGTTTTTATGATTTCAAGAAAAATGTGTCCCTTTTTGACCCTCCATTTCCATGCACTTACCCATATATATCCTTTGCTCTTGCATAACAAAAATTAGCATGCAAGCCCCTGATCCTCTTATTCTGGACATCAATTGTGTGGTGAAAATATCGACCTCTTGATCTAGATTCTTTTTAACAATAAGTATGGTGTCAATAGTTGACTCCACTCTCATTATCTTGGCCTCCCAATCTACCAAACCCCTCTCTCTCTGCTACCATAACCTTATCCTGTTTCATGTAACCCACTTTTCAAGTTTCAAAGGAAATCTACAATCCCCTCCAGGTTTTCCTTCCTACTCTATTTCTTGAGGCATTTCATGGCAGTCACAAGGGTTTCATTATCAAACTCGGTATCACTTTGGTGGTCACGAGTTGGGAAGAGATGAAAGGTTTTCCATTTTGGAAAAGTAAAATAATCAGACCTTGGTGAAGGGGTACATCAATTTTCTTGTTCTTAAAGTTAGAAATGGAGGAATTCAGGGACCTAAAAAGGAAAAATGGCAAGCTCATGGCTTGATCCCTTCACAAGTAATTAAGGATAGATAAGTGATATGATAATTTCTTCCCAAAATTTCCCTCCAACATTATATACTTCATCATTACAAGAAAAACATCAGCCCAATGGTCGGGAAGAAAGATGCAAGAAATTTCATCATCATATGACACAATTCATTCACTAGGACTAAAAAAGGTAGCTAATTCATGTTTACACCGAGTCTTATCTTTGAAAATTTTGGGACCCTCCATAGTTAACCTAGTAACCTCAACAATAGACTCCTCAATAACCCTTATTTTAACCCCCCTCAAATTAAATCCCCCCTCTACCCAGGAATTACCAAATTCCATAGAGAGTGAGGGTCATTACCTTTTATATGTTGAATGTATTTTGAGAACCCTCCTTTGTGAAAAATATCGTTAAGGTGGAGGAACAGTTCGCTCCATTATTACCCTATCACCAAAAATCCTTACACCGAAAACCTGTCAATCTTTTGGAACAAAAAAATGGAGTGGTTAATCCCAAATCAATATATTAAATGGTAAAAAACATAATACATATCCTTTCAATGCTTATTTCATTAAATACAAACATATTCTAGTGAATCAAGACTCCAATATTACAAGTATTGGAAGAAATCCATCTCCATTTTTGGCTATATTGGATTCCATTAGTAGCAATATTGGATTCCATTAGTAGAAATATTGGATTCCAATATTTTCATTATTGGACTTATTCGATTTCCAATTTCTCTATTATTGGATTCCAATTTCCCTATTATTGGACTCCAATTTCATTATTACTGGATTCTAATAACACTATTATTGGATTCCACTTTCACCACTATTAGAATCCAATTACTAAATCCTAATTTTTGGATTTTAGTTTCTTTATGTTAGGATTTGTATTTTTTTATTATTTGATTCCCCTTCATAAGCTTGAAAGTCACCCACTTACATAATTCTAGTAGTTTCTATCTTACATAACCCAAGTGGTTGCTAACTTACATAAACCAAGTGGTTTCTAACTTATATAACCCAAGCAGTTGCAAACTTACATAATCCAAGTGAACGCTAAGTTACATTAGCCAAGTGAGTGCTAACTTCAAGATAATGAGTAAGTGATTCTTGCCATTTATGCCACATATCAATCTTAATATCATCATACATATATGACTATTCATGCGTACCTTATTTAAATCAATAAACATTGACGTTGAAAATCCCTTCCATGAAGATCCTTGAATGGTGTTAAATTTGTGAGTTGTTTAGATTTTTTGTGATTTTATATGTAATATACTTTCAAATATTTAATAGAATTGGCGTGTGAATCACATGTTTAAAATCACTGTCAATATTTATATAAAAAAATTATTCGTATATATTAAACATAGTTAAAAAAATATTGAATTGTCATTTATAAATTTTGTAAGTAGTGTATAAGTGCGAGTGATCACACTTACAAGTGTGATTGATCGTATGTCTAAGTGTGAGCCTCGAGTCACACATCTCTCGATTGGAACTTCTAAGTGTGATTTTTGATTCGCACTTCTAAGTTCCAGATCTCAAATCACAATTATAAGGGCAAGTCTTATTTCACACCGCTAAGTGAGAGTCTTGATTCACATAGCTAAGTGTGATAACTCACCTGTCAAACAATTTTTGGGTAGTGGTAAATTATCAACACTATCCTTCAAAAATACAAAACAATGTTTATTTATACCAATTATTATGTATAAATTTCACTATTTTTAATATATATTGATATATGTTTTATAATTCATATATAAATATATTTTTATAATCTATGTAGAAGGTTGGCACAAACTGGTAAGTTGAAACACTAGGAGTCGCGGTTGAGCCAAAAATTAGATCTGCCAAATCCACCATAGATCAAGTAACATGTCGATTAGTAGGAGGCACAAAGTGTCCTTTCTTCTCCTTATAACTCATGACCTTAGTCCAGTTCAAAGGCTAGGAAGTCAAGGCTAACAGATAAATCAAGGTGAGGGAAATCATGCCCAGGGTTAAAGTCTCAAGAATCAGTCACATGAGATCTCTTCACACAACTGCCAGAAGGGGGAATCTCCTCACTCATGGACTCTTAACTTCCAGATTCTCTTCAATACCATGTGTTGTAAATGGTTGTCAACCTTTAGGCTGTGAAGAATCCACTTTTTTCTTTTTTTGATTCTTATAGAGAACGTAAAATTCTTACGGATGACAAGTTTGGTGATAGTCTACACCGAAAGGTGGTTTTGATCCTTTTAATGCTGGTTTTATAGGTCATTTCCTTAAGATGAATGATGAACAAGGACATCAACAAGGGATTTATTTTTACCCGAATTATATAAGGGATTTTATTTACAATACAAAAATTATAATATAAAATTCTTACATTAATTATTTATAATACCAAATGTAATATTAATGATAACCATTTTGTAAGGAAAAATGCTAATTAATGTTGCAGTTACCTCAACATTAATTAGCCATTAATTTGAGCTATGTAAAATTCACCATTTAAAAGTACATGTGCCATTCAAAATATGTGCACCTTTTGGAGCATGTAACTATTGTTAGCCATTAATTAGCCATTTAATGAAAAGAAATGTAAAATAATATGTGTTCCCTCTTAAATTCGCACGCTAATGAAATTGGCAGTTGGATTTGTCAGATTATACATCACTATAATTAGATAGTTTTTAATTTTATATTTTTAACATTTTCCTTTCCATTCTCTTCATCAATGCATAAGCTTATTCATCAATAGAAAAATCTCACCAACCAAACATAAAAAATTATGTGCTCGATTTCTTGAAACATTTTTATTTCCTTTTTGTGCCAAAAATTAATATGCATTATCACCTTCAGTCCCTCCAAAATTATGTAATTATGTTAATGTAAAATTTTCTATAACTGATTAGGACTTATATCCATGTAAAATATTCCATAGCTGATTAGGGCTTATAACCATGTAGGGGTTTTGTAGATAATTAAATGGAAGCAAGTTTGTTATTAAATATTTGTAGAAGGTAGTTTTGTTTATTAAATAAATAATTTCATAATATAGTAAATATTTGTTAGAGAAGTGAAAGAGGATAGAATTGAGCACATCTTGATAGAGAAATGACATAGCTTAATACATAATAATATTGGGGAAGATTTGCATAATTTTAAAAAACCCAAAACACCTAACAAGAAATTGTTTTGTTGTGTCTTGAAAAAATGCTTGGTGGTATGGATGGTGGCTCAATTTTTACAGTTAAAAATTGAATATTGGAATCAATTTATGTTCATGGTGGTAAGCAGGTATAGAAGAGAAAAGGTATTTATAAAATTGATATTATTTTTTTGGCCTTATTCTTGTCTGCAAATAGTCCTCCAATACACATACTCAACAAAATTCAATGACTAAAACATCGTTGACATTGTCAATGATAATATTTTAGAAGATATTCATGTTAAGAATGAGTTTTTATTGAATGTGTTGGTGTTGGATTACAGTGACCTTTTTGTGAAAGAATATGGTAATGAAAGAGTAGGAGAACCAAATAGATTTTGGAGAACAAAAGAACAAATACAAATTTGTGAAAGGAGAACTCGAGGAACACGAAAACTCTAATATAGTACACCTATGGAAGAAACAATTATCCTCAAAGTTTTTCACAAAATGTAAATTTTATCTGTTTGGATCATGGCTATGTGGCTTTTTCTATTTTATTGCCTACGAGATTTTTCTCTTCTATGCTTCAATGTCATATTTTTCCTTAAGGACCTTTTTGTAAAAGGATGCGGGTCCTTTCAAAAACCCCATATTCACCCTTATACAAGAAAATGGACATATTTTTGTACATCAAAATATATTGTGGCATAACCTAGCAGATTACTATGATGACAATATCTTACTTTATTTTTTTAATTCCTATCAATCGATAATATCCAATTACTATGGTGTCGCATAAACTAGCAGATCTTTATGCTAAAAATAATATTCTTTGAATTGTTAAATGCTAGTGATCCATAAGATCAAAATATTATATTTTGGAAGTATTAGGTTACCTTTTTAGGCCCTAAGCTCAAAACATCTTACTTAAAATTTCTCCTCAATCCACCAATCAAAATAAAAAAATTCTATAACTTTTCAACTTTCTAATGTTTGTAATTTATTTAAATAATTTTTAAACTATGAAACTTATTTATATTTTTCTTTATTTTCTAGTTAGTATTGATTTGACAAATATGAGGCCTTGTTACAACATTGATTTATTCTATTTAATAAAAATCATAATTCTAAGAAAACAATCACACAACTAGCACATCTCCCATCATGAGGCATGAAATTGCTGCTCTATCTTGTTTAATTTAAAATGTCGTTAAAAAATTACTATTAATAAGGTTTATTAAATATACGTGAACATAATGATTGGATACTTTATACATGGATTAAGGAACCCAGAAACCTTACAATAGAATGCATCATGAGCATCACCAAGAGTGAACAAAAAAGAAACAAGACAAAAGGGATAAAAAAACTTATCCCAAACTACAGTCCAACATATCAATACAAGGAAAAATCACAAAGCATGGAGGGGAAAACATCCCAAACAATATAGTCCACAAATAGTCAAACAAAATCTCTAAGAGCTAATGGACTAGTTAGTCTTAAGACATTTTTACTCCTTGAGTTGAAGATCATCCTATCCTTTCATATTATCATCCCACTTGCTCATGATAGGGATATGTTCTTGAACCTTCTCTTCCTCATGAGAAATAATGAGGTGGAGATTATTCCCAGAACTTTGTGTCCCTACTCCATCTTGAAAAAACTCCCTGCGACTCCAAAACCAAACTTTTGATCTCTACCATATCCGTCCTGATAGAGTTTTGGGTGATGTAAATTTATTAGAGTCATCGATGCAATGCATGTCATTGTTTCCCATATCCATTCTAATTTCACATAATGCCTCCATACCCATTTCCACCTGAATCACCTCAAGAGAAATTTTATCAAAATCCATATTCCAACCCATATCTACTCTCTTTTTCCCTTAAGATGACTCCCCTTTCGTATCAATAAAAGAAACTACAGCCCCAGTACCAAGATTACCTTTCCCCTGAGGTATATTAATCTTATTTCTCCTTAGTTTTCTTATATGGTCCATAAGAGTACAATTTTCATCTAAATCTCTAGATTCGTGCTCTAATTCTTTTTCCACCACTAGCTTACCATTCCTAAAAATAAAAATAATTACTCCATGTTGTATTGGGGTATAAATCTTTCCCTCTTGAAGATCATTCACCGATGCAAAGAGAAACATAAAAAGAAAAAGGGAAGGCTCATAATAAATCTTATGTCTAAACATATTAAGCATAGTAAGATGGTGAGTAAATATCTTTCTATAATTCACTTCAAGAGTAATGTACCTCAAAAGGTGGAGGTAGATTGTATTCCAAATATCAGGGATGCAAAATCTAGCTATACCATCTACCAACAGGTAAACCATTTCTTTACCATGGATGAAAGTCTCAATTTTGTGCTTGCATCTGGTGCGGTCTTTCAATATCTTTAATCCACCAATATCCATTTCAGTCACCTTTGCTATTGAATCCTCCAAAATCTTAATTTCCATGTTGTGGATCACCATGCTACCATTATTCCATGCCTGACCAAAGTCCAACGAAAGATAAAGATCAAAACCCATGATTTTTGAGATGAAATTCCTAAACCCCCAATTTTCAGAATGTGCCATAAGGAGGGGTTTTCCTTTCGGGAACCATAGCTCGTGGGCTTGGTTCTTGAACAACCACCTCCCATGGTTTTAGTCGAATGAGATTGAAAATGGAAGAAATAATGGCCAAAATGAATTATAAGAGAAAAATTAATACAAATCTTGCCATATATCCTACACATGGGAAGGGTCCTGCTAACCATAAGTACAAGGAAATCAAGCATCGAAACATCAATATTTAATGTTCTTAATGAGATTAATAACATGAGTGATATCATCTCCCCTCTGACACACTTTAAAATTACTACCTTTAGCCCCCAATTTGGCAAGATAATCCACACATTTATTACCCTTTCTAGGGGTATGAATTATTACATTTATAGAACTCTTTATGTAATTTATCTTTAGTATATTTAAGGATATTTCTTATGGTCCAATTATTAATTGTATCCTTTCTCACATTGCAAAGGGTTAAAATATTGTTTTGTACAACTAACCAGAAAAACATGTTGACATTGGTGAGTAAATCCTTAATCAAAATTTTCCTCTACAAATCCTTTCAAGACAACATATGCTCGGAAAATGAATATGTTTGGTCCAAGAAATGATATGTTAGGTGTTATACTTGAGAATTATAGTCATTGATCTCCATAAACATATGTAGGAAAATCATTTATGTGAAAACAATTGATCTAGGACATTTAAAAGACATCAAATTATTTTAGAAACACGTTCAATATTTTTCATTCAAACAACATATTATAAGTACAACATAAAAGGTATTTTGTAGTAAGTAACAAATCTTTCAAATAAATACAATTTTCATCCTCCAATATTTACAATTCAATTCCAGTTAAGGAAGACAATATTCATGTTGTTGAACTTGGGGAGTAAATCCTTAGTCAATTTTTCTTCCAGAAATCCTTTACAAGACAACATATGTTTTGACAATGAATATTTTTGTCCAATAACTTATATGTCATGTGTTATACTTAAGCATTGTAGTCATTTATATCCATCAATGCATGTAAGAAAAGCATTTTTGTGAAAAAAATTGATCTAGGACGTTTAAAAGACATCAAACTATTTTAGAAACATGTTCAATATTTTTTCATTCAAACAACAACATATTATAAGTACAACATAAAAGGAATTTTGTAGTAATTAACAAATATTTCAATCCTTCCAATAAGAAGAAATTTTAACATCCACGATGCTAGTCGTACTTTTGTTCAAGTAGTAACAAATTTTAAAAATAGGTTACAAATTTCACTTCAATCCCAAACTACTATACATTTTTTTGTTATATCAATTCAATCCTCCAACCAGGTGGAAGTTCATTATGATATTAACACTAGAGATACTAGTGGAAACTAAAATCAATATGTCTTTCTTTAGCTTGTTAAATGATAGTGACTCTTTAACTTGAAATATTATATTCTTCAAACACATTTGGTGTTAAGATCAAACTAGGTTGATTTAATTTGTAAAATCCCAGTGACCTCTAAAATCAAAATAATATCTCACTTTCTTTTTCCGAAACCTTGTGACCAAAAATATCCAAATATTATGTTGTGTTATAAGTTAACAGACGCTAAGTTCAAAATATCATTCAGTAACTTGTTAAATGAAAGTGACCACTATGCTCGAAGTAATATAAACAACCAACTACTGATTTTACTGCAAAAAAACAATCTTAATTGAAGTTAATATATATACCCACACCGATCACGAAGTCATGTAAGGGTTCATATAAGAAGAAATTATAACATCCATGAGGCTAGTTAAAAGATGAAAAAGCATATTATTATTTTCATGCACCTATAATTGTACACTGTAAAGAGAACACAAACCCAATAATCATATTATTCTTATCATGTCCATGTAATTGTATCTAAATTTAAATTTATCTTGGTCTAAACTAAACACGCTACTCTTCGTTGAAAAAATTAGATCCCGAGATGGAGAGGACTCATGGGGATGCATTTTTTTCGAGACAACAACATCCTTATCTCATTCCAGTCAAATAGTGTTTTGTGAAATGACCTCATCAAATCTTGAAAACAAAAACCTATCACAAGTGTTGCTTGTGCTCCCTATAACTTCTTTGTGCTTATCCATTTCATTTCCATGAGTAGAATGAACAACCTTGGAGAACCTAAATGTAACAAATAGATGTGTCGATAAATAAATTCTAATAAGATATTGCTTTATGATTTGTTGTCGATAATCTATAAATTATGAAATCAGTCTATCAATGTTAGTTATTTAACATTGCTTCATTTTGTTTGCATATTCTTACTTTATAATATATATTAACCGAATACATCTAATATCACTAGCTTTCAAACCTTCAACCTCCACTAAATGTAGTAATTACAAGAAAATTAACTAATTAATGTTATGGTTGGCATAATAGTAACCAAGATTAAAAGTTGTTTATTTATGTTCGGCATAACCTCTTTTGACGGCAAAAATAAGATAGGACATTTGTGGGTTTTTTGGAAATTTATGGCATTCATAGATTGTGTTTGTGTGATGGGAGGGGCCAATTAATGACTATTGCTAATTACATCAGATTTCGATTAGAAGTCTTGGAGACATGTGTTGAAGATTGGAATGAAGGTGCTCGACATCTCTATTTAAGCATCATCTATATCGAGCCTTTGGCAATCACTGTCGCAATAGCCCTGTTCACTATAGGTGGCACCATCAAAATCATTGAGCCTTATTCCTATGAAGAGGTCAAGGATGAAGTGGTAGTGTGGAATATTTTACATGATGGTGGTGTTACATCATTTATGCAAAGATGATCTGGTCACTCTATCTGAGTGACCAGTAGTGTGATGGAAATCTGGAAGAAAAACAGAGTAAAAATGGGCAAGATGATTTTTGTTATTTCAATAGAGTCTATTACAACTGCGATAGGGATCCCCACGGAGGGAGATATTTATTTTAAATTCTCACTATAGAAGGATATGGATGATTTCCCATATCCTTGTGAAAACACTGATAATGTATCACTTGGGCTATGAACATGACTCTCTTCCACAACCTTGGGATATGGTTGTTGAGAAATTGAGGAGGTACTTCACACTATAGTGACGTGATCTATGGACCTCATATTTTTCTTCTTGCACATCTTCAACATGATTGGAAGGTAAAATTTGTGGATTTTATGTTTCAATCACTTGAGAGGTCCCTTAAACTAGTTAGACAAGATGAAGGTCCTTTCCTACACCAATGTATTTTGTATTTTCTCTTTTAAATGACAATGACTACCCGAAAAGAAATCTCGCGCTTCCCCTATAAGAAAAAAATTAGCATCATTTCCCCCTCCTCTTCTGTAACAATCTCCCTCTTTCCATTTCCATGGTTGTCACCTTTGTCTCCCTTCCAATTCTAACCCGAGACATCATGATCATTAGCCGAGTAGTTTGATGGTCCCCCTATGTTCCTTTTCTCTTATATCTCCCTCATCTTCTATGGTGGATCGTAAACCTTGACACCTTGGAGAACTCTCTTAAGGTATTTAAACTTGACATATACTTCCTCTCCACCTCTTACTGATGCTTATTTGGATTCTCCTCTTGTCCCCATAGACATTGTAATGGATCTGACCAGCCCAATTCACACGATTATGAAAGCATGTGCATCTAGCCTCCCACATTTTTGCATGGAAGTTATCATGGAATCAGAAATTCTAGATTTGTTTTAGGATCTCTCCTTGGTTTACCCTAATTCTCCTCTGTCAAATAAAATGGGTTCCCCCACTAGCAAATTCGAAACATAAAGAGAATTTAGAGAATATCTCTCTTGATCCACATGAGACAATTGAAGATTATGTTACACTCAGTATATGCTATCAAGGAATGGAAAAGTCACATGGACATGACCTAGATTAAAATCAATGAATAATTCCTGGAACACAATAAGTTAGTGGAAGTGCTACTTGAAGAAGCCCTACCACGATGCTAAGGATGAAGCAACTACTCTCATGAATATCCATAAAATGTAATTTGGCTTTGTCTAGTTTGGGAATTTTTGGTTTTTTGTTTTTGTTCAATACAAGATTGTTATATTCTTGTTTCACTATGTTATTTTGCCATGAGAGATTTTTGTGCAAGTATGCAGGTCATTTGGGAAAACCCACTTTTACTCTAATTCCAAATAGTTTTATGTTTCTCATATCATAGTCACGGCTAAGCCCTAATATCTTAATGAGTTTTCTTATATCCTTAAGATTGCTATGCTCCAAATTTTATGTCTTATAGATCCTACATAAAAAATATACAACTTTAATATAAATACCTTGTTTAGTAGTATCTGGGATTATTTCATGCTTTATGTTTTCTGTGAAACCTCCATCTGCTACCTCAATCAAACAATCTATACGATTATTTTTGCAACCTCTATTACTATCCTCCTTCATGTGCATCCTTTATGTGAATAATTTGTGTTTCTTTTGTGTGCCTTCTCTGTAAACAATATTATAATCGCATGTAAAAAAATTGGGATTCGAATACTTAACCCTACAATCTACTGCCTGCGCGTATTTTTTGTAATTTCTAAGACATGATTTTCTCATTGACTAAAAAAATTAGAAAACCTACTCAATATTTCTTTGAATATTTAATAATTTTCTTAGCACAGTACATGAAAGAAATTTCAAAAATAGAAAAAGAGTGGGATACAGAAATTTGAAATTTTCAATTTCCCCCTCTAAATACAAAAGGCGAGGCTATTGAAATTTAAAATAGATGAATTGAAAAGATGGAGGAATAAAGCGATGGAGGAATAGTTAGTGATGGAGGAACAATTAGTGTTGTTTCTACTATTTTGGCTATAGAATGTCTACTTTTTCACTTAGATCTGACTACGAAGGGATTGCATACTGACTTGGAGCAGAGACGGTTGATAAGCTGCAAGCATAGTCCACACGGGAAACTACACCTTTAGCTTGGAAAATGATATTGCTACAGCAAAACCCTCCAATCAAGAATGTGGGTCCGCAATCTCTAGCTAAGGGAAGTTCATGTGGGAGAAGGACAAGGAAGGTGTGACCTGCCTGAAGGTGCCAGATGGATGTCTACATCGGGCTTTGGACAAAGCGAATCTTTCCCTTGTAGGTAAGTTTCTCGGCCTAGACCTAATATCGATGTCATTAGAAAATGGGCATGTAGAAAGTGGAAACCAAAAGGGGATCTGAATATCACCATTATGTCAAGGGGATTTTTCCTAGCCAAATTTAACCAGCAGACTGATTTGGAATCGGTGCTTCTGGGAGGACCATGGTGGCTGGGGAATATGGGTTTATTTTTGAAATGATGGTATCCTAGATTTGATCCTAGCACTAAGAATATACATACCATTCCAATATGGTGTAGGCTTCCAGGGCTACCCCTATAATTTTGGGATGATGAGATTCTGTTAAATATCACCAAATCTCTTGGTTCTCTGATTGGGCTGGATGGGCCTACGAGGAATAGATCTAGACTAGCTTTTGCTAGATTCTATATCTCTTCTAAATTGGAGTAGGAGCTACCGAATCTAATTATTCTACATTCCAAGTATGGTAGTTGGTCTCAAAATATTGAATATGAAACCTTTCATCTGAGATGTAAAAAATGCCATAAATTAGGACATTTTACCAATAGATGTCCTAATAAAGAGATCTCTCAAGTGGATAAACTTGATAAACCCTATGGAGAGACTCTAAAGAAGAAGAAAACGTGGTTAGATAACAAGGATAAGGGAAAGAAAGAATATCACGGACGGGAAAGGGATACCCCTCCACCTTCTAGAGCTGAAATACAAGAAAGGAAAAAAGAGTTTTAGAACTCCTATCAGGAAACCACTGATTTGTAGAAAGATATGGCATCCCAAAACCCTAGCGGCATGTGCATCAGTAAGTCTTCCAACCTCCATTTGAAGAACTAGACCCCCAAATCCTGTTAAGGTGTTTCTGGAGGTGGATGAACTTACTGAAACTGTGACGATTAACCTACTCTCCAAGGAGAAAAAGAAGACTTGGTCTAAAGACATTATAGCTTTGCTAGGGGTTTTGCAGATAATGACTTTTCTAATCCACTAAGGTCCATTGAGGAAGTTCTAAATGAAGAAAAAGAAATGGCTTCTTCCGAATCTTCACTTAAGAAAGACCCTTTGTTGGTGAAGAGTGACTCTCCAAAAAATGGAAACCCCTTTTTCTTCCTCACTCACTTGACATTGAGAAGGGAGAGAAATAGGAGGGAGAATTTACACCATTTAAAGAAGCAAGGATGGAGGATGAGGATCCTGATCCCTCTGGTTTCCTAAAAGTTAAATCCAGAAAAAAGAAAAGACTGAAGGGGTTTGAGAGGATCCCAGATTCTTTGTATAATGAGAATAAAAAGAAAATTGACAACTGGGAAACTTCAACATCCAGAACTACAAGATCCTCTACTAGAAGAGTAGTGGATTTTGGAAGCAGCTCTAAAAGAGGTAGACCTTCTAAGAGGGCTCTAAGAACCAAAAGAATAGAAGAAGATATTGCTGATGGCACTCAAAGCCAAGCGAGTCATCAGAAATCACATTACCTATATCTTTTTTATGAAGGTCATCTCTTAGAACATTTGAGGTTTGAATGGAAATTATAAACAAAGAATTAAGATTTTCTAGTAGACCGGGCATTCTGCGTCTGTAGGAAACAAAGATGAATTCTCAAATACTTGCTTAACTGTAAAAATAATTTTTGGGAAAATTTGGACATGGTCATGCGGTGGACTCTCGGGGAGAGGCATGTGGCTTGGCTACCTTACGGGAAAATAAGCATTTCACTGGTAAGATTCTCTCTAAAACTAGTAATCATCTTTATGTTAACTTCCATTTTATTGATAAAAACAATATTTGGATCCTTTCCAATATCTATGCGCCCAATACGATTAGTGAAAAAAGGAAGCTTTGGAGAGATATAATTTTTTTTAGATCTCAACATAGTATTGACAACTGGCTCATAATGGGGACTTCAATTCCCCTTTAAATCCTGGAGAAAAACAAGGGGGAAACTCTTCTTTCTCTAGGGGTATGGATGATTTTGCTGACTTTGTGGCTGAACTGAATCTCATAGATGTGGATCTTCATGGCAATCAATACACCTGGAAAAATTGGAGGTTGGGAAAGGATATGATTCAAGTCAGATTGGATCGAGCCCTTATCTCAGCTAGTTGGATTCTTCATCAAGATTTTCATCTCACATCCTTGCCCAGAATCGGGTCTGATCACAATCCAATTGTTTTAAATTTTGTTAACTGGATTAAGCCTACCAGGAGCTCCTTTAAATTTGAAAATATGTGGATGGAGCATGATGACATCTTCGATAGGATCAAGGATTAGTGGATCTGGGGTGGTGGGGAACTACTCAGTTTAGGCTTGTTCAAAAGCTTTAAAATGTTAAAAAATAGGTTAAAGTTTGGAATAAAGAAGTCTTTGGGAATGTTTTTGTGAAAAAAGGAACTAAAACAAAAACTTCAAGATATGGAAAACAAAATAAACTTACAGGGGAGATCTAGGGAGGATCATGTGGTGGAGAAAAACATCCTCTCTGAGTTGCACATGGTTTGTAGTAGAGAAGAATCCCTATGGAGACTTAAATCTAGAGCTATATGGCTGGAAGAGGGAGATAGAAACACAAATGTTTTTCATATGACCAATTTAAAGCATAGATCTTGCAATAGGATTATGGAAGTATCCAAAGGAAAAGATAACATTATAAAAGATCTGTGAATTATCAAGGAAGAGGCTCTCAGATTCTATGAAAAATTGTTGAATGAGAAGAGTGCTACTAATGAGGTGGCTGACTCTTTTATGCTTGAAGCTATACTGCATGGTAAAATTGAGGAGCTAAGATTTAAAGATATTACCAAAGTTGTTACTCTGGAGGAGCTTTAGAAAGCTGTTTTTCTCTTGAAGGAGAAAAGGCTCCAGGACTTGATGTCTTCTCTGTAAATTTTTAATTTTTTTGGGAAATCTACTCAAACGATCTCCATAGGGCATCAAATGAATTTCTTAGAACCAGAGATCTATTGAAAGAGATTAATAATACCCACATTGTGTTGGCCCCAAAAAAATGGATGCTAAAGATTTCAAAGACTTTAGACCCATTAGCTTGGTTAATGTTGTCTATAGAATTTTTACTAAGATTATTACTACTAGACTGCATGCCATTTTGAATGATTTAATCTCAAAATAGCAAAGTGGATTCAAGATGGTTTGATCATGGTTCATGAGGTTATTCACTCTATGGATAATAACAAAAAGGCTAGCATGGTCCTTAAACTTGACATGAATAAAGCCTTTGATAAAGTTTCCTGGGCTTTTCTTGACAAAGTTTTGGCCAAATTTGGATTTCTAGACAAATTCAAAAGAGTTATTAAAGCCTGCATCTCAACAGCTAGATTCTCTGTGGTGGTTAATGGTGAACTGTGGGGTACTTCACTAGCAGTAGGGGGCTAAGGTAGGGGGTTCCATATCCCCTCTTCTCTTTATTTTAATGGCCGACAACCTTAGCAGAATAATTTCCAAAGTCTGTTAAGATGGTCTTCTAAAAGGCACTAAACCTACCTCTACGAATCAAGCAACTTCTCATTAGCAATTTGCAGATGACACTATCCTGCTCTTAATGGATTCTATTCTAGAAGCTAAGGCGATCAAGTCTATTTTAAAATTTTATGAGGCTACCTCTGGACAAGAGATCAACTTTGACAAAAGCTCCATTTACTTTTTCAATACTCCTTTAGAAAGGTAGAATAAAATTGCTAAAGTTTTGGGTTGCAAAATTAATGTGCTTCCCACCACTTATCTGGGCTTCCTTGTGTACTAAAAAAGTTTCTAACAAAGTCTGGAATGATTTACTGGAAAATATTCCAAAGGAAATTAGCAGGATGGAAAGGATCCATTCTTTCCAGTGATGGGAAATGTTTGCTTATCAAAAGCACTCTTCAAAATTTTCCTATATACATTATGTCTATGTATAACATTCCCTTTGCATTCAGATAAAAAATTGACAGGATTAAAAAAAACTTATTATGGCAGGGAATGGAAGAAAAATTTAAATATCACCTGGTTGCCTGGGATCAAGTGTGTACTCCTAAAAGGATTGGGGGCTTTGGTATAAAATACATTAGCAAAATGAATATGGCCTTAATTGCAAAAATGGGGTGGAGATTAATCTTAGAAAATCAACCTTAGATTGATCTCATTAAGAATAAATATTTAGAACAACAAACTGCTTCCTCCTTCCTACATTCTGAACTGCTTCCTCATGGCTCCATTTTCTAGAACAATTTGATTCTTACTAGGAATTTTATTAAGCAAGGTTGTAGATGGAAAGTGGGAAATGGTAGGGACATTAGTTTCTGGAATGATAATTGGTCTAATGGTAGCCTCAATGAAATATTTGGTGCAACTAAGGAGAAATTAGAGTAGAATTATGGTACTAAGGTCATAGATTACATGGAAATTGATGGTAATCAAAAGAGATGGAAATAACTTTCATGTGGATGGCTTGGATTTGAACTCTATGTTATCCTCTCTTTAGGAGCAGCTGGACCTCATCCCCTTGAATCAGGTGGATGTCAAAGATGAAATTGTTTGGCACAATTCTAGAGATGGGGACTATACGGTTAAATCTAGGTACAATTCCTACTTTGTGAATACCCAGAATGAATTTAATTGGAGAAAATATGGATGACTGAGTTAACCCCTAAAATAAACTTTTTCTTTTGGCTTGTTCTTAGAGGTAGAATTCTTACTAATGATAACTTGATTAAGAAAGGATTCATTATGCCTAATAGATGTCATCTTTGCAAAAAAGATTATGAAGATATTAAACACCTTTTTATCCATTGTGACTATGCTACCATGATTTGGAGCTATGCCCTTTCCAAGTTCAATGTTCTTTGGATGGTTCCTAAGGACTTCATCCAATTCTAGACCCAATGGAATCCCCCTTTTAAACACTATCATTGTGAGAAGAATTTGGAAACTAATCATGCCCCATATTATCTAGAGAATATGGAAAGATAGGAATGATATCATCTTCAGAAATAACAAGCAAGCACTGCAAGCTCAACTTTACTAAGATTGGGCATGTTGTTAAAGATGATATTGGGAGATTTAAACCCCCTAAAAATAAGAAGTATCATGTCGAAAAGAGTACATTATTTCCAATTGGAAGATTGGAGTTCTTTAGAATGCGGTTCAAGAATATTGATAGGTCTTTGGTCCATTGGATTCCTCCTGAGAGAAACTGGTATAAACTTAACTTTGATGGCACTTCCAAGGGTAACCCTAGTATGGCTGCTGGGGGAGGAGTTATCAGGGATCACAAAGGTTGTTTAGTTGCTGCTTATGCTGGTAAAATGGGGATTTAGACAAATCATTATGCTGAAGCCCTTGCTGCTCTTTAGGGGCTTAGGATTGCCAAATATTTTGATATCCAAAACTTAATTTTGGAAGGGGACTCTCTTAATATCATCAATCATTTAAACCAAAATTCTCCTCCTAGCTAGACCATCAAGGAATTCATTATGGAAGAAAGAAATATTTGTAATAATATTGAGAATATCATTATTAGACACACCTATAGGGAGGGGAATAAGGTTGCGGACACTTTGGCCAATATGGGCATCAATATTAATCTTACCATTTGGAATAATGCAAACAACATCCCTAAGGAGGTTCAAATCAGCATTAATGTGGATAATAATGGAATTACATACGTGGCGTAATTTTAATTATGACATGGAGTGGGTCTTAATGGAGGTGAAAGATCTCACTTGTGTGATTTATCCCCCTTTCTATGGCCACACTAAAGAAATCAAACCTTGCATAGATGGGAGGTATTTCAAAAAACATGACAGACATAAGAAAATAGTAGTCCCTTACGAGGGTTTTGAGTAGGATATTTGCAAAATTTGTAGGGAGAAGGAGAAAATGGGAGGGGCTCCATGTTAGTTGGAGCCGAGTTGCAACCCAGCCTGGAAGAATAATGAGGTACTCTGGAACCTCCTGCACAAAGGAGGCATTTCAAATTTCATTGAATGAATTCAGGGTCATGACCTGAATATTTTAGTTCACTTTGCTACGGAGTGGAAGGATAGGAGGGTTAAGTATGGTGGGCACAAGGTTATTGTCAATGAAGAGCTGATTGCAGAGGCAACGAGGCCTAGAATTGGAGGGCTACCAGTTCTTTAGTAAGAGGGTGGATAGGGTCGTAGAGGCCAAGAAATTCTCAGATGAGGGTGAAGAGTTGGATTTTGTTGCTACGGGCTTAAAGGTAAGCTCTATTCCCACACCGTATGATGAAGTGATGAACATGATGGTCAAATACATTTCATTGGAAGGGTGTTATAAAATGGTCCCTATTAAACATCTTGTTTTTTAAAATCACTTTAGAAGGGATCTCATGCGGTCTATTTCCCACATTACCTTCTCAACTCCCTTCAACGCTCTATGCTATATTTTCAAAGGCATGCCCATGATATTCCTTTGCATCAAGGCCTTATCCTTTTACTGCACAAGCTTTGTGTTGCCAAGTTCCCTGGCTTTCCAATTTATCCTAGTGAGCCACTCGTTACCACTTCCTCTATTCCCACTCCCACTCTTATTGCCCCTTCCAAGCCCAAATCCAAGAACCCCATGAAAGTAGACACCCCTCTCATTAACAGGATCCTCAGAAGCTCCAAAGATTTGGAGGTTGCTCAAAACTTGCTTCATATCAGCAATGCTTTGGTATTGAACAGGCCCTATCATCTGGAAGAGTCTCAAGTGCCTATTAGATTGGATGCCCTGGAGATTGAGATGAAACAAATGAAGAAGGACCTTCAGCATATGGGTAAACAAAAAGGGAAGAGAAATTTTGATGAAGAGAGTGACAATGGTAAGGAACAATTTTCTGATATTTATAAGAAGTTGAGCTCTCTTGATACCAGACTAGGGAGAGCTAAAGATAGACATGAGTATAATTTAGATATATTTAAAGCCATACATGATTTCTTAGAGCAGAAAGTTCGGAGCATTGCTATGCTAAGTAGGATCCCTACAACTATATGGGGAAATGAGAAAGAGAGGAGTATGACCATTTCACAGTTGGATGCTTCGGATTCAACACACACTACCACTTTGGTTCTTTTTACCTCGTTGCAAATGATTCATTCTAGAATTGAAAGAGCATCCAAGAAATAGTCTGTCTTAGGCGGTGGAATTTGGTTTTGTTGTTGTTTTTGTGCAAACTTTTTGTTGTATAGATGCTTTGCTTTTTTTGCGGTCTTGTTGCACTTGATCTCGTGTCCTTTTTGCTTCTTGTTGTAACACGTTCTTGGTTACCTTTGGAAAAATTGTTACATCTAGATTTTTATATTTTTTGTTTTCTCTTCATTGTTATATCTGATCACCGGCGAACCTTCTTTGTATCGTATAGTCCCTTCAAAACTATTTACCAATAATAAAAAAATTCAAATATCAAAAATGTGGGGAATTCCCCCTATTTTTTATTTTTCCATGGTTTGAAAATTAAAAATTAAACATTTTTCAATGTATATAGCCTATAATAATATAAACATAATAACCAATATATTATACAACATATATTAAAACAAACATAACAAAAAAATGTATTATAATAAAACAAAAGAAATAAATGTTAAACATAGTTTAGAAGTTTATTAGAATAACATACGATATATTATGTTCCATTCTTTATCCAATTTGATTTCTACAATGTTAGATATAGTGTGTCCTAATTTAAATTAATTATCCAATTAAAATGTGCCATGTGGTAAGTTTGAACAAGCATTTTGGGATACATAATAAGGCTAATGATATAAGACTGCGTATGATAGTGTTACTATATGGATATTTTCAAAATAAGAAATGTTTGAGCCTAGGCTCGATATGTCATTTTTGTTAATAATTTAAGGAGCATAGTGGGCGCTAAGAATTTTCTTTGTTAAGAAACAATGTGAAACATGTCTTGAAAACCATGTATCTTATAACAACTACAAACTAAGCCTAACGATCCATAAATTTACTGAGATAATGTTTAAAATGAGAAGAGATAAAGGTAGGACCATAGCGGCCACTAAGATAAACCATGATTTACTATTTTATGGATACTTTCTAAATAAGAAAATTTTGAGCATAGGGTCTGATATGTCATTTAAATCAATAAGTAAAGGAGCTTAGCGGGTGCTAAGCATTTTCTTTGATAGGAAATTATGTGAAGTATCAGTTGAAGACCACGTATCTCATTGGAACTACATACCAAGGCTAGGGATCCAAAACTGTAAATATAGTGTTTAAAATGAAAAGAGGTAAAGGTAGGAGCGCAACGACCACTAATCTATACCATAATTTGTTATTTTATGGCTATTTTCAAAATAAAAACTTTTGAGACTATGGTCTAATATGCCATTTCTCAATAAGTAAAGGAGCTTAGTGGTCACCAATAATTTTAGTTGATAGGAAATGATGTGAAGTATGAGATAAAACCATGTATCTCATTGGAACTACATACCAAGGCTACGGATCCAAAACTATAAAGATAGTGTTTAAAATGAGAAGAGGTAAAGGTAGGAACCTAGCACCCACTAAGCTATACTTGATTTGTTATTTTATGGCTATTTAAAAATAATTAAATTTTGAGACTAGGGTATGATATGGCATTTCTTTCAATAAGTAAAGGAGATTAGCAACTTAGCACTTTATTTGATAATAAACGATGTTAAATATGAGTTGAAAACCATGTATCTTATGTGAACTATATATTAAGGCTAATGATTCAAAATCTGTAAAGATAGTATTTATATTGATAAGAGGTAAAGGTAGAAGCCTAACGAGCACTAAGCTATACCATGGGTTGTTATTTTATGGCTATTTTCAAAAATAAGAAATTTTTGAGTCTATGGGAAACATATAATACATCTCAATCCATTTAGAGGGTATGTAATACAAGAATTTCTCTCCACCACAAATAGCCTAGAAAATATGGTCATTTAAAAGCCATGCACATAGTGTTGAAATAAAAAACAATTGATCCTAGCGGTCGTTATGGTGTTCCATTCAATCTATAAAAAATATTAGTGGTCATTAAGAATTTTCGGTCGTATGAATATATGTGAATTAAATGTTACAAACAATACGTCTTGTGAGTACTACATAATCCATGAAAATATAGTAGTGACCCAAAGCTATATACATATGGTATTTATAATGACTAGTAGTAATGGTGGAATCCTAGCGACCACTAAACTAGAGCATGATCTTTTATTTTATCGCTGTTTTCAAATTATTAAATTGTTGATCCTACTATCCACTATGCCATTACTTTTGATAAGGAAAAAATGATTAGAATTCAGCTAAGAATTTTATCCCATAAGATCTGATGTTAATTATGTGTTTCAAACAATATACCTTATGGGAACTATGTAAGGCTTGATCCAATATACATTCCAGCCAACATGATATAATTATAATCAATGAAAAACACTAGCGATCTAAAGTTGTATAGATAGTGTTTACAATGACCATAATGGTAGGAGCCTCGTGGTCACTCAGCTAGGTCATGATTTATTATTTTACTGCAATTTTTAATAAAAGAAACTGTTGAAACTAGCATCCACTATGCCGTTACTTTTAATAAGTAATGAAACCAAGCGTTAGGTAAACAATTTTTCTGATACAAAAACATTGTGAATTATATGTTAAAAATAATATATTTTATGGACAATACATATGGATTTATCCCTATCGAGGATTTACAAGTGTATCACTAGTTTTTTCTATGGATAGTCTATCGAAGAATAATATAATTATAATAATGAAAATCACTAGTGAGCCAAAAGTGTACACATAGTGATTACATTAACAAGATGAAATGGTGGGACCCTAGCTTCTGCTAAGCTAGGTCATGATTTGTTATTTTATCACTATTTTTAAATTATTAGTTCTTTTTACCCTCAATGGATAAAATGTATTAGAAGATAAATGTTTTTAGCCTAAGAAGACCTGGCACAATACATAAGTTAACATAAGTTCAAAAAATTGGAATAAATTTCTTCAATTAGTATTATAAATCTAGCTTATAGTCAAAGTAAGAGAGAATAAACCCTTGTTTTAGTGGTACTTGAAACACATTGTTAATAATCAAATCTTTTCTCAAATAGGTATAACCCACGATGACCTTATAGAGAGCATTGTTTCCACGAAAATGGCCATTGTGAAGAGGCCATACTTATGTTTAGGAAAATTTTAATCCTTCCCGTTTCTTTTTTAGAGTTTTTGTGGAATTTCCCACCAAGAGCTACACTTAAAATATCATACTTAGAGTATTTATAGACATTTAGACATAATGAATAAAGTATGTTCGATATACATATATTTCACATTGTCTTATATAAAAAAAATGATGAGCTATCACTAAATTTTTTAATGTGATTTGTTGCTCAAATACTCTCCTCAAAATACCAAACATTAGATCTTCTGACCGCTATCCTTTAAACATGTTCATTAGTCTTGTTATAGGCATCTAATCCTCACTACTACAATATGACCGATATACACATAAATCACATCATCTTCTAAAATAAAAATCCCAAGCTACCATAAATTCTCTTCAAAATACCAAATATTACATCTTAATGTCCTCTATGATTTATCATTAAATAGGTGTAAGTGGCTTAAAATGGTTTTTAGGCTATTCTTATATATGTTGAATAGAAGTCTATCTCGCAACTAAAGTGTTTATTTTTTAACATTCTTATCATGCCATCTATATAATGTTATAGTTTGTCCATTTTATATGTAATACTTTCAAAAGGTACAAATGGTTTCATATCTTTCAATGCATCATACTTTGATTTTAGAATTTTATAAATTTGTTGTTATTATTGATTTCATCTACAAAATATGAATTACTACAACTAGTTGAATGATACATAATATGTCATATCGAAGCCTAGTGGTTGCCAACCATTAACTTAATTACCGTGTTATGATACATATTAAAGAACTCTAGAGGTTGGTTTCCATTAGGGTAGTATTTAAAATCCTTAGCAGATAATAAAAGAAAAACACTTTAAAGTTTGGAAATGATCAAATTATTAATTTATTTTACTCTAAATATAGGTAAAATGTCCTCCATTGTTTGTGTTCCATTCATAAAAATTCCATTCATCGCAGGAGGTATTTTTAGAATAAAAGAGATGAGGAATGGTTTGTGGAAATTAATTCCCACGAAACTAACACATTGACCTATGGTCATTTTTTGTTATAGATGACAATCATGTGGAATTTGGTATTGTTCTATCTTCAAAAGTTATTTATTTAGGGACACCGCATGTCCAAGTGGAAAAATTTGACTTTGTAAATAATAAGTGTCTTATTATAGATATGGACTTGGATATTTTGTTGTTCGGAAACGGGAAATGCATGCCTCTATAAACAAAGGACTATATTCTTGTTCTAAATATGGTTGGAATTTGGGGATTCTAATAGATTCTAACAAAATTGGTTGTTCAAATGCATAAGATATTCAAAATGGTATATTTACGTATTCAAAAATTGTATAGAAACAAGAAAACATAATTTGTTTGTCATTTCTTGCATAGAATTTTTTTCTTTCACCTCCAAAACATGCCAAGTTGTTTACTATGTTGAGGCGAACATATTTGACTAAATTGGATATAGAACCATCTAAATCAAAATTTCATGGATTGAAAAGGAATACTAAATCAACTGGGTCTTTTGAGAATAGTGTAATAGAAAAGAAATTTGAGTCTTACTTCTAGAGAGTAAAAGGAGACAACAAAATGAGAGAAAAATATTCTACATTTTTTGAGAAATAAGCATCCGAGATAATATTGTATTGACATCTACAAAGTGAATCCAATGTAATCAAAAATTTAAATTACACAAATAAAAATACACGCCACTATGCTGTCTTGTTGGGTGAAGAGAGAAATGGAAAAGAAAATATGATTCCCATATAGGGGAAAATGGAAAAACAGAAAAAATATCATGAGGTGGAATAATTTCTTCAAGTCATAGCTTAGACAATATTAGATAACAATGTGATGTCACTGGAAGGAAATAGACCAGCAAGGATGGAAGTCACGCGTAAAATTTTTCTTGTAAATGTGCATATCCATTCCATCTTCCATCAACTTCATCAACTATTCCTTCGACTAAGCCTTTCAATGCTGAATGTGTGATCATTGTTTTTGTAATTTGGCCAACGATATTTCTTTCGATGTCATAATGGAGCTTCTAAAATTTATCAAAGCCTGTGTTCTGGATTGTATTATTATTTTTCTAATACAAATTGGTTATTCAAAAATGTTAAGCAACATAGTAAAAAGATACATGGAAAAGGTTAAATATATTGAGTATCAATTATGGATGGATTCTATAGACTCACGCGATAACAATGAGATATTTAAAAGTTTTTGTATTACATACACAATATCTTGTGTGCACAACCGTGACAATAATGATGATTATAGAGAAGAGGTAAATATGGATTGGATAGAGAAAGTGACACAAAAATTGGTAAATGCAAGTGAAATTGGGCCACAAGGAAACATCCAGCCTTTTCTTTACGAAATATCGTATGAGTTCTGGGCTGAGATGTTCACTTGATGTTGTTCCGAAAATTCTCTAGTACTAGTGCTTTATGGTGGTAGTGTCACACTCCATGCATTGGTGGATTCCAAAATATCTACTATTTTTATTGTTGAGACACATAGTCAAGCAATGTTTTGAAACATTATTATTCTCATATGAAGAAAGGTTCGTCTCCAAAAAAACTTCAACAAGTGATTTTGTTTAATGGATTTTAACCTAAATATGCTACTTATATAATTATTGTTTATTTAGACAACCACAAAGCTATAAAATTTTATGTACAACCGTTTCACCATGATGCTACACAACCAATTTAACATGGTGATTTACTTTCAATCATTTAATAAATATGTTTAATGAGCTCTATCTTCAATTACCATGGTTTTCATTTTTTTAACAAACTTATGTTTTTACAGATTCGGATAATGACGACGTGGAGATGGGCACATCAGCCACGAATATGCCATCAGATCTAGGTATGTTAATTGTGTGAATTTACAAACAAAAATGCTAATAAGTCCCACAAATTTATAATACAATAAATGATTATGTAGACAACCAACAACCAGAAAACGTAACTCTGAAGGGCACAAAGGTATCCAAAATGAATAAAAAATCACAACTTGGTATGATATCCATGTTTATTTTACAAAAAAATTAGTTATAACACCCACAAATTTATAGGAAATGATAACTAATAGACATTTTTTTATATGCTTGGCATAGGTTGAAGAAAAAGTTTAAGGAAATCTAATTGTAAGATACGATAACAATTTAAAATGAAGTATATATAGTTTAGTGGAATCTATGCATCCACATTCAATACAATAATGGTTTGACTAAAAATGTTACATTCATTATATCTCATTGATTTGCTATTGCATATTGTCTAAAAATACATTGAATTAAAATCATTTTGGCTTCAACATCATCATAACAGAACTCCATACAACTTGATCTAGCTCATACGTATGTAAAGCAACACTTGGCTAGCATCATTAAAGGTTAACTTGATTAAGTGTAATTCACCCAATGATGGCATATCCTAACGGTCACAAATCCTCATCAATAGTTGAGGAATGTTTTCCAATGGGTGGTTTGACAAATATAAGTGTAGCCTAACGATTGCTAAATTTGAATTATAAGAAAAAGAATAATTGATATTGTACTTGCCATATCACCACATAAACCACTATGTTTATCCATTTAAGCTTTCATTTTCCATAACATGAAATTGATTATGAGTTGATTAAGGTTTATTTCAAATACATTATGCTCACATTTTCAATAGAAAAAAATAGATTATGAATTGATGATTGTTTATTAGAAATAGCTCTTGCATCAACAAATCCAACACCATATAAATGTAGTGTGATCCAAGCCGCAATCTCAATCGATAACTGTTAGCCATAAGCTAAAATTTTATTTATATCTTGATTGGTTGTAATTGACATGCAACCGATGAAAATAATTTTTTTTACTTCCCTGTAGGTAGCGATAAGAGTTATTTATTTTTCTGGATATGGAGGACCTGTTATATGAAATAAAAAAACATACAAAGAGGAAGATGTCATTCGGTTCGGTATGATATATGTCAACTTGTGAGGTGGATTTTCATAATTTATAAAATTATTATTACCATACTGTGAACTAGGATTCTAGTCCGAAAATCTCATTTCTGTTGATGTTAAAAAGATATCAACAAGATTTAATAAAAAATATCAATTGTATTGAATCCAAGAATCATTTAGGGAAAGGAACATTACAATATATTCGAAGGAATAACAATAAGATACCTAGAAAAGGTTTGAAGTAGAAATGTTTTTCTTACAGTTCTAACAACATTTTGTGTATTACATTAGGTACAAATGAAAACCCTCCTGACAATTTTATGGTGGGGATGAAAAGTAGGCGCAAAGATTTTACAAAAAGATAAATGGTTGATAGCTGATTGGTACAAAAATATGATAAATAGTGTCTCGGGATTGAATGTGGTAGAGGGCATCAAATACTCGGAGAAAGAAAATTCTAAATAAAAATTTATCTTTTCATAATGTTGTTATGATGGTACTGCTTAACATTGTCAATAATATATACATACATATGTTATTATGAAAGTACTTCATAACTCTATTATATTATGACAAGATTGTTGAAATATAAGTTTGGAGGATTTATATTTTCATTGATTATAAGTTAATGAGTATGATTGAATAACTTATGTGTTGAATTATCATAAAAATTTCCATTGAAACATTGTAAAATATAATTTTTTAAAAGCTGTTCATAAAATAAATAAAAAATTATAGTGTATATACTTAATTATTTTTAATATTTTTAATATGATTAATATATAAATAAATATCTAGAAAAATTGATGGTCGTATCTATAATATGAAATTCATATGTGATGTTTATTTCAAATATTTGTAACTATTTTAAGGATAATTTAAAAAAAAAAGTCTAAACAGGTGTCAAATTTAACACCACATTGTGGCCTTTGTTGCAACCATTAAATGAAAACAAAACAAGTTCATTATCCCATATAAAACATGTTGGTGAGATAATTTGTCAAGCAGAAAAACTTGTGTATTTCTTACGAATGCTCTCAGAATCTAAGTCTCTTTACTTAACCGGTGTAGCTACCATATATGCATGCACATGAAAAGGTGGATTTACGTGGTGGCTTTTCGACCGTGGATCCAACAAGTAAACTCCACTGACCCTATGAGAAACTATAAATTACTTGTTAGAGAGGAATTTGTATGAAGTGTGGGAAAGGGGAGTGAGAAAAGAGGTAGGAGAACTAATGTTGTAGGCGAAATCGATTCCTGCACACACTAGTTAGAAGTATCATCACATGCATTTATGAGAAGAAACAACTTTGTAAGAATCATTAAGACCAAATGCAATTTGATGAACACAAAGTATCAAGAAATCTCTGAGTCGAAGAAAACTAGAAACTCCTTATTCTTGTATTAATTTATCAAACAAAGTTGTACATAGTGGAGAAATGGAGGAAATTGAGAAGGGGGAAATGGAAGAAAAGAGCTATCTCCTTTGTTCTCTCAAAGTACAATATACTCTTGAAATTACAAGATCAATCACCAACCCTTTGAAATGGAAATGTCGTTACAATTTATAGAATGAGAGATGACTTATCGTCTTCCTCATGACCCTCCATATGCCTTAATTCTAACTTTAGAGTATTCATATTACTACAAAATATTTAAGTCCCTTTTATAAAATCAAGGCGACTTAATTTACATTATGTTTCTAAAGTCACTTTTAAGTGACTTAAAGACATATCAAAAAGTGCAAACCCCAACAAAGAATTAGAACATTTGAAGAGAGAAAAAGTTAGGGGAGAGAGAAGAAAAAGAAGGAGAGAAGAAGAAGAGGAGATTTCGTTCTTCGATGAAGTCCGTTGATCCTCATCGATGGAAAGCTCCAAATATAGTGAAACTCTGAATCTTTGAACTCCTTGCACACTATGAAACTCCTTCCAATTAGCTCACAAACACTCACCAAGTTGAATGAACTAAGATGGATCTCAAATGCCCTATAAAAATTACTAGGATGCTCCTAAACAATGATGTCCCCTGAATGATTATCCTTATATGACCCATTTTGCCAAAACTACTCTTTGAGTGTAACATACTATTTTTAGTAATTGTAAATTGTGAGCTGATATGGAATTTTTGATGACCTTACCTAAGATTCTCCATCTGTTTTTACTACCTTCTTCATATCCTCTTCAAATGGTGGCTTACCCAAAGTAACAAACCCCTATGCAGGGAGACATGTTATTTTTAGTAAGTGCACCATGAATGTCAAATTGCAACAAAATGGGTCTTGAAATTCTGGGTTTTATTCCAGGGTTCCACGCTTTGAATTTTGAGTAGTTCCTTCATCTAAAAAGTGGGAAAATGATATATTCATTATCTGGAGTAGAATAATGACAAAACCATAGCCCTCCATATCGCTAAAAAGTAGGGACTTCATCATGCAAAAATTAGTTTGAGAGAAACTAGATATTTTGGAGATCCTTCCTCCGAATTTTAGATGATTTTTCCTGCCGGATCTTCAGGAATTTGAAAATTTCTTAGAAGAGGAAATAAATATAAAAAAACACATCCCTCCATAACCCTAAAAAGTAGGGACTTCATTGTGAAAAAACTAGTTTGAGAGAAACTAGATTTTTGGAGATCCTTCCCTCTGAATTTTGGATGATTTCACCCATTGGATCTTTGAGAATTTGAAAATTTCTTCGAAGAGGGAAGAATGTTGAAAAAAACATAGTCCTCCATATCTCTAAAAATAGCGACTTCATGGCGCAAAATATAGTTCACGCAAAGTAGATTTTTCAACGATCATTCCTCGCAATTTTTATGCGATTTCACCGATTGGAACCTTGAGAAGTGGAGAGGTAGCTCGTTGATTTTTTCAACTATTGTGTCATGGTAGCCATTAATGGAGCTTGAAATTTGCATGTCTGGTATTTTCCTCCATTCAAAAAAAAAAAAAAAAATCAAATTCATTGCAATAGGTTTTTCATTATGGTGCTTCACGTGAAATTTTTCTTCAATTTAGCAACCAGTTTGATGGGAAATCAAGTTTTTCCTTTGTAGAGCTAGAAAGAGGATTTCTTTTCTACAAGAATTAATTGATAAAAATTGGAGGTTTGAATATGATTTTTAATGGCCTTCAAGAGAGAATAAATCAACAACAAACAATTTTTCAATATGTGCTCCGGTTTGGAAGATTTCTTCAAATTTCGATTTCATGGCAATGGGGATTTCCACTGTTCTTCTTCTCTGTTCTTCATTTCTTCTTCTTATCTCGATGAATTATTATTACAAAAATTGTGTGCCATCATGTAGTGAAGCATTATGTTCTATAATGGATTTGGTTCAAGCTTTGGCAATGGTGGAGTGGTGGACTGGTGTTCTTTGTAGTTTTCTTCTGGTAATGGAGAAGCAATAAGAAGCAACAAGAAACAACTAACAGTTAATTTTTTTCAAATTTTTGGGTTGGATTTGGGCACATTTTTTCATGTTTTATTTACCTAACCTCAAGGACATGAGGGTCATCAAATTCCATGGTGGTCAAGATGAGGACATGTGGCGATGATCCGAGGGTAGGGAATGAGTGCTCCAAAATCAACTTTAAAGCACGAAGGGGCTAGAAACTGGTCATATGGGTGACCAAAACACTCTCGTAGAGGTTTGGGTGCGTTTTTACATGTTTTATTTCCCTCACCTAAGGTACATGAGGGATAAAATTTTCCACAGTGGTCTTGGAGCTGACACGTGGTGCTTGATCCAACGGTAGGGAATGGATGCTCCAAAAATGCACCTAGGGGCTGAACTGTCAAGTCTGGAGGTCACATGTGGGATGGGAGGGATTAAACGGGGATGGGAACACTTTTAAAACCTTCATTTCCATAACCTTGAGGGATTTCAGGAACACAAAATCCCGCCAGATCTTGGCCGCCACGTGTCCTCCCAAAATTTGGCTAAGTCATGAACTTGTGACAGTGATAACTTGAACTCCTGGTGGAATTTATTAGTGAAATGTTATATGATCTTGAATGTAAATGGAATTTTGAATCCAATGGTGGGGGTATCATATTTTTATTCATCCATATGATTTCTAAAAAATAAGATTTGTGATTTGAGACTCCACTTATTCCTGATAAAAACTACCTTAAAATCCTATGCACCAAGGTGTTGTGAAAAATATTATTTAACCATCATGTAGGTCTCAGAATACTCTTTCTAGAGATGTTTTTTTTACTTCTAAATACATCTAGAGCTTATGTAATCTTCTTCTGAAGCCCAACAACTATTTTAGGCCTGTGAACTGCCTAGGCTTGTGAACCCTGTTTTCACTCAGACTGCTCCAAGTCTTTCAAAAGTTCCTCGAACCTTCCAAAATAATTTCCATGATGTTCTAAGGTATTAAATTCACCTCCATGTTGAATTTTTCCCTTCCATTATAATCCATGGGTGTTGATCCCATCCTTGGAAGGTTAGTGATAGCCCTTCCCACAACTACCCGTGGATAACATCTTTTCAGAACTCCCTAAAATCACCTAGGGAGAATGAGTATAATTTCCTAAATCACCTAAGGGACCAATTTGACATCAAATAAGGGGTGACTAGACTGACGGATTTGACTTGGGGTGCCTAGGAATGATAAAACATGAAAAATTTGGCATAGGGGTATAGTTGTGCTTGGAAATTGTCAATTTCCTTGTTGCATATTTACCTGACAATAATTGGCTCTAGCTTGGGGACATGGCATGGACTGATCACAAAGACATGACATGGGAATCCAAAATCTCAATTTTAGACCATATAATTTGTTTACCAGTGCCTTATCCATTGGGCCTTGCAAAGTCATGTACAACCTATAACAAGAGAGAAAGAGAGTGAAGAAGGATATAAACACACACACAAAACAATGAAAAGGAAACACATGACACACAACAGGAAGGGAAATACACCTAATAATCAACTACAGTACAGGAGGGGGACAACCCACTTTCACTGAAGCACTTTCTATTTCTCAAAAGTTACCTGTGAGTGGGCAACACTGAGTGATGATGTTCTGCAAAGCCGTTGATGGGTTCTAGAAAATACCCTCCCCTCCTCAATTGTTTATGGAATCCAGGTGCTTCCATGATTTTCCTTTTACTTTGTAGGAGTGATTCCATGTGAGCTTCTTGATTCTCAAGTCCTTGCTTGGAAATTCCACTACCTTCATGTTCTTTGAAGTTGGTTTCTGTTGGGACCCTAATGCAACTACCAAATCTTAAAGGCGCATAGGCACACATGGCCGAGAGGAAGCGCGTAGGTTAAGGCACATAAGGAAGGATGAAAAAGATTTCTTGGAGAACCAAGGATGCGCGCTCATGAAGAACAATTCAGGACTCACCATTTTTGACCTTTTGACAGAACATATGAAGAACATGTTCCGTTTGGATAAGGTTCCACTGGCAACAGGTGTCCTAGAAAGAATATACCTTGCGATAAGAAGATCTAAAAAGCTAATCATGACATGGAGAGGCATGCACCTGAGGCGGCCCACACCTTGACACTTGGGGCTAGATCTGAGGTTACAGAGGAGTTTGTTGGAGATCAGATGCCTATATATATGTGTGCCCTTAGCAAAGAAAGGGAGACACAAGTGAGGTAGAGAGCTCTATAGAATTACTACGATAACTATGGGATAAGAATGGGTAGATGATTATAGGAAGAATGTAATACGGGAATGGGGAATGAATTTTTTTTTTTGTGAGCATTCATGTATGGATCCAGATATGGCACATGACTACGGTCTCCCTTCTGTAATATTTTATAAGTAATGCTATGAATGAACATGATAAGGTTACCATGACAATTGTATTAAGATCCTTTCTCTGTATTACCTGCATGTTTCTACTATGCTTTTGATCTTATATAATCATGAACCTTATTTGTGGTTTTACAACTTCCTAGTTCTATTAATTTTGTTGCGCGCTTTGCTTTTGTTATGACTGAAGGGGTATAGAATTCGTTTTGAGCTCTATAGCTTTTTCATTTCTTTTAAATCACTAAGTCAAGATCATGAAGTATGCCTTCCACTAAACTCACATAAAAGAGAGACTCGGCTCCTCTCGCTCACCTCGGTGAGCACGCAGCACCACCGGGTGATAGGTCGGCGCACATGAGGTTCCCTTGTTCTTGGTGGGTGTAAAAATGACTACATCTTGGTTCCGCTTGCTAGGATATCTTTTCGAAGTTGTAGTGGAACATGGTATACATCATGTTCTATGCAAAGAGTTATGATGGAGAGAATAACCCTAGAAGGTGTTGAAGATTGGTTTAAAAGCATGGAGGATGAATTTTCTCGAGATTCAATCTTTGGACTGGGTTTGACACATGAAGATGGGTGGAAGACACTCTTTATCATGAGTTGTCACGAAACCTTCTTCTCGTTGTTTCCCAGTGGGTTATTTGAATGGATCTTGGCTTATACATCTAAATCGGGGTGGTATTATAAGTCACACCCTTGGACCCGAGAAATGTATTAGAACTTGCAAGATGTTGATCTAATGTGGAGCCATGTTATAAATCATTGATGGAAGGGAGTATTGACTTGCTACACTCTGGAATACGTAATTTCCACGTATTCTTGTCTAGAAGTTGCTGAGTTTGAGTTTTTGTGGGATCCTAGAGGATCATTTTTATGTGTTATCCCCCTGGCAGTCAAAATATTGATGGTAACCATGGGTTTAGAGGCATTTCCTATGGCCGGATAAACCACTCTGAGCACTTGGCGAGGAAGCTAGGTTGGGGAAGGATGGCTGATATAATGACTAAAAAGGAAAGGGAGGAGAGATGGCTCAAGTATAATGAAGCACATGAAAGGGAGATCGATAGACAACATGGGATTACAAGTGGGTTATGGAGCCAGACATGGTGGAAAGGAGTTGAGGTTCACGCAAAGGATGTGGAACCCAAACAGTCTATGATACCCCATCTTGGTAAGCGTGGGAGAGAAAACCTTGCGGCTTCTGATGAGAGTTTATTGTGTAGAGAAAGAAGAGTTGTTGTACGCATCTAACCCCACCTAGCAACCGAACCTTAGTGCTTGGTTTTTTTTGAATGAGGAAAATTACGGTTGATCCATTTGATATCAAGAGAAGCAACCGATCAGCGACTAAAAGATACAACTTCTCATTTGGGACTTCTATGGCTTTACACACTATTCTAGTATTTGATGGAATGTTTGGGCAAGACACATATACAGATTTGTTTTGGAAGCACGTTAGGAAGTAGTGGAGGAAATATGACTAGGATTGGCACTAGTTCACAAACTATCGGTGCACAATTCGGTGGGGCGACATGAGCATTCGGCATGAAAAACATAGGGGATCTAGAGGTGGAAGTGGTGGAGCTAGTGGCTCCGGATCTAGTGGGTTTGGTAGAGGAGGAAACACCGGGGGAAACCAAGGGACTAGATCGGGAGGACAAGGGCCTCACCACCTCCTCGGGTATTTTTTGAGATGTCTCTACACTTACCGGATTACAATGGGATAGAAGATGATGTAGAGCATGTGCATAAGTGCAAGCCGGTATGGCACGCGAAGGGGATCACGACAAAGGATCGAAAGGCCGATCAATTAGTGACGACCTTGTAGGGATGCACACATATTTGGTGTAGAAAGTATGACTCTCATCAAACTATTGTGGGTTATACCGCACTGAGAAATGCATTCTTGGTAGAATTCCACATACCTGAGTTTGAACAGAAGAGCATCATCTCTCTCAAAGAAATCCAACAAGGAATGGCAGAGAGCATGTAGGAATATGATGTGCACTTTAAAACTCTTTTATCTAAACTATCTTATGATATCCACCCTTCACAGCATGCTCAATGGTTTTTTGGAGGGTTGATCATACCCTTTAGGAGGGATTTGTCTCATAAAACATTCACAGACCCGCACGAAGCGTTGGAATCTGCTTTATGTGTTGAGGCAGTTGGTAGTGTTGACACTGGTATTAGCCCATTTCTGGAGGCTCAGATCGCTACCATGGCTAAGCAGTTGGAGAAATTATTTACCAACACAGTTCCAGACTCGCAAAGTGGGATGTGGTGAACAAATTGTAACGTGGAAGGGAACACAAAGGATATGGTGGGATATGTACTTGAAAGGTGGTACGCATTGCGGTGGTAAATTACAAAATATGTCACAGGGGACCATGATGCAAGTAGGTTCCCCACTGCAACATGCGATCCGTAAAAATGTATCTTGTTATTATAAGATATGTACCTCAAACACACATGACACCAAGGATTGTAGATTGATTGACTAGATTCATGAGGTAATTGATCTTAGTGTGCGCTAGACTGGCATTACCAGCGGTTCAAAGGAGATGAACACTAGTATGAAGTGCACAGAGATGGAGGCGCGTGGAAGGGGTTTCCCGAGGATTTCATGGTCATGGCAACCATGGGGAAGAAGTGAGTTCCTCGCGTGGAAAATGCTTTAATTGTGGAGCCACAGAGACCATTATAAGCATGAATGTCAAAATATTCTACAATGCTCCTAGTGTGGAAAAAAACCTAAGTACGAAGAGTGCCTAGAGTTATACAAACATATGAGTCAACCAGTACTAAAAGGATAAGGGCACCGTTGTCATGGTAAGTATTAAGAAGGTGACGCGCAATGGATCCCGTGAGTAATACGTGAATCGGAACTAGAGCCTATTATGGTAATAAAAGGGAAAAGTCTACGTGCACGAGGAAGCACCTAAACAGAGACCTCTCGGTTTCAAGGAGGAATTATTACATGGGAAGTATCCAAACTTGGCTCACCAGAAAGAAGTCTACCAGGAAACCATGGACGTAATTCGAGAGTTTACAAGGGGAGATCCAATGCTTAAAAGAGAAAACTAGAAAAGATGAGCAAAGAAGACCAGTAGAAGCACCAAAGGATTACTTGGAAGAGGTTAAGGAGGTTCGTAAAATGCTAAGGCAAGAGAATGTTATTCCCCTACTAGGAGCATGGTTGAGAGAAAAGGTACCACACACCGGAAGAACACGAAAGGCAGATCCTACATGCAAACCTCCCACCTCATAGCCTTGATTATGATAAAGAGATCACCTTAAACGCAGTAGTGGATGGATGGCTGCTTAGCAACATCCTCATTGACATAGGCACGGAGGTTAATGTTCTCACTCTGGATGCCTAACATCAAATGGGAAGACCTGCATTACAACCATCTTCAAATGTGTTGTATATGGAAAATAAGACAAAGGCAATGCCCATAGGTGTCTTGAAGGATGTGACCATTACCATTCAAGGGACTAAGTTCACTGGGGATTTTGAAGTCTTGGTGCTTGCCAAGGTAGATAATTTCCCAGCGTTACTTGGGCACCCGTGGTGCTATAAGAATAATGCAGATCTCCGAGTTTAACAAGGGGTACATAAGCTTTGAAAATAAGGAAGAGAGGGTGGTTATACAACTTGTTGATGGAAAGTCTCACTTATATACTGAACCCCTTGGGGAGGAAGTCCTAGATAGAATATATGTGCGCTCCATAAGAGACCCAGAGACCATCCACCCTACAGAAGGAGCCATCTAATTTGATGATGCTCAATCTGTTAGTGATACTACCAGTATAACATGTGATAATTGGGTGCATAGGACTTATGAATTGATTAGGTGACATCTGAAAGGAACAATGACCAAGGTAACCACGACGTGTATAGTTCAGCTCACGGAGGAAAGGCAATAACCAAGTATTCGGGGATGCATACCCCAGTATTTTTGAGAGAAATGGAATCTCAATGGAGGGAGGAAAAGTGACGAGGTATGGGGTTATGTTTTGATAAGAACAGTAGCAAGGTGGTGGGCCGCGCATAGAAAAACTTGTTGGAGTGGCATGAAGTTAGAATTACACTCACTGTTTGATTCTCGAAGAGAAACATACCCACCACTATTAAGGATTACAATGGAAATGGACCCACCTCTTCCCACATCTAGGCATGTGAGAGGGTCTGGGAGAAGGTGCGGAAGCTTTACCACCCTCCCTTTGGGTGCACAAGTTATATTCGACACTACAAGGTTACGTGCGTGCTTGGTACATCCATTTTGAAACTCATCGCCAGACAGAAATTGGCAAGAATTAGCGGCTGACCTAGTTCACACATTTGAGTACCAAAGTACCATGTAACCGGTTGATGAGGCATTGTAGACTATCAAGCACCTCACTCTGGGGATTGTGCCATGGTAGAAGATAGATTAGTAAACTTACTTGGTGGGCCTAGCTTGGAAGCGTGGTTCGAAGAGGAGGAACCAAAAGACATACTCTTCGAGCACACATGCGCCTGAAAGGAGAAAGGAAAGATGGTATACGTTATTGATGGAGAGGAAATGGAGAGCCTGAATTTTGACCATTCGGTTGGGATGCATGAGGTAGTTGATAGTGCGGATGCATGTGTGTGTGTGTATCATGAACCACTCAAAACCAAGAAAGTTAACATTGGCTCAAAGAAGGAGCCCAAGGAAGCTATCATTGGGGACTACTAGTCGGACAAGGAAGTATCAAAGATCATTGATCTCTTGCATGAATTCAAGGATTTATTCCCATGCAGATACCATGAGTTGAAAGGTGTCCACCATTCATTGGGGGAAATGAGGATAAATTTGAAAGATGGTGCGCGCCCTGGTCAAGAAGAGGCCTTACAGGATGAATCCCAACATGCGCGTAAGGGTTAAAGAAGAGATAGAAAAAATGATAGCATCTGGTATCATTAAGGCTATGGAGGAATCAGAATGGATAATTCCAATGGTGATCAACATAAAGAAGGATGGGAAAATTAGGATATGTGTGGATTATAGGGAGTTAAACATTGTTTGTATCATATATCCTTTTCCCACACCCTTCACTGAAGATATTTTTGAAGGAGTTGCTGGGCGCGAGGTCTATTCCTTTATGGATGGATTCTCGGATATCACCAAGTAAGGATTGCCAAGGAAGACCAAGAAAAGACAAATTTTTCCACCGAGTGGGGAAGCTTTGCATACACGGTCATGCCCTTTGGATTGAGGAATGTGCCCATTGTATTTTCACGCATAGTGGTACAAGCATTTAAGGACTTCATCCACAAGTTCCTTCAAGTATATTTGGATGATTGGATAGTGTATGGATTAGTAAGGGACCATTGTGATAACTTGAGATTGATGTTTGAAAGATGTCGGAAGTTGAGGATTTCCCTCAACATTAAGAAATGTGTCTCTACAACCCCTTTTGGAACATTATTGGGGCATATCATATGTAAAGGGGGTTTACTGGTGGATCCCGCAAAATTTACAGTTATTATGGGATTAGGGGAGCCCACCAGCCAAAGTGCCATGCATAGATTTCTTGGACACACAGGGTATTACAAAAAGTTAATTAAGGGATATGCCAAGATTGCCGCTCCTTTGGAAATATTGCTTAGAGTGCCTTTCAGGGGGAGAGGCGCAATGAGAGGCATTTGACACTCTAAAATAAAAGCTTATCACCACACCTATTCTATGATTCCCATCATGGGATAAACCTTTCCATGTCCACGTGGATGCCTCTTGTACAACAATGGGAGTCGTTCTTTCTCAACTAGGAGGGGGATTGTTCATCATCCCTTGTGTTTTAAGTAGAAAGTTGACACCAATAGAACATAATTATACAACAACTGAGCGTGAGGCATTGTTAATGATCTACAAGCTCCACAAATTTAGACAATATCTACTGGTGACTCCCTTCATATTCTACACTGACCATATGGCCTTGAAGTATCTAGTAAACAAAGTAGTGTTGCAAGGGTGCATATGTCGTTGGGTACTTTTATTTCAAGAATTTGAATTCAAAGTGGTGGTAAAACTGGAAAGAACAATTGTGGGCGGATCATTTATCAAGGATTGATTTGGGAGAGGACGTGCAAAGTATCGAGGAAACCATGTCGACACGCAACTATTCAGGTTACGGCACACGCCCTCAAAGTTAGAAGACATTGTTGTTTTTCTCAAGGAAGGTGTGGCACCAAGGGATGAATGCTTTGGAAAGGAAAAGGTTAGCCATACATGCCACACCCTTCATGTTGATCAATGGGGATTTGTATAAAATGGGCCACGATGAGGTTTTGCACCAGTGTGTATTAGAACATGAACACATGGCCATAATAGAAGAATCCCATGGTGGGATTGTTGGAGGACACTATGCGGGAATGCAACTGCGCACAAGATCCTAGTCATCAAACTATGGTGGGAGATGATTCACTAGGATTGCATTGAGTTTTGCAAGGCCTGTGACCACTACCAGCACCTTGGAAAACTTGGAAGAAGGGATGAGATGCCCTTGTGCCCCATCGCCAGCGTGGAACCTTTTGAAAAATGGGCAATAGATTTTGTCGGACCAATCTCACCAGCTACGTGAAGGACTAACTCGCAGTATATCATTACCTGTACTGATTATCTGACAAGGTGGGTAGAGGCCGCACCCACTAAGGATTGCACCGCAGCCATGGCTACTAGATTTTTGTGGGAGAACATTATCAGCAGGTATGGGTGCCCATTAAGTTTAACAAGTGATAGGGGAACTCACTTCTTAAATGAAACCATCAGGATTCTATTGGTAGAATTCATGGTAGCCCATCACAAGACTACCCCTTATCACCCTCAGGAAAATGGGACTGCAGAGGCATTCAACAAAATCCTTAGTCACACATTAACTAAGATATGTGATGTACGTAGGCGTGATTGATATGACAAGGTGTCAGCAGCTCTTTGGGCATACGTAATAACATATAAAATATTGAACAAGGCCACACCATTTCAATTGGTGTTTGGTGCGTAGTAGTTTTTCCAAGTCATGCTACCATATTTACGTATAGCATACGTAGGATGGTTAGATGACAAGCAGTGCTAGAAGAGAGAATAAATGAATTGATAAAGTTGGATGAAAGGCACTCACTAGCAAGATGGAGCCAAACAACTGAGAAGGCAAAGCAAAAGGCATGGCATGACCACCATATTAAGAACAAACAGTTTGAGGTTGGCCAGATGGTATTGCTATATGATTCAAAATTTCTACACCATCCTAGAAAGTTGAAGGTGCATTGGTTGGGTCCTTATGTAATTTCATACATCCTTGATTCAGCGCGTGTCGATTATAAGTATTGGATGGAAAAAAATTACCCTGGACACTTCAATAGGATTAGTCAAGCCTTACTATAAATAATGCTTCTTGGTGTTTGTAAATAAGGTAGTTTTTCTAGTTAGTTTAGAATTTCCTTTTATGCTTTTCCTTTCTTGTATTTCCCTTTCACATTGTTGTTTTGTTTTGCACCTTGGGCACCGGTAACCTTATTACTTTTTGACTTATGAATGCGCAGAGGACCGCGCATCATTTTAGTGTGGGGTGAGATGATGAAGAGAAACTTGGAGTTATGTTACTAGGAGGATTTGGATAGGTGGCAAGATATGGTTACATTGGAAATCCACTTACAAAGGAGAAAAAGTGCTAAAACATGAGGTAGGTGAAAGCAAAAATCATGAGGATGGAAGAAGTGCCTTTGGCGCCGGTAACACGTGTGCAAGAGTCTTATGTCAAAATGGATTGTTTGTGTGCCAGAAGGTTGGAAAATGTTTTCACAAAGATTAGGCATGGGTGGAAACATTTTCACGCAAGGAGAAGCATTGAAGTCAGGTTTTATTTGAAAACACCACATTAAACATTGTCGTATGGTGGTAGGTAGCCTAGCCTTAAATGTGTAAAAGTGGGAGAAGCTATAAATACAAGAATGGGCAGTTCATTATTTTACTTTGTGAAAACAAGAAGAGTGATTTTCTTTCACAGCTATCAAGTTTTGAGAACTAACTCATGCAAAGGAAAATCCCAAAACTTAAGCACAATCGGTCCTTTAGATATACAAACCAGAGCAGAAGTAATTCACAGGTGTGAGGAATGTTGTGAAGAAGCGTTGTGATCAAAGGAGAAAAATTAGAGATTAGGGTTTGTGTTCTAGGGCACGGGGTGCGTGAGGAAAAAGTTCAAACAACTCGTAAGATAACCTAGGAATGAAAGCAAAGGGTGAAATGACGGCCACAAAACCAATTGGTAAACCTGTAACAATCCAAGAAGGGAAAGGGTAAAGGAAAAGGAAAGAAGAAACAAGAAGAAATACCCATGGACACAAATGAGGAATGGTACTTAAATGCAATACCCGGATGGGGTTTTACTAGGGCAATAGTGGGAGTCCCACATAAGATAGATGACCATGATCGACTACAATCACCGGTCAAGTACAATCACGAAGGAAATGGTGTTGGAGCTGGTGCGCCCCACAAATAAGTAAACACCGACAGTTGCTGATCTATAATGATGTGGTCAAGGTGAAAATGGAGAAGGTAGGGCTTCTCCAAATTTTCGAGTTGCCATACTTTGGGAAGCCCGAGTACTTGTACCAATGGTTGATGACGCGTGTACACGAAGACTTCTTCTGCTTCGCAGGCGTAAAATGCACATAACTCCCCAAATAATTTCACACTTCACAGGCCTAAATTGTAAAGGGGATGCACTCATAGATGACCTCTAGGATGAGGAGGAAATTAAAGAAACCATAGCATCCCAGGAATTGAAGAAGGGATCAAGGTACTATGACATCTTAGATATCAATGTAAT
This sequence comes from Taxus wallichiana var. yunnanensis, assembly GCA_018340775.1. NCBI lineage: Eukaryota > Viridiplantae > Streptophyta > Pinopsida > Cupressales > Taxaceae > Taxus > Taxus wallichiana. Next base: position 412,454,269 of record CM031237.1, on the reverse strand, counting down.
CCGGTGATGAAGATGGCCGCACACCTTGTCTCCAAGCTGAATGGACAAGAAAGGTGGACCCAAGTGAGCAAGCCCTGGTTGAATGTCTATAGGAAGGTTGCGGAAGGCACCGTATACAACATCTCCCAATACATAACAGATGAAATCATAAGTAGAGCAGAGAATGGGGAAAGATCCTATTTGGAAACATTCTATTAACAATTGTGTTCTTAGAAATCGGGGTGTTGGATGCATCCGACAAGTTCGTGTGGGAGTACCCTACTGAAGATCCCTCGCCTGCAGATAAATTTCAGAAATGCACATGTGAATCAATGACAGGGGTACACAAGGCATACTTAGACAAATGGTATAAGCACTTTAGGAATGCAATCATGGTTGAATGGCATATCCCCGGTAGGTTCATTTTGGTGGATAGTAGTTGGATTCCATGGTGCAAACTCCCATTCTCGTTTACTACCCAATTTTTCCAAGCGGGGGTAAACAGGTACAAAGAATTGAAGAAATTAAACTCCGAGTTGTCCACCCTTGATAGAGAGCACAGGAAATGAGAAATAAGGTTGTCTACCTAGAGAAGCGCATGTACATCGAAAGGTATGTGTCATAGGATGTGCATATTGTAAGGCCTTTGACCTTAACTATTTTTGGGAGCAATGCTGCAAGGATTTACCTATGCATAAGAGCAAAGTTTGAAAAGGGCGCGTATCCTGAGAATGAGATATCCATCCCTGACGACCCTATGGGAAGAAAGAATCCCGTGCTAAAGCGCAAGGAGAGGGAAGAGAAAGAGGAACAAAGGGTGGTGAAAAATCAGAACGCAGATACCATGGGGCCAAGTACCTATGTCTGAAAGAAGAAGAGGACGGTGTTCAAGGAGAAGACCCCATAACCTGTGAGGCCACCATCCCATGAGAAGTTCTTAGATGAAGAGAAGACCACATCCCCAACTCCAGAGTTTTTAGCAAGGGAAGAAGAACAGGGGACAAAGCACTAGATTTTGAAGATACGATGACCCAAATGCCTATATAGGTGAAAGGGATGATGATGAAGAGGGAGAGTTAGAGGTGGATCAGGAGCCGATTAATGTCCACAATTCGGAGGAAGAGGGAGCAGAAGATACAAATGATGCCTTCATCTTTGTAAGGAGGAAGGGTGCCCAAGGGGAAGGCACGTAGAATGAAGAAAGGAGTGAGGGGGAAAGTACCAAGGAGCTAGATATGCCCAAGCTCACTCAGGAGGAGGTGGATGAGAGAGCGAAAAGGGAGGCGGAGAAGATAATTAATACCTTGGTCGATGAGGATTTGGAGCACAACGGGGAACTCGTGCTTGGAAAATTCAAGGAAGAGCAAAGGGAGAAGAGTGTGGGTAGCACAAAAGGCCCAACTCTTTTAGTAACTATTCCCAAGGGTGTGCACACGAGAAGTAAACATGTGGAAGGGGGAAGAATAATGATGGGATATGTTGATGACCCCAATAAAGTTTTGCGCACACATTTCCAGAGTACCGTGCCCACCAAGGAGCTCACCGCCATGGAGTCCTTTGATCCTGAGGGTGGATACCCACACACAAGGAAGATGCTATCATGGGTGTTCGACTCCCACCTCGATGAGCCCGAGTTCTAGGTTAACCAAGGAGCTATACTAGTGCTATCTGAAGGAAAGGGGGATAACCCCATTATAAACACGTAACAACTATCATATGAGAAAGTGTGTAACATTCTTAACAAAGTCTCCATGGAAATTGAGGCTAGGCTCTTCTTCAGAAATGATAGGGTTAAAGTCTTGGAGGACTTGTTGGAGAAGAGGAAGGAAGAAGTAGTTAAGCTAACAAAGGACCTCAACCTTGAGAAACTAATCAATGCTCAACTATAGAGGGAGCTTTAGGAGGAAAAGGCCAGGGTACGTGAAGTTTCCAAGAAGGTGGAGCTCATCTCCCAAGCTATTATCATGAAGCACCCATAAATTAACCCTCCCGCGTAAAAGTATGGATCCTCCCTAGAATATCTAGAGGACTTGACTCGGATCCTCACCATGGAAAGGCAGCCTTTGGCCTTGGATTCGCAAAGGAGGTAGCTGCATGCTTGGAGAAGGAGGACAAATTGAAATTCATCGCACTCATGGCTGAATACAACAAGGTGCTTTCTGATGTGAAGATAGCTACACAAACCGTGGGGTCACCTATGACCATTGCATGGATCAAGACAAGGTGAAAAGCATGTTGTTTGCTCAGTGATGAGGCCAAGCTAAAGGACTTCAGGGAAAAGAATAAAGGTAATAGAGCTGAGCAAGAAAAGATCCTAGCCGAAGTGGAAAATAATTCAAGCTATTGAGATCCTCAAGGGTCTCAATCAAAACTCAAGCTAAAGAGCTCCACAAGGTCATTACAAGGAAGATGAATGCCCGAACATTACGCAAAGGAATTGAGACCGTGGTGGATACCATTATTACAAAAGGGGAAGGGTTAACCTTTGACAAGATGAGCATATTGGTTGAAAACCTCTGCACAAGAGTGCAAGATGAAGTCAATGCTTGGAATACACTCGGAGGCCGACTGCAGGAAAACTTTTCCTTCTTCTTCTTTAGGTAGTTTTCCTTCTATACTTTCTCTCCCCATTCTTTATTCTTTCCTCCATTCTTTTCCAAGGCAAGGCCTTGTAATTTTGTACTACATTCTTTGAAAAGGTTCCCGAGGCGAGAACAAGTGAATTGTGGGGTAATGTTGGGACCCTAATGTAGCTACTAAATCTTAAAGGCACGTATGCACATGGTCGAGAGGAAGTGTACAGCTTTAAGGCACACAAGGTAGGATTCAAAAATATTTCTTGAGAACCAAGGACGTGCACCCGTGAAGAACAATTCGAGACTTAGCCGTGTTTTTCACCTTTTGATGTAACATATGAAGAACGTGTTCCATTTGGATAAGGTTCCACTCCGGGCAACAGGTGTCCTAGAAGAAATATACCTTGTGATAAGAAGATCCAAAAAGATAATCATGACATGGAGAGGCATGCACTCTAGGGTGGCCCACACCTCGACACTTGGGGCCGATATGAGGTCAGAGAGGATTTGTTTGAGATCAAATGCCTATATATATGTGTGCCCTTAGAAAAGAAAGGGAGACACAAGTGAGGTAGTGGAGCTCTGCTGCACTATCATGTGAGAACTATGGGATAAAAATGGGTAGATGATTATAGGAAGAATGTAATACAGGAATGGGGAATGATTTTTTTTTTGTGAGCATTCATGTATGGATCTAGATATGGTGCATGACTACGGTCTCCCTTCTATAATATTTTATAAGTAATGCTATGAATGAACATGATAAGGTTACCATGACAATTGTATTAAGATCCTTTCTCTGTATTACCTACATGTTTCTACTATGCTTTTGATCTTATATAATCATGAACCTTATTTGAATGTTAAGTCTATTTGTGGTTTTACAACTTCCTAGTTCTATTAATTCTGTTACGCACTTTGCTTTTGTTATGACTGAAGGGGTATAGAAGCCGTTCTGAGCTCTATAGATTTTTCATTTCTTTTAAATCACTAAGTCAAGATCATGAAGTATGCCTTCCACTAAACTCACATAAAAGAGAGACTCGGCTCCCTCTCGCATGCCTCGAGTGAGCACCTAGCGCCGCTGGGTGATAGGCCGACATGCATGAGGTTCCCTTGTTCTTGGTGGGTGCAAAAATGAATACAGCTTCATAGTGCTAGTTACCTTCCATGTTTATCAATATAGCTGATTCTCCATCGAGTATCTCATCGCTTCCCCAAAGCTGATTTTTCATTCCAATTCCTTGGATATTCTAAGATAATTCATTTCATAGTTATATGATCATTAACATATTCTCCATGAGAAACATTTGATTCATCCCGTATCTCTACTCTACCGTGAGGTGTTTAAGCACCGACAGAGGATCGGACATGACCTCATACCGAGTGAAGAGATCAAGTATCACCGAGATATTCCACAACTTCTATTGCATCCAAGATCTATTAAATGGAGTTATGCTTCACCATTTCATACAGCTCCTCTTTGTGTGCCTTTGAAGAATATTTATTTTACAGTTCAAGAAAACTATATGGAGGGATTACCTCATCATCTTGGGAATTGCTGCACTCTACCGATCCTTCATCGAAAAGAGCTTCATCTTCAAAGGCCTCAAAACTTCTTGCTTCCATTTCTTCATCATGGAAATAATCTTCTTCTACAAATGGGAAAGAAAATATCTCCATTTCGTTGTTGTATCCATCAACCATTGGTTCAAGAAGGACATCATATTTCACATATTTCTTTGTTTCAACATAGCCAACCTTCACATTAGTTGAGGCTTCCAAGTCATCTTAATGTTTTTCATGCATATTCATGGCTTGCATCAGGATTTTAAGACTTATCTCAGGGTCTTCTATTTCTTCCACGGATCTTAATAGTCCTTGTATGGAGATTACTTTCAAGAATTTTAAAGGCTCATCGCAAGCTGATTTTTTTTTCTCCATAGATATCTTGACTGAGATCATCTTAATCCCCAAATGGGAATGAGAACAACTCCTCATCTTGGAAAATCATATAAGCTAGTTTTTATTCTTGAAAATCATCGAGAACCATCTCCTCTTCCTCATGGTCTACATCATCTGGCAATTCAAGGTTGACCTCTTGAACTCCAATCTCCTTAGTGCTTCTTTAAAGTACAAATCTCTCTAGGAAGGCATGTATGGACCTATCAAGATGGGAATATCCTCTTCCTCCCTAGTTTTCACAAAATGATTCATCTTCTTACTACCTTGGTACAAAATGTTAGCTTCTGAGCTTTCAGAATTTTGTACCGTGTACCTCATCTTATTCTTAGGAAGAAATTTCTCCATGTCTCCCTTCACTGGTATGCTTACAAAATACCAATTCATCTGAATTTTACCTCCCATGTCTTAGTAGAAATTTCTACTTAGCAACATTTTGAACGAGGCTGGGACGTCTACTACCAAAATCATCGCAAAAAATTTCTTGTTTGGAAATATGGTGAGAGCCACCTGTGCATCTTTGACCTTCCCTACAAGTGAGACATCTTTTGATTCCAAAGAGTAATAAGAGCTAATAGGTGGAGTCATGGTAATTTTGAGAGCCTTGGAATCCTTCAAAGGCATCACATTATCTCGAGGTACTAAAATCTATTATGTAATTGTTCAAGACATATTCTCCAATAAGAAGAGAGATGTACAAAGATTCAACTTTATCACTTTGATGCACTCAGAGAAAACACATTTTGTGAGGGAGGTGTAGGTGAGTTTGGTAGAATGTGTTTGGAACTATAATTTACATCATTAGGTGTTAGACTACCACTCCCGATTTATCGACGAACCTCTCAAATTGTTCAGATGAGTCTCAAATATTCAGTTTTGGTAATATGCACTTTGGATTTGTTTGCATATTCTATGAATTAAAGGGATTAGATGCCGACAAGGGGGTGAAGGGACTGATTTTTGAGTCTGGATAGGCTTGGGAGAAAGATTTTATTTTTGGGGAATGGAGGATATTTTGAAAGGTACACTAGGAGCTTTCAAAGTACTAGATTTTATAGGATCAGATTTAGATTTAGACTTGGAAGAGACATCAGAAGACTTACTTGGGATCACAGGAGTCTTCTTACTTACTACAGGTCAGGCTCCAACAATGCAGACTTCATGGAAGATGGAAGTTGGGATCCTCAACAGATTATTTGATTTTGTAGAATCACCACAAGAGGATCATCAACCTTCTTTTATTTTATAGTAGTGGAGGGAGATGCTCTTTTCTCATACTAAGAATGAGTGAATACTGCACATGAGAAAATGAGTGCATCCTCTTCATCTTCTTCATCACATCCGTAATCATCACATCCAGAATACTCACAACATATGGTTTGTGTATTATTTTCAAACTCATCACTTTCTAGGAAATTACCACCTTCACTTTCTTGTTAAATCTCTTCTTCACTTTCTTGAAATATGGAATTTACATTCAATAGTGGGGCCTCCAAAGCGAGCCTTTGGGGTGCTCCTATAATCTGATTTCTCAAGTTCTTTTTCGAGAAGATAATCATTCAAATAATTCCTCTTCAAAGAGGCCATCTCATTCGCCATATTTTGCAGCGATGGATTGGTTATCTCATCTCCAAGATGTTGGGCCTTGCCCTTTGATGGATTCTTGATCTTCCCAGAGAGGATGAGATCATCCTCAAGTTCAATTTCCATCCTTTGTTATTCTACAATGCCCTTTGGTTGGGATGTTTGTAGAAACAATCCTACTTCGATGATTGAGCATTGATGAAGATTCTCTTAACATTTTTTTGAGATGATGAATCCTCTTTAAGTATCCTATGAAGCAACCGTTCGAAACGAGCCATGAAGTATCTCATGGTTTCATTTTCTCCTTTCCTCATTTGAGCCAACTGTACCAAGAGGTCTTGATAGTATTCAATTTATTTAAATATTTCCTCAAAGGTAGTCTTGATGTCATCCCAACTAGTGATGGATCGGGAAGGCAGGAGGTAGAACCATTCTGCTACTTTTTCTTGGAGAGACTCCATGAAAATCTTACAGAAACATCTTCATGCTAGACACCAAGAATTCCACATGATGTCATGAAAGTAGCGACGTGTTTTTTCAGATGTTGTGTGTTATCACCTTTAAACTTTGGAAAGTTCTTGTGGGAACCCATTGGTATATTTTTAAGAGGGGTTTAAAAGAAATTGGGCCCGTGTTCCTTCCTCATGGAACAATGGGTTGAGGTATTTATTCTTCGTCTTCCATTGTTGTTTCTAATTCTGCTTCAACTCTTACTTTGGGAAATGATTTTTCAAATTCTGGCACTGAAAAAATTTGCAATGGGAATATGGAAAGACAATGTGGAATGTGAAAAGACACATGCAAAAATCAACAGTGTGTCTTTTAGCAATGGATTTTCATGAATTTTTTTTTAATATTTTATTTTTTTGTATTTTGGGACCTTATGGTTGTATTCAGTGCGATATGCCGCTAAATATACCCCACGGTGGATGTAAAAATTGTTGGCGAGAAATTTTTTTAGGTAGACAAACTTGTGGATCTCTTGCCAATTCTCTGGGAATCTAAGTCCCTCTACTTAACCGGAGCAACTTTTGTATATGCAGACACATGAAAAGATGGATTTCCATGCTGGGCTTTCGAATGGGGATCTAACAGGGACACTCCACTCAACCCGCATCAAAGCTAGCAATTACTTGCTAGAGAGGACTTTGTCTGAAGTACGAGAAAGTGGAGTGAGAAAAGAGGTAGGATAACTAATGCTGCAGTAGGAAATCATATTCCTACACACACTAGTTAGAAGTATCATCACATGCATTTATGAGAAGAAACAAATTTGTAAGCATCATTAATACCAAATGAAATTTGATGAACACAAAGTATCAATAAATATCTTAGTCAAAGAAATATAGAAACTCCTTCTTGTATTAATTTCTCAAACAAAGTTATACATAGTGGAGAAATGGAGGAAATTGAGAAGGGGGAAAATGGAAGAAAATGGCTATCTCCTTTGTTCTCTCAAAGTACAATATACTCTTGAGTTTACAAGATCAATCACCAACCGTTTGAAATGGAAATGATGTTAAAATTTATAGAATGAGAGGTGACTTATCTTCTTCCTCATGACCCTCCACGTGCCTTAATTTTAAATTTAGACTATTCATATTCCTACAAAATATTTAAGTCCCTTTTATAAAATAAAGGCGACTTAATTTACATTATGTTTCTAAAGTCACTTTTAAGTGACTTTAAGACATATAAAAAAATGTAAACCCCAACAAAGAATTATAAAATTTGAAGAGAGAAAGCTAGGGAGAGGGAAGAGAAAGAGAGTAGAAGAATAGGATATGTCATTCCTGATGAATTCATTGATCCTCATCGATGGAAAGTTCCAAATGCAAAGTGAAACTCCAAATCTTTTAACTCCTTGCACACTCAAAATCCTTCAAATTAGCTCATGAATGCTCATCAAGTTGAATGAAATAAGATAGATCTCAAATTCCTCTTAAAAATGACTAGGATATTGTTATCCAAAATTCACCCCACAGGGTAAATTTTGATAACATGCATCAGAATATTCAAGTCCTAGGAAAGTAGATTGATTCAAGGCAAAAAATCATGTTTCTGGGGTCCCCTCGGCCTTTTTCTAACTCTTATGTCCAAGAAGAAAAGAGCAAGTTCTAGAAAAGGGTGAAAAATTTGCAAAAAACAAGCTTGGGGCAGAAAAATCATGAAAATGGCTAAGTCCTAGTCCTCGCAGAGTTGGAACATGTTGGGACGTCGGTGCGAATCGGCGAAAGGCTGCCAGTGGTCCACGCAATTCACGACAAACCGTGCCAAAGGGATGCGAGGGACACAAAAATCCGGCAGGTGCCGCGTGGACGAATCAGGAAACGCCACGTGTCACAAGGGAAAACGTCCAAAATTTCAAAGGGCAAGGTTTGAAGCGTTGGCCCGAGCCAATAAAAAGAGGACATGTGTCCTAAGGAGAAAGGGAGTGTGAAGCTCGGGGAGTAATTAGAGAATTTGGCAAAAGTTTTGACCAAAAACTAAAAGGTAAAGGATGAACCCGCGCCCCTGTCCTCCAACCGATCATGCCATGTGTCCCAAGTGGCGGGGGACGCGAGAAAAAATGGGAAATTTTCCAAAAATTACAAAAAGTCAAAAATTTCAAAGAAAACCCACAAGTAAGGGAAGGAGAGAGAATAGCTCATCCAATCAGCGCCGACACGTGTCGTCCAAAGGGTGGAGCGGGGAAAAAATTTCAAAACCCATTTTTGCCTGCTTTGTGCCCTAAATCTTCGATCACCATATCTTTCGATCCAAAGCTCAGATTTGCACATTCTTTATATCATTAGAAAGCTTATAAAATTCTCTACATGATTCTGGGGTCAATCTTGAATTTTGGTTTAGTCTGGAGAGAGAGAAATTAGGAACAGCTCTGCACGTGTCCACGGCCGTAAATGACATTTCAAATGACTAAATTTAATGCAGAATGGGTCACATTCTCCTCCAATTTGGTCAAAAATGACAGGTTATGGGTTTGTAAGGTCATCCATGCTGATTTAATGCATTTTTAGTCAATGAGGAATGGGCTCCCACGTTTTGTACATTTTCTCTCTCCTGGGCTCGACCCATGCAATGTAAAAGCCAGATTTGGCTCATTTCTAAAGGGGAACACTTTTTGGGCATAGCAGACTTCTTCTTTCACTTCCAGCAAGTGTTTGTTGCAAGAATCAGACCTCTTCAAATATTGTAACATGTTTTTTACCTCTTTGAGGTTGTAATGCAGTGGTTTTGACATTGGAAATGATAATGCAAGCTTTGTGAATGGGTTTCAGTCCTTTGTATTATTTGCTTCATTTCAGATCCTAAATTATATCTTATCAGCCTGTGTATGTTTTATGTTGCAATCTTTGGTTTGTGTCTATTTGCATGACAAAAATATTCACCACTCCTTTTGGTGCATCACCATCCATAGTTAGTTTTAATTTTGCATTTCTATCCCTGTCTCCTTGCAATTTAGAGTAGGATTAGGATCTGAACCTCTGTAGTTGTGCAAATATAGATCTAAATCAGAGGAGTTTGAGGAACCAGCCTCTAATCTAGAGATTCCTCTCTCAGTTTCACAAGTCCCACACTTGGAGAGAGGTTTCCATGTTGTGCAATCACACTGGATGCCTAAGACATCATTTAGAACCTTGATCTACATCCAGGGGTGCTGTGATCCTGCAACAATAGTTTTGGCACACCCGGTGGGACACTAGAGGTCTCATTTTTATTGCAGCAAAGTTGATGTGCATCTGCTGCAATTTTCTTGCTTGAAAAGAGCTATTATTTGCATATCTGGCGACTCCAAGGGGAAGAATCAACTGGTTTCAGCAGTGCAGGCCTGAAAACTCATGAGAAGAATCACCACAAGGTCAAGAGTTGGAGAAGAAGAAGTGCTTGTTTGAATACCTGCAATTATCTCCAAGAAGAAGGAAAAGAGGAAGAAGGATTCAAAGGTCTCCATCTCCACCAAACAGAAATCTCTCAACTCCTCCACCTGGTAGGCCTTTCATTCAGTCAACAAGGGTTTTAAGACCAATTAGAATGGCACAAAACAACCCCTATGTCAACTTCACAGGCAGCAGCCCACTTGCCCTCAATGCACAACATCCAATTCCTATTGCAGCCTTGAAGAATATTCCATACTTCACTGGAGAAAATCAGACTACTCCAGGTGATCATGTTAAAGATATTGCTAACCTTTGTGCAATTCATGAAATCAATGAGATGCAAGTGGCTATCAAGTTACTGGCATCTTCATTCAAGGGGAAAGCATTGCAATGGTTTAGAAGCCTTGGAGCTGGTTCTATCACAAATTGGAATCAGCTGTGTATAGCACTTCATGAGAAATTTGGAGAAAAGGAGACAACTTGTCTCTTTTTAGCAGTTTGACAACCATCAAGAGAGCTCCCAATGAGCAACCGACCGATTTCAACTTCAGATTTCAAAAGACTTGGGAGAGAATTCCAAAGGTGGTAGTCCAAAGGCCAAGAGAAGGTGCTTTTCTCTACTATCTCAAAGCTCTAAATTCTATATTTCTATGTTGATTCAGTCCATGGGAGGCATAACTATCCTCATGGCTTATAGCATTCCCATTAGGGCTGAAAATTGCTTGATCCAAGCCGGCAAACTTGCCCCTAGGCCTCCCATGCCACTTGTTTCCAAGTTTAGAGAGTCCTAACACCAACCAAGCACCTATTTTGGCTCCTTCTCCCACTCCTAGAAATCGTAGTTCAAATGAAGCTTCCACTTCATCTCCAAGTACCCCAAATGAGCTTCAAGAAGTCATGAAGCAATTGCAAAATCCTAGGCAATGAGCTGGTTACTCTCAAAAGGCAACAGCCCAAGTTTTTAGACCTTCTTATCAACCCCAAGCTCAGCCTAACAGCAGCCATACCAACCACAAAGACCACCTAATCCAGCTGCAAATATGAATCAAACAAGGCCTCCTACCAATAGACCATTTCAGCCCTATAATCCAAATGCCATATCTGCCTCTAAGGCATTGGTGCCAACACAAAACAACATTGCCCAGGAGTATGATTGGTGTTTTCCATGCAATGAGCCTCATAACCAATCCATGTGCTTCAATGGTGCTTTGAATCAAGCATTAATGGTGACAACTACTAGTGTGGAGGGTGAGGGAAGTCAAGGAAACAACCAACAACAAGAAACATTCCAACAGCAATCAGCCCCAAATGACACCACATTGGTAAATTGGCAAGCAGAGGATTTTGTGGCATGAACCAGGTAGTTTCCCAAGGTGTTGCAGCCAACACAAGGTCAAAAAGGAGGAATTTGGGTGAAGAGTAGCCATTAGTCCCAACCCATCCACAACCTTCCATGGCTCCACAAATGGTTGGCAAGCAAAATCCAATTTCAAATGCACAAGGGCAGCCAAGAACAACCCCTAGGCCAACTCAAATACCAGTTGTTGCTACCCACATGCAAGGAGTGAATGTGCAAACCAAGGGACAGCAAAGAGATCCTTCATCACCATTCAATATCATTGATCAGATGAAGAAGAAAAACGTCAATATATCAATGTGGGAATCCCTATCTATCCCAGGCCAAAGAGATCTGCTGCAAGCTGCCATGAAGGACTGGCCAACTTCGAATCAGCAAGTTCAGATGCAAGACAAAGTGCTTACAAATGCTGCCCATCCTGAGGGAAATCATGGAGGACAGCAAGGTAAAATGTTGAAACCCCCTCCTTTCTATGTTTCATTGATCATTGGGAATCAGCTAGTGCACAATTGCATGATAGACTCGGGCAAGTAGCTCGGTAATGCCTAAACAAATAGCTAACCAGCTGGGGCTCTAGTATGAAACAACATCCAAAGGGGTAGTGCAGCTAGATGGGACAGCAGTAGCAATAGTTTGGGTGATTAGAAACTTGAGTCTTACCTTGCATGCATGTCCAAATGTTGTTGTTTTACAAGATGTATCGGTTATAGACCTTCCACCACTCTTTTCCCTATGCTTGTCAAGGGACTTCACAGCCAAGATTGGGGGATATTTGTCTGCTGATTGGTCACACATGCTATTCAGAACAAGATATGGAACCAAAGCCACAATCAAGTCAGAACCTATTGCAAACTTCCATATTGAGCCTTACACTCTAAGTCAGATTAATGCCAATTGCTCAGCATTTGATCAAGAAGATCACCCAAGCACTGATGAAGCTGACACTAAGGTTGGAAGCATCCTGGATCTAACTCTTGATGAATGGGCAAACAAGATACATGCATTTGATCCTTATCAAGAAGTGGAAGAATCTAAGCTAGGGGTCTATTGCATACATGAAGAAAATCAGCCTATTCCTAGCATCACCAAGCCAAACCACAAGGATGACAATGAGGTATGGCAGTTGTTTTTTGATGGATCAAGGAGTAGGCAAGGTGCAGGAGGTGGAGCCATGCTTGTTTCACCTCAAGGAATAAAGTACTATTCATCTTTTAGATTTCAGTTTGCATGCTCCAATAACACTGCTGAATATGAAGCCTTAGTGCAAGGGATGCATTGGGCAATCAAGAAGAAAATAAAGAACTTGCAAGTCTTTGGGGACAGTGAATTGATTGTAAATCAGTCAGGGGATAACATATACCAAGAATGATCTACTCAAAGTGCTACAAGAATAGGGTGTGGGACCTCATGGAAGATTTTGAGGGTTTTGGCATCAAATCCATTCCTAGGAAAGAGAATCAAGCTGCTGACAGGCTTGCAGCAGTAGGGGCAGCCTTTGACATTGTGGAAAGCATTCAACAAGACAAGGTATAGCCAAACATCCACATGATTGTGAGGCCTTCAGTGCCGGATAACAATGTTAGTTGGCAAGTGTTTGAAAATGACCAGCAAATCATCCATTTCTTGCAAGAAGAAGCTGAGTTCTCAGCCAAGAATCAAGAAAAATTGGAACAACAGTATGGTGACCAAGTGGTACAGCTGAGAACTAACAAGCTGCCCAAGGGACTTATCACTTTGGAGTCCATTTTTAATCCTAATGATCAGTTTAGAAAGGAGAAAGCAAACATTCAGGTCAAGAGAGAGGATTCAGTATCCATCTTGGTAGAAGAGAACAAACCATTGCAAATTGGAAGGATGACAACTAAACAAGAAAGGTATGAGTTCATACAACTGTGTCAAGAGTTCCCTGACGTGTTTGCTTGGAGCTATGAAGACTTGAAAGGTTTTAATCCCAACTTAGCTCAACATACCATCGAATTGGATCCAAATACTAAGCCTGTCAGGCAAAAACAAAGACCAGTCAATCCACACATGGAGCCTCTCATGAGGAAAGAATTGGACAAGCTGATTGAGTTAAGGATCATATTCCAAATCAAGCATTCTACTTGGGTTGCTAACTTAGTTCTAGTCAGAAAGAAGAGTGGAGAGATCAGATTGTGTGTTGACTTCAGAGACTTGAATAGAGCCTCTCTCAAGGACCATTACCCACTCCCTTCCATGGAGCAAATCTTGCAAGTGGTGGCTGGCTCCGAGAGGTTTTCACTACTTGATGGCTACTCAGGCTACAATCAAATTATGGTGAAGGAAGAGGACCAGTTCAAGACAGCCTTCACAACCAAATGGGGAACTTTTGCATACAGGAAAATTCCATTTGGGCTGTCCAACGCTGGTGCTACCTTCCAAAGGGAAATGGACATGGCATTCAAAGGTTTGATTAACAATGTGGTGCTGATTTACCTTGATGATATCACTGTTTTTCCAAAATGCAAGAGACCACCTCTCTCATTTGAGACAAGTCTTCATGAGGTGCAGGAGATTTGGAGTGTCTTTGAATCCTAAGAAGTGCATCTTTCTTGCACATGAAGGAAAGCTCCTTGGCCATATTGTCTCCAAAGAAGGATTAGCAATTGATCCGAGAGGGTTGAAGCTATAAGAGCACTACCATTGCCAAGCCACAAGAAAGCCCTTCGAGTTTCTTGGGAAGGATAAACTTTGTTCGAGGTTTGTCCCAGATTTTGCAGCCCTCTCAAGCCCATCACCAAAATGTTAATGAAGAGCATGGCTTTCAAGTGGACAGCGAGAAGGAAGTGAGAGTTTTGAAGCAATCAAAGAAGCCATCTCTCAAGCACCAACTCTCATCAACCCAGACTTCTCCAAGGATTTCATCCTCTATGCATTTGGAGGTAATGATACTATTTCTGCCATTTTGGTACAGCAGAACAAGGATAATGATGAGCAGCCATTGCCTTCTTCAAATGGAGCCTAGATGACTATGAGGTGAGATACTCCTTTATTGAGAAGCATGTACTTGCGTGAATCGGAAGCTTGAAGAAATTCAAGCATTTAGTCTCAAACAACAAGGTCCAATTGCTTGGTCTCACATGTCAAGGTCAAGGAATTCCTCCTCAACAAGGATTTGAATGAGAAAAGGGCAGGTTGGATCACCCATGTCATGGAGTATGACATTGAGATCAAGATCACCAAGCTGGTAAGAGGGAAAGGATTGTGTGAGCAGCTGGTTTTGGGGAAGCAAAGAGAAGTATGCAATGAAGAAGAGGCTGTTTTGACAGTCCAGGACAGCCATGAGCCAAGTGGCAATCAAGAAGAAGACAATGCTGCCCCACTCCTTGCTGGACCCAAGGTATTATACACTTCCTAGGCACAAGCCTATGCCCTCCTAGAGATGAGCAAGACCCAAAGAAGACACTTCAGATTGCAGGCTGTCCCATATGCCATTGTTGATGGAGTTTTGTTCAAGAAAGATGTGAACGGAGTGCTTTCTTTGAGATGCATTAGCACAAATCAGATTCAAAGGGTGTTGGAAGAGTTCCATGGTGGACCAGCTGGTGGTCATTTTGCACCAAGAGTGACAGCTCTAAAAATCATGAAGGCTGGTTATTATTGGCCTAAAATCTTCAGTGATTGTTATGCATGGATCAAGAGGTGTAAGAATTGTGCATTCTTCACAGAAAAGAGAGACTTGCTGCCCTTCCATTACATCCAATCTCGCTGACCAGCCATTCATGCAATGGGGTTTGGACTTCATTGAGTCATTAATCCCAATTCAAGCCAAGGGCACAAATGGATTTTGACAACCACGACTACTTCACCAAATGGACAGAAGCAGTAGCACTCAAAGAGGAAAATGAGTCTAGCATCTTAGAATTTTATGAGGGATAACAACTAGATTTGGTGTACTTGCTACAATAATCTCTAATAATGCATTGGCATTCATTGGATCTAAGGTGACCGAGTGGGCTGTCAAGAACGGATCTACCTAAGCACTTCATCAAACTATTACCCTCAAGGTAATGGCCAGCCGAGTCTACAAACAAGAACTTGTTGAGGATCATTAGGAGGACTCTTGATGAGAATCGAGAGGTCTTGGCATGCCAAACTGAAATCAGCCTTATGGGCTGATAGTATAACTCCCAAGAGATCCACAGTAACTCTCCATTCAAAATTGTCTATGGAAGAGAAGCTATCTTGCCCATGTCACTTGAGTTGCCAACATTGGAACTCATGAAGCAGCTGGAGTTGCTAGAGTTTGAACCCATGGAGGTGAGGTATGCAGAGTTGATGGAGCTATAAGAGATCAGAAATCAGGCATCCCAAGCAATGGAAAAGGATCAAGCTTTGATCAAAAACCTTTGATAGGAAGGCCAAAGATAGATCTTTTCAGTTCGGAGATCTAGTGTTGAAGTGGGATGTGGATAGAGCAAAACCGAAGGCATTGAAAATTTGATGCCATTTGGAGTGGCCCATACATGGTCATGAAGTGCAAGAACATCAATGCTTTCCAATTGGCCTCATTGGATGGTAAAGAACTGCAGATTCCAGTAAATGGAATCTATCTCAAGCATTGCTTCTAGAGGAAAAGTTACCACCTTGTAAATATTAGATTAGATTTTCATTCCTCCAAGTGCTTATGCACATTGTTTTGTATTGTAGGTTAGTTTTGTTTTCCCTAAGTGCTTTGGCATAGCTTGTTGTCCATGGAGATGTTTTACATCTCCTCGTTTCCATCAGGTGATATTCCATCTTCCTCCTTGCACATTCCGAGTCGGGACCCCGTGGGGTTCTAAACAAAATATTTGATGACTCCATGCCCAATGGACTATTTTAGGCAACCGGTATCTTCTACCTAGCAGCAGTGACCCCCATTGAGTCGCCAAAATAGTTATCTAAAATTCACCCCGTGGTAAATTTTGATAACATGCATCAAAATATTCAAGTCCTGCAAGTAGATTGATTCAAGGAAAAAATCATGTTTCGGGTCCCCTCGGCCTTTTCTAACTCTCCTGTCAAGAAGAAAAGAACAAGTTCTAGAAAAGGGTGAAAAAGTTGCAAAAACAAGCTTGGGGCGAAAAAAATCATGAAAATGGCTAAGTCCTAGTCCTCGCAAAGGATGCTGGGGACAAGGTTGGGACATTGGGCGTGAATCGGCCGAAAGGCCGCCAGTGGTCCACGCAGCTTCACGACAACCGGCCAAAGGGACGCCTTCGTCAGGGACGCAAAAAGGGGCGCAGGCCGCGGACGAATCAGAAATGCCACGTGTCACAAGGGAAAATGTCCAAAATTTCAAGGGCAAGGTTTGAAGCATTGGCCGAGCTAATAAAAAGAGGACGCGTGTCCTAAGGAGAAATGGAGTGCGGAGCTCAGGAGGAATTAGAGAATTTGGCAAAAGTTTTGGCCAAAAATTAAAAGGTAAAGGATGACCCCGCGCCCCTGTCCTCCAACCAAATCATGCCACGTGTCCCAAGTGGCGGGGACGTGGGGAAAAAATGGGAAATTTTCCAAAATTACAAAAATTCAAAACTTTCAAGGAAAACCCGTAGGTAAGGGAAGGAGAGAGAATTGCTCATCCAATCAGCACCCGACACGTGTCGTCCAGGTGGCGGAGCGCGGGAAAAATTTTCAAAACCCATTTTTGCCTGTTTTGTGCCCTAAATCTTCAGATCACCATATCTTTCGATCCAGAGCTCAGATTTACACGTTCTTTATATCATTGGAAAGCTTATAAAATTCTCTACATGATTCCAGGGTCAATATTGAATTTTGGTTTAGTCTGGAGAGAGAAAATTCAGGAACGGCTCTGTACGTGTCTATGGCCGTAAATGACATTTCAACAGACTAAATTTAATGCGAATGGGTCGTATTCTCCTCCAATTCCCGGTTAGAAATGACAGGGTATGGGTTTGTAAGGTCCTCCATGCTGATTTAATGCATTTTTAGTCAATGAGGAATGGGCTCCCACGTTTTGTATGTTTTCTCTCTCTTGGGCTCGACCCATGTAATGTAAAAGCCAGATTTGGCTCATTTCTAAAGGGGGAACACTTATTTGGGCATAGCAAACTTCTTCTTTCACTTCCAAAGCAAGTGATTGTTGCAAGAATCAAACCTCTTCAAAGATTGTAATAGGTTTTTACCTCTCTCGAGGTTGTAATGCAAATGGTTTTGACATTGGAAATGATAATGCAAGCTTTGTAAATGGGTTTCAAATCCTTTGTTTGTATTATTTGCTTCATTTCGATCCTAAATTATATCTTATCAGCGTGTGTATGTTTTATGTTGCAATCTTTTTTGTGTCTATTTGCATGACAAAAATATTCACCACTCCTTTTGGTGCATCACCATCGATAGTTAGTTTCAATTTTTGCATTTCTATCCCCTGTCTCCTAGCAATTTAGAGTAGGATTAGGATCCAAACCTCTCGTAGTTGTGCAAATATAGATCTAAATCGGAGGAGTTTGAGGAACCAACCTCTAATCTGGAGATTCCTCTCTCGCCACAAGTCCCACACTTGGAGAGAGGTTTCCATGTTGTGCAATCACACTGATGCCTAAGACATCATTTAGAACCTTGATCTACATCCGGGGTGTGCTGTGATCCCGCAACAACAGATACTCCGAACAATGATGTCCCCAAAGGAATGATTATCCTTATGACGACCCATATGTGGCTCGAAACTACTCTTTTCACGAGTGTAACTTACTATTTTTAGTAAGTGTGAATTGCAACCCAAGATGGAATTTTTGATGACCTTACCTATGATGATCCCTCTTTGTTTATTTCCTTCTTCATATCCTCTTCAAAAAGTAGCTTCACTAAAGTAACATACCCTTTGCAGAGAGACATGTTATTTTTAAGTAAGTGCGCCATGAATGTCGATTGCTACAAAACGGTTCTTGAAATTCTAGGTTTTATTCCAAGGTTCTACGCTCCAAATTTTGAGTAGTTCCTTCAGTTGAACAAGTGGTAAAATGATATTTTCATTGGCGGGGAAGAATACTAACAAAAACAAATCCCTCCATATCCCTAAAAAGTAGGGACTTCATCGTGTAAAAACTAGTTTGAGAGAAACTAGATTTTTTGGAGATCCTTCCCTCTGAATTTTGGATGATTTCGCTAGTTGGATCTTTGGGAATTTGAAAATTTATTAAAATATGGTATAATTTTGATAAAAAACATATCCCACCATATCCCTAAAAATTAGGGAATTCATCATGCAAAATCTAGTTTGAGAGAAACTAGATTTTTTGGAGATCCTTCCCTCTGAATTTCAGATGATTTCACCCGCCGGATCTTTGGGAATTTGAAAATTTCTTCGAAGAGGGAATAATTATAAAAAAAATCCCTCCATATATCTAAAAAATAGGGACTTCATGGCGTGAAAATTATTTCACGCGAGACTATAATTTTCAATGATCATTCCCTTTAATTTTCGTGCGATTTCGCCCACTGGAACGTTGAGAAGTGGATAGGTAGCTCACTGATTTTTTCCACTACTCTATCATGGTGGCCATTAATGGAGATTAAAGTTTTTAGATCTGTTTTTTCTCTCCATTCTCAACTAAATAAACTCCATTGTGATAGGTTTTTCATTATGGTGCTTCAAGTGAAATTTCTCTTCAATCTGTATCAAATGGGAAATCAAGTTTTTTCCTTTGTAGATCCGGAAAGAGGATTTCTTTTCTCTGAAGCATTCCATGCTAAAAATTGAGGTTTGAATATTTTTTTAATGGCCTTCAATATAGAATAACTCATCAACAAATGGTTTGTCAATCTGTGCTCTGGTTTGGAAGATTTTTTCAAATTTTGATTTCATGGCAATGGGGATTTCCATTGTTCTTCTTCTCTGTTATTCGTTTCAACTTCTTATCTTGATGAATTATTCTTACAAGACCTATGTACCATAATTTAGTGAAGGATGATGTTCTGTAATGGATTTGGTTCAAGCTTTGGAAATGGTGGAGTGGTGGACTGGTGTTCTCTGTAGTTTTCTTTTGGTAATGGAGAAACAACAAGAAACAACTAATAGTTAAAAAAATCAAATTTTGGGTTGGAGTTGGAAAAAAAAATTTCATGTTTGATGTCCATGAACTAATGGATGTGAGGGACAAAAATTTCATGGTGGTCAAGATGATGACACTTGGTGGTGATCCGACGGCGGGGAATGAGTGCTCCAAAATCATCTTAAAAGCACCGAGGGGCTAGAAACTAGTCATATGGGTGATTAAAACACTCTCCTAGAGGGATGGGAACATTTTTCAATGTTTTATGTCCCTCAACTTAGGTAAATGAGGGATATAAGTTTCCACAAAGGTGGTCCTAGAGCTGACACGTGGTGCTTGATCCGACAGTAGAAGGGAATTGATTCTCCATAAATGCACCTAAGGGCTGAACTGTCAAGTCCTGGGGGTCACATGAGGGTCTAAGAGGTCACATGGGGATTAGAGGGATTCAAGGGGGCTGAATGCAATTTTTACAACCTTGATGTCCCTTACCTTGAGGGACGTCAGGGACATAAAATCCCGCCAGAGGCTCCCGGAGTTGCACGTGTCCTCCAAAAAAAATTTGGCTAAGTCATGAATTTGTGACAACCGATAACTTGATCTCCCATGGAATTTATTGGTGAAATTTAATATTATCTTGATTGGAAATTGAATTTTGAATCCAATAGTTGGGGTATAATGTCTTGATTCATCTATATGATCCTTAAAAAAGTGGATTTGTGATTTGAGACTCCACTTGTGCCTGATAAAAACTACTTGAAAATCCTATGCGCAAAGGTGTTGTGAAAAATATTATTTCACCATCATGTAGGTCTTGGAATACTCTTTCTGAATTTTTTTGTTACTTCTAACTCCATCCAAAGCTCCTAGAATCTTCTTCACAAGCCCACGCTTTTAGGCCTGTGAACCTGCCTAGGCTTGGCAAGCCGTGTTTTCACTCGACTACTCTAAGTCTTTCACAAATTCCCAAAACCTTCCAAAATCATTTTCGTGATTTTATAAGGTCTTAAATTCACCTACATGTTGAATTTTTCCCCTTCCGTTCTACTCCGTGGGTTGATCTAGTCCTGGGAAGGTCAATGATATCCCTTCCCACAACTTCCTCGTAGTGGCTATCATCTTTTAAGAAAACCTAAAATAACCGAAGGGGAATGGATAGACTTTCATAAATCACCTAGGGGACCAATTTAAAATCAAATAGGGAGTGACCATACTAACGGATTTTACTTGAGGTGCTTGGGAATGATAAAACATCAAAAATTTGGCACAGAGGTATAGTTTTCGTGCTCGGAAATTCACAATTTCCTTGTTGCATATTTGCATGACAACAAAATAGAAACATGTTCTATACATAACATGTCATAAAAACTTCCTAGCATCCACTAGACCATATAAAATAGAAACATGTTCTATATGTAACAAATCATAAATAATGCTTAGTGGCCGCTATCATGTTTAAAACATAAACTTTTTATTTATATAACAAAGCATAAATAATGGTTGACTTGCCGCTATCCCTTTTAAAATAGAAACATGTTCTATACATTAGATATCATAAATAATGCATAGAAATAGACTGTGATTCCAATATTTGACTTTTTGAATTCCAATATATGGAACTTTGGAGTGTAGTAAATTCCAATATATGTGATTTTGGATTCCAATATATGTGATTTTGGATTCCAATATATGTGATTTTGGATTCCGATATATGTGATTTTGGCTTCCAATATATGCAATATTGGAATCAATATATGCAATTTTGGAGTCCAGATAATTCCAATATTTAAAATTTTAGAATCTAAAACAAGTAGTTTTGGATTCCAATAATGGCTATATTTTTTTGTTGCTTGGACTGGAATAAATCCCGATTTAGTGAAATAAGCATTTTCCCAAAAAATTAAAGGACCTTCTTATGATTTTGACCATGAGAGAATCGGGTGCCATCATTACACAACCTCCAAGATTGTATCATCATTTACCAAATTTAAAATATTCTTCCAAGGTATGAGTTCCCCAGCCACATAAACATTTCAGTCATATTGTTACCATAATTGGAAAGCCCATTGGAAAGTTTATTACCTAACCTGTAAATATGTTGAATTTCCACTCTGTCAAATGATGCCAACAACATCTTGGCTTCCTTAATTATGTTTTTAGTCTCCACCCATAGTTTCTCTATTCTTTGAGGGATTTTATAAAACATAACAAGTCACCTTCAATGATGAGGGATTTAATATTCAAAGCTATGCATTATTTTATGCCCTAGAGTATAGACCTGGCTTCCACATGATTATTGGTATGATTTCCCAGGGGGCGAAAAATCTTATAAATCTCCCACAATGATCACAAATAATACCACCACCCCAAGAATATCCACCCCCGACTTAGTTGAACCATCAAAATTAAGTTTAAAACATCCTTCAGGGAGGTTTAGCCCATTTAATTATATTTTTGTGTATGTCTATATTAACTTCAGGATTTTGGGGTTAAGGTTCATATTGTGAAGAATGCTTCTTTCCAAGACCGAAATACTTATAATACTTAATCTTAATGATCTGAGCATTATCATTAAGATCTTATCCTATTTTCTAAAATGACATTTTTATGCTTGAATATTTATTCCAAATTATTTGGTTATTTCTCTCAAGCTAGATGCCCCAAATAGTATGTGGTAGAGCCAATTTCCAAATCTCTTTAGTAAGTTCATGTTGGAAATTAAAACACCATTGTTTTGGGAGTAAAGAGACATCCCTAGGAAGAACCATTTTTATCCTAAAAAATAAGGACAATAGAGAAGACTTAAAAGGAAAAGGTGTATTCCAAAAATATGATTAATCATCTCTTCTTGTAGTTTGCATAGATTGCACCTGTTAGTAATGATCATACCTCTCTTTCTAAGCTTGTCCACCGTACGGATATTTTTTAATAACCTCTCCAAAAAAAAAATTATTTTAGCTATAAGGTTCTTATTCCATATCTTTTTGTGAACTTTTCAAAAATCATCATGTTACACGTTTTTCAAATAGGGTTTCCAATTAACACATTAAAAATGTGTAGATGTTATTTAAAAATGTCAGGGATTGCATCTCCATCAATGGGGATCACTCTTCTAGGTTTGGTTTGTTCTGATCCATTAGCCAAGGGTTTACTTTTCCCCCCTCACTTTATGTTCTTGCATTTGAAGGGTTTAGTTATTTGCTAGCCCATTGTGCTTCTCAAGGTTTAATTAAAGGGATCTTGCTGCCAACTTTAGATCAACATCTCATCAATG
This sequence comes from Taxus wallichiana var. yunnanensis, assembly GCA_018340775.1. Classification (NCBI taxonomy): domain Eukaryota; kingdom Viridiplantae; phylum Streptophyta; class Pinopsida; order Cupressales; family Taxaceae; genus Taxus; species Taxus wallichiana. The sequence goes on along the minus strand of CM031237.1, from coordinate 412,431,644 downwards.
CCACTTCATAGATGATAATTTTATCACACTCTTGGGGGAGGAACAGTCTATTCAAAATTCTTTGGATAATTTGGATACTTTTTTCTTGCTTCTAGATCCTTCATTTAATGGGAGAAAATCCATTATTATCAACATTCCTTGTCTCTTATCCCACCTTGGTTGGAAGGCATGCAATGGATTTGGATTAAGTTGGGTGTTCAATTAAAGTATCTTGGCATCCTATTTCTTTCCGGGCCACTTTTGTACAATTATGGGCATATGTGGTTCAAAGGGTTGAGCATAATATTTCCTTTTCGATTACCAAGCATCTTTATTTGAAAAGTAAATTTCAAATCATCTCCAAGGTGTCAGCTACTACTACATGTTTATTATTATTTTGTTGTTGGACTTTGTTAAACGCTACATATGCCAAACTTGAGAAGTTGTTGCAATACTTTCCTTGTGGTAACTCTAAGGAGCATAAGATATTCCGCAAGATTGCTTCATATATATATAATTCACTTAAATATGCTTGCAACATTAGATTTCTTGACATCAAACTATAGACATAAAATCACACACTTGGGTACATTTATAGGTCCTAAACTCATATAATCATTCATGTGATTCCTAAGAAAGAAAATTAGCAATTAATAACTATCTTTGGCCTCTTGTCTTTGTTTCTTATTTTCTATTTCGCGTTACACACCCTACACCTAGTTGGTATTTTACTTATTTATCTTCTATGGCTCCGGACACCGATTGCCTAGCCAGGATAAGAGTGCTAGGTGCCCCGTCCCTCTAGGAAGCCCTGACCCTTTCTTATCTTTTAGTCATTTTGGGTATTATGTATATTTTAGGAATTATTTTCACTTATGGGTTGGCCTTCCAGTTGTGAATTACAAAATTCAAACAAGGGAATCATATAAATACATAGTTATGTGTTTGAAATCGAGACCAAGAACTAAGCATTACATAGTATCACCTAAGATTTCATCCAAAAGTCACATAAAGCACTCTAAAGAATACATATAGTAACCGTTCAAGGGACAAGGGATCCATTAACTCTACATACATAATATAGAAAGGGAAGTCCATTATTCCATCCATACATTTTACTACACTACTACATTTAGCTACAACCCCCAATCAAGTAAACTTGCACAAGGACGTCCTAGGGCATGATTTTTACACACACTCACTAGAAATACATGAAGTATAAGATATAGTGCAACAATTGGTTGTAATTTCATTCTCAAGGTGACCTCCAGCGTCAGTCTAACTCCTCATATTGCATCTTTCTTTATAGGTTTGATGTGGTTTTTGCTTATTTACAAGTGAGCTTCTATTTTATAGGTTACAGGTACCCCCAACATCCATCGTGAAAATATCATGAGATCAATAGGAAATAATTATGACACCACTACAACATAGTAAAAAATATTTTCTAACTAATTATGTAGTCACATGTGCCTAGTAGTAGTCTCCAACACCTAGGCACCCTTGTCATTCCATGGCGCCCATGTACACAACATTGTTCATGAGATCTAAAATTATCCCAGTATTTACGACACTTTTCAACATTTTTACTAATCTAGAGAACTTCTCGATCAAGAATAAATAATCTAAGTCATTCTTTCTATATATCTTTCTTAGGGTTTCATTCTTTCTTATTTTCTTGCATCATAACAAGTACTTAATCGATATATATCATAGTTTGCATTAGTTAATCTGTAATAGGGTTTAACAAAAATATTTTTGTCAAATAAAAACTCTAAGGACTTTCTCTCTATGTCAAATGGTTAATTTATAGCTTGGAAGGTAATGAGGTTTGGAATATTTTAATCCTACATTGCATTTGTCAAGGATCTCTTTTGGGAAGTAAATCCTAGGAAGGTGTCAAATTCCAATACCTTATTCTTTGTCATGTTTCACTTAAAATTGGGGGTAATTTCATTTCCCTTGAAGAAATTAGAAATCCTCAGAGTTTCCTAAGCCGAACCTAATTTAAAATTGCGATGGATTCAAATCTAGCTTTTCTATTAACTCCCACTCTTTATAGTGTTTTTCCATTCTAACTTTTCATGATGGTCCTCTTGCATAAGCTCCTTGAGCTAAATCTATTAGGATTTTTAGAAAAGGAATCAAGGTGTTTGAAAATTTATTTTTCTAACACTTTAGATCTTAGATTTCTTGGCGTGCACTTGCTACTAAATACAATCTTCAACATCAACAAGTAGAACTAATTCAAAAAATCATTAATTACATGTACTTGATGAATAGGTTCAAAATTTTTCATCACCTACTGTGTTTCATTATAGAAGATCTATAACCGGAACACTTCTACACCTTTCCACCATTACACGACCCATTTGGGGTAATCCTTAATGGCCCCTTAGTCAATTTCCACTGACACTTTTGATTGTCACTGGAATATTTCCTCTAAGCATTATGTTTGGAAACATCAGTGCCAAAGGGTTTGGAATGTTCTTATTGAACCCAAAAATCTCATTTTTGTGGTGTATTTTACGTTAAGGGCTTCCAATTGAGGTTCATCTAAAGCATATGGTTCTTAAACCCAATTTCCTCATTTGACATCAATAAGAGTCTATCAAGGACATTTTTTTGGTTTTTCTCGTGAGATCGATTGACATGGAAATGGATTCATACCCTGTTTCAACCCTTTTCTCTAGATTTATTTACATGGAAAATGATTCTCTTTGAGGAATCGACCTTGTTACCTTCCATTTATAGAAAATTTTGGCACATTTTCAGAATGAATATTCTTTTTCATCTTTGGAAAGATAGAAATAATGTCATTTTTTATCATGCTCTTATGAATAGAATTTTTTCTGTTACTAAAAAGTTATTGTTATTTCCATTGTGATACTCCAAATTTAAAACCATGACAAGAAAATTAAATAGTAGGAAAAGCACCTCAAGTAGTTTCTTGACCATTGGGCCTTTTCCCTTGACGGTCAATTGTGTGCCTCTAGATGCCCCTTCCCATCACCTCTAGCCTCCTCTTACTCAGACCGCTCTCTTCTTCCACCATGGGGCCGGTAAATCACATACATTAATCTCGAGCTAACAAAACTCTTATCCTTGATGGAAGTGGTCTCCTCACTCTCTTCCCCTTTCCCTTGATTATGGTAGCATCTTTGGTTAGCTTGGTGATTCTCGTGGCACTAGTTAGAATGCCCCTTAGCAGGGCATACTCTCACTGGATCTTTCCATTTATCCTTCTTAATTTTCTATTGAAGTTCCCAAATAATAATAACAACAATAATATATATAAAGTGGGTGGGATCCCATCCTGAGACTCATCTCACCCTCATTTTTGATAGATTGACAACCCCGATAGCCCTATGCCTCCTCCCGTATCCTCCATGTTTGTGGATGCGGTGTAGCTTTTGTCTTCCTTTCTTGTTTGTTTTTTTAATTTATTAGCATACTTTTATATTGGTTTTGATGTAATTTCAGCTCTTTCTTGAGGCCTATCTAGCTCTGTGTTCTTTGAATTAGGGGTGTCACTTTCTCCACCGGTTTTGTATGATTAGTGTTATATATCTCTCTTATATATATATATATATATATATATATATATATATATATATATATATATATAAGTTTTCAAACTAAAAAATATTATATTAAATATTTTTAGTTGACATTTTGAAATAGAAAACTCAAATTTCAATGCTAGCAATTGTCTCGAAAGGTGCAAAGAACACACAAATAACAATGAAGAGTAAATGAATTAAATATGTATGTACCAATGAAGGATAAATGAATTAAATATTGATCTACCAATATAGAAATAAAGAGGAAATGAATTAAATATGGATCTAGCAATATAGTAATGAATTAAATATTGATCTACCAATATTTAATATTGGTGAGTTGACACTTCTGAAATATAAAAATCATAGTTTATATACGCATTAAATATGAGTAGTTACCAATTTTATCTAAAATGTTGATGTCCATGTAAACTTCTTTGTAAAACTTTACTATAATTCATCTATGTATTAAATATGGGTGGTTGATACTTTCTAAATAGAAATCTCAATTTATCTAAAATTATGATGTTGATGTAAACATTATTATTAGCTCTACCATGATTGATTTATGTAGTAAATATGTGTGGTTAACATTTTTAACTAGATATTGCACTTTTGGTGTTATAGTATGGTTAATAGGTGGATTTTTTGTGAATTAGGTGTCATCTATTTAAGTAATAATTAAATGAAGTATAAGTGATGTTTAATATAAGATACTATTTTTTTACCTTACTATAGCACCAAAGGTGTGGTAGTTAAAACATGCACATGAATAAAATTTGGATAATATGTTTTCTTTTATAGTTATTAAACCTCAATTTATAATTGATAGAAAATATAATACACTTAATAATATTATAGTTTAAATTTATAAATAAATCACAAACTTTTTTTTGGAAATTTAATTGAGAATGGTGTACATTAAATAATAAATTGAAAATTATCGATTCCATACATATAAGAACTAAGATTATTCTGATTAGAATATTTAAGAGAAGAATTAAGGTGTTTTCATTTAATAGATGTATGCTATAACATAATTTATATTTTATTCAAAACAAAATTTACTAATAATTTTATTTTAAATATATAAATTAGTATCAAATTTTAGATCTTATAAAATTATGAGTTGATTATATACAAATTATGGATCTATTATTTAAAATTTTAATCAAAGAATTAGTGTACTATTTATTATGACATATAGCTAATAACCCTTATTTAAGTTATCTAGTAGTGATTGCATATGAGTTGCAAAACTATGATGTTAGGGATGTTAATTTGAATTTAGTTTGCAATTTCTTTTTGATATTAATAAAATAATAAAAGAATTATATCTTATGACTATTTCTAGATTAATAAAAAAATTAAAAAAATTAATCTTTTTATGACATGTTCAATTAACATTTTCATGAAAATTTTTAGAAGTTCCTTGTGATAGCTAAAGTGTAAACCATGCAAATGGAATGATTAATTATAGACATAATGTTATATTGTTGCATTTTAATAAAACAATTAATAAAAATACACTTCTCATTAATGCTTGGAAATATGTCCATACCATGTTTCTTAAGGATTCCAAGGCCCTTCTACAAACACAGTTTGTGCATATCCTGCAATTATTGCATTGTAGGAGACCCATCTTAGTGATGGATTTTTCCAAATAGTTCACATGCCTTGTGTATGGTTCCAATTTTTCATACATGGAACTACTAAGGAACTTGCAACTACATCTAACAAAAACAACTTTCCATTATGATTTGATGTATTTCCATTTCTTGTTATTAAGCTTTGATTTTGACATATGCTCAAAAGATGCTAGAAAATGTTGCATCTCAATTTACACACGCCAATTATACATTCTTAAAATTTTACAAGGCCTTTTCAACAAACCCATGTTGAGCATTCGAACAATCATCGTAATACATAAGACCATTTTTTAGAACTTTTTCAAGAGTTCACATACCTTGTATATGCTTCCACATTTTTCATACATATCTACCATGAGGCACTAACAAATCCTAAATGAAACAGACCTTAAATAAAACATGACCAAATCAAAATTTAGAGTAAAGTTGTTGTCATAATGTGAACAAAAATGAAATCAAAATGAAGGTTTTTTCCCATGTTGTAGGATATTTACATATTTTAATTTTGGCTACAACTTGAGGATTCACACAAAAAAAACTTAAATATTATATGATGATAAATATTTTAATGTTAAAATTTGACGACCACCTATACTACTTATATCGTCAATATGGTGTCCTTTTTTCAATTAATTTTCCATATGAAAAAGGCATATGCCCAAATTATTATTTTAGCCTCTAAAAAGTATTTTCAAAGTGCTAATTATTCTAATGTCCTTTTCCATGTGTATCTAGATGGGTAGTTTGATGGAAAAAAGTGTGACCACGTATTCATCTCGGATATTTCTAATTCTAATGAAAATAATTAGAGGGATTCGAGACAAATATGATTAAAAACTCCAAAATGAATACACATATGAAATCTTTAGTTCATGTTCATAAATAAAATCTTTTACAAGATTTATTGGGAAAGTGATGTGCTTCATAATACATTGCATATAACGGTAATATTGTTTTGAGTGTATGGACAAGACTATATAAACACTAAATATTTTACATTTTCTGAGCCAAAACATTCCCATCTATATATTGATATAAAAATAAATTCTTATCTAATTTACCTATTAAATTTGGTGAAGAACTATTTCCTTGGCTAACATGGATGTTGATTTAGCATGTGAAACTCATGTCACAATGAAAAAACCATTTGTTTAGTTACGAGGATGTAATTCTCTCTCTGATTTGGAAGGAATTTTCAACAACACTATTTTGTGAATATGTTGGAAAAGGTGAACTAATTGCATTGGACATTCATTGATTATAATTGGTGAAGCGAGTCTAAATGGATTGAGGAGAGACAATTATGATATTCATGAAAAGATATAACATTCAAAAATTGAGGACCATCTACTAAATATCCTATTTTGGTAGTTAAAATTTTCCAAGGCCAGATTCACCACATTTTACATGCATATTAAACAGGCACCTGAAACTACAACATCCGACATATTTTGTTAATGCCTCATTATATGTTCATACTTTGTTGCAAAGATATTATTTTTCATAGGTTCTCATTACATAGGAAAAGGTTCATTTATCGGTTCCTTTTGTTTCATAGGGATAACCCATAGAAACACCAAAAAATGTATCGTCTATGAAATAAAGAACGAGCCAGGGATAATTGTAAGAGACCTTGAGCTTTTGTTTGAATATCTAAACTCTAGTATTGGGGTTTTTCTCCCACTAAATTTGGTCATCATGGAATTGTTCATGAACATCATATATTCTACAGAAGCTCAGTGAGAAAGAACCCTAAACCCTCATAATGTTGGGAGTGACCAATTTTGGAAAACACAAGGATGACTCGTGCATCCCTTCCTGAAGAAGGATTTTTTTATAAATTATTTCTCTTCATCTCTGTAGCTCCTTCATCCCAACCATAATTTCTATTGGAAATCATTAACTATAATAGTTGGACCTTCACCATTCAAATATATATTTCTTATTTCCAATATTTCTTTCGTCATCCAATCATATTTTCTTTTAATGCTTTGTAGCTATTTAGTTATTTTGCATTAAAACCTTCTACTAGACTCTTCAGTTGCCTTTCTGTAGATGAAAAGGGAAGAATTTAGTTTGTATGAAAGAATAACAACATTAGAAAAAAACATAGATCAATCCAACTAAAGCCTAGATCACTTTAGAAAGTGCAAGAAATTTCAGAATAGATTATGCATACTTTGTATATAGTTACGAATTGTTGTTTATACATGGTTAATATTTATATAACTTGAATTTATTTTGTAAAGTATAGTATTTATAAACAAATGTATTTAATGGTTTTTTTCTAAATCCTAAATTGTGTCATTTATATGCTCTATTTTTTGGGGTTTAGATTTTATGTGTTTACAAGTATATTATTTGGTATTATTTCTACTGGACATCTCCTTTCAAATAATTCATCCAGATTAGAGCTAAGCCTATATTTTTATGAGTTTTCTTTGACATCCGTTAATGTCTTCTACATCTGGTGTGTCCCTATTTAGTTTGTAAACCCCTATTTTCACATGCAAGAATTATGATTATTGGTCTTTAACCATGAAATATTTGTTTCAAATCTCAAGAAATTTTGGGAAATGGTTGAAAGTGGTTATGTGGAACAAGTAAAAAGACAACATATAATGCCCTTACACAAGATGAGAAAGACATTTTTGAAATAATAAAGGAAGAAGGATAGGAAAGGATTATTCTACATCCATAAAGTAATACATGAGAGAATATTCCTAAGATTAGTAGCACAAAAGAAAGCCAAGGAGGTATGGGATATCCTACAAATTGCTTACCAAGGTATGGACAAGGTAAAGACTACTAAATTATAGCTCCTTAGAAGAGATTTTGAGAATTTGTCAACGAGATACTCGATTTAGTAGAATATTTCTTTACCCATGTTGTAAGTCTAATTAATCAAATCAAATATCATGGAGAGGCCATAGAGGATAGGAAGGTTGTTGAGAAGATGCTTAGGATCCTCCCTTCTAAATTTGACCCTCTAGTTGTGGCTTTTGAGGAAACCAAGGATTTGACTCTTGAGTCAGTTTAGTGTTGATGAGCTTCATGCCCCTCTCATCAATCATGAGTATAGACTAAATAGGTAAAATATTTCATTTGAAAATAATTTTTAACTCATTCATCTATAAGTCAAGGAAGAGGATGGAGGAAATTTGATCCTAGAAGTAGAGGGAGAATTTATCCTATAGGTGGATACAACAACAATCCTATAAATATTGGTGGTAGAGGTCAAATCAGAATTTGAGTCACCTAAGTGGCCAAAGGTTTGATAATTCACACATTAAATTTTATAATTGTAACAAATTTGGAAAATATTCTTATGAATTCAAGAAAAACAAAATGACCAACACAAACAAGGTCAAAATTAGTTAAGTAACACTCCCACAAGCACTATGTTTATTGCATGTACTAGGATTGTTGAAGCTATTCCTAAAAACTCCCTAGTGGAGTGCAATGTTGTCCAAGAAATCCCATGTGACATATGGTATTTGGATTCTGGTTGTAGTAATCACATGGAAGTTAATGCAAATTTGTTTTCTATCTTGGATGAATCACTTCAAACTGATGTCACACTTGGTAACAACAACAATAAGGTCTTTGTTTTGGGTAAAGGTGCAATTAATATTCTAACCAAAAAGGGGGAGAAAAAAATCATGCCTGATGTGTATTATGTTTCTAGTCTAAAACATTATTTAATGAGTATTGGTTGGATGGTACAAAATGACTATAGAGTGTACATGGAAAATAATGATTGTGTGATTTTGAAAATAATGATGGAAAACAACTAATTGCCAAAGTACAAATTACCATCAATTAGATGTTTCCCAAGATGGGGATGGATATGAAGGGATAAACAACCCAAGATGTTCAAATGAAAAATGATACAAAATATGGAGTTTCCTCTAAGGAAAAAAATATAGAAATAGGAGAAACCATACAAAGCTCTAGAATAATCTCGAAATAAATTCCTTAGAAATACAGGTTCAGCTCAAGAAGAAAAATATAGTGATGGAGATATTCAATCATCATTTCAGTCGGAGGATGAGTATTCAAAGTATCACCATGTATTATTCTCAAATCCCTTTAATTCTAATGAAAATAATTAGAGGGTTCTTAGATGGATATGCTTACAAAATCCAAAATGAATATGCTTACAAATTATTTAGTTCATGTTCATAAATAAACCCTTTTACAAGATTTATTGGGCAAGTGATGCACTTCATAAGACATGTTATAAAAAAACATTAATGTTGCTTTGAGTGTATGAAAAGACTAAATACACACTAAATATTTTACATTTTTCTAAGCCAAAACATTCCCTCTATCTCTTGATATATAAAAGAATATTTTCTAATTCACCTAATGAATTTGGTGAAGAACTATTTCCTTGGATGACATGGCTGTTGATTTAGCATATGAAACTTATGTCATGATCAAAAACTATTTGTTTAGTTGTGAGGGATGAAGTTCTCTCTTCTAATTGCAAGGAATTTTTAACAACCTATTTTTTGAATATGTTGGAAAAGGTGAACTAATTAGGTTGGACATTCGTTCATTATACTTCGTGAAATAGTCTTAATGGATCAAGGAGATGAAAGTATGATATTCATGAAAATATATAACTATAAAAATTTTGGGGCCCATTTATTAAAGCTCCCATTTTGGAAAGAAAATTTTTTCCAGGCCTTTTCACCACAATTTATATGCATATCAAATAGGTCACCTGAAACTAAAACATCTAACATAAAACACTTTCTTTTATGCCTCAATGTATGTTCATACTCTATTACAAAGCTCTTATTTTTCCATAGGTTATGAGTACATTAGAAAAGGTTAGTTGATTGGTTCCTTTTGTTTCATAAGGATAACCCAAAAACATCAATACATGTGAAATATATGAGATAAATCATGTGCCGTAGATAATTGTAAGAGACATTGAGATTGTTCTTGAATATCCAAGCTCTAATCTTGGGGTTTTTCTACCACTACATTTTGGTCATCATAGAGTCACTCATGAACATCATATATTTTGTAGAAGCTCCCACCGAGCAAGAAACCTAAACCCTCGAATATTTGGGGAGTGAACAATTGTGTAAAACATGGGGATGATTCATACATCCCTTCTCAAAAGAAGAGAAATTATTTTTTGTTGTTTGATTATTTCTCTTTAGATCCATAATTTCCTTCATCCCAATCATAATTTCTATTGTAAATCATTAATTATGATAGCTGGTATTTCACCATCCAAATATTTTGTTTTTATTTTCAAGATTTATTTCATCATCTAATCAAATTTAGTTTTAATGATTTATAGATGTTTATTTATTTTGCATTAAAACCTTCTTCTAGAATTTTTTGTGTTGCAGAAGAAAGAGGGAATAATTTAGTTTTTATTAAATAAGAAAAACATTAGAAAAAAACATAAATCAATCTAGATCAAGCGTGGAGCACTTTAGAAAGAGGAAGAAATTTTAGAACAAAGTATGCATGCTTTGTGTGTAGTTGTAGTTACTTATTTGTAGATGGCGAATATATATATATATATAAGACAAAGTATTTTTATCCGTAGATATGGTCTTTATAAATAGAGATGTAGTTGTTGGTTTTATTTTCTCTAAATCATGGGTTGTGTCATTTATATGCTCTATTTCTTGGGGTTTAAATCTTATGTATTTACAAGTATCTTAGTTGGGATTATTTCCACTACTAATTTCCTTTCAAATCCTTCATCAGGTATTAGATCCGAAGGAAAACCTACCCCTCTATTTTTTATAAACTTTCTTTTGATAACCATTAATGGCTTCCACATTTGGTGCATCCATGTCTAGTTTGCATCCCCTATTTTCATTGAAAATAATTATGATTATTGGTATTTAACCATGAAATCCTTCTTTCGAGTCTTGATAAATTTGGGAAATAGTTGAAAATGGTTATGTGGAACTAGAAAACCAAACAACATATAATTCCCGTACACAATATGAGAAAGATGCTTTGTAAGAACAAAGGAAGAAGGGTGGGAAAACATTATTATACATCTACCAAGAAATACATGAGATAATAATCCCAAGAGTAGTATCACCAAAGCAAGTAATGGAGGCATGAGATATCCCATGAAAATTACGTACCAAGGTATGAACAAGGTAAAGACTATTAAATTACATCTCCTTAGAAGATATTTTGAGAATTTTTAATGAGAGACTTGGATTCTGTAAAAATTCTTTACCCATATTGTAAGTATAATTAATAAAATCAAATATCATGGAGAGTACATAAAGGATAGGAATGTTGTTGAGAAGATTATTAGGAGCCTTCTTTATAAATTTGACCCTCTAGTTCTTGATTTTGAGGAAACCAAGTATTTGAGTCAGTTTAGTGTTGATGAGCTTCATGCCTCTCTCATCAATCATGAGTATATACTAAATAGGTCAAATATGTCATTGGAAAATGCATTTTCAACTCAAGAATCTATAATTAGAGGAATAGGAAAGAGGAAACTCAATCCTAGAAGTAGAGGAGAATTTTTCCTAGAGTTGGATGCAACAACAATCCTATAAATGTTGGTGGTAGAGGTCAAATCACAATTTCAGTCACCCAAGTGGCCAAAGGTTTGATAAGTCACACATTCAATATAATTATTGTAAGAATTTTGGGCATTATTATTATGAATGCAAGAAAAAAAATATGACCAACACAAACAAGGTCAAAATTAGTCAAGTATCACTTCCACAAGCACTATGTTTATTGTATGTACTAGGATTGTTGAACCTATTTCTAAAAAGTCCCCAGGTTGCGTGTAATGTTGTCAAAGAAATCCCATATGACATATGGTATTTGGATTCTAGTTGTATTAATCACATGATAGGTAATGCAGATTTGTTTTCTAGCTTGGATGAATCAGTTCAAACTAATGTCACACTTGGTAATAACAACAACAAGGTCACTATTTTGGGTAAAGGTACAATTAATATTCTAACCAAAAAGGGGTAGCAGAAAACCATGCCTAATTTTTATTATGTTGATATTCTAAAAAATAATTTAATGAGTATTGGTTAGATGGTATAAAAGGGCTATAAATTGTACATTGAAAATAAGGAGTGTGTGATTTTGAACAGATTTCCAAGAAACCAACTAATTTCCATATTACAAATGACTAGCAACCATATGTTTCCCTTGAGGATAAAGCCAAATATGAAGGAAAAAATAGAGAAAACTATTCTAAGACAAATGATGTACATTCCAAAGTTACCTTTAAGGAAAAAAAGAAAGAATCAAGAGTAACCATACATAGCTCTAGAATAATTTCTGAAATAAATTCCAAAGTAAGCCAACTCAATTCTGAAGAAGAAACTGATAATGATGGAGATATTCAATTAGGATTTCAGTCATTTTTCAAGGATGAGTCTTGGTTTTGGAATTTCAGATGTGGGCATTAGAAATTTGGAGGGTTGAAGCTACTACATATGAAGAACATAGTGAAATGTTTTCCATTGATTGTGAAACTGGAAAGAGTTTGTGAAGGTTGTATTTGTGTAACACAACATATAGAGTCATTCCCGAATAGAAAATAAAATGAAGCAAGAGCACCACTTGAGATCATGCATTCAAATATAAAAGGCTTCAGTTATTTCCTTACTTTCATTGATTTTTTTAGAAGGAAAAATTTAATTTATTTTTTAAAACACAAGTATGATGCATTTGATTATTTTCATGAGTTTAAGGTACTTGTGGAGAAGTAAAGTGGCCAATATATCAAGGTTTTGAGGATGAATAGAGGTAGTGAATATATTTCTAATGATTTTCTAAATTTTTGTAGATCACATGGCATACACAAGAAATTTACAACCCGTTATACACCTCAACAAAATGGTGTGGTAGAGAGGAATAATCAAACCATTATGGAGATGGCTCATAGCATGTTAGTAGCCAAACATTTACCTAATGAATATTAGGCTAAGGCAGTGGAAACTATTGTTTATATCATGAATAGGTGCCCAACAAAGAGTGTGAAGAATAAAGTCCCTCAAGAGGCTTGGATAGGTATGAAACATAGTGTTTCTCATTTGAAGGTATTTGGTTGTGTTGCATATTTACATATTTTAGATGAGTTGAGGAAGAAGTTAGATAAAAAGGAAAAAAATATATTTGTTTGTTATTAGAAGGATACAAAGGCATGTAATTTTTTTAATCCTATCATTAGGAAGGTTATAATGATCCATGATGTTCAGTTTGTGGAGGATGAAGCATGGGATGGAAGTGTATAGAGGACTACAAACATTACAACCATTGTTATGCATGATGATATGGTGGATAAAGTGTTTCTAACATCTATTACAACTCAATAAACAACTCCTTCCACTCCTGAGACAACACCAAAAGTTTTACTTCAAAGTACACCTTCATTCACACCAAGAATATCTACAAAGTTTCTATCCACACCAAGGGTAGAGAAAACTCCACAAGTTTATACAATATAATCTACATCAGATGGCATCCTTGGATCAACTCTAACTAGGAATCTAAGTAGTTCTACATATCCTGGATCCAACTCTAGCAAGAATTTTGCCACAAAAAACATGGATTTTGAGTATTTGTATAATGTTGATACAAAAAAATCATTTTCATTTTTTTCGCTTTATTTTCTCATGTAGATGATCCATTAAAATTTGAAGAGGTTGTGATTAATTATACATGGGCATAATACATGGATGAGGAGATTGAATCCATTGAGAAAAACCAAGTGAAAAATATTCTAAAGATTGGAAAAGTATGTACTGCTCAAGAGAAGGAGGCTTTCATTGAACTATGTCAAGAGTATCATGATTTTTTTGCATGGAGCTACAAATACCTATGTGGTTTTGATCTAGGTCTAGCTCAACACACCATTGAGTTGGATCCAAACTCTAAGCTAGTTCATCAAAAATAGAGGCAAATTAACCCTAAAATTGAGCCTTTGATGAGGAAGGAGCTAACAAAACTCATTAAGGCCTGCGTTATTTTTCCCATCAAGCATTCCTCAAGGGTTGCCAATCTAGTGCATGTAAGGAATAATAATGGAGAGATTTGGTTGTGCGTAGACTCCATAGATTTAAACTGGGCCTCGCTGAAAGATCACTACCCTCTTCCATCAATGGAACAAATTCTTCAAATAGTGGCGGGGTTCAAAGGTTTTCCTTGCTTGATGAATATTTAGGATACAATCAAATCCTGGTCTAAGAATCTAATCAATTCAAAATAGCTTTCACTACTAATTGAGGCACTTATGCATACAACAAAATGCCATTTGGATTGTCTAATGTAGGGCTACCTTTCAAAGATCCATGGACATGGAATTTAATGGATTAATCAATGATATCACCTTGGTTTATCTTGATGATATAACTATATATCCCAAGCATGTTGAATAACATATCACACATCTAAGGAAAGGTTTTTTTGAAGATGTAGAGAATTTTAAGTCTCCTTAATCCTAAGAAGTGCATTTTTACAGTTCAAGAAGTACAATTGGTGAGACATGTTGTTTTCATGGAAGGACTATCTATTGATCCAACTAGAATTCATTCAATTATGTCCTTATCTATTCCAAGTCACAAGAAAGGTATTCAAATTTTTCTGGGAACCATAAATTTAATGCGGAGATTTATTCCTCAATTTGCAACATTAGCTAAACCGCTAACCACCATGATAAAAAAATATTCCATTCTCATGGACAAAGGAAGGAAGGGGGAGCTTAGCGAGATATTAAAATGGCCATTTCTCAAGCTCCCATGTTGGTAAACCTTAGGTTGAAAATGATTTCATTCTCTATGCTTTCATAGGTATGGAAACTATTTTGGGTATTCTCACCCAAAACAATGACAACCTGATGGAAAACCAATTTCCTTCTTCAGTCAATCCCTCAAGGAATATGAGCTCAAATATTCCTTCGTTGAGAAATAAGTCTTTGAAGTCATTCGATCCTGAAAAATTTTAGGCACATGTTGTCTAACAAAAAAATTCACCTAAAGTTATCTCATCCCGAAGTTAAGGAGTTTCGTTGAACAAAGAGATGAATGAGAAACATGCTGGTGGATCACAAAAGTAATGGAGTATAACATGCACATTAAAGTCACTAAAATTTTTAGAGGCAAAGGATAATGTCAACAACTTGCTGCAGACTTAGAGATTAAGGATGTGGAAGATGCTACACTCTTAAAATCACAAAGGTGATGGTCAAGTGATTGGTTAACAAAAATGCAAAATTTCGTCCTCTCGGGGGCATATCATTCAAATATGGAAAAATTCCAAAGACACATTTTTGTCTTCGACTTTATTCCATATGTCTCATTCGATAATATTATTTTCCGTAAATATTTGAATGGTGTTCTTCTACGCTGCATCAAACTGGAACAGGTAAGTAAGATATTAGAAGAATTCCACAATGGTCTGTCCCGGGTCATTACTCTGTGCGAAAAACTACTACGAAAATCATGCGTGTAGGTTCTTTATTCTCCCGATTTGTTCAAATATTCCCATCTCTGGGTGAGGAAATGTAAATAATTTTCCTTATTCATAGGCAAACAAAAGCTGACAGCTCTTCATCTACACCCCATTTAGGTAGATCAACCTTTAGTTCAATGGGGGTTAGATTTTATCAGGATGATCAACCCTCCTTCCAGTGATGGACACAAATGGGTTCTTACTGCGACATATTATTTCACTCGATGGAAAAAGGTAGAGGCTTTTAAGGAAAGTAACAAAAAGGAAGTCCTTTATTTCCTGTTAAATATAATGACAAGGTTTAGAGTTCCATTTACCGTTATCTAAAAAAATTTAATGTCCTTACTTGGTTTAAAGTTGATTGAATGAGCGGTTAAGAATGAGGTCTACCTCAATAATATTTCCAACTACTACCCACAGCAGAATGGGTTTGCTGAATTTACTAATAAGAATCTCATAATATCATCAAACGTACGATGGAGGATAACAAAAAACTTGACATACACAACTTCAGAATGATTTATGGGCAGATCGAATCACACCTAAAAGAGCCATTAGAAGTTCACCTTTTATGCTTGTGTATGGGAGGGAGGAAAGATCCCACTCTCCTTGGAATCACCTTCTTTGGAGTTAGATCATCAACTTGAAGTTATGGAAAATGAATCCTTAATAGTGAGGTTTGCTGAACTCATGGAGCTGGAAGAAGTTCTAAACATGGCTATTAAAAATTTATGCCAACATCAGGATCAAGTTAATAAATCCTTCGATAAGAAAGCTTCTGATAGGAATTTTCAAGAAGGAGATTTGGTTCTCAAATGGGATGAAGACAGAGCCAAACCGGATAGGCAAGCCAAGTTTAACGCTCTCTGAGTGGACCGTATATTATCTCAAGTTTCAAAGAGGTGAATTCATTTCATCTATCTAAACTCAATGGAGAAAAATTTCTGCTCACATGAATGGGATACATCTCAAAGCTTACTTTTGAGATTGTCTCGCCCTTATACATTGCTAATTTTTCTTTTCCTCCAAGTTCTTTACACATTGTTTTGTTTTCTTTTTTCTTTTCTTTTGGTTTTGGGTGTCTTCTGAATGTAGTTTTCTTCCAAGACTCCTTTTTCCCAATGGTTTGTATAAGGATACTAATCCAAAATATTAGTAGGCAAGCATTCCATGGAGGTTGCCAAAAATGTTACCATTTTATTCTACTTTGAGAAACAGATGTTGAAATCAATCGGATAAATTTTTCAAAATCCTTCACACGAAAATTTTCTATAAAATTGAAACTTCTCCAAAATCCCAAAAATCTGAAAAGAAAATTAGACTTTGGACTTCAAGGATTTTCCCTTTCAAGTTTAAATGACATGGAATTGAAATTATGATTTCCAAGTTCCGAAGTCTGAAAGCCCAAAAGTATAAAATTTTGGACTTTTGGGTTTTTGGAGTTCAGAGTTTTCTTTGGAAATTATCAATTTTAGAACTCAGAGTTCCAAAGTCCAAAATTCCAAAAGTCTAAAATTTTAGACTTTTGGGTTTTTAGGTTTTGGAGTTCCAAGTCACAGTTTTCAAAAAATTCCTTTCGGACTTCCGAAGTCTAAATGCCCAAAGTTTGAAATTTCAAACTTTTGGGCTTTTGAGTTTCAAACTCTCCCATCGCCATTTCACAATTTTCATCTCTTGATCTCCAAATTCTGAAACCCCAAAATTTTGATATTCCATTTCATACTTTCAAGTTTCATTTTGAGCTCTCTCACATTTTATTCTTACCTAATTCCATACAAATCAAAATTTGGCCATTAATGTTAGATTTTTTCTATTTAAACTCAGTTTTTTACCTGTCATTTTCATCTAACATTTTGCATTGATGACCTAAGTTTTTATTGTATCTTATACATTTCAACGTCATTTTTGAGGTATTTTATTTTGGTTATTTTCTTTTTAGCTTAAGATATTTTGTTTTGTTTTCTCCTTGTTCATTTTCTTTTATTCCTCCATTGTATGCCTTGGAAAATGAAAATATCATTATCTGCCATGTTTCCATGATTTGAGTTTCTACAGGTATTTAGTACATTTTCCATCAGAGTCTTCAAAGATCCTTTCGAGTATTCAAATTTTCCCTCTTGGCACTTCTCATTTTTCAGAGTTCGGAGATTGGTGTTTTCGAAGAACCTTCTTTTGGATTTCGGAGATTGGCATTTTTAGAGAACCTTCTTTTGAGAATTCATAGATTTTGTTGTTCGGTGCTTTTCAATTCTTGGGAATTGTGCCATTTGTATTTTTGGAGTTCTCATTTTTGGGTTTTTGGAAGTCTCCATTTTGGAACTCTATTTTTCAAAACTTTGGACTTCTCCAATTCAGGATTTCAAACTTCTCAAGTTCAGAACTTTCAAATTTAGCATTTCGAGAACTAGAAGGCCATCAGGTTCTAAAATTCAAAACTTGACATCTACTTCTACTTCTAAGGGAAAGGAAAAGATGAAATATTTGTTCATTGGGGTTTCTCCTCACTCTTACTTATCTTCCGACTACAGGGAGTATAGGAGACATTGATCTCGGAAAAATTGATTTTCTAGACTTATGGGCAAGGGTGAAGGCCCCAAGTGATAAATTTTGGATGCAAGCCATATATGACAGTGGGCTTACTCTTACTACAAATTTTCCCTCATCCATGCATTGCCCAGAGTTCATTTTAGTTGTTGCAGCCCACTTCAATGAAGAATCCATGACAGTTAAGGATGTTGATGGAAAGTTTGTAATCCACTTTGGACCTAGATTTCTTTGTAGATTTTATCAAACTCCCCGATGTTGAGGACTACATGAAAATTTCACCAGATTCAGTGGTAGAAAATTGGGACAAAGAAGATGAGTTGTGCATGAGGGTCATGTTGAAAAGTTATTTGGCCAAGAGTGTTTCCAAATTTCCAATGACCATGTATCGGTCAAACTTCATTCAGGAGATCAATGACATTATTGTGCTACTTAGAATATTTTCAGGTCTTCCCTCTATGAAGGAATTTCAGGAGTGGATGTTCTTATATATTACTACCATAAAGAAGAATAAGGAAATTATTAGATGGGGGAGCATATCAGTAGCTCCATTTGCTATTAGTTGAGTAGAGTGTTGTCCTCAAAGAGTTTCTATATGAAATCCTTTTTGGTCTATGTTGCAAATTGTTGGGATACTTCACCGGGTTGAATACTAAGGGTATTCAAATAACCTCCCAAATCTATGATTTCTATCCCCATCTTACACTGGATGAGGGAAGTAGGCATTTTCATATAATTAACGATGCTTTCTTCGTAGTTATTCTCTATCGTTTCGATAAGGAGTTATATAATTGAAGGATTTTAGACGAAGCCTTGAAGGAAGTGCATAAATGGGGATCTATCTACCTAAAATTCCCTACATTTAGTTACATTTGGATCCTAGTTTCATAGGATCTCCCAAGAAGCTACCAAGATGTACCACTGACAAGTGGGTCTTGTTAGAATTGGTTCGACAATTACTATGTTACCACAAGATCTATAATAAATGTCACAAAGTGGAAGTTTAGTTCCCTATTTCAATTGTAGATACACTTGCCTAAATATTTATAAGGCTAAGAATTTGGATGCGAGAAATGGAATAAGTAACCTTGCGTACTTTTCATCCATGAACCAATTTTGACTATTGAGATAAATTTAGTGAAACAGATGGTCTAGTTCCCATGTGACCCAATTGGAAGACATCTAGATTCATTGTCAAGATGAATTCATCATCCGAGAAAGAGACTACGAGAGGATAACTTTAGATGAGGTTTGGTAGTTTGGTGTAGTTGATGTCCCAAAATACATGCAAGATGATGATGAGATTTTGGATTTAGCATATAAAAATGATAATGTTTTCAATCAACCATTACCATGTATTGATTGGTATGTGGAATAATGTTACAATACAAAGGAGAGGGTGGGGTCCATTCTATAGAGAATCTATAGTTGGTTGGTTACCTTGGGAATCTCACCCAAAGGGTTAGATCAACCTACAAATATAGAATTCCTATCAACTATGAGCCAATCAACACCCACAAAGGGGAAAAGATCAATTCAAAAGGGCCATATAGTTCAAAAAATATTTCATTTGTTGTTGGAAGCTCATCTCTCTCTAAGGCTCCTGTTTCCAAATTCATGTCTCCTACAGCACCCATGGTAGAAGTAGTTGAAGTCAGTGATTCTCCAAGTGTCCAACAAGACCCATCATCTCTTCTTCCTCTTCCATTTTCACTTCCTACATCAGTTCCTTCCACTTCTATAATCATTTCTTCTTTCCCATCTCCTTCCATGGCCCAAGTATTATCATCCCTTCTAGTTCTCTCAGCTGGGGAAACTATTGGGTCACCCATTTGTACTTCACTTCTCCTAACAATTCCATTTCCTTCCATCTCATCTCCTAATATCATTGTATCTACTCCTATGGCCATCCTCACATCCACCCCATCCATTAGTACCACTTCCATTCAAATGCCAACTAATGTTGTTGGTGTTCTTGTTATGACTAATGTTTTAGGTACTGAATCTACTTGTTCTATCCTCATCAACATTAGCCATCCCAAAATGGTTGTTTAGGTAGACTCCAAAGTAGAATAAGAAGGTTCCTCTAGGGGATGTCATAGATTTGAGTATATTAGAGCATACACCAAAAAGATATGCCAAGAGGCCAAAGATTGTTTCTAGCCTGAAAATGAATCCATCGGGAACAAATAGTAGAGGTTGTTACTCCCATTGAGGAAAAACTAACTAAGAAAATACATTACATATTATCGGATTTCTAGATTTTCACTGGGAAAATCCACTCATGAAGGAGTTAAACAGAATGTACACATTGCTCTTGGAAATATGCTAGAGAAATATGACAAGGATAAATATTCTAAGGATGAGCTTAAAGTTGAGGTCGAGAAGCTCACTACATTGCTTTAAAAGTAACACAACCAACTCCATCTATTGAAGTCTTAACTACTACGGCTATGACAGTTTCATCTACCATTGACGAAATTTCTTATCACAGATTGAGAAGATAAGATAGAAAGGGAGATCATTAAATGGATGGATATAACGTATACTACAAGAAGCTAATCCTTTGGTTAAAGAATTTTATTGAGATATATAATGATCTCGTATGTTCTAAGAGCTTCTATTTGCAAAATGGATGATTTTTTTCCGAGGATAACAATAATCTAAATTTAAACTCGCAACATGGAGTGAAATTAGAGGAGAAGATTCAGATCTAATCCTTGAGAGGATGTAATCGACGATGCTTCAAAGTTGTTTGAATATCAAAAGGCCATGGAATTACGGTTTCAGGAGCTGCAAGATTTAATTAAGAATTTGTATGATAAATGAGTGGAAATTATGGATGCCTTGAATGATATATTAGAATAATTCAATATTTTTAATTACAAATTATTCAATGAAAACATTGATGCCCTCTAAGAAGATCAAATCAAGGAAAATTTCAAAGATTTGGTGAAGCGTGATGATGAGGTTACCAAAACTTTCAGCAGTGAATCTATTGATAGATTGGTTTTATGCCAAAATTTCACAAGAAGACTAAAGAAATTTGTGAGTAAACTAAGAAAATTTCTAGCCAAGATCACAAGGGAAATCAAGACAGCAGATGTAGTAAATCACTACACATGTGGGCTAGGAGATGAAGAAATTCAGGGGATCATCAAGTGTTTCCTCAAATACAAACATTAGATAGTTGTGTGGGAAGAACCACAACAAAACCGAAGAATGGAGAAGGCGTTACAGTAGGACCAAGCCAAAGCCGAGAGCAACCATGAAAAAACATGTCAAGCTCTGGATCGGTCAAGTTGCGGGTTGGTAGTGAAACCCTTGCGAAAAACTAACTATTTTTATGGGAGCATGTTACCTTAAATTAATGACATTTTTATTTTTAGTAAAATCTTAGTTGAAGGCTTAGTTGTAATGACTTAGCCTAAATAACTTATAAATAGTTAGGTGTATGGAGTCTTTGGATGGAGATAGATTATTTTGGTGATGTTTCTCTTGAAGCTTGGAAGAGTGCTTCAAGATTTTAAAACCTTTTATTTATATTTAGAGTGATATATTTCCTTGAAGAACCTAATTTATTGTGTTAGATGGTTGATCAACATGTGCTTTGTGAATGCAAAATTCCTTAGTGTGAATGATTAGCTTACCTTTATTTCAGATTGTCTATTTTATGTTATGAGAAAGTAATGTAACCATATTTTATGTCGATTTTAGAAATATTGTTTTGCTTTTCTTTGTTAAATTTTGCATTATCATTCATTGTAATCAGTGAAATGTATGTTTGACATGTGTATGTGTTCTATCCTCATGATTATTTAATTGTGTGTTCAAACAAATTTGATATCTCTATTATGTATACTTTGAGTCTAACAAAGGAATGCATGCTGCTTTTGTTCTATGGTATTTTTCCCTTTCTAAGTTGTAATAGGTTAAGGTGACTAATGGTGCCCACATCATACTCACATTAACCCTTCTTAAGATTAAAAAACATACTTTTATTCAGTGCATCACCATCACTAGTATAGTTTCCTTTTTTACAAACCTCTTTCCTTAAAACCCATGACAATGTTAGTATAAGACTGAATAATCATTTTATTACACTAGGAGTAGTACAACACTTAGTTTAATAAAAGGAATTCGGCCTTATCTAGAGGTTCACCTCAAGCCCAAGTCCCATAGCTTGAGAGGTGATCCCATGTTTCCCAATCACATCGAATGTCTTGCTTACAGTCTGGCCATTCGGAGGGTGCAATGATTTGGCAATAATAGGTACATATGGGCAGACCTCTATTATAACCATTCTCTAATGTATTGTTCATGGCCAATCTAACTAAGGCCAATCCTATAGGATTTTTAAAGGATGCATCCATTACTATACTAGGGGCCAAGTTCACTGGGGACTTTGAGGTCTTAGCACTTGCAGAATTAGACAGCTTCCCAACTCTACTTGGGCACCCTTGGTGTTATGTAAATATTTTTGATCTAAGGTTCAATAAGGGGTATATAATATTTGAGAACATGAAAGAAAGAGTGATTATCCCTTTGAAAGATGGGAAATTGATGCCTTATGTTTAAAATTTGAGTGAGGAAGACTTGAACATAATTTAAGTATGCGTCATTTAGGACCAAGAAGTACTTGAGCATCAAAGGAAGGAATCCTCCAATGGGAAGATGCACAGTCTATCGGTGATACTACAAGTATTTCTTGTGACAATTGGGCGCATGACACTTATGAGATTGTTGGGCGCAAGTAACGCCAAGTAAGAAGTGAATTTTCACAAAGAAGCAATCCTTGATGTATTCGGAAGATAGGTAACAACCCTATACCTCGGTACACTAGAGAAGGATATCGTACATTATTCATGCACGCCATGGAGGAACAAAGGAAACATAAAGTGGAAATAAGGAATATGTTAGTATATACCTTGCACGGGATAATAGTGCGCTGGTGGATGGTTCACAAGGATAATCTTATGGAATGGAATGAAGTCAAAATTTCTCTAACCACTCATTTTTTCAGAGTAATGCACCTACTACAATCTACATGTATCATGGTAATTAACCTATTCAAAACCAT
Organism: Taxus wallichiana var. yunnanensis; assembly: GCA_018340775.1. Taxonomy (NCBI): domain Eukaryota; kingdom Viridiplantae; phylum Streptophyta; class Pinopsida; order Cupressales; family Taxaceae; genus Taxus; species Taxus wallichiana. The sequence continues at coordinate 412,408,344 of CM031237.1, read as the reverse complement.
GTTTAGCAGTGTGAGAGACTCTGGAAAGATGGGCAAGAAGCTTTACCACCTTCACTTTGGGTGTAAAAACTTTATTCCACTTTACAAGGCTGCGCACGAGCCTTGTATGTTTATGCAGAGTTGCATAGGGAGACTGGAAATTGGTAGGACTTGATTACATGAATGACCTAGATTTTTGAATACTTCTCTACTAAAACTCTGGTGCAAGAGGCATTAAGGGTTATCAAGTGCTTAACTATGGGAGACAGTACAAAGGTTGAAGATAGCATTTAGGATTTATTTGGTGAGGTAGACTCGAATGTATTTTGATGAAGTAGAAGGGAAAGATGCCATTCTAGTTAAGAATGCTTACTATGAGAAATAAAAGGAAAGATGGTCTACATAGTGGATGAAGAAGAAGTAGAAAATCTGGATAAAGATCATTCAATGGTACACGCAAGGTGTTAGAAAGTGTGGATAAAAATGTGTGTGCATATCATGAACCTATGAATACGAAGAAAGTGAACATTGACATGGATGTTGAACCTAAGGAGACAATAATTGGGGATTATTAGAATGATTCTGAAGTAGCAAAGACAATTGAGTTACTACGGGATTTTTAGGATTTATTTCCTAGGGGATACCATGAGTTAAAATGAGTGCATGAATCATCGGGAGAGATGAATATTAAGCTAAAGGAAGGAGCGTGCCTAGTCAAGAAGATACCTTATAGGATGAACCTAACTTGCATGTCAAAGTTAAGGAAGAAATTGACAAAATGTTGAAATTTGGAATCATCAAACCCCTAGAGGAATCGAGTGGGTTAGCCCAATGCTTTGATCAATAGAAAGAAATATGGTTAGATTAGGATTTGTGTGGATTATAGGGAACTGAATGCTACATGTTTGATTGATCCTTTTCACACCTTTCACAGAGGAAATATTAGGTGTTGCATAGGTGAAAAGTTTATTCTTTTACAGATGGATTCTCTAGGTATCATTAGGTTAGAATTGCACAAGAGGATCAAGAGAAGAAAAATTTCACCACTAAATGGGGAATTTTTGCATATAGTGTGATGCCCTTTGGTTTGAAAAATGTTCCTACTATATTTTTATGAATATTTGTTCAAGCATTCCAAGATTTTATTCACAACTTCCTGCGAGGGTTACTTGGATGATTGGACGGTGTATAGACTTGTTATGGATCATTTTGACGATTTACGCTTAATGTTTGAAAGATGTAGATAGATAAGCATATATTTAAACATTAAGAAGTGCATGTTTGTTACATCTTTTGGAACTTTGTTAGGGAACATCATCTGCAAGGAAGGTTTGTTTATTGTACACCTAGAAGAGCCTACTAGTTAGAGTGAGGTGCGTGGATTATTGGGCTACACCGGGTATTATAGAAATTTTATCAAAGGATATGAAAATATTTTTGAACTCCTGAAAGAGTTAATAAAAAGAAAAGGGATGTTATATTGGGGAGAACAACAACAACACACATTTGAGGCATTGAAGGAGAAACTTACAACAACGCCTATTCTACTTTTCCTTCATGGAATGAACCATTTCATTTACATGTGGATGCCTCTCGACACAACCATTAGCATGGTGTTATCTCAGCCTAGAGAAGGTATTATAGATCATCTTATCTATTTGTCTAGTAGAAAGTTGACTCTTGCAAAGCAAAATTATATAACAACAGTGTGAGGCCTTGTTGATGATCTACACACCACATAAATTCAGACAATACTTGCTAGCAACACCTTTTGTATTCTATACTGATCACATGGAATTAAAATACTTGGTAAATAAGCCCATTTTATAGGGGCACATATGTCGATGGGTTCTCTTATTTTAGGAATTTGATTTCATAGTTGTGGTAAAACTAGGCAAAAGTAATTTTGGCCCAAACCACTTATCAAAGATTCAGTCAGGGGAGGATGTGTAGACAATTGAAGATACAATGATGGATGCATAGTTGTATAGGTTACATCACATGCCTTCATAATTGGAAGATATTGTTGTCTTTTTATGCATGGGTATGGTGCGAGAAGGAATGAAATCATTGGAGAAGAAACAACTTGCAATTCACGTGAAACCCTTTATGTTGATCAATGGAGATTTATATAAACTAGGCCGAGATGAAGTATTGCGTCAGTGTGTACTAGAACATGAGCACACAAATATCATGGAAGAGGCTCATGGTGGTATTATAGGTGGGAACTATGTCGGTGACGCCATCGTGCAAAAGATTCTACTTGCTGGATTATGGTGGGAGACCCTGTATAAGGATTATAAAGAGTATTATAAGGCGTGTGATCACTGTCAGTACCTTAGAAAACCTAGGCAAAGAGATGAAATGCCTTTGAGGCCTATTGCTAGTGCAGATCCATTTGAGAAATGGGCTATAGACTTTGTAGGTCCTATTTCACTAGCTGCACGTAGAACTAGATCACACTATATCATCACTTGCATAAATTATCTTACAAGGTGGGAAGAAGAAGCGCCTACAAAGGATTATACAGTAACTACAACAGCCATGTTCTTATGGGAAAATTTTCTTACTAGGTATGGGTTTCTGATGAGCTTGACAAGTGAAAGGGTCACACACTTTTTGAATGAGATAATATTGATATTATTGAATTAATTTATGTTCCCACACCACAAGAATACACCCTATCATCCTCAAGAAAATGGTACTGCTTAGGAATTTAACAAGATATTGATCCAGACCTTGACAAAAATTTGTAATGTTGGAAGGAAAGATTGGGACAATAAAGTTTCTCTTTGTGCTTTGGGTGTATAAAAAAACATATAAGAGGTTGAATAAGGCCACCCAATTTTAGTTCGTGTTTGGCGTAGAATCATTTCTTCTTATGGAATTCATGTTACCTTCTTTGTGTATTGTGCGCATTAGAGGTATAGATGATGAGCAAGTGTTAGAAGAAAGAATTGACAGGTTAATATAATTGGATGAGAGGCACGTCATAGCACGTTGGAGTTATAAGTAGGAAAAGTATAGGTAGAAGGCATGGTATGGTTGAAACATTAGAATTCAAGAAGCTTGAGGTTGTACAAATGGTGCTACTTTATGATTTTAAGTTTCGTGCCATCTAGAAAGCTCAAGGTATATTGGTTAGACCATATGTTATCACTCATATACTTGACTTAGGAGCTTGTCGAGTTAGAGGCACTAGATGGAATGTGGTCACTGGTTACTAAAATGGGAGTAGGATGAAGCCCTACTATCAATAAGTCTTCTTGGTGTTTGTAATAAGGCAATATTGCCATTTAGTATAGGTTTCCCTTTCGTATTTCCTTTACTATATTTCCTTCTTTGTTGTTATGCTTTGTCAATTTAGTTTAGTGTTTTGTGTAATAAGCACATTTACACATTGGAAGCTAATTACAAACTAAAGTATTTTTATGCACAAGAGGAATGCACATACCATTGGTGTAGGGTGGTTATTATTTGTTATTCACAAATGAGTACACATCGGAATAAATTATTACTGAGGTGTTATTTGAGTATGGAAAGGAGCTATTAGAAAGGATATTTCTTCTAAAGAAGACCATAGATGGAAATAAATGAAGGTACAATATAACGTGAGGTAAGAAGTGTTTATGAAAACTAATATGAGAAGGTGCAATGGCGAGGTACTCGGTGCATGGAAGCATGTAGAAGAGAAGTATATAGCTAAAGAGTAGGAAGGCATGTTAGAAGGTTATAGCTGGGGCATGAAATTATATCATGTAGAAAATTTGGGAATTTTGAAAATGGTCAATTAATGAGAGGATTGTTGGTAGGTGAGGGAGTAATAAATGCACTAACTTTTTGAAAATTTATATAAGGACATGATGCGATTTCATTTTTACCTTTGCAATAACAAGTATTCAAGTGTGCTAAGTGCAACCGAGCCAAGAAAATCAGATTGAGGTGGGAAGAGTTGCGAAACTAGACATGGAGAGTATATTTGTGTACAAAAAGGCTTACATCCCCATTGGTGAAGGGTTTGAGTAAAGAAAAAGCGTTGAGTAGGATTTAGGGCACACTGCTTGTTTTGAGTTAGGGCACACGATTTTGAGGTAGGGTTTGAAATTACTCAACATAGAAGAAAAAAATATAGGAATTCTATGATGGCACTAAAGAAATCACCTGTAACATGTACAAAAGGAAAAAAAAAGGTGGAAGTTGAGGTTGAAATTACTCCTGAGAGAAAGTTTTCAGAGATGCAATACCTAGAAGGAGTAATATTCAAAAAATATTGGGATTCCCACATTCACAAATGCAAAGTAAGTGATTACAATAACCACACCACTGATAACAAGGGAGATTTGAATTCTTTGCTAAATAATAAGGCCAACAAGTGCATGGTGGAAGAAATGCCAATGTATGATGACTTTGGGGAAAATTTTCTTAAGCAGGTAGGAGTTTATCAACTGTACGAGCTCCCATATTTTGGAAAACATGAACCTTTATATCAATGGCTTATGAGAAGATTCCATGAGGAATTCTTCTATTTTGTTAGATAGAGGGTTAGGCTCATAGTGACCCTAATTGTGACATTCACAAGGATTAAAGGGCACATGGACAAGATAGTGTTAGTGATATGACCGTGATAAAGCAATGATTATAGCCATAATCAAAGATTTGTAGTATCTCAAGGGTCTGCATGAAATGGACATCTACAGATTGAGGAAGTACCCTATGGTGGAGGTAGTCACACATTAACTCACCAAGCTAAATGATCAAGGGAGATGGTCACAAATAAGTACAATGTGGCTTTATGTTGCAAAGAAAATGTCCCAAGGAGAAATCTACAACTTAGTAGGATATATTGCAAAAACCATTATTGAGGAAGCGTGTGCAGGTGAAAAGATAATTTTGGCACCATCCTCTTATCTCTTGTATTTGTAGAAATTGGAGTGCCCGATGGGCCAAAGAATAAAATTTGGGAATACCCTAAAAGAATAAGTCCCTCGTAGAAAGGTTCGAGAAATATTTATGTGAAGGATCAATGAGTGGCCCATTCAAGAAAAGGGTAGAAATGTGGTATGACCATCTTTGCATGACATTTTAGGAGGAATGACACATTCCAAAGGAACTAACTTCGGTAGTAGGCAAGGTAGTATAGTTTGCGGTGTATCAACATTTTTGCATCACGTAATTTTCCATAAAGGATAGGACATGGATTCCATGGAGAAAATTTCCCTATGCCTTCACAACGCACTACTTCTAGGCTTAGGTTCACATATTTTCTAATGCATGCAGGTTGAAATTCAATGCAGAAAAGGTATATTGTGACTACCACACTCTCAGAAAACATATGTTTATCACGGTCGGTCTACCTTCATTGAGAGGCTCATTTCAGGTTGTCATAAGTATGAAGCCAATAAGTTTGGATATTAGTGATAGTGGAGCCACACTCATATATCTTCATATCAATCCTAGGCTGGAGAATAATATGTATTTGGAGAATGAATTCATGCCCCCAAGGCCACCTAAGGGAAAACATACAATGGAGAATGTGTCAGGCTCCAAATATTGTTGCGACCATACAGATAGACGAGAACGAAGACGAACATAAAGATAATGGAGTTAGCCTACATAAAAAGTGGAGAGTGAGCACATAGATACTCCACCACAGTGCGAAGTAGAAGAGGAATTTGACATGGATGTAGTCCTTGAAGAGTGCTGATTTAATAAGGTATTTAGAAGAACCATGACCCAAAGTGTGGGAACACCACAGCTTGTAAGAAGATCACCTAGACTCTCCCCCTCGAAAGAGGAACTTGGGAAGAAGAGAGGGAGAAAGTTGAAGCTAGATGAGGAGGTGGAAAGTATAAAGAGAGTGTGCCTGGAACCCCAATACAACTAGAAAATATGGAGGAACCCAAAGATGAAGAAATGAAAGATGAAGAGGAAGGGATAAAGGAAGTGTAAGAGACGGTGCAAGAGAAACCCAACATGCATGTTACTACTTAGGAAGAAGGACTATCTCTAAACCTTGGCACTCGGGTTCCTAAAAGGCCAAGAACAAAGAGAACAAGTGAAGAATATGTTGTTCCAAGTATGGGCTATGCTAAGGAAACAAGAAAAATTGTCTGTGCCCGATTTCAAAGCACACTGGGCCTTAAGAAATTGTATGGATGGGAGATGAGGGATCTATACATGGCCACCAAGTGCATAAGGAAAAACTTATCTTGGTCCATACTGAGGACCCATATTGATGAGACATATTTTGATGTCTATGAGGAATCTTGTGTATCAATGAGAGTGAAGAAGGCACCCAAAAGTAGACACATGACATTCAAGCCTACTCTAATGTTTGATGAGCAGGTGCGCAATGCTTTGGTTAAGGTATCTATAGAGGTAACACAAAGGAAAAATGATAAGGTTGCCACCATTAGAGTGCTACTTGAAGATAACAAGGAAAAATTACGAAATAGAGCATTTGAAAGGATTAAAGGACATAGAATAGAAAAATAATGAGGCCTTCATTAGCATGGAAAAATAAATTACTTATTGACTATGTTCGAATGCAAAACATCATCTTGAGTCTAAGGTACTGTTAGTGCAAAATCACAGCACCCTGACGGATGCGATCGGGCTTCTAGGTTGATCACTCGGGCATCCAACAGTGATTGCACAACATCGAAACCTCTCTCCAAGCGTGGGACTTGTAAAACCAAGAGAGGAATCTCCAAAGAAGGCTAGTTCTGCTCCTAAACTAACTGCCACAAGCTATTCCAGGTGTATGCAAGCTAATCTAATCCTAATCTAACCACCAAGGAGACAGGAGAGAGAGAAAAGGGAAAAACAACAAAAGCCTACACTAAAATGGTGATACACTGAGAAGGAGAATGTTGAACATCTATCAAAGCTGCCATGGGACAAAGAGAGGTGAGCAATGGGAAGGATGGACGAGGATGCATCACGAGGCCCAAGGATAGATTTCACACGAAAAAATGTCCCAAAACTCCATGAACACAACTCCAGGACTCTGCAATGAACATTCAAACATGCACAAATACCTGTAATGAAGAGAGGCAAGAAGAGAACAAGCAAAAACGAGGAAGGATGGACGGATGCATCACAAAAACACGTTTTGTTGCTCCGTAAGTTTATGCAGAACATCATTCCATTAGTAGAAGAGGCAAAAACTCCATTACTGAGAGCAAGGAGGAGGCTCGAACTCCATTTTCAACCCTAGAGAAGAAAAGAAGGGAGGGCAGAACCGAAAAGATGAACAACTTCTTATTTTGAGCCAAATCTGGCTTTTTTACATTGCATGGGTCGAGCCCAGGGGACAGAAACGTGGGAAAATGTGTAAGCCCATTCCTCATTGAATGCTTAATGCATTAAAATGGCATGGGATATCTTACCAACCCATACCCTACCATCTTGACCAATTTGGAGGAGAATGCAACCCATTCGCATTAATTTGGCCGCTGAAATGTCACTTCTGGCCGTGCTGAAGAAGAATGCGACCCATTAGCATTAAAACAGGTTGTTGAAACGTCGCTTCGCCATTATCATGTGTCGAGCCATTTCTTGATTTTCTATCTCTAGACCGCACCAAAACTCGAGATTGATCCCCGAATCATGCAGAGAATCTCACAAGCTTTCCGTTGATATAAAGAACGTGCAAATCCGAGCCCTGGATCGAAAGTTATGGAGGTCTGAAGATTTAGGGCACGGAACAGACCAAAACGGATTTTGAAATATTTTCCCGCGCTTCGCCACCTGGATGACACGTGGCACACATTGATTGGTCGCATGATTCTCTCTCCTTCACCTTTCGGTGGGCTTTCATTTGAAATTTCCTTGTGGGCCCTAGCTGGGACACGTGGCACTATCTCATTGGTTCGGATCAGTGCTCGAAAACTCACCCTTTGACTTTTTGACCTTTTCCCTTGTGACACGTGTCATGATCTCGGTTGGTTGATGGGTCCGCCGCTCTTTCAAGCCTTTCACGTCTTATTGTCCTGGATGTCCCAAACCGTTTGGGACATAAACCTCCGATCCGCCCGAAATGGGCTTCCCTGTCCCTCATTGGTGATGACATGTGGCATGCATTGATTGGCTTTCAGCTTCTTCGGCGATCCGCGTCCCGCGCGTCCCTTTGTCCCATTTGGCACAGTGCTGAAATTTCCCATTTCGCCGAACCGGCCGGTTCACGTCCATTTGTCCCAAATGTCCCAGTGCTTCGTGGGACAAATTCTTCCGGTTCGCCCGATTCGGCCGGTTCGCGCCTTTTTGTCCCACTTGTCCCACTTTGTTTGACGAAGTTCTCATTTCGGCCAATCCGGCGGTTCGGTCTTTTTGTCCCACTTGTCCCATTTTGTTTTAGACTGCTTGTGCTCATTTCGCCGATCCGGCCGGTTCACAGCTTCTCGCGGCCAAATGTCCCATTTGCTTTCGGACCATTTGTTCCCATTTCGGCCGAACCGGCCGGTTCGGGTCCTTCGTACTCTTGTCCCGAACTGTCCCTCTCAGCAGTTAGTCGATTTTTCTTCCTCTTTCGGCCGGATCGGCTTCTCGCGCCCGCCGCGTACTTCTGGCCCGATTGTCCCAAATGCTTAGCGGGCCGCCTGGAGGCTTTTCACCGATCTACGTCTTCTCGTCCCACACGTCCCAAAGGCGACCTTGGCGAGGTGACTTAGCCAATTTTCACGATTTTTCCCGATCAACCTACTTTCACGGGACTTGAATATTCTGATGCATGTTATCAAAATTACCCTGGGGGGTGAATTTTGGATAACAGTTTTGCGACTCAGTGGGGTCATCTGCCTGCTAGATGAAAAGACCAGTTGCCTGAAGCAATCCATTGGGCATGGAGTCATAAGCAAGCCTGAAAACTGATCTGAACTTTGAAAATCTCCCCTCTGAGCCACTTGAATCCCACTGGACATGGAGTTGTTCTCACCAAAAGGCCACTGAAATGAACTGTGCAAGAGCAAAACCAGCAACACCAAAAACTATGTACAGAACTGAAAATCATACATGCCCCAAATGGAACATGCAGAGTGTGCACAAGCACTTCTTCTACTGAAAGCAAACCTAGCTACTCTACTCTAACTGGAAGCAAAGGCAAGCTAAACAAACCCTGCAACTGGTTGTGAGAAATAGCTTCCTTTCTTCAAAATTGGCAGCCATGCAATTGATTTGGCACTGATCATGGCTGTTTGGATGGATGGAAAATCAACAAGAAGCTGGTCTTCTATCCAAATCATCAAGGTATCAACTGAAAAATCCAATACCTCTTTTAGTTGCTCTGCATTTGGATTGGAGAGGTATGGCAGCTGATCCTTGGTACTTTGTAGCTCATCCTCATGCTCAGAAGCAAGCATGACTGGTTGTGGCTTCTCCTTTGGCTCCAATGAAGCCAAATACCTGATTGGGCAAGGTATGGTCCTTTGAGTATGCCCATTGCTGTGATTTTCAACTCCAAGAATGGAGTTCTCTTGTAGACCTTGAATGGATGGTGTGGAAGAAATGGTGGAATCCTTCTGTCCTTTCTCTTCCTCCAATGAAGAACAGGGAAGATTAGAATCTTCCAATTTTGATTCCAAAGAGCTGCTATAAGATGCGGGCTGTTGCAAATGAAAGCTCTCCTCCATGACAGTAGACTCTGGTGTTTGGAATGTGGATGATGAAAGAGAGAATGGTGAAAACTCAACCGGCTCTTCTCCATCAAAATAGTCCTCCAAATCGGCGGTAAACCGCCTCATGGCATTTTGCTGCAAATGTTCAACTTCCTCCATGGTGTCCTCTTGATCTGCAACTTGACCACCATGGTTTCCTTCACTCTCCAATATTGAGTTTGAGAGATCAAACTCCTCTTTAGTACTAGAACTTGAGAGAGATGAAGTGGAAAGAAGAACTGAAGGTTCTCCTGTAGCCTGCTTTGTGCTCAAAGCCCTTGGATCTGCACTTTTCTCCTCCACAGCTAGAATGTGCTCCTCTTCTTTTGGATTTGGAGCAGCTTTTCCTTCCTCCAATGTTTGAAGACAATCTTGCTCTTGATTGAACTCTTCCTCCAGCATGAAGTTTGTCAAGTCAAACTCTTCAATCTGCTGCTCTAGAGGACAAGTTGGGACTGCAAGATCTTCTTCTTCTGCTGCAACAAAATCAGTCCTCACCACCATTTGTTCAACCTTAGCCTCTTCTGTAGGCTTAACCATCAAGGGGGTCTTTGTCATCCCAAATCTAAGAGCCCAACTCTTCAGACTTTGAATTTCTTCATCTTTGTTGGCACTCTCTTTTTGCTGTTGTTTTCCTTGACTGGCATTCTAATTTTCATCCTCCCAACATGGATTTGGGAATGCAAGAGGAGGGATGGGTTGTAACTCAACTGATTTTACAATTTTGTGTTGTGGTGGAGGCGGTGAAACCTCTTGTTTCTTTGGAGGAGGGGTATTTCAGTTAGCTCTTGTGGAGGGGATGACTATTTGGAAGGGAAAAGGAAAGAAGAATTAAGATGGGGTGGAAGACTAGGGGATGGAGGGATGGATTCAACACTTGGGACAGCAGATGGAGGGTTTGAAACTTGACACTACTGAAATGAAACAGATTGGGAAAGAGGAAAAGAAAAGGCATGAGAAGATGTGCTTACCCGTTGACAAGGTTGCTGAATACTTCTCTCATACACCTCTATTTCTTCAATCCACTTTGCAAGCAAAGCGCAAGTGTTGCAATCATGAAGTCAAGCTTCTCCTGAGGGCTGTAATGCCTTGGAAAAGGTCCCACCCATGGACAGGGTGCTCCACAACCGATTCCAAAAGCTTTCATTTGTGCTTGAGCCCTGGACTGCACCATCCCCACCTCCATCTTTTGGATTTTCTCCAACAGACAGCATCTTGGACCTCGATGGTCTTCATTGTCTGCATACTCTTGCTCTTGGAAAGCTCCTGCATTGTTGTTGATGTGAATTCCATGATGGAAATGAAGTCATGATTGCACAACTTCATGGAATGGAAAAGAATGAAAGGGATGGAAAGAAAGATGGATGAAAATGGATGGAAACGGGTCTACAAGCTCAGAGAAATGGGTTGCTGATCAGATGGAGTCACCAGATGTGTTTGCAAGTGCCTCCAAAGGCTGAAATCTTCACAGGAACACACCAACCTACAAAAGATGAAGTGGAAGACCTCTAGAGTCCCACCGGCATGCCAAAACTGTTAGTGCAAAATCACAAGCACCCCTGGATGCAGATCAGGCTTCTAGGTTGATCACTCAGGCATCCAGTGTGATTGCACAACATCGAAACCTCTCTCCAAGCGTGGGACTTGTAAAACCGAGAGAGGAATCTCCAGAGAAGGCTGGTTCCTGCTCCTAAACTACCTGCCACAAGCTATTCCAGTGCAGGCAAGCTAATCTAATCCTAATCTAACCACCAAGGAGACAGGGAGAGAGAGAAAAGGGAAAAAGAACAAAAGCCTACACTAAAACGGTGATACACCAGAGAAGGAGAATGTTGAACATCTATCAAAACTGCCATGGGACAAAGAGAGGTGAGCAATGGGAAGGATGGACAGATGCATCACAGCCCAAGGATAGAATTCACACCAGAAAATGTCCCAAAACTCCATGAACACAGCTCCAGACCTGCAATGAACATTCAAACATGCACAAATACCTCATGCAATGAAGAGAGGCAAGAAGAGAACAAGAAAAAATGAGGAAGGATGGACGGATGCATCACAAAACATGTTTTGTTGCTCCGTAAGTTTACACGAACATCATTCCATTAGTAAGAGGCAAAAACGCCATTACAGAGCAAGGGAGGAGGCTCGAACTCCATTTTCAACCCTAGAGAAGAAAAGAAGGGAGGGCAGAGCAGAAAAGATGAACAACTTCTTATTTTGAGCCAAATCTGGCTTTTTACATTGCATGGGTCGAGCCCAGGGGACAGAAATGTGGGAAAACGTGTAAGCCCATTCCTCATTGACTGCAAATGCATTAAAACGGCATGGGATACCTTACCAACCCATACCCTGCCATCTTGACTGATTTGGAGGAGAATGCGACCCATTTGCATTAATTTGGCCGCTGAAATGTCACTTCTGGCCGTGCTGAAGAAGAATGCGACCCATTAGCATTAAAACAAAGTTGTTAAAACGCATCGCTTCGGCCATTATCACGTGTCGAGCCATTTCTTGATTTTCTATCTCCGACCACACTAAAACTTGAGATTGATCCCGAGAATCATGCAGAGAATCTCACAAGCTTTTTGTTGATATAAAGAACGTGCAAGTCCGAGCCCGGATCGAAAGTTATGGAGGTCTCAAGATTTAGGGCATGGAAGTACCAAAACAGATTTTGAAATATTTTCCCGCGCTTCGCCACTGGATGACACATGGCACGCATTGATTGGTCACGTGATTCTCTCTCCTTCACCTTTCGGCGGGCTTTCATTTGAAATTTCCTTGTGGGCCCTAGCTGGGACACGTGGCACTATCTCATTGGTTCGGATCAGTGCTCGAAAACTCACCCTTTGACTTTTTGACCTTTTCCCTTGTGACACGTGTCATGATCTGATTGGTCGACGGGTCTGCCGGCTCTTTCGTGCCCTTCGCATCTTTTTGTCCCAGATGTCCCAAACCATTTGGGACATAAACCTCCGATCCGCCCGAAATGGGCTTCCCTGTCCCTCATTCGGCCGATGACACGTGGCATGCATTGATTGGCTTTCGGCTCCTTCGGCGATCCGCGTCCCGCGCGTCCCTTTGTCCCATTTGGCACAGTGCTGAAATTTCCCATTTCGGCCGAACCGGCCGGTTCGCGTCCATTTGTCCCAAATGTCCACGTGCCAGCGGGACAAATTCTTCCGGTTCACCCGATTCGCCGGTTCACGTCTTTTTGTCCCACTTGTCCCACTTTGTTTCGGACTCAAGTTCCTCATTTCGGCCGATCCGGCCGGTTCGGGTCTTTTTGTCCCACTTGTCCCACTTTGTTTCGGACTTTGTTTGTGCTCATTTCAGCCGATTCGGCCGGTTCACGTACTCGCGGCCCAAATGTCCCATTTGCTTTCGGACCATTTGTTCCCATTTCGGCCGAACCGGCCGGTTCGGGTCCTTCGCGTACTCTTGTCCCGAATTATCCCTCTCAGCAGTTAGTCAATTTTTCTTCCTCTTTCGGCCGGATCGGCTTCTCACGCCCGCGTGCACTTCTGGCCCGATTGTCCCAAATGCTTAGCGGGCCGCCTGGAGGCTTTTCGGCCGATCCGCGTCTTTCTGTCCCACACGTCCCAAAGGTGACCTTGAGCAGGACTTAGCCAATTTTCACGATTTTTCCTGGATCAACCTACTTGCCTGGGACTTGAATATTCTGATGCATGTTATCAAAATTACCTGGGGGGTGAATTTTGGATAACAGTTACTGAGAAGTTTCCTTCGCTATGCATTATGTGTGAAAATTGGTTGATTTGGTGCTTGAAGGATGGACCAATTCGAATGTTAGCACCAAAGGATCTTGAAAAATAAGTAGAAAGAAAAAGGGCCTCCGTAGTTAGGAAAATTTCAAATTATGAGGCGTTGCTCCAAACTCGAATATTTTTGCAGCACTGAAGCAGTGTTAAGAATCGAAATCTATTTGAAGATATCACACCCAATATCCACATAAGAAGATAATAGATGATATTGGGAAGCACATAACGTAGAAGATGGATCTTCTAGTGGGAATGATGACTATTATGGCCAATGTTATCCACGTCGCGAATGAGAAGGAAAATATTACTCAGAAAAAATTGGAAGCCATTTCCACGACATTCCCGAAGAAGACAAGGACCACGTTGGATCGGGATGAATGGTAGACATTGGAGGTTGAGATTAAAACAAAATATCTAGAGTTGATCCTCCTAGTTGAAGAAGAAGGTGTTGCAGAGTAAAGGTCTATTATTTTGTACAATGATTCTTTATATTATTTCCATTCTTATTCTTTATTATTTGGGAACATCAAAGAAGAATCCCCATTACCGGGATGAAAATGTACTTTAGTGTGGGGTAATGTTGAGAAAAAATATTGTCTAAGGGGAAAACACATATAAGATGTGCACGCGGAACAAGGCATACTTGAAGGCATGAAAGGATAGGGAAGGAAACACACGGCATGACAAGATGATTCGGGACTTAGCCATTTTCATGGATGTGAGATATTTTTGGAAGATAATGTGCGGAGAACACATTGGAATGGAGACTTGCACGACATGAAAATTCTATTCTAGGAATGAACGCATCGATAAGCGCCATGCATGAGTTCAAGATAATAATAGGATTACTTCTTCTAGTTAATTGTAGGATGTTATTATTAGTTCATTTGCAAGTGTGCATGTTAATTTAAATTCCCATGGCTATTATCAGCATGTGACCTATTTTGGGAAGTGCCTAGTGGTGAAGGGAAAGTCCCCACCCCTATAAATATGTAGAGAGCTATGTAGTTAGATAGAGATGCTAAATAGTGAATTATTGTAGAGTTATGCTTTTTGGATCTGATACGCACATAACATATGGTGATGGTTTGTAATGTAAGAAGCTTCTATGTAATTTAGTGTTTAATATAATGGAGTATATCGAATGGATAATGGTTTTAAACATGATCGTAATCGGTTCTTATATGGTTAATCTTATTATAGTTATCGTTTAATTCATGATTCTCTAAGATCTAGATCTAGAATATGCTCTAATGAGTGTTTATGCTTATTTATAGTTTTGAGTATGTTGTATCTTCATTACACTAACATCCTATACAAGCAACTCTAAATAGGGGCCCAGTACCTTTACGTGCTTCAAGTGAGTGTTCAACTCAAAGGCTAGGTGATGTGCCGGTGCACCTAGGTTTTTCTAGGTTTTATATAGTGGATTCTAGGCTACATCACACTGAGAACTACTATCATCAACTAAGGTTACATCCATAAAAGGATCAATTTACATCCATCTAGCTACATCACTTTGCATAGGAGGGAATTTTATTCTATTCCATTCACCATTTTATATTATTTCTCCATGTAGTTATTGCTCACTACTTTCACAAAGTGCAACTAGCACAAGAGCACACAGAGGGCACAATATTCACACACACACACGCACCTATACCTACATTGTGTATGATATGTAGTGCATCGTTTAGTTAGTAAGTCCACCATTTTGGTCGTTGACAACAGCTTGAACCCTTCGTATGCATCTTTATTTTTTAGGGGTTTAATGATTGGTTTTGAGTTTTACAAGTCTTTCCTTCATTTATGATTTATAGCAACGTCCACTACATTCTAATGATATACACACAATAGGAATCAAAGGTAGGCATTCATTTAGCGACACCTCATAGGAGGTTTACAAAGTATTTTCACAAACTAGGGAACCCAAATCTTAGACCAGAGTAACATAGGTGCCCCATTACTTCCCTAAGCACCCCATTCTAGCCTAGTGTTCCCAGAGATATGTGCTTTTGGAAATTTTTGGTGATCATCCCTCTATTCTATTATCTATTCTTATCTACAACACAATCCTGACATATCTATGAATTAGCTAAGCACTTCCTAACCCTCTTTATTCATTAGGGTTTCAAATTTTTATTTTCTTAGTGGCTTGGGTCATTTCCTTTATTTATTTAGTTATTATTTACTAATTTTCATAACATGAGATTACACTAGGATATTCCATTTTATCATAATCACATTGGACTGGTCCATTGAGAGAAAACTATCAAAACTAAAAATCATATTATCAAAAAGAAAAGTAGACTTATCCCTCAAAGGACAACTACCATGTTAAAATCATAAACCAATCCCTTGAAGGATGATTATTAAAAATCAAATATTCAAAAGTCAAAATTATAGATAACTCCCTTTAAGGATAGCTACCCATGTAAAATGCATTCCTGCATCGATCAACCTTCAAAAATATCAAAAATATCAAAATCATCCTATGAAATCTTCCTACATTGATCAAATTTCCTATCAAAATAAATTTCCTGCATTGATCACATTTCCTATCAAAGTAAATTTCTTGCATCGATTAGTGTGCATCAAAAATAAATGTGTAGTTGGGCATCTCTCTATGAAACTATTGAAAGCGGAACCTTACTCGCACACATAACCTACATATGTTAACCCTTTCACATTTTAGGAAGGTACATCTTATCACTTCATCTCTATATCCACTATCCTATGTGTGACTACCCATTGTTAGTCATGTGTTAACATCTATCATAAGGCCAAGAGTGAAAAATCCTTCACTTTTTTATTCCCATCACATATGTATCAAAACCAGCATAAAGAAATCATTCTTCCTTTTATTAATTACCATGGTTAAGACAAAATTTGACAAACATTAACACCACCTTAAAATAAATATCAATGACACATCACATCAAAACCATCCATCAACATCTATCAAACATCCATCACCATCTACCCAAAAAAATTCAACATCTATCAATATCCACACAATCCTCGATAATATATTAACATTACATCGTTGTGTCAAAAACATCACATCTACTCAGTAAATTCAATGTACATCAACTGGCTTCCTTCTCTAGTGTGTTACTTCCTTGACCACCGTTAGGACCCCAATCTATTCCTTGTAAATCCCACCCTTGTGGTAACATCAAATTACAACTCTTTGACCTCATCAATGTTGGGGTGTGGAGCCTATTTTTAATCTTCTAGAATCAATATTGAAGTGTTGGAGTTTGAATGGTTAAGTTTGGAGACTTCAGGAGCATTCTACAATCGTTTGTTGTTTTTCATGTTATGATGTGGATGTCAAGTTGTTGTTTGTTGGCTATCAACACCATGACAGCTTTTCCAGGTCATGGGAAGTTTAAATCTTCGACTTTCAAGCTTCTAGGGTTAGCTTTAGGACTTGTTAAAAGGATTGTAATCCTATAAATAGAGGTGTTTGGGTATCTTGAAAGTATGATCTTAAGTGTTTACAAGGTCTTGAGTCTTAGTGATCAAGAGGTGATCAAGAGTTATCAAGGTTGAGCAATAGAGGTATTAATCATGGTTTAGATGTGGTTTAACATCTTTGGAATTCTCATTGTGAGTTCATAACTGAGAGAATACCGTGAGAGTTGTTTTACTCTTGTTGATAACTAATGGTGTACTTAGCCCACATTGGGTGAACAAAGTTAATATTTTTAGTCTTCTTTTGTGTATTATTTATTTATGTTGTTATATTTCTGTAAGTATAATTCTGCTAAATAGTTTCCTACTACTGTGATTTGATGAAATTTTTGCATATTTGTTCACTAATTCCTAATAACTAATATCAGAGCTATGGTGGTTTTTGTTGAAGTGGTAAATCACAACAAAAGTTTATACTTGAGTGGGAGCTATGGAATCTAATGGCAGATCGAGGCTTGAGAATTTCAATGGGTAGAACTTTGGTTTGTGGAAGATGCAAATGGAGGATTACTTATACCAGAAGGACCTCCATGTTCCTTTGGCTGGAAAAGCAAAGAAACCTACAACCATGTTAGATGAGGATTGGGAGTTGCTAGATAGAAAGGTGATTGAGGAAATTCAGTTATGCCTTGCATCTTTTGTAGCTTTCAACCTATCACAGGAGAAGATCATGGAAGGTCTCATGAGTACGTCCTCAGGAAGTTATACGAATTTTTTTCCTTTAATAAAATATTTTTATGAAAAATTTATTTAATATGAAGATGTCTAAGAATGGTTATGTTGTTGATCATTTGAATGAATTTAATATGGTTTTGATTATGTTAAACTCGGTAAAAATTGAATTTGATTATTAGGTTAGGGATTTGTTGTTTTTGTGCTCCTTACCAGATAGTTGGGACAACTTGGTTATGGATGTAAGTAATTCAGTCTCTAATAATTCAAAGATGAAGTTTGAGGATATAATACATGTCATCGTAAGTGAGGAAATGTAAAGGAGGAGCACCAAATATTCTTCTAATTATAGAAATGCTTTGAAAATGGAGAGCAGAGGGAGATAAAAGAATAGATAGAAAGGTAACTCGTGGCAAGTCGAATGATCGTGGAAGGCCGCAGTCCAAGAGCATGTTAAAATTTTGGCACTATGGGAAGGTTGGTCATGCTAAGAAAGATTGTTGGGATCTTTGGGATAAGAAGAACAAGGAGGAAAACTAAAGAGGTAAATGTGGCAGTAGGTGATGTTTGTTAGGATTCCATAATTCTTACTTTAGATAATATTGTTGAGTCTTAGGTGTTAGATTCAAGGATTCTTTTCATGCCACCCCATATAGACATTACTTTACTCATTTTGTTCAAGGAGATTTTGGACATGTATATTTTTGTGATGATGAACCATGCAACTAGTAGGGAAAGGTTGTGTTTGAGTGAAAATTTAGAATGGGAACACATGGATCCTTAAGAACGTCCAAGCATGTACCTAATTTTAGGTGGAACTTGATATCGTATGGTCAGGCTGGGTTGTGATGGCTATACGGTCAATTTTATAGTAGATTCTTGGAAGGTTACCAAGGGAGATCTTGTGGTTGTAAGAAGTAAGAAAATGGGTACTTTGTATTTAACCAAAGTGGTGTTGATCATTGCAATTTATTTGTTGCGCAGATGGAGATGCAACTTTGTGGCACAGAGACTCCGGTCATATGAGTCAAAAGGGCATGAAGATTATAAAGGACAAAGTTACCTGAATTAAAGGTGGTAGATTTGGACTTCCATGAGGACCGTGTTTATGGGAAATAGAAGTGGGTGAGATTCCTCAAGGTTGGACCTACTAGGAAGGAGGGTAAGTTTGATTTAGTGCATATAGATGTATAGGGGCCAGCTAAGGTAAACTCTATTGGTGGTTCATGTTATTATGTCACTTTCATTGATGATGCAACTTGAAAATTTTAAGTATATTACATTAGAAAGAAATCGATGTGTTTGAAAATTTCAAAAATGGAAATCCTTGGTTGAGAATGAAACAAGTCTCAAGTTGAAATGTCTCAGGTTGGATAATGGAGGAGAGTATTGCAGTAATAAATTTCTTGATTACTATTTGGTAAATGGGATCCGTAGGAAAATAATGGTTCTCAAGACTCCGTTGGAAAATGTAGTGTTAGAGAGAGTGAATAGGAAAATCATGGAGCGTTTTAGATGCATGAGGTTACATGCATGGTCGCTGCACTCATATTTTGGGTAGAAGTGGTAAGCATAACTATTTATCTAATTAACAGAGGACCATTTATGGCCGTGGATGGAGGTATACCTAAGGAGGCTTGGTCCGTAAGAAAATTAATTAGTTGTTTCTTAGATTATTTGGATGTGAGGTATTTTTTCACTTTAATAAAGATGATAGGACCAAGTTAGACAATAAGTTTGAGAAATGAACCTTTGTTGTATATGGTGAGGATGACTTTGGTTTTTGTGTTTGGAGTCTTAAAGACAAGAAATATTTCAATCTAGAGATATTGTCTTTACTATGAAATTCATGTATAAAGATCGGTTGTAGGAATAAAAAGAGGAATCAAAGAAAGAATACACAAAGTGTTAGAGGACATTACAGATGGTAAGGTGTCCAAGGGGCCAATTCAAAGTGCAACATGTTCCGAGATGGCTAGTTGAGGAACCTACTCATCAGGAACCCCAAAATATTGAGGTGAGAAAGTCTTCTAGGGTAAGAAGGGAATCTGAATGATTTACTCCATCTTTGACTTATTTATTACTCATTGATAGTACAGAGCCAAAGTTCTTTGAGGAAGAAGTGTAGGTAGATGTCAGGAAGAAGTGGGAGTAGGCTATGGATGAAGAGCATAGATCTCTTATGGAGAACTAGAATTGGGATCAGGTGGAGCTACATGAGGGAAATAGATCATTGCAAAACAAGTGGGTATACAAAATCAAAGAGGAAGATGGAGGCAGAAAAGATATAAGGCCCAAGTTGGTGGTCATGGGATTTGTATAGAAGAAATTTATAGACTTTGATGAAATTTTTTTCTCTCGTTGCTAAAATGAATTCTATTAGGACTATTCTTGGTTTAGTAGTAGTAGAAGACTTGCACTTAGAGCAGTTGGATGTGAAGATTGAATTCCTTCATGGTGAGTTGGAGGAGGAATTGTATATGTAACAACCTCATGGTTATGAGGTAAAAGGGAAGGAAAGGTTAGTGGGAAAATTGAATAAGATATTATATGGCCTGAAACAAGATCCACGATAGTGGTACAAGAAGTTTGACAGTTTTATGCATGACTACGGTTACTCCATGTGTCACTCAGACCATTGCATGTACATAAAGAAGTTTCTTGATGGTAGTTATATTATTTTGTGCCTATATGTGGATGATATGCTTTTTGGGAAAAACATGCAGAAATAAAGGTACTCAAGAAGCAGCTATGTGACTCCTTTCTGCTATGAAGGATTTGGGGGAAGCAAAAAAATCCTTTGTATGAGAATAACTCGAGAACAGAAGGAGAGGAATCTAGTATTATCTCAAGAAGATTACATAAAGAAGGCCTTGGAGAGGTTTATTATGCAAGATGTTAAACCGGTCGGTACTCCTTTGGCATGCATTTTAAATTATCAAAGGAGCAAAGTCCCAAAATGAGGAGGATAGGATCCAGGATGTCCATAGAATCTGTACTCATCAACATTTGGTAGCTTGATGTATTCTATGGTATGCACTAGGCTTGAAATTTTCCATGCAGTGGGAGTATTGAGTAGGTTTATGATTGATCTAGGTAAAGAGCACCGATAGGCAAGGTGAAGTGGATACTTTGGTATTTGAGAGGGACCATAGGAGCAGCATTGTGTTTCAATGGATCGATACTACATTGCATGGCTATGTAGATTTGGACATGGCAGGAGATTTGGACAGCAAAAAGAAGCATGATAGGTTATGTATTTACGGTTGGTGATATAATGGTGAGTTGGATTTCACGGTTACAAAAGGTTTTGGATTTTTCAACCATAGAGAATGAGTATGTTGCTGCCACATAGGCAAGCAAGGAGATGATTTAGCTACAAAAGTTTCTTGATGATTTGGGTCATAAGAAGGAAGTTGGGATACTACAAAGTGATATTTAGAGAACTATTAATTTGGTGAAGAACTCCGCTTTCCACTCTAGGATGAAGCACATTCAAATTTGAGATATCATTTCATCGTGGAATCTTTGGAAGAAGATAAGTTGAAGCCGGAAAATATTCACACCAGGTCATAATCCTATGGATATGATGACCAAGGTAGTCACAAGGAGAATTTGAATTTGTGTTCAACTTTTATTAGCATTCATGGTTGATAATGAAGGGTTGAGAACTTTATTCATTGGAAACAGATCTCAAGTGGGAGATTTTTGTGGTATGGAGCATATTTTTTTGGTCTTATAGAATCGGTATTGAAGTGTTAGATTTCAAACCGTTAGTTTAGAGACTTGAGGAGCATTATACGATAATCTACTAATTTTCATGTTGTGATGTGGTTGTCAAGTTGTTGTTTGTTGGTTGTCAACGCCGTGACAATTTTTCCAACCATGGGAAGTTGAAAGGTTATGACTTTCAAAATTCTAGGGTTGCTTTAGGACTTCTTAAAAGGATTTTAATCCTATAAATAGAGGTGTTTGGGTATCTTGAAAGTATTATCTTGAGTGTTCAAGAGGTCTTGAGTCTTAGTGATCAAGAGGTGATCAAGAGTGATCAAGGTTGAGCAATTGAGGTATCAATTGTGGTTTAGATGTGGTTAACATGTTTGGAATTTTTTGTGAGTTCATAAATGAGAGATTAATGTGAGTGTTATTTTACTCTTGTTAATGATAAAATATGAGAAATTTCTTGGTGGACGTAGCCCACATTGGGTGAAACTCGTTAAATCTTGTCTTGTTTTCTTTTGTGCATTATTTATTTATGTTGTTATATTTTTGCAAGTATAATTCTGCTAAATAGTTTCCTACTATCATAATTTGAGGAATTGTTTTCACATATTTGCTCACTAATTCCTATCAATAAAATCATCATTTCATCCCCCACATCCATTAAGTCATATATCTATAGAACACGAGTCCATTGGTTCCCTTATGACATGACTTCATGTCCTTATAATCCTACCTTTGTGGAAATGTTTATTTTCAATCCTTTAACCATGTCTTTTCATATGTAAATTCATATGTCTAGAGGACACAAACCCTTTGGTTCCCCTATTACTTAAATTCTTTGCCTCGTAAGCCCACATTTGTTGCAACACCAATCATCATTCCTTTGACCTCATCAAAACATCCCTTTTATTTCCCCTTCTCGTTGTTAAGTCATATGTCTATAGGACATGAGCCCTTATGTTCCCATATCACTTGATTTTCTGATGACACCCAAATTGTTTCTATACATCATCCCGAGGTGTTATCTCTTATAAATTTTGTCCTTACATATTTCCATATATCTCTTTCAAACTCGTGATTGATTCCCTTTTAGGTCATCAATCTCTAGTTTAAGGGATAAAACCTCATCATATAAATCTGCATCTTTCACATCCTTATCTATCATATCTCATTTTTGTCTCATTGCTTGTCTAAAACCACTCAAAAAAGGGGCAAATGTAGACACCTAAAATTAGCACCACTAATCCCCATGTCTACATCCACTAGCACCCCTTCATTATCACATCACTATCATATTATCCATTAAATCATTATCCTAAGTCTTATTTCTCCCCATCATATTTACTCCCCATAAATATCATTCTATAGTTATAAAATCCTATTTTACCCTTCCTAAACCACTCAAACCACTTACAAACCAAAATCAAATAAAACAACACAAAATCAACAAATTAACCATTCCACAACCTCCCTAACCTGCATAACCTCTTTCCAACACACACACTCTTCCTCAAAACAAACAAAAACCTTGATTTGGGGTGTATTTTCAATGTTTTTCCCCGTAAAACCCACATAGATGATGATTCAACAGAATCACTAGTGATTCTCCCTGGTTGTTATATAAGTCTCAAGCTTATATTTAAGGTTAGCTTCCAATTTGACATGGCTTAAGAACTTCATATTATGTTTTGTTTTCCCATAGCCTTATTACAGAGTCAACGATCCTCCCAACAACATTTCAAGACACCAATAATCTCTTCTTCATCCTATGAATGTCATTCACATGTCTAGGAATCAACTCAACCTTCTTGCATTTGCAATCTCCCTCTCTTGGGTAATATCATCTTTTAGTATTCATTTATCAACATATACAAGGTACACCTCTTCATTCAGTTAATCATTGTATTTATGCATCATATATAGGCCTAAATCAACCCTTTTATAAAATCTATCAAGCTCTATCTTCATTCATTATCAACATGTACATTTTCACAAAAATCATTGGAGATTCAATAGAATCGATGATGTTTTACTAGAATTAATGACATTCACTAGAATCAATGATGATTCACAAGGGTCATAGAAAAGATCATTGATGATCCATCAACATCACTGGCGACCGATCGGGATCACTAACGATTCACGAGGTTGGTGACGATCCACTAGAATCGTTGACAATTCCTATCTAAAAGGTATTTTTGCCCGTAAGCTTGATTTTTAGACATCCGGACCCCATATTTTATTACCACAAGACTATGTAAGTGTCTTTCCAATCATATCAAGCTCCTTTTATCCATCTATAAGACTCTATCAGTTATCTAAATCAAATATATCATATTGCTCACCTTTGTGAGTACACATCTAACTACATACTTGATCCTTTGAGCCATTATGTGATTCCTAGACTCCCATTGGATCAAGTATCACCATAAGACCATCATACAACCAACGATAGTGGAAGTCCCTTTTTCTTTACATTTTTGGTTATATCATTTGTTTTATCATTTTATCTTATTATTATCATATTTATTTCTTAAATATGGATTGACATCCTTGCAAGGAAGTCCATTGAATTCCGAGGATTGGCCTTTGCTAGGAAATATGCCATATATCTATCTAATCCTATCTTTTTATTAGTGTCCTTCCATTGTAGGTAACCTATCCCATTAGAAACAAGGAGTTGTGTGCATGCTTAGATCCATCAATGTCATCCATTTATCAAATATCAAGGTTCATCATCGCGGGTATCGGTAAACATTGCCGTCTTCGAGGTTGGGTTTGTTTTTGTTATTTCACTTCATTAATTTAAAGTAGGAAAGAAAAAAATTATCTAAATACCCTCCACATCATTTAGTTTAGAATATATGTTTTAAGTATTTGTAAAGTGTACCTTGAAATATACCTAGGAATAAACATAAGAAAATATTCAACAACCTTTATTGGGAACTTTTTTAAAATGATCCTGTTGTGCGTTTTTCAAATTGGGATGTCAACTAACATGTTAAAACTATGGAAATTCTCCTTAAGAATGTTGACGCATGCATATCCATCGATTGGACTCAAAATTCTAATTTTTTTATATCCCTTAGACAAAGAGGTGTCCTTTAGCCCCCTTTCTTTATGTGCTTGAATATGAAGAAGGTTTAATTATATGATATCCCACAATGGTTCTCAAGCTTTAATTACAGGGCTATCTCTATCCACTTTGGATCAACATATCATCAATGGCCACTTTTTGGATGATTATTTTTGCACACTTCTAGAGGAGGAACAATCTGTTCAAAATGCCTTAGACTATTTGGATACTTTTTGTCTTGCTTCTTCCTCCTTCATTCAATGGGAGAAAACTCGTGTTATTAAAAGTCCCAATCGTACTAGAGCTCGATTAATCATTGTGTTAAATTTAATTTTCTTGGTATTCCTTTTCCTTCTAGACCACTTATGCGCAACTATGGGTTTATGTGGTTCAAAGGTTAAGGAAAATATTTGCTTTTGGATTACTAAGCCTCTTTCTTTTACAAGTAAGTTTCAAATCTTCTCTAGGGTGTTAAATTCTACTCATGTTTATTATTCTTCTTGTTTGAATCCATCCTGACACTACATATGAAAAATTTGATAATTTTTGCAAGACTTTTCTTTGGGGTAACTTTCATGGGCATAAGGGGCTTCACGGGGTTGCTTTCAATATATACTATTGGCCTAAAGTAGCTAGAGGCCTTGCATTTCTTGACATAATACTCTAAGGATATGCTCTCTGTGTCAAGTTGTTAATCCCTAGCCGTTAAGGTAACGAGGCTTGGAATATTTTTATTAGACATTGCATTTGTTAAGGATATCCTTTGAGAAGGAAAGACTAGAAATGTCTCAACTTCTAATCCCTATTTATCTACCCTATTTGAGTTAAAAATTTTGGTACTTTCATTTCCCAAAGTATTTGAAAATCCTGGGAGTTTCTTAAGCCAAAACTAATTTGGAATGGGAATGACTTCATCTATGGTCTTTCTATTTAATCCCATGCTCTATGGTGGTCATCCATTCTCATGTTTCATGATAATTCTATTTCATATGCTCATTGGGCTAAAGGTATTATGATTTTTAAAAAATGAATAAGGTGGTGAGTGATTTATTTTTCAAAATTTCATGTCTTTGATTTATCTTGGGGTGCACATGCTACTAAATACATTCTTCAACATCAATACGTAGATCTAATTTGAAAAATCCTTTCTTACATACCTAATGAATATGTGAACAAAGTTGGCATCAACTCTCGGTGTTCCGTCGTGACAAGGATAAAATCAGCCCACTACTACACACGTATGCCATTACAATCCCCATTTGGGGTGCTCCTTAATGTCCACTTAGCCGATGCCCAATGACACTATTAATCATTTTTGGAATATTTACTCTAAGGATTCTATTTGGAAATTTGGAGTGTTCTTGTCGAACCCATAAAAATCATTTTTGTTGTGTATTTTAAAATAAGCTCTTCTAGTCATGATCATCTCAAGTATATGGGTCTTAACCTCACTTTCCTAGTTTTCTCTCAATCGAGTCTATGAAGCACAATTTTTGGTTTTGTTGTCAAGCTCATTCGACATGAATGTGGATTCATACCCTATTTCATCTCTTTTATCCATATTTATTTACCTAGAAAATGATTCTATTGGGGGACTCGACCTTGTTACCCATCATTTACAATAAATTTTGGCACATTTTTTAGAACTTATTGTAGACACCAAAATTGGGTCACACTCCCCTTGATCCCTCGTCAAGTAATCACCTTAAACACACTCACCTAACCATGGCCCCTTTTCACTCCACAATAATATTAATTTAATTAATTAAATTAAATTAATCCATGCCTCACAATATATTTATTATTTTAATATCCTAATTGCGATAATACCTACACATCCACCTCACCTAGACACCTCATCTAGCCACCTCACCCTAAGACCTATTCTTAGTAAGTTGCCATAACTAACTACAACCTACCCAAACCCTAGAAATCAAAGCCTATATTCCCTCTAACCACATCCTCGCCCATTAGAAGGAAGTTTCCATTTTATTCTGTGGAGAAAAATGGGTGAGATCCAAGAATATCAAGGGGATCTGCCTAGTTTAGTAAACCTAAGAAATCCTTCCCTAACCGATGCAGTTACCCTAAACCGCCGCTACCAACCCCGTAACCACCATTGGTTATCTTTTAACCCCCAAAAACCTTAGTTCGAGGTTGAAACATTGTTGCAAGATTGGGACATCTTCGAGAACAAGTGACAAAACCAACACTTCATGCAAGTAGAACCAACATCTCGTACACACACCGAGCATCAATAGTTAGCACTTTGAAGCAACCATAGAGCCATTTTCCTTCACGGAACATCCGGGAAGCGCCAACACCACACCAATTCATTTTTGTTTGATCACCCACCATTTCCATCTAGACATATGGCTCGCATAAACGGTAAGTGATTTGTTAACCAACATTCGTCCATTTATCATGTGGTTGATTCTTTGATTACTATCATTAGTTTCTGCCCTTATTTCATTCCCCCACCATTATACCTATATACAAGCTTGACCATCCTTTTACCCACACCCTTGAACTACCCATATTCAAATTCTAATCATCCTTGTGGATATATTAGACCCCCACGAACCTTTTCATTACCCTCCCATCTGCACTTAGTCTCAGATCTGTCACCTACCAAGTATTTATAGAGCTACCTGTACCATGACCATATCATCGCGGTTACCCACAACTATTTTCAGTTATCATAAAATGACACCGGTCATACCAAATCGACATCGGTCTCTATGTTTTTTACCAAAAATCAAGAACAAAACCTCCAAACCACCACCAAATACCCAAAACCACCCAAAATCTCACTTTGACTGCACTGCACTCCACGATAAAGAACTTGATCTTCGATTTAGTCATAGCTTAGCCCATTGTGAACAAATTTGCTTATTTTAGATGAATGAGATGCCTAAATCATTTTAACTACAGTAGGATTTTATTTATTATTAGCATTAAGTTGTTTTAAACATTGGATTGATAGCCGCCTAAGAAGTATCACACTTCTCGGATCTAGCATACACTAGGTAGTCCACTACATATACTTTGTTTAACTTTCATTTGGTGGTATTGTTTTCCATTACAGTAGTTACTCCAAACAAAAATAAGTTCTCATGATCATCTTGTGGATTGAGAAGCCGTATGCGTGTAACAACCTACAACCAACATCTTAACAAGTATTCCTCCTAGCCCTTTACCCTTATCTCTGCTTGTCAACATTCGAAGAAATGATCTAGAATCAAGTGAAAATTTTGGCATGCCCAGAAGGGGACCCATTCGGGGTTCCTTGCATTCATTCATTTCTAGTTGAAAATTTTCATGTTTTTTTCCTTTCTAATAGGTTCTTACATTAAAATTTATTCCTTGGAACCATCTCTTCTTCTATTGTCTAAAAGCAATCACATTTTGGGATTTAAAATGAACCTTTCTTTCCTTTCATTAGCATTGCATTAGTGAAAGAGAATTACTTCTACTGTTCATCTTTTGTGTCATTGAATTCAATGTTTCGATTTGAGTTTAAAAATCACTTCATTTCATTCTGCCTTTTTGCATTAGCTCACATTAATTGAGGGCAACCTATACACTAGAAATCATGCCCAGCTGATGGTTGACAAACAAATCACAGAAAGCATTTTTCTTCTTTTCTAACTTTAAACCAAATAATAAAAATTCAAACATACACACATTCTTAAACAACATCCTACCCAGTAGCATCTGTCCGTGATCACATGATCTAGTTGGCAGGTACTCCCCAACTCGTTACCTCTATCGAGTCATATCTCAGAGGATGGCCCGCCCCCACCATAACATACCTAAAACCTCTCCTTGTAGATCTCCTTTTTCATAGGAGCCCATCCTCGCCAAAAATTCTATTCTAAAGTTCATGTGTCAGTCCTTAAATAGCTTAAGCTAAACAAACATAAAAGAGAAAGAACTCTTAGGATTGTATTTTTCTTAGTGTTTCTACTTGACTTGTGTTCTGAGGTGAGAGGCCACGTTCTTCATTATTTTAGTTTCCTTGCATGCTCCTCATCACAATTGGTGTATTCCATCTTCATCTGAGTGTGTTTGGACCATATTTTCATCATTCTCAGAATTCTGGGTTTGATTCCACACCTAATTTTAATTCACAACCACTTTTTCTTCATCTTTGTTTCAATTTCATAGTAACCATCATCGGTTATCCTCTGACTGTCATCGGCTTAACCCAACTGGCATCAGTTTACTGTCCCTTTGGTAAACCTTCCAAAAGGACACCTGATTCACCTTCTTTTTTTGTTTAGAGTCTCTGTCACTCTTATTATATTCATTGTCTGATAAAATTCATTAGTATCTTGCATACTAGACAAATTATTGGCCTTTTGCCTTATTTTGACAAAACTGTCCATATTCTATAAGAATTAACCATGGTTAATCGTGATCGGTGTTGGTTTTGATAGCCGACATCGCTTAGTCTCGTATAACTTTCCAGCTTGACATTTTAGCCCGAATTCACCTACCACCACCTATTTTCCTTTCCTTCATTATATTTCTGTCTCATTTACAGAAAGCAGTCCCACCACATTAGTACTTGTTCACATGGTGTTGACCCGAAGCCAAGAAAACACCCTCATATTTCATGTTAGCCTTCAACCACTCCCACCTAGTCCTTCACCACCTTCAATTTTATCACCTATGGATCCTACCCAACCCATCACTATCGCCACAGGGGACAAGGAGTTCACATGACTCCTGGACCAAAACCCTATTGCCTTATAGTTTAATTTATCCCACTCATCCACCCGAGATGCCTCGGATAAGTTGATATATGACATGCCCGTATCTATCCCCTCGACGCTCACTCCTAATTCTACTCTAGCCTCTACTAACTCTACACTTTGCCCGTATCTACCTTGCCCCCCGAGTCATTTCATAGTTGGGCCCCATACCTTTATGACCGCCACATTTTCCACATCTATTACCCGCCACATCCATTATACCTTCACCAATCACCCAAAATGTAACCTCCTCTCGTGCCCATTGTCTCACATATACCCATAGCTACATAACCACCCTCGGTGTCGTTGACTCCTACCCATTTTCAACAGTTGTCCTTTCTATTCCACAGCCCTTAGGCCCCATTACAATAGGGTCACCATGACCCTTCCACCTCCATATGCGTATTGTCACCAGCCTCCCGTTTCATCTATTATTCATTTTGGGTACATACCCCCTATTTCACTTCATCCTTCTCAATCTACCTATATGGCAGCACCATATACCGGAATGCCACCTCCCTTATATGTCCAACACCAACCTCTTTACACTACAGGAGGTACCCATACATCATAACCTACTAATGACCTAATCAAGTTAATGATGGACAAGATGCAGACACTGGAAGCATCGGTTTCTGGCACACGCAACTCTCTCACCTACAATGAGAATTGTAATGACCCTATCCACCCCTCCATTCCTATCCATCCATATCCCATGCATTGGGAAATGCCTAAATTTAACCGCTTCAATAGCAAAGAGGACCCACAACAACATTTGTGGTCTTTCAAACATGGGTGTTATCTGATTACCCATGATGATGCTTGCTCTTGAGGACATTTTCCATGTCTATAATCGGACTGTGTTACATTGGTATAGTGGGTTACCCAGACATTCTATCTTCTCATTTACCTAAGTAGCCCAAGCATTCTTGGATCAATTCTCCATAAATGTTGTTAAGAAGGTTACCATGACCGACCTCTACTCTACGCATTAATATGATGATGATGAATCTATCGTAGATTTTGTCACCCATTGGCGTAGCCTGATCAATTAACTCACATCCCTGGTACCACAAACCAAAATCATAGAGCTCTTTACGTGGGCTTATGTTAGACATATCTCGTTAATCATACAAGTGTAGACTTTCCACACCTTCGATGAGGCATTCACCATGACATGAAAGCTAGATATTCACGCCATTGAGAGAAGAAAATCCAACTACACAATAAAAACTCTGTATATAAGTCAAATTATACCTCTTCTTCTTCGAAACCACCAAAAAATTATTCAAAGACCAAGAAAATGGCTAACAAAGTGGTACTCAAAGCTGGCCTAGCTCATCCCTTAAATCAAAGCTAACCCCTCATCCAATCTTTCACTTGTTCGGACTTTTCAATTCGGATAGGAACAATGGAAATACACCCCAATTGGGGAGCCTTATTCTTCTATCTTAGAAAATCTCATTAAAGCGGGGCCATCACTCTCCCTCCTATAAAACCACAAACTAGTTTTGACCTGCTCACCCCACACCCACGTCGTAAAAGAACATAACTTCTTCAACTATCATCGAGTAAAGGGTCATAGTGATGGCAATTATATCACTTTCAAAAACATTGTCCAAGAAATGCTAGAGAGAGGTGAGTTGACCTTAGATAATCCTAACACACCTGCCAATCAAAACCTACACATCTTCAAGAAACCATTTCCTAATCATGCCCCTTCTTCTGATCACACCGGAGAAACCTCAATTCATGATAGCCATACCTGCGAGGTCCACGCTATTTTTAGTGAATTACCAATTACTTCCCAATTACATCATATCCCTTCCATCGAGGAAATCTTGTCCCAAATTCCTCCACATACACTTGAACCCACTTCACCTATTCCTCCACCTATAGAGGAACAACCTTCATCCCCTTCCTCACCCGTGAAGGAGCCTCCTGTTAACATCGAGATTACTTCAACTTTGGCTTCTCCACCTAGAGATCCATCACCCACAGTACATCTCTAACCCATAGAAGGGCTTTTTACCTCCTCCATTCATAGAGGAGCACCCATTATCTCCTCCACCCATAGAGGAGCACCCATTTTCTCCTCCACCTATCAAGGATCCAGTAGAGATACATTTTCCTCTGGGTGACCATTCTCCATCATCCACCCAAGAGCCTACACACTTACTTTTGACTCTCTTACCCACAGAGGATGAAGCTAGCAAATTCCCCATCTCTAAGACACATTTTATGGGAGTCACCATTAGATCCACATAAACTTCACCCACCATAGTGCCATTTTCATGCCTATCTCGACTTCCTAGATTATGTGGATAAAGCCTTACTTTGGGGGCATATTCTACTACCTGTTTCAACACAAATGTAGATGTCACTTTCTTACACTTCCACCATCTATCCAAAAATATTTCGACCAACTAAACCACACACAACCACAACTATCACAAATTCCACCACAATACCACTCATGGATCAACTCACACCCCTATCCATAACCCAACATACACCTACATCATCTTCCTTGCCTAAACCCATTTCTACCTTAGGCGTCATCCCAACAGCTAGCCTTACTCATCCACCTATCAAATTAGATCTAGCTACATCTTCCAAAGCCAACACCAAACCTACCCCAACACACAAATAGAAGAACCAACCCCATAGATCTCGTACTCCCACCTTGCCAATCACACTTTCATCACCTTCACCCCTTCCATCCGTCTTAGGGAATTTCCCCTCCAACATGGTTGAGAAACCTCCACCCACCGGTAAACTAAAAACACAGCAGCCTATTCCTCCCTCACAAACCTCTACCATACCCAAGCACCCAACACGACATCCACCCACACCTACAACATCTTTACCATCTATACCTCCAATACCATCGACCACTTCTTCACTACCTACTACACTTCAGTCTCTTTCCCTCACACCTCTTGTATGACCCACGCCATCTACCTTCATAGCACCTCTGTTATCCCCATGGGTAATGCACCCTCTTCCACCATCCACCTTTCCCTCTAGATCTCGTATTCCCGTATCACCTTTACCCAAGAAGGTACAACCTACAGCAACAAAAATTTTCTACCCTCCAATAGGATGGTCAAGCCAACCACATACCCTCTTGCCATTTCATCTACCACACCCCTACCCAAGAAAAGAAGACCAACACCCAAGACCACACCAGCACCTAAAAACATGGCTCGATTCACTTTACATCATGCAAAGACCCTTCCTCTACAATTAGCCACACCTACACCCAAACCTACCTTCACTTTCCATTGTGATCCACTAGCAGGATCCTATGTCAACATTCTAACCAATCTCCTTGAAACTTCTGTCATCATATTACTGCCACTCAGACCTTATGACCCTCTCAAACCCAAACCAAAGGGGTTTGACGACACCAAAATCTGTGCCTACCATCGTGTGCTAGGGCATGATGTGGAGAATTGTAAAGCTTTGAAGACTATTCTTATCCAATTATGTCCTCCTGAAGAAAACTTTGACGATGATGATCTTCTTGATGAGGACCCCATTTCACTAACACCCATTCTTGTAGTTCTTCCCCCATTACCAACCCAACGACCAAAACAACTACCCCGCAACTCTAAGAACCACCCCCAAGATTTGAAATTAACATGGTTCACATTGATGAACTTGCCGGACCTCTACCCAAATGTTAGTGTACCCAGCTCATCTCCCAAGGTTCCTTCCCACCACTTGACCTTTGCCCCTCTTGTCACTATACTTTTCATGGCTCACCTACTTCACCTACCTCCTACCTCGGATCAACATGATCCACATTGCTACCCATGCTCGAAGGACAAAGGCAAGGAAAATACAACGAGCACCCGCCAACCAATCCTATACCCAACATACCATCTACACCTACACCGAAAATCACTATCTTTGGCCCCACATATCCTATTTCTAATGGGGTCACACACCGCACAATGCTTAAACAACTACACCAATCCCCCTTAAAATGTCCCTATATTACCTCATCCAAACATCGAATCCCATCGTTGAAGCTCTCATGGAGGTTCTTTAATCTATTGAGGTTTTACCCAATGACCCTACACCGTAGCCTCTATTATTACACCTCATCATGTCACCTCTCTCACCAAATTACCACCATCTACTTCACCATCTACTCACCAAGTAGCCACACTCATCTTCTCGGATGAAGAGATCATACTGCTCCAAACCGATGACCCCGATCTAGCCCTCTTCATCTCTATCCACATCGATGATATACGTGTATGACATGTTATGACCGATGGGGGAACTAGCATTAATATCATCTCCTCCCATGCCTTCGCTCAAATGTGCATACCTGAAAAATACATGCATAAACATCCCATCTTGTTACGCTCATTCAATGACGCTTATCACTTCTACCGTCATCCTCCATGTTCGCTTTCGTCCCCCTCACTGCTCTGCATTTGTTTTACATCTTGGAGGGGAATTTAAATATAACATTTGTTCGTTGGTAGACCCCTCGGATTCATGTTATGGGTTGTGTTCCTTCCACTTTGCATCATTGTGTAAATTTTGAGCATGAAGGACACACTTATACCAATCTTGCTGACCCATCACCCTTCAAAATCTGTAATATACTTTACCAACCTAATGACGTGCTCATACCCATTAAATCATCTACCTCCATAACCACTTTTGTGTCACCTACAACTCCCCTCACCAAAGTGCAGCCACTACCTCAACCACACCTAAATTCTCCATTCCTACCGCTGCCATAACCTCCATGACTAAACCGTCATCCTCCCAATCAGCTTCTCCACCTCGACCCCACCTCTAACATATAATCTATCCCAACTACCTACATATTGACAACCGATCCCTTAGAAGGAATTTTTCAACACCTCACTCTGGGGACTATCACCTATATAGTGTCAACACATTCCTTACTCCGCAAGAGTATGGAAGTATTCACTAAGACCCTCACTATGATCACCATATAGGAGAGAACATCCTTTATGGTCCTCCCCACCTTTGTACCAATCTCACCTATGGGGGACTTTATATTACCACTTACACACCTGAATCGCCATCACAAAATCACCCATTTTCTCGCTAGCGACCTCCAGCCACTCACCAATCTCCGTTTCACCTGCACCTTCCTACACCGATGTACATGGAAGGGTTTTGGCTTTGGATTTTATGAGAAATGTTTTCATACTATTATTCCATGTACTACCCGTAAACATAACGACCATAGTGGTATCGGCTTTGTCGAACCACCTACCAAGAAGGCCCACGTTGAGCTTATTGAGGACATAAACCCTTCTCCACCTTCTTCACCACCATCACCACCTTCCCCGACAGAGTCAATGGATCTAGAATCCATTCCTCCTAACTTTTTTTTCATAAACACCATCTCCTTGGGGCCTCTGACTTATCAATGTGAGGGTAAGGCTCCTCTTCTCTCGCTTTCATATCCCGAAATGATTGATGATGATACTTCTTTCATTAACATCGTTTAATGTTAGGATTGATGAATCTATACTCACCTACCTTGGTGATGAAGACTCATATATTCATCGGTCATTTCCATTTGATACACAAACCATGTTGAATGAATCGACTGTCAAAATCAACATTCATACTCAAGACAACCCGCACATTCTAAAGATAGGAAAATCTTTAGACACTGCTAAACAGAAGCCATCACTTCTTTTCTCAATGATCATAGCCATGCTTTCACTTGGTCTTATGTAGACATTCTTGGTATTGACCCCACCATAGTGGTCCACAAAATATCATAACCATTCTCGATGCCAAACCCATCAAATAAAAGCCGAGGAAAATGCACCTCGCATCACTCTTCTAGTCAAAGAAGAACTTCAATGCCTCCTTTTTTGTTTCCTTCATTTTACCCATTGATTATCCCCAATGGATTTCCAACATTGTCCCTATCACTAAGGTGACAAGGGGACTTATTATTTACATGGATTTCCATGACCTCAACCTACCCTACCCAAAAGATGACTTTCCTCTACCCTGTATTGACCAATCGGTTGAACTTACTTCTGGTCATGAGATACTATCACTCATGGATGGTTTCTCGAGTTATAACCAAATCTTGCTTGCCTAGAAGATCAACAAAAAATACCTTCATCACCCCTTGGGGGACCTTCGCTATCGACTTATGCCTTTTGGCCTTAAAAACGCTAGTGCCACATATCAGTGGGCTATGAATTACATCTTCCATGACATCATGCACCATATACTGGAGGATTACGTGGACAATCTCTTGGCCAAATCTAAATGCCACTTCAAGTACCTTGCCATCCTAAAAACCACCTTCAACCGTTATGACCTTTGAACCATTCCACGCTTCGACCAAAAATTTACTGACACCATGGCCTCGCTTGCTTTTCAAATACCCACTTCGCCTGGCCGATTCCAAAATATTTGTCACAATACAAAGACTTTAATCACCCTCTTATTTACCTCATGAGATTTACTCCATAAAACCACTACCCCGACCCAAGTGACCTTTGGTATAAAAATACTCGTACTATCTTTCTCTCTCTATCTTACCTCCAAACCTCACTTGTAATGGACAACGTGCCTTTCTTAAAAGGTCTCTCATTATGTCATCATGGGTGGTCTCCTCTATAAATGTGGCTTCAATGGCATCCTCTTACGATGCCCTATAAGTTCTGAAATTCCTTATACCATTAAGGAAGTTCATGATAGCATATGTGGAGGCCACTTCGCTGGCCTTTGTTGTTAAGCGTATTCTTCACCTAGGCTCTTACTAGCCGACCCATAACCATGATTGTTGTGACTACGTCAAGTGTTGTTTAAAATGCCAACAACATGCCAACCTTCATCCTACACCCATTCATGCCTTATAGGTCACTCGAGACCTTTGTCCCTTCTCTCAATAGGGTTTGGATCTTGTCAGAGAGATCAATCCCCATTCTTCACAATGACATCAATGGATCATCACCGCTACCGAATATTACACCAAATGGGTTGCAGCCATACCCCTCATCTCCACGAAAGATGAGAAAATATGTGATTTCATCAACCATCACATTATTTATCACTTTAATGTTCCGCATCGCTTCATCACGGATAATGGAAAACAATTCAAAAATAAAACCTTGCGAAAAGTTTGTGACACCTTCAACATCTAGTTAAGTTTCTCGTCACCTTATTACCCACAAACCAATAGCTAAGATGAATCCACTAACAAAACCTTGAACAAAATTTTCATGAAATTTGTTAACGATATCTTTGGAAAGGACTAGCATACACATTCCTTTTTCTCTGTGGGCATACTGCACTAGTATACACACTTCCACTGCTGCTACACCTTTTTCATTGGTCTATGGTACAAAGGCCATTCCACCTCTCAAAGTCCAAATTCCCTCACTCCACATTTCTCTCCATGACATGCTCAATGATGATGACTTTCGTCAGACCGTTTAGCACAACTTGAGTTACTGGACGAACGTCATCTTAACACTCTTGACCACCTTTAATTTTACCAAAAATGTATCAAACGTGCCTATGAAAAACATGTCCATGAACAAACCTCTTGAGTCATTGACCTTGTCTTGAAAGAAAATCAACATGTAACTAAAGAAGAAAAAAGTAAACAGGAAAATTTTCTCCTAATTGGCTTGGACCATACATCATGACCCATACTTACAGATCAGGTTCTTATAATTTATCTTCACTCGATGGTAAACCCAAACCTAAGCCCCTTAATGGGATGCATCTTAGACCATTCCACTATTGACTTTTAGTCCTACCTCACTTTTTTCCTCTTTCCATGCTCGTCCCTTGAGCGCTTATCCACTTCTTATGCCATCATCAACGATTAAACAAGAATCATGTGCATACCCATCACTTGTTATCTTCTCTTGAATATGTGTACCATGGTACTACACATAGCATGATTCTCATGGATAATTTTCATCTACCTTTAGATGAGATCCCATGGTCGTTTCACCCTACTTTCTAAACAAGAATCCTATTCTTCACCTTGGTCTTGTCCATGACTTCAAATCCCTCACATGGGATCCAACTCCTTGAGTCAAACTTCTAATAAACAGATGACTCCCTCAAAAGGACATCTTCCTCACTACAATCACTGCTATAAATAGATTGGTCCCTCAAAGGACAGCTATGTAAAGCTCTTTCAAAAAAAAAAAGGAAAAAAAGAAGAAGAGAGAGAATTTGAAGCTTCCCACATCAATCATCTTCACAAATACCTCAAGGAGTTAATTTCCTCATCCCATGTAGAATTCCTACATCAATCGGTCTATCACAAATATTAGTCGAATAGAAATCCTTTAAGTCATGGACTTGCCCATTATGACCTCGGATCTCTTGCCCAAAGAGCATGCTACCTTGTACCACATAAAAATTAACCACCTTTCATCCCTCTCTCCATTTGCACTCCCATTTCCTATCGCCTCAAGGGACCTCTTGAACTATGACATTTGGTGATCATGTGACTATTATTCACCTTTAGGATAATCACTCATGCAAAGTTTGTAGGGTCTTATGTTCACTAGCCTACCTATGATATGGTCCACAAGTTATGATCCTCGATAATCGTGTGGCTTTCTTTCCCCTTCTTATCTTTTAACCTTCTTTATTACGTATTGATTACCTTATATGGGACTTGATTTTTGACGCTTACTTTTGGGTAATATTCTTCTTCTACCAAAATCAAAATCATCTTTACCAATATGCCCACAATCCACCCATACGTGACAACCCTAGACTCAACCATGCCTAAAACCTACCAACTCATTCTCATACCTCCTCCCACATCTTTCCTAGCTTATGGGAGAACTACATCACCTCGAGGTCCCTTTTTTCGGGACTATGTAGGTAGCACTGAGGGCATGGGGACCTTGGAGGTTAGCTTTTCCACTCTCTACCCTAACCAATTCACCCTTCTTTTTCCCGAATTACATTCTACCCTTGTTTGGTTTCTTTTTATATCACTAATTAGATATTAAAAACCAACAAACAACGAATTGTTTTCCACCTTTATCGTCATCTAACATTCATTCATTATGCCTACCATTTATTTACCTCTATCATGCATGTATTACAAAAACATCTTAAATATGACCCATATCATCATTCAATTGCATAAATTAATAAATTACACCTCAACAAATTTTGACTCAATCCATGCCTAAACCATGAGCTTGACTTAATCCATGCCTATAACCTAACTCCACCATACCTAAAACCCGACTCAATCCATTCCTATAACCTAACTCCACCATGCCTATAACCTAACTCCACCATGCCTAAAACTTGACTCCATCCATGCCTAGACCACAACCTAACTCAATCATGCCTACAACCTAACTCAATCCATGCCTAGACCACAACCTGACTCAACCATGCCTACAACCTAACTCGATCCATGCCTATGACCTGACTCTATCATGCCTACACTACTTAATTTCCATAACATATACACATCAAAATAGAAAAATAAAATATAACCATGTATGCACATAATGACCATAATCATAATCGTCATCATCATCTCTATAAATACAAAATCTAGCCATGTGTATCCATATACATAACTGTAAAAATGTCTTTGGTATGTAGGCCAGTGTATATAATCCAATCTCTCAAAACTCTCATATATAGCCTCACCATCTTTGGCGCGTCAGGCCAGTATATGACCAAAATATACAAAAACTCTAGTACATCCTCACCATCTTCAGCACGAGGCCAGTATATATCAAAAGAAGACTACAATACATCAAAATACAGGAATGGGCATCAAGCCTCACCCTGCTAGAAATCCTCCATGTTGATATCTCTGGTCACCTCCTCGCCTCTTGTCCGATGGCCTGGTATCATCTCATCACTCGCCATAGGTCGTGGTCGCCCTCTGCTAGCACATCACTAAGAGCTAGTCTTCATGATCTGGTGGCCTCTCTCGATCCTATCTCAGAGCTTGATGGCCCCCTATGCTCTCTACAATGTGAGTCTCGGGATCTAGTCCTCTCACTTGAGGCCTACTATGCCATGTAATCTCCATCGGATAGAAAATCTATCCTAGCTACCATCAACTGATCCTGGTAGTATCTGGCCTCACCTAGGACATTTCGTAACCTAGATATAGAGTACGGTCATGGTGGCCCCATGAGGCCTCGACCCCTATACCTACAGGGTACCTGGTGCCACCCTTCCTTCTCGTGAATCTGGGACCCTATTCCGGTGCTTGTGGAAGTTCCATCGGCCTCAAACCATGTACTTGTACTGCTTCTTGTAATTCCTAAATCTACACCTATGCAAAGGGCTAGTTTCCCCTATAACCCCGTAACCTATACCTGTAAGGTAGCTACCTACCGATCATAATCATCTCCATCTCCACCTTGGGCCATCTAGGCTCGAAGATCGCCACTTGTGCATGTAACTAGGCCACCTCCACCTCTGAATTGGCTAACTGTCCTTGCACCATCCCCAACTAGGTAATTAGGGTCACCACTTGCCTCGTAAGGTGTCACTCTGCATTATAATAGTGGATAATTCAAAGGTTGACCAGTGCCCGGAGGTACTACTCATATATGGGCCACCCACTCTTGTTTATACTTGTCTATCACGCTTTGGCATCATCAATCCACCGATATACCACCTGCTCCTCCTACCCTATGGGCACTGTCATCCGTAGTAAAGGTAATGGCCTCTCCATGTCATCTATCTGTCTTTGTGGGAAGGGTGGAATTATGTCCTGTGAGTAGCCCAAACTTCCACCTAACCACGTTAATCGAGATCATCTCGTGCTCCCAAAATGATGCCCTCTACTATCTCAGTAGTTGAAGGCCATCTAGCTCATCATGCATCCGTCTGTATGAGGGATAACCCACATACAGTCTCCATATGATGTCAACCTCAAAAACCCCTTCAATAGACACCTGTAATACGCTACATCATGTGTAGCCCTGTTTGATCGACACTCTCCAATCATGTGCACCCATCACTTTTACCCCACCCAAACTAATATTTGTAGAAATGCATCTTCTCAAGAAATACCCACTGGCTGCACACAAACTATGTACTCATAGGCCTAACAGTGTAGAAAAAATGTGCAACATAAGCTGAACCTACGCAGACACCCATACGGCCATAGCTCTCTATATAAATGCAACAGGAATGCTAGTGCCTAGGTAAAGCAGGTCCGATCCATCACCATGTCATGTAAAACCCCCATCAAGGAGTGGGGAAATCTCCCACCCTCTACATCCAGTAGTGTAAAATAGCACACTACCTCCATCAATAAAACAACTAGCCTCATCTCCTCTGGACGGGCTAGGTACATCCCCTCGTAACTCAAGCTAGCACTATGGAACATCATGTCTGCCATTCCTTCCTAAACACTTGTTAGTATAAAATCCTCTGAGGCCTCGGAGGAGATCAAGTACACCTACATCCCTAGTATCGATAACCGTGGGATCCTAAACATGTCCTCTAGGGTGACTGTCATCTCACCCGTTGGTAGGTGGAACATGTTGGTCATTGAATCCCATCTATCGATGAGGGTAACCATCAGACTCAGCTACCATACTACATGCTGATAGCGTGGACCCTAATCAGGCCCACCTCCTCCATGTTCCGCCACTCCTCAACTGTCTGCTACACTCACACTCTCAAGAGCAGGGGTGACACCCTATCTCTCATCCACAGTTGATCTCTCCCCTGCATCCAACACAAACATCAAATTAATCTACCTTCATCATACCCACACTCAACACCTCACCTATACCTACTACCCCATCTCATTCTTTCTTCCCCAACCTACCTTCATATCACATTTCTATCTACCCACCCCCACTCTCACCCACTATCATCTACCCATGCCCGTTTCACCCCGCCTATGCCATATTTTGCACCAAAACACCTTATTTTCCCCTACCTCTCTCACCCACTCGACTTGGGGCCCTTTTGGCCCCTTTTTCTCCAAAACCCGATTGGTGCCAGTTATCTCTAACTGACCCTAGTCACCCCTAAACTAGCATGGGTCACTTGTTTTATGACCGATACCGGTTTGACCCTACCAATGTCGGCTAACCTTGATCGACATTGGTCGGTGTCGCGTGAAACCCGTGACCCCTAAACCCTCCCCTCTCAAAAAAATCCCTCTCCTAACCTTCTACCCACCCATTATCCCCTACACTTCCCCTCAACCCTTTCCCAACACTCATTCACCCACTTACCTCTCTCTCGTTCCTATTCTACCCAATTTACCCTCCCACATTTCAAATTTCATTTCCCCACACACCCAATATTTCAAAACCTGACCTATCACCTAATCTATCTCACAAAACATGGAAATAGTTTGCCACTTACCTCATCATGTTTCCATTTCCGTGGTGGCACATCTGGCCACTACTCCGGTGGCCCACTTGATCCCTCTCTAACCTCTACCATCACCAATCAGTCACCTCACCTCCAACCACCCGAATCCAACAATCTGATCTCATGGACCCACCTCTCAACTGCCAATCACTGCCGTTCAGCTCGCCAACTCATCTTTTCATTCCATCTGGACACTTTCCAACTTTCCCTCTCTCTCATGTCATTTTCCTCTATTTCACACGGACAAATGATTCTGAAAAATGTGGAATTTTTCTTTTTTATAACATCCCCAACCTAACCGACGTCAGTTTTACCTTCACCAACATCAGTCACATGCCCTACCTTATCGTGGTCAATTACCCTATACTTATATCAGTTACCCGATCGCATCACCACCTCTCTCCACATTACCCTTAATTTCACCTTATTACCCTTCCCATCACTCTTTTTTCCTTGCTTAACCTTTTACCCCACCCCTACCCAAATTTTTTCCCTACATCCCTTTTTATCCTACACTCACCTCACTTGACCTTCTTGACCTTACCCTTTATCCCCTCATCTCATCCTCATTCGGGGGACTCATTATTTTTCCCATACCTCGGCCCTACCCGTGTCGTGACCTAGATATTTGGACTCGTGTCATGTTTCCCGACCTTATCCTAGAACTTGGATACCAAAATCACTTCAACCTTGTTTGGATAAACCTATCGACCTAAGATAATGTAGAGTTTTCCCGCTCTTCAACCTCGGTAGCATGTTGCGGTTTATACGTGTGTGTGTACGTTTGCTTGTTACTACCTTTGACCCTGACCCATTACCTGGATTACCCGATTGGACCTTTCCTTCTTTTTACCCCATTTTCTACATTCTTATTCATCACATTCACCTTTTATCAAACCACTCACTGATTCTTCCTTCTACCTCATCAGTTCTTCGTTTGAGGGGGATCACCTTCACCCACACATGGGGCAACCACCTCTTATTTTTGTCAGTGTTGCTTACTAATACAAGCTATGCAACAAAAAGGGGTAAAATGTAGACACCAAAATTGGGTCACACTCCCCTTGATCCCTTGTCAAGTAATCACCTTGAACACACTCACCTAACCATGGCCCCTTTTCACCCCACACTAATATTAATTTAATTAATTTAATCCATGCCTCACAATATATTTATTATTTTAATACCTAATTGAGATAATACCTACACATCCACCTCACCCTAAGACATATTCTTAGTAAGTTGCCATAACTAACTAAGACCTACCCAAACCCTTGAAATCAAAGCCTATATTCCCTCTAACCATATCCCCACCCATTAGAAGGAAGTTTCCATTTTATTCCGAGGAGCAAAATAGGTGAGATCCAAGAAAATCAAGGGGATCTTCCTAGTTTAGTAAACTTAGGAAATCCCTCCCTAACCGACATCGGTTACCCTAAACTACCTCCAGTCAACCTAGAACCACCGTCGGTTACCTTTTAACCCCCAAAACAACCTTATTTCAAGGTTGACACATTATCATGAGATTGGGACATCTTCTTAGAATAAGTGATAAAACTAGCACTACATACAAGTAGAACCAACATCTGTACACACACCAAAGCATTCATAATCAGAAAATA
Source organism: Taxus wallichiana var. yunnanensis (assembly GCA_018340775.1). NCBI lineage: Eukaryota > Viridiplantae > Streptophyta > Pinopsida > Cupressales > Taxaceae > Taxus > Taxus wallichiana. Next base: position 412,365,204 of record CM031237.1, on the reverse strand, counting down.
AAGCAACCACAGAGCCATTTTCCTTCATAGGAACATCTGGGGAAGCGCCAACACCACACTAGGTCCTTTTGTTTGATCACCCACCATTGCCATCCGGACATCAATATCGTAAACGGTAAGTGCTTTTTAACCAAAGCATTCGTCCATTCATCATTTGGTAGATTCTTTGATTCTCGCTTTAGTTTTTGCTCTTATTTTATTCCCCACCATTTTACCTAAATGAAAGGTTGACCATCCTTTTACCACACCCTTAAACTTGCCCATATTCGACTTCTAATCATCCATGTGGATATATTAGATCCCCACGAACCTTGCCATTACCATCCCATCTACACTTAGTCTCAAATCATCACGTTGCCAAGTTTTTATAGAGCTACATGTACCACGACCATATCGATGCCAATTACCCACAAATGTCACCGGTTATCATAAACCAAAACAATCATACTAGGACCGACGTAAGTCTCTGTGTTGTTACTTAAAAAAAAAAAAAACCTCCAAACCACCACCAAATACCCAAAACCACCTGAATCTCACTTTGGCCATATTTATACCCCGAGCAAGATCTTGACCATTAGATCCAGTCATAGCTTAGCCTTTTGTGAATGAATTTACTTATTGTAAATGAATGAGATGCTCTAATAATTTTAACTACGGAGGAATTTATTTATTATTAGCATTAAGTTGTTTTGAATAGTGGATTGACAAATGCTCATGAAGTATCACACTTCCCATCTAGCATATGCTAGGCGGTCCACTATATATATGCTTTAACTTTCATTTGGTGGTATTTTTTCCATTACAATAGTTCCTCCAAGCAAAAAGTGAGTTCTCGTGATCAACTGTGGATCGAGACTCATATGCGCATAATAACCTATGACCAACATATTAACATGTATTCCTCCTAGCCCATTACCCTTATCTATTTAGTCAACATTCGAAGAAACGATCTAGAGCTCCTTTATGTTATTAGCTACCTCCTTTAAGGGAAAAGTTCTCAAATGGTAAAAATCCTTGACTCCTAACTCTATCGATACTTGGGACCAATTAAGAAATCTATTTTTTAGAATATTCAGTTAAAAGGGAGATAGATAGTCACTCCTACAATAACTTATCAATATCAAGAAATCCCTCATGAGATCCCGTGATCGATTTCAATACCAATCCACAACACATGGAAAGGGATTCTAGTTCTAACCAAATCACCTATAGGTATGGCTATTGTCTTTATCTAAAATCTCTAAACTTAGATATTTTCATTAATATTTAGCCATTAAGAGGAGATTATTTTCCACAAGAATACAATATTGCAATTCAAGATGAGAATAACCTAATAGATCTAGGAAACTTCCCTCAAAGATCACTCTACCAAAGTGTACCTTGAGATGGCTCCCCTTCCACAAGAATAGACCTAAGGCTCTGCCTAAACTCTTGTATCCATATATAGCTACCCATCCTCTCAAGGAGCCACCACCCCTGCCATAACATCATCTTCTTCTTCTTCGAGAGATGGAGGAAGTAAAAAATATCCTTAGGAACTTCTCTAATGAGATAGTTAATCTTAAGAGGAGTCAAAGTGCGTACCCTAGGAAGAATTATCAAGGCTATTAAGGGGGTAAACCCACTTATCCTCCACAATATCAAAATATCTCAATATTGCCACCATCACAGTCATCTAACAAAGTTCTCCTAAATACCGACACCACTCCAAACCCTCCCACCTAATAGTGGGAGAGAGATGATTCTAGGAAAAAATAATTTTGTGGAAGATCCCAATGCTTGGTGTTTCCTTGCAATACCCCTCATATGCCAAAATATTTCCCCCAAGGGAATCTACAACAAAAGGTAGTAGAACAAAGAGTGAGAGAAGGCCATGAGGCCAATACTTTTAGACCTTACTAGTCCTGGGAATTCAAAATGTGGCCTTTGTTGTGAAAATGCAAGGGATGTCCCAGAACTAGAGGTAGAGATCACACCTAAACATGTGATTTTATCTTGGATTGAAGGAAAAGAATTCATATTCACAAAAAATGTATCTAATTCTAAGAATCAAATACAATCAAACTATAACACTTGCTCTAAGAGGCAGGTGATGGAAGCCACAATCCCTTCTCCTAATAATGAATGAAGAAAAGAAAGAAATTTCAATATTCATTGTCCCTCTCCCCATAGCTAGAAAATAAAAATAGGTAGCCACTCAAAATCAAGGGGCCTTCCATCCAGTGGATGAGAGGGTGAAATACAAGTAAGTCCTCAAAGTACAACCACTCGGCCCATGAATGTAGTCAAGCAACTTAAAAGGGCACTAACAAATGTATTCTTGTGGGATATATTGGGAATTATGGAACAAAAGGAATTGCTTCAAGAAGAGCTAAAATATAGTGGTGGCCCAAATACAACTAAATAGGGGAAAGAGAAACTCAAAATAACTCAGGCTCAAATAGAGTCAGTGTTAATGAACCAAAAAGAAGGGGTAAGTAAACCAAGACCTCAACCCTTCTTCATGACTCTTATAATTGGCAAGAAATTTTTTACAGAACTTCATGATTGACTTTGGAAATAATACTATGGTTATGACCAAAGCAATTATGGATGCCTTGGGAGTTAAATATGAGCCCCTAAGGAGAGGAGTCATGCAACTAGATGGGAAATCAGTTCAAACCATTGGTGTTATTAGAGGTCTCCCATTATAGCTCTATTCCTTCCCAAACATAATCATTCCACAAGATATAGTGGTAATCGATGTTCCACCAGTCTTCGACTATGTCTATCCTACGATTTCATGGCTAAAATTAGAGGCTACATGTCCCTTGATTGGTCTCATCTGATTTTGTGGACTAAATATGGATAAAAATGAAGGTGCTATCAAAACCCCTTACCAAGGAACATATTACGGATCAAGTGGCCTCTGGTTTTGAGGCCTTGCATGCCATGATCACCCGAGAAGAGGATTTGTATATAGATGATGGTGACCATCAAAGTGGAAATTATTTGGTTGACTTGTCACTTGGAGACCCCTTTAAAAATTTTGATTCCACTGGGTTAGGTACTTATGTGATCTTTGATGAGAATCCCAACATCCCAAAGATTATGAGGGAGGATAGTAAAAATGAAAAGAATCCCACAAAGGCATTCCCAAATGTGGACTCTGTATTTCAATAGAGCCAGAAGTAGGAACGACTCAGGAGCTGGAATATGCCTATCTTCACCAAATAAAGGAAGATACTCTAGGAGTTTCACTTCCACTTCACTTGCACTGTAACAAAGAAAAGTATGACACTTTAGTGCATGATTTTACATAAGCTCGCAAAAGAGGGTGTACAATAACTAAGAGTCTTTTGGGACTCTGAGTTAGTAGTGACACAAGTTAGAAGCACCACAGAAAAAAATCCAAGGATGAGGTCCTATCATCACAGGGTATGGGATATTATTGAAGACTTTGAGGCCTTTAACATTAAGGTTATCCCATTGGAAAAAAACATAGAAGTTGATAAAATGGCCCATATTGGATCCCAATTCAACCTAATAAGGAAATATGATGAAAAACAAAGACATGGTTAAATAGATCATATGCCCATCCATACCTAATAATATGGATCATTGGAAAGTATTCAAGAGCGACCAATAGATATTGCTCTTCTTCTTACAACAATATAAATATTTTATAGACCAACTCCAACCCAAAATTGAAGAAGCATACAAATATCAAGTCATCTAGCTCAAAACAAACAAGCTTCTAAAAGGATTGATAACATTGGAAAATATTTTCAACTCCGATGATGCTAATACAGATAGGAGGAAGTTTGTGGTAGTCAAGGAAGACTATGCCGAGCTAGAAGTAGCCAATGGGAATAAGTTAAAGGTCTAGAAATAAGTCACTCAGAAAGAAAGAGAGAAACTTTGGATAATTGTTGGGGTTAGCACACCGGTTGTACAGATAATATATAAGATCTAAGCATACATGCAAATAAAATTAGATATTCTACCAAAAGAAATATACAAAACAAGAGATATAAATCAACACCAGATTTAACGTAGTTCAACTAGTGTGGGCTACGTCCACCAAGAAACAAGACAATCTATTATCCAAAGCTTTGACAATATTTACAATCTTCCACACCTCTTAGATGTACAATACTTTCTTTCACTCAAGATTTTGCTTCTTCTCCAATAATTATCTCTCTCACAATTATTCTCACAATAATCAACTTTTGCAAGTTCTTAATTCTTACTTCTAAACCCTATATTTCATGCTTATATAGGCATATACAAACTTAGGGCACTTATCCATGCAATTACAATCAATAGATCTACTTTAATACTAAAAATAGATCTAATTCCCGAGAGTTAAATAAAACACTCCCACACATGTAACCAATGTCGATCCCTCCTTTCATGACCAATTATACTCCCTCCATAACCAATGTCGGTTACTCTATTTTCTAGTAAGTTTCATATTGCATACTAATTCGAAGTAATTGAGCTCTATAACTCAACAATCTCCCACTTGGAGATTAATTACTACACCATACCTATACAACATCATTCTTGGATCATACCAATGTCTGGAGTGTAGATCTAAATTATCCTTTGCCTAATGGCTTCATTAGCATATCCATAGGGTTCTCACTTGTATGAATCTTTTCCAGATTCATCTCGCCCATCCTCCAATACCTGATGTATGAAGTGATACCTCAACTAAATGTGTTTTGTTCTCAATGAAATGTTGATTTCTTTTCTAAATGAATTGCACTCTAATTGTTATTGAACATTTTTAAATCATATTGATCCTTTCCCAACTCTTTACATGAACCTACTCATCCATATCATATCCTTTAGCCTCTCTCAGTAGTAGAGTGAAGCCACAACCTTCTACAATCTTGAAATCCAGCTAACTCTCATCCCACCTACTATGAAAATATATCTATGCAGTGATACTCCTACCATCCAGATCTCCACCGCATCCAAATCATTATAGCCACATAATAAAATATCTCGAACCTCCATAACATAACTACATGCTAGATGTCCCTTTCAAATACCTAGTATCCATTGGACTACTTTCCAATGATCTTTACCTGGATTAACCATATATCTATTCACAACTCCCACTTCATGTGCAATGTCTAGTCTAGTACAAACCATAGGACACATGAGACTCCCAAATTCTGAAGCATATGGCACTCATGTCATGTATTTGATCTCCTCATGTGATGAAGGAAACCGATCTCTTCTCAATTTGAAGTGTCTAGCAATAGTGTAGTAAAAAGTTTTGCATTATGCATCTTTAACCTTTCTAAAACCCTATAGATATAATCCTCTTGAGACAAATACAATTTCTTGTTCTTCTTGTCTTTGTGTATTTGCATGCCAAGGATTATTTTTGCAGCTCCTAAATCCTTCATAGAAAATGTGTGAGATATCTTTCCTTAAGCTCACACATGTCCCGCATACTAGATCCCGCAATAAACATATCATCCACATACAATAACAAAAAATATAGCTCCCATTTTCAAGCTTCTTGAAATAAACACAATGGTTAGATTCACATCTCAAGTAACCACGCTCATGCATAAAACTATCAAACCTCATGTACCATTTCCTTGGAGCTTTCTTGAGCCCATATAGGCTCTTTTTCAACTTGCACACTAATTTCTACTTACCCCCGACTTCATACCCAAATGGCTACTACATATAAATCTCTTCATCTAAATCACCATAAAGGAAATCCATCTTCACATCTACTTTCTCTAAATGTAAATCCTCTAATGCAACTAGATTCAATACAATACGAATAGAAGTCATCTTTAATATTTTTCACCAAAATCAATACCCACTTTCTATGTAAATCCCTTTACTACAAGCCTTTCCTTGTACCTTTTATATCCACCCTCTTCTTCCTTGATCCCGTAAACCAACTTATTCTACAATGTCCTCTTACTTGCTAGAAACTTAACCAAATCTTGAGTCTAGTTCTATTCCAAGAAGTCCATCTCCTCATCCATGTCATGCTCCCACTAGGTGTGGGTCTTATCCTGTAGTGCTTCTTCAATACTTTCTAGTTCATCATTATCACCAATAGTAAATAAAATAGAGAAGGTGTAAATATTTATGGACCTCCTTACATTTGTATCCAAATTTGTCGTCGACCGAAGCCGGTCACCTATAACCGATGTGGGTTCTACTAACTGATATTGGTTCTACTCTTTTGTGACCAATACCAATTATTCTCCGACCGATGTCGGTCGGGGGTAAACAACCATTGCTTCACTGTGTAACCTTGTCGGTATTAATTTTAAATCCAAGAGTTCATTTTTATTAAAAAATTCTCAACTAGGTTCATCCTTAGGTGCCTAAATTTGATCCCTTTACATTCTCTTTTCATTCCATTCAATATCACGAATCCTAATAATTTTAGAATTCTCTAAATCCCAAAAATGGAATCCGAAATCACCATATCCATAACCAATGAAAGTGCATCTCTTGGATTTTAAATCCAATTTTTTCCTATTTTCCTTATCAATATGCACAAAAGCTTCAACCAAAAATTTAAGAAAATAAAGATATACCTCTTTTCTCGGTCCAATTTTCCTTTGATATTCCTCCATCTAGTGAACTTGAAGGCATGTGGTTAATAAAATAAACTACTATATCAACTCGATTCTTCCCAAAACTACGCAAGGGCAATCATAATGTATCCTCATACTTCTAGCATGTTCCATGATTGTCATGTTCATTCATTTTGCAACAACATTCTCATGTGGTGTTATCATAACCGCTTCTTTCTCTACGTATCTCATTCACTAAATAATAATCATTGAAAGCCTTATAACATTATTCACCACCATTTTAATATCTAAGGAACTTTAATTTTGAATTTGATTCATTCTCAACAAGGGATTTCCATCTTTTAAAAGTCTCAAAAACATCAAATTTATGTTTAATACAATAAACCCATACCTTTCTTCTAGTATCAACAATGAAAGTAACATAATACTGGGATCGTCCATGAGAAGCTACCCGAGCCGGTCCCCACACATCTAAGTTTACAAGCTCCAATTTTTTTCCTTCTTAGTTGCCCCAACTTTGAGAAATATCACTCTCTTTTTCTTTCCAAAGACACAATGCTCAAAGAAATCAAGATCTAAATATTTCAAATTTGATAACTTACCCTTAGCCTTTAAGATTTGCATTCCTTTTTTACTCATATGGCCCAACCAATTATGCCACATGCATACATCTGAATTTGAAGTAAATAATGCAAAAAAGGAATCAAGAATACGTAGATAAATATAATGTTCCTACCTTCTTACCTCTTTCCACAACAAAATCACCCTTGGTGACTTTCCAAGAGTCTCCTGTAAATGTAACCATGTAACCAAATTCACCTAATTTCCCTACAGAAATAAGATTCCTCTTGAGGCTTGACACATGCCTCACATATTTTAATACCCATGTATTTCCATTCTGCAATTTTAGATGAACTTCCCCTTTACCAGTAATACTGCAAGGTTCATCATCACCCAAATACACATGTCCAAAATTTCCTTGGACATAATTTTTGAAATAACCCTTATTAGGGGTTGCATGGAAAGAAGCTTTTGAATCTAAAACCCATGATTCAATTCTATTATCCAAAGAAAGAATAAGACCATCTTGTATTACCTCTATTGCAACAAGATTTACTTCTTTACCTTTTCTGGTTGTTGGTTCTCTTTATCCTTTGACCAACAATATTTCTTTGCATGTCCTTTCTTTCCATATTTATAATAAGTAATTCCTTTACCTCTAGATTTAGATCTATTATCCCTTGAATTTGATTTCCCATTACTCTTACATTTGGATCTCTCCTTCTTCTTGCCCCTACTTTCTACATTAAAATCATTTCCAGATGATGACTTCCTCACTGTACTCTTCTTGTGAATTTCTTCATTCAAGATTATACTAACCACATCATCAAAATTCAAAATATTATTAGTAGATGTTGTATTACTAACATCCATTACCAATTTATCCCAACTATCGGAAAAGAACATAATAATTAAATTTCTTTCACTTCATCATCAAATGGTTTATCAATCAATTTTAATTGATTTACAATAGATCTGAAATCATTTAAATGAATATATAAAAATCCACCTTCATGCATCTTAGAACTAAATAGTTTCTTCATCAAATAAATTTTATCTCAAGCACTAGGTTTCTCATATAAATTAGCAAGAGATTTCATTAACCCTACCATAGAAGTCACTTCTGTAATATTGGAAGCCACGGATGTTGTCAGGCTTAATCTTATAGATCCCAAAGCCTTTCTATCAAGAATCTTCTAGTCTTCATCAGTCATATTTGTAGGTCTAGACTTCTCATCCAATGGTAAATACAAATCTCTTTGATACAGATAATCTTGGGTCACTAATGTTGGGTCAACTTTTCAAATATCCGTGTATGCTACATTTGGAGAACTAATTAACAAGGTAATCCTAATATATTTGGATGACCTCACAATGTTTACCAAAATGGGGAGGATCATTTCAATGCCCTATAAGTTGTATTTAAAAAGTTTCAGAATTCAAAATATCTCTAAATCAAGAAGTGTGTTTTTGGAGTACCACAAGGAAAACTCCTAGGACACATTGTCTCAAAATATGGGATCTCAATTGATCCAGAAAGAGTTAGGGAAATTTTGGAATTGTCTCTACCTATTAACAAAAAGGTTGTACAATATTTCCTAGAAAGATTAAATTCATCAAAGATATTCATTTTAGATTTTTTTGGAATGATCCACCTGATCACACTAATGCTAAAAAGAATCTAAGCTTCAAATGGACCATTGAAGGTCACCAAGCCTTCAAGGAAATAAAAAAATTAATTGAATCTACTCCGCTCCTATGCAACCCATACTTCTACAAATATTTCATTATGTACATATATGGAGAAAGCATAGTGTAGCATATGTGCTGACATAGAAAAGAGATTCATAAGGATAGGAGGATTTAGTTGCTTTCTTTTCGAAAACTATATATGATTATGAGACAAGGTACAACTTTTTGGAAAGATAGGCTTACACCATTGTCAAAGGCCTAAAGAAATTTAGACACCTCATTACCAATAACAAGATCACGGTCTTGGTGGCACACTCCAATGCAAAGAATACATCATAAAGGTGAGATAAATGAAAAGGGCTAACTGGATCACTAATATCTTAGAATATGACATTGAAATAAATCCCACAAAGCTAGTAAGAGGAAGAAATTTGTGTCAATATCTTGTGGAAGATTCAATGACCCCAATAAATGAAGAATCTCAAGGTGGTGCTCCATATTCAAGAGAACAAATCTAAAAATTGGGTATCGAGATAGGATGCATTTCATGCAGATGAGTGAGTATCCAAGTCACCTTCATCTTAAAAAGAGAAGATATTATAGACAATAGGGATCTAAATTTGTCATAATTGATAATTTCCTTTTTAAAAGGAACTTTGATGGGATCCTGCTTAGATGCCTAGAAATGGAGGAGGCTGAAAAATTCTTACATGAGCTACATCATGGAAAATCGGAAGGACACTTCTTAGCCAAAAAAACAACCATGAAGGTCCTACAGGTAGGATATTTTGATTAGAAGACTTCATAACCTGGATTTTGAGTTCATGACACTTTATTCTTAAAGTGGGACCTAAGAGGATGCCAAACCTAGAAAATCATGGAAAATTTGACCCTCTCTGGAAGGGCCATTCAAGATCACTACATGCAAAAATATAATGCTTTTGAGCTTAAGACCATGGAAGGTGAGCCCCTAGAGATTCTGAATGGTGAACGGGATCCACCTTAAACCTTTCCATTGAATCTTTTTGAATATTGTAAATTTTGTATCATATGTATAGTCCCCTCTTTATTTTGTCTCTTGTTTTGTTTTGTGGTGTCACCCCTTTGAATAAGTGTCTCGAAACGACCATGGAAGGTGAGACCCTTGAGATGTCTCTAGAAGAGACCCTTATTTCCCCCTTTTAAGTGAAATTTTGTAAGGTATTATACAAATCCTTTTTTCCCCAACTTTAATGATCTTGATAGTTTTTTGAAATAATTAATGAAAAGGATCGGATTGTTAATGAAAAATATCTTGGGAAATGAAACATTTGGCATTAAGGGTCATTTAAGCAAAGTATCGTTATATGATGTGACCCAATGTATGTGTGAGCCTTTATTTCACGTGAGTTGAGGAGGCTATTTGAGGAAAGTTTTGAAGTCACCAAAGCTTCATTCGAGTGCTAAGAGTTTTTGCTCTAAGTACCCGAGTCCCCGCTTCAAGAACCAGAGCTTTCCCAGCTTTTAGAGTATCTATGAAATCTTTGGGCTCCCTACCACAACCAAAATCTTAGATAGGGTAACATTTTCCGTCTTGATCTCTCTACCCAAGGCTGATATTCCTTGATAAGGGAACACAATTTAGTGACACTTCCATGGTCATATATTTCTCGGATGGGGTCTTTAATATTTCCCTCAACAAGAAACCAAATACTTTGAGAGAGACTTCCTATGCCTGATTTTGGGGGAGTCTCGAGTCTTTTGGCTACAAAATTTGGACCACCACACTCACCTAATACATGGTAACTCTCATGCACCCATATCTAGAGCTCGTGCAAATGTGTGCACATTGATTCAAACTTGAATCCAACACCATCAAGGGTAAGAACATGCAAGTGGTGATAACACCATAAGCCATCAAGGATATGTTGGCCCTTCCCCATGATAAATCAGAAATTTTTACGACATGTAGAAACTCTAAAGTGTCGTGGGGCTCAATGCCATAACAAAGCCACATTCATCAACAGGGAGTTACGAAAACTAGATTCAACTAGTTACTGGAACACTAAGATTCCCAATCCCTCTATAAGTGTTCATGGTGGATTCTCAGGATGCCTATTCCATGTTGGCGTTCAATTTCAGTCAAGACCCAAAAAAGAACATTGATTATTGAAAAGTTTCTACCCTTTTATGGATGATATTAGTGACAAACAAACATGCATATCGGTTCAACTTTACGAGGCTATTACAGATCTATTCACAAGCATTTGGACTTGTTCTCTATTAACCAAACCTTTAGGTACTCTTCCTATTTTTCCCACCTCATTTTATATGAAAAACACCTAGTTCCTTAACCAATTTTGACCTCTCAAGTTGTGAGACACAAGGTGGTCCCTCAAAAGGTCATCCTAGTATCCACATGGACTCATGTACTATCCAACTCCTCATAAAAATAGAATCCACCAATTATTTTATCGCACCTCTTCTTCTGAATTTGAACTAGAAGGGGTTGATAATAGAATGAGTGATCCAATTAGATCATCATTTTGAACCCCCTACATCCCTATGACTATTTCTTCAGGGAAATGCATTCAATGATCCGGTTGCATGGATTCTAGAGGAGTCCTTCATGCTCTCAAGGATCCTCACACTATGGGTGATTGGTTTGGAGAAACCAGAAACTGGTTCTCCTTGACATAGAATATGGCTCCAACCATAAAAAGAAGGCATTTTTTGACCTCCCCTTGAGTAGGGGAGGAATTACTATAATTAAATGCAAGGCAAAGCATATCCTCATGTAGAAGTTGGCTTCCTATGGATTCACCTTGATCCAAGATACATGGAGGTATGATCTAGACATGTTTATGGATGCCACCCTATCCCAAAAGAGGGTCTTGAACTCTTGCTAGCTAGCACAAGCATAGAATTTTTTTAAGACAATAGGTTTTCATAGTCATAAGCTCCTAATATTTATTTAGAGTTTAGTGACATCTCAATTCTCTTTATGGAATCATTTCATTTGGTCTGCACAAGTATGATTATGTCATAAAAAGGACCAAGGGATTAAGGGTTTCCCTTTGCAAGAAGGACTGGAGCATGGGGAAGATAGAATCCTATTGTAAATATAGGAAGGAAATCAGACAAACTACCTTCAATTTCAGGGTCATGCCCACCGATGAGCAATGGGAAGAATTCTAGTATGTTGAGCACATGTCCAATTCAGGACCGTGAGGAAGTAGTGGAGATCTCCAAAGATCATCTCATGTGGCATACGACAAAGTCCCTAGACCCTTTTAAACAATAAGCACCTCCATGACCCCCTCCCTCTATTCCTCGGAGAAGGATTCCTCGGGTTATACGCCCAAGGTTAAAATTACTCCAGGCCCTCAGGGTTTGGAAGCAATGACACAACCGATGTCAAACATAGTCTAGGGCCTTGCTATAGTACATCCACTTATATCACCTTCCACGAGTGCCGGTGAAGGCGCCAGCCCCTAGAGCCCTCCCGAAGAAGGGTTGAAATAGGTCAAATTCTCTTTTCCTTCACTCCTTCACCTCCTCCCACTTCTCCATATCTTTCCTTTCCACCTTTCATTTCCTTAGTGGGGGTACTCCCATTTTGGTCACCCCAACCTAGACACTTCCTCCCCCTAGTTCCCATTTTCTTCCTTCTCCACCTACCACCATTCCCAAATTCTCTCCCCAAGTTATGATGGGCCCTTCTTTAGCTCTAAAGACATCTCAATCCCCACAACCATTTATAGTCCCCTCATGGCTCGCCACCAAGGTTTCCATTTGTATGGGAGATATTCCCTTCCCCTTATAATTTTTTGAATAAAGAAGAGATGGCCAAAGTTTCTTGAGATAATAGGGGAAAAGAATAAGAAGGAAATGGAAGTGGAAACAACAAGGTAGATGCATAGTCATTGTATGACCATAAATAGATCTCTCTTAACCATCACCCGATGGTCCCTAATGTCAAAAATCTCATGGATCATATGCACTTTGAATGATTATTCCATTAGTGTTATCACGCGATGGACTTGACCCAATTTTGACCTCGGATAAGGTCAAATTGGTGAGGGAAACTACGCTGCCATGGTCACCATGCACTATCTCAAGCTCAATAATAAACTGAAGAAAATGGAGGCTAGCCTCCTATAGATGCAAAATATTATGGCCTTCCGAATGATGAAATCAAAGAAAAATGCAAAGAAATAGAAAAAATCCATAAGGAGTTGAAAGGGGCAAGCATCACAAGAAGCTCTTACAGATTCTCAAGCAAGGACCAAAACATTAGAAGTTGAGCTAGTAGCATCAAAAATTGTGGCCAATTCACTTCATCAAGAGAAAAAGCTCCATTTAGAAAGAGGTTGATTCCAAGAAAGAAGAGGTCACTTCACTCCAAGAGAAGTTTCATACCTCAGAGGTAGAGAAAGGTAGCTTGCAAATGAAATGTAAGACTGTAGAGGATGTGGTTAAGGATTTGACCCAAAATTTAGCTCAACAACCCCAAAAGGGGGAATCATCACATTGGTACAAAGACTATATACCTCCTGTTGTAAAATAATTCCCACCAGAAACAAGCCTAAGGCCCACATTAGATGATATCGATGCACAAATCCTATGTGCCAACCTAGAATCCTCGACCTCTATTATGAGCAACACCATTTTTCCAAGGTCCCTGAATCACAAATATTGGTTTAGAAACTATATGATTCTTTTGAATCTACCTCACAAGGGGTTGACATTATAGATAGGTGGATGGTCACAACAAATTTCATTGAGATTCTAAGTTGTAATAAGAAAGCTATCAAGTACTGAATCTTGTGAGTTAGTTCTAATAGGGATTAAAGATAGCAAGAAATGGATAGAAGAATTATTCCAACTAGGCTTTCCTATCCCTTTCCTAATGACTCTTCCATCCTATCGAGGACCAAATCTAGCAACTATTGATGGCCAAACAACATGATAAGACTATTTTTGGTTTTTAAAAGATGACTCTAATTTCGGCGAGGCAAGGCAATTTTGACCCTAATTATAAAAATGGAGTTCCATCTACTCACAATGGTGTAAGATCTCTAGACATTCTCTCATAAGGAGATAATTGAGTTGGATAGAGCCTTTCAGGCTCTGCAATGAAGGATTTACCCAACATAGGCTGAATGGGTTGGGAACCGGGTTACTTTATGTAGCTCGAGTGGTGTCTCTTTGAGCTACATTTTCAAATTTTGTGTCAGAAATGATTTTTGGATTCTTCCATTACTGAAAAAAAGTCCCTTGGTGAGTCTCCATAACTGTAGAATGATTTCTACATCATTTCGGGCTCTTCTATTTCTACTATCTTTTTTCACCCTAGCCTCCTTTTTCCTTTTTTTTTTTTTGTTTTTTGTCGAGATTAAATTTTACCTAAGTATGGAACTAAGCATGGAGGGTATCCACATGTCCCTTTGGTGAATTTTGGAAAAAGCATAAAGAATCATGAGCCTTCAAGAAGTGAGAATCAACCATGTGGATAAAGCGCAACAAATAAGCCCAAGTGGACCAAAAATTCAAAAAAAAAAGAAGAAGAGCATGGAGGCCTCCACATGTCACCCAAACACATATTCAAAAAGAGAAATAAAAGGAGAAGTCATAAAGCCATGTAATGTCTCCATGTGTCATAGAAAGTGTCTTCCACCATCATAAAGACCAACTAAAGAAGCATAAAAATTGAGGTTTGGAAGATTTAATGTAATCTCGGCTCCCAAAGTATGCAGTTGAGATTTTCTCTAAGGGAAAAGATTGTGTAGGTAGAAACTAAATGTGGGCAGTGGAATTATTGATTGAGGGAACATTGGAGCAAGAGTTCTGGGGTATATAAGATAAATTTATTGACATAAAAAGAAAAAAAAGTTCCATATCTCCTGGAGAAGAGATTTTAGGTTAAGTCTATTGTGTTCATTGGCCTTAGCAAGGCTATGTTATAAGGAAACACTGTAATTTATGCCATTCTAGCCTTATGTACTATTTTCTCTATAAATAAGAATTCTTGTTTTGTGCACTAAAATTTTTGTAATATTTTGTGTCCTTTATTTTTCATGTTTTCTTATTTTAGTTTTTGATGAATGTTTAAATATCTATCATGTTGCATGCCACTTAGATTTTTTACATAAATCTATTCTTTGTGCACATGATTATGTTTTAGTTACATCTAGCTTTTGATGGTCTAAAATATCTTCAAAATAGTTGATCATGTTTGATTCTCTTCAACTGATCTAGTAGTTATTTCAATAACTATCTGTGTTATTTTAGTAAAGATTCGACATTGCCTTAGATATAATTTACATGTTATTTTGTTTTCTCTAACCCTTATCTCAACCCAAATCAGAGAAGAGCCAAGTTCTATAAAATATGGAGGTTATATTAGGGGTCAAGTCATACATCTCTAAGATTTTCCACAACTTTGGTGATTCATCTGCATGATAATCATCAACAAAAATATAGAAATAATGTCATTTTTAATGATGGTCCTATAGATAGAATTTTTTTGTGTTACTAATAAAGTTGTTATTTCCACTATGATGCTCCACATTCATAACCATGCCAAGAAAGTTTGGTTTGAGGTTTGGAACCTTTATAAATTACTTTACCATTGGGCCTCCACCCCTATTTGGTAATTTTCACGCCTCTAGACCCCGCATCCCATTGTCTCTCATGGCCTCATCTGTGCCATTATCCTCCTTTGTTGTGGGGCTAGGAGAATCACATACATCACTCTAGGAGATAGAAGAGAAATTTTCCTCGATAGTGGTGGTCTCCTCTCATCCGCTTCCCTTACTTGTGGTAGGGTTTTTGGTCAATTTGGTGATTCTCGGTGGCACGGACATTCCCACGACTAGATATTTCCGTTTCTCCCTCTCATTCATCTACTGAGGTTCTTAAACAGTAACAAAAAAAACAAAAATAAATTTGGTGGGATCCCATTCCATACTTGACTCAACTGGTTCTAGTTGGGGTTACAAACCTAACAACCCTCTACCTCCTCCTCGATTCTCCATGTTTTTGGTTCTGGAATAGATTTTTGTGCTCCTTGTTTAGTTAGATTTTTTGATTGATTATTACACTTTTATAGTGATTTTGATGTAAGATGGCCTCTTTCTTGAGAATTATCTAGATCAATGTGATTGACATTTTTGGGGTATGCCTTTCTCTAACCAGTTTTTGTATGATTAACGTTATATATTTCTTATTTATATATATATATATATATATATATATATATATATATATATATATATATATATATATATATATTATAATATATATATATATATATATATGTGCACTTTTCAATCGAAAAATGATTGTTTTAAATATTGGTTGTCAAACATTTCTTAATAGAAAAATCAATTTATGTAGCTAGTAATTGTACTAGAAGGTGCAATAATCACATAGATAGCAATGAAGAGGAAATGAATTAAATATTGTTCTACCAATATAACAATAAATAGGAAAAACAATAATTATGGATCTACCAATATTATAATGAATAGGAAATGAATTAAATATTGATTTACCAATATTTAATATTGGTGGTTGAAACTTCTTAAATATAAAACTCATAGTTGATCTATCATTAAATATGAGTAGCTAAATTTTTTATCTAAAATCTTTATGTCGATGTAAACATATTTGTAAAACTTTACTATAATTCATCTATGTATTAAATATGGGTGGTTGACACTTTTAAAATAGAAATATCAATTTATCTAAAATTTTGATGTTGATGTAAACATTATTTTAATCATTACTGCAATTTATTTGTGTATTAAATATGTTTGCTTAACATTTTTTAGCTAGATAATGCACTTTTGGTGTTATAGTATGGTCGATTGGTGGAAAATTTTAATGTATTATGTGTCATCTATTTAAGTAATAATGAAATCAAGTATAAGTGATGTTTAATATAAGCTAATTTTTTCTATCAAACCTACTATAGCACAAAAAGGTGTGGTAGTTAGCAACATGAAAATGTTTAAACTTTGGATAGTATGTTTTGCTTTTGTAAGTTATTAAACCTCAATTTACAATTAATAGAAAATAAAATAAAATTAGTAATATTAGAGTTTAAATTTATAAATAAATCACAATTTTTTTTTGCAAATTTAGTTGAGAATGGTGTACTTTAAATAATAAATTGAAAATTATCAATTCCATACATATTTTTGGTGCTCAATTTGATCTCGCCCCGTTTGTCCTTGAAATTCTTCAATTTGTGGGCTCTGTAGTCTTTTCTATCTCCCTGTATTGATGCCTGAAAACTCTAACCTCCATTTGGTTGTTATGATTAGTCCCTTCCTTTGGTCGAGGATCACTTTAAATCCAGAGTTTGTTTTCCATTCCTCTGTCCATGTGAAAGAATTTGTAACTTGGTCGTAAAATCAGATTTTTCCCTTCCTTTCGTTCTTCCACAATCACGTTTTGTTTTCCTGTCAATTTTTATCCCAAAGATCTATGGAAATGTGATTGGATGTAGCTCGAGAGGATCATATTTGGGCCTTATATCATTTCCAAATTCTCTATCTTAAAAGAAAGATTCATTTTCGGGCACAAATGGTGATTTCCCTGCATTTTACGGTTTGACAGTGTGTTTTCCCCGTCAAATTTATATCTCAACATCTATGGAAACATGGCCCTTTCTGGTTGGATGTAGCTCGATGAGGCACTTTAAAAACTCTAAGGCCCGCTTCAACTCAAAACTTATCCATGTGGAGGGCCGACGCTCATCTGAAAATTCACCTTTTGGTTTGACCTTGAGTTGTGTCGGGGAGACACGTGGAGGTTTCCGCTGCCTTTCCTAGACTTAGACATTTTTTTCATGCGGCCAATGCAACTTTGGTGGACCATGGACACATGGAGGTATGATGCTCATTTGAGGATCCACCTTAGGGTCCCACCTTAAAAATTACGCCAAGGGGACACGTGGTGAGCCCACACTTGTTCAGGGTCTCCACTTTTGGGGACCATCTCAAAGTTGCGTTGGGGAGACACGTGGAGGCTTCCGCCGGCTCCACTCTATACTTAAAATTTTCAAAGCAATTTTATAAGGTCTAGGACACCTAGAGGGACCATGCTTGTTTAGGGATTGGACCCTAAATTTTATTTTGAAGAAGTGCCAGGTGGACACTTGGAGGCTTCGGCTCACTCTACCCTTTCTTGGAATTTTCAACGGCCAAGGAAAACTGTCTCAGTCCTTAGACACATGGCACCTTCCACTGATCCTTCATCTTTTTTAACAACTTTTCCAAACAAAGACACATGGTGAGCCCATGCTTGTTCAAGGTCTTTACTTTCGGGGACCATCTCAAAGTAGCGTCGGGAGACAAGTGGAGGCTTTCATTGGATCCTTTTTACTGAGACTTTTTCAAAGGCCAAAAGGCATTTTTCTTGGGCCTAGGGCACGTGGAAGGCCTGTGCTTGTTTGGAAACTTGCCATTGTACCTCACCTTTGCAGTTGCACCAAGAAAACACATGGATAGATCTAATCTAGAGTTGAGAAGGGGAAAAATCAACGATTTCTATGCATTTCACCTATTTTTCTACCATTTTTGCTCCAAGACTCCTGGAAATGTGAATACGCACTATTTTTTATCATTTTTGATGAAATTCCTTGTCATTTTTGTCTGCAAAGTGCTATTGAATGGATTTAGAACTTAATTTGTGAGTCCAAGAATTGTTAAGGTCAATATTTTGAAGTTGTAATTGCTCGGGCACTTGCAAAACTATGAATTACCAGAGATGTTGAATGCGGGACAAAGTTATAGAGGAAAGAGAAGGAAAAGGATGAAATGATGGAGGTTACAAGCACAAAGGATGAAAAAGGTGTTTCCTCGAGGGTGAAAAGGATTACCTATCAAATCCAACTATATAGAGCCTCTGTAAAATGATTAAAACAATGATTTCTCACATGACAAAATAAAAATGATTAGAAGGACTACCAAAATGTTGTGGCATGGCATCCTAGTCATTAGTCAAGGGTCTAAGAAACATGATCAATTCATAATTGATGGCAGCTTTCGGATGTAAATTTGTTAAATGTCACTTTCTGAGGAAAATTGGTAACAAGAAAAGGTCCCTCAAATATTATTCTTTTTGGGGGAAATTTGGGATGAGTGAGTGAGTGAAATGTATAAATGTAATGAGAATACTCTTGCAAAGGTTCAGGGGTTGAATTCTTAAGAGAAAATTTGAGAGAGACCATCTTTGTGAGAGACCAATGAGAAACCTACTAATTTCCCCGTGTTTTAGATTTCAATCACGTCAAGTTAGTTACAAGTGTACAACCATTGACAAGCTCTGAGACTTTTCAAAGAAACTTTCCCCTGCTAATGAATCTAATTAATTTTGAGTTAATTTGTGTCAATCTTGGAGCAATTTGTGTCTTCTTTGTTTCAGAACGTCTATAATTAGTTTTTCTTATTCCTATTGCAATATTGTGTTAAATTCCCTCTAAATCACATAGGATCTCATCCCTATGATAGTTTAGTGGAATTTGTAATTTCATTTCAAGAAGATTTTTCATCCTGTGATGAGATAAACAATTTAAAATCACTTCACTGTCATTTGTTGATAAAGATTATCTATAAGCCCTCAAGTGTATCTTAGGCATGAGGAACCAGGGGTCTTCGATGTTTTATTAAGTCTTTAGCTCGAGCCTTCATGTTAAATTCTTAGAGATTGTGTTAAACCGTGCAAATCTGGGCCTCCATTGATGCACACCTTCTAGTTAAAGGAATATTTTAGCTATTCCAAAGCTTTTTGTCATTTAGCTTTCCAATTATTGTGAAGTCTCTCAAAGATCTAGTATAATCAATTTTATCCTACTTAATCTCCCACCAAAATTATTCAAAACCATGAATCCATCCTGAACTACCCCTATTTTCCTTGTGTGTCCACAAATGTATAAATTCTACTACTAAAATATGTATAAGCAATTAGGATTCCATAATGTCTTTAGTAACCTTAGCCCTATCTAGGAAATATCACCATTCTTTAGAAGTGACAACTCGTGAGAGTTAAATTGTGGTGCATTGATCATATTTTCTCAGGGTCTCCTTTCAAATTTGTGCAAAGAAGGATATCTTTGTTCTCCTTCACCGAAAAGGTTACAAAACGGGTCCTCTCACCCTGGTCAAAAGGCATGGCCTAAAGAAATGAGGATAGATCAAATCCTTAATGAAGGTGCTTATCCATTTCTCCAATGCTCGAGTGATAAAGAGTCAGACAAATCCCCTCCCTAGCTACAAAACGATTCATAATAATATTTGTCTATCTCTCGGTGTCTGTTAAATCTTTGATGTTGCTCTGGTTTCCAAGGAGAATCAATTTGCATACCAACACATATAAGAATCATGATTTTATTAATAAAAACTTTAAAAGAAGAATTAAGGTTGAATAAGTTTCAAATTTAAGATCTTATAAAAAAATTTACTTTAGAATTTTAATTATAAAATTAGGAATTTCATATACAAATAGGTTAATTTATGCATCATATTACCTTAAATTATTTAATTATTTAATAAGGTAATTAGTTGATATATTGTTATATAGTTTTATAACAATATTTGTTTTATTATTACATAGGTTATATTGTTACAACAATTATTATTTGTTTGTATTTAATTATTATTGCTTCCCAAATGTATTTTGGAAGTTGTTGTGATTATGGTTGTACTTGTGCAACCCATTTATTTGTCTTCACATGGTTGTTCAATTCTTATAAGAATTGCAGCACTTCATTGTAATTTTGGTTGATTGAGTTTAATAAAGTTAATCAGGCTTCTACCCCTATTACTCAATCTACATTTGGTACCAGAGTGAATTGAAGCTCTTGGCAAGGTTGGAGAAGGTTGCAGAGGAAGAAGAATTTGTGGAGAAGAAATCTGCAACAACGGAGAGCCAGTGTTGCCTCCAACTTCCCACATCTCCCTGCAGACCCATAACCTCATGTGTGATTTCCAGGTAAACGTAAATAATTTTTTTCCTTGGTGCCCTCTACACCAGCACATTTTCTCCCTAGAAACTGATCATTTTCAGAATATTATAATTTTTTTTTTACCCCATTAGGGGTTTCTCCTCTAAATTTAGAGGTACAGATAGTTACAGGTAACTCTGCAATACACTGCCAAGTTTGGTAGACTTTTGGAGTGACCGGGCTCCTAAGAGAGCTCTGAGTGAGCTAGAAGGGAGGAGCTAATGTTTGCACCTACTAAGTTGTATTGAGTTGCTTCCAAAAGGAGACTGATCTCTGAGTTGTGCATTATTGTGCATTGTGTGAGCCATGTGTGTATTTCTCAGAGCGAGTTCATTTGTGTATTGGTAGGTTAATCCCTCAAAGAGTCAAGATCCCTTCTACCTCTACACATTGTGACCTATGAGTCTGAGATTTTATATTGATCAAAACCAAATTACATTCCTCTACATCGGAAAACATGTCAGTAGAAATACAATGAGCCCTTGGTCGATCTTTATATGGTTTTTACAATCCTTTACCTTGATCGATTTGGTAAATAATCCTTCCTTGTAGTTCAATCAACTAAAAGACCATGTGGAATGGCCTCCTCCTCCGCACAAAATGCATCTGTACCTATGTTTAAGAAAAAGCAAAGTGGTCACGGTCAATCCAATCAACCTCGCAATGACGCGTCTTTGTTCCTACATATCCAAAGTCGACTTGCAAAAATAAAAAGCTCCCATGGACCTACACAAAAACATCGATCAATAAAAAAAAAGTGGGATAAATCGAAAAAGAAGAGGCTGATTGATCAAATCAACAATACAAAGCAAAACTGGACTCAAAGATACAAATCGGTGGAAAAAGCTATAAAGTAGTTCTTTACAAAGAAAAATGAAGGCTTCAGATCCATAAAATAAGGAGAAACCCTAATCTACCATGCAAGCTCCACGCAGGCCTCCATCCAGCCACATCACCTTTTTTAAAAGGCAAGTTGAATTTATTTGAATTTAAATAAAAATTGTTCATTTTCATATACCAAGTGCACATGGTGCCTAGTTGGTTAAGTGAAATGACTTAGAAGTGTGAGGTGCTAGGTTCAAACCCCACCCCTAACATAACAATTTTTGAATTTTGAAATTTGGAGGCAAAATAGTGAAACTGCCAAACTTGGAGGAGGATTTAGTGGAAAAATCATCATTAAACCGTTTAGTCATAACTAAACAACCTACCAAATTTTAGCAAGAAAAAACCTAATTTAGGGTAAATTTTTGTTTTCTCCTAATAGGCTTATTTTTTCATTCTGGGAATTTTTTTCCAAAAGGAGGCCTATCCAAAAATTGCATTTTCAGCTATATTTTTGCAATTTTTTTGCATAGTGGGTCATTTTGGGCTCTAGAGGCCACTAGGGCCGTAAAACAAAAAAATTTTTGCCTTCCATTCAATTTTTCTAAATTTTTGAATGTAATTGCATGCTTCAATATATTGTACTAATTTTCAGGTTTCCATAGTCAACCAAAAATATTTTAATTTCTTAGAAACTAGCAGAAAGTTGTAATAAAAAATAGTACAAAAATTGGTTCTGAAACACTCACGAGATCCTAGATCTCATTCGCAATGTTTAGGTATATAAGGTGCTCTTAGGAAGCACTTACGGGTAAAGCCATTGTGACTGCTACTACACTTAACACCTAATATAGCTACAACAACATTTTCTGGGCATTGACCCTTTAAATCTATAAGGAGTAATAAGGTCACAAAGTGCACACACTATGAGCATCCCATCCATTTCATGAATGATTGCACGACATAAATCAAGACCGATAAATTATCCAAGTATATAGTGAAGTTATGTGCACGTATGAGGATATTTCTTTGAGATGGTTTCAATAATCACACATAGACCCTTTCAGTAGTGTCTTGGTACCACGTATTGAATTCTTTCACGTATGTTAATGCCTCTTTCACGTACCACCGGTATATAGAAAGGGAAAGCTTCTTCCATGTACCGCTGGGTATATCGGAAGGGCACGTATATAGAAAGGTTTGGTATATCAGACTATGGTATATAGATTGGGAGACCTTATACTTGGAGTGATAAGAGCCAAACCCTATCAGTGTTTTCTACAAAATGGGCACCAATGCCCCAAAAATTTTCTTCCAGATTCACAACTACTCAGAGGAAAACAACTATGCTACATGGAAGACAAAAATCAAGACACAACTTGAGTTTGAAGAGATCTAGCCTATTGTGACTGGTACTATGACCAAATCAGCTACTGATACAACACAACAATGATAGTTTGATAGAGTAGATCAGAAAGCCAAACTCATCATCTTGTTTGGAGTGTCTGATGATGTGCAACCCCACATTTGTGATGCCAAAACAGCCAAAGAAGTGTGGGATAAGTTGAGCATGGTGTATGAGGCCAAAAATAAGAATGTCATTATAAATTTGCAGAGTTAGTTACACACACTGAAGTTCAAACAAAATGAGAAAATCAAAGCTTTCTTAAGAAGAGTTGCAAAATTGAGGGCTTCACTTCTAGCCCTAGGAGAAGTAGTCAAAGATGATGCTCTCATTCCCATTATTCTAAGATCACTCCCTTCTTCATACCATATTTTTGTAACAACACTAAACTTGTCAGATATGACAGTTAGTTTTGACAAATTGGTAAACCTACTGCAACAAGAGGAAGCAATGCACAATAAGGATGATGAAGAGGAGAAAGAACTTTCTTCACATCAAAAATGGAAAGGAAAAGGTAAAGGAAAACCTAATTCCTATAAAAAGTCCCAACATCAAAATCAATATCACGGGACAAACAACAGAAGAAGCAATGTCCAATTTGTAAAAGAGGACATGACTTAAAGATTGTTGGTATAATACTTACAAGAAAGGTTCATCAAGAAACTCTGGACCTCCACAACAATCTCACAAGGGACATTCTAACTACAATCAAGGGTAGAAAAAGGGGAACTAGAAAAGAAGACCCCATCAACAAGGAAATATTGTTGAGCAAGAAGAACATTCAGATAATGAAGACTTCTTGTACACTTCTCAATCAAGTGAACCATCCACGTCATCTAGTGATGTTTGGTATGTTGATTTGGGAGCCACTCGACACATGACCAGCCATAGAGACTAGTTTACTTCAATGAGGGACATGCCATCGAAAAATCATGTTTCATTGGGAGATGATTCTTCATATACAATTCAGGGGATTGGGAACATCTCTCTACCCCTTGGTTCATGCAACTGCAGACTATCTGATGTCTTATATGTCCCTGGGTTGACAAAGAATCTTCTTTTAGTCAATCAACTCCTAGATCATAACTTGAAAATTGACTTTGATAGTCATTTCAGCAAGAAAACATGTTTGATTTGAGACAAATCACAAGGCTCAAAAATAGTTACAAAAGCCTCCAATGTGTGACACATGTTCCAACTTGATTTTTTCATAGAGATGATCAGAAACTTGTGGCTAAGAAATCTACCTCAGCACAGTTGTGGCATCAGATACTTGGTCATGTTAGTTTCAAGTATCTCAAGACACTTCACTGGCATAAAATGGTACATGAGTTACCATCTCTTTAGAAGGATACAAACAAGTGTCCTCATTGCCTAACAGGAAAACAACATAGAGCATCATTCCGAGAAGAGTACATATCGAGCTCATGGTAAGCTTGATCTGGTTCATATCGATATTTACGGTCCGATACAACTGAGACATTCTAGATTTCAGTACTTCATGTTATGTGTTGATGACTATTCAAGGAAAATGTGGATTTTTTTTCTTCACAAGAAAAGTGAAGCTTTTGAAACTTTCAAAAAGTTTAAAGTAGGAGTCAACAATAAAACTGTTCATCACATTAGAACTCTCTACTCAAATCGAGGGGGAATTCACCAGTAATGAGTTCAAAGACTACCTACAAACTCATGGGATTCATCGACAAATGCCTCCTCCACACACACCACAATAAAATGGTGTTGTTGAGAGAAGAAATCATACTATCATGGAAATGGTGTGATGCATGATCGATGACTCTAGACTTGTAAAGACATTCTAGGTAGAAGCAACAAAGACAACAATGTATTTGTTGAACAGAGTGCCCATAGTTGCTCTTGAAGGAGTAACACCACAAGAAGCATGGTCAAAGTGGAAACCATCTATTGCACACCTTAGAGTATTCAGGTGCAAAGAAAGTATGCACATACCCAAGAAGAACATAAATAAATTAGACATGAAGTCACAAAAACTCATCTTCATTAGGTACAGTGAAGAGACTCTTGGGTATAGATTGATGGATCAAGACTAGAAAATTCTACACCAACAGAGATGTTGATTTTTTTAGAAGAAGGAAGTAGAGACTCCTCCCGGACTCACCAGATGTAGATTTTTCACCAATTATAAAAATTGAAGTTGATGTTCCCTCAGATGATGAAAGTGAGGATGGGGATGATGGTGTTGATATGATAGAACCATGACCCACAAGAATAGTTAAAATTATGTCCAAGTGGTGTACTCACACATTACGAGATGCAAGAATGGATGCTCCACCAAATACATCCACCCACTGGACCAAAGGACTCACAGTAAAAAGAAAGAGAAGAAGTTAACTTTGCTTTGATGAGTAGAGTAATTGAATCAGATGAGCCCTCTATAGTCCAGAAGCCCTATAGTCAAAATCTTGGAAAATGCCATGGACTCGAATATCAATCAAGAATGAAAAATAACACTTGGAATTTTTTCGATCTTCCACTAGGAAGAAACCCATTGATGCGAGATGGATATTCAAAATAAAGTACAAATCAGATGGGATAGTGGACAAGTAAAAATCAAGACTTGTAGAAAATGGGTATGCACAAAAAGAAGGCATTGACTATGAGGAGACATTTTCTCCCACAACTAAGATCAAAATGATCAAGATGATCTTTGCTCTAGCTACTTAGTTTGGATGGAAATTCCATCAGATGGATGTAAAAGTGCCTTCCTAAATGGAGATTTACAAGAAGAAGTCTATATGACTCAACTTGAGGGATATGTTGTACCTAGTCAAGAAGAAAAGGTATGCAGACTTAGGAAATCTATATATGGCCTCAAACAGGCACCCCGGGCATGGTACATCAAGATTGATGAGCATCTCGTACAACATGGATTTGTTAGAAATCCATACAATCCCAATCTCTACCTCAAAAATAAAGGGGGAGATTGTGATTGTATTGTTTATGTCGATGATCTAGTCATCACTGGAAGTTTAGTGAGGATGATCGATGCAACGAAGAAAGATCTTAATCGATCGTTTGACATGATCGATCTCGGGCTGATGCATTATTGTCTTGGATTGGAAGTATGGTAGAAAGAGAATCAAATTTTTATTTCTCAGATGAAATATACCAAGACAATGCTCAAGAAATTTAGGATGATGGATTGTACACCAATTTCTACACCTATGGAGAATAGATTACAGTTATCTCATTCAGATCCATCTCTGAGGTAAGTGCCACTCTCTATCGGAAGTTGATTGGGAGTCTCATTTACCTACCTACACTAGACCAGATATCAGCTTTGTAGTAAGCTATCTATCCAAGTTCATGCAGGAACCCAAAGTTTTTCATTAGAAAGTAGCAAGGTGCATCTTGAGATATCTCAAAGGATCAATGGATCTTGGTCTAGAATACAAGAAGAATGACAACTTCTTCTTTCTAGGATATTCGATTCAGATCATGCAGAAATATTGATGATAGAAAATCCACTTTAGGATTTGTATTTTTATGGGATCTAGACCAATATCATGGGGAAGTAAGAAACAAAACTTTGTTTCTCGTTCTTCCATAGAAGTTGAGTATCATTTTGTAGGAGAAGTTGTCTGTGAGGTGATTTGGCTATGTTGCATACTAGAAGGACTTGGAATACCACAGGACAAACCAAACATCATGTATGTTGACAATGAAGGTGTTCTCAAACTTGTTCACAATCTAGTTTTTCATGAAAGAACAAAGCACATTGAGGTATAGGTTCATTTCATACGTGAGCATGTGTTGAAGCACAACATCCAACTTCAATTTTGTCCAATAGCTGAACAAAAAGTAGATATTTTCATGAAGTCACTTACATGTGACAAGTTCAAGTTGTTCAGAGAGTTCCTCTCCTCATCCCTTGAGGCAATGCAAAATTAAGGGGGAAATGTTAGGTTAATTTATGCATCATATTACCTTAAATTATTTAATTATTTAATAAGGTAATTAGTTGATATATTGTTATATAGTTTTATAACAATATTTTTTTATTATTGCATAGGTTATATTGTTACAATAATTATTATTTGTTTTTATTTAATTATTGTTGCTTCTTGGATGTATTTTGGAAGTTTGTTGTGATTATGGTTGTACTTGTGCAACCCATTTATTTTTCTACACATGGTTGTTCAATTCCTATAAGAATTGCAGCACTTCATTGTAATTTTGGTTGATTGAGTTTAATAAATTTAATCAGATTCCACCCATGTTGCTCAATCTACAAAATCAAATTAAATAAATACATCTTTCTATGACATGTTTAATTAACATTTTCATGATAAATTTTAGAATTAAACTCTTTTTCCAAGTGATGCAGTTATCAGTACATAAGATAATAAGTTTTTCTGTAGTGTATATGGCTCTAAGTGTAGTGTATATGGCTTTGATAATTAAACACTAAATATTTTACATTCTCCGAGCCAAAAAATCCCCCATTTATTTTGTTGAATTTATTTAGTATTTATTGATATAATGCAACAAATTCCTCTTGTAATTCACCTATTGATTTTGGCTAACATGGTTGTTTATTTATCATATTGACTATCTTAGTCATGGTTCTCTCTACTCAATTTATTTGAATTTCAAATCAGCGGGTTTTTTCTTCGTAATGCAGGAAGGAAAGGTAGTAGTTTTTGGTGGTTACATTTAATTTGACAAATCATTGCTTTTGTTGAAATAAGCGATCTATCCATACATGAGTCCAAGTCTTAGAATAAAAAAACTTGAGAAACCTCCTTTTAAATTAAATAAAACCATGCATGATGCCCTTTACACTCCTTCACAATCCATGCCATGAAACACTCTATTTCATTATCCATTTCATTAACAACTTGTCAAACTCTACAGGATCCTTTATTGAATAGCTCCCATGGTAGATGCTTCATTTCTACCACCTTAATCTAGTTTTATGCTCTTACACCTTAGTTATAAGATACATTGAATGGGATGCAAAATAAATTTTCTCATTCAATAATATGGCCTAATTTTAGTCTATTTATAATATCAATGTCAATTTTCCCAACAAGGAACACCTGAATATATATAAAAAGTTGATCAACAAAAACCATAACAAAGTAAAAATTTTATGCCTTGTGTATGAATCCACATTTTCCATACTTATAATTTTCTAGGGGAAGGAAAGGAAATTCCCATTACCAATGTATTATCTCACTCTTTCACTCTCTCTATGGCTATGCAGCTCCCTTCTCCAACCAAATCCATAGCGATATGAATACTAAAATATCTATAAGCTATCATTTTTACTAACTATTTGGTTGAGTGCAGGATAGATCGGTGCAATCGAACACATGGAGCTAGGTGTTGAGGGTGAGAAACAATCCTGACCAACCTCAAATTATATTAAAAATATAATACTATTTAAATTACCTTTTCCTCTTAGGGGTAGAATTGTGAGGGATCCAATTTTGTTATGAAATGAGTTTCGAATGGAAAATTTGGCATGTTGTGAACCACCAAATTTGATTTAAAAGTGTGACTCCCTTGTTTTAATGTCATGGTAGTAGTAGTTTTTATAACAATCAAAAGTGATTCGGTGGAAAATATAGCATGTCGCAAGCCACTAATTTTAAATTCCGCTAACTCCATATTTTCACTCTCACATTACCATTTGACTTTGAAACTCTCCAATTCCTTCAAATATATACCATCAATATATCTAGGTAGCGATTCATAATATACAACTTGATTACATCAATTCATAATGATTTTCTACCTCTACAAAGACTTACAAAAAACACCTTTTGAGAGTATGAGTACTAATGGATTCATTCTTACCAATTCAAGTCTAACACTATGCACCTTGTTATAGTGCAAGTTTATTTTCATAGCTTACTTCACTAAACATTATAAATAATCTCCAAAAGATCATTTTCCATGATTGAAATGATTTAATGAGTTTGTATCTCTCAAAAAAATTTCTCTTGCAACAATCTTTAAGAAAACATCAACTTCTCTTACAATAATCATGAAGATAAACTCAATTTATCTTTTAACAAGATTAAAGAAAAGTGTGATTGTAGTGTGATAGGTACCACATATGCAAATGTTTTTACAAACTCTAATAGATATTCCAAGGGACATGTTCAACAACCCAAATTTTATTTCCAACTTCTCACTATGGTGGTAGAGGAATAGTTATTTCTCCTGTCCCTCCACATCATTTAGTGTAGAATATATCTTTAACGTATTGGGAAAAAGTACCTTGAAATATGTCTAGGAAAAACATAATAAAATGTTTGACAACCATTCTTGTGAAATTTTTAAAAATCATCTTATTACACGTTTTTCAAACATGGTCATCAACTAACACATTAACATTGTGCATATTCTCTTTAATAATGTTGGGGCGTTGATTTGTAAACACTAGTTAATAGTTTATTTTTTCTAACTGTTTACCAAGAACTTAAAAATTCATCAATTTTTAGGACTTAAATTAATCCAAAATTGATTAGAATATGATTTTAAAATCTGAATAATGACTGATCCAAAACTGATTTTAAGTTCCCTTAATTCATTGTTTGATCAAATCCATTCAAATTCAAGTTTACCCAATTTAACTGATTTTCCCAAAATTGTCAAAATTGATTAAAATTTTGCATCCACATTCAAATATGAATTTAATCACTACAAATAATCAGAAATTGAAAGGAAAATATAGATAACACAACACATGGATTGTTTATGGGGTTTCAAATTCCTACATCCCCAAGTTCATTTAGAACCAATCCATTAATTTTCATACTTGTAAATACAATTAAATTATTACAAATCAAATAATGAATCTATTGTAACCTTTTAGAAGTCTCTGAGAATCTGTGAGCTCTGAAACCATCATATTTTTTTATCTTCGTGTTTTTTCTTGGCTTCAAATTTGATTGTCCTTCAGTTTATCGATGAAAGATGCAAAATATTCTTTACAAATTCAGTTTACGAACTCAACAATAGACAAAATATTCTACCACAAGTATCCTCTTTAAATTTTTCACAACTTCCAAATTTACTTCAAAGTTTGGTTCGGACTCTAAATGCCTCAAAAAATTGTTTTCTAAAAACTTATCCATTCTTCCTTATTACACAGTCTACCAAAAAACCTTGTTCAAATAACAACAAGCTCTTTTTGTAGCTCGCAAGCCCTCACGGTGTAGTGTCAAGGAATACTTTTTGTAACCTGGTGGTTGGGGGTTTGAACCACCCCAACCACCCTCCAACTCACTTTTCTCCATATTGGGATCAATATCCCACATCCTTCATAGGAGAAACATGTTGAAGGTGTATATGTGGCATTGGAGGTGGACTAATTGACTAGATAGATGCATTTTTTTTTATTTTCCATGTTTTTGCAGATGTGGTTATGTCTAAGTTTGGTGTCCACACATATGGCGGTTGAATTTGTTTCGGTATAGGTGGTTACAACAATGTTAGGTCGTCATGTGGTGAGGTGGCTATTTAACTCACCATGTTTAGTGCTCGAGTTATGTCAACATGCCATGTAGTTGGCGACTATTTGGATACAACAAATATTTTTTAGCCATTGAACATCTAATGTGCTATGTTGGAGCTAGGTGACCATGTGGGATTTTCATTAGAGATAAGTGCCAAATTGGTGGCCCATGACCAATTCGCTTATGGATAAGTCCCAACATGTGGGTGAGTTAGACCCGAGAAATGTGGTGGAATTATAGTAAGTTGAATGAGTTGGATAATAGCTCATGAGAGCTACTCGACCTTGCATAATATAATCATCATGCCTTGCAATATCCCAAATTTATCCTAAAAATGCAAATGCGAGGCATATATAATAAAAATTGTGACAATGTAATTATGAAGTAATGGAGACAAAGGCACCCCTATGTCGAAAAGTGTGTCAAGCCTGGTTGAGGGCCCTCATATAAAAAATAGAGGGGCCCACCCATCCATAAATGAGCATTGAATACCGAGAGTAACAAAACCAAATTTTACATTTTGACCAATTTTCACTTTTTCCACGTGTCGCGTCCCGATTGGCCAATCGACCCTACCCTATTTTGTCCCAATTTTCACCAAACATTGATTGTCCCAATTTTCACCAAACATTGATAATGGTAACTTTCGTGTATAATCCCAATTTTCATCATTCTTTATACCTTTATAAATATCTCAAATGATCTACCATAATGTCATGGTTTTGGGAGATTTAGGAATTTATAAAGTTTGAAATCGTCCTTTGATCACTCCTCCCAATTAAAAAGGATTTTTGTCCAAAAAAATTTATTTTCACCCACAAATGTTGTTAATCTTCCTACATTTCACAAACACATATAGGATCCAAAAATAGCATTATGGGTTAAATTACTACAAATTGTTGATAAACTAATCACAAAAATTGATTAATAAAATTAGACAATTGTTTTCCAGAATAGAAAATTGTCCCCTGATACTCTATGATTCTACCAATCTCTATAAATAGTTATGAACTATCAAATCCTAATAATTATAAATACCATCACAAAAATTGATTGGGTAATAATTATGACACATGTTCACATGAAGAAGAAAGTGTTCAATTGATACTCTGTGATAAGGCCAATCACTGTAAAATCAAATTCACAAAATATATCAAAGTAAAAAGACAACAACATGCCAAAATAGCTAGTATCCACTATCCCTGTGAAATTATGAACCACTAAAAATATCACAATCCAGAATGTTTAGACCACACAAATTCCAAAAATAGACAATAGTCAAAGTTGAATAATGTGAATCTATCAATAACATATCTATCCCAATATTTTGAATTGTAAGTAGGATAAAAACAAACTATTTTCTTACCCATAATGGTGAAACTACTACCCAATGTAAAATATCACCAAGAAAAATATGTAAACTGGATTATTAGTGCAATAAATGCACATACTAATTGTAACCACATATGGTAGTTAAAAATAAGGGTCTTCATGTATGTGAAAATACCCTATGTAGACACAATAAGATTGTATATTAATTACAATACCAAAATGGTGCCCATATTTGCACAATGAAAATCAACAATAGATACTAAAATGCAAATTTCCAAAAATAGACATTCTAAACATGCCCACTGAATCTGTATACTCTGCTTCCAATATCAAAAATGGATTTTTTCATCCTTAACAAGTGAGAAGTATAATGAGAGTATGATAAAAATATCCCTTAGCTATTCTTTATAGGTAACACCAATTCACATTTCAAAGAAAAATAATATATGGGAATCTTTCCTTTTAACAATTATCGAATCCCACAAAATTATTTGAAAAGAATGCATGTTATTCATCAATTACAACTATGAAAATTGGAATTAATAAATTGTTTTTCCACAAATTTAATATTTTTTTAATTTTTAGGTGGATTAATTTCTTCAGTATATACATGGGTATCTACATGAGTTACTTTTGTAACTATTGGTTGTTGTTAATGCAAAATTATAGTATCCTGATTATTTGTTATTTTTGTGTAATGTAATCGAGTGTAACCTACATAACATGGTATTATCTTACAAAGTGTGGGACGTTGCAAGTAAAATAATTTTCTAGAAAAAGCTGAATTCTTCTCCTAACCTGTGCCAACTTCTCCAAAGTGCAAAGAATGGAAAACTAAACTAATCCTACCCTAATGCTTTCTAAGGAGACAAAGATAGAAAATGCATAAAGAGTAAATATACTCTAAGGGAAGGTGATTCAAAAAGAAAGGGGGCTGGAGATATCCTTAGTGAGTGAAAATAGGAAACAATGAGGTAGGATAGGGTGGAAAAAAGTGGCACAGTTTAAAGAACAAGTTCAAACCTCCAATTTTGTGGATCACAATGAATTTAAATCCTACAAAAGGATACAACATGCACAATATACTCAAAAATGCAATGAAATGAAAATGAGGAAACACAACTCGAGCTAGGGAAATAAAAGCCACAAAACACCAATTTTATTTCTTAAAATGATGCACAATCCATTACAATATAGGAACAAGGAAAATTCCTTTACAAAATGCATAATTTTGAGGCCTTGTGGCTCATAAGAGTGTTGGAACAATTTTGATAGAGTTCCCTTGCTCTTCGAAAATCCCCCTTAAAATGAGGCGAATTTCATATATATATATATATATATATATATATTTATATTTATATTTATATTTATATATAGAAGGAGATACCAACCAACAACCTTCATTAATATCTTATACGAGATATGGGTGACCATATCGGTTCACTTTCCAATGGTACTTTGCTTACATAGTTAACAAGGGTGTGATACCTCATAAAACCGGTTGTTGAGATACCTTATACGCTGCCATTAATGTCCGGATCATATATGAAACTCCTTGCTAATGCCCGAAAAGAATGGGAAGAGTATCCGATGATGAGGGAATTATTTTCAAATGACAAGAAGAAATGTTGTCACATGACAATGAGGGGAGGATGACACACATCAAGATGGAATTCTTGTCGCATGACAATGAAGGGGACATGAAATGGAAGGATGGATGATGTGAAAAAAATAGAAAGGATTGTCACTCGTCAGTAAGGAAGGAAGTGATGCACGATAGTTAAAGTGGTGGTTGACGCACATCAACAAAAATGGGTGACACGCAGTGGGTAGCATTGACACACGTCAATGAAGGAGGAATTATCACTCGACAAGGAGGGATGATGTCACGTTCACCTAGGGATGATGTCACGTGATAAGGAGGAGGGTAGCTGATGCATGAAAAAAAATGTGGTTGACATGTGATACGAAGAAATGGTTGTTTTTCGATAGAAAAAGGGTTTATGTGTGATAAGAAAAGGGTTGATGCACGACATGTATGATTTGGTTGACATGTATCAACAAGAAATTATCCAAACATTTTTGTTAAGACCAACTATTGACTAAAACCAACTATCTCACCGCGAGTTAAGACCAACTATTGACTAAAAATTACAAAGTACTTGCTTGACCAATTAATTGCCAATGCCCCGACCTGTTAAGTTTTTTATTTTATAGGGGTGCAAAAAATGGATAACATTTGTACAACATGCCCCTTTTCCACAAATTTCCACTATTGTTTCAGATGAAACTTCCAACACCTACTAATCTCTTGAAATTTCTCATTCAATGGGTACAAAATCTATTGTCCACTTTTTTAGGAAAATTACCCAAATTACCATTTTTACAACCATGTGTATGAGAATGGTTTTTCATAATTCTTCCCAATAATGCTTTCCTTTTATAGTATTTAGCTACAAAATGATTAGGTAATCCAAAAAAATTGTATGGATAAACATACCATAACTTTTTTATACCATAATCAAAAGGAACATTGGAGTATTTACATTGTGTAGAATCAACACTTTTCAATTTTTACCCATTACAATTTTTAACTTTTGTGGGATGTGGTGGATATTTCTCCTCAGTAGTCTTAACTCTCATGGAACATTTACCTTTCTCATTTTCACCACCGGATATGTATCCCAATCCTATACATGAGGCATATCCTCTACCTAGATGGGGTTAGCAATTCCTTTACCTTATTTTCCTAGGATATTTCCATTAAATCCCATTTTAAAGCATAATTTTTAGCCTATTACCTTAGTATTGTGTTCAAATTTACAAAAATCATCAATCGGTGGAATACTTACGGTGTTTGAATAAAATTTTCACTTGTGGGAGAGGAAGGTCTTGATTATATAACAAACTTATTTTTTTCCTTGTCTTCACCAAGATTATGAAATTTTTCCAAGAGCTCATCCTTCGATTTTAATTCTAATTTTTGTTTTTCACATTCCTCTTCCAATAAATAATACATCAATCTCAAGAGAGAGTTATCTTCCTAGATCCAATAGTTAACTCCCTCAAGTTCTTCAAGATTTTCCTATTTAGACATCTTTCCTATAGCGCACTTGTCCCCATGTCTAATCAAAATCGAACCAACTATACAATCTAAAGCAATAAAACTATCAAATCAACCTAATATGATACCAAAACATGATCTATATACACCAGCTTAATATCTTACTTTTATTAATTATCTACCATGACCTTAAAAATTCATCAATTTTCAGGACTTAAATTAATCAAAAATTGATCATAATGGGATTATAAAATATGAATAATGACTGATCCAAAATTGATTTTAAGTTCCCTTAATTCACTATTTGATCAAAGCCATTCAAATTCAAGTAACTTGATTTATCTAATTTTCCCGAATTTTCAAAACTAATTAAAATTTTACATCCACATTTGAATATGAATGTAATCACTACAAATAGTCAAAAACTAAAAGGAAAATGTAGATAACACATCTTAGATATTGTTTACGGGGTTTGGAATTCCTACATCCCCAGGTTCATTTAGAACATATTCATTAATTTTTAGACTAGAAATTATTAAAAATAAAATAATGAATCTATTTGTAACATGCCAAAAATCCTCGAGAACCCATGAGATTTGAAACAATCATATTTTTTTATTTTCATATTTTTTCCTCACTTCACATTTTATTGTCCTTCAATTCACCGAAAAAAGCTACACAAAATGCTTTACAAAATCGGTCTACAAACTCCAAAATGTTGAATGTTGTGTTCTAGGTGTTTTCATCGATGTAAGCTCATCAATGAAAAATAGGATGCTGGTGATATGTCAGAAGAGGCTCAATAGGTGGATGATAAATGTTTTAAGTATGTTCATGATGGCATGAGGTGTTTCAACAAGAATGGCTTGTTCCAGCAAGCCTAGTCAGTTGACATAACTAGCATGGGTGATGGTGCATGGTGGATAGATCTTCTTGGTGACTTGAGGATCATGTTGGCAGCATGGAGATCATTTTTGAAGAGTGTTTAGGAACTCACATGAGCTTCAGGGTATAGGTACATGTTGACTATCAAGTTTCAGGTGTTCATTTATATCAGGTCTAGGTGCTAAGAGGTATGAGGTTGAGTTGTGGAGTCATGTGAGCTCATGGAAGCATACAAGAATGTCATAAATGGTGTTTTAGGTATGATATGCCATTTTATAGATGTTTTATGTTGAGTTATGATGAAAGTTCAGTTGACCCTAGCCTAGACTATGCAAAACCCTAAGGGCTAGTCATGAAAATGAGATGGGATAGAAAATGGAGAGATATTTGTGACATAATGATGATTGGAGATGATTTATAGAGTTTTCCTATATGTTTGAGAAA
Organism: Taxus wallichiana var. yunnanensis; assembly: GCA_018340775.1. NCBI lineage: Eukaryota > Viridiplantae > Streptophyta > Pinopsida > Cupressales > Taxaceae > Taxus > Taxus wallichiana. The sequence continues at coordinate 412,328,921 of CM031237.1, read as the reverse complement.
AACTAGGAATCATTATGAAGATAATTTTATAATTTATGATATTTTGTGTGAGATAGGGTCCAATAAAAGGTGTTTTCTAGCTCAAATTGCACCTTTTGATGCTCACCTTGATTTTTTTTCTTTGAATGGGAAATTTTGGATTTCAGGGATGTTCCTAGATTGAGTATATAATGTTTCATAAAAATAGTGAGTTCATTTCATCGTGACCTTTTTATGATCAAATGTTAAGAAGGTAAACATCTTTTGGTGTGTTTTAAACCCTAGCTAGAAAGTGGTATGAGATATTTAATTCATAAGTTCCAAGAAATGATGGATACTATATTAATTATTATGGGATGATGTAGAGGACTCCTTTAGGTTTCTAGAAAGGTATGGTAGTGCTTGTGGTGATGAGTGGACCCACTCCAATAGGCTTGTTTATGAAGAACTATAGTTTGTGACAAGGTTGTCTAAAGGAGTTGCAAAATAAATGGAAACTATTTTTAGTATGTGATTTTTATTGATTTAAATGGTGTTTTTAGTTCATAATAATGCATCAAAATGGAAAAGTGTTCCTTATTTGTGAAGACTAGTCTTGGGGCAATTTCAGGCAGTTTGCAAAGATGAGCTTGGTTGAAGGCCTTACACTTTGAGTTGGATGGAGTCCCAATATGTTTTGGAAACATAATTAATATGAATTTCCATTGGTATAATATTTATCTCTTGGTTATTTGATTTTATATTTCCTTCAGGTCAGTTTTTAGAGAAGAAGGTTTCTTGTTTTTCAGGACATGACTACTCAGGCTGAAATAATGAAGTGAATGAAGCATGAGATGGATTTTTTGAGTCTTGATATAACTTGGAGAGTGGAGGGGGATGAATTTTTTTCCTATTAAATTCCTTTATAGGTCTTGTAAGTGGCATCAAGGGTGTAAAATAGTTGAGTTTGTAAAATAAGTTTATGGGAAGCTTGATTTGGAGAAGTGGAATGTAACTATGGTTTGAACACATGGATGTTTCATGATGTATAACTTACATAGGTGTGATTTATGGTCTTGAGGACTCCATATATTTTTCAACTTCCATTTTTAGTTGTTCTTGGGTGATCTTGAGGCTCAACAAAGTGAGTACCGGATGCCGAAAATAATTGTTTGGTGAAGGCTATGATCCTTTTAGCCGATGTTATGAAATATTTGATTGGTCTAAGTAAAAGTGTGACCATAGAGGATGTTTAAATTTCATATTACACATGTATGGTTAATTTTAGATATTTACTAATCATGTTATCACTGTTAGTGGATTTTAATCATCCTAATGATGGGGTTTTGAGCCTTTTTTTTGTACAAGTTGATGGTTTTACGCTTGGTGGCCTATATGGATAATTTTTGAACATTGTAATGAAAAAATTGGATTTTATTTTTATTTTCCTTGGTAAAAACATAGAAGGAAAATTTACTTGGTAAGTGTTTGAATCAAGAGGAAGGTATAAAGGTGATGTTTTGGGTGCAAATTTGCACTAGTTGAGCAAAAGAGAGAAAGTGTGACCTATGTGAGAGTGTTTTGCAGGTACCAAGACATGTAATGATGTATTAAAGACTGTATGAAAGGTATAATAATTCTATCAAAAGTGTGTTCAAGGGTTTTAATCAAAGATAAGTGAATAAATTGAAATATAGAGCAAGTTTGTGAAGTTAGGGTTTGAATAAGGGTTTCAAGGTGACCAAGCTGAATATGTGATCTCAATCAGTTAAGGAAGAAGAAAATTCATCATAGATATTATTAAAAGGTGGTTTAGTAGCTTCTTGGCCATATTTGGGGTTTTATCATCCTTACAGATTTGGTGTTTCACAATATTAAGGGTCGGTGCTCCTCAGAGAGTTATTTCTCTACTAAATTAGAGGGGGATTGGTGCTCCTTGTGAAGTTGGTGATTCAATAAAAATTTTGATTTTAGTAATATAATCATAAGTTTATTTGAATTTTATTCCCCTTAGGGGTTAAGGACTTATATCTTTTTGTGGTGTTACTTCTCTTATTCATGTTTGATTGCATGTATGTTATAAGATGTTGTGCACATATTGATGGATTCTTAATTGGTTAATGGTTTGAGTAGAAAATATGTAATTGAAATTAATTTTTTAAGGAATGATTCACCCCCATCTCAATAGAATGTTATTCCAACAATTGGTAAAAGAGTAGGTCCTTTTGGAGAATTTGATCACTTGAAAGGAGATCATTTGAAGAAAAATAATGGTGAGTCATCATAATGGTTTCTCTAATAGAAAGGAATATTTGGTTAATTATGTGAATTATGATTTTTGGAGTTTGAGGATGAAGAATATTGACATTAAGTCCCTAGGGTCTAGTATTTTGCATGTTGTGGTAGATGGTTATACTTCTCCTTCCACCACACTAACTACTACAAAAAAAAAGAAAAGTAATGACAATTGAAAGGATGTGTATGTGTTAGCATATAAATTTTCATGTATGCAAATGACATGCAACAATATGGGAATGAAGTCCTCCTCAATGAATGTGAGGCTTCCTCTATTGAAAACCAAAACTATATTTACATCGGTATATTCAAAATTGTATGTTGTGGGTGTTTTGGAACATCAATGGAAAGAAAAGTGAATGAGGGAGATGGAATGGAATGAAGGAAAGGAAAGGAATGGAAAGGAATGAATGGAAGTAACATGTAAGAGTTAGGTAAAAAAGATTCTAATATTACATGAAGAAGAAAAATGAATAACTAACAAAATAAAACTAAGTTTGAGTTAACTAAACAAGAATGAGTAAAAGGGAACACACATGAGCAAGTAAACAATTAGAGCTTGTTCATTGTGAACTAGAATAACATATAAATATAGTTGACAATAAGATCCAAGTCAATATTTGCATGCAAAATTCAAACACTTAACCTCTAATGAACATAATAACATCAAATGTTACAAAGACAATGAATGGGACACAAAGTTCATATTTCATTAACTCCAAAATGTTTTCTCAAAAGAACACAAAGTTTATTTCTTTGAAATAAAGCTTACACACAAAAGTATTTTCTTCTCCTCTCTCAAAGTGACCCTTACAAATGAGCCCTTGAATTCCTTTTATAACCCAAAATTTGGTTACAAAGTAGTTAGGATTTACATGCACATTAAATAGGGCATCTTAAGTGACTTTGAATTTTTCAACCAACTTTATAAAAAGCAACTAAAAATAGAAATCACTTAAATTATCCAAATTTTACAAAAGTGAGTTTAACAATAACCCACTTAAAATATCATTTAAACATATGAAAAAAACCAGTGCCTTATCCATTGAGGTGGGTCCACCTACCTCAAACGTATGAGAAATGGACTCTCCCACTTCGTTAGATACAAAAAAAAGCTATTTCCTCATCCCATCAGGGATATTAGGATCTACCACCTTCGCCAATTTAAAGGATCTAAACCTTACCAATGTTTTGAGCATCTTTTCTTCCTCAGGAGGTTCACTCACCAAAACACATTCTCACAAAACACCTACAATTCCAAGATCCTACCTAAGATATAATTCAGATTGACCATATTTTATTGAACATTCTCAAACAAGCTCTTTAATTTTATGCAACACTCCATTGAAGTTGAAGATAAATTGATGGCGGGAGTGTACATGTATTTGAACAATTGTGAAAATTGCTCCTCCACATGTTCTGATGAGTGCCTTTGATTTTTCTCATTTACAAGGTCACAAGGGATCTCATCTATGAACTCTTGAATCAAGGTGAGTGAGGTGAAGGCTTCATTGCATATGGTCTCGTAATGGATCATAAAATCCTAGAGAAGTGTTTTCTTGATTTGAGAAGCAAACACCAAATAAAGTGTGCCCCTCGACATTCAAATTCTAGAATTTCTTCAATGGCTAAAGTTAAAGATTTCATACTTTTCATCTCCTATAGTCTAGGCAATACATCATCATAATTTGATATGTTAGAAACAAAATCTTCCTTAAAAGAAAGGATTGGATCTAGATATGCACTAATATCCTCATGGAGCTTAAAACTACGATTTTCTCTCCACTTAAAAAAGAATCTATGAAAGCCAAGATTTAGTGACATGGCCCAATGTGTTTATTTCTTTTGAAAAATTGATATTTTATTGATCAAGGGCAGCCACTACATCGGTATTGGGAAAGTGGATGATATGGGATTTATCAAATGTTGAATATAATCCACCAATTGATTCTTTTTGGCCTTGAGATGAGAGTTCTGAGATTTATATTTCTCAAGCCTCTTTAGCACAATATCCATTGAATCACATGCCATCACTATGTCACTTTCCAATGTGGAATTCCCAAGTCCAAGTCTAGAAACTTCATAGTCGGAAGATGTCATTACATTACATTCCTTGACAACTTGTGGGATGGAAAGATCTGCAAATATGTTTCTGTCATCATCCACCATTATCCGAGATAACACTTTATACTTCTTGGGAATGATGTCATTCAAAAAATTGAAAAGGGCATCAAAGTCAATGTCAATTTCCATGACAACCCTCATACTTTTTTTGATCTCACAATCAACCCAAAAGGAGTATCTTTCACCAATTCCGCATACAGAAGCCTCGAGTCCGAAGTAACATTCACATTGTTCTCAACATCATTAGATTCTAAAATAATCCTTTCCACGACCTCAATCTTTGGAGAAATAACCTTGATATCAACCTCTTGAACATCAGAGATACTTTGAGAAATCTCTTCGTGAATTATAGGTTTAGAATTGTTTGATATCTAGACAACTTGCACTTGAGTAGACTCTTGTGCAAGAAATGGGTGAGGATTTTTTATGAGCTTCCTCGAAATATCACCAATGTGAGTAGAAGAATCTATACTTGAAGTAGAAATTCCTAATACAAACTCTCTTCCTTCACTAATGCTAGGACCCTTAGATGTTTCACCTTGTAACACCTTCTTTGGTGAAGTTGATTTTGGCAACCACTCCTTTCTTTCTTGATGCATATGGCTAGATGACATAGAGGTTGACTGAGAAGAATCTTTGTTCGTCAGATGGATACCTCCTCGAGTTGGAAATTTTTGTACTCCTGAGGTATGAACTTGAATTGATGGTAACTTTGCAAGATCTTGTTCATACCAAGTTATTCTTCTTTCAAAAATTGGTTGATTCTTGTTATCAAGAGAAATTTCATCTCTTTTGGTCTAGTCAATTCCAGGAAAGGGAGTGAAAGAAATGGCATCATACAAAGGATCAAAAACATCTTCACCATCATCTACCAATGAATCCATAGGGTTTCTGATGTAGAAATCCTTGATTTGAGAAAGGATCAGGTGGGAAAACTCTCTCCTTCTCACTTCATGTTAATCTGAAAAGGAAGCCCATGAATCTTCCATGGTAGGGTTGTGTTGATACTTTTCTCCAAGAATCTTCTACATATATCCATTGATATCAAACTAGAATCTCTTCACATATGGATGAATAGTGATGAGAGAAAACTCTTTCTCCATGAGTTGTGCACTGAAAAGATTTAGACATTGGTATTCCCAATTTGGATTGGGAAATGAATTCCTGAACGATGCTTGTCACTAAGAAGACAATGAACTTGGAATATTTTTGCACAAGCTCCATCAATGCCCACTTTTCACTGACATACTTAGGAAGCTTCCATGGAGTACCTGCAAATCCACTCACGTGAATGTAGGAAAAGGATAGAAATTGAATAAACCATGTTCCCCATTGGGAAATGACATCCATGGCCTCTTTAGGAGAATCTTTCCTCTGTATTCCAATTCAAGTTTCGAATCACGCGAAAGTGAATGCATCATTAACTCTCCTAAAATGATGAGAGCTATTTTTGAAACTTAACTATGGATAATAATGGAAGACATTATTTGATGGACCCATGACTCCTTTCATTTCTAGCCCCAAAATAGCTTCCTTCTAGCCACTGCATAAGTTAGGTATGATGTCATGTAGAAACATCCAGTCATCTTCACTTCGATCAATTGTTTGTGAAGAGTATCACTGATGATGGTGGCCCAATCCACAAACTCTCTCTTGGCAAGGATGATACAGATAAACTGATACATCCATGGGTGGAAAATCCTGGCAGAGGGTAGACCAAAGACTTGACTCAGAGAGTGATCATGTCATCAATTTCCTCCACGAACTCAATGCGATACAATTCTTTAGGAATATAGTTAACAAAAGGCCTCTTGGTCACTAACCAATTGTTATTAACCATCTTGCTCCATCTGAGGGGTTCTTCATCCCAAAAATCTTATGCTGACTTTCGAGTGATGTCAACATTTTTAGGGAAGTCACGTATGCTGAGAAATTCCTCAATGTGCTCTTGTGTGATTAAGAGGAAAGGCTCATGATTATCCTTATAAATCCCTCTCCTCTCGGAGCATAATGCTCTACATAGGTGATGACCAAATCCAGGCACATTGCACCGAGTTAAGAAATTAAACTGCTTGGGGTAAACCACTATGGTAGAGCCTATTCGAGAATATGGTTTTGCCTTCAAATTTCACCCGATCACAAAATTGTTACATGTTGATGTGGCCAAGATTTTCTATCAGTGATATTGTCATATGCAGAATTGATGGAAGTGGGAGGGATGATTCCTTGGAATTCATACTTAAGCATGGAATTATTTGATTTATCCACTGGCTTCTTCAATTTTCCTACAGATCTATTGGATTTTTTTGTCCATTATGAATTTTATAGAAAAATGACTTAGGCATGCAAAACAATGTAAATGGTGTCGGGTCTTAGTCTCCGAACCACCGTTAACACAAGAAAAATATGGCTTGTTTAATTTATTATTATTATTATTATTTTAAAAATAATAATAATAATTGATCCTAATTACAATTTTTTTAAAATGTCAATAAAAACAAAAATATCGAGACTAGCTTGAATTCCAAATTGGGAAACAATAATGATATTTTATTTTTTGATTAAATTCTCCCAATTGTAATGGCTTTAAGTAGGATAAACTTTAATCTTTTAAATTCACTATTTCTCCATTTCACCTGCCCGATTCAAGTTGTTCTTGCATGAATAAATTGCTTTGATTTTCTAAAAATACTTTGAACTTGTAATTTTCCTTGCATTGGCTTTTAAATGTGTGATATTATTGAATAGCCCGAATTACTGGAGATATTTTGGTTTATGCAAATGCGTGAATAATTATTTTTCCTGAATACTTCTCACTAATGCATGATGAAATGATCTTTTTTTTTATTAAATTCTCTCGTGGAATTTCTTCACAAAAACCTCTGCATGAGCACTACCTAGCTTGTCTGAGAACATAGAATTTCTCCCTTCTAATAGTGGTACATGGAAAATTTTGCTACACTTCTGGTATGTGGAACTTTTGTTCTTTAATCCATTCTCTACGGAAACGTTTAATTTTTCCTGATTTATTCCACGTGGATAATTCTTCTCTAACTACTAGCGTGGGAAACTTGCATGTGAATGCCTTGGAATTAAATTTCTTGGTTTCTATTTTGACCTGCATGGATTATCTTACAAGGTGGCCTGTTAGTTATGCCTAGGTGGATTCTCCTCTTTGGCTTGGAAATTGTTTTCTTTTCTTCGTAAATGTAATGTTGGTGTGTGAATTTTATATCTTGGAACCTGGTATATCTACCTTCTTTTCCTTGGTGTGGACTGCGCTTTGTGATTGTGTGGGTATCCCCACCAATGCACATGAAGCTATTGATATTTTTTTAGTTCCTTCTTATTACAAATGTGAACATATTCCTTTCCTTTCTTGGTAATGAAATAATCTCAAGATTATTTTCTTCTCCCTACGTGGGTAAATACTACTAGGAATGGCTTGCACGGACTCTTGTTTTATCCCTTAACAATTGTGGATGGGCTTTATAGATTGTTGGGAGCTATATTCCTTTGATTTATGCTTGAATATGGTTGTGTGGAAGTGTATTTAAACATGCCTTCCTTTTCCAAGCATGAAAAATGATCCTCTTTTGATTTATTTGGATAAATGCATAGAAAATTCTTCCTCCCTCAACACCTGTGATGAAAATGAATCTTTCAAAAAGAAAATAGTTCTCTACAAATGTTCGGGGAAATAAGAAGAAGTATGAGGAAATCATCAAGCTTCACACGAATTCTTCCAACAAGTTTGATAGAGAAATGGTTATGGGGATTAAAGAAACTTCCTCGTAACCACTTCTTTCTTCCCATTGAAATAACCAACTTCCCTTTCTTCGGGTAGTAGGCATTAATTTCCAAAAAAGTATGGGAAATATCTTAATCATTCACCCATGGCAACAACAAAGTAGGATGGAAATTCCCATCTTATTTCCCCATGTGGGAGATTGGGAGATTTTTTTCAGTTTGCCAACTGGTTGGGTTGGAAATTAGTAGAAGAAATCCCACAAGTGGGGAAAAAAGAAATTTTCTAGAAAGGGAAAATTGGTGCGAGAAAGCCAATTTGGCATCCTCGATAATTAGAAGTGGAAATTTATTTTCCCTATCAATAAAGAAAAACTTATCGATTGATTTTTAATAAATATTAAATTAATATTCATTTAATTAAAAACCCCAAAATTTACTAAAATTGATTTTATTAAATAAATGGGTAAGAAATTAATTAAATATTAATAAATTAATTATTAACTTAGTTTGCGACCTGGGGATGAGTTCTTACTTGAAATGGAAAAACCAAATACCAAAACAATTATGAGAACAAGACTATCATGAAAAGGGTGATAAATCACATGAAAGACACTTTTGATTTTTTTTTTAAATATACTTAGTAATTTTGCAAAGTTAAAAGTAGTTTATAACAACTGGCTCTAATTGGGGTCAAGGACTGCATGGAAGTAAAGAATGCAACAGACCCAAACCCAAAAATTTAATGAACATGATCCCAAAAATGACGGTGCACAAAAATGGGATGAAAAAATAGGAAATTGAAAAATAGGGAAATGAAACAAACCAAAATCCTAATTACCTATGTACATAAGGGGGACAACTTGTTTTAAATTTTGATAGTGCTTGAGATATTACCCATTGTAGAGAAAAGGAAAATGAGTTCCATCTAGATATGCTAAGTAATATGTGTTATCTCCATAGAAATTCCTTGATTTATAAAGGGCCCAACCACAAAGGTGAATCAAACTTCATGAGTTTTCTTTTCATTTCACGTCTCTTATCCCGAGAGTAGAATTATGTCATTGATTTGAAATTGTCTCTCCTTATTTTTTCTATCAAATAATTTCTTCACTTTTGATTGGCGTTCTTCAATCCTGTTTGCCACTTGATTTTTACTCTCTTGAGCTTGGCTTTGAGAACATGATCCTTTTATCCAACCCATTGGCAAAAGCATTCATCATCAACTTCTTAAGGCAATCCTAATGATGGTAACTCCAAAGTGATGGGAATTTGAGCATTGGCTCCATACAAGAGCTGGAATGGGGACATCTTGATTTCCCTTTTGGGAGTTATATGATCAGTCCCATAATGCATCATATAAGTTCTTATGCCACATTCTTTGATTTTGTTCGACTAGCTTGCGCACGATGGTAATGATGATTTTGTTATTAGTTTTTCCTTGATTGTTTCCCTCAAGGGTAGTAATCTAATGAATGAGATAAAGATATCCCATACCCATAACAAAAACCTACCATCTCTATAGAAGAAAAATTAGAGGTATTTTTTGTCACGATATTTTGTGGAATTCCATAATGAATCAATATATTCTCTTTGATGAAGTCACATATTACCGCAGTAGATGTTAGTCTCACTGTAATAGCTTCTACCCACTTCATAAAGTAGTCAATTTCTGTGAGTACATTAGTATGAACAACACTAGAATTTGGATTCAAAACCCTAATGAAATATAACCCCCATTATCGAAAGGGTTATTCAATGACAAGTGGCTCTAAAGGAAAATCTTCCAATTTAGGTCTTCCAAAAATTGTTGACAAGCTTCACATTTGGCTACCCATTTTTGGGCATCAGAAAACATAGTGGGCCAGTAATAATGTGCTTGAAAAATCTTAGGAGCTGTCATTGGTCCAGAGAAATGACCACCGTAAGAATTATTGTGAAAATCTTCAAGCAACTTAGTTTTTGTTCCTTATTAACACGTATGAGGAACATGCCATCAATTCCTTTCTTGAACAATGTGTTGTCCCAAATAATGTACCTAGAAGCTCTTAATTTGATAGATATTTTTTCTTTAGCTTTCATATTCTTAGAAATTCACCATATGTGAGAAAATAAGTGATATTAGAATACCATTCATCTATGGTAATCTTGACGAAAACTATCAAAGTGGTAAACTTTCTTCAACTGTTTCTTCTTCGATTCATTTCATGGCTCATTCTCTATAATGAGTTGGTAAATTCCTCTTCTTCAAACTGAATTGGTAGGCTTGATGTCCAAGTCATATTCTTGGATCTTGGAGACCCGATTTCCTCTTGTAGATCCCAGGTTTTTTTGTGTTAACATTGATTTAATCTGTAGTATCCGACACTTAAGACTTTTGTGTGAGAATTTAATACATAGTATCTGAAATGTTTCAAGGCTCTAACTATCATGTATACATTCCTCTCAAGGGGAGTGTAATTTAGTTTATGTTTCTTAAATATGGAACTCATGAATGTAATAAGATATTTAATTCCCTCTTGATTGTGTTGAGTCGGATGGCGAGTTTGTGTGTGGGAAGCGTAGTAATAGATTGTGAAATCCTTTTTAAAATTAGGGACACTAAAGTAGGATCTTTCACAATAGCACCCTTGATTTGTGAAAATGCTTCTCTACCTTCCTTCATCCATTTAAAGGATTCTTTACCTTTCATCATATAAATGATTTCTTTGGTTAGTTCAATGAAATCTGACATGAACCTTTTCAAAATGTTCACCTTCCCAAAGAGTCAGTGGACTCCAGGCTTACTTGTAGGTAAGGAAATATTCTTTATAGCTTTAACACACTCAAGATCAATCTTAGTTCCTTCTTTATAAAAAATATGACCTAGGAGTTTCCTTTCATAACTTCAAACACAAACTTCTTTGGATTCGGTATATCTTATGAAGTCTGCACCTTTGTAATATTTTCTCCAAATCTCTTAGGTGATCTTCTCACTTCTTTGAGAACACCGTCAAGTCATCTAGCTATATCACGATGATCTTCTCTTTATAATCTATGAATTCCATATCCATATCCCTTTGAAAATTTGTTCCAACATTGATCAAACCAAAAAGAATTCTTCTATAAGTGAATGTACCTCAGGGGGTAGTGAACATAGTTTTATATTGGTCTTCTCTAGCCACTTCAATGATTATAGCCAGAGAAACCTTCTATCATGGATAACATCTCTGATCTAGTTAATACCTACAGAATATGGTCCATGACTAGAAGTGGATAGTTATCCTTCAAGGAAGCTTGATTAATATTGCATAATTCCATACAAATCCTAATTTATCCATTTTTCTTATGAACCGGTATAATATTAGCTATCCAAGTTGAATGTTGTTTAGGAAAAAACTATTTTTGCATCTATCTTCTTTTGAACCTCATGGAATATTATCCCCTGCTATCTTGGGATTATTACATCTTTTCTTTTCCTAAATGGAGTTGCACTAGGTTTTAAAGGTATGGCATGCTCCATTTCCCTAGGTCGAAAGACTTCAATTCTTCATATGAGGAAGCTAAGATGCCATAATATTTGGTAAGGATGTTTATAAAGTTCTTGCACTCCTCAGGTGACCAACACTTACCAATGTTGACTAGGTGAGGTTTTTCTTTGGTACCAATGTCAACTTGCTCATAGTTAGTAGAATTTTTAGGTCCTGCCTACTCTTTCTCTTTGATAAACTTGTCATGTTTATTAAAAATTTCTTTAAGTGAAACTAATCCTTTTGAAATTTTATTTCCTTTGAGTTGAATGATTTCAGCACTAGGATCCTCATTCTCAACTTCTTATTGAATGGGTGAGGTCGTCGATTCATGAAATACAGAATCACTTCCTTCAAAGTACAACTATTCAAAATTATATCTCTTTTCCAAGAAGGCAATAATTTGTTGATCATCATTGAAGACTTGCCAATTTTCTAAATTATCAGGAACACTTGGCCTAAAAACCATTTCAATGGTTTATTTTTCTCCATCAAAATATGAATGAGGGATCATCAATGAAGCTAATACTACTAAGTAATAGTCTTTTCATTCTTTTCATGAGGGACGGATTCTATGAAAAAAGCATCAAAGATTTTTATCACGTCCCACACTTTATTTATGTAGTGTCTCAAGTGATCATTCTTTACCTGAAACTAATTTTTAACTTGTTTCATGATCAACTCTACATCTCTAAAGACTTTCAAATTTTTGATCCCTTTCTCTTCTACAACTTAGAGGCCAAGGATTAATGCCTCGTATTCTACAGTGTTGTTAGTATTTGAAAATTGGAGTTTGTAAGAAAAAGGAAATATTTTATCATTTGGAGATATAAGCACCACTCCTGTGCCGAAACTTGTTGAGAAACAAATTCCATTGAACTCAAGAGTCCAAATCTCATTGGAATAATTTCAAGTGACCTCATGTGTATGAACCGTTATAGTCATATAATTACCAATACTTGAGTTCTCAAACAAGACTTATGCGTAGGGATCATCAAGTTTTTTCTACAGTGAATTTAGCCCGAGTCTCCAACATTAACTTCTTCATTTCTCCACCGATAGGGATCATAACATGAGACCGAGATCATTTGGATCTCACCACCCATATCTCTATAAAATTCCCTTCTCAACAACATACCATATGAAGCAGAATGTTGGTAACTATAATGGTTACTTGTACAATGGAAAAGTGACAAGCGAGCATGGGAATCTATAAGTAACTTTTCCTCGCACCTAACCTCCCGAGGTCATGCCGAGACAACCGATGGGGATGGAATATGCATGCGATGCGGACAAGCTAATTGGGAAATCTGATGTCTTCTATACGCACTAGTAGAAATTACGAATCTAAGGCAAATAAGGCCCTCCTAACTTGAGCTAGCGTGATAGATCGATTAGCAGGATATGACTCGAAGGCTCTAATTAATATCGAGCTCTGCATGATTTGGTCATAGGTTGTGGAATACGTGGAAAATGTCACGGGATAGTTTCGTGTATATCTCCGGATAAGGTCATAGGGCGGATGGTAAATATAATTGACTCTATGGGCGATTCTTTGGCCTAGTCCAGAACTCCTTAGCTTTGTTAGCTGCTATGTCTAGCAAGGATAACTGTTTGATGATGATAGGTGGAAGTGGAGTAGATCTGAATACTAGTGTACGTAGGCTAACATCTATGTCTGATTCACCTATGGGCTCGTTGGGCTGTGGGATTTATGGGTCACAACCGTAGATTTGTATATGTTGTGGTCCTGCTATGGTCATGTGCAGAATCAATCCCTAATCCCTAGTATCCAATAATCGTATGCTTTCTCAGCTTCTATATTCAGAATCAATAACTGTGTGATCTTCTCAGAATATCTTACAGGTATTCGTGCAACTTGAATTCTTAAGTGGTATCTATGCCTCGTGAGAGTGTCTCTTATGTCTATCTCAGTGGAACCAAAGGATCACAACCAAATGTTTTCTCTCTTTCAAACCCTTTCACAGTCATGCGGGCGTGTATCTAGGGTAATCTGTAGTTTGGTTGATTTGACCAAAAGGTGTGTGCTTGGTCGTCTTCTATGTTTAACCCGCTTAACTGGGAATCAATTTGTTGTACGTTCTTGTTGTTTGGAAGACTTGGATCCTGATATTTTGATCTATATCAGTTATCACTTTGTGATGAGATTGGGTTGGGGCACGATTGGCTCGAATACGTATTCTCTGGGCTCTCTAGGTCCCGTGATTGTCATACAAAAGAAATTTATATAAATCTAACTAATGACAGAATAAGCTAATTATGAAAGATACGTCTATTTATATTCCTAAATCTGATATATCTATCTACTAAACAGAAATTTAAAGAACAACTATCTAATATATCTAGAATTGATAGTTAAAATAACAATTTAAAACAAACAAGATAACCGAGTATAGCTATTTGTCTGTGTAACTGTGAATCTATTCTAAATAATGAAATACTTGATCTAGTCTATTTGCAAGACTCTCAATCCTACCTCAGAAGTGAGGAATGAATCATAGTCTCTCAGAAACTATCAATCCCCACAGCTTCCCTGCAATATCAAAAGTAAAATTGATTAAAATAAAGTAATTGACTACTCTATTTGATATGCTTCTAATTTAGAACTTTGAAAGCTAGAACCTGGATTCTGCAGAACAGTGGCGAATCTGATGGTGTGTGTGATTTTGTCCCCTCAGTGTGATCTCCTCGTTCCTTCATGTTCACGTGGATCCGAGAAAGCATGTAATGCTAGCATTAACAAAAGTAGATATTGGTACAAAGGTAGCTTATGATACGAGATGAATACAATGCGAGTAGGAGAGGGATAGCGCAAGAGTACAGAGCTTGGCTTATGAAATTCCTAGCAGGATTTATTGCGAGTCATGCAACATAAAACGTCCGAACACCGAAACTATTCCGCTTGAAGAACAAAACCTGTAACTTTAATTGCTTCATATTGAAAAAATATACTCTACTCCAATGAATTGGATAAAATGTCAACAAAGACACTTTACATAAGATGGATATGTGGCTTCCTAATAGAAAACAATACTAACTACGCATGCAATGAATGAAACTAAGAATTCTAAACAAAATGAAAGACTAATCTATTGCAATGAGAAATTCAGAGGAAAATTTGAGGGGCCATTTGCTTGAGCACAAGCCAACTATTTATAGCATTTGCATTTACCCAAGGTAAAAACCAAATAGAACTCTTAAACTATAAACAATGGCAAAACACTATTCCAGGGAACCAAAATCATTAATGCAAGCCCATGGCGGTGAAAAAGATGGTGAATCATTGAAATTTACGTGAGTCATGTTAAAAGAGATTTCTAGAAAACGCGTAAAGGACCGCCACCACCGAGTAGGGCGGTGGTTACGGTGACCGCCGCCTATACATGGGCGGCGGTCACGAGACCGCCGCCTGTGGGCAGCGGTTTCAGTGAATCAAGAGAAAAAGGCTAAGAAAAGAGGGAAAAGAGAAAAGCAAAGCATGCGGGGGCTAAGCAAGGCATGTGGGATGTTAACGCACACTTGGAGAGCTTTTCTAGATCCCAAACACCTTGCATGAGGAGACATGTATCATCATTGGGGTACGTGTTATGTTGTTCCGGTGGTGCAGTACCCTACAATTTTGGGTACGTACGCTTACCTTGATCAATTTTTAGGAAATTGAGCTAAAACCATTAGAGCATCCTTAATCCACCTAATTAGAGGAACTTTTCTTATTTCCATTGAGTAATCAGGATCTTAATGTTCTCGTACAAGTTAATCCAATAGCATGTGTTACTTTTGTAGGCATCACATTATCCGAGGCTCTAGAATCTATAATGCAACTACTTAATTTGCACTGTTGATCGAAAGGACACAAAGAAAGGTTCAATCTTTTAATTTGAAGGTGTAGTGGCTGCAACAATATTAAGAATCTTCCCATCTTTGGGATTTTTCATAATTCCTTTAGAGGAATGAACAATAGAGTCTCCTTTGATAAACTAGACCAATTTCTCGAGTTGATCCTTATTGGACTTCAAGTACTCTGCAGTAACATGTAAATTTTTTGTTATTGATGTGATCAATGATATCAAATTTGGGAAAAGTGATCATACTTGATGTCTCGGATACTAGTTATTTTGAACTTGATGATGTCACACTTTTGACCTTTGCTTTGGGCTTGGTTGATATTGTTATGGGAGAAGAAAATTTCTTCGTAGCTGATTTATAAACTGATTAACTTGACAAAGGCCCTCCTTTCTTTAAGATATTTTTGACCTTGCAAATGTCAGGTCACATTGGATTCTTTGGAAGTTTTTTTAGTTTTAGATTCTTTAGGAACTTCCTTGGAGCTCTTTTTATCTTCCACCTTGATGGTACTTTGCTCCTTTTACTGAAAGCATGTGAAGACAATGAAATATTGACTATTCATATCTTCTATAATTTCTTCATATTCATCTTCTTATTCTAAATGGTACTCAAAGAAATGATTATTAATTTCTCTTTCAAGCTCTTCAACTTCAAGTTCAAATGTCCCAGAGTCTGGTTCTTCTTCATCAACTTTGTCGACCTTAAATTCATCATCTCTTTCTTCAACGACATCACACTCTGAGTTAGATGTGGGAGCTACTTCAATAACAAGCCTTATTGGAGTGCTTGCAATTCTATTTTTATTAGGAATGTATCCTTTTCTTGGGATGTATTTGTAAGGATTAGGTTTATTACTTTGAGAAAACTTCTTTTCAAAGCTAGCAAATCATTAGCCAACTTAGTGAGTATGGTATCCGAAGCATTGGGGGCTTCTTGATTATTTCTCTTAAGGGACGTTTTCCTGAAATTTTTGCCATGATTAAGTCATCCTCAATTTATATTGTCAAGGATCAAGAAAGTTCCAAAGTATCCACTATATCCCTTCTCATTTGATAGCACACTTTTTTTTGTTGTGCGTTAGTAAAAAAATTGTCCATTAGGGTTGGTGAATCTTGACAGGGAACTTTGTTTACCATTTTTTGAACTTATTCACGAAATGCCTCATGGGTTATGTTGTATCTTTATTTTCCTAAGATAGTTGGGAAAGAAGGGCATGTTCATCTTCTACTATTTTCAAATGATCTTCAAAGCTACTTTTCATCAGTATCTCAGTTTGTAATGCATCCATTTGGCGAGACGATGAAACAAATTTGTGACAACATCATGTAATGTTTCAATGAAGTGGTGAAAAAAACATCTTCTTATTCTATTGAAAAAATTGCACATGCAAGAAAGAAGGTAGAAATGTGGTCATCAGGTGATGTCTTTCCATCTCCATTTAACATAGGAAGAATATTCCTCGATCCTTGTGGGAGATCATGTTGAGATGGTAAGAAAAATGGGACTATGGCATTTCCCATGGTACGTTAACTAAAGGTTGTATGTGAGGGAAAATAACATGAGCAAGAACAAGTGTTTGATTGGTATTGATTCCTTCCTTGTTTTCTTTTAGGACTTGCTTCTAGACTTAAAGATCTATGAGGAGTTTTCCCTTTAGAGGAGATAACTTGAAACCAAAATTTCCTTGAAAGTCAAAAACACGATCTGATTGACCCTTAGATTTATCTCCTTGTGTAAACCTCCTTCTTGCTAATTTAAAATCTTTACATTGAAGGGATCACCGACACATTTTGATCATCTCTTGCATTTTCTCTTTTCTCTCTTTCTCAATCTCTTTACACCCGAATGATTCTAAAGAACTCTCGTAACTTATTCTTCTTTGTTATCTAGTACTGATACAGTGAGATGAAAATGATAGATGCTCATGCACTTTTCCCAAATATATTGCCTTAGTTCGATGATGTCTTCTTGAGTATCTATAAAAAGAATATTTTTTTACAAGATAGGTGGGTTACCAGTAATAGTCATAAAAATTATTACCTTGGTGGAAGATGGTTGCGTTGATGTCTTGTGATCAATATGTGTCCAAGAGGTCTTCTTGCTACAAGTGTGAGTGCTCTTCTTCTAAGGTCATCAATATAGATTTATTTTTCAATGGCTCTATAAAAAGCCATAAATTGCTACAAGATTTTGTGTTTTCCCATGCTACTATCCGAAGGCTAGTAGAAATTTATTCTTGAAAGTATTCATTGGGAACAAGATTCGGTTGAAGTACTAGAGCTTGTGTAGAGGGGATAGTCAAAAATATTTAACCAAGCACTGGTTAACGAGTCCTGAATCCCTAGTAGAGTTGTTAAAAACTGTTAGCATATGGATTTGCATGCATGAAAATGACATGCAACCATATGGGAATGAATTCCTCCTCAATGAAAATATTATGACGAATTTTACTCCCCATTGATAAAGTTGACCTTATCCCTATTTTAAATAGTTAAATTTTGCATTTTTCAAAGACTCACTAAGTACCCTTCGTAACTATGGGAACAAGATGTGAAGTTTCATTCATGTACCATGGTATACGAGGAGTCACCTTGACCTTTGGTTTGACCTGAAATGAACATATGACATCCTTTTGACGCTCTTATAGGAGCCTTGTTACACCAGTTTACAAAGCAGAGAAAGATGTAAAATCTAGAAAGTTGGCTTTCGTTTTGAACCATATCCATCGAAACCGGATGGAGAAATTAACTCCCTTCTTCGCAAACCTCTAGTGTTTATACCAAAAATTACATCTAACATTCGGTCTAGGGAAAAACACCTTTCTGGATAGTTTGGTAAAGCCATTTTGTAGGCCTCCTCGGTCATAGTTTGATGAGGTTCAACTAGACCAACAGTTGTGACTTCTCACCCCGGAAACTTGTCATTGTTTGAAAATGGTTTTCTAGTTCTCAATCCCATCGAGTCGAATGAATTCTACTTATATAGGGGAACTAGTAGAAAGTGTCTCGTTGCGTTCATATCCGTTCGAACGTTAGTTTTAGAAGTGGTTTTACGAGCCATCGAGCTAACTTTTGTCCTTTTGCAAATCGGGTCAACTATGATCAAGGTGGCCCCCGAAAAACTAACCGCCAAACGTAAATTGTTCGCTCTTTTTTAATTCCGTCACAACACTATGAATTCTTGGTATATCGAGGACACATGGAAAGTTAATCCTAGTGTGCGTTCTCATCAGAAGATAACTTTTGGAAGTATTTTCTTAGCCTCCGAGCCCATTTTGAACGTTTTGTAACTAGTGAGAAAATATAAAAATAGAAAGCTGCAAGACCCTCGTAGGGTTACCAAATCACTCTGGAAACTTTTAACACACGTAAATAATTGTTTAAAATACTATAATGAAACTTATGTGTATTAGAGATTTTGAAAAATGATGTTTTCTCTCTCTTCCATTCTCTTTCTCTCTCCGGGTTACAAAGTGAAATGAAATGAAATGCATTGAATACATGTCTCTAAACTCTTTCTCTCATTGGAAAATTTTAATTATTATTATAAGTTTATGAGAAATTGAAAGATGATAATTATGTTAAATTAGGGTGGATGCCATGCCAGCGATTTATCACTGATATCTTGCTCACGTGGTTTTTGCAGGAGGAAAGAATGATGACGTAAAGGCGTTGAGTAATTCATTGTTTATTTTTGCTATTATATTGAAAGACTTATTATTGGAAATTGGTAGTATGTAAAATTCGTTAGATTATTAAGTGCTTGAGAAATTGGTATTTCTTTCATGGATGTTATTTTGATCCCAAAATTTGTTATGGTAAAAGTGAAATACAAATGTCAAAAGGAATTGAAATTAATACTTTGTAGTGAACTTTCATTGTGCAGTTATTTGTTTAATAATTGGTGTTGTGTTTCTTCCTTGAAAATGTAATAAAGAAACCTAACCACAACAGTCAACCCTAGTTCAAAATTTGTTTGCAACTAACCCGCCTATGTAAATCCCTTAGTGTAGAAAACTTTGACCCTCAAACAAACCTTTACACTTGATGGAGCATCTTGGTTTAGACAAATAAGATCCCAAGAGAAGGGGTTTAACGTCTTAGTAGGTATGTTTTGTGACATTGACATAAACCAGACATATAGGAGCAACACAGTCAAATAAAGCTTCTACATCGAATGCATTTCTTGTGAGATCCAGATGACATCATGGAGCTAGTGGAATAGTGGTTCTATCACTTTAAATTTTGTTAAGGAATAGATCCTCTTAGCTATATGTACTATCTTTGGCTAGTGACATTATAGTGCGTTGATATTTTACGGAGGGTTTATAGGGTTAATACATTTCAACCTAAATCAAATCTATAATAGGGATTAAAGCCCTAAGTGAAAAAAATTGGATTTAAACTAAACCCTAGTGGATTAGGATGTTAACTTGTGGGAAGAAAACTATAATTTAACTCCTTGCATATGAAGTTGAGTTGAAAGATGTTGATTTTAGAGAACCCTAGAAACTGTAATCTTGTCCCTTAATCCCTTGTTATGTCATTTTATGGCATTAAGGAATAAAGAATATTTCTTATGCGGAATCATGCAATGCAAGGATATGGGATCTTCGTGAACATAGATCACTTGTGTTCATGTGTAGTTTATAATGCTCCTAGCCATGTACTTCCTTAGATGTCATACAAGAGTAAAAATGATAATTGAGGTTAGGCATACTGTCACTCTTAGATTCCTTATAGCTTATTTAAGCGGTTTCATGTGTTGTAAAGAATATGAATTATTTGTTGTCATCAAAATTCGAGAAAATATATATATATATATATATATATATATATCAAAATTGGAATTCAGCTAGTTATTGTACTACAATGATAATGGTAGGGAAATAACTATACCCTGATCAAAGAATGTTTTGGGAAAAAGATTTATTGAATCTAAGTCTCCCTCAATCCCAAGATTTCACCTTGACACCACGTTAGGTTCACTTGTGTAGTAAGGTTAAATTTTAAACATTAAATAAACGTTTGAGAAGCATATTCTTAACATAAGAACAAGATAATTAAGTACTGTATATGTGATTTGAATTGTGTCAAATAAGCAAGTAAGTTATGGAAATTTATGGGATACATAAAGGAAGCCAACCTAAATTTGGTCGAACTATAAAGTAAAAGTGGAATGAACTTAAGATTTTGTAGATGGAAAAAGGAGAAAACTATACTTGCACAATAATGTTCCTAGAATGTTAATCGTAACTAAGATGCAATTAAAGAAATGATGTGTTGTGGGTTCGCCGTTCCTGAAGTCATGTTTCTTGTGGTTGGGTCATTGCTAGTATTCGTTCATGTGGAAAAGTGTGGTATAAACAGGTATATGGTGTTGTCATGTGTCTATGTGATTTGATGACTGATGTAAGTATCGTATATGTTGTCGAGTTTTCCTACTTGGAGTCCTTGTGGCATTTTGCAATGAGCAATGTAAGTAAAAAAATAAAAATAATCCCGTATTTTACATGTTGTAATGGTGGTCGTAAAATGTGGGCACTACATATGGTATCGAGAAAAGGTTCATGCTCTCGAACCTTTGGGATGGATTAGTTGTGATGAGTTGTATGATGGTGATGGTGTTTCATGATGGTGATAAATATTGGAAGAGTAATGTGTTTCAAGAATGATGTGATCTATGTTGTAATTGTGATAGTGTGAATGCACATGATGTGTATGTCATTTAGTGCATATTTGTTATCATATTGATGTGCTTGCGATGAGGGTGTTCACTCTCGATGTTGTTGATTCAATGGGGAATTCAGGTGTAATGTATTATCTTGTTGTTTGTGAATGAAATGTTATTGTGGATTGCTGAGGGTTGAAACGTTTTGGCTTTATGTGATATGAAGGTGTATTGAGGTATTGCATGACAAAAATTGATGTAAAGTGAAAGGAATTTTATCGTGATGTCATCACCGTATTGTGATTAGTTGTGTACATCATTGTGTTGTATTGCAATGGACTATATGTTGTAAGGTTAGACATTGTTTTCCGCATACGTATAATTCATGTACTATGTGATAGTTCATGTCGTGATTTAGGGGCATATGGTGAGTATGATCCCTCGTGTGTATAGATGATTTGCACCTCGGGTGCAGGATGTGGTAATGTGATGTATTGCCAACCCATGAAGGTAATGATTGTGTTATACCCCGTATATATATATATATACCATGCGTAATATGTTATGGTTGTTGTGTGTGAATTACCATTTTGTTAGTGATGTAGTTATGTGTATGTTGTGGACCTTACACTAGAAAACCTAAGGGGATAAATTGTCAAGAGTGTATGTGTGGAGAGAGGAGGCGTGAACCGGGTTTTCATAATCTTGAGCCAAGTACGAGTGAGAAAGTGGAGTCTTATAGAGACTGAAAATCCACTTCTATCTATGTAGTATACTTGAGCTTGCTCAAGGTATATTGTGGTGCGCACCACCTTAGGCTCAACTTATGCGACTAGAGTTCCCTTCTCTTTTTATTGGATTGTTCATTGAATAATCCTATGCGATTTAACTATGTTGATCCTTGTGGGAGTTTGGAGTTATGATTCGTGTAGAGATGATGACAGATACATTATTTGATTTATTCATTTCTAGTTACATGTATATTTTCACGAGTTGAGGCTCGATGTCCGAGTGCAAAGAACTCGATGAGTACCCATTTGGTGGTGGCATGAGGCCACATAGTGATTGTAATGTGCTATTTTTCTCGATACATATTTTATTCGTAAATTAATATTTATGTCTTTTATTGTTAGAACCGTGCATTTTCTTAATTGACATGTTCTTATATTTTGGGCATTTATTTGATTGTTTCATTAACATTTGGATTTTGCACTAACCAAAGCTAATTAGCCATTTGTTTTTTTCTTGGTTTTAAAACTTTCTTTTCATATTTAAAGTTTTGTAGCCTAGCCCAACGCTTTTGATTTTGCCACTTGGCATTTGAATGGATTGTTATGCTAGTTCTAATGTCATAATGTGTTGGAATAGGGTCATGGGATTAACCATGGAGTGGTTGAACCTATGGACCTGCTTCGTTGTATGGGGGCATGCACTAAGGAGTTATAGATAACTAGCGAGTTGTTGAACCACGAGTTATTATGTCACTTGGGTTGGGGGTGACGGGGCTCTATGTGCCCAGGGCCATAGGGTGACTGGCCTCATTAAAAGGAGAAAGGAGATGGGCCTCTATGGTTGAGTGACTGATATTCTTGATGGGGCTCTATGGTTGAGTGACCCGACTTGGTTCTGGCACTATGTTTCTTCCTCTTGGGAGGTATATGGAGATTATCTAGTGATGCTTTGGGGAGTATATGGAGTTGCTTTATGATACTTTAGGAGATATATGGAGTTTTACCTGGTACTTTTGGAGATATCTAGGGTTTGTTTCGTGATGTCTTGTTATGTGTGGAGTTGGTATAGTGAGTTATGTGTCCTCTTGTGAGTTTGGTTAGACTTGTTATGATTGGTGGCGTGACTCTTCCCTTGGTTGGTATGGACTATTGGATATTGGATTGGAACTATGTTGTTATAGTCATGGATTTTTGTGAGTCATGTGATACCCATTGTATATGTATCAACGTGTTGATTCTATTTGTTAGTCATATGTGTGTACTAGATCTATGTCTAGGACGTAATTGTTGGAAATTAATTGTTATGTGGTCTACTCGTTGTCATTCCATGGTTTGGTGAAACCCTTGTGATGGGGTACGGTCGTGAAAGTATGTAAAAGTATGCTTGTGAAAATTTTAGTGTTGTGTATGACCCTAGTAGGGTGTTGTGACTATAGTTCATGATGGGAACCCACAGAAGGAATAAACTAAAATTCTACAAAGATGAAATTTTAAAGGACTCAAATTAAGAATAATGTTAATGGAAAGAGATTAATGAAGTAACGAAGAAGAGAGAACTGCCAATCTTCACAGAACCTTGAAAGTTAAAATTTCTACCAAATGTTCCTAGGGCCACCCCGTAACCATGATTTTGTGTCTGAAATCTTAATCTTAGAGCATACCTTCGCCACATTCATCCCTTGTTGCGTACCTTTTCTCTTTCTTCATTGTATGTCGCATCGACGACGATGCTTTCTTAAAGGGAGGAGAATGTAACGCCTCCTCTTATTATAAAAAAATAATAAAATAATAAAATAAAAAAATCCAAAAAAAAAAAAGCCCGTGATAGTGGGGCAGAATTTTAGGGCAAGTTGGGGGATTGTTCCATCTTTTGGTTTTGTGTGGAGAGGGAGAGTGCGCCATGCCATGGAAAAAGGAGGTTTTGTGTAGGTTTGATGGCGGCATGAACCAATCCTCCCAGCCTCCCAGCTTCCCTACCCGCGCCAGCATCTTCCCAACCTACGCCAAACATGATTTTTTTTACTGCGTGGGCATTTATCCAAAGCCAAAAAGGATAGAGGGGTTTTTTCAGATGTTGTAGTTGCAAATACCTTGGGGACATTGTTATAGGTTTTGATCGGAGGAAAAACAAGATAAAGCAGCTCTCTGGAAGGGCGTTCTTTGTTTGCAGCGTACAGAAGACACGGGTTTCCTCCAGCGATAGTCATATTGTTTCACCATGCACCAAACAGGTCTCCAACCTATTCCATTTTCATTTTCCAGCAAATCCCCAGCTTGTGTTGAAAAATGTGCCAGACCCTTCTTTCAACGCATAAAAGATAGAAAATTTTGTCAGATGTGTTAGTTACAAGCACCATGGCAGATACGTATGCAAAAATGTGGAAGCATACAAGCACCCTGGCATATGTATGCAAAATGTGGAAGCATGCAAGCACCCAGCAGCAAATACATATGCAAAATGTGGAAGCATGCGAACCATTCAACTAAATGCATGGAAGAAATGTAGTTCCATGGACTGTAATGATTATGGATCTGCACAAAATGGATTTGTTGAAAAGGCTTTAGAATCTTTCAACCAAATGTAAATAGCAGGAGTAAAGCTAAATTTAACAACCTTTGCCAGTGAATCTCCAAACTGTCTAAAAAATGTGGCAGCTTGGAGCAGGTATGAACAAAAGAATCTAGTTTTTTTGTAAGTGTTTTAGTTGTTATTCATGAAAATGTGGAAGTGTTTTCAGGGCATGTGAACTGTTTGATAGAATGCCTCAAAGAAATGTTATCTCATGGAATGCCATGATGGCAGCATATGCACAAAATGGAAGCATAGAAAAGGCACAAAACTGTTTGACAAAATGCCTCAATTAGATGTGGCAATTTCCAACATCCTTAGTGTTTGTGCCAAAATGGCAACGTAGGAATAGGTTATGGACGTCCATGATAGTTCAGAAGACCACATAATCACCTTGAAGCTCTGTGGTTGTTCCTTCAAATGCAAACACCTAGTGTCTTCATGGACATATTTGCCATTGCTAGTATATCCCAGACTATGTTAAAATGGGTGCTTTGAATCAAGTCTTATGGATATGGCCATTGCATGTAGTTGTAAAAGATTTTTAGACCTGAATGCAAAGTTTGGACTTAAAGACAAATCACATGAAGCATTTGACAAAGTTCCTCCAAGAAATAAACACAGATTAGCCCACGTGGATAGCTAAAATTACATGCAAGGATATGCACATAATGGATCTATTTAAAAGGTTTAGAAATGCACAAGCAATTACTTGCTCTATTGGAAAACTTCAAACGATCGGGAAGTTGGTGTGACATGGTGGAGGTTAGATCCAAGCTCATGAATTGGTTAATGAAGTGCCAAGCAAGATGCTGAACCGAAGCCTGTGGCTTCGACCAACTTCGTTCTCCAGGCATGGTTCTTCTTCCCTTACCTCTCATAATTCTCATGTTTTAGTTATCTTTTTCAACTAAATAGAATTTTAAATTATTAGGATTTTTAATACAGTTAAATGTCCCTTCAACTCGTTGCAAAACAATAAATTGTCGTGTCGTAACTCACGATGTCATTATAACTCATCTACTTTAAACCATGAACTATCACCCTCACTTCGAGATGATTTAGAAAAATCTTACCCATCTTGATCACTCTAATATTGTTTTATCGACCAAACGAATTTGACTCCCATTGATAAAGTTGACCTTCTCCCTGTTTTAAATAGTTAAATTTTGCATTTTTCAGAGACTCACTAAGTACCCTTCGTAACTCTGGAAACGAGATGTGAAGTTTCATTCATGTACCATGGTCTACAAAGAGTCACTTTGAATTTTGGTTTGAACCGAAATGAACATATGACATCCTTTTGATGCTCTTATAGGAGCCTTGTTACATTGGTTTACACAAAGAGAAAGTCATTAAATCTAGAAAGTTGGTTTTCATTTTGAACCTCCATTTGAAACCCGGATGAAGAAATTAACTCCCGTCTTCGCAACCTCTAGTGTTTATACCAGAAAATTACATGGAACATTCATTCTAGGGAAAAACACCTTTCTCGATAGTTTGGCAAAGCCATTTTGTAGAGCCTTCGGTCATAGTTTGATGAGGTTCAACCGGACCAGTGACTTGTCATTGTTTGAAAACGCTTTTCTAGTTCTCATTCCCCCGACTCGATGAATTGTCCTTATATAGGGAAATAGTAGAAAGTGTCTCATTGCATTCGTATCCATTGAACATCAGTTTTGGATGTGGTCTTCTCGAGCCCTCGAGATAACTTTTGTCCTTTTGTAATCTTCAACTACGATTATGGCCCCCGAGAAAACTAACCGCCAAACGCAAACCGTTCGCTCTTTTTCAATTCCGTCAGCTGCTATGAATTCTTGGTATATCTGGGGACACATGGAAAGTTAATTATAGTGTGTGTTCTCATCGGAAGATAAATTTTGGAAGCATTTTCTTAGCCTCTGAGCCCATTTTGAATGTTTTGTAACTAGTGAGAAAATGTAAAAATAGAAAGCTGCAGGACCCTCGTAGGGTTGCCAAATCACCCTGGAAACTTTTAACACACGTAAATAACTATTTAAAATACTATAATGAAACTTGTTGTGTGTATTAGAGATTTTGACAAAACGATGTTTTCTCTCTCTTCCATTCTCTTTCTCTCTCCTGGGTTACAAAGTGAAGTGAAATGAAATGCATTGAATACATGTCTCTAAACTCTTTCTCTCATTGAAAATTTTAATTATTATTATATGTAAATGAGAAAACTTGAAAGATGATAATTATGTTAGATTAGGGTGGATGCCATGCCAGCGATTTATCACTGATATCTTGCTCACGTGGTTTTTGTAGGATGAAAGAATGATGATGTAAAGGCATTGAGTAATTCATTGTTTATTTTTGGTATTATATTAGAAGACTAATTATTGGAAATTGGTAATATGTAAAATTGTTAGATTATTAATTGTTTGAGAAATTGGTATTTCTTTCACGGATGTTATTTTGATCCCAAAATTTGTTATGGTAAAAGTGAAATACAAATATCAAGTGAAATTGAAATTAATAATTTGTAGTGAACTTTCATTGTGCGATTATTTGTTTAATAATTGGTGTTGTGTTTCTTCCTTGAAAATGTAATAAAGAAACCTAACCACAACAAATAACCCTAGTTCAAAAGTTGTATACAACTAACCCGCCTATGTAAATCCCTTAGTGTAGAAAATCGTGACCCTTAAACAAACCTTTACACTTGACCAGGAGCATCTTGGTTTAGGACAAATAAGATCCCAAGAGAAGGGGTTTAACGTCTTAGTAGGTATGTTTTGTGACATCAACATAAACCAGACATATAGGAGCAACATAGTCAAATAAATCTTCTACATAGAATGCATTTCTTGTGAGATCCAGATGACATCACGGAGCTAGTGGAATAGTGGTTCTATCACTTTAAATTTTGTTAAGGAATAGATCCTCTTAGCTATATGTACTATCTTTGGCTAGTGACATTATAGAGCGTTGATCTTTTACGGAGGGTTTATAGGGTTAATACATTTCAACCTAAATCAAATCTATAATAGGGATTAAATCCCTGAGTGAAAAAAATTGGATTTAAACTAAACCCTAGTGGATTAGGATGTTAACTTGTGGGAAGAAAACTATAATTTAACCCCTTGCATACGAAGTTGAGTTGAAAGATGTTGATTTTAGAGAACCTTAGAAACTGTAATCTTGTCCCTTAATCCCTTGTTATGTCATTTTATGGCATTAAGGAATAAAGAATATTTCTTATGCGGAATCATGCAATGCAAAGATATGGGATCTTCGTGAACATAGATCACTTGTGTTCATGTGTAGTTTATAATGCTCCTAGCCATGTACTTCCTTAGATGTCATACAAGAGTAAAAACGAGAATTGAGGTTAGGCATACTGTCGCTCTTGGAGTACTTATAACTTATTTAAGCATTTTCATGTGTTGCAAAGAATATGAATTGTTTGGTGTGATCAAACTTCGATAAAATATATATATAAATCAAATTTGGAATTCAGCTAGTTATTGTACTACAATGATAATGGTAGGGAAATAACTATACCCTAATCAAAGAATTTTTTGGGGAAAAAGCTTTATTGAATTTAAGTCTCCTCAATCCCAATATTTCACCTTGACACCACATTAGGTTCACTTGTGTAGTAAGGTTAAATTTTAAACATTAAATAAACATTTGAGAAGCATATTCTTAACGTAAGAACAAGATAATTAAGTATTGTTTATGTGATTTGAATTGTGTCAAATAAGCAAGTAAGTTATGGAAATTTTTGTGATACATAAAGGAATCAAACCTAAATTTGGTCAACTATAAATTAAAAGTGGAATGATCTTAAGATCTTGTAGATGGAAAAAGGAGAAAACTATAATTGCACAATAATGTTCCTAGAATGTTAATCGTAACTAAGATGTAATTAAAGAAATGATTTGTTGTGGGTTTTCCATTCCTGAAGTCACGTTTCTTGTGGTTGGGTCATTGCTAGTATTCATTCATGTGGAAAAGTGTGGTATAAATAGGTATATGGTGTTGTCATGTGTCTATGTGATTTGATGACTGATGTAAGTATCATATATGTTGTCGAGTTTTCCTACTTGGAGTCCTTGTGGCGTTTTGCAATGAGCAATGTAAGTAATATATATATATATATATATATATATATATATATATCTTGGTATTTTACATGTTGTAATGGTG
This sequence comes from Taxus wallichiana var. yunnanensis, assembly GCA_018340775.1. NCBI lineage: Eukaryota > Viridiplantae > Streptophyta > Pinopsida > Cupressales > Taxaceae > Taxus > Taxus wallichiana. The sequence continues at coordinate 412,300,275 of CM031237.1, read as the reverse complement.
GCTGTAAAATGTGGGCACTACAATAAATATCTTCATAAATTTTAGGTTTAAAAGCGTTCGATATCTGGACCACTTGCACTTGAGTAGACTCTTGTGGAAGACACAAGCGAGGAGTGTTTGTTATGAGCTTCCTCGAACTATCTAAAATTTGAGTAGAAGAATCTATAAGTGATGGATTAATTCTGATACACACTCTCTTCCTTCACTAGGGCTACGACCCTTAGATGTTTCACCTTAAGAAACCTTCTATGGTTAAGTGGATTTTTGCAACCACTCATTTCTTTCTTGATGCATATGGCTAGATGCAATAGAGGTTGATCGAGAAGAAGCTTTAGTCAGTGAGACCTCCTCAAGTTGGATATTTTTGTACTCCTGAGGTATGAACTTGATTATATGGTAACTTTGTAAGCTCTCGTTCATAACAAGCTATGTTTCTTTTGAGAATCATTGATTCTTGTTATCAAGAGAAAATTCATCTATTTTGGTCAGGTCAATTCGAGGCAAGGGAGTGAAATAAATGACATCATAAAAGGATCAACAACATCTTTACCATCATCTACCAATGAATCTGGAGGGTTTCTAATGTGGAAAGCCTTTATTTGAGAAAGGGTCGGAGTGGGAAAAAATTTCCTTCTCACTTCATGTTCATCTAAACAGGTAGCCCACAAATCTTCCAAGGTAGGGTTGTGCTTGATACTTCACACCAAGAATCTTCTGCATATATTCGTTGATATCAAATTGGAATATCTTCACATATGGATGAATAGTGATGAGAGAAAACTCTTTCTATATGAGTTGCACACTGAAAAGATTTGGACATTGGTATTCCCCAATTTGGATTGAGAAATGAATTCTGAATAATGTTTGTCACTCAAGAGACAGTGAACTTGGAATAGTTTTTGTGCAAGCTCCATCAATGCCCAATTGTCACTTACATACTTAGGAAAATTCCATGGATTACCTGTAAATCCACTCACGCAAATGTAGAAAAAGGACAGAAATTGGACAAACCATGTTCCCCATTGGGAGATGACATCCATGGCCTCTTTGGAGAATCTTTCCTTTTTATTCTGATTCAAGTTTCGAATCACGCGGAAGGTGAATGCATCCTTAACTCTCCTGAAATGATGAGAGCTATTTTTGAAACTTAACTATTGATAATAATGGAAGACATCATTTAATGGACCCATGACTCCTTTCGTTTATAGCCCCTAAAATATCTTCCTTATAGAAGTTAGGTATGATGTCATGTAGAAACATACGGTCATCTTCCCTTTGATCAATTCTATATGAAGTGTATCACTGATGATGGTGGCCCAATCCACAAAATCTCTCTTGGAAAGGATGATATAGATAAAATGATACATCCATGGGTGGAAACTCAAGAGAGTAATTATGTCACCGATTTCCTCCACAAACTCAATATGGTACAGTTCTTTAGGAAGTCATTCAACACGAGGCCTCTTGGTCACTAACTAGTTGTTATTAACCATCTTGCTCCATCGAGGGATTCTTCATCCCAAAAATATTTTTGACTTTTGAGTGATGTCAACATTTTTCAGGGAAGTGAGGTGTGTTGAGCGATTCCTCAATGTGCTTTGGTGTGATTAAGAGGAAATGATCACAATTATCCTTATAAATCCCTCACCTATCGGGATCATAATACTTTACGCAGGTGATGACCAGCTCCGGAATTGCTCTAAGACATAAAATGTCACCGTTTGAGTTAGACTATTATGGTAGAGCCTATCCAAGAATATTGTTTTTCCATTAGCTTTCACCCGATCACAAAATGTTTGCACATTGATGTGGCCAAGATTTGTATCGGACATATTCTTGTATGCAAACTTGATGGAAGTGGGAGGGATGATTCCTTGGAATTCATACTTGAGCATAGAATTATTTGATTTCTCCACTGACTTCCTCGATTTTCCTACAAATTTATTGGATTTTTCAGCCATTATGAATTTTACAGAAAAATGACTCAGGCATGCAAAACAATGTAAATGGTGTCGTCTTAGTCTCTAAACCACTGTTAACATAAGAAAAATATGGCTTGTTTAATTTATTATTATTATTATTATTATTATTATTAAAATAATAAAAATAGTTGACCTTGAATTACATTTTTAAAATGTCAATACAAATAAAAATATCGAGACTAAGCTCGAATTCCAGTTAGGCAACAATAATGATAATTATTTTTTATTAAATACTCCCGATTGTAATGGCTTCGCGTAGGATCAGATTTAATCTTTTAAATTCACTATTTCTCCATCTTACCCGATTGATGTTTCTTCATCGTGAATAATTTATTTGATTTTGTGGCAATACTTTGAGCTTGTAATTTTTCTTGCGCTAGCTTTTGAATGCGAGATATTATTGAATAGCCTTAATTTCCTAGAGATCTTTTGGTTTATGCAAATGTGTGAATAATTATTTTTCCTGAATACTTCTCACCAATGCGTGATGAAAATGATCCATTTTTTTATTAAATTCTCTCGTGGAATTTCTTCACAAAAACCTCTATGTGATAATTTCATGGCTTTTCCGAGAACATAATTTTCTACCTTCTCTTTGGTGGTGCATGGAAAATGAACAAAACTATTGGAACATGGCACTTTTGTTCTTTAATCCATTTTCTATTGAAACGTTGAATTCTACCTAATTTATTCTGTGTGGATAATGCTTCTCTGACTGCTAGCATGGAAAACTTGCATGTGCATGCCTTGGCATTGAATTTATTGGTTTCTATTTTGGCTTGCGTGGATTCTCTTACAACGTGGCCTGTTATTTCTTCTATGTGGATTCTCCTCTCTGGCTTGGAAATATTTTTCTTTTTCCTATAATTTTACTGCAATGCTTGTGTGTGAATTTTATCTTTTGGAACACAGGATTTCTACCTTCTTTGCCTTGGCGTGGACCTGCTGTGATTGTGTGGGTATCGTGACCAATGCACATGAGCTATTGATCTTTTTTGTAGTTCCTTCTTATTGAAAACGTGAACAACTTCCTTTCCTTTCTTGGTAATGAAATAATCTCAAGATTATTTTCTTCTCCCCTATGTGGGCAATACCTGGACTATTTTGGACTCTTGCTTTATCCCTTAACAGTTGTGCATGGGCTTTCTAGACTGTGTGGGAGCTATATTCCTTTGGTTTATGCTTGAATATGGCTGTGTGGAAGTGTATTTAAACATGCCTTCCTTTTCCAAGCATGAAAAATGATCCTCTTTTGATTTCTTTGGATAAATGCGTAGAAAAAATTCTTCCTCCTTCAAAACTTGTGATGAAAATGAATCTTTTGAAATGAAAATAGTTCTCTGCAAACGTTTGGGAAATAAGAAGAAGTAAGAGGAAATCGAAAGCTTTGCATGACTTCTTCCAACAAGTTTGATGGATAAATGGTTATGGGAATTAAAGAAACTTCCCCATAACCACTTCTTTCTTCCCTTTGAAATAACCAACTTCCCTTTCTTCGGGTAGTGGACGTTAATTTCTATAAAGTATGGGAAATATATTAATCATTCGCCCATGGAAACGAAAAAACAGGCTGAAAATTCCCATATTATTTCCCCATGTGGGAGATTGGGATTTTTTCGGTTGCCAATCTATTGGGTTGAAATCAAAAAAAAATCCCACAAGCAAGTGAAAAAAGAAGAATGTTCCAGGAAAGGGGAAAAATGGGTGCAAAAGCCAATTCGGCATCCCCAGAAATTGGAAGCGGAATTTTATTTTCCTTGGCAATAAAGAAAAAATTGTCGATTTATTTTCAATAAATATTAAATATATATTCATTTAATTAAAAACCCCCAAATTTTAAAAAAATATTTTTATTAAATAAATGGGTAAGAAATTAATTAAATATTAATTAATTAATTAAATATTAATTAATTAAGTATTAATGCGATTTATGACACTGCGAAGGAGTTCTCACTGGAAATGGACAAAAAAAGACCAAAATGATCACAAGAACAAGACCATCGTGACAAGGGTGATAAATCACGTGAAATAACACTTTTGATTTTTTTAAATTCTCATACTTATTAATTTTGAGAAGTCAAAATTAGGCGATAACATATGCCATCATGTGTGGTCTAGGAGAATCGAGATGGGAAAGGTAATTCATTTTAATTCAATAAATAAAGCATGGGAGAAACTTCAGTTATGTATGAAGGTGACTCCAAGGTAATGATTGTTAATCTTCAAAATTTTAGATATCAATTTGAAAGTCTTAAGATGAGTGATGATTAGTCTATTACATCATATTTTCTTAGATTTGACAAGATGTCAAGAATATGAAAGTTTTAGGAGAGGATGTGAAGGAAGAAGTTTTAGTCCGGAAGGTTTTGAGATCCCTAACTCCTAAGTTTGATTAAAAGTATCAACTATTGAAGAAGCTAAGGATTTGACTACTTTTAACATGGATGAGTTGCATGGTACTTTGACTACTTATGAGATGAGGGCGGTTGATTCCAAACCGGAAAGACATATGTTTCTTTCAAATACGAAACTAAGACCAAATGTAAGAAAGCCAAAGATGATGATGGTGCTCCTACATTTTATGATGAAGAACTCTTTTCTATGGTTTATAGAATACTGAATGTTAGAACAGGTAAGTACAAGGGAAAATTTCCTTTAAATTCTTTAATTGTGGTAAAGTAGGTCGGTTTGTTACTAAGTGTCCTCATAGGTGTGAAAAGAATGGTAATGATGATCATGAAATGAAAAATCAGAAGTATGGTTAAAAGAGACCATAAGAAGAAGGGTAAAAAGAGATTCTACACAAAGGAAGAGGTATATACATTTGAAGAAATAAATGGGTATGGTGGTTCAGATTTTGAGTCTCAATCGGATCATGAAGATGTAGGGATGAAGATTTTTTTATGAAAAAATATGTTATGAAGTCCACTAGTAGTGGTTTTACATTGTTGGCAGATTTTATATCAAGATCCTGCAAAGAATATGAAGAAGAAGAAGAAGAAGGAATTGAGATTGAATTGGTATGTCTTCAATTTGAATTGAATCATGGGGAAGAAACAATGAGAAATTGAAATCGAAGTAAAATAATATGAAGAAAGGATTTATGACCTATAAGAGAAGCATTTTGATATTACATAAAATCTTGATGAAATTGCGAGAAAGTTAGAGATGTAAATGAGCACCATGACTCTTAGCTCACAATATAAGGAATAAGAAGTGACTATTCTTAAGAGAGAGTTATCAAATGCATCAAGTAAGGAAAAATCATATCATAAATTTCATAATATTTCAAAGGCTCTTGATAATATCTTGAGCAATTAGAAATTTGTAGGTGATAGAGTTGGCTTGGGATTCAAATTTGAATTCAAGGAAAAAGAGATTAAACAAGAAGATGGAATTAAAATCAATGAAACATGTGAACCAAGTACCAACGATGACAAGAGAGATGTGTTCACCAAAGACAATGAGAAGACTAAGCCTATTAGGAAACCCAATGCCTCAAGGTATGATAGAACATTTAATGAATATTGTTTTACTCGTAATGATTTTTTCCTTAGGGAAAAGAAGTGTAGAAGGTATTCTAGAGATGATCATCCATGGAGAGATAGTAGGAGTGAGCATGATAAGAATGTTGTGTGTTACAATTTCCATGAAAGAGGCCATATTTCTAGTTATTGTTTGAATAATCCACCTAGGAAAGTTGAGAGTTACAAAGATAAGAATTCAATGGTATGTTTCAATTGTATTGAATTTGGTCATGTGGCTAGAGATTTTCCCTATAACTACTCAAGGAAAAACAAGAGTTTTAATATCCTAAGGTATAAGAAAGGAGCTATCAAAGGCCAAGAATGTATGATAACCGTTAAAGAAGAATTTGGGAGCCTAGAAGGGATAGTCGTGTCTTATCAAGATAAATGATTGATATAATACAAGGCATGACTTAGGGTATAGATCAAAAACAAGAAGAGGAAGGAGGATTTCATGTATCTAAGAGGGCTTGGGACCTCTTCAAGACCCTTTTTTAGGTGATCATGTTGTTCTATTCCTCTACTAGACTTCTTGGAAGTATATTGGTTTAAATGAAGTTTTGGGGAGCACTCTAAATTCATGTTTATCTCCTTCATTGGGTTAAGGTATGACTGTCTCAAATTTTTTAAGCCTATTCTGTGTCCTTGGTTTTTCGAAGTGTGAAAATATATGTGTCTTAATCTTGTGGTCTCTAAGTGTACATGATTGGGTTCTCAATTTTGTAACTGTCTCATCATGGTGTGTTGTCATTTTATAATGGATTAGTGAGTGTAAGGTTCATGGTGGTGTCTCAAATGAGGTATTTTATGATATGGAATTCATATGAAGAGTATTCTTTTAGTGTGATCAGTGACTAGTGTTGATGACAAGTACAAAGTTTGTGTTACCTCATAAAGGTCATTCTGAGTCCATGTTAATCACGTCAAGAGGGTTATGTTATGTTAAATGGTGAAAATTATAATCCATAATAAATTATAATAGAATATATTTCTGTGTGAGTCAATAAATTTAATATTAAGTAAAAAAATTGTTGAGTCATAGCATGGGTACTTGTGAAATGATAAAATGAATAGGTTTATGATTCAAAAGAGTTTCTCCATTGTCATTAGTTGGATTAAGTTTCATAGTGTTATGGGTTAAAATGGATAAAAAGAATGTTTATGCATCATAGACAAGGTTATAAGAAGAAATGAGTCATCAAGTATGATGACTTAATTATACCATCATCTCAAAGATGTTTGTGATAAAGATTTTGAAGGAATAATGAGGACAAATCAAGGTGGGTTCAAGTAAGCAAGTGTTGTTCATGTTTCTTAATCATTTCAAGAAAACTCAAGGCACTAGAAGATGTTTATGTAATGTTGATAGAAAAATTTGAGACCTTGATACCAAAATATGTGCATTTAAGGTGTCTTTGTCCTAACTTGGTTCTAGTAGTTTACAAGAAGCGGTATGAAATTAAAGTTGTGCTTGAAGGTACAAATGATGTAATTTAAAGAAAAAAATTGGAACAATGCATCTAGACTATGTTTACATTATATTTCCAAAAATTTTATGCTCCAATGATATCTCAAATGGTTAGAAATTTTAGTCTTGATAGTGAGAGTGCTAAAAACCTAATTTTTAGAGGTAATGTTAAAATATGGATTAATCCTCTTCAATGTCATGCTTCACAGTTCATGGAGATGACAATATAGGAAAATGGGTTCTCATAACAGGTATAGTTTTATTTTGAAAGTGAATGCACTAAAATATAGAAGTTATTTCCCATTGATCAAGGGCTAGTAGGATGTGTGTGGAAATTGATGTAATGAAGATGATATGATGGATATATAATTATACTCAAGGAAATTCATACATGAATAAGGTGATAAAATTTGTGTAAGGATACTAAAATATTGTTCAAGGTCATAAATGTGTGTTACCTTGTCTCTTTGTACCCACAAAGTAAGAGTGTATAATGTTCTTGAAAGTGAATCACTTATCACGAGATTTTAGGTTGACGTTTTGATGGGATTTGTTATTTCTTTGTGATTGAACATAGTTATTCAAGATCTGAGATAGTCCCCTAATAAATAGAGAATGGTATTCATGTGTCATTCAGTCAAATAGTGGATCATGGTGAAGAAGAGTATAAGGAACTTCATGACTAAGACATAGAGGAGAAGCATGTTGCAAGTATGAAAAAACTTACTACTGAGTCTTAAAGCTCTTATGACTTGTTTCAGTTGATCTAGAAGGTATGAGCCCTCAAAAGGATGACATAGGTGTGACTAAGTGGTTGACTCTTGTAAAAATTAGGCTAAGGATAGTGAGTATAAGAGTTCAGTGATCTCATAATATGGTATGCACTTCTACAGTCTAAGGTAGGTTACATAGATAAGGAAAGCCTATTTTGTCTTTGATCAAGTGTATGGGGGTGTCTACCAATGTTCTAGACACATTGAAGTCTATGAAGGTAGGTATAATAATGATTTGTGCAAGGAATCATCAAATATATGAGATTATTAATTGAATGTTCTTTTGTTATTAGAGTTAAGATGTTATGCCTTTATAGGTGAAGGAAGGATTGATGATACTCTATTGTCACTCATGATCGAATGGCCTCCATTTTAATGAGATAGTGATATATAAGTGATGAAGCACTAGTTTTTGGAGAAGAGAGTAAAGTTAGACTATGCATGACTATGAATGATCATCTTGCTCCATAAATTACATCCTATGAGGCTTGTAGGTGATGATTAATTATGGAAGAAGTCATTCTTAGAGGTTACATGGTGTTTTGATTGTTATCAAGAGGATGAATATGTTAGTATGATAGTGGATAAGTACTTGACTAGGCTTATTAGTATCATTTTGGTCAAAATGATGTATCAATGACCTCAATAGATTTGATATGATGCTACAATGTTATATAAAGAACAAAAATGGATCTTAGGTCTAAATATGGTGATCAAGACAAGTCTAACACGAGTTGTACTTCTAGAAGGTGCACTAGATGGTTGAAAATATTTGAGGTATGATATGATTATCTATTCCAAGTTCAAGTAAGTTATGTTTAAAGTATGCATAGCCTCATCCAAATATGATTGCAAGGTCTGAGAAAATGCTTTAGGACTATGTCAAGGTGGTTGTGTGTTCTTAAAGGCATGGTGATAAGGTAAATGGCCAAATTTTGTGTCTCTCTACTAGAGTTAGATGGCCCAATCCTAGGGAGAGTGTTGAGGAGGGGTTCCATTACATTCTTATGGTTCTAGGGATTGTCAAAGATTTTTAGAATGCATTGAAGGATAAATTAAGGGATTTTAGTCCTCGAGTGATATGAAAAGAAAGATATGAGAGATTCAAGTCATGTTTAAGTCATGACAAGACAAGAAAAGACAAGTGATGTGGAATGTTCATGAGGTGTATGTATCTGTTCTAGGACTGCTACAGTACTCTCCAAGTTAAAGAATGTTAAAAAGGGTACGTGATGAAGAAAATAAGTTCTTGTGTCCAAATGAGGGCCTTGTGTGAAGAATGCATTCAAAGAGAGGTATTAAATATTCTCTTAGCTTTGGATTCTTCATCTTTGGCATGTTTAGGTGTTTTATATTCTCTACCTAGGGGATTACATTGTGTCTATACTTGAAAAGAAGGAAAAATCATACTTTGTGAGAAATTTCAAGTTTGTGAGATAAAATGAATTATTTGGTTGATTTTTCCAACCAAATGGTGACCCAATGAAGATGATAAATTTGAATATCATCCATGTTCATGTATGCTTTATCATTAACGTAAAAAGGGAAAGAAGTGAAAGAACGATGAGAATATCATTCCAAGCCATGAAGATCTCAAATGATCATAACACACCACATTTGATAAGCTGAAAGAAATTCACCAAAATAACTTTACAAAAGAATTTGCAAACAAAGAGCAGTAATATCATATATTATTATGGAACTCTCATATATATGATTATAATGAGAATGTGCCTTTCTTATATAGGTAAGGAAGATCAATCTAAGAACCAGTCAAGGCCATAGATCAAGCCATAAATCAAGGAAAGAACTAGTCAAGACCATAGATTTAGGAAAGAACTAGTCATCAAAGATCTAGTCAATACCATAGATAGAAAGAACTATACCTAACACTAGATAATATAAAAGAAATATCCACACACATAAGTGGGTGAGGATAAATATAATAAAGGTAAATAAAGTACCTAGGTGAACATGAGCTAAGGTAAATAACCACTCTAATAGCCCCCCTCAAGTGAAGCTAGGGGACCAAAATAAAAGTGGCATATCCATAGTATGAGTCACGAAAACTATGTCGATGAGGTACTCATGTACAATGACTAGGAAAAAAGGACACCGCAAGTTACCCAAAACTAGCAACAACAAAGTACAGAGATAAAAAACCCATTACAAGGCATCCCAAGAAGGTTAGATTAAAAAAATCGTGCAATGTTGAAGAAATTTTGGTGTGCATTGTGGTTTGAATCCACTACTCAATTAAAAAAAAATGACACTAGGATTCACTAGAATAGATCCATACAAGGAGAATGTCAATGGAGTGGTGTAAAAGTGCAAAAAAACAATAAACATAATTTGATTAGCTATTACAAATAGGTTTTCCACAATCTAAGAACAATAACCAAGGCAACAAGGCAAGGACACAAGATTTTATAGAAATATGAGTGTCACAATCCAAGAAAAGCCAAGGTAACAAGGCAAGGACACAAAACCCAAAGGTAGGATCAAACCAAACCCTCCCATACTACTGAATGGGTGGAGTGACACTATAAATTGATGTGAAATTGATAGTATAACTAAGCTACATAAAGAACAATCACATTAATAATGGAGGAAAGTTGCAGAATACAAGACTAAAATTACGAGAGGACAAATTATAACAAAAATACCATATATTATTGATAGAATAAAACTTGAGCAATTACATGATGAGAGAGCTTACAATATATAGGAGAATGAAATCCTTAAAATAAGGATTCAACTCCAATCTTTAATCCCACAATATCCTCACATATCTCTCCTATAATCACTCCCAAACCCAACAATCTCCCACATAACTCCAAAATAGTGACGTGAGTTGTTTTTCAACAAACTCACAACTACTACATAGTATCCTATATTATTAATAATGATTTGAGTAATAAATCATATTAATAATATTACAAACTTTTATTTTTCTTACACAAATATTATATTAATATCTTACTAACACACTAACTTACTAATGTAATATATGTGTAAGCTAGGAAAAATACACTACTAACAAGGAAGTAAAATACCAATAATATTACATCCTCTTTCATGTTCCGTAGAAAACCTCGGAATGGGCTAGGAAACTTGGATTGAGCCCTGATTGTGTGATATGTAGGTGCTTTTCTTCAAGATGGAGCAAAACCTTCCTGCAACAATGATCCTCTTACTTTGCACCAAATGGGAAAAATAATTATGAGGCTATTTGGGCATTAGGATGAGGCAAAAGGATGTTCTTTGCTAAAAGGATGCAAGAACTTAGATATGGCATTCAAGATTATTCTCCTTGTTCTTAGAGGGGAGGGTAAGGTTGAATTTATAGCACTGGGGAGTGGTTAACTTAGAGTAATTTAAGTAATCATGGTTTGAAATGTGGGTAAGGTTAAGTGAGTGGTTTGAAAATGTGGGCAAGATTAGGTGAGTGGTTTGAAAATATGGGCAAGATTAAGTGAGTGGTTTGAAAATGTGGGCAAGATTAGGTGAGTGGTTTGAAAATGTGGGCAAGATTAGATGAGTGGGGGCCACGAAGAATGGGTGAGGATTTGAATTATATTTTTAATTCATAAGTGGAGGATTTTAGGTGAGTGGGGACCACGAAGGGTGGGTGAGGATTTGAATTTGAATTTTTAATTCAATAGTAGAAAAACATGGAGAATAATGACATGTGGTGAGGATTGGGTTATTTTTTAGATTTTGAAATGGATAATTAATCAAATTATATTTGATTAATTCGAAGTGTATTTTTGTGGGAAATGAGGAAGGGGAATTAATTGATTTAGGACAGATGTGAAATTAGGGTGTCTACATTTGCCCCTCTTTGGAAGGGTACTATGAAAGTAGTGTCCTTTCAAAGAAAGTAGACGGTATGGGGGAAGAATTCAATCTACTTTTTTAAGAAAAAGGTAGAGCGAATTTTTGTTGGGGAGAATAGAAAGTGGTGAGTGACGGATGTCATAGTATCCTCCAAGAAAAAAATGTCACGAGAAGATGTGATTATGGATAGATGTGGAGATGTCCCCTTGAGAGGAACGATGAGAATGGAATATACGACAGAACTCACGAAAAGAAGATAAATGAATTATGTTGAGAAGAGGACGATAATGGAGTGGAAGAGACTGGAATGACCACACGATTTAAATGGGGAAAGGATTCAATCAGCCTTGAATGCTAGGTGCGAGGTGTGTGGGAAAGAGAAAAGGGAATGGATAGGATTGGGGGTTGATTACGAGAAGAGTAAAGGGAGATACGGGAGGGGGAAAAAGAATGAAAGAGCTAGAAATAAGAGAGAGGGATGATAGGGGAAGAAGGGAATGATGAAGGAAAAACAAGGAAAAAATAGGGAAATGATAGAGTAGAGGGTGAAGGGATAAAATAGAGAGATGTGTAAAATGAAGGAAACAACAGAGATAGTAAAGAGGGATGTGTGAAAGTGAAAGAAATGATAGAGCTAAGAAAAGTAGGAAACGAAAAAGGATAAATAATAAGGAAAAACGAGGTGGGAGTAGGGGGTGAAATGGATGAAAATGGAAAGAGGATGAAAGAAGAAGTAGAACGGAGAAAAAATAAACTATGAGGGGCGAGGAAAGTGTGAAAAAGAGAGAAAAAAAAAGAGAAATAGATATCTGAATTAATGAAAAGGTAGGGGTGGTAGAGAAAGGAGAAGTGGTCGGAAAAGAAACGTGAAAATTAGGGGAGAGGAAAGGAAGATAGAACGAATACAAGGAGAAGATTGAAGGAATCGTGTCATTGCGAGGAAGACCTAGGAAAAGAACATGGAATAGATCATATGGAGATGCATGTGGAGGGTGGTATGATAAAAAAATATAGGACAACACTTTGAACATCCAGTTATCGATAGGGAAGTAAGGAGGAAACGTGATGGAAAAAGGGCAAGAAGATGATACGAGGAAGGGAAATAAGACGAGGGGTGGGAAAGAAAAAAGGATAACAAAGAAAATGATGTAGAAGGAAGGGAATACGAAAAGGGGTAATAAGTGGAAAGGAATAGTATAAGGAATTTTTAGAGAAGAAAGAGGGGAGGAATGACATCGATTGGAAAAGATGTAGAGATGCATGAAATGAGGATACTAGGATGACGAGAAAATAGAAAAAGGATGTATGATAAAGACAATAAAGATATTGAAGAGGGCAAAGAGAAGATGAAGAGATGGGTAGAAGCGACAAGAAAATGGTGGGATTGAGGGAAAAGAATAGGAGAGAATGGGGGATAGAAGAGGCAATGCCAATGAGGGGACGTTAGGAAAACCCCTTTACAATGAGTGGTGGGGAAGGGTGAGAGAAAAAATGAAGAAAAGGAGAAAGCTAATGAGGATTGGAAAGGGTAACGCCAACAAAGGGACATTAGGGAAAGCCCTTTTACAATGAGTGGTGGGCTTAGAGGAGGGAAGGAATGAAGGGAAACTCTAGAAGGTTCAAGGGAGTGAATGAGGTCATGCGGAATGAGGATTGATGATTTTTAGGGAAAGCCCATTTACAATTATTAGCGTGGGAATAGAAGATGATGATGAAAGAATGATAGAGGAATGTGAACAATAATGGTGAATGCATGTGTGGTAGAAATGTGGGGGATTTGAGAAGATGAAGTGGAAAGAGTAAAGAAAATGGGAGGGATGAGTTGGGACTAGGTGAAAGCGAGGAGAGGATGCGGGTGATGAGGATGAATGAGGTGAGGATGAAGAACCAAGACATGAAAATAATGGGAAGAAATGGTATGAAGGATGATGGATCAAGAAGGGAAAAGGGGAAAAAACGTGATTATAGGCGGAAGAGATTAGATGTATGTTGTAAGAGGATATGTGAAGAAAGGATAATAGTAGGAGGAAAAAGTGGGTAGTAGGAGATACCAGGTGGAAGAAGCGATCAACAAAGTGAATGAAGAATGAGGTGGGGGAGAAGTTCACAATGACAAGTTAAGTGTAGGGAGGACCCTGACATAAGATTTTCATGTGACGGAAGTGGTTAAGTAAGATTGCCAAGCGAGAAAAATTGGAGATGACAAGTGGTCAAGAGAGAAGTGGTGTTTGTGAGAATAAAAAAGGAGGTGAAAGGATGTGATAATGGGGAATGCTGAGAAAAAGTGAAGGGTGAAGGGTGTGTAGTGATGGGGAAAGGCAAGGAGACAAATCATCCTTAAGAGGGACTCTTAAGTGAGATTTCCATGCTGGGTGAGTGGTTAAGTAATATTGCCAAGCGAGAGGAGGGTGATAGTGGTGGTAAAAAGATGTGATGATGGGGAATGAAGAGGAAATATGGATGGTGAGATTGTAGAGTGATGGGCGAGTGTAAGATGACATGTCATGCTTAAGAGAATCTCTTAAGTAAGATCATCATGTTGCCGAAGAGGTTTCGTAAGATCACCTAACCAACAGGAGGATGATATGTAAGGAGAAAGACAAAATGATATTGGGGACATGGGTGGAATGGTAGGTTGAAGAAGATGATCGCGACGAGAGGCAAGAGAAATAAGATGGGGAAATATGATGGGATGGGGGAAGGCCATAGGGCAGATCAACCTTAAGTGGAAGTCTTAAGTAAGATTGCCATGCGGCCGGAATGGTTAAGTAAGATCGCCAAGCTGAAGAAGAAGAAGGATGATGATAGAGTTGGTGGGAATAGGGTATGAAAAAATGGACTGAAGGGGAACCCTCAAGTGAATTTTCCATACTACGAGAGCATGTAAGTAGGATGACCAGGCATAAGATAGGTTTGGGGAAGGATGAGAAAAGAGTGAGTGAGGTATGCTGAGTGGTATATGATATGAGATGAGGTGATAACAAGAAAAAAGGAAACAAAGGAGTGTAACATGAATGGATGAAGGAATATATGTAGTGGAGGGCGAGAGTGTGAGGGGAATCCTTAATTGGGATGCCTACGTGGTGAGAGTAATGATGCGAGAATGAGAAGCAGAAGAGGTGGAATGGGAAGATGTGTTTGGTGGTGATTGTTGTTTGATGAGAGGGGAGGTGGTGAAGAAGCTTCTATAGTGGGAAGATCTTAGGGAGAGGGTAAACCTCCATTGAGGATTCCATATAGAAGGGGTTATTAAGTAAGATTGTCAAGCGGGAAGTAAAAGGGTGAAAGGAAAGAATACAAATGGGTGAGAGGGGACATGAATGGTGAGAAGGGTAATATGGGGATAAGTGGCGGAGGAGTAAAAATGAGGAGCGAGGATGAATGGATCAAATACATGGTGATCATGGTGGGGAGAAGGAGTTGTTGGATAGTGAATGCTACTTGAGAAAGATCGTTAAGTAGGATTCACAAACTGCAACAGTGATCAAGTAGGATTCCCAAACTGGGGAATGTATTAGTGTGGGTGAATGGATGGGGTGAAAATTAAGATGTTGATCATGCAGGAAGATACTCACGTGATGAAAAACATCTTAATTTTAATATAGCACATAACAATATGCATCATGATATAAAAGATCAAGATGACTAGACTGTAATATGCGTGATAACATAGACAGGGGCCATCAAAAAGGTTTGATGCCCCAGTATGATATGTAAATGGAAGAGAGAATAGATAGAGGCCATCAAGAAAGTATGATGCCCTAGTACGACATGCAATCAGATAACATAAGAATATTAGAGAGAACACCAGGATACATAAAATTAAGATGCCCCTTATAATATATCAAGATATAAGAAAGCAATTAATAATTTATAACTAATAATGCAACACAAGAACAAATAAACATATCCCTAATGTGTTCCACAGTGAGGATTGATCGGATGTGCCCCCAAGCAGGGGTACGAGGACAGTAAAATATTGGGTCATTGTCCTCAAATAAGGAAGCAATGAGAGCTAGATTTTCCCCAAGTGAGGATTCATGTGAGGAGAAGTGGTTTGAATTTGGTAGTCATAAGGTGATTGGATCATTCGTTGGGGATAATAGTTCAAAGGTTGAATTGTGTTGGTTATTTTAGAGTTTTTGCGATTTTGTGGAGTTTACAATATTTTTTTTTGTTTATTATATATATATATATATATATAGATTTTCTAATGTTTTTGGTTTTTAGATTTTTGGCGATTATTGTGTTTTTGGATTTTTGACGATTGTTTATAATGTTTTTGGATTTTTAGATTTTTACACTGTTTTGATTTTTGATTTTTGGAGTTGTTTTTAGATTTTTACAATGTTATTGGCAATTTATGGACCAGAGTGCAAACTTATTTTTGAGAGACGATAAACCAGGATATTATCCGTATGTACCATGTTTTGTGTGGTAAATTATGCTCAGAATAACACAAATTCTCTTTCCATTGGCAGGATATGGTGGTGATGATATGATGAAAAGAAGTCCAGCTCCATTCTTGACTCCACACAACTAGTAAGATGCATGGGCTCATCACCGAGAATCAAGAAGGACGTAAGAGGTAGATAATGAATATAGAGACAAATGCTAACAACAATCCCTTTTGGAAAATTTTGACTCGACTCTTCATATGGATGCTTGAACCAATTTCAAAAATGGATTTCACTTTATGAGTCACGTGTTAGACTTAGATAGTTATGTGGCCTGTTGATTGGTAAGATATGAGGTGAAGGGATAGTTCTCTCTTCACTTAGGCATCTAAATTACTTCTTTGGGGATTCTATAATTTACAAGCACTTTGTAAGATTTTGTATTTTGAAATGACTCCCTATGCCTTGCCCCATGCTACTAGTGAGAAGCAAGGGCTCATCACCGAAGGCAAAACATAGGTGAGTGAATTCCCTTTTTGTTTTTGTTGTGTTTTGTTTTTGATTTTTGATTTTTTTTTTTAGATTTTTGAATGTTTATGCAATATTTTTATATTTTATGAGAATGACCCTCTATGCTTTGCCCATGCCACTTGTAAGAGGTCGGGTTTATCACGAAAGACAAGACGTAGATAAGTAAGGGCACCTTCCTCCATTCCTAGTCTCACACTACCAGTAAGTGTGGACTCAACACCAAAGACTATGAAATATGAAAGATATGAAAATGAATTACTCATAAGTTATTAAATTCATGGATTTTATTACGATAGTGCTTTGTATTTAGGAAGGAACATCTGCCCCCAATCTCAGCCCCACATGACTAGTAGGACGTGAGGGTTCAACACCAAAGACTGAGATGGACAACCAAACGAACAAGGTAAAGAAGTTTAGAGCTTTGTTATGAAAGAGAGAATGTTTTTGAAGGGAATATATTACCATCAGTAAGCTTCTAGGTATGACCATAGATGAAAGTGACTGAAAATGGAAGATATGATAAGAAATATGATGCTCACAAACTTAATAGGATTTATATTAGCACTTGTCTCATGATTGTAAATATGAAGATGTGATTTTGATGATGAAAATGTCTACCAATGGAAATAAATAAATTTATTTAGAGATAAGCAAGACAGAAAGGAACAATGTACACTTTGTTGTTTCCCGGAATATAGAGTGCTTTCAAGAATAGAATTTATTTGAATGGAATGCATTCATGGGTTTGTCAAGGACTTGGCCTATGTCAATGGCCAATTTATAAGCTCCAAACCCAAAATTATTTATGATTTCGTTGGGCTCAAATTTGTCTTGTTTGTCTCATTCTTTGGGTGTGTTCTTTCGATTTTCTTTGAGAATGAAATCATTGACCTTAAATTTTCTAGGTTGGAATTTTTTATGGTAGTTATACCATAGACAATTTTGATATACTTGAAGATGATCTAGGGCATTAAGTCTTTTTTCATCAAGAAACTCAAGTTCATTAAGGTGTGAGTGTTGATAATAATCTTTATTGATTACATCTTTGAAGGATATTATGAAGGATGGAAATTCAACCTTGACATGTAAAATAGCTTCCCAACCATAAACAAAGGAGAAGGGAGTGGCTCCAGTAGGTGTGTGATAAGATGTGTGGTAAGCCCAAAGAGTGGATAGATTTGGTTAAGACAATAGCTTCCATGTGTGTTGTGATGATGGTTTGTGTTATTTGGTTTGTTGCTTCTATTTCTCCATTAATTGATTATTTTGAGGATAGATTCATGATTAAAGATGGAAAAGGTTGTGTAAAGATATTCCTAGGTATAAGTACCTTGTAGAATGTATGCATGTAGAAGTCTTGATAGGTGAGAATAATTAGTGATGAGATTCCTACAAGATCGATCATTGAAAGCATGATGGACATGACGAGTTGCATTATCGTAAGTGTCCAAAATCAATGTGGTTGGTTTTGGCACAAAGGCTAGAGATGTTAGGCATAAGAGCCAATATTGGAATAATAGAATCAAACTTAATGGTACCTGTTGATGGAACCTCTTCTGTAGTGTCTATAGTAATATCAAGGTTTGAAAGGGAGTCTTGAAATGAGGTCAAGGTCTCGTTAGATGTTGGAAGAATGTTGTCACCCAAAATAGGTTCAATATATGTTTGGGTTAAAAGAGAGTCTTGAAATAAGTTCAAGTGCTCAGTAGATGTTGGAAGAATGTTGTTGTCCAAAACAGGTTCAATGTATGTTTGGGCTGAAAGAAAGTCTTGAAATAAGTTCAAGTGCTTAGTAGATGTTGGAAGAATGTTGTTGTCCAAAACAGGTTCAATGTATGTTTGGGTTGAAAGAGAGACTTGAAATAAGTTCAAGTGCTCAGTAGATGTTGGAAGAATGTTGTTGTCCAAAACAAGTTCAATGTATTTTTGGGTTGAAAGAGAGTCTTGAAATAAGTTCAAGTGCTCAGTAGATGTTGGAAGAATGTTGTTGTCTAAAATAGGTTCAATGTATGTTTGAACTAATGGAAGGAAATTTGAAGAAGATATGGATTGGTTTGGAATTAGAGAGGCTTGACTATTGTCATCATGATCTCATGGAATTTCAGTATATATAGGAGTTTTGACAGTAGTCAGCTCTTCATGGAAATTTGTGGTATTGGATGTGTCATTGGTTGCAAGAGCATTGTCATCAAGTTCTACAAAGATGACATCGTCATCAATTAAGTCTTGGACGTAATTCTTAAATCACACACATTTATCTGTGTGATGACCATCAATGTGATGAAATTCACAGTATGTGTTAGGTTTGTACCAACATGGTTTAGCTTCCCCTTTGACAAAGGGTTTTGTAATTGGATATCTTATCAGTTTAGCCTCTTTTAGTTGATGAAAAACACTAGAGAGAATTTCTCCAAGGGGGTAAACTGATGTTGGAATTTATGCAAATTGATGTCTTCATGAGGTTGTATGATTAGCCTTTTGGGTGATCATTCACTGATTTGGGTAGCCATATGAGAGAGTTGTGTTGTCATCTTATTAATTTGTTCTAATAGCTCATTGTGTGATGTTTTTTGTGAATTCATCATGGTTGAAAGAGAGGGAGAACAGAGAAAGGTGCAATGAAGAACTCAACCTATTGATTGTGATCTTTGTTTTGGCTCAATCGAGTTAACAAGTAAGGCTATAAGGAGTAAGCTTAAACAAGATACTTGGGAGAAATATGTGATAGCTCAAACAATCTATAATGAAAATGGTTTGATTTGGCTTAAACAAGCTTATCAGAAGACAATGTAAGGAGTACACTCAAACAAGGTACTCGATACAAATGAGATATAGCTCAAATAAGCTATGATGAAGATGTTGATTGGTTTGGCTTAAACAAGCTTAGGATTGTTGAAAGGGAAAGTAACCTAAATAGGTTAATCTTAATATGGTTGTGATATAACTCAAAATGAGTTATGAAAGGATTTATGTTGGTTGTGATTTGGATAAACATGATGGTGGAAAAATAATGAGTGAACTCAAACAAGTCACCCAATATTAGTTTGATATAGCTGGAAATAAGCTATAAAGGATGTTTTGACAATTGACAATAGGGGAGTGAATGCTAGTCACTCAATATCAGTTGGATATAGCCAAGACAAGCTATGGTAGATGTAATGTTGGCTGAAGTGAGCTAATGAAATTGGTGTGATGTTTTGGTCTGTGTTGTTGGATTGTTTGGATGTTTTCGCTTGGTATTGAATTGGTCGAGAACTGATTTTTTTGTGGAACACAACTAGGGTTTGAACTTTTACAATGAACACATTGATATCAGCCAAGTTTTATGATAAAACAATGCTAAACTATTTTGTTTACAAACAACAAGCAATCATGTGGATCAAATTGTTTTGGCTTAGGAGGTAAATTCTTCAGGAATGATCATTGTTTCATGTAATCATACAAGTATGTTGTGAAATGGTGGATGCAGGCTCTTATTACTCCAAGAAGATGTGTCCTCCGATATACCCTAGTCCTGATATACCTAATTCTATACGGGGATAGAATTGGTACGGGGAACCCTTAGAGCACTGGAGGAGACTCACCAATTCTTACTTACTGTTTGGAGTGAATCACCACATCTAAAACAGGTTTTGTGAAAAGGTGGAAGGTGATGGGGAATGAATGTGTATGGTGTCTTTATAACTCCCCGAAGATTTACAAGGATGATGCCCATGCTTTGTTGTTACAGCTATTTAGGCATGACTCACATGCATTGCATCGACAACATTACATGTAAGTGAAGAGCAGGGGTGAGGTAAATACTGAACGTTGTGATGAGACTAGGTCTCAAAGTGTAATGTAGATGTAAATGTTGTTGGTGCGTGGTAGTCAAGTCCATGTCACTTGGTGTAGCTTTGGTGGTGATGAAATCCACCTCGTCTACATGTAAAAACAAAATGATAAAGTGATTAAATGTAGGTTCTTTCCAACTTGAAATAAATCACTAGCAAAAAATAATTGCGTACCTGAGCATACTTTTTTTTTGGTTTCAGCAATTTTCTTTGAATGGTGGTATTTTTGCAGGATTTTTTTGTTTTTGTGTTTTTATTTTTGATAATATTCAGTGATGCGGTCTTACAAAAAAACAAATTAGTAGTTATCTTGCAAATGAAATGTTAAAAAAGTGATCGTGGTTGTTTTTGATTTTCCAGATTGGTCGAAGGTGCAGGAAAAGAGCATACACAACCAATGACCAAAAAAATATTTATAATATGACAAAGGAAAATAATGATTGAAATGACAAAGTTGAAAACAAAACTAGAGGATCTTGCAATGTTAGAACAAAAACTAAAAAAATTGTGACCATTTTGATTTTCCCGATCACTCGAAGGCGAAAAAAGAGCATACGTGGATACAATGATGGAATAGATTTTTTTTAAATGTTAATAATTATTACAATTAATTAGGATTGTGAAATAGCGATAATGATTGTTTTCATAAGAAAAAAACAACGAAAGAAGAGTGTGAAAATGTTACTAGAAGTGTTGTTGTAGAAAATTGAAATGTAAGGCAAAAATTAAAAATTAGAAAAAAATTTTTTGGAGGGCAGAATGGCCTCACGTTTCTAATTTCTAAGATCAATTTTTAAGTGTAAGGAAAGAGCATACACATGAGGTTGTTACGTTAAATAAAATAAATTTAAAATTTTTAAAAAAAAAACTATAATTTTGTTGTTTTTTGTTAAAAAGATAGGTGTTAGAAGAAATGAAACCAAATTTTTTTGTAAGTCTAAATCAAAAAATTATTTTTCCATTGCATAGATCTTTTGATACCTTTCCATTAAAAAAATGAAGTCATTCTGAGTTTGGGAGCAAAATTTATGGCTTCCGGAAGATGGGCTATGGTAGCACTCTGAATGAAAATTTTGAACGTGAGAAAAACGCTCCGAGAGCTAGTTTTTATTTTTTTGACTTTTGTACTTCACCTGAGAAGCTAAAATTTTGATAGCAAGGTTAAAAAAGAACAATAAACATAAAGAAAGAGTTAGATCACAAAATTATTAACTAAAATGAAAGAAAATAATAATAATAATAAACTTCCTACAAAGCAGTTATTTTAGCAAAAGTAAATAAATAAATGCATTTTCCGGATTGGTTGTCCCATGACAGTAAGATGATAAACTAATGACTAGTTCATGTGTTTCTATAGATTACGAGTGAATAGAAAAATTAGAACTGGGAACTAAACACCAAGCACTGAGGAGATCAAAGACAGGATGAGCGTCATAGTTTCATTGTTGTTATAACTGCGAGATACACCACAAAGACACTTTGCCTGACAAAAAAACACTACCCAAAGCGTGAAGGTTAACCAAAGAAGGCCATAAGGAACAAAAAAGGAAATAATAACAAACAATAATAAACAAAGAACAGATAAAACCACTAATTGGGAAATTAATGGTAACATATCGAAAGTAACTTGAGGCGTCGTGCGAGAATGTAAGCTAAGAAAAATACACTACTAACACGGAAGTAAAATACCAATAATATTACCTCCTCTTTCACATTTTAAATGTATAAAACCTCGAGAATGGGCTAGGAAACTTGGATTAAGCCACGATTGTGTGATATGTAGGTGCTTTTCTTCAAGATAGAGCAAGATCTTCTTATAACAATGATCCTCTTACTTTGCACTAGATGGGAAAAAAGATTATGAGGCTATTTGGGCATTAGGATAAAGCAAAAGGATATTCTTTGCTCAAAGGATGCAGAACTTAGATATGGCATTCAAGATTATTCTCCATGTCCTTAGAGGGAGAGTAAGATTGTATTTATAGCTGGGGAGTGATTAACTTAGAGTAATTTAAGTAATCATGGTTTGAAAATGTGGGCAAAAAATGATTAGGTGAGTGGTTTGAAAATGTGGGCAAGATTAAGTGAGTGGTTTAAAAATGTGGGCAAGATTAGGTGAGTGGTTTGAAAATGTGGGCAAGATTAGATGAGTGGGGGCCATGAAGAATGGGTGAGGATTTGAATTATATTTTTAATTCATAAGTGGAGGATTTTAGGTGAGTGGGGACCATGAAGGGTGGGTGAGGATTTGAATTTGAATTTTTAATTCAATAGTAGAAAAACATGGAGAATAATGACATGTGGTGAGGATTGGGTTATTTTTTGGATTTTGAAATGGATAATTAATCAAATTATATTTGATTAATTCAAAGTGTATTTTATGGGAAATGAGAAAGGGGAATTAATTGATTTAGGACAGATGTGAAATTAGGGTGTCTACAATATGAATCTTACATTTAACTATTACAAACAATAATGTGAGCATTAATCCATGGACTAATCCTAACACAAATATGTATGATTTATCAAAAACTACTCGAACACTAACAAACTAATATTGGGCTTCACCAGAATAGCTCTCCCATAAGAGACATTGCCAACATGCCAAAAGTGTCAAAAATATAGATATAAAATATCTCAACAAAGAAGAGAGATACACTACACATGCTAAATAAAAATTATCAAAATAAAGACCATTATAATGCGAAAGGTATAGAAAGTAGAGCAAGAGGTGAATGGTGGAAGAGCCATGCCTATAGAGTCCTCTCGAGGAATTCCTATATAGATGACATGACTGATCATATATCCACCCAAATCAACACGGATGAATGAAGAAGATACCTACATATGGCTTGGTACAATATACACAATGGGTTTATGCAAAAGAACATAAGAATATGTGTCAGTTTGATCATGTCTGACAGCTGAAATATTAGGTTTCTTAAGCCTAAGTGAAGGTTCATAACTCATGTGTAGCTCATGATCCTCAGAAAGATTTGAATGAACAAAAATAGGAGCTCTATCAATGTGTGAACCCAATGAAGTACATGCTTGATAACCAATGCCATGGCGAGAATTCTACTTAACATGTGGAATAGGGGAAGCAATACCCTATTAATGTATTTCAATACATCCTCTACTGAAACCCATATAATAGAGCATGTGAGAACTAAATGCAGTGGTATGCTTCTCAAAAGAGCCATGTATGTGAGAAGAAGGAGCTAATGTGGGATACTCACATTGTGTAATTGTAATAGGCATAGATATAAAAGAACATGCGATAAAGAAGCCCTAATATTCTTAGGAGCATCAAGAGCGGGAGCAAGCTTAGAAATTGACATATCAAGGTTAGTGGGTATAATAACAAATAGCTATAAGTGGACTAGGAGCACGAGAAAGGTATATCACGATAATAAGATGATCGTGGTGAGGGTGATAAATCACGTGAAATAACACTTTTCAATTTTTTTAAATTTTCATATTTAGTAATTTTGTGAAGTCAAAATTAGCTGATAATAGTATGCCATCATGTGTGGTCTAGGAGAATCTGAGATGGGAAAGGTAATTCATTATAAGTTAGTAAATAAAGCATGCGAGAAAATTCGGGTTTTTGTATGAAGGTGACTCCAAGGTAATGATTGTTAAACTTCAAAATTTTAGATATCAATTTGAAAGTTTTAAGATGAGTGATGATTAGTCTATTACATTATATTTTCTTATAGTTAACAATATTTTCAAGAACATGAAAGGTTTAACGAGAGGATGTGAAGGTAGAAGTTTTAGTCTAGAAGGTTTTGAGATCCCTAACTCCTAAGTTTGATTACAAAGTATTAGTTGTTGAAGAAGCTAAGGATTTGACTACTTTTAACATGTATGAGTTGCATGGTACTTTGACTACTTATGAGATGAGGGTGGTTGATTCCAAACCAGCCAAGACATATATTTATTTCAAACATGAAACTAAGACCAAATGCAAGGAAGCCAAAGATGATGATGGTGCTCCTACATTTTATGATGAAGAACTCTTTTCTATGGTTTCTAGAATACTTGAATGTTAGAACTCTTTTCTTTAATTGTGTTAAAGTAGGTCAGTTTGTTATTA
Source organism: Taxus wallichiana var. yunnanensis (assembly GCA_018340775.1). Lineage (NCBI taxonomy): Eukaryota > Viridiplantae > Streptophyta > Pinopsida > Cupressales > Taxaceae > Taxus > Taxus wallichiana. The sequence continues at coordinate 412,275,822 of CM031237.1, read as the reverse complement.
AGTGTCCTTATAGGTGTGAAAATAATGGTAATGATGATCATGAAATGAAAAATCAAAAGTATGGTTAAAAGAGATCATAAGAAGAAGGGTAAAAGAGATTCTACACAAAGGAAGAGGTATATACATTTGAAGAAAGAACTAAGTATGGTGGTTCAAATTTTGAGTCTCAATCAGATCATGAAGATGTAGGGATGAAGATTTGTTTATGAAAAAATATGTTATGAAGTCCACTAGTAGTGGTTCTACATTGTTGGCAGATTTTATATCAAGATCTTGCAAAGAATTTGAAGAAGAAGAAGACATTGAGATTGAATTGGTATGTGTTCAATCTAAATTGAATCATGGGGAAAGAAACAATGAGAAATTGAAATCATAAGTAAAAAATATGAAGAAAGGATTTATGACCTATAAGAGAAGCATTGTTATATTATAGAAAATCTTGATAAATAGTGAGAAAGTTAGAGATGTAAATGAACACCATTTAGTCACAATATAAGAATAATAAGTGACCATTCTTAAGAGAGAGCTATCAAATGCATCAAGTAAGGAAAAATCATATCAGAAATTTGATGAAATTGTGAGGCTCTTGATGATATCTTAGAATTAGAAATTTGTAGGTGATAGAGTTTGGATTAGGATTCAAATTTGAATCTTAAAAGAGATTAAACAAGAATATGGAATTAATCAATGAAACATGTGAACCATTACCAACGATGAAAGAGAGATGTGTTCACCAAATGCATGAAGACTAAGCCTATTAGGAAACCCAATCAGGTATAGAACATTTAATGAATATTGTTTTAAGGCTCTTGGGAAAAGGAGTATGAAGGTATCTTAGAGATGATCATCCAGAAGATTTGGAGTGAGATATAAGTTGTTATGTTTACACAATTACCATGAAAGAGGCCATATTTCAGTTATTGTTTGAATAATCCTCCTAGGAAAGTTGAAAAAGATAAGAATTAAATGTTTCAAGAATGGAATTTGGTCAATCTACATCCAATGGATCAAAGACTACATCCAAAACATAAATATCCATAGGGTCAAACTTATACCCAATGGATGGAAAATTAATGCACCCAAAAATGGTACAATTGATAATACAAACTTAGGATGCAAAAATCTCATTTTCGGCATGAGAGAAACCATAAAGTTTCTTGAAAAACACAGAAAGATGATATAATTTTTGTGTCAAAAAAATCTTTTTGTACAAAATAATATGCAAAAATTAGTGCAATTGATAATACAAACTTAGAATGCAAAAATATCATTTTCTATAAAGTTTTTGAAAAACATAGAAATGATGTCAAAAAAATCTTTTGTACATAATTGTACAATTTTTTTTTAGAAATGTGCCAAAAAACCCTTTTAAAATGTCCATATTTGATTGTCTCAAAACATGTTTGAGTTTACACTCGATTCTAGGGTTTTGACACCTTCCAAATCTAATGGCGCACTCTGTTTTGCATAAAAATGCATGTTGCAAAAAAGTGCTAACAAATTTTGAATACATGAAAACAATAAACCCTTTCTTGCAAAGAAAAACTTACAGATGGATGTCTACATCATCTATCACTCTGATACCATGAAAGGAATGATAAGAAGATCATTCCAAGCCATGAAGATCTTATATGATCATAGCACACCACATTTGATAAGTTGAAAGAAATTCACTAGAATAACTTTACAAAATAATTTACAAACAAAGAGTAGTAATATCACATATTATTATGGAAATTACATATATATGAGTATAATGATCTTGGGCCTTTCTTATATAGGAAAGGAAGATCAATCTATGAATGAGTCAAGGCCATAGATCAAGACATAAATCAATTAAATAACTAGTCATCCATAAGGTAACTAGTCATAAAGTCAATCACCATAGATCAATACAATATTCACACACATAAGTGGGTGAAGATAAATACAATAAAGGTAAATAAAGTACCTAGGTCAACATGAGCTAAGGTAAATACCTACTCTAATATGAAGTTCAAGAGGTTTTATATCAATGAAAAAGGGGGAGATTGTTGACATGTTATGTTCTAGGTGTTGTCATTGATGTAAAATCTCATTATTGAAAAGAGGATGATGGTGAACTATCGAGAGGAGGCTCAATAGTGGATGATACAAAGTTTCAGGTATTCTCATGATGACATGAGGTGTTTCAGTGATAATGGCTTGTTCTAACAAGCCTAGTCAGTTAGCCTAGCTAGCCTAGGTGATGGTGCATGGTACATGGAGTTTTTTTGTGACATGAGGAGCACATTGGCACCATGGAGCATGTTTGGATAGTATTTAGTGTTGGGACCTGAATTGACTAAGTCCCAGGAATAATTCACTTATGCACATAGGAGGAAATAAATAAGTAATGCACTCAGTAAAAATTGTGTAAGGGAAAGGTGCGCGGGAGAAGTGGTTGGCGTGCATGGGAGCAGAAAGGTTTAGGGACTTAGCCATATTTTGAAAGCGTTTTTATATGAGAAATACTTGAAAAGATTGAGTAGGAATGATCAATGGATAAGATACTAGAATAGAGCCTTGGAGGTCAAGAAAAGAATATTCCACGTAAGGAATATTCCAAGGATGATCATTATAGGTAGTGGCGGAATTTACAAGCTAGCATAGGTAGTTGATGATGGAGGACCACACTTCCACTTGGCATGCAATTTGTTTATAAAGGAAACCAAGGCAATACATCCATATCCTATTTAAAGGAGTGCTTGGATCTGAAATAAAGAGGAGGAGAGTAATAATGAAGTGCTTAGGGATACTGAGATGGAGGAGTTGAGCAGGAGGCAACAAAGTGTTGTTAGAAATGCTAGTAGGGTTAGAGAGGGCATTGGGTATAAACAAAGCGCTTTGTAGAAATTATTATAAGGACTTTAAGCATAATAGGCATGGATTTGGGTATGAGAAAGGGCTATAATGGGTAGGATAGATAAGAAATATCTCTGCAAAGTATTTTTGTAGGGTTTAAAATAATATTCCTTGATGTATTGAAATTGTATGACCCTTATGATGTAATGAGGCCCACTTGTAAATGTTTATAAATAAATATATGTGTGTGATTCTTGTTATTCATGTTCTTAAGTGTAGACCCTTGTGTTCTTCATATTATTTTGAGTTAGATCTAGTTTCATTGTGATTATTTTACAATGTTCATTCCCATTTATGGTGCATCTGTGCATGGATATGTTATTTGTATCTTCTATTTTTGAGTGAATGTCTATATTTCCATTCTTACAACTCACTCTCCATCCATGTCGATCATTATCATGAATCTCACATAAATGAGGGGCTTGGCTCTCACACTCACCTCAAGTGAGCACCCAAAGCACACACTAGGTGATAGGTTGGTGTGTTTGTGGTAGAAAGTACATGAAGAAATGAGTACATTTTGATTTTTTTTTCTGGGACCTATTCTCAAATATGTTGTGAGAATTAGGTGTTATGACGGAGTGATTGACCTTGGATAGTGTTGAAGCATGGCTTAAAAGTATGGAGGATGAGTTTTATCGGAGGTTTAGTATCTAGATCTGAGTTTGATACACAAAATGGGTGGAGGAGAACCTATATCACGAACTTCATGTGACATTGTTCTTGTTGTTTCCCATTAGAGTTGTATGAATGTCTTTCAACATATGCATCTAGGTCAAGTTGGTACTATAAACCTCATGCATGGACCCAAGATGAGTATCAGAGGCTGCATGATGTCGATCTGACTTGGACCCATGTTGTTGATCAATGGTGGAGTAGAGTGTTGACTAGTTATACCTTTGAATACACTATTTCTATGTATTCTTTCCTAGAGATTGCTGAGTTTGAGTTCTTGAGGAACTTAGAGGATCATTTTTGCATGTTATTCCACTAGCTATCAAGATCCTAGTTAATACTTTGAGTTTGGAAGCATTCCCCATGGTTGGCTAAACTCTGTAAGCGTGGGGCATGGAAGATAGTGTGGTATAGGATGGCATACCTTGTGGAAGAAATGGAGAGAGAGGAGAGGCGGATCAAGTATAATGAAGCTCAGAGAGGGAGTTGGAAAGACAACATGAAGAAGTAGGAGTGATGGATTTATGAAGGTAGACGTTGTGGGAAGGATTTGAGGTTCATGTGGAGGATGTGGAACCTAAGCGATGTGAGTTACCCCATCTTGGCAAGTGCGGAAGAGAAACCCCATCGGCTTTTAGAGAGAGCTTGTCATATGAAGAAAGGAGTAGAGCTATAGGCACACATCTTAACCCACATGATGATTAGACCCTTGCACTTAGTTTTCAATTCATGACATAAGTTTTGATAATCTAGTTGGTATCGTAGTGGTAGTCGAGTGACACCTAGTAGATATAATTTTTCATTCATTACATCTATGGCAGCACATACATTTCTAGCGTTTGGAGGTATTTTGTCTAGCACATCATTTGGGAAAGGTATGGGTTCACAAGGTTTGAGTATCACATCTAGAATTGGTATGGGAAACACATTTGAGAGTGGTTCGGTATCACATAGTGTCGGCACATAGTTTACCATAACGGTGGGTTCATAACACAAATTATTTCAAGGCATCTTTCCTACTATGGGAGGAAGATCAAGTGGATCTAGAGGGATAGGAGCTAGTGGATCTAGTGGGTATAGTGGTGGAGGAAACACTAGAGGGAATCAAGGTCCTGGATCTGGTGGACAACGTCCAAATCACCATCAACAAGTTTTTATGAGATGTCACTCCACTTACCTCATTATAAGGGCATTGAGGATGCTTTGTGGAACATGTACACAAGTGTGAAATGCTATGGTGTAAGAAGGTAATCACTACCTCGGAGTGGAAAACAAGTCAGTTTGTAACCACGTTGCAAGGGTGTGAGCATAGATGGTACCAAAAATATGATCCACACCAGATGGTGGTGGATTATACTGTGCTGTGTAATGCCTTTTTGGTGGAGTTCCACATACCTGAGTTTGAATAGAAAAGCATCAACGCGTTGAAGGAGATTCAACAAGGAATGGCAGAGAGTGTGTAGGAGTATGACACACATTTCAAGACTCTCCTATCCAAGTTATCTTATGACATTCACCCTTCACAACATACTCAATGGTTCATCAAAGGACTGATCACACCATTTAGGAGGGACTTTCACAGATCCGTGTGAGTCCTTAGAGGCTACCTTATGTGCTTTGAGGTAGTAGGAAGTGTTAATACAAGAGTTAGTCCATTCCTAGAATCCCAAATTTCTGCAATGGCAAAGCACCTAGAAAATTTCTTCAAACTCGGCTCATGAGACTCGCGATGGGTTATGGTTTATGGATCGTGAAGTAAAGGGTCATACAAAGGAAAATTTCTCATGAATGTCGGTTTGCGCCATATCACGATGGACTATGATATTTTCCATGGAGGTCATGATGTAAGTAGATGCTTGTTGCTACAACTCACGATTCGTAAGAATGTGTCCTACTATTGTAAAATTTTCACCTATACTACTCATGACACCAAGGATTATAGATTGATTGACCAGTTACATGATGCCATTGATACTGTTGTCCACCAAACCAATGTTTCTAGTATTTCCAAAGATGACGGTCATCATTATGAAGGGCATGTAGATGGAGGAGGACGTGGAAGAGGATTTTGGGGTGAATTTCAAGGCCATGGAAATCGCAGAGGAGGAATAAGTGAATTTCTCTATGGAACCTATTATAACTATGGATCTATATAACATTACAAGCACGAGTGTCCCGATGTGCTTTGCAATTATCTTAGTGTGGGAAAAATCACAAGTATGAGGAATTCTGGAATTCTTTGAACACATGATCCAAAAACAGCAAAAGGATTAAGTTGTTGGGATGGTCAGCATGAAGAGAGTTGATATGCAATGGATGCCAAGGGTGGTGCGTGGGCCAGAGTTAGAACATGTACTGGTGATAATGTGAGATGAGGTTACACGTGTTAGGGAGATACCAAAGAATAAACCGATGGTTACAAGAGAAGAAGTGGTGTATGGGAAGTATCCAGACCCTACGCATCATAAGGAAGTTTATCAGGAAACCATGGATGTTATTCAAAGCCTACAAGGAGAGATCCAGTGCTTGAAAGATAAATCACGGTAGTTAGAGTAGAAGAAGAGCATTGAGGCTCCATAGAAGGATCTGGATGAAGTCGGGAGGTATGTAATATACTAAGACAATAGAATATCATCCCTCTTTTAGGAGATTGGTTGAAAGGAAAAGTACCAAGCATCGAAGGAGAGTGCGAGAGGTAGGTTTTTTTTCCTTATGTTAATCTACCTCCTCACACTCTTTACTATGATAAGGATATTTGAATGCAATTATTGATGGATGGCTCTAAGTAATATTCCGATTCTAACACATGGTGTGGAAGTTAATGTTCTCACCTTGGATGCATCGAATCAAATGGAAAGGCCTCCATTAAATCCATCTTCAAATGTAATGTATATGGATAACAAGACAAAGTGAATGCCATTGGTGTTTTAAAGGATGCTTCTATAACTATCCAAGGGAAAAATTCACTAGAGACTTCAAAGTTTTGGCACTTGTTGAGGTAGACAACTTTCCAAGAGTTACATAAGCACCCACAGTGCTAAAAAAAGAATGATGAATTATGTTTCAATAAGTAGTATATAAGTTTTGAGAACAAGGAGAACTTTTATCATTACTTTGATGGATGTAAAGTCAATCCCCTATACTAAGTACTTGGAATAAGAAGACCTAGAAAGAATCTATGTGCAAACTATTAGGGACCTTAAGGTTGTGTAACCAACAAAAAAGAAGGCATTATTCAGTGGGAAGACACTCAAACTATAAGTGATACAACTAGTGTGGCATGTGAAAATTGGGTGCATGGGACATATGAGTCAATCGAGGGCGTTAAGAGGCTCTACGATGATATTAATAAAGGTGTGTTCCATCGAGGCACACAGGAAGGAAAAATGTTGTTGAGTTACACTAGGGGAGGAAACCTTGATGTTTTCCTATAAGAAATGGAGACCTAATGGAGATATGAGATTGAAAGGAGAAGTATGCTTAGCTATAATTTTCTCAGGACTGCAACACATTTGTTGGAAAACCATTGAGATAACCTTCTAGATTGGTGTGAGGTGAGAATCTCGCTTCTCTATTAGATTTCTCCAAAGAAATGCACACATTGCTATACAAGACTATCATGGGAAAGAACCCACCTCATTTCACATCTAGGCATATGATAAGGCCTAGATGGAAGGCACAGAAGCCTTGCCTCCATCTTCATGGGTGCATAAGCTTTACTCCACCTTACAAGGTTGTGTGTGTGTGGTACATTCATTTAGAGTTGTGTTGTTAGATAGGAAATTTGTAGGAGTTGATGACTGATCTCATTCATGCTTTTGAGTATCAGAGTACTAATCCATCAGTGAATAAGGCTATGTAGGTTGTTAAGCACCTAACTATGGGAGATAGTGCCATGGTGGAGGATAGAATACTAGAGTTTTTGGGAGAACCTAACTTGGAAGCACGCTTTGATGAGGAAGAGTCAGAGGAAGTACAACTTGAGTGCACTTGCATGGAAAAAGAGAAAGGAAAGTTGGTCTACATGATAAATGGTGAAGAGGTGGAAAAATGGATGTTAACCATATTGTCTCTACATGTGAGGTTATGGATAGTGTTGATGAGCAAGTGTGCACCTACCATGAACCCTTGAAAACTAAGAAGATTAAAATTTGGCTTAAAGGTGGAACCTATAGAAGCTACTTATTGTAGATTACTACACACGAAATGGAGGTTTCAAAGATTATTGATCCGATGCGTGAATTCTAGGATTTATTCCACATGGGTACCATGAGCTTAAAAAGTTCACCACTCCTTGAGAGAAATGAACATCAAGCTAGAGGAAAGTGCATGCCAAATTCAAAGATTTCTTATCAAATGAATTTGAATCTATGAGTCAAGTTTAAGGAAGATATTGACAAGATGATCACATCAGGCATCATTGAGGTTTTTGAGGAATCAAAGTGGATAATTCCAATGATCATCAACATTAAGAAGTATGGGAGGATAAGGATTTTCATTGATTATAGGGATTTGAATGCGGTGTGTTTCATTGATCCTTTTCCAACCCCCTTCACTGAGGAGATATTGGAAGGAGTATCCCAAAATGAGATCTATTCTTTCACAGATGGATTCACATGATATCATTAGGTTATAATTTCAAAGGAGGACCAAGAAAAGACAACTTTTTTCCACTGAATGGGGAATTTTTCCCTATATGGCTATTCCTTTTGGATTGAAGAACTCTCCTACTATTTTTTACATGCATTGTGGTTCAGGGGATTTCAAGACTTCATCCATACATTTCTTCAAGTCTACTTGGATGACCGAACAATATATGGATTATTGAGGGAACATTGTGAGAATCTAAGGCCGATGTTTGAGATATGACGGAAGTTGAGTATATATTTCAACATTAAGAAATGTGTTTTTCTTTACTCCATTTGGCACCTTTTTGGGAAATATCATATATAAAGAAGGCTTTCTAGTGGATCCGGCCAAAGTTATCATTATTTTGGATTTGTGAATACAGTGGTATTACCAAAACTTTATGAAGGGATATGTCAAGATCTCTACACCATTAGAGGAATTGCTGAAGAAAAAAATTAAATTTCATTTGGGAGAGGCGTAGTAGATGGCATTTGACACAATGAAGAATAGGCTTATCATTGCACTTGTATTACATTTTCCCTCTTGGGATAATCCATTCCATGTACATGTTGATTCTTTAGGGATGGAGATTAGAGAATCCTTAACACAACCTAGAGAGGGAATTGTTGACCATACCTTGTGCATTACTAGTAGGAAACTAACCATGACATAGCATAATTATACTACCACGGAACACGAGGTATTATCGATGACCTAGGCCTTTGCATAAATTTAGGCAATATTTGCTAGTGATACCTTTTATGTTTTATACATACCACATGGCGTTAAAATAGTTGGTGAACAAACTCTTCTTGTAAGAGCGCATATGCGGAGTGGTTCCTATTGTTTTCGGAGTTTGATTTTACGGTTGTTGTAAAATTGGGTAAGAGTAATTTTGGCCTACTCATTTATCAAGGATTGACTTAGGAGAGGACACACATAACATTTAGGATACAATTCCAGATGTACAACTATTTAGATTGTAACATGTGCCCTCTACCCGTGAAGATATTGTTATCTTTCTCAAAATGGGTGTGGTACTAGAGGGAATGAACTCCTTGGAAATGAAACAGTTGCTTGTATGCACCATGCCCTACATGTTAATCAATAGATACCTATACAAGTTATGCTAGGATGAGGTCTTGTGCTGATATGTATTAGAGCATGAGCACATTGCAATTATGGAAGAGGCTCATGGTGGAATTGCAGGAGGACACTATACAGGGAATACGACTGCACGCAAGATCCTCTTAGCTTGGCCTTTAGTGGGAGATGATTTATAAGGATTATATTGAATATTGTAAGGCCTATGATTATTGCCATTTCTTTGGTAAGCCAAGAAAAATGGATGAAATTCCATTGATACCAATAACTAGTGTTGAACCGTTCAAGAAATGGGAAATCAATTTTGTAGGCCCTATATCATTACTTGTATGGATTATCTAACATGGTGGGAAAAGCAAATTCCTATGAGGGATTACACGGCATCCACATCAGCCATATTTTTACGGAAAACATCATTATCAGATATGGGTGACATCTGAGTTTGATTATTGACCGGGGAACTCATTTTTGAATGAGTGGTGATCGAGGGATCATTTTTGAAATTTCCCTAAACACCCCTAAATGGTTTCGAGTGTAAAGATTATCTCAAGAGTTTCCCAATCGTGAGAATGTGAAAACGGACATCAGGAGCTCTAGATATGTCCGGTCAAAGTTGAGACATTAGGAAAGTCAACTCTAGTCAATTGGTCAATATTAGACCAATCACATTGTGACACGTGGCTTGCCACCGTCACTCGTCGAATTCACTCGATTTTCCTATCGGGAGACGACAAGTGGACGACATGATGACCCAGTTAATTATTTTTGATACCCCATGGTATGGGTCAAATTTTTATTTACTTGGTAAGTCCACTACACATTATTCCCAAATGCCACGTATACATATATATATATATATATATATATATATATATATATATATATATATATATATATATATATATATATATATATATGTTCAAACATTAGTATAAACCACAATATTCCACCTTACCCACATAATTCTCCTAACCACTTACCCACTTAACTATACATTATGCTAAGTTCATTTGTGAAGTGGTTGTAGTGGAATCTTCCACGTGGAGGAGAGAAGGTGGTGAAGCGGTGGTAGGGGGTGGTTATGCTCACGTGGTCTTTTGACCACTTCATTTGTATGGGGGAAAGGCTTATTAAAGCCTTAAACAATTTCCATCCCACCAAATATGGGATTTTTATCCCTTATCAAATGCTATGCCGCCATTATTTGGGTATGTAATCCCATTAAAAATGCAAATCGGCTAAAATGGGTATTAATCCCATTTCATATGCAATCCGCCAATTTGGAAATTTTATCCCAATTTCTATGTATGACTAAGGTTTAAAAATAGCCTTAGGATAAATTATATTGCATTTTTTAAGGGCCCTATTTTTTGTATAAATAGGGAACCCATTTGCATTTGTATTGCACATACCCCTAAGCTTATTATTTGTTAAGCTTATTGTGGGGACACACACCGGCACAACGGAGAAGCTCATTGCTAGAGCGTGGAAAGGTGGACACACATTAGTCCGAGAAGCTTATTATTTTTTAAGCTTATTTGTGAGATGTGTCAACAAATATTGTTTATTGGCCTATTATTTTAGGAAATAGTAGACAAAATATTTGTGATTGGGAGTAAATTATAAACTACCCAATAGGCCCATTGAGCCACACCAATTACTTGCAAATCTTGGATTGTCGACCGGAGTGCTAGCATCGCATTGATAGCATTGGGAAGGCCAATCAAAGCCGAAGGAGATTGTGCATCAGGAAAGTGAAGAACAATTTAACTGATCATCGGAAGTTTTCGAAGAACTGGTGTACTGATAGGCAAGTAAAATTCCATTAGGTTTTCTTGTGAAAGTACTATTGTAACTTACAAGTTTTGACTAGTGGAATGGTTCAACCATGAACCCAGACGTAGGAAATTGCCGAACTCCATAATCAATATTTGTGTAATTGTCTTTATTGTCTTGCATTAATTTTTAAATTGATTACTTAAAAGGAGCAAATTGTTGGCAAACATTTAAAGCCTATAAGGGTCCGAGATCAGGTAGTAATAATCTAATTATTTTCGGATCAAGTTTGGTATTAGAGATGGTAATCGACACCTTCAAACTTGCTAATCTCCAAAGCAAGTTTGATATCAGAGCTAGTTTAGCTCCATATTTGTTTTTTAGTAAATCTGATTAACAGAATGATTGCTTTCAAGATTGATACATTTGGTTGAATTTGTGTGAACAAGGTACAAGTCCACTATGGGAAAGATGTCTAAATAGGAAAATATCGAGGAAAGTGAAGCTTATAATCACTAGATCCAGAAGATAACTCTCTCTTACGATCAATGTATTACTCCACGGAAGAGGAGAATGCTCGTTTGAAATTAGAACAGAAAACCAAGGATGAGCTCTTTGCAAGGTTGCAATGTGGTGATCGGAGGAAGGAAATACCTTCAAATTCATGATGAGAGGCCATGACAAATGATCGCACTATAAGTTTTTCACCATGGGAATCTTCTTCTTCCTCCCATTCGGTTTGGATTCGTGTTTGGGTTATCCTAGTGTGGGAATGGAAATTGGAGAATTCTCCAAGAATGCTTGATGGGAGACACAAGCTTCCAAAAGCAAAGAGATTACCCCACTAGTCCCGTGAGAAGATTATGAGTAGGAAATTTGTTCTTTGTCCTCACAGGAAAGATGTGGTAAGAGAAATCAGTGAAGAGGTAATGAGATTCCACCTCTAGTTTCATACCATAATCGTAAGCACAGTAAAAATTCTGATCCACTTTTTCAGCTTAAGAAGTATGGTTATGATTTTTAGAAGATGTGGAATTCCTTTCCATTTAATTTTTGTGGATTGCATAATCATTCAGGAGGCCATATGCTGCAAGAGAAGGAAACTGATGAAGAAGTTGATGCCATTCATCAGAACACGGCAAATCAGAAAGACCAATCTCGTCATTCGCAGTCGAAATGGCGAGAAAGAGTTCCTCATCCCGAAGAAGGAGATTAATAGGAATTGTTGCGCTCATTTCCGAGGAATGGGCATCGGGTGGAAAATTTCTGAAATTGCATCCATCTTGCCATCGAGTAATGACAATCCAAAGATGGAATGGAGGCCTATTGCAAAGGCGCGTAGAAGTTTCTAATCCACCACCAATTGACAAGTCAACCCAAGAGTAGGTAATACCGAAAGTAAAGTCCTTTAAAATGGGTAAGTCAACAATTTTTTAATTATATATTGCATAATTTAGATTGATGAATCATATGCAGTATTAAGTTTGGAGATCAAATTTTGTAAGAAAATGCTAAGAGAAAGGTTTACCATACTCAAAGTGGATTTTCTTACTTAGAAAATTTGATTAATGCTCTAAATATATCTCCTAATAAGATTATGAGTACATTACAAGCTTGAACACAGAATTCACTCGTATAAAGCTTGGAGATTGATCTACGCCATTTGTGTGGAAATGAGTTCGAAAAGATCAGCTCGAACTTCATTCTTTGTAGAGGAATTGTGACCGTGCAGCGTAATGGTAGCTGAATCACCGTTGGCATTAAAATCAGTCGAACTTCATTCTATGTAGAGGCATTGCGACCATGAAGTAGAATGGTACCTGATATTAGTATGTCAACAAGAGGATCTCTCACAGGATTAGCTGAATGTCATTCGGTGTCCAAGACATTGCGACCACACATATGAATGGTAGCTGATCAATAGAATTAACATCATGCATTGGAGGCTTGAGGTCTTGAAAGAGGCTTAGCATCATGCATTGGAGGTGTTGAGGTCTAAAACAGACTTAACATCATGCATTGGAGGCTTGAGGTCTTGAAAGAGGCTTAACATCATGCATCAGAGGTGTTGAGGTTTGAAAAGGGACAAGTCATTGTCCATCATCGACATCGGATCGATCAAAGCTCTACGTAACATGGAGTTCCTTCAAACCAGTTTGGATTCAACGGAATCAACTCGGATCCGTGAGCTATGTTATAGAGTCAAATAAGATCATTGTTATCATATATCAAGAAGCTTAGCACTACATGTAAGGATCGTTGAGGTTTCATTCGTGAAATTTAGCACCATACAAAGTGGAGGCATGGAGGTCTTCTTAGATATCAGTGGGCATAGCAAAAGCATTGTGGGCCCATAAACCACAGGTCCCAAGATCGAGCAGAGTTGTCAAGTGAGAAGGTTGGAGGAAAAGACCCAAGGGTCTACTATAACAACACTTCCAAGGTGACAAACATAGTTTTTCGATTCGGGGAGATAAGATGGAAGCTTTTTTAGGACAAAAATCCTTTTCGGTGGGGAGGTGTGATCGGGGATCATTTTTGAAAGTTCCCTAAACATCCCTAAATGGTTTTAGTGGAGAATATCATCTCGAGAACTTTCTAATGACTTTGTGAGAATGTGACAAACGAAAATCGGGAGCTCTAGATATGTATGGTCAAAGTTTAGACATTGGGAAAGTCAACTCTAGTCAATTGGTCAATATTGGACCAATCACACTGTGACACATGGCTTGCCACCACTCGTTGAATTCGTTTGATTTTCTTTTCGGGAGATGACAAGTGGACGACATGATGACCCGATTAATTATTTTGATACCCATGGTATGGGTCAAATTTTTATTTACTTGGTAAGTCTACTACACATTATTCCCAAATGCCACGTGTATGTGTGTATATATATATATATATATATATATATATATATATGTTTAAACATTAGTATAAACCACAATATTCCACCTTACCCACATAATTCTCCTAACCACTTACCCACTTAACTATACATTATGCTAAGTTCATTTGTGAAGCGGTTGTAGTGGAATCTTCCACGTGGAGGAGAGAAGGTGGTGAAGTGGTGGTAGGGGGTGGTTATGCTCACGTGGTCTTTTGACCACTTCATTTGCATGGGGGAAAGGCTTATTAAAGCCTTAAACAATTTCCATCCCACCAAATATGGGATTTTTATCCCTTATCAAATGTTATGCCACCATTATTTGGGTATGTAATCCCATTAAAAATGCAAATTGGCTAAAATGGGTATTAATCCCATTTCATATGCAATCCGCCAATTTGGAAATTTTATCCTAATTTCTATGTACGGACTAAGGTTTAAAAATAGCCTTAGGATAAATTATATTGCATTTTTTAAGGGCCCTATTTTTTGTATAAATAGGGAACCCATTTGCATTGTACACACACCCCAAGCTTATTATTTGTTAAGCTTATTGTGGGACACACACCGCAACGGAGAAGATCATTCACTAGAGAGTGTGGAAAGGGATACACAATAGTCCGAGAAGCTTATTATTTTTAAGCTTATTTGTGAGATGTGTCAAAAATATGGTTTATTGGCCTATTATTTTAGGAAATTGTAGATGAAATATTTGTGATTGGGAGTAATTATAAACTACCTAATAGGCCCATTAAGCCACACTAATTACTCGCAAATCCGGATTGTCAACCGGAGTGCTAGCATCACATTGATAGCGTAAGAAGGAAAATCGAAGCTAAAGGAGATTGTGCATCAAGAAAGTGAAGAGAAATTCGACCGATCATCGAAGTTTTCAAAGAACTGGTGTACTGATAGGCAAGTAAAATTCCATTAGGTTTTCTTGTGAAAGTACTATTGTAACTTACGAGTTTTGACTAGTGGAACGGTTTGACCATGAACCCAGAGACGTAGGCAATTGGCGAACTCCGTAATCAATCTTTGTGCGATTGTCTTTATTTTCTTACATTAATTTTTAAATTGATTACTTAAATGGAGAAAATTGTTAGCAAACATTTAAATCCTGTAAGGGTCCAAGATCGTGTAGTAATAATCAATTATTTTCGGATCATATGGTCGATTTTGTTAGCGAGAGTTCATGGTGGCTCATCATGAGACTACTCCTTATCACCCTCAAAGCTAATGGGACTACTATGCCATTTAACAAGATATTCAATATATACTTACAAATGTTTTTGATGTTGGGAGGAAGGATTGGGATGAAAAGTCTCATCCATGGTATAGGCGTATAAAACAAATTACAAGAGATTGAACAAAGCCACACTATTCTAATTGGTGTTTGCAAGGAAGTTGTTATTCCAGTAGATTTTATGCTACCCTCACTATGTATTGCGCATGCAAGAGGACCGGAAGATGAATAATCATTGCAAGAGCACATTGAGAAGCTAATGATGTTAGACGAAAGGTGATCACTTGTTAAGTGGAGTTAGAAAACTAAGGAGAGACAAAAGGCCTAGCATGATCGTCACATAAATAATAAAAAATTTGACGTTGGGTAGATGGTTTTAATTTATGATTCTAAGAAAGGTCTATTGGTTGGAACCGTATTATATTATCCATACACTTGATTTTGGCACTTACAAGGTAAAGATGCTAGATGGAATGTAACCTCTCTAGTATTTCAATGGAAGTAGGTTGAAACCCTACTATAAATAAGGATTCTGGTGTTTGTAAATAAGGTAGTATTTCTAGTTATCTTAGGATTTACCTTAATGCATTTTCATTTCTTGTGTTTCTCTTTCTCGTTTATTGTCTTTATATTTTGTGATTTGTTTGCATGGTTTTGTGCATCCATAGGTGGCGATTAATTCTAAATAGTTTTATGCGTAGAGGGGACAACACATATGTTTAGTGTGGGTGGAGTGTAAAGGAATAAGATCGTAAGAAATACAAATAATGGTTGTTTGGTGACCGTATTTACCCAAAATTATAGGGTACTACACCACCGAAACAATGTAACACGTGCCTCAATGATGATACGTCTCCTCCCAAGGTGTTCGGATCCGGAAAAGCTGCCCAAGTATGTGTTAACATCCCGCATGCCCCACTTAACCCCCGCATGCTTTATTTTTATCTATTCCCCTCTTTTCTTTGATTTTTTCTTCAGCCATTTAAATCGTCGTCCTGCCAAGGGCGGTCTCGTGACCACCACTTTGCAGTAGGGCAATGTCCTTTGTAACCGCTGCCTTGCTCGAAGCGGCGATCCTTCATGCATTTTCCAGGATGCTCTTTTAACATGAATCACATAAAATTTCAACGCTTACCAAAATTTTTCACTACCTTTGGCTTGCATTAATGATTCTAGTTCCTCGGAATAGTGTTTTGGCATTGTTTATGGTTTATGAGATCAATTTGGTTTTTACCTTTGGGTAAATGGCAATGCTATAAATAGTTGGCTTGTCACAAATGGCCCTCAAATTTATCTCTCGAATTTCTCATTTCAATAGTTTAGTCTTTTGTTTTACTTAGGATTCATAGTTTTGTTCATTACATGCTTAGTTAGTGTTATTTTGCTATTAGAAAGCCACATATCCATCTTGTGCAAATGCTATCATTAATTCATGTAGTCTATTAAAATAGAGTAGTTTAAGTTTCAGTAGGGAAGCCATTAAAGTTGTAGGTTTTGCTCATCAAACAGATAGTTTCGTGTTCGGACATTATATATTGCATGACCGCAATAAATAACGTTAGGAATTGCATAAGTCAAGCTCTATACTCTTGCGTTATCCCTCTCTACTCGCATTGTAGATTCGTATCTGCATCCTAAGCCGCCATGCTCCAATATCTACTTCTATCGATGCTAGCATTACATGCTTTTCTTCGATCCACGTGAGCACGAAGGAATGAGGAGATCACACCGAGGGGACAAATCCACACACACCATCGGATTTGCCACTGCTCGCAGAATCCAGTTATAGCTTTCAAAGTTCTAGTTAGAAGCATATCAAATAAAGTAGCCAATCATTCCATTTCGGCTTAATTTTACTATCAATATTGCCGTGGAAGTCAGTGGGGATTGATAGTTTCTAAGAAACTATGATTCATTCCTCACTTCGAGGTAGGATCGAAAGTATTTCAAATAGATTAGATCGCTTATTTCATTATTTAGAATAGGTTCACAATTGTACAAAAAAAGTAGCTATACTCGTATTAGTATTAGTTGTCAATTCCTAGATATATCAAAAAGGTTTCTCTTTCAATTTCATTCAAATAGTTCATCAGAAAAATACAAAAATAGAGAAGTTATATATGCTATAGATATACTTCACATAGTTAATTTTACTTTGCTGCAGTTAGATTTACGTTGTTGCTTTTGTATGACAATCACGGGACCTAGAGAGCCCAGAGAATATGTATTTGAGCCAATCGTGCCCCAACCCAATCTCGTCCACATCAATAATTGATATAGATCAGAATCTTAGGATCCAAGTCTTCCGAACAACAACAAACTTACAACAAATCACCTTCCAATTAAATGGGTTAAATATAGAAGATGACCAAGCACACACGTCTTGGTCAAATTAACCAAACTACATATTACCCTAGATAAATATTCGCATGACCAGAAGAGCTTGAAAGAGAGCAAACATTCATTTGTGATCCTTTTGTCCCACACCAGTGTGCAAGAGACACTCTCACGCTGACATAGATACTAGCTTAAGAATTTAGGTCAGCATGAACACATGTGAGGTACTCTAAGAAGGTCACACAACTATTAATTCTTAATATAGAGGCTGAGAAATCATATGACTATTGATACTATGGACTAGGGGACTGATTCCGCACATGACCATAGTAATGTCCACAAAAACATGAATCTACTATTGTGACCCAAAAATCCCACAACCCAATGAATCCACGATAAATCGACATAGATGCTTTGGCCTACGCACATTAGTATTCAAATCTACCCCAATTCCACCTATCATCATCGAAAAGTTATCCTTGTTAGATGTAGCACCAATATAGCTAAATAATTTTAACTAGGCTAGATAATCACCCGCATAATCCACTATAACCATCCTCCACCCTATGACCCTATCTCGGAGACATACACGAAACTATCCCGTGTCATTTTCCACGTATCCCACAACCCATAGATCGAATCACGCTAGAGCTCGATATTGATTGAGCCTTCGAGCATTCATCCTTTCCGATCGATGTATCACACCAGCTTTAGGTTAGGGGAGGGCCTTCTTTGCGTTAGATTTGTAGTTTTCACTAGTGCACGTCGAAGGCATAATATTTCCTAACTAGTTTTTCGTATCCCGCACATATTCCATCCCCACTAGTTTGCCTCCGCACAACCTCTGGAGGTCGGGTTCGAGGAAGAGTTACTTGTAGATCCCCACGCTCACTTGTCACTTTTTCATCGTACAAAAATTGGTTAATCCGACATGAAACAAACAATTGTTTCACCTTCTATACCTCATCGGCAGATTCACCATCGTGTTCACTGTAAAAATTGGTGAACTCGACATGAAGCACACAGTGCTTTTCCTTATCTATTTTGTCCACCTTCTCTCCTTCTCATTATTCTCAGGGGTATTCATATACCCCCGAATATGTCGGGATTCAATGCATATGACAGTCTCTTAGGTCTTGAGGCATACTATGGTCATCCGAATAGACAATCATCACCCTCACTCTCGGTATGGGGTGACAACTACTCAACTAACCATTGTCAACACAAACTCCAAGGATTAGATATAGCTCATTCTTCCCAACAGGAGTTAGATCAACTCACTCAAACACAACAAACAAAGTCTTGAGTGCTCGAACAATATGACGTTCACGGGAGAATCGGTTCATCTCCTCGTGCAATCGCTTAGACCAAAAATTAGTAGACAATCGACCCATACCAGGTTTTAGATGATGAAAATTTAGTACGTTATGCCAAGAATGAACAACCCTCTCGGAGTATGTACCCACCCATAGGGAGTTTACAAACACAACCCGAGGTCTCTTTTCAAGAAAATACCTCCATGCCACTACATATAGGAAATTCCCTCGGGAAACTTGGTAGGGCAATACCACATTCATAGCAGATATCACATGCCTATACAACATAAGGATATACAACAAATGCCACTAAGGCAAAATATCATGACTTCACCAAATGAGGTCATTTCAAATTTAGAAGAAAATGTGAGGGGTTGGAACTTGCTCAGAAAATCACCATTCTCAATTCATGCAGCAGGAAATTCTAATCCTCCACACCATCCTAGCCAAGTAGACCTCCTTACAGAATAGGCACGTTGGGCATGCGTCCTCGCATTCACAAAAATGCCAACTAGAACCGCCATTTCTAACATTGTTCCGATACCTCCCATTCTAGTGCAAAATAATCCATTCTGGACAATACCCTTCATACTTAAACATGTACTCCAAATCACCACAAGGGGATATGTTCTCCTCTCCCGACATGGTTGCTCAAACACGAGGTTGCCTTATGTCCTTGCTAATGCATATGCTATGCCATATCAATAACCCATTCCATCGTCACTCCCTCGCAAGCACCATCAATGGTAAACCTATGCAATAGGGACTTATTCGAATATTTGAAAGAGCCCTTAGATTTCAACATATGAAGCGTCATGCTTCCAAGACCTCTTCCCAATTTTCCCAAATATAAAGTTGAGGGAGATCCGAATGCACATATCAAGGCTTACGCCACAGCCATTCAAGAACTACTCTCTTGGGATGGGGTTGTTAAAATATTCCCCAAAACCTTGGAAGGCATCGCTCTCGATTGGTATTATAGAATACCTGAGGCTTCCATCCATTCGTTTAAACAACTTGTTTCAGAGTTCATTAAGGCATTTGACATGAACAAACTATTAAGAATAGGAATCAGGGAATTCTTGCACATTAAGTAGGAACACAATGAATCTGTCACTCATTTCATCCAGAGGTGGCGTACAGTTCTTTATTCTTCATCCAATGCTCCAAATATGGACCAAATGGAACTATGCAATTTATTCCTTCATTCTCTCAATAGAGAAGTAAAGGAAGAAGTCCAGAAGTTCCCACTAAGGACTTACGATGAAGTACTTGAGAGCGCTCTTCGAATAGATCAAGCGGTAATAGATAGCGGTCATAAGACGTATGGAGCAAACGGGAGGTTAATCACCTCTAACCAGAATACTATTACTTATCCTACTACAACAAATGTCAACCAAGGACCTAAAATCCTTAATAAAAATCATGGAGTAACAACAGATGGAGTAACTAATCGTGTTAAAAAGGTAAATGTTGTGAATACTTCACCACTAATAAACAACCAACTAAGCAACAACTTTACCCCAATAATCAATGTGGTGGATTTTAATCATCCACAACAAAAACAACAACAACGAAGAAACCCTACACAGGTCCAAGCCAAAACCCAACCGGATATCAAAACTAGAACCAAAACCAAAAATAGTAAATGAAAAACTTTAATCCTAATAGGCAATGGTTTGATCGAGTTTTGGGCCACAATATACACCGGGCCAACAATATAGGAATTACAATACTAACTCATATTGTGGCTTCCAGTAATTCGGGGCCATGACACTAGAATGTGCCGTGAATACAATAAGTTCATGCAACGCTTGCTAGAGGAACAAAGACAACTTTTCATAGATTTGTTCTTGGCAGATCTCGCGTCACCAAAGACTAAATACTTTTACAGGGCGGTTTCCCCTCAAAAGCACCCTCAATATCTTTAATGATCTGCTCCCAAATCACAACAACAACAGTTAAATCGAATGGGACAAAGGTATCTCGTTAGTACAAAAATCACAACACCCCCGGATGCAAATCGGGTTTCTAGGTTGATCACTTTGGCATCCAAAGGTGCAGATTGCATAACATTGAATCCTTTCTCCAAGTGTGGGACTTGAAAAATTGAGAAAGGATTCTCCAGAAGGTGGTTCCTATTCCTCTGCTTCGGATGCACACGAAATATGCAGAGGGTTTTCTCAAAACATAATCTAATCTGCCAAGGAGACAAGGTAAGAAGATGCATAAAATAAATCTAAGCTAATAGAGGTGATGCAATCGAGGAATGAAGAACACCTATTTTTCTAGTAAACACAGACCATTTGAATGTGATATAAGATCATGCACAGATGACAAAACCTGCAGTGAAAGACCGGAGGATGCAAAAATGAACACGAGAGGGTTGAGAATCATCCACAGACATGTATTACTTGCTCCAAATATTGATGCAATACACTATAGAATGCCATGAGGCGAATAGTATTACAGTTCAAATGAGAGGTTTGAACTCCACAAATTCGCTTGAGGAGAAGAAGGGAGAGGCAAAATAGAAAAAATGTTCGACCCTTGAAAAGAAGCTCCTCTTTACAATATATAGAAAGAATGAGAGAGGGAAGAGAGAGAGGAAAGCCAAATCTACCCCAACCACCTCCGTGTCAGTTGCATTCAATTTATCTCATTATGGCGAAGCGGCGGATCCTAGCAAAATTTCGGCAGTCGTCCTAACGAAGCGGCGGCCGTCCGTCTCGTGCATTAAAGTTGTTTGTTGAAGCATTACTCGGTTGTTATTTCGTGCCAGATGCATTTCTTGATTTTCTCTCCAAACTGAATCAAAATGTAAGATTGACCCTAGAATCGTGTAGATAATTTCACCAGCTTTCCATTGATATAAAGAACGTGAAAATCCGAGCTTTGGATCGAAAGTTATGGCGATCTCGAAGATTTAGGGCGTAAAATGGCCAAAAACGGGTCGACGGGAAAATATTTGAAATTTTTTCCGCGCTCCGCCACTTGGATGACACGTGGCGAGCTCGATCTCGCCGAGAAATTATCTCTCCTCCACCTTTCGGTGGGCTTTCTTTTGAAATTTCCTCAGGGCCCCTTAAACTTGGACATGTGGCACTACTTCATTAGTTCGGTCAATGCTTGAAACCCGCCCTTTGACTTTTGAACCTTTTCTCCCGCGACACGTGTCGCGATTCAATTGGTTCTCGGGCTTGCCGGTTCTTTCGCATCCACCGCGTCCATTTGTCCCGGATGTCCCAGTGCTATCTGGGACCAAAACCTCCGATCCGCCCAAAATGGGCTTCCTTGTCCCTTATATGCCGATGACACATGGCATCTTTTGATTGGCTTTCGGCTCCTTTGGCTCCTTCGTGTCCATTTGTCCCACATGTCCCGAACTGCTTGGGACAAATTCCTCCGGTTCACCCGATTCGGCCGGTTCGTGTACCTTTGTCCCAGATGTCCCAATTGCTTCCGGACTGCCTAGAGGCCTTTCGGCCGATCCGCATCTTTCTGTCCCACACGTCCCTACTGTTGCAAGGACTAGGACTTAGTCATTTTTTATGATTTTTCCCGCCCAATCTACATGCTTGAACTCGCAAAACTTTGATGCATGTTATCGAAATTTTACCACTCGGGGTGAAATTTTGACAACGATTTAGCGACTGAGTCGGTGGGGTCATCTCGCCTACTAGATGAATGATCAAGAGCTGAAGCAATCCATTGGGCATGGATTTGTTCTTACCAAAATGCCATCGAACGAATCAAAGAGTAAAACCAACACAACAAAAACTATGTACGTAATCGAAAATCATACATGCTCTAAAATGAAACATGCGAGTGTGCACAAGCACTTCTTCCTGCTGAAAGCAAACCTACCTACTCTACTCGATCGAAGAAAAAGCAAGCTAAACAAACCCTACAATTGGTTGTGAGAAATAGCTTCCCTTTCTCAAAAGTGGCAGCCATGCAATTGATTTGGAGCTGATCATGGCTGTTAGGATGAGTGGAAAATCAACAAGAAGCTGGTATTCCACCCAAATCATCAAGGTATCAGCTGAAGGAAAATTCAATACCTCTTTTAGTTGCTCTGCATTTGGATTGAAGAGGTATGACAGCTGATCCTTGGTACTTTGTAGCTCACCCTCATGCTCAGAAGAAAGCATGACTGGTTGTGACTTCTCCTTTGGCTCCAATGAAGCCAAATACCTGATTAGGCAAGGTCTGATCCGTTGAGTATGCCCGTTGCTGTGATTTTCAACTCCAAGAATGGAGTTCTCTTGTAGACCCTCCTGAATGGATGGTGTGGAAGAAATGGTGAAGTTCCTTTGTCCTTTCTCTTCCTCCAATGAAGAACATGAAAGATTAAAATCTTCCAATCTTGATTCCGAAGAGTTGTTATAAGATGCAGGCTGCTGCAAATGAATGTTCTCCTTCATGACAACAGACTCTTGTGTTTGGAATGTGGATGATGAAAGAGAGAATGGTGGAAACTCAACCGGCTCTTCTCCATCAAAACAGTCCTCCAAATCTGACAGATAAACTGCCTCATGGCTGTCCTGCTGCAAATGTTCAACTTCCTCCATGGTGTCCTCTTGATCTGTAACTTGACCACCATGGTTTCTTTCTCCCTTCAACATTGAGTTTGAGAGGTCAAACTCCTCTTCAGCACTGGAACTTGAGAGAGGTGAAGTAGAAAGAAGAACTGAAGGTTCTCCTGTAGCCTGCTTTGTGCTCAGAGCTCTTGGATCTGCACTTTTCTCCCCCACAGCTGGAATGTGCTCCTCTTCTTTTGAATTTGGAGTAGCTTCTCTTTCCTCCAATGTTTGAATACAATCTTGCTTTTGATTGAACCCATCCTCCAGCATGAAGTTTTTCAAGTCAAACTCTTCAATCTGCTGCTCTAGAGGACAAGTTGGGACTGCAAGATCTTCTTCTTCTGCTGCAACAAAATCAGTCCTAACCACCACCTGTTCTCCAACCCTAGCCTCTTCTATAGGTTTAACCATCAAGGGGATCTTTGTCATCCCAAATTTGGCAGCCAAACTTACTAAGCTCTTAATCATTTCTTCTTTTCTTGGCTCTTCCTCTTGCTGTCCTTGATGACTGAATTTTGCAATTTCTTCTTCCCCACATGGAATTGGGAATGCAAGAGGAGGGATGGGTTGTAACTCAACTGATTTGACATTTTTTTGTGGTGGTGGAGGAGGTGAAACCTCTTGTTTCTTTGGAGTGGGAGGTATTTCATTTAGCTCTTGTGGAGGGGATGACTGTTTAGAAGGAAAAAGGAAAGAAGAATTGAGGTGTGTTGGAAGACTGAGAGGTGGAGACATGGGATCAACATTTGGGACAGCAGATGGAGAGTTTAAAATTTGCAAGTCCAAATGAGATGATGCTGCTTGAGTAATGGGAAGAGAAAAACCGGATGATGGTGTAGAACTTACCCATTGACAAGGTTGTTCAACACCGAATGTATAGGCCTCTATTTCTGCTGTCCATTGTGCAAGTTGGGGCAGCATCTTTATCATGAAGTCCAGCTTCTCTTGAGGGCTGAAGTGTCTTGGAAAAGGGCCTCCCCATGGACAAGGAGTCCTGTAACTGATTCCGAAAGCTCTCATTTGAGCTGTTGCTCTGGACTGCACCATCTTTACCTCCATCTTTTGGATCTTCTCCAACAGACCAGCATCTTGGATCTGATGGTCTTCATTGTATGCACACCCTTGCTCTTGGAAAGCTCCATAGCCAAACTGACTTTGGCACAGCTGCTCATATGGGTATGCATACTGATCTTGAATCTACTCAAAATGCTGATTTGGAGGATTTGTAAAACATGTTGGAGGTGTGATATACTGCTGTTGTTGATGTGAATTCCATGATGGAAATGAAGTCATGATTGCACAACTTCATAGAATGAAAGAAGATGGAAGAGATGGAAGGAAGAATGGATGGAGAATGAATGGAAGGGAAGGTCTGCAACTTCAGAGATGGGTTGTTGACCAGATGGAGTCACCGATGTGTTTGCGAAGTGCCTCCAAAGGCTGAAATCTTCACAGAACACATCAACTCCGCAAAATATGAAGTGGAAGACCTCTAAGGTCCCACCAAGTGCAAAACTATTAGTGCAAAATCACAGCACCGGATGCGTGATCAGGTTTCTAGGTTGATCACTTTGGCATCCAGTGTGATTGCATAACATTGAATCCTTTCTCCAAGTGTGGGACTTGAAAAATTGAGAAAGGATTCTCCAGAGAAGGCTGGTTCCTATTCCTCTGTTCAGATGCACACGAAATATGTAGAGGGTTTTCTCAAAACCTAATCTAATCTACCAAGGAGACAAGGTAAGAAGATGCATAAAATAAATGTAAGCTAATAGAGGTGATGCACCGAGGAATGAAGAACACCTATTTTTCTAGTAAACACAGACCATTTGAATGTGATATAAGATCATGCACAGATGACAAAACCTGCAGTGAAAGACCAGGAGGATGCAAAAATGAACACAGAGAGGGTTGAGAATCATCCACAGACATGTATTACTTGCTCCAAAGATTGATACAATACACTACATAATTCCATGAGGAAGAATAGTATTACAGTTCAAATGAGAGGTTTGAACTCCACAAATTCACTTGAGGAGAAGAAGGAGAGGCAAAAACGCAGAAAAATGTTTGACCCTTGAAAAGAAGCTCCTCTTTACAATATATAGAAAGAATGAGAGAGGGAAGAGAGAGAGGAAAGCCAAATCTACCCCAACCACCTCCGTGTTGCATTCAATTCATCTCATTATGGCGTAAAACGGTGGATCTGGCAAAAGCAAGAATTCATCTAATGAAGCGCGAATGTCTGCCGCATTAAAGTTGTTTGTTGAAGCATTACTTGTTATTTTCGTGCCAGATGCATTTCTTGATTTTCTCTCTCCAAACTGAATCAAAATTCAAGATTGACCCCAAAATCGTGTAGAGAATTTCACCAGATTTCCATTGATATAAAGAACGTTGAAAATCGAGCTTTGGATCGAAAGTTATGGTGATCTCAAGATTTAGGGCGAAAGCTGCCAAAACGGGTCGATGGGAAAATATTTGAACTTTTTCTCGCTCTGCCACTTGGATGACACATGGCGTGCTCGATTCACCGAGCAATTCTCTCTCCTCCACCTTTCGGCAGCTTTCTTTTGAAATTTCCTTGTGGGCGCCTTAAACTTAGACACGTGGCACTACTTCATTAGTTCAAAGTCGAGTGCTTGAAACCTTGCCCTTTGAATTTTGAACCTTTTCTCCTACAACACGTGTCGCGATTCATTTGGTTCTTGGGCTGCCGGTTCTTTCGCGTCACCGCGTCCATTTGTCCCTGGATGTCCCAAAGGTCTTTATGCAGGGACAAAACCTCTGATCCGCCCGAAATGGGCTTCCTTGTCCCTTATCTGCCGATGACACATGGCGTCTTTTGATTGGCTTTCGGCTCCTTCGGCTCCTTCGCGTCCATTTGTCCCACATGTCCCGAACTGCTTGGGACAAATTCCTCCCGGTCGCCCACCCGCCGGTTTGCGTACCTTTGTCCCGAGATGTCCCAATTGCTTCCTGGACGCTAGAGGCCTTCGGCTGATCCGCGCCTTTTCTATCCCACACGTCCCTACCGTTGCAAGGACTAGGACTTAGTCATTTTTATGATTTTTCCTGCCCAATCTACATGCTTGAACTGCAAAACTTTGATGCATGTTATCGAAATTTTACCCTAGGGGGTGAAATTTTGACAACAATATCATGACAGAAACCATGATCATGAAGCCTCAACTTCACTAAATCCATCAATTTCGCCATAATTAGGAAGTCACCCACGACCTAAGATAGTTGGCTTAGTTGAGTTAGGCGTCGAACTACCCATAGAGGTTGTAACAAGGACATGATAGTATTCTTCTCACTGATTCCAAGCCACCCGTTAGAGATAGACAATATCCAACAAATATTAGTAAAACCCGTGGGTGCCTACGATTTAATTAGTGATCTAACAAAAACCTTCTCGCACATTTCTTTTTTGGACTTACTAA
The DNA here is from genome assembly GCA_018340775.1 of Taxus wallichiana var. yunnanensis. Lineage (NCBI taxonomy): Eukaryota > Viridiplantae > Streptophyta > Pinopsida > Cupressales > Taxaceae > Taxus > Taxus wallichiana. The sequence goes on along the minus strand of CM031237.1, from coordinate 412,248,934 downwards.
AGAATTCTCCTACCCACAGGGCTGCTCTTTTAGAGGCATTAGGTTTAGGTTATCTAATTAACATCACTCCACCTCTCGAAACACAGGTAAACCATATAGACTTTGATATCCACCCTCCAGGCAGCCGGATAGGGATACCAAATTCATATTCAAATAAACAAAATGCCAACAGATGCTAAGATTGCATGCCGAGGTGATCCAGCCTTACATTTGCAAGTATGGGTTTATAATAATTATGTGAAATGAGCGATGGTTGACGATGGGGCAGCAGTTAACATAGTCCCCTTCTCTTTCCTCCAAAAGCTAGGGTATGGAGAAACGAATTGTTCCACGACTCGAAATACATTAAGAGGCTATGATAGCCTTAAAGCCATGTCGATCGAACTATAATACTACCGGTTACTTTAGGACCCAAAACAATCTTGACTAAGTTTTATATTATAGATCGGAAACTAACTATAATATGATCCTTAGCCCACCATGGATACACCGTATGAAGGCAATCCCTTCTATGTTATTTCAAGAAGTAATTTTTTTACACTTAGGAAAGATATTTTTAGCCAAAGGTGATCCAAAACCATTCGATATACACTGGATGACTTAAAGAAAAGACCAGGGCATGCACTGAGTTTGAACTCCCAAAAAACCAACTTAATAAGCCCACCGACGTGAAACCGGAAGAAAAGTTGGTACTGCGATGATCTTGAGACTATGAGCCTAGTCAAGACAATCCCAGCCCTCAAAGATGAGGCAAATATTGTAGAAATAGTATCATTAGGAACTACTGCAAAAATTGTTGAATTACTAGAACAGGATCTACCAATGTTCCTACCATTTGATTCTGTAGGCATGGGATACACCCTAGGTGTTGGTTCTCTTCCAGCAGTGGATCTCTGCATGGTAGAGGTAGAAGATGTTAACACAACAAATATCCCAACACCCATATTCCCAGCTAAGTATTGGACTCTCCATTTCGATGGAGCTAAATGTCGTTACGGAGCTGGGGCAGGTGTAATTTTTACTTCTCTCGAGGGAAAAGTCCTACCATTTTCCTTTAAACTAAATTTCGAATGTACAAACAACGGCGCTGAGTATGAAGCCCTCCTCCTTGGCCTCATCTTAGCTAAGAGGATCGGTGTTAATAACGTCAGGGTGTTAGGAGACTCACAATTGGTAGCAAACCAAGTCGCTGAGGTTTATGAAACCAAAGCCGAGCACTTACAGCTCTAGAAAATAGCTGTATTGAATTTAAGCAGGGAGTTTGACTTCATATCAATTGAAGCAATCCCGCAAGAAAAAAATATTCTCACCGATTCAATAGCAACCTCAACGTCATGCTTCACTCCAAACAACGAGTTGGAAAATACCCATTTCATGGTATTCCTTCGATCTTGAACCATTAGTGAAACATATGTCAAACCCTCTTCTAATGAATAGAGATGAGAAAAAATCTACTATCCTAGACCACATTGATAGTGATACAACCACTCTTGATTACTTAAACACCTATGCAGTGTTACATCTCACCCATCACGTAATAGATTTGTCTTTAATCCCACATTCATATTCCTACTTCAGAAATCCCATGACAGAGCTTCCCCCACAAAAAGACCTCAACATATACACAAAGAATGGAGATGATTTGGACTTACTGCAGACCTCGCCTTTGATTTTGAAGAAGGTAATGCTTCTTTAATCGAAGAAACAATTGATATTAACATCGAATAGAGGATGAACCAAGGATATTGAAGTTAGGATCCTCGTTAACTCCATCAAGTAGAAATACACACTCGCATCCTCAAAGAACATCGAAGGATTTCACATTTAATTATAAAGAAATGACAAGGGTTGTACCACACATCACGGTACATAACCTCGTCACTAAATCGATGTAAATCCGATTAAACAAAAATCAAGACCAATGAAACCTAAGGTAGCTCTCATAGTAAAAGAGGACGTAATGAAACTCCTCTAAGTAGGATTCATCAAACCACCAATTACTCTCGGTGGGTATCTAATATCGTTCCCGTTCTCAAAAAGAATGGGAAGATATGCATCCTGCATAGACTTGAGACATTAACAAGGCGTGTCCCAAGGACAACTTCCCATTACCATCCATGGACGTCATTGTTGATGCAAAATCTGGATTTGAGCTTTTGTCTCTCATGGATGGATTCTCAGGATATAATTAAATTAGAATATCCAAACAAGACCAAGCTAAAACCACGTTTATAACTCCTTGGGGAACCTATTGCTACGCTGTTATGCCATTCACTCAAGAATGCTGGTGCTACATACCAACGAGCTATGACATATATATTTCATGATATTATTCATAAAATTGTGGAATCCTACGTATATGACTTGTTGGCCAAGGCCAAAAAGCGTTGTGACCATCCGAAGTGCTCCGCGTCATTCTTTCACGTCTAATAGAATACGAGTCACGCTAAATCCAGAGAAATGCGTCTTTGGTGTAACAGAGGGAAGATCTTAGGTTACATCATATCGTCACGAGGAATCGATGTTGACCCAACCAAAATGCAGGTTGTTCTTGAAATGATACCACCTTCAAATGAATCTGAATCAGGTCATTTCTTGGAAAACTTCGGTGTAATCCAGAGATTCATCCCGCATTTAAGTTTTGCCATCCATCCAATCAATAATCTACTCAAAAGATTATAGTATTGATTGGACCAAATCTTTGCTAATGAAGCTTTTGACCACGCTTAATCCTTTCTGTTATCACCACCTACGCTAATTCCACCCAAGCCGACTCGTCCTCTAATCTTATATTCACGAGCCACCAATGTCTCGCTAGCATCGTATGCCGGCTCAAGAAGACGATGACAAGAGAGAACGCGTGATCTATTTCATTAGCCAAATGTTTCTCAACTATGAAACATGTTACATGCAACTGAATGAGAATGCCTTGCCATAGTCTTTGTAACCAAATGCTTAAGACATTATATGTTAAATTAAGAAACAATGGTCATTGTAAAAATGGACCATTTACGAACTTTCCTCACACAAGGGTCCTTGTCTAAAAAGGTGGGACGTTTTATAACCTTAATGGGGGAATTCAAATTAACATTTGTAAATTAGAACTCTGTTAAGGGAAAAATTATCGCAGATTGGTTAGCCGATAACCCACTGACGAGGCAATCTAATAGATCTGGACTTTCCCGATGAATGCCTATACTACATCGAAACCAGCACCTCCTATCTCTCGAGTTTCCTTGGTATACCGATATTATTAATTATATCATGGACCATACGTATCCGAGAAGGTGCCACACCATAATAAAGAAGGTGGTTACGCATTATCATAGCTAAATATGTCATTATAGAGGAGGTGCTATATCGTAAAGTGTTCGATGGAATGCTTCTAAGTTGTGTCAACACGGAAGAATCCAAGAAAATTCTCCACGAATCTCATAGTGGAATATGTGGAGGCCACTTTGGTGGTCATGTCACCACTCGTAAAATACATCGGATGGGCTATTTCGCTGCCTACTCTAGAACACAACGCAGAGAGTTTGTACCAAAGTGTCATAAGTGTCGGAGTTCTCCCACGAGATCCACATACCGGCACAAGCACTACAACCAATTGCTACTCCATGGCCCTTTTCTACATGGGGCCTAGATTTTATAGGGAAATTATCTCCTCATCTACGAGATGGCCATAATTTCATCACGGCCACCAAATATTTTACCATGTGGGTAGAGGCCACACCTCTTACCTACTTTATGTAGTGGGTTACTGTAATCGCCAAGTTCATTTTGAACCAAATCATTTGCGAGTACGATGTCTCGAGATCATTATCTTGGATAATGGGACTTCTTTTAAGAATGAAAAAGTTCGTGAATTGTGCAATAAATTTAAAATAAGCCATCATACAGACCTCCCTATACTACCCTCAAGCCAATAGACAGTGAAGTTACAAACAAAACATTAAAACCATTCTCCTTAAAACTGTGAAAGAAAACAAGCGAGATTGGCATTTGAAGTTATATTTGACCTTATGGGCCCACTTTGAACCTCAATAAGAACACCAAATAGGAGTGACTCCTTTCTCACTAGTATTCGGGGCAGAAGTGGTTCTCCCACTTGAGGTTGAAATATCCATTCTCTCGTATTTCTGCTCAAGGATTCTAGACAAAGACGCTTACAAATAAGCACATCTCTCCCAACTAGAAAGCCTAGATGAAGCTAGGTTAGATGTTGAACAGTGGCACAAAGTCTATGCTGACCAGATGTGCTGGCAGTATAACAAGAAGGTCTATGAATGAGACATATATGAAGGTGATCTAGTTCTAAGGCTAGACAACCGGATCGATAAAAAGACCGGTGAAGGAAGTAATTTCTGGCCCAAATTATTGGGCCCATACCGAGTCATGAAGGACTATGGAAATGGTGCATATCTCTTATGCACACTAGAAGGTGAGGAATTTGGTGAAACGATCAATTCCCTACACCTTAAACGATTCTATGCATAAGCAACCAGCACTACTTGTATAATTATATCTACATTGCATCTTTGTATAGTTAGGATCTTTTTATCTCCGCTTGTTTCGTATAATTTTGTGATCAAAGAATTTAGTCTCAAAGCAATTCATTACTTAAATTATAATGGTATTGGCATAAACACTCTAATCATACTTCTTCATTCCATAATATAATCAATCTGCTTTGAATCATTTCATTACATAAAGTTAGAAATGACAAAGTCTTAATGGTAACCATACCAAGTCTCGCACACTTTTTCTCACTTTTAGTTTCTTCTTAGAATAGGTGTCTTGCTTATGGTCTGTTTCTAGAAGCTTCATCATGTCACATCTATCCCGTATGTATATCTCTTTGGAAATAAGAGCATGCTGACATTTTGCTCAAATAAACAAGTCAAATATAGATCAAACAAAAAATTTTAAATTTACACATTTCCTTGCCCCACAAACCTTGGTGATGAGCTTGCATCTCTTACTAGTGACGTAGGGTTGGGAAAGGATGGAAATGCCCTTAATCACCTATGCCTTGCCCATGGTGCTAAGCCAATACTTCTTACTAGTAGCATGGGGCAAGATATAGGGGGTCCTCTCGAAAATAAATGTTGAAAGCAGTCAGCAATCAAATTTGAATGAACCCTTGAAATCCCGAGTCAAAAACAAATGAATCGGATGCCCAAAATTCTAAGAGATTTAAAAACCATAAAACCCAGATTTTGTCTACCATGTGGCCATCTATGGATCTAAGTCTAGATAAACCGAAAAGTAAGTTACATCCCAAACTATGGAGTCACTCGAGTAGAGTGGGCTTGTAGCATTCTAATTTGGTTCCATCAAAGCTTTGTCTATCTCTCATCACTATCATTCCAACACATTTCATAACTTATGCCCTTTCTAGCTCTCGGTGATGAGCCCTTGCATCTTACTAGTTGCGTGGAGTTAGGAATGGGGAAAGTTTATCTCGCTCATCATACCGGCTTATCTTCACCACTTTGCCAAAATAAATATGAAGTACCAAGAATCGCTTATAGAAACTAAAATTCAAAAATCACATTGTGTCTACATTATCATAAATTAGCATCACGAAATACAAAAAGAAAGTAAACATTTGTATCATTTGTTCTCCATTGCATACATTTTAAAAGCATATAAGTATAACATCATAGTTTACATGTGGAAACGGAAACAAAGTCATAAATGCTAAGAGTCTGATCCAAAAAGAATATATATATATATATAAATGGTCAAAATTCTGTACAATGCCATCATGCGCTAAGCATGGTCAAAATGCTCAAAATCCCGGAGATAAAAATACATAAAAAAATAGTCCAAGAGAGCCAAATGGCTTCTCAACCCCTATGAGATCCCTCTCGAGGGTGCATGCCCATGTCTAGGAATCTAGCTATGCCGGCGCTCCGAGTGCATGGAGGGCTCACGATCTCAAGGGGTAGCAAGCGGCTGGTCTTGCCACGAGAATGACTCCTCATTAGGCGCTCTGTTGTCCTATACCTGCCCACCCAAGGTGCGGAGGGTAGATACCATCCCGGCCACATGCCGAGACAGGGGAAAAGACGTCGGTATGTCCTGTTGGCTATTTGAAGGCTCCCCTCTCGCATCCACGTATAACTCTACATGGGTATTCTCCATAGGAATCATCAGGTATCGGTGCATACTGGTGAATTAGGTCTCGCCACTCATCGGTAGTGTCTGCAAACACATGAGAAAATGAATTAGAAATAAAACAAGAGATAAACACAAGTGTAAACAAAGGAGATATAGCAATAAAGGAAAATCTTAACTCAAAGCAAACATTAAAAATAAGGAAGATAACTCACTCGGATCGCCAGCCTCCAAGATGGATTGCTTAGGGTCGGCACTTGCCACGGATGTCGGCATTGGCGAGGTACTCCTCCCGTGGCTGGAGAAATGTAGCATCCCGCTATGGACTCATCCTCCCCACCAAGGCCCTGGGAGAGTGGCTCCTCTAAAACCAGAGTCACCCTCTCCACACTCTACTCTGCCCTCTCTGCCTATAAAATATCCTAAGTGTCATGCCACTCAGGATCACCGTCCTCCTCTCTCCGACTCACCGGCCTCGGCCTCGGTCTCCTCCCCATCTCTCCCCACCAGTGAGCTCCTCGGACTCGAGTCTATGTCAATGGGGTCATCACCATTTGCTAGGCGGGACCGGTGGCAATCTGAAGTAAGGGTGCCTGAGGAGCACCGGCTCTCCCTCGAGCTCGTCTTTACCCGCCTAGCCACAATAGGAACACCAGAGTAACAACTATCCAACCCCGGCCTCTAGGACCCGCTCTAGCCTCCCGAATCGACTCGGCACATATCGGCACCACTGGGGGAAGCATACCCATGTAAGGAAGGCCAAACCGCCGAGGAACTCGGCTAAAGGGATGTATCTCCACTCTCACGTACCCGTCACACAAGCTTCCTATGGTGGAGTAGGAAATCAAAGTAAGAGTCTCCTCACCCCATAAACCTACCATGGCCTCGATACGGTGTGGCTTCCATGTCATCGGTTGTCGGGAAGAAACTAACTGGTGAGGTTCTCTCGAGCACCGACATGTCCTCCCATCTAGCTTCCTTCATAGCTCTAGGAGCCGCCACCTCTACACCTCTACCATAGGGGATGAAGCGCTCATAGACCCGGCTCATGACCGAGTGGTCGGATGGCTCAAAGATCCTCCCGTAAACGGACCACCCTATACAAGTCATGGTAGGTAGTCCCCAGATATCGGCTCCTCAGCGTAAATCGGGCCATGTTCTCAACTCATTGCAATGATGGGGGACCGTAATATAATAGTGTGTCTCCTCCCTTGTCCCCAATCAATCTCGAGGCAAGGATCCCCATAATGGCCTGGTGAATCAAGGGGATGGGTAGGCTAGGAATAGATCGGACCCTCACCCCCTTCTTCGAACCAATGGAGATAACTGCATCTCCCATGTAAGAGGCCCACTGTGCTATCTGAGCCCATGAACTTGCTGTCTCAAGAGTAAGTCGTCTCCCGATGATCGGGACCCCCAATATATGGTAGACATCCTCCAAAGTGATGGTCCACTCACCTCAGACCCCTGGTCATTAGAAGGTTTTCCGATTAGCATCCCAATATGAAAATAAGTCACAAAGTATGTGACTGGACGGTGTAACATGTGGGACGCGTGATATACGTAGTATCCTGGCCCTCTGAAGAGTGTCCTCCTCATCCTGCGAAAGGGCATCTAATACCGTTGGGAGCCAGTCACACTCTCTCTCTCTCTCTCGACTCCATCGGATATACTCCTCCCTCGCTTGCATACACCCAAAAACACACAAAACAGAGCAAGTTAGCATCCAAGTGACATTAGAAAAATCACTAAAACATATAAAAATGCTAAAAATACAAAAACAATTTCAAACAAGTGTTCCTTTGGCATTCTGTGAAGAACCGCCGCCCTCGGCAAGAAGGCGGCAACATGTTTCATAATCGCTGCCTTAAAAGTGGCGGTCTTGTAACCGCTTGTCCTAAACAAGGTCAAGCGATCGTGTAACCGCCACCCCGTTTGGGGCGACGGTCATGTCCCAAAACCCATGTGGGTTTTGTACCCTAAAAGGGCGTAAAAACATGAAAATGACACTTTTAGACTAAAAAAATCCTACCCAAGAGGTGCCCCCTAGATAGACCTATTAAGACTAACATTTTCAAAAATACCCCCATGACAAAGATTTTAACATTTAAAAATTTTGGGGGTAAAAACGTAAATTGAGAAAACTAACCTATGATCTCGTGGTCGATGTTCCACTCGTGGAGGCATGATCGATATCTCGTTACAAACGCTTTGACTCTACTCTCGTCAAAAACCATCACCGTGGTACCGAGCTCAAAATCAACCAAATCGACACACGCAAATGAATAGGAAAATGGGCCCACTTTTACATATATAGCAGCCTCGACTTGTTTTGAGTGCCCTTTTCACAAGTTTGGAGTGCCAACGGAGGTAAGTTCTTACCCCGCACAAATGGTACATCCTCATTTCACATTATTTTAGTATTTATTTTTCTAATCTATTTTGTCTAATTGCACTTGAGTTTTCTTTTCATTTTGCAGGTGGTGGGAATTTCAGATGGCGTCATTTCGACACACGAACGTATCAGGTATAACTTCCAACTTCCCATTTCGGGACTGCCATACTGGACCCACCATTTTACACCTCTTCATGGCTAAAACGCTTCTCCGAGGGGGCAATATGTATGTACCAAAAATTGTAAGGTACTGCACATCGGAACAACGTAACACATGCCCCAATGATGATACAAGTCTCCTCCCAAGGTGTTCGGGATCCGGAAAAGCTCCCCAAGTATGCGTTAACATCCCGCATGCCCCACTTAACCCCTACGTGCTTTGTTTTTCTCTTTTCCCCTCTTTTCTTTGCTTTTTCTCTTGATTTAAACCACCGCCGCAGCAGGGGCAACGGTCCCAGAATCGCCCCTACTTAGGGCGGCGGTCCTTCACGCATTTTCCAGAATTCTCTTTTAACATGAATCATGTAAAATTTCAACTTTTACCACTTTTTTCACCGCCTTTGGCTTGCATTAATGATTCTGGTTCCCTGGAATAGTGTTTTGGCATTGTTTATGGTTTAAGAGATCAATTTGGTTTTTACCTTTGGGTAAATGGAAATGTTATAAATAGTTGGCTTGTGCTCAAGCAAATGGCCCCTCAAATTTACCTCTAAATTTCTCATTTCAATAGTTTAGTCTTTCGTTTTGCTTATTATTCATAGTTTTGTTCATTACATGCTTAGTGTTATTTTGCTATTAGAAAGCCACATATCCATCTTGTGCAAATGCTTCATTACTTCATGTAGTCCATTAAAATAGAGTAGTGTAAGTTTCAAAGAGGAAGCCATTAAAGTTGCAAGTTTTTCTCATCAAACAGATAGTTTCGTGTTACTGGATGTTTTATGTTACATGAATCATAACAAATCCCGCTTAGGAATTGCATAAGCCAAGCTCTCGTACTCTTGTACTATCCCTCTCCTACTCACATTATATTCAATCAAGATCCTAAGCTGCCTTTGCTCCAATATCTACTTTTATTGATGCTAGCATTACATGATTTTCGGATCCATGTGAGCATGAAGGAATGAGGAGATCACACTCGAGGGGAACAAGCCACACACACCATCGGATTTTCCACTTTGCGCTTTTGCGAGAATCCAGTTCTAGCTTTCAAAGTTCTAGTTAGAAGCATATCAAATAAAGTAGCCAATCATTCCATTTCGCTTAAGTTTAATGTCGATATTGCCAGGGAAGTCAGTGGGGATTGATAGTTTTGAGAAACTATTATTCATTTCTCACTTTTGAGGTAGGATCGAGAGTCTTTCAAATAGATTAGATCAGTTATTTCATTATTTAGAATAGGTTCACAATTGCACGCATAAGTAGCTATACTCGGTTGCTTTGTTTGTTTTAGTTTGTTATTAGTATTAGTTTTCAATTCCTAGATATATCAAAAAGGTTGCTCTTTCAATTTCGTTCAAATAGTTCATCAGAAAAATACAAAAATAGAGAAGTTATATATGCTATAGATATACTTCACATAGTTAATTTTACTTTGCTACGATTAGATTTATGTTGTTGCTTTTGTATGACAATCACGGACCTAGAGAGCCCAGGAGAATACGTATTCGATCCAATCTTGCCATAACTCAATCTCGTCCACAAGAATAATTGATACAGATCGAATCTTAGGATCCAAGTCTTCCGAATGTAAGCAAACTTACAACAAATCACCTTTCAGTTAAACGAGTTAAATATAGAAGACAACCAAGCACACACATTTTGGTCAAATCAACCAAACTACATATTACCCAAGATAAATATTTGCATGAATGTATAAGAGCTTGAAAGAGAGCAAACATTTAGTTGTGATCCTTTGGTCCCATAGCTAGGTGCAGAAACACTCTCACAGAGACATAGATACTAGCTTAAGAATTCAGGTTGCACGAATGCCTATGAGGTACTCGAGAAGGTTACAAACCGTTAATTCGAATATAGAGGCTAAGAAAGTGTATGACTATTAGATACTAGGGATTAGGGACTGATTCTGCACATGACCATAGCGGGTCCACAAAAACACGAATCTATGGTTGTGACCCACAAATCCCATAACCCAATGAATCCACAGTAACCGGACATAGTTCTGCTAGCCTACACACATTAGTATTCGAGATCTACTCCACTTCCACCTATCATCATCGAACAGCTATCCTTGTTAGATGTAGAACCAATAAAGCTAAAGAATTCTGGACTATGCCGATAATCACCCGTAGAATCCACTCGTACCCATCCTCCACCCTATGACCCTATCTGGAGACATACATGAAACTATCCCAGGTCATTTTCCACGTATCCCACAACCCATAGATCGAATCATGCTAGAGCTCGATATTGATTGGAGCCTTCGAGCAATCATCCTTACGATCGATCTATCACACCAGTTCAGGTTAGGAGGGCCTTCTTTGCCTTAGATTCACAGTTTCCACTAGTGCATGTCAAAGAAATAAGATTGCGTAACTAGTTTGTCTATGTCCCGCACGTATTCCATCCCCATCTGGGTTATCTCTGACACGACCTCAAGAGGTCGGGTGCGAGGAAGAGTTACTTGTAGATTCCCACGCCGCTTGTCACTTTTCCATCGTATAGTGACCCGGGTTGTAAAGTCAAAGGCACATGGTATTAGAAGAGCAAGCATAGTAGAGGTAATCATGAGAGAAGATTAGTGTCAAAAATCTGTATAGAAACCAAGTATGAGGAAAAGTGTAGGAGGAACATGAGGTAGGCAGCGAAAAGAACTTGGTCATAGACATAGAGGAAGATTTGCTTTGGCACGGAGAGAAAAAGTGAAAATTTCTATGGTCAAGGAAGTTGTTTCACACTAGAAGGTTGTGGGAGTGTTCACATAGGCTTACATGCAGAGAAAAGTGTTTGATGGAACATGCGGAAGGATGGAATTGGAAAAATCCAACTTTAATGCATTTGTATGTTGGTAGGTGGTATCGAGGTTTGTGTGGAAAAGTAAAAAGGTTATAAATAGAAGGAAGATGAGATATTTTTTCACCTTGCATTTTTTAATCGAATAAGTTCTTACATTTTAAAGTGATTCTCATGGAAAAATAGGGAGAGGAGTGTGTGAAGCTAAAGAAATCAAAGGACTTTTGAACTAGTGTGGAAGCAAAGTGCACGGGTGTATGTGGAGGAGTTTGTTTGTGAGTTACCATACGTGGATATGTTGTCTTGTGAAAAGGAAGTGCTCTAGGTTATTGTTTACAAGATAGGGCACGTGTTTTTGTGGAAATTTCACCAAAAGTAGAGTGAGGGTTTGACAAGTAATAGAACATGACATAAGGGAGAAACTACATAGTACCGAGGAAGAGAAAAATGGCATAAAGGAAAGGAGCGACCACTTCACCGAAGAAGGAAAGGGAAAAGGAAAACCGAATGTTTCCACTAGTTTTAATGAAGAATGGTATGTAGATATACGCAAGACTCCAAATGGTGTGCTTATAGGGAAAGAGTGGGTGTTACATATAAGGAAGATGGTTGTGAGTGATTAAAATCATCACACAAGCACCATAGAAAAGGAGATGACCCTAGAGTTGGTTCACCTAATGGAGAAGAGGGTGCCAGATGGGAAACCCATCTATGATGATGAAGTAAAAGTGAAGTTAGAAAAGGTTGGGCTTTTGCAACTATATGAGTTACCCTAGTTTAGAAAACCTGAGAAAGTATACCAGTGGTTAATGTCATGTATGCATGAGGACTACTTCTATTTCACAATAAGGTTGATACGCATAACCCACAGGTTATTTCTAAGTTCACTATCCTTATTTGTGATGGGGAGTTGTTGGATGATGATTTAAGCAACAAGGATGGCATTAAGAAGACTGTTTAGGCATATGACTATAAGAAGGGTTCATGGTACTTTGACATCACTACAATCACCGACCCTGTTAAGAGGATGGCCGTGTGTTTGGTGAAAAATCTAAATGGGTAGGAGAGATGGATTTAGATAAACAAAAGTTGGTTGAATGTCTACCGTAAGATCTCGGAGGGCACTATTTACAACCTCTCAGCTTTTATTACGGAGGATATTATTGATGCCATGCATGACAGGGAGAAAATCATGTTCGCAATGTCATCCTTACCATTTTTTTTCCAGAGATTGGAGTGCCTGATGGGCCAAATAATTTTGTTTGGTAGTACCTGGATAATAACCCCTCTCTCGCGAAAAGAGGTTTGAAGCTTATACTTGTGATACCATGATGGCTGCTCACAAGGCACATTTGGAGAAATGGTATAAATGGATGTGCAATGCATTCAGTGTTGAATGGAGGATACCAAAACAACGACTACATTAGTGGATGGAGAATCTGAATTCGTTGTATACCAAAGATTTTTGTATTAGTAGGTTTACCTTGAAATATGGTACCAAGGGTTCTTGGTATAAATTACCCTTCTCCTTCACAACGTAGTAAGTTTAAAGAATGGTCAATACATCTAAGAAATCAAAAATATTCGTTTTGATCTAAGTGTAGTTAATCAAGACTACCGCAAGATGCGTTGAAACTTTTTGTGTCCCAATAAGTGTGCATATGTAAAGAAGTACATATCTCATGACGTACACATGATAAAATTGGTGAAATTACCTATTATTGGTAGGACGGGCACAAGGGTGTATGTGCGGTTAAGGCCCAAGTTTGAGAAGGGAACTTATGTTGAGGATGACGTCTCTATCCTAGAATACCCCACCGGGAGAAAGAAGAAAGTAGTAATTAAGAAGAGAGAATGAGAAGAGACTCCTGTAGAAAAGGTGACCAGCGTATGTACAATGCAAACCATAGGGGCATAGGAGTCACATGTGGGTACAAGCACCTACATTCGATAGAATAAGTCTCCCGTTAGGAAGGAGTCACCAGAGAAAGAAGAGTCTCCTATGAGAGAAGAGTCTCTCGAGAACAAGTCCCCATGTTGGAGTCACCAATGAAGAAAATGAAAAGGGTGGCACAAGGTTCGGACGTAGAGGAGATAAAGAGCATGAAAGGAGATGAAATTGAAGACAATGAAGAGCACAAGGAAGCTCAGGATCCTCCTGTGTATAGTGTACATGAGTCTAGTGACGAAGGGGATGAAGAGGAGAAGTTACATGAAGAGGGAACCCATACCAAGTGAGGAAGTGAGGAAGTAAATATGCAAGGTCATAAGACACTCGACCCCTACAAAGGAATAGATAAACGATACAATTGAAAAGGAGGCGACATGAATTATACGAGATCTAGTGGACCAAGAGGTTGAGTGTACCATTGATAAAATATTGAAGGAAGATGAAGAGAGTGGAAGCATAGGGAAGGAGTATGGAAGTATGAGCAGATACGCTAGCTTAGCAATTAGTTTCCCCACGGTAGTGCACATAGGTGGAAAGGGTATAGTAGTAATGTAAGAAGATGCCATGATCTATAAAAATGATCCAAATAAATTCTTGCAAGAGTGGTTCCAGAGTACATTTCCCATAGAACAAATCCTAGCTTGGTATTATTTTGATGAAGAAAATGCATACCTATGCACAAGATAAATGATGTCCTAGGATTTTGAGTCCCATGTCGATGATCCAGAATTTGAGGTAGATAATGGCACGTTGATGAAGGAAATAGGTGCCAAAGGAGTAAACCCTCTAGTTAATACTTAGTAGGCATTGTTGGATGAGCAAGTTTGCAATGCACTCAACAAGGTGTCAATAGAAGTGGAGGAAAGAATTTTTGGGACAAATGATAGAAAAATAACCTTGGAGGAGGAACTTGAAAAGAAGAATGAGGAGACCATTGAGAGGGATAGGGAGATAAAATAAAAGTAGTTTATCCATGCGCGCTTAATGTGTGAGCTGAGGGATGAAAAGGTGAAGGTACGTGAATTACACAAGAAGATAAAGACTATTTCAAATGCCATTATCTTGAAGCACCCAAACCTAGCCCCTCCTAAACAAAAATATGAGTCGAACTTGCATTGCTTGGAAGAATTAACACATATACTCACCATGGAGAGGTATCCACTTGCATTAGAGTCAACAGAAGAGGTGATGATGCACCATAATAAGGAAGAGAATTTGAATACTAAGGAGATACTAACTCAATGCTCGAGCTCCTTTCCTTAGTGAAAACCATGATGCAAATGGCATAAGTTGTATATGACAACTATGGCGATAGGGATAGAGTAGTGCACATATTAGTTTCTAGCCATGAAGTGGATTTGAAAGAATTTCAAGAGAAAAATAAGGGCAATAGGGTGGAGTAGGACAGGATCTTGGCTGAGGTAGAGAAGAAATTAGAGGGGATGAAACCTTAAGAGTTTAGATTAAAAATAAATTGAAATATTTCTACCCTAATGTCACTTGTAGGATGGATGCACTGGGAGACCTTAGGAAGAAGATGGAAAGCATTGAAGATACACTGAAGGCTAAGGGAGATGAGATGATTTTTGACAAGGTTAGCGTGATGGTGGGTAACTTACTTCAACAGTGTAGAATGAGGTGGATGTTCAGTTAATATTGAAGCCCCCATGAAGAAATATTTCCCACTTCTCATGTAATAGTAGCATGATTCTCCATTCTTCCATTCTTTATTCGATCATAGATTCTTTCATTTCCTCTATTCTTTATTATTTGGTGGAAGGGCCGAGTGTTTTAGAGGATGGACAACATGCATGGTGTGGGGTAATTTTGGGCCTTGAATTGACTAAGTCCCAAGGAAGAATTCAACGTGCATGGGAGGTAGTAAAGAAGGAAGGCACTCAGAAAAAACACGTAATGGAAAGGTGCACGGGAGAAGATATTGGCACGCATGGGAGCAGGAAGGTTTAGGGACTTAGCCATATTTTGAAGGATTTTTCACAGGAGAAACACATGAAAATACCGATTAGGCATGCTGAATGGATAATGTGCCAACCTAGAGCCTTGGAAGTCAAGAAAATAATATTCCATGTAAAGGAGTATTCCTAGGATGATCATTAAAGGTATGAGAGGAATTTGTAAGATGGCATAGGTAGTTGACCATGGAGGACCACACTTCCACTTGGCATGTGATTTGTTCATGAAGGAAACCAATGTTGTGCATCAAGATCCTATTTAAAGGAGTTCTTGGGTCTAAAATAATGAGGAGGAGAGTAATAACAAAGTGTTGGGGAAATGGAGAGTTGAAGGAGGCAACGAAGTGCTTTTAGAATGCTAGTAGGGTTAGAGAGGGTATTGAGTGTTAACAAAGCACTGTAAAAATGCTTACAATAATGGTTTTAAGCATAATAGGCATGGATTTGGGTATGAACAAGGGTTGTAATGGGTGGTATAGCTAAGAAATCTCTCTGTAAAGTATTTTTGTAGGGTTTAAGATAATATTCCTTGATGTATTTGGTCTGTATGACCCTTATGATGTAATGAGGCCACTGTAAATGTTTATAAATCAATATATGTGTGTGATTTTGGTTATTCATGTTCTTAAGTGTAAACCCTTGTGTTCTTCATATTATTTTGAGTTAGATCTAGTTTCATTATGCTTATTTATAATGTTCATTCCCATTTATGATGCATTCGTGCATGGATCTGATATATGTATATTATTTTTTGATTGAATGTTTATATTTCCATTCTTGTAACTCATTCTCCATCTATGGTGGATCATTCTCGAGAAGCTCACATAAAAGAGGGGCTCGACGCCCACGCGTACCTTGGGTGAGTGCCAAATGCACAATGTATGATACGTAGGCATGCTTAGGGTAGAAATGAGGTACATAAAAAAATGAATACATTTGAGAACTCACATGAGCTTCAGAGTATAGGTATAGTTGAAGACCAAGTTTTAGGTGCTCATCTAGACCATGTCTAGGTGCTAGGGAGGTATGAGTTTGAGTTGTGGAGTTATGTGAGCTCATGGAAGCATGAAAGTATGTCATTAATGATGTTTCATGTATGATATGATGTTTTGGATATGTTTTATGTTAATTTATGATGATATTTCAGTTGACCCTAACATAGACTATGTGAAACCCTAAGGGCTAGTCATGAAAATGGGATGGGATGGAAATAAGGAGATCTACTTGTGGCATGATGATTATTGTAGATGATGCACACATGTTTCCTAGATGTGTGACAAAATTTTGGAATCATTATGAGGAGAAATTTTCAATTTATAATGTTTTGTGTGAGACAAGGTCCAAGAAAAGGTGTTTTCTAGCTCAAATTACACCTTCTGATGCTCACCCTGAATTGTGTGATTTACATGGGACATCAAGGATATTAGGGATGTTTCTAAAGTCTATAAGGTTTAAAAATAATTAAGTCATTTCATTCTCTTATTTTATGAATTAATGTTAAGAAGGTGAACAAATTTTTGTGTGTTTGAAATCCTAACTAAAAAGTGGTATGATAGATTCATTTACTAAATTCCCAAAAATTATTAATAGTTCATGGATTATTATTATATGATGTAGAGGACTCTCCAAGTTTCTAGAAAGGTATGGTATTTCTTGTGGTGATGAGTGGACCCCACTCAAATAGGTTTTTTTTGAATAATTTAAGTTTGGGACAAGGTTGTACAAAGAAGTTGCTAAATAAATGGACATTGGTTTTATCATGTGACTTTTTTGGATTTCCATGGTGATTTGAGGTCATGATGATGCAAAAAATGGAAATGCATTTCCTATTTTTGAAGACTAGTCAAAGGGAAATTTTGGTGCAGTTTCGGTAGTTTGCAGAGATGAACTTAGTTGAAGGCCTTCCACTTGGTGTTGGAATAAGTTTAAATATGTTATTAAAAGAGGATTCATATGTATTTCCTTTGGTATAATAATTTCCTCTTGGTGAGTTGATTTTATTTTTCCTTCAGGTCAGTTTGTAGAGATGAAGGTTTCTTGTTTTTCATAATAGGAGTACTCAAGCTGAAAGAATGAAGTGAATGAAGCATGAGATGGATTATTTGAATCCTTCTATCACCTAGAGAGTAAATAGGGATTTATTTTTTTCCTATTAAATTCATTTGGAGGTATTTTAAGTGGCATAAAGGGTGCAAACCAGTTGAGTTTGTAAAATAGGTTTCTCGGAAGCTTGATTTAAAGAAGTGGAAAGTAATTGTGGTTTGAACACATGGATGTTTCATGATGTATAACTTGCATATATGTGATTTAAATGTCATGAATATTACATCTAGTGGTTAGATTCCATATTTTATTTGTTCTTATGTGGTCTTGAGGCCCAAAGGTGAAGATAGGTTGCTAGAAACAATTGTTTGGTGAAGGATATCAACCCTTTGGCCCATTTATGAAATATTTCATCGTTCCAAGTAAAATTACACCATGGATGATGTTTAAATTTCATATTACACATGTGTGGTGAATTTTATATATTTAATAGTCATGTTATTGGTGTTAGTGGATTTTATTCATCCAATTGATGGAGTTTTGAGCCTTTTTGTGCAAGTTAGATGGTTTTGGGATTGGCCGAACTATAAGGGTCATTTTTAACATTGTAATGAAATATTTGGAAAAAAATTGAGTTTAATATGTCAAAAAGGAGAAAACCTGACTTGGTAAGTGTTTAAATCAAGTGGAAGGTATAAAGGTGATGTTTTGGGTGCAAGTTTGCACTAGTTGAGAAAGAGAGAGAAAGTGAGACCTATGTGAGTTTTTTTCAAGGTACCAAGGAATTTATTGAGATTTGAAAGAGGTTATGAAAGGTTTGATAATTTTTTTAAGAGTGTGTGAAATGGTTTAAAGGAAATAGAAGTGATGAAAGTGAAAGATAGAGAAAGTTTGAGAAGTTAGGGTTTGAACAAGGGTTTCAAGGTGAGCGAACAGAATAGGTGATCTCAATAAATTATGGAAGAAAAAAACACATACGATATATTTTTAAAAGGTGGTTGAGTGGGTTCTTGATCATATTTGGAGGTTTTATCCTAGTTGTGGAGTTGGTGATTCACAAAACTAGGGGTTGGTGCTCATTGTAAGGTTGATGCTCCTTAAATTAGGGGTTGAAGTTGGAGATTCACTTAAAACTTTCTATTTGGGTAATATAATCAGAATTTTTAGTGGGTTTTCTTCCCTTGAGGGTTTCAAACTTATGTATTTTTTAGTGTTACTTATCTTGTTCATGGTTGATAGCATGTATCATATATGATGTTGTGCACATATTGATGGATGTTTAATCGGTTAATGGTTTAAGTAAACAATCTAAAATTAAAATTAAGTTTTGAGGAATGATTCACCCCCTCTCATTCCATTGTAATTCTAACACAAAACAGACATAATCTTATATCATCGGGATCCTCCTTAAATTTTTCACAACTTCCTAGTTTGCACAAAAGTCTTGTTTAGAATTTAAGTGCCTAAAAATATTTTTTTGAAAAATTATTTGTTCTACCTTCTTACACCGTCTACCAAATAATCCTTGTTCAAATAGCATTAATTTCTTCTTATATATTGGTGACTCCTTACGGTGTAGTGGCAATGCATATTTTTGTAACCCGGTAGTTAGGGGTTCGAACCACCCCAACCACCCTCCAACTCACTTTTTTATATATTGGGATCAATATTAAACATAATTCGAGGATAAACATGTAAAAATTTTTTATAATTTTGTGGCCACACATGTGGCGGTTGAATTTGTTTTACTATGTAGTGGATGTGACAATGTTAGGTCACCACATGCTAAGATAGTTGTTTGACTTTCCATCTTTAGCACTCACGTTATGTTGACATGCAATGTAGTTTGTGGGATATGTGGGTCCACCAAATTTGTTTAGTAATTGAATAGCCAATGTAATGTGTTAGAGATAGGCGGCCAGTGGGATGCTCATTGGAGATAAGTGTAAAGTTGGTGGTTGGTTTACAATGGATAAGGCTCGAGATGTGGGCAAGTTGAGATAAATCAATGTGGCGAGAATTTGTAAGTTGACCAAGTTAGATAATAGCTTAGGAATGATACTTGAACCTATATAATATAATCACCATTCCCTAAATATCCCACATTTATCATTAAAATGCATTGTGAGGCATATATAATAAAAATTGTGACAATGTAAATATGAAGTAATGGTGGTAAAGACACCCCTCCGTAAAAAGAAAAAAGAGCGTGTGTTGACCTTGGATAAGGTCCCCCATCTAAAAAATAGCGGGGCTCACCCATCTATAAATGAAGCATCGAAGATAGGAGTACAAAACCAAATTTTATATTTTTTCCAAATTTTCACTTTTTTTCACGTGTCGCGTCTGATTAGCTAGTTGACCTGTTTTGTCCCAATTTTGACCAAACTTTTACCAACTATAACTTTCATGTATGAGATTTTTTTCAGCATTCTTTATACCATGGTAAATATCTCAAATAATCTATTGTACTTTCATGGTTTTGGAAATTAAAGGAATTTTGAAGTTCCAAATTATCCCCGGATCAAGCGTGCTTCTCCATCTGTGGGGCTCAATATTCTAGGTTTTATTTGTTTAGATCCATTAGATAAGGGTTTCATTTTCCACCTCACATTATGTGCTTGTAGTTGAAGGGTTTAGTTATTTTCTAGCCCAAATTTATCCTCAAGGTTTAATTAAAGGGATCTCTCTACTCGTTTTAGATCAACATCTCATCATTTTCCACTTCATAAATGATTCTTTTCTCACACTCTTAGAGGAGGAATGGTCTATTCAAAATGCTTTGGGCTATTTGGATACTTTTTATCTTGCTTCTAGATCCTCCATTCAATGGGATAAAACCCAATGTTATAGATAATACCAATATTTGATCCCTCCTTTGTTGGAAGGCATGCGGTGGAGTTGGATTAAGCCAAGTGTTCAATTAAATATTCTTGGCATTCCGTTTTCCTTGTAGGCCACTTTTGCATAACTATGAGATTATGTGATTCAAAGGGTTGAGAGAAATATTTCCTTTTGGATTACCAAGCCTCTTTATTTGGCTAGTAAGTTTCAAACCTTCTCCAAGGTGTTAGCTTTTACTCGTGTTTATTCTTATTCTTATTGGTTTCCATCTAATGCTACATATACCAAACTAGAGAAGCTATTGTGGGACTTTCTATGTGGTAACCTTGATGGTCATAAGGCATTCCACATGGTTGCTTAAAATATCTACTATTGGCCTAAAGAATCTAGGGGCCTTGGGTCAATTGAAATTAAGATCCAAGGATGTGCTCTCTGTGTCAAGTGGTTAATCTATAGCCTCGAAGGTAATGAGGATTGGAAGATTTCACTCTGACATTACATTTGTTAAGGATATCCTTTGGGTAGGAAATCCTAGAAAGGTCTCTTCTTCCAATAGCTTCTTCTCTTCCTTTTTTAACTTAAAATTGGGGGTACTTTCATTTCCCTAAGCATTTGGAAATCCTGGGAGTTGCTTAAGCTGCACCTAATTTTAAAGGGGATGGTTTAAAATTTGGTCTATCTATTAACTCCCACTCTCTTTGGTGGTCTTCCATTATCACTTTTCATGATAGTCCTCTTCCATAGGGTACTTGGGATAAATCTATTAGTATTTTCATAAAAGGAATAAAGTGGTGGTGATTTATTTTGCACACTTCATATCTTGGCTTTCTTGGGGTACGCTTTCTACTAAATACAATCTTCAACATGAGATTCTGTTTGGGCTTTAATGGCCCCTTAGTCAATGCCCACCGACACTTTTTATCATATCTAGAATATTACCTCTAAGGATTCTGTTTGGAAAATTAGTTTAAAATTGTTTGAAGTGTTCTTATCCAACCCCAAAAGCTCATTTTTGTAGTGTGTTTTACATTAAGGGCTTCCAGTGGGATCATCTCAAGCATATGGGTCTTAAACCAACATTCCTAGTTTTCTATCAATCAAAGTCTATCAAGAACATTTTTGGTTTTACTCTTAAGCTCAATCGATATCGAAGTAGATTCATACCCTATTTCATCCCTTTTCTCTAGATTTATTTACATTGAAAATGATTCTCTTGGGGTAATTGACCTTGTTACGTACCATTTACAATAAATTTTGGCACATTTTTAGAACTGATATTCTTTTTCATCTTCGGAAAGATAGAAATAATGTCATTTTTTTAATGATGCTCCTATGGATAGAATTTTTCTATTACTAGTAATAAAGTGATTGTTATTTCCAATATGATGCTCCTGATTTAGTACCATACTTGAGAAAATTAATCTAGAGGTTGATCAACTCTAGTACTTTCCTTACCATTGGGTCTCCTCCCATGTGCACTCATTTGTATGACTCTGGATGCCCCTTCTTATCATTGCTAACCTCCCCATCTATGCCACTCTCCTCCTCCACCCCGAGGTTGGGAAAATCACATACATCACTCTTAGAGATGAAAAATACCTTCTTCTTGAGGACATTTGTATCCTCGTTATTTACCCACTTCCCCTTCTTTTTACAGGGGTCTTTGGTCAACTTAGTGATTCTAGTGGCACTAGTTGGAATGCCCCTTAATAGGGAACACTCCCATGAAGTTTGATCTTTCCATCTATCTCTCTTAATCATCTAGTGAGGTTCCCAAATAATAACAATAACAACAACAATAGAAAGAAAGTGGGTGGGATCCCATCTTGGACTTAGTTTTCTAATTCTGGATAGGGTGACAAACCCGACAACCTTCTACCTTCTCCTCAATCCTTCATGTTTGTGGCTACGGCATATCTTCTGTGCTCCTTGTTTTTTTAACTTTTTTGATTGATTATTGCACTTTTATAGTGTTTGTATGTAAGTTTTCCTCTTTCTCAAGGCCTATCTGGCTTGACATGCTTGACATTTCGGGGTGTGACTTTCTCCATCTTCTTTTTATACGATTAAAATTATATATCTCTTATTTTTATATATAAAAGTACACTTTTAATCTAAACAATATTGTATTAAATATTGGTGGTTGAAATTTCTTAAATATAAAACTCACTTTTTATAGCTACCAATTGTATTGAAAGGTGCAATAATTACATAAGTAGAAATGAAGAGTAATTGAATTAAATATTGATGTACTAATGAAGGGAGATGAATTAAATATTGATCTATAATATAACAAAGAAAGAGGAAATGAATTAAATATGGATCTACCAATGTATCAATGAAGAGGAAATGAATTAAATATTAATCTACCAATATAATTTAATATTGTTGGTTGGCACTTCTTAAATAGAGAACTCAAAGTTGATCTATGCATTAAATATGACTAGTTAACAGCTTTTATCTAAAATATTGATGTCAAGGTAAACATTTTTGTAAAACTTTATTATAATTCATACATGTATTAAACATGGGTGGTTGACACTTTTGAATAGATATAACAATTTATCTAATTTTTTTATTTTAATGGAAACAATATTGTTAGTTCTACCGAATCGATTTATGTATTAAATATGTGTGGTTAGTATTTTTTATCTAGATGTTAAACCTTCGGTGTTATAGTATGGTTGACAAGTGGAAAATTTTAGTGTATTACATGTCATCTATTTAAATAATAATTAAATGAAGTATAAGTGATGTTTAATATAAGCTAACTTTTTTCTATCACCTACCAAAGGTGCGGTAGTTAGTAGCATGCACGTGGATAAAATTTGGATAATATGTTTTTATTTTTAAGTTACTAAACCTTAATTTATAATTAATAGAAAATAAAATACACTTAATAATATTATAGTTTAAATTTATAAATAAATTGCAAACTTTTTTGGAAATCTAATTGAAAATGGTGTACTTTAAATAATAAATTGAAAATTAACAATTCCATACATATAAAAATTAATATTGTATTAAATAGAAACTTTAACATAAAAATTAAGGTGTTATCATTTAATAAATGCATGCTAAAATATAATTTATATTTTATTCGAATATAAAAAATAATATTTAATAATAATTTAATTTTAAATATATAAATAAATATCAAATTTAAGATCTTATTAAATAGTTTAGGATAAAATTTTAAGTATTAAATTATGTATTGCATATATAAAACCTATGAATATATTAGTTAATATTTTAATCAAATAATTAGCATACTATTTATTAGTAATCGTTATTTTGGTTATCTACTAGCGATTGCAAATGAGTTGTAAAGTACCCCCAATGACCAAAAATGCATCGTATATGAGATAAAACATGAGCTTTTTCTTGAATATCCAAGCTCTAGTCTTGGGTTTTTTTATCTCCTTACATCATGCCATCATGGAATCTCTTGTGAACATCGTATGTTTGGTATAAGATTCCACCGAGGAAAAAACCAGGGGATGACTCATGCATCCCCTCCCAAAATAGGGAAATCATTTTTGTTGTAACCCCTATATTTCTCTTTAGCCCAAGTTAGCTCTACATAAGGGCATATTCCTTCATCCAGGTCATAATTTCCATTCTTGAGCATGATCATCTTGAAATACCATGGGAATTCAAATGATTTTTCATTTAGTATGCAAAGTGAGGTGAGATAAAGCCCTTGTCGGGGTTTCTAAAAGGGAAGGATGTGCCCATTACTAATGCATTGTCTCGCTCTTTCAATCTCTCTATGTCTATGCAACTCCACGTCTCCAACCAAATCCATAGTGATAAGAATACCAAAATATTAGTGAACTATCATTTTTACTAACTATTTGGTTGAGTGCGGGATAGATATATGCAATCTAAAACACGAGTTGGGTGTTGAGGGTGAGAAATAATCATGCAAATGACCTTATTATATTGAAAAATATAACAATATTTAAATTACCTTTTCCTCTTGGGGTAGAATTGGAAGGATCCAATTTTGTTATGAAATGAGTTTCCAGAATGGAAAATTTGGCATGTTGCCAACCACCAAAGTTGAATTATAAAATGTGGCTCCCTTGTTTGAATGTTATGTAGTAGTAGTTGTTTTTATATAAATCAAGAGTGATTTGGTGGAAAATTTGACATGTGCAAAATAACTAATTATGAAGTCCACTAAATCCATATTTTCACTCTCACATTACCACTTGACTATGAAACTCTTCATTTCCTTCAAACATATACCATCAATATATCTAGGAAATGATTTGTAATATACAACTTGTTTACATCAAGTAAACATGATGGTCTCCTCTCAAACTCTTACAAACAACACCTTTTGAGACTATGAGTAATAACAAAATCTTGCTTTCCACTTCAACTCTAACATTATGCACTTTGTTATAGTGAAGTATCTCGTTTATAACTTACTTTACTAAACATTATCAATAATCTCCCCAAGAAATTCTTCTATGATTGAAATGATTAAACTGAATTTTATCTCTCAAAACAATTTCTCTCACAACAATATTGAACATAAAATCAATTTAACTTGCAACAATCTTGAAGTCAAACTCAATTTATCTTATAACAAGCTTGAAGAAAAGCATGATTATAATATGATAGGTACCACATACTCAAAGTTTTTGAAAACTATAATAAATATTACAAGTGTTAAACAACACAAATGCGATTTCTAACTTCTCACTATCGCGGTAGAGGAATACTTATTTCTCCTCGCCCTTCACATTATTTAGTGTATAATATATGTTTTAAGTATTGGTAAAATGTACCTTGAAATATGTTTAGGAAGAAACATAGGAAAATGTTTGACAACATTTCTTGTGAACTTTTAAAAATCATCTTGTTACATGTTTTTCAAATAGGTCCAACAACTAACGTATTAATGGGCGTAAATTTTATGGGAATGTAAAGTTTTTGTATGTTTAAATTTTGAATATTAATTGTGGGGCTCTTTACAATTGTTTTTTTGATTTTATCGAATGATGATTTTTTTGTTTTAAATCTAGAGGAAATCTATAATCATAGTTGGGGAACAAGGTATACGTTGTAATAGTGTAAGCATGTTCAATAACTTTTGAGATTAATGTTAATGCTAATGTGACCATCAAATGATAATTTCAACCTTAAGTTTGAATTTCATATCACCCACTCAAAACTTGTTTTTCACTTTGTATGGAGAAATAAATATTTAGAAGTTTTTTAAAAAATAATTTTTTATATGAATGTTGGCACAAGGTTTTCGTCACCCGCCTACACCCTGTATACACACATTAAATGTATCATTCTAACATAGTATAATTCACTACTTTTGTTCCCTGTAAAATCATTTTTAACCCCCGTAAATCTTATTTACTTACCCTAACCTCCCTAAATCCTCCTAATAACTTCTAATCCATCTAACCCATTTTTATCCTAACCATTTAACTCCCTAACAATTCCTAACCTCTCCCCTAACCATTTACCCTCGTAACCATACCCAAAAATCCCATTTTAGAAGTGGTTAAAATTACTTTGAAATGAGTCCCTCCATATTTACAGGATTATCAAAGGCTCTAAAATCACCGGTGATTATAGATAGAAGCTCACAACTCTGTTTCGTATCCTCAAATTTGCTAGTGAAAATTTGCCATTCCAATGATCTTAAAGCACTGTAATGAAGCCTTGACACTCGAGGAATCCATATCACATCACCTTGTGTAATCATACATCCTCAAGACCTTCCTCACAATGTCATAAAGTTAGAAATTTCATCACCACAAGCTCAGGTAGTTTTTGTAAGCATTTTACAACTATTCTCACATTAAAGGTAATATTTATCCATTTATTCTTATTTCCTTTTATTTACATATCATAACAAGGACAAAATAATCATCTAATACTCTATTTTCATCATTTTAGTACTTTTTCAAACAATCAAATTTTTCATAGGAATCACTCACGAATCCTTTAATTGCCCATGATTATACCAAATCACATGTGATTTATGTGAATCACCTTTAATTGTTTCCCATATAGTTACTTTTATTAGCCTCTGAATTTTTATCATATTTTATCTATCAACCTAGACTTAATTTTTCTATTTAAAATATTTGTTTCCTATAGCTGAGTGTTCCATGCCAATCCCATCAAATAACAAGCATTTACAACCTTTCGATCATCCAACAACCATTCATTGTGCACCATCAAATTTGAACCAACTTAGAGGATATCAAAGAGCAATTCAAAATCCTTGATGAGATACGATGAGTAACTAAGGAGTATTGGTATAAATATTTCAAGAACTTCAATCTCATCATTACCCTAGCCTAGGCCACCTACGAAGTGAACAAGACCTTCCTACCCATCTTGATTTGTAGATTCCTTTTCGTGCATCGTTTACATTATATTTTCAAATCTAATTAATTGTAACAATGATTTGAAACCCTTCAAGGAATTCCTTTAGATTCTTAGGATCATATTTTTATGAGAAACTCGCTATCTTGTCTATCTAATCTCTTTTGTTTTACTTGTCCTTATTTTCACATCTCTTCATTTAGCAAAAGTAGTAGTGATTTTTCATTGTCCAATTTCCATCATCTTGACATTGTGACTCACAATGCAAATATCAATAAAACCTTCTATTTTTGAGTTTTAGGTACTTTCATCATTTTATATCATTAACCGAAAATATCTAACACATTTGTGGCACGCCTAGGTGGAAATTGTTCCCTTTCTTTTCTTTAAATTTAATTTTTAGTCATTTTTGGTTCTCTACCCTATAATCACCAACAAATACAATAAATCACCAATGATCCTAGTGAATTTCCAACAATTTCATTAAACACCAACTATTTCTATGGATTATTCTTGATTAGTCGGTTAGATGGCTTTTTATCAATTTTATGCCCTTTGTTTTCTATTTTCATCTAACATTGGAGGTTTTCTTCTCTTATATTATGTTTCGCATTCAAATTAAGCTAAAAATCAAATATAAAATTAAAATTAAAAAAAACTAAAAGGAAAGGGATCAAAGGAACACTTTATTCTTTCATGATTTTGTTTTATAGTATTAATTTTTCTTGTTGTCCTCATTGATTTAACATTTCTTTCGATTTAAAATGAACTTTCATATCTTATTGATCACATAGTTTAATCAATGGTTAACTAATTACATTCACTTAACTCCCCTCACACATAACCAAACCACGTCAAATACAACTTGAATTTAAACGCTCCTTCTCAAGTGGACCTACTTGGATTTCATCACCAAGAGGATAAGACGACTCAGTGTTTTGGCCAAGTATAAACAATTTGGTGGGTGATATATCGACTAAGAACCCAACACAATCACATATTCATGTCTCACCTACCTTCAGGTTAATCGAGGAATATGTCCTTTAATACCACTTGAAACTGGCTTTAGTTTATCATTTCCTAGTACCTTTAAAACCATTTTCCAAATTTCATTTTTTTAAATTAATCAAGATAATCAAATTTTTCCTATGTGACTTGTATGTTTGATTGTAAATAACCATCTAGATTCCATTTCCTTTTAGTGATTGTTTGTTTGTTTTCATGGTCTTAACTAGAAAACAGTCCTATCTACAAAACTTTGACAACATGATTGAACGTTTCCAATAATCCTTAGAAAATATCCAATATCATGTTGATAACATCACACGTCTAATTGAACAACATCAAGCATCTTCATTATCTCCAATAGATTATCAAGAACCTCCACACTCCCCTAATAGTTAATATGCCACATTATAAATCCCTAGTCCACATAGTCACCATTTCTTTGATATCGGTGATTTAATATTCAAAGAGATTCTTTATTCGAACCATGTGGCCTTGAATACTTATATTTCCACTTGAGTAGTTTTCCTCCAAAGAACCTGCACCTAGAAAATGGCCTCCTATCACCAATGAAACATATGCATTTTCTCATCTTATCGATTCTAATCATGAGTTGGTTATCCAATGGATTCTTCCCTATTCCACTACTAATGGAATAGAAACATCATCCCCTACATCATCAGTACCTGTCATCACTTTTGTTCTCAATTTTGTTTCTTCATAAGATATAACCAACCAACAATCATCATCCTCGTTACATCTCTCATTTGGCTCCTCCTTAAAAACAACATCAACACATCTTCTTCCACCTCTAGTCCTCGAGTATCTTCCATGATCCAAACACCTCCTAATATCAACCGCCATCTCTAGCTCGATCCATATTATATTATCACAACAACCTATGTTTTTGGTTAAGAGTTTATTCATGTACATCCCAATATCGACACCCCTTATCAACACTAGTTCCATTGCTAGCACACATCCTTCTTCACAACATTCATCGACTGCCCATCTTTCACAAATCCCCTCTCAATAGATATACCTCAAAGTCTCAACACCCCTTCCATAATTTCATCCCCTTTCATCATATACTCCAACAGTCTCAACACTTCATCCACACTTCCATGCCCTTTCAGCATATACCATATCAATCACATCCCCTTATAAATACATCAATGCCTATTGAATATCAATAAATCCAATCCTCACAACCTCTAGTTTTGCAGCCAACATATAAAATTCCCATGAGTACTCCACTCCAGCATAATATCCCTCTAATGTATCATCCATATCATCAACCAAAACCATAAACATATAATCAACCATGCCCTTCATTATTTAATCCCCAACAACAACTATCACAAAATGATCCATTGTAGGCATTGATGAATAGGATATCTTGCCTTGAAGTTTCCTCCATGGGTCCCAAATACACTTTATCTTATAAACATATTCAAAATGAACCCATCCATCCTTCCCTACCATACAAATCGTACCCTCCACACTAGGAACTCCCTAAGTTCATTAAATTATATAGAAAAGAAAAACCTCAACAACACATTTGGGCATTCCGTCATGCTTGTTATATTATCGCACATGACAAAGCCCTCATACTAAGAACACTCCCATGTCATTTTCTAGGCCCACACTAGATTATAATAATAGTATCTCGTAATAATCACTCTTCTAATTTGCACAAATTTGGCAAATTTTATTGGAAAAATTTTCGATCAACATCGCCCATAAAGTCATCATTATCGATCTATACACCATCGAATAATTTGATGGTGAATATATTGTAGATTTTGTTGCTCATTTGAGGGGTATTATTAACCAATTATCCTTCTCACTCCCATAAACAAAATTAATGATGTTATTTTCTCACTCATGTGTCAAACATTTATCATCCACACTACAAATTCAATCTTTCCAAATGTTTGACGGCCTTTATCATGGCTCGATTTACACACAAAATCTATGCACTTGGGTACATCTCTAGGTCCTCAAAGCATGTTATTATTTACATGATTCCTAAGCAAGAAAAGTAGTAATTGAGAGCTCCCTTTGGTATTTTTCTTGTCTTTTGTATTTTCATTGGCCTTATACATCTTTCACTCTTGTTGATATTTGATTGTTTTATTTTTCTATAGCCTCAAAAAATAACACCCATTTTAGACAATATTGTTAGGTGCTCATATCCTTTAATACCTTTTTCTTATCTTTTTGGGTCCCTTTCACTTATTATTTACTTTTTACTACTTTAGTTTGGCCTTTTAGTTGTCAATTACAAAATTCAAACAAGGGAATCATATAAACACATAGTTATGCTTTTAAAATGAGGGGATAGTCACTAGAATCATCAACTATCACCTAAGATTGCATCTAAAGTCACAATATTATTACAAAACATTCATTTAGCACATTCACTTAAGGGACAAGGGTTGCATTATTCTACATACACAACATAGGAGGGGAAGTTTGTTTTATTCCATCCCACATATTTTATAAATCTACTACATTCTAGATCTAGCCCGCTATCATTTGTGTAACTTACACAAGGGAATCCTAGGGCATCATTACACACACAAGCACAAAGAACTAGATGGAGTCTGAGATGTAGTGCAACACTTGGTTGTAAGTTCACTCTTTGCGTGACCATCAGGGTCAATTTGAATCCACATTATGCATCTTCTTTATTAGATTTGATGTGTTTTATGGACATGTGTAGGTAGATATTTATTATACATGTTACAAGTACATTAGGCAATGAAGGAGTGAAAACAAAGCAAAAATCACATTTTAATAATGAATCTCCTCCCACACATAAGAGACTAGATTTAGATCATTCACATAGACACTAGCACCAAGATACAATCACTAGCGCTCGAGAACTCCTAGCCATTTGTGGGTGATTCTTCCCTACACATTTTTATTTCTCATAACCTCTAATGAGCCCTAACAATTTTTTCACTATTATTTTTAATATATTCATCTAGTTATATCACTTCTAAATTATTTTTAACCGGTTAAGTCATTCCCTCTCTCTCTCTCTTTCTTAAGGTTTCATACTATTACATGCTTGTCACTTGTCCATTTACGGTATTTTATTATTTTCATATAATTCATTATAGTAATTACTCGTAATAAGATTCAATTCCATTTATATTAAATTATTTGTTGAACCCATACCCTCATTTGAACACTATTCACTCCTTCTCTGTTTCCAGCTTCAATACCCTAAGATATCGTCACCATGATTGTCTCTATCCCTACCTTTTGTGGTCCAACCCTTAATGCCACACTAAAATCCAATATTTTATGACCAACACTTATATGCATCCTCATACTTCTCCTGAATTTGTGTATCATAAATTTACTACAACATTATCCTTTAGGGAGAAAACTATTACTTATACATCTCGTAGAATTTCCTTTTCGATATATTTTAGATAATGGTCCCCCTCTTTATATTTAGGTTTTTATCAGTAATGTATGGGTTAAGTGGGCTTTAATTGATAATGGATAGATTATTAATATCTGTAATTTATCTTTCCTTCACAAAATTGGTCTTCCTGAAGCCTCCTTGATTCCTTCATCTATTCTATCAATGGTGTTTTACCAATAATTTACGTATGTATGAGTAAAAAAGATAAGGTAAAGGTGAGGAGGAATACCTATGAATTGAAGGCATAAGGTAGAATGCATGTGTTGTTGATGTTATCCAAGCTGAATGTAAAGAGATCCTTTTTGTCTGGGAAGGACTACCTCTAAGTTCAAAGAAAAACCATAAAAGAGTATTAAATTGCACAAAATAATGGACCGCCTAACATATGCTAGATCCAATAAGCGTGGTGCTTCTTAGAAAGGCTATCAATCCACTGTTTAACAAAATTTAATGTAAATATGAAACTAAAATAAATAGGTCCTATTGTGATGTAGTGATTTAGGTTTCTCATACATATAATAAAATTATATTCTATGTTAGATATCCAATATTACACTAAATCTAGTTAGAACAAGTTTTTCAGGTGCAGTAGGTCCGGAAGGGTCCGAGGTTTGTCGGTTGAGGTATGGGCTGAGTTTGGGTGAATGATAGGCTCGTTGGTATGAGAATTTTATCGACACAAAGATCGGTATCGGTTGGGTGACCGATGGCGGTTAGGTAAGGACCTGATGGTGGTTAGGAAATAGGTGGTGATAACTTATTAACCATGGGGTTTTAGCCTCTCCATGATTGCACAAAGAGTGAGGGTGGTATGAATAGGGTCATAATATGACTACGAAGAATCTAGAGTGATGAAAAGAGGTTAAGAAGGATGAAAGGGCTTGGGATGGTTGAATAGTGATTTGATGAGAAGAAGGTGATATGCGGGTAATGGAAGAAATGAAATACAAAAAAAATCAAGATATCTACACTTTAATAAACAAAAATGATGAATATCACAATACATACTTGGTATTTTGCAGATCTTGTGAATGGAGATGGTTGGTGGTTGATCGGAGAAGAGATGGCTGAGTCGAGTGTTGTGGTAGTGCAACTCTGTGTTCTCCCATGAGTATTCCAATGCTCTAGTAGGAGAACTGGATGCTTGTTTATACTATGGTTGAGTGTGTTCATCATCTAGATGTAGGAGGACTTTAGGATTTGAGATTGAATATAATAAGGCTCCAATAAATGAATGTCTAACCCGGTGAAGAGTTTTGAAAGTTTATATAAAGTGACTAATGGCGGTTAGGTAATCGAGACTAGTTGAGGATAAACTAACATCGGTTAGCATCAAATAGTCCTTTTAACCAAAATAGGTAGATCTTCCCAGATTTGTCATATTTTCCAAGTTGGGTCTACTTAAGGAAGTGGATTTATCATTATAAAATATAGGAGGATCATATAAGAAGTCTAGTTATGTTTAGGAAAAGTCTCGAGTTAGTTAGGTTGAGTGGTGACTCAAGACAGGAGTGATGACTTGGTCACTTTGTGAATTAAATGCCCTTGGAATGGATCCAGGGGTGAGGTGGATATTAGGATTAAATTAAATTAAGTAAAATAATTAAATTAATTAATAATGTGAGGATGATTATTAATTCAATTGTAAGTGATTAAATCAATATTAATGTGGGGCAAGGGGTCATGGCTAGGTGCATGTGTTACGTTGATTAATTAAAAGGGGACCAATGAGAGTGTGACCCAAATTTGGTGTCTACATTTTCCCCTTTTTTTTTTCTGTAGCTTGTATTGATAAGAGACACTGAAAAAAAAGGAATTTGGTGCTCTAGGTATGAGTGAAGGTTAGGTTTCCCCAAGTATGATTGGAGGTGATCCCCTTAAACAAGGAACTGATGAGGTGATAAACGGAGTCGGTGGGTGGTTTGATAAAATGAAGAAGTAAGGAGAAATGAGGTATAGGTGGGGTAAAGGAAATGGTGGTATTGGTTTGGGTAATAGGTAGTGGCATTCGAATGCACACACATATATAGAACACAACAAGGTACTAGGTTGAAGATCACACAAACTCTACATCATCAAAGGTTGATAAGTTTATCCAAACAAGGTTGATGTGGTTCAAGTATCCAAGGTATAGTATATTGTCCTAAAACATAACAAGGATAGGTGCAAGAATAGACATTAGTTGTTCTAAAACACCAAAAGTTTTGTTCGAGATAAACAATACAACATTAGGTAAGGCAAGGTCAATAATCTTAAACAACATGATTAGCGTCATCGTAACATATAACTAGTAAACAAATTCGAGTGTCAAATAGGCATAGGAAGGTTGGATAAGAGGTAAGGCCGTAGGAAAGGCCCTCGTAGAGGAAAAACAGGCCCCAAATGACTAGGAGGTTGGGTGATAGGTAATTAGACAATTATGTGGAAAGATAAGGCTAGGTGTAGGCTTGGGTAAGATGAAAAGCGTTTCGAGCAATCAATTGCGTGATAAGTAGTGTAGGAGGCTCAAATAGGATAACTGATACCAGTCAAGGGAAAGATAAACCTACTACGGTTTACTAGGGCACGTGATCGATACTGGTCAAGAGAAACCAATGTCGGTCAAGTCATATTTTGGGTAAAATAAGGTAAAATCTACCTTTTACGGATTCATTTGTTCATTTCTACTTTGGGAAAAAAAAGGGGGGATTTTGGCTTGTTGGACTTGGTGAAAATGACATAGGTATTATCTAGGATGAGTTGAGGAATGGTTAGGGAAAGAGTGGCCGAGCTAACCTTTAAGGGCTTGATGCCCTCGAGTGCTGCTACATAGCCCCGACGAAAAGGGGCCTTATGCTGATGTAGTTCTCCCATAGGATAGGGAATAATATGATGAGGTATATGGGTAGGTTATTCGGTTTAGGCATGATTGATTCTAGGTCATTTAGGCATGGTTAAGTCTAGTTTGTTTAGGCATGGTGAAGTCTAGGTTGTTTAGGCATGTTGGAGTCTAAGTTGTTTAGGTAAGGTGGAATGTTTAAAGTGGGTTGATGAAAATATATGAGGAATGTTGAGGTGGGTGAAAGGAGAATAAATCCCAAAAAGTAAGTATCGAAGATCTAGTTCTGTGTAGTAGAATCAATAAGTAAGAAAATAGGTGAATGATAAAAGAGGAAAAATGCTACAGAGTTGGAAAAGACCATAATGAGCATACCAAGGATGGGTTTATGAAATTAAACCCCTAAGTGAAGTGCATGATTGAATGTTCTAAGGGTGAAATAAGTTACATGATCACAAAATGTTGCATTTTTGAACATGTCCTTAAGTAGATAAAATATAACAAATAAGGCAAGGTGAGGTGAAGTGGGTTGTTTAGCGTAACCTTGTTGTGAGACATCATGCCTCTTCTACAAGATACCCAAAACCAAAATAGGAAGTCCATGACATAAAATTTGTATTTTTCTTGACTTTTGTATTTTCTTTTGATTTTTCTTTTTATAGACCGATCAATGCGGGAAGTCTATGTGGGATGAATAGTATGACTCCTTGAGGTCTTCATGAAGTTGATCAATGTAGGAAGCTTATGAATAGTTTTATTTTATTTTGACAGAAATAGTCTTCTTTTTTGATAGAATTTATACAACGGGATAACTTTTAATAATTGTTCCTTCAAGGGAGCAGTCTATTTATAGAAACAAGATAGAAATATATATGTCATTTTTGAGGGAGTCATCTATTTATAAGAATTTTGACTCAAGGAGTTGAATTTGAATATCCCATATATTACTTTTGAATTTTTATTTTGGACTTTTAGGTCATGGACAAGACTATAAAGGAGTATAGGCTTCTTTTATGAAGGCAAAGCTATAACACGCAAAAGTTTAACTATGAAAGAGAGGTTTTTAAGTGACGAACAACCATAGGATTCCATCCTGAAAAGAATGAAAAGTATCCATGAGAATCATGTCATGAGTAGAGTTGTGGTACTCATATTAAAGATAAGTATAAAAGGTGACAGATAATCACATGATTCTTGTTTAATTGTTATTTCCTTAAAACAGGTAGATGAAAGGAATGGTTACTCAAGAGATGGGTGCATAATAGAAAAAAGGTGATATAGTACTTGATTCAACAATAGAATGGTCAAAGATGCAAGGCATTGAGGGGATCAGTTCACATTTACCTTTGAGAGAAGATAAACAATAAGCACTTGATCCATAGGTATGAGTAACAATATAGGGTCCAAGCCAATTAGGAGAAAACTTTCCCCATTTATTTTTATTAGCTTTGGTTTCATGTTGATTTTCCTTCAAGACAATATCACCGACCTTGAAGGTTCATTCATGGACACATTTTCATAGGCATGTTTGATACGTTTTTGATAGATTTGAAGGTGATCGAGAGAATTTAAACGGTGTTCATCTAGAAGATCAAGTTGGGCCAAATGGTCTTGGAAAAAGTCATCATCATTGAGCATGTCTTTGGGTTAGATACGAAGTGATGGAATTTGGACTACGAGTGGCAAGACAGGACTGCACCATAGACCAAAGAGAAAGGTGTAGCAAAGTAGTAGAGGTATGAATACTAGTGTGATAAGCTCATAAGGAAAAAGGAATGTGTGTGTACTAATCCTTCCCAAGATCTTTGAATACTTTCATAGTAATTTTTTAAAGATTTTTTTAGTCAATTCAGCTTGTCCATTTGTTTGAGCATAATAAGGTAAATAAAAAATGAGTTGAATGCCAAAGGTGTCAAAAATTTTATGTAGGGTTTTGTTTTTGAATTGTTTTCTATTATCGGCGATGAGATGGTAAGGAACACCAAAGCGAAAAATGATGTGAAGGTTGATGAACTCACAAATTTACTCATATTTTGTAGAAATGAGAGGTATGTTTTCCACCCATTTAGTGTAATATTCAGTTGGAGTAATGATTCATTAATGGAATTGAGAGGAATGAGGGTTAATATCTCCAATGAGATATAAACCACATTGGGGAAAAGGAAAAAGGTCTCTGGTGACCTGTAATGCATGACTAGGGGTGTGGTGAAGATTACCATGTTGTTGACATTTCAAACAATGTTTTACATAGTAAAAATAGTCTTGGTTTATGGTTGGCCAATAATAGCCAAGGTGAAGGATGTGCTTAGTGATAGCAAGACCACTAAAATGACCATCACAAATCCCATCGTGAACTTCCTTAATGGTGTACAGGATTTCAGAACTTGTAAGGCATCTTAGGAGGATACTGTCAAAACTACATTTGTAGAGAAGACCCCCATGATAACATAGCGAAAGACACTTTTGAGGAAGGATCCTTGTCCATTGTGAGAGAGTTCCAGAGGAAGAATTGAGAGAGAAAGGTAATCAGTGAACCGCTTATACCAAATTTCACGTGGATCAAATTCAATTATTCCTACAAAGTTAACGTCTCGAAATAAATAATAGGGTGATTACAACCTTTGTATTGTGATAAATATTTTTGAGTTGAAAGGTGAATTAGATATTTGAGAATCAAGGTAAATCCATGGTATCCACAAATTTTTAGTGGAGCGTGGAGTGGTTTGAAGTTCATAATGATCAAAGGAAGTCAAAAGTATGTCGATGTGATGTTTATAATTTGGAAGTACCTTGTTATGACGCTGGTATAAACCATTGATTTGGTTCAAAATTAGTTGGGAGTCACCAAATATATTAATGGATTTAACATCTAAGGCTATGGTGGTCTGAAGACCTAACACGAGTGCTTTGTATTTGACAATGTTATTAGTATAGTTGAAATCCAATTTTAAGGATAAAGGCATAGGCTCACCATCAAGAGGAATAAGGATGACCCCTGCGCTACCCCACATTGAAATTTTGAACCATAAAAAATAAGTTCATATGATAAATAATGTCATCAAGGAGAGGGTAGCAATGGATTCATCGGGACATCAAGTTAGAAGATTGAGTTCGGAAAGAGGTGCATCTAATAAGTTGGTCGGAAAAGGTTTTTTCTTTAATAGAATTTTGATGGATGAATTCAATATCTAGGTCTGTAATAAGCATGAACCAACATGCAACACATTGGTCTTG
Source organism: Taxus wallichiana var. yunnanensis (assembly GCA_018340775.1). NCBI lineage: Eukaryota > Viridiplantae > Streptophyta > Pinopsida > Cupressales > Taxaceae > Taxus > Taxus wallichiana. The sequence continues at coordinate 412,211,764 of CM031237.1, read as the reverse complement.
GTAAGGCCTAGCTTACATGTAATGTAAGGGGTCAATATTGGTGACAATGAAGGTTTGTGGTTGAGTAGGTAATGACATAGTTTGTTGGCTACAAATACTAAGGCTAGGAAGAGGTTTTCAAAGATGAGTATACCTAGTTTTATAGTCTAAAAGTGTATGACTTATATAATAAACCTCTTGCTCCTCGTGTTGCTCATAACAACGAACAAGCATGGAACCCAATGAATGGTCTGTGGAAAAAATATAGAGGTAAATGGTTCATCATCCTTTGGCCGGATGAATACAAGTGGTTAGAGGAGGTATTGTTTTAAGGTGTCGAAGGCTTTAAGGCATTCATCATTTCATTTGAAGGAGACATCCTTGTTTGATAAGATGATGAAATGGATGGATGTGATTGGAAAGTTGAGAAATAAAGCGATGAATAGATTGCAACTTTCCTTGCAAAATACAAAGTTGACGAAGGTTAGTAGGTAGATGCATCTTGAGAATAGCTTTGATTTTAGTAGGATCAACTTCAATGCCACACAAAGAAACAATGAAACCAAGGAGATTTCCCGAGAGAATAATGAAGATGCACTTCTTAGGTTTAAGGTGAATGTATTATTTGATAAGATGATTAAAGAAAACCTTAAGGACTATAAGGTGTTTTCCCACTATTTGGATTTGGAAAAAAGATCATCGACATAATATTGCAATATGTTATGCATGATTTCATGAAAGATATATGTTATATCCTACTAATATGTGGCACCATCATTTTTAACACAAAAGGGAATGAAAAATAACAGAAGGTCCTCCAAGGAGTGATGAAGGGAGTTTTGTGTTGATCTACCAGGGGTGAGTAATATTTGGTTATAACCCAGAGAAACCGTCCATGAGTGCTAGCATCTTATGGCCGGTGGTGAGATCAACTAGTTGGTCAATACTAGGTAAAGGAAAGTCATATTTGGGGTAGGCTAGCTTAAGGTTGTGGAAATATGCAAATGCAGAGTCCCCCTATCACTTTGGTGATATGAATGATGTTAGAGATCCATTGGGGATAATAAATGGGTAAAATGAAGGAAATGGAAAGGAGGCACTGAGTTCTTCTTTCACAAGAAAGGAAATGCAAGGATGCATTTTTCATAGCTTTTGTTTCATGGGTTTGGCATCATGAATAGTTACGATATTATGGACCATGATATTTGGGTCAATACCAGGCATATCGACATAGGACCAAGAAAAATTGTTACTATGATCCCAGAGGAAATAAGTGAAAGCTTCTTGTTCAAAGCATCTAAAGATTGGCATTTATTTAGAAAGTGTGTGTCATCCTGAGTGTGAATGTTGATTTCAATGGTGGATTCATTCAACATGGTTTGTGTCTCGTAAGAAATGACCATTGAATATAAAATCTTCCACACCAAGGTAGGTGAGAATAGACTCATCATCCTAACATTGAATGATGTTGGTAAAAGGTGTTTCGTCATCAATCATGTCGTCGGATACAGGAAGGGAAGAGAAGAGGGAGGCTCGCCATCACACCGATAAGTCGAGGTCCCATAGAAATGGTGTTCATGAAAAAAAAGTTAGGAGGAATGGATTATGGAGCCATAAACTCTGTAGGTGAAGGTGATGAGGTAGGTGAATGAGGTGGAGAATGTTTATCATCCTCAATGAGTTCACCTCGAGGCCTTCTTGGAAAGTGGTTTGGTAAATCTAATACCACTATAATATTTATGCTTATGGGTGGTGCAAATAATGACAATATGATGACCTTGTCCATAAAAATAAAATCCAAATCCCTTAAAGCACAACAATGAGGAAGATGTGGGTGAAGTAGTGGTGTGTGAGAGATTAGATATCTAATGATAATGGTCAAGTTTGGGAAGGTGGCTTAGGAGAGTAGGTAAAATATCAAGTCCCCCATACATTAGGTTTGTGTGAAGGTGGGGAGGACAATAGGGGAAAAAAATTACCTACACGGTGATTATAGTGTGGGTGTTGATGAAGGTTACCATACTCTTGAGGATTAAGGAATGTTTTAATGTTATAAAGGCAGTACTCCCCTAGAGTGAGGTGTTGAAAAACACCTTCTAAGGGATAAGCGGTTGATATGTGGGTAGATGGAATAACCGAATCATTGGATGGATGGGAAGAAGAGGCATTAGATGTTTGAGAAGTAGATGGGTTGGTTGATGGGCCAGTTGTAGAAGTTGCGGAAGTAGTGGGAATAGAGGATTTGGTTGTGGAAGATGTAGCAAAAGAAGTGGTGGATGAGGCAATGGCTTAAGAATAAGTGGTAGGGGTGGTATATTCCTTAATTGATATAAGAACATTATTAGGTCAATACAACATATTACAGGTCTTGAATGGTGAAGGATCGGTTGGGATGATATATTTTTTCCCTTCATGTTAAAATTGCAAACAACGGTGTAAGGTTGAAGGAACATAACCCATGGCATGAATATAAGGTCGGCCACAAGTAGCAGTTTGTATTGAATTCCCCCTCTAAGACAAAATAATTAAGGAATGGCACATGAGCCCACACGAATGTGAAGAATGATGGTTCGAGGGTGGAAATCATGACATTGTTAAATTAATGTAGCATAATTGGGTTATTATGCATGTAATTGGCAGGGATGTGCATTTATTTGTATGCATGGGAGTAAATGATGTCGATATTAGAACCTCCATCAATCATAATGTGTCAAACACGTATATTATCAATGTAGATGGAAATGAATAGGGTGGGATCAAGATCATCTAATTGAAGAGGGACAATCTCTTCTTTAGAGAAACTAAGAGTGGAGACTTGATGAATGGTAGTGGGAGCATAGGGATGGAAGTGAAGTGGTTAGATTTTCCACATGATGAGGAGTGATAATGGTGGGTACAAGTGTGGGGTCATTAGGTAGAACCTCAATAGATTGCAGGACCTCGATGAGGGCTTGATGATGATACTTAGAGGTTTGGATGAGGTCATACAAAGACATTTTGAGAGGAGGTTGGTCTAATTTTTAGGTCATTATATGATGGGAAACCCCATCAGAAATGGGGTATACAAGTCCACAGATGGTAACCTTAGGGGTAGGTGTTGACAACATGTGAGGGAAAGATGTAGCAATGAGCTAGTTATTTTCTCCTTTTCTTTTTCCTTTTGAGATCGAGTGGTAACTTGAACCATATTGATCTGAGGTGAAGAAGAAGGTGTGTCATGAAAGGTGTAGTGGTAGGATGGGAAACAAGTGTTGAAGAAAAAGAGTATTGTGAAATGATTATGGAACACTAGCATTTTGGAGGAGTTTTGGGTAGTTCTCTAATGTGTACCATGTTGATCTCAAATGTTGGAGGAGGGTAAAAGGGTCATGGAGGTGGAGATGGAGGTCATTGAATAGTGGGGGTGAGGCTATGTGATGATAGGTGAAGGTGGAATGGGGTCCTCATCAAAAGATCATCATCATCATTAAAGTTCTATTCGAGAGGATATAGTTGGAGATGAATAGTCTTAAGAGCCTTACAATTTTCTACATCATGCCCTGGCACATGATGGTAAGTGCAATTTTTTGTATCATCAAACCCTTTTGGTTTAGATTTGAGTGGGTCATAAGGTCTCGGTGGTGGCAATGTGATGACAAAGGTTTCCAAAAGGTTAGCTAATATTGATTTGTAAACTCTCTACTTTGGAATTATTCACAGAATCGTAATTAAAATGTTGTTGTTCTAATTTCAACTAGAAAATGAAAAGATAGCTAGTGAATGAATTTTACTTATGTTTAGAATCAACAATTTGTAAGAAAGGGAAGAATATAACTCATAGACACCAACAATATTTATCCTGAAACCTCCCGAGGAGAAAACCAATCAGAAGGGAAAATGCTATTTTTTTATTTTATTGACCAATTCAATCAAGAAGTACAAAATTTACAATAAGTATGAAAGAGAAGTAGATAATATCTCACACTTCCTCCCAATTACTTACTTTCTCTTCCTCAACACTCCTTTCTTCTACAAACAAAATTCTAGCAATAATAATTTCTTGCTCACTTGCTTTCATGCTTCCAATACTCTTCTTCTTACATGTATTTATAGCCCTTCTCATGTCCTCACATGCACTAGAGAATGGGAAAGGTCATGGAGAAGAAGAGACATAGAAAACCTTTCAAATTTTGGGACTGCTTCATTTCGAGTTATTATTTTCTATCTAAAAGAGCCAGGACCAGTGCCCAATGTAGAATGGCGGTCACAGATCACTGTCCTAGCTAGGTGGTGGTTATAGGACTATAGCCCAAGTTGGATGATAGTTTTGTAACCACCGCTCAACCCAGCATGGTGGTTTTTGTAATAACAAGAAAAACCTTCATATCTTTAATTTATTTCATCGTGTTTGACTGATATGATGAACTAGAGTCATTTTGATCCCTATGGATCACAGCTCCCCTACTTAGGATGCTTTTGTCCCAAAAATCTTAGTGGTGGAGTAGATGAGGAAATAATTCCCTCACTTGCTCCTTCAAGTACCAATGGGCTTTCCTTGGTGTCTTTCCTTTCATTCCAACCTACCAAGACTCTTGGGGACCTCTCCTAGTCTCTCTTACCTTCTTCTACAACACTAAATCCTCCTCCAATTCTCCTCACGAGTCCAAGATGTAATCCTCAATAGAAGGTAGCACCAGTAGACCTTCATCTTAATCTATCATGGATGGCTCGTATAGGTGCAAGTTCTCATGGTTTACTATGGAGTACATCCTCATAAATGATGGTGAATCAAGTCGAAAGGAATTATTCTCCAACCTACTCCAATATGGTGAAGGGTCCATATCGTAGTGGCTTGAGTTTTCATGCTTGACCTTGTAGTCTCTCTTTTCTCAAGTAAAACCAAACTCTATCTCCAACATGAATCTTATTTTCTCTCCTATGTTGATCGTGCCTAGCTTCATACTTGGATTAAGATTTCTCTAACTATTCTTTGACTTTGAGATGGATTTATTGAATTCTCTCAATGAATTTTTTTCTCTAGTCACCTCTCGTGTCTCATATCTCCTCCTCATCCTACTTGCCCAACCGCTATTTCTAGTGGATTTGTAGGTAGATATCCCAAGCATGTCTCAAATGGTGACTTCATAGTGGATGTGTGTAATGCCCGGTTATAGAAATGTTGAATGTAGATAAGGACTCATCCCAAGTCCTTGGGTATTTATTGTTATACCCTTTGATCGACTATACCGAATTCTAATTCACCACATTTGTCTATCCATCTTTTTGTGGATTGAAATCAATGCTCCTCTGTAACTTGGTATCCATATTGTCCCATAAAGTATTCAAAAACTTCCCCAAGAACCTAGAATCCCTATCGAAACAATGGATTTTGGAAGACCAAAATGCATCCATACATTAAAGAAAGAAAACATCTTTTGCCTCATGTGCTTTTAATTTCTTTTTACATGCCATAATAATACACATCTTACTAAATCTATCAACAACAACATAGAGATAGTCATGGAAATGTTTAGACATAGGTAATCCTCCTACAAAATCCATAGAAATGTCCTCCCACGATGAGTAGGTACTCAGTAAAGGCATTTACAAACCCTCCTTTCTAGTCTTAGGCTTACTAGTATAACAAATTTTGCATCCATGTATAAATTTTAATACATCTTCTTGCATATTGGGCCAATACATGTACCTTTGCAAGTGGTCTAGGGTCTTACCAACACCGAAATGTCTCTCTACTTTCGAGGTATGTGCTTCCCTCATCAATATAAGTCTTTCTTCTTTAGGCACACAAAGCTTCCCCATCGGTAGAGAATCTCATCTTTGAGATAACAATCTTAAATCCCCAATCTTTCATCCCCTTTGGACTGTATCTACTGAAATTTCACCCCAAAGTCTATTTCCTAGTCATATGCCTCCCTGTAAGCTTCCTTCATGATGGCCTTGATCTAAGAGATAGTGGCCAAGTAAGAGAAATTCTCCTTTGTGGGTGGCCTAGATAACATATATTCCACAAAATTTGTACTACCCTTTTTGTATTTGATCAATAGATGGAAATTCTCGAAGGAACCCCATTCATTTCTAGTGCCTTATCTTCTACAATTTAGACTATGCTTGTAAATACGAGAGAGGTTTGTGGTCAGTGTGCATAATAGTTTATTTACCAACAAATAATGCTTCCATTTTTAATTTCCTAAACTAGTGTATACATTTCCTTATCATATATTGAATATCCTTTAATTGCTGAAGTGAAAGTTTCAGAATGATAGCATATTGGTTTACCTCCTTGAAGCAACATTGTGCCCATAGCATAATCACTAGCATCCATCTCTACCTCAAAGGGTTGTTGTAAATTAGGAAGATAAAATAATGGAGCATGACTAATCTTGTATTTTAATAACTCAGAGGATTTTTCTTGTTCCTTACCCTAGCCAAAACCCTTAGTATTTGTGACCACTTTGTGTAGAGGTGCTGCAATCATAAAGAATATTGGAATGAACTTCGGCATATACTTTAATGATCCCACAAAACTCCTAGTCTATGTGTCTCTTGATTGGTGTTGGCCAATTGGTAATCGATTCCACCTTCTTTGGATCCAATCGTAGCTCTCCTCCTCTAACCACATAACCAAGATAGACAAGTGAATGTTTGGAAAATTCACATTTCTTCATATTACAAAGCAATTGTTTCTCATTGAGAACTTACAAGACTTTTTCCAAATGAATTAGATGTTATTCCCATGTGGCACTAAAAATCAAGATATCATCTAGATATATAATGAAACATTACTCTATGAAATCTTGCAATACGTCATTCATAAATCTCATAAATGTAGTGGGTGCATTACATAAACCAAAAGGAAGCACCAATCATTCATAAAACCTTTTTTTTCGTGAATATAGTCTTCCATATATCCTCCTCCATTCTAACATAGTGATAACTTGACTTGAGATCTAACTTAATGAAGAATTTGGCATGCTTGAAGATGGTCCAAGAGATCATTTATGTGGGAAGTGGATATCTTGTTCTTTATGGTGATCTTGTTGAAATCATGGTAGTAGATGCACATTCTCCAAGAACCATCCTTCTTTGGCACCATCATGATAGGTGAACCACATGGTGAGGTGCTCGTATGTATCAACCCTTGGTTTAGTAGTTCCTAGAGTTGTTTCTTTACTTCAATGCTCTCCAACAAGGATTTCCTAGATACAACCAAATGTTTAGTAGAGGAGACTCTGGTAACAACTGAATCTCATGCTCTACTTCCCATTTTGGTGGTAACCCACTGGGAGCCTAAAAAACTTCCTGAAAAGACTGAATATTACTATCTAATCTTGTTTTCCCTAGTTAGAAATATCTAAAAATTCTACCCCATCCTATTTATTCTTTAATAAAAGTAAAAAAAAATGATTATGATTTGCGCAAATAAGACATTTTATCTTGGTTAATGATGGGTTTCATTATTCCCTTAATTTAATCAACTCTTTATTGATGTCATATTCAAACCAAGGGGTGTCTCGAAGCTATATACAACAAGAAATTTAGTGATCTAGTAATTGATTGTAGGTATTTGTTATTTTATTTTCTGGGGGTTTTTGTAGTGTCTTTAGGATTCCATGGCCAAAGCCTTATTATCTTTATGTTGTAAGAAACTTTTTGAAATAAACACTCATTGCTGGAATGAATTTTGGAAATAAACACACATACAAGAATAAATAGATTGCTGGAAATAAACACACAATGTAGAAGTAAACACACTTTGCTTGGAAATAAACACACGGTTAAAAATGTTGTGAAAAGCTTGCAAGGAAATGAAAATATAGTCTATAACACCTGCAGGGACAAGTATAAAATAGAGTGTAATTTAAAGAATCCAAGACATTTACAAAATTAACAGATCTACACTATTTGCTTTAGAAATATAAATACCAATGAAACGAGAATCTTGGTTCTTAGAGGAGTGGGCCCTTGCTCCACCTTGAATCAGGATTTGACAAGGTAATATTCTCTCAAAACAAAGTGGCTATTTTATTGCTGAAATATTTTGTCTTACAAAAACGTATTGAATCTTTCTATCTCTCTATCTCTATATGTCTATATATGTATGTTCTATCTCTTTAATCTATCTACAGGTCTCTATATATGTATTTCTTTCAAAGATGCATTTACAGCCATAATTGTTCTACTGATTCAGATGGAACCGAATTATGCCCAAAATAGATGTTGAATTTGGAACCTTGTTGGATGTATAGCTTTCTGATAAGTTATCCCTAGATCTTTGAGTATGAAGAATCGGAAATATTCTGATCTACTCCTGATTGAAAGGATTCATTGATTGTTATATCATTGGATGTCATCAAAATAATAGATTCCCATTGGTTCCGAACTTTTGAGAAGTTATGGAACTAAAGGGGACTATTCTTGATCTAACTATGAAAGTTCCAGAGCTAAACGCAAGAGTTATGGAACTAAGTTTTGGGGTTCCGAACTAAGTCTGAAAAAGTTGGAACTAAGCGATAGAGCTCATAAACTATGTGATAGAGTTCCAAAACTAAGTTTAGAAGTTCCGAACTAAGTCTGTATTGAAGCCAAGGCTCCCAAAAACATGTTGATCGCTTCATACTCCATTCTCTGACTGATTATGACCTGTTTTATTACAAAAACTTAATTTCCACACACTTTGTTAGGAATTACAGAGCTTTTAAAATTTAGAACTAATATTCAACAAAAGATGGACAATTACATCCTAACTTACATTAGATAAAAAAATTCAAAAAAATGCAGCAAAATTGATAAAGGGGAGAGTAAAATAAGATCATTAGTTGTGCATTAACGAGACAAATTTTTGGCCTTATCACTTAACACTCACCACAGTAACCTATGTCTTACGTTGGTGTACCCAGATGTTGTAACTTATCCCATCATTGACCCATCTGTATTGGTTTTCCCTTCTCATAAATATGGCATCCCTGATATACAAGTAAGGACTACCAAAAATAACATCAAGGGAATAACATCAACTTCCAATACATCAATATATTGGGATGGTATCCCAAACTTGACCTGACATATTTTTTTACCTGGATTTCAACACCCTTATTCATCCAACCCAAAGATAAGGGTGTGGATGCTCATAAGTCTCAAGACAAAGATTATTTACAAATGCTTCAGAATCAAATTAGATTGAGAACGGTATCAATCAAAGAATTTACCTTAGTTCTCATGATATAGATTTTGATCGGAATAAGTATACTCATCTCCTCTTCTTTGCTTTCCATGGTGGTGGCCGTGCACCCAATCCTTTCATCTACATCAAAGTCATCTTCGATTTCCACCTCCCCTTTTGTCTTTATAGTTTTCATGGACTTCTTTGAGTCCTTGGTTTGGTTCTTCAGATGTAACTCTGGATGCAACTTCCAACATGTAGCATCAATATGACCATTGATATCACAATTATTAAAAAAATTCTTGGGATATTTACAAGTATTTAAAGTAGTAGCAGCTTGTTTACCTTTCCCTTTCCACTTACCCTTGTTACTTGTTTGCCCATGTTCTTTCTACTTATTTTTCAACTTTTATTCCCTTGCCTTTATTTCTCCTTGCTTCCTTTAATCATTTATGTAGTATGCCTTCACACATGCCTCATTGAGATCTTTGGGCTTTGTGGAGATGAATTTTCTTTGAAGGTGAGTGTCAAGTCCTCTTAATTGCTTAGTCGAATATCCTCATCCTCCAAATCCATGTTCAAAAACATGGCCTTCCTCTAAAACTCCATAGTATAGTCCTGCACACTTTGACCACTACCTTGTCTAAAATATTTTCATTTAATCATTGGTCAGTCTTATGGCCAATAGGATAGAATTTGTCTCTAAGTAATTCTTTAAATTCTTGCCAAGATTTTACAATAGGATGTGTCTTCTTTTCACAAGTGTCTAGATGGGTTTCCCACCAAACCAGAGCATGTCCCTCCATTTTGAGACATGCAAAGGTGATCCTATGTGTCTCAGTGACATTATGGATGCTAAAGTAGACTTCTATCTATTTTAAGCATTTATCAAGCAACTCTGCATCTACTTTTCTCAAATTTAAAAGGAGTATGATCAGATTTTACCTTTTCTCTTGCATTTGAAGTCTCTTCTCCATTCTCTTCCCCATAATCTTCCTCATGGTCACTCCTTCCTATGCCAAAATTCTTGGCTAAGCCTCGAACCAATGAGTCCATGGAGTCTTTTTAACGTTGTCATCTTCTATAATCTACAAGTTCTTCTTACCTTTTAAACATCATATACATCATGGTCTCCATCATCTCCATTATACGGACCAAGTTCTCTTCCTCCCATTGTCCCCAAATTCTTCTGTTTCTACGTCCTTGTAGAAATATCTAGATCACAAGGTAAAACATCTTCACCTTTAGATCTCGTCAGCATGTACAAATCCAAGAATGAATACCAAAATATTGGGTACTCTTGTTATCTCAGTTTTGAGTTTACGCCAAAACTATCAGATAACCCTACGAAATTTTAAAGCTGGTTTTGCAAAATTGCCTTTATGAGAGAAAATCAGGTTTTCAGGTTTTACCAACAGGACAACATGTGTTTTGAATGCTTTATGTCTTGTGTTCCCCGAAACCCGAAACCCGCTTCAAGTAAGTCGAGTCGGGTTTTCGGACCTTCGTCGCATCGGAACATGCCTTATCCGAAACATGTTCCGTGTCGCCTGTCTTCCGATACCCAAAGTCTGATTTAGTCCTTCATGTCGGGTTTTCGAACTTTGAAGCATCTAAACATCTCATGCTTTGTGTCAATTGTTTCCCACAACCCGAAACCCGAATTACTCTAAACACCTTTGTGTCGAGGTTTTCGGACCTCCCGAGCATGCTGACATGGCATTAATGCCGAGTTGTCGGGTGAGTTGGCACGTGCCAGCTGAAGTGTATTAATTGTAAATTTTCTTATATATATGCGGATTTCCACGTCATTTTTACCAGACGTATTTTTAACTCGTGGATTTTCGCGCATGCTTCTCCAACCTCGAAACCCGAAACTCACCTGTGCCCGATTGAATTGCCCATTTTCGATCTTTCCTTGCTCTGGTTGAAGGTATCTCTCTCTCCATTCTTTGTTCATGGTTTTTATGGATTGATTATGTATGGAATTCTTCCCATTTTCTTACCAGGTTTGTGGGGTTTTATTCTTTTTCCTTTTGGGGTTGTTTTCTAAACCGGGTTTATGTTTTAGGGTTTATCTCTTTGGAATTACCACTTTGTGTTATTTCCCCAAAATTTTGTTGTAATTAAAATGTGTTTGGTATATGAATGGTAAAGAAAGAACTTGCATGTTTTAAATTCAACAAAAACCCTATTCCCTCTTCTCGGTTTTGAAGGGTGCTGTGCAGTATCAAAGACCCGAAGTATATCAGAAGATTTGGCGTGTCGGGATTTCTCAAGTTTCTGACATCTTCAAAGTGTCGGGCTTTCCAAAGTTTCCGACATCTTCAAAGTGCCAGGTTTTCTCAAGTCTCCGACATCCTCAGCGCATCGGGTTTTCTGGATTCCCCGACATCCTCCTCAGTGTGTCGGACTCTTCCATTCTTCCGGCATCTCCAGTAGGTCGGGATTTTCACAGTGTGCAACATCTCCTGATCTCCGAAACTCTCTTCCTTCGAAATCCTTCATGTCGACCCTGGTCCATCACAAGAAAAGACTGAGAAGTCAGGAAGGATGAAATACAAGTTCAGAAAGGTGGAGTCTCCATCATATATCGATTGCAATTATGACATCCGAGATACAGAGCTCGGAAATATAGATATTGAGGATTTCTGGAGTAGGGTAAGGAGTTCCTCCCAAACTCCATGGATGAAATCGATAGCCGATAGTGGTTTACCTCTTGCAGTGGGTTTTCCCATGTCCGCTCGGTGCACTTCCAATTCATCTTAGCTGCGCTTAGCGGTTATGACTTTGCTTCTCGCTCGGTGAGAAATCGTGCAGAGAAGTAGTGATCAAATTGGATGGAGGTTACTTTGATGACCTCCTCAAACTACCCAATTTTGAAGAGTATGGAGAGTTAGATATCAAGTCAGCTCAGAAAGCTTGGGATAACGATCAGGAAGATTGTATCAAGCATGTAAATAAGAAGTTCCTGATCAAAGCCAAATCGGTGTCTCAAGATTTCTAAGACTTATCCCGTGAGTGATTTTATTTAGGAAATAAATGACATCATCACTCTGTTGAGTCAGTTTTGGTTTACTTGATCAAATGTTTTCCAAGGGTGGATGTATCAATTCATGATCACTATCAAGAAGAACTAGCAAGAGGATTGATTGGGAACTCTCATTAGTAATGAGATAGATTCCCAAATGACAAATGATCTTGTCCACGGGAGGTTTTACATGTCCTCATATGTCACCTATGCAGCGGCCCGGGATGAGGAACTATCCCGGTTTGGATATCAAGGGAAACAGGACGGTGAACCAGGTTTATCAGTACTTCCCTCAACTGACAAGAAAAGGGTCTCAAGACCAATTCAGAAGGGTAAATGACGCCTTCTTTTATGAAAACATCTGCAGGTTAAACCCTGAATTGAGGAAGACAAGAGTCTCAGATGAGGCCTGGGCTGAAGTTTCCAAATGGGGTTGTGTCTTCTTGCAATTCAAGAAGTTCACATATCTTCGGGTAGTCATGTACTCAGGGGATCCTTTCCGTCTGCCCTGATATCCAGGGGATAAACTGATCTTGATGGAATTGGTTAGGCAATCTGTTGGATTTCCATAAGTTCCAACAAAGTAAACATAAGGCTGTTGTATCTTTCCCAATTTCTATTGGGAGATACACTTGTTCGATAGTGGTGAAAGCTAAAAATGTTGTCCATGAGCTTCAGGACAAGTTGAAGAAGCATATGAAGCCCCGAGACGGGTTTGACATTCGAGGAGTCCTCAGGGCGTATGGAACTCTGCACCTGCACAGACCAAGCATAGAAGACATCTGGATTGATCTACGTGATGAGGTTGCTTGTTCGTAGAAAGGATCATAGCAGATTGACACTTGCTGAGATTCAAACACTTGAGCTTGCTGATTTACCAGAAGGTACTAGTGACAATGAAAGTGTTTTGGATCTTTCCTATGATGGACTAAATGAAGATCAATATGTTTTCCCACCTATTGATTGGTCAATCAGTGAAAAAGCCTCCATTACAGATAGGTCGGCTTTGATTCTTGCATGCACCAAAGCATGGCTCTCCTCTTGGGGAATGAGTTTTAAAGATGATAAGTTTTCAAAGTTGGCTGCTTCAGAGGCGGGGCCCTCCAAAAAGGAAAAGGAAAAAAATCTTCTAGGGGGCCTATAAAGGTCAAGTTTGTCAAAAAGAGGAAAGAAAGAGAAATATCTTCAATTATTTCTCCAGTTGAAATGGTGAATGTGCCAGAATCACCAACACCACTAGAAATAGGAGAAATTACTTTGGAAGAAGAAGGAAGCCAGCCTCTGGTTTCATCATTTGTTGATTGCCCAAGCAAGAGACCTTATCTCTTGCATCCCGGGCTTTGGAGTCGAATGCATGCCTCCCCTCACAACCACTCCTACCTCCTCATTCTCCATCCACTTCTTCAATCATGGCCAATATCTTCTCTGGACTCTCACCCCTCTCTGCTGGGACCCAAGTAATCACCAACACGCCCCCTCCTGTGCCTCTTTTTGTTGGATCTATTACCACATTGCTAAGCTGTTCCTCCTCCACTAGTAGAATCTTCTCCCGTTGAGAGTATGATACCAGCTCCTACAACCGTGGCAACTTCCTCTGATATGCCGTAATGGCTACTCGAGAAAACTCCGAGGAAGAGGAAGGTGATTGTACCCCTACCAGCCTTTGATTTCAGCTCACTCAAGGCTTCTACTGCTAAATCAGCCAAGAAACCCAAAATAGTTTCAAGGGTTTTGGTGGACGCTTCAGGAGATAAGTTCACAGAGATCACCACTCCTGCAACTGAAAAACTAGAGAGGACATAACAGCCTCTGCTTATCAGATAACCAGGGTGGCTCTAGGTAAAGTGACGGCGAGAAGGGCACAACAAGATACGCAAGATGCCACAAGCGTCTTTGTGCATGAGAAGTTGAAAGAAACAAAAGACGGAAGAGATGAGCTTAAAGGAAAAGTGGAGTAGTTGAGAGGTTTTGCTTAAGCTCTCAAAACCCCTTGAATCCATACCATCTTCTTCTGTCCCTGTCGGATTCAATTTCTCATCAGTGCCTACAATTGAGAAGATTGATAAAAAAGGAAGGGTGGTCGATGAATGGATCCAAAGGCTGCTCCAACAGGGGAAGGAAGTGATTCAAGACATTGTGAAAGTTCATCAATCTTTGGGGGACATTCAGAAGGATGGAGAGAAGATGGACGATGATTTCTCTCAAGAAATTGGACATCTTGATTTGACTTTTGAAGCTCTCCAGGTATTAAAGCAAATACCATCACATCTCTTGGTAGAAGAAGGCATCATCCCACATACGGATAAGCATTTCTAGCTGACCAAAGCCATCAGGTTCAGAGTAAAGATTCTCAATGAAGCCTGTGGTAAGTTGAGAGAATCAAGGGATAAATTGATTGATGGAAAAAGTGATCTGGAAGAAGAGTTGCTGAAGATTTTTCCAAAGGTGTCAGTTGGAAACTCAAGCATCCTATTGGCAGATGATCTTTTCAAACAAGTCCAAGAGTCTGTTCAGCATGAACCAACGCGCAGTTTGGTATTGAGATCATCGACCTGTTTGTGAGGATTGAACATTCTTTGGAGGCCTTAAGAAAGCTGAGAAAAAGATTGAAAAAGCTTCCTGGCAGTGCTAGTGATACCCATGAAACCTACGAAATTTTGAATGATCATTCCACTTTTTGTGAAAATGAAATTTAAGGCATAATTCGAAAGTTCCAAGAATTTTGGAACAAACAGGCACAAGCTCGGAGGAAGAGAAGATGGAGGAGTGAAAGATGATGATTTAGATTGAGTCTAATGCGATGTGTCATTTCAATCTTGAAATTGACATGTCTTTTCATTTCTGTTTCGTCATATTTTTGAGTCATGTTTTGACTTGGTCTCTGCGTGAGAGTCAAACCAAATAGAACTCTTTTTAAAGAACACTATTTTCTAGGATTTATCCTATTTTCTCTCATTCCTTTTATTATAAATAAGGGATGCTTATGCATTCCAAAAGGTCGAGATTTTTGGAAATATTGGGAGCTATTGGAAAGAAGAAAAACTTTGTGTTTTCTTTTAATCATCTTGAAGAATAGAAGTTGAGATTATTTTCCAAACTTTTTGTTGTGGGATATATCTTTCTTAAGACATTGTTCTTACATTCATGATCTTAGGCTATTCTTTGTGTAGCATCTTAGTGTTTCTATTCATTTCGGACATTATATTTATGATCTAAAGCTTGTATGATTATTTCGTGCTCTGTGTTTTACTCGAAAGAAAATACGTTTCTCTCATTTCCTTTCCATTGTGCTTCTTTCATTGTAATAGTTTCTAACCCGGTTCATTTACGAAAGCAATACCTTTGAATCGTGTGAATGCGGATTTGAGGATTCTATCTCAACCCCCAATGGTTATATTAGTGTGAATACTTTGTATATATTGTTTTTTTGTGTTTTAGATCGAGTAATAAAGTAGTAGCACCTCACTGTCTTTGAGGAGGATTTAATCCCATATACGTGGTTGAACCTCATATTTTGGATTGACAAAATATCCAACCAACAATTTTTTTGGCGACTCACTTAGGGGACTACGGATTTATAGTATAAATCTTATCCTCTTGGTGTCTGGCGACTTCATATTTGCCTTATTTTCAATAAGATCTCTTTTCCATTTCAAGGCTGGCCAAGAAGATCTGTCATCACCAATCCGATGCTATGATAATTATTCAACGAACTCCTCGTGCTATGATTATTTACTAATGCATAGCCTTTTGTTTGGTGGATGTAATCGGAAACAAAACAACAACATAACACAAGAATACCATCGACTATGATAAGGCGAAATGATGACAAATCTGAAATATCAAAGTAAATTATAATATTAACATGAAATTGTTACAATCTCACCCATGAGGTACTTCAAGTGTTATTGACTTCACTTGCCTTTCACCAAGACTATGGGAGAAACTTTACAATTACACCTCTTAATGGCTTCTTCAACACACCTTTAATCGATGGCTTCCTTCGCACACTTCCTGAATATTTCTCACTACTTCCTTCTATGCCAAATGAGGTGGGTGGCCTCTCTATTTATACAACTTCTAGGCTTATCCATCTTATCTCTAAGATAGGATAAGAAATCCACTCTGACGAATCATATTCCATACCTTAACTCTTATCTCGTACATGTAAGATTATCTTTTAAGATAAGATAAACCTTATCATTTACATGGGTTCCACATTTTTAGACTTTTACAAATAAAATACACAAAATATTTATGACCTCGGCTCTCACTCCTTGTCCTTATTACCAATATAATATTTCTAATTCCTAATCATGTAGACCCTACTTCTCTACTTACCCAAAATTTGACATTTTAACATTACCGAACCACTTACTTACAAATATTTACTTTTTACCACAACATTCCTATTGTACTTTGATTCTTCGTACTATACATTATTGGCGGCATCGTCTTCGGCAAAGATCTTGCCGTTATCTTCTATCGAACACTACTACTAATTATACTTAACAACATCCTATTCCTAATACATACATTAATTAAATAGAAATTACGGAGGAAAATTTTAGTGTCGACAGATCTTCACTCGGTCCCACCAAGCCCAAGGTGAAATTGACCCACTCTTTGAGTTGCTACAACAGCACAATTTCAGCCTGTCCCCCAATAGCATTGTTTCTAACCAAACCAGAAGTTCTTCACCTGTTCGAAGAAACTGGATCCCTGTGGAATGGGAAGCATCTGCAACTTGTCGTGCACTACTCTTGTCTGATACTCAGATCCCTATACACACTCTTTTCAGAAGGATGGCAGTGCAACCTGTGCCTTGGGGCGCAGTTATTGGTCCTCTTTCTTTAACTCCACCATTGCATGAGTTACCACATGGATCACGTAAAAACATTCCCAAATTCAATGGGGATGGGAAGCAGCATCCTGATGAACATGTTGCATCTTTCTTTGTAGCGTGCGGTGTCCTTGGAGTAGCTCACGAAGATGTCTCTGTTTGACTCTTTGTTGAAACGTTGCATGGTGCAGCAGCTGAATGGTTTTATCACCTTCCAATGCATGCATCACAAACTAGGCTACCATGCGGACCAAGTTCGAAGCATGTTTCAAACCAGCCGAAGATTCTCATGCCTTGTTAGCTCAACTTACTCATATGAAGAAGGAATCACATGAACCCATGCGGGACTTTGTGGCCAAGTTTAATAAGCTGATCCGAAAGATTCCGGAGATAGCTGTACCAACTCGGAAAATCAGAAATGCTTCTTCATTAATGCTCAGCCTCCTGATGTGAGCTTTTTATTAAGAAGGTCGGTTATCCTAGATTTGTTGTTGCTCAGTCAACAACTATTGAAATAGAAGATGATCTTATTTTGGCCAAGAATCAAGAAAGACATACCCAAACTCAAAAATCAAGGTTCTTCATAAGGTATCTTGATCCTATGTTTCAAAAAAATGGCTAATGATTTGATCACTTTAAAAAAGAAAATGTCTCGGCGGTGATCAATGTTAAAATATCGGGATATCCCTAGATGGAATTTCAATAACAATAATGGTGCGCCTGCCAGAGATAGGCCACGGTTAACTCCTGCTCAACCAAGGCTAGCAATTGAAGCTCCTCCTATTAATGTGGCAGTAGAAATAGTTGAAGAAGAGGAAGAACCAGAAGAACAAGATTCTCTGGAGGATTTTGAAGCTTCAAGTTATGCCAATGAGTCTTATGATGATTCGGCTGGCGACTCCAGCATTGGGTATTTGGAATATGATGAAGATGAATGTGCACCAGATGGTCAGTCATTTTTGTCTTCACTCGATCCCAATCTCAGAATCCAAGAAAACCTCTTGAAAACACTAAGGAGAAGAATAAGGAACCTCCCATAGCCATAGTTAAGAGAGGTACTCCTATTTCAGCACAAACTGAAAGAGAAGTCACCAAAAAGGCAACTTCTCCTTATTCTCTTTCTCCTAAGATCAGTGCCTCAGCTCAAGCTCATGTGATTAGAACTGAGCCTACCATCACCCCTTCTTATACTACTTTTGACATTGTTGATCATGCAAAGAGAACCAAAATCCAAATGTCGAAAAGCGAATACCTTCAGTCAAATCCTGAACAGTTCGAAAAACTTGCCAAATTCATCAGAAGTAAAGCGGTTGTTCCATCACCTTCAAAAGGTCTCCTTCCAAATCCTACTCAACTCCCACCTTAGAACAATCTGACCTCTGCTTCTTCTTCAGGAAAGATTGAACCATTTTATTTGTCTTTACTTATAAATGGGTTTAAACTCAGCAATTGCATCATCGACTCAGGGGCCTCTCGATAATGTTATGCCCGCAAAAGTAGCCCATGCCCTTGGACTTAATTTGACTAAGTCATATGGACGGTGTTACTCCATGGAAACTAAACAAGTTCCTTTGATTGGTCAAATCAAAGATGCACAGTTTGCATTTGTTGCCTTCCCAGAGAAGAGAGTGAAAATGACCATTCTAGTTACGACATTCCCGTAGCTTACTACAGTATCCTCTTAGGTAGAGGTTTTGTAAAGATGTCGGAGGAGAGATTAATATGGATTAGACCAAAGCTAAGATCCCAGTCAATGGGGTTCATCAGGTTCTCCATCCTAAACCGCAGGCGAGGTATTCGGTAACTAAATCAGATGATCCTAAAGCTGAAATTCTTTTCGAAGATGCTAGTTTCAGGTTATTTCATGACTTCGAGATACCCACTGTAGATGTCGAGGAAGAAGATCCTAATGCTATTTGGACCCTCGAATTCGATGGTAGCTGCTCAACCACCGGATCAGGTGCTGGTGTTGTTCTTATATCTCCTAATTCTGAAATTTTCCCATCAGCTTACAAGTTACAATTTGATAATACTAACAACATGGCTGAATATGAAGCCCTGTTATTAGGATTAGAAATGGCCGCATGTAAGCAGAAGAATTGAAATCTCAAGGTTCAGGGGGATGCAAAGTTGATTGTCAACTAGGTCAGGGGAATCTATCAGGTGAAAAATGATCACTTGAGACATTACAGGAACAAAGTTTGGGATAGTATAGAATGCTTTGATGCATTTTCTATTAAGGCAGTTTTGAGAGATTATAATGACAAGGCTGATTCTTTGGCCATGTCTGCATCCCTCCTTCTCCCTCATCCTCAGTTCAACCAAGATATGTACACTATTGAGATTGTGTACCATCCCAGTATCCCAGATAATGCAACTCACTGGCAAGTGTTCAATGATGATCAACAGGTGTTGGCTTTTCTAGAAAAGGCTGACAATTTCAGTGAGTTATACTTTGAAGGTTCGAATCAGCTTTCCGTGAAACTATCTCAGATCCATATCAAGAGGTTGATGGTGAGTTTATCCAGCTTAAAGGCAACAAGATACCAAAAGGTTTGGTTTCTTTGGAGGGTTTGTTTGACAAGCATGATCGTTTTATTCAAAACAAAAGGCAAGTTGAAGGAGCTTCTTCTTCGGAGGTAGATCAAATCAATCTAGGTTCGTCTGATCAACCTCGGATGGTGAATATTGGGAAATTTTGTTCCCCTGAAGAGAAAGAAAGATTCACTTCACTCCTGAAGAGATACATGGATGTGTTGGCCTGGTCTTATGCATTTAAAATCCTTCAAGCCCAAAGACGTACGATGACAAGGTATCCTTTGAAGTCGATGTGAAGCCATATGAAAAAGCAAAGACATTACAATCCCAAGATCTCAGGAACTATCCTTGTGGAAATCCAGAAAATGTTAGATGCTAGGATTATTTTTCCAATCCATCACTCCACTTGGATTGCTAACATCGTCCTGTCAGGAAGAAGAATGGCGAAATCTGAATCTGTGTTGACTTCCGGAACCTGAATCAGTCCTCATTGAAGGATAACTATCCCTTGCCTATCATGGATCAGGTATTACAAACTATTACTGGATCAGAAATGCTATCCATGCTCGATGGATTTTCAGGATATAATCAAGTTGAGGTAACTACGGAGGATCAACACAAGACGGCCTTCACAACCCCATGGGGTACCTTTGCTTACAGGAGGATGCCTTTCGGCTTGATCAACGCCGGAGCCACTTTTCAGAGAGCTATGGACTTGGCATTCAGAGACCTGATGGGTAGAATCATAGTTGTGTATTTAGATGACTTGACCATTTTCTCTAAAAACGGAGTGATCATTATGATCATTTAGAGAAAGTACTTTTGAGATGCAGGCGTCATGGGATTTCATTAAATCCCAAGAAGTCCATGTTTGGAGTGACGGAAGGAAAGCTGTCTGGGTCATATTATGACTAAAGAAGGAACCAAAATTGACCCAGAAAGGGTAAAGGCCATTCAGAGCCTTACCCTACCCACAAGTAAAACTGGAGTTCATTCTTTCTTCGGAAAGGTTAATTTCCTAAGAAGGTTTGTACCTGATTTCACTGACAAAACCAAGGATATCCTTGGGATGATGAAAGGAAAAGTTCCATTTCGATGGAGTACAGAAGGGAAGCTTGCATTCAAAGAAATCAAAAGGGCAGTTGTTTGCGCTCCTATCCTAGTATGTCCGGACTTCAAAAAGATTTCATCATGTACAGCTACGCCTCTACTCACACAGTGTCAGCCATCCTGATGTAGGAGAATGGGGAAGGCATTGAAGCTCCCATCGCGTTTATGAGCTGCCCATTGAAGGAACATGAATTGAAGATGTCACAAATTGAAAAACATGCCTATGCGGTGGTACGAGCGGTGAAACATTTCAGGTACTATGTGTTGAATTCCCATACCCTCGTTCTCGTTCCCGACACTGCCGTTAAATCCATTTTGACTCAACAAGAGTTGGGGAGTCAACAAGGTACTTGGATAGCTAAAGTTTAGAGTACAACTTGGACATCAGACCTACCAAGTTGGTACGAGGAAGGGGCCTGTGCCAATTGATTGCAGAAAATCATGCTGAAGCAGAATGTGAAAAGACTCAAGATACTTCTTCAGAGCTGCCCATGGTGCTTTTTGTGAGTACAACTGATGAATGGTACACGAGATATTGCTTTCTTTCTAACTTATGGTGAATGCCCTCTGCATTTAAGCCAAAAAGAGAAGAGGACTGTCAAGTTAAGATCTGCAAGATACCTCCTGTGGGATAATGGGATATATAAGAAAGGTATTGATGGTGTATTCCTGCGTTGTGTTGATAAATCACAACAGTTAAAGTTGTTAGAATCCTTCCATAGCCTAGCATGTGGAGGACATTTCTCATCCTCTCGTAACAGCTTATAAGATCCTGTGGGCTAGGTACTATTGGCCTACTCTTTTCCGGGATTCAGTGAGTGGGTGTCCAAGTGTGAAGCTTGTCAACATTTCGTTGGTCGTCCCAAGCTAGCAGCTCTCCCCTTGAAGCCCGTAGTGATTGAAGAACCTTTTCAGCTAGTGGGGAATTGACTTCATTGGAACATTGAATCCTACCTCTAGTGCCGGACATAATTACGTGCTAACTGCTACAGACTATTTTACCAAGTGGGTGGAAGCCGCACCAATCAAGCAAGCAACCTCAGAAGCTGTGTGCAAGTTCCTTAAAGAAAATATAATTGTCAGATTTGGTGTGCCTCATAAGATTGTAGCTGATAATGCCTCTAATTTCTCATCACATGAGTTAACAGAATTTTTCTATGGATTCGGCATCACTCTGTCTCACTCATCTGATTATTATCCCCAAGGCAATGGGCAAGGCGAGTCCAAAGAAGCAAGAACCTAGTTGCCATAATTAGAAAACTAGTAGTTGAAAACAAGAGGGCTTGCAACAAAGCATTGTATGATGCATTATGGGCTGATCGCATTACCCCAAAGCGAGCTATAGGGATGTCTCCTTTCCAAGTACTATACGGGATTGATGCTGAGATACCTATCTCAGTGGAGTTTCCAGCCTTACAGTTGGCCAAAGCAGTCGAAGATATGACTTTTCAAAATTCTGTTGAGAAAAGGGTTATGTACCTAGCTAGGCTAGAAGAGGAACGAAGCAAGGTGGTTGATTACATCGCAGATCATCAGAGCAGAGTGAAGAAAATTTTTGACAAGAAATCGAGGCGCGAATTTCCAAATTAGAGACACAGTGTTGCTTTGGGATAAGAAGGGAGCGAGAAAAGGAATGCACGGGAAGTTCGATTCTTTGTGGAAAGGACCTTTCAAGATCCATGAGCTGAATGGTGAAAATAGTTTCCTTCTATCATATCTGGATGGAGGGTTACTCCCTTTGCCTTTCAGCGGACAACATCTAAAGTCTGTTCCATCACTAATGCAAGATGTTCTCTTGCATTGTACATACTTTACTTTTGTTGTGTGTTTGCTTTTGGTTTTCTTTCTTTCTTCGTTTTGTTTTGTTTTAGTTTTCTTCTTTTCTGACTCCATAGCCCAATGGATAAAACCAGAGATTCTGAGTTCTCTTCCTTTGATATCACAAAGAAAGTCCCCAACTAGAGCCAGCTGTTATCTCAGTTTTGAGTTTACGCCAAAACTATCAGATAACCCCTATGAAATTTTTAAAGCTGGTTTTGCAAAATTGCCTTTATGAGAGAAAATCAGGTTTTCGGGTTTCACCAACAGGACAACATGTGTTTTGAATGCTTTATGTCTTGTGTTCCCCGAAACCCAAAACCCGCTTCAAGTAAGTCGAGTCAGGTTTTCGGACCTTCGTCACATCAGAACATGCCTTATTCGAAACATGTTCCGTGTCGCTTCTTCCGATACCCGAAGTCCGATTTAGTCCTTCATGTCGGAGTTTTGAACTTTGAAGCATCTAAACATCTCATGCTTCGTGTCAATTGTTACCATGAACCCAAAACCTGAATTGCTCTAAACACCTTTGTGTCGGTTTTGGACCTCCCGAGCATCTTTGACATGGCATTAATGCCGAGTTGTCGGAGTGAGTTGGCACGCGCTGCCGATTGAAGTGTATTAATTGCAAATTTTCTTATATATATGCGGATTTCCACGTCATTTTTACTAGACATATTTTTACCTTGTGGATTTTTCACGCATGCTTCTCCAACCTCGAAACCCGAAACTCGCCTGTGCCCTATTGAATTACCCATTTTCGATCTTTCCTTGCTCTGGTTGAAGGTATATCTCTCTTCATTCTTTGTTCATGGTTTTTATGGATTGATTATGTATGGAATTCTTCCCATTTTCTTACCAGGTTTGTGGGGTTTTATTCTTTTTCCTTTTGGGGTTGTTTTCTAAACCGGGTTTATGTTTTAGGGTTTATCTCTTTGGAATTACCACTTTGTGTTATTTCCCCAGAATTTTGTTGTAATTAAAATGTGTTTGGTGTATGAATGGTAAAGAAAGAACTTACATGTTTTAAATTCAACAAAAACCTTGTTCCCTCTTCTCGGGTTTTGAAGGGTGTTGTGCAGTATCAAAGACCCGAAGTATATCAGAAGATTTGGCGTGTCGGGCTTTCTCAAGTTTCGACATCTTTAAAGTGCCATGATTTCCAAAGTTTTACGACATCTTCAAAGTCTTGGGTTTCTCAAGTCTCCACATCCTCAAGATCGGGTTTTACGGATTCCCGACATCCTCCTCAGTGTGTCAGACTCTTCCATTCTTCCGGCATCTCCAGTAGGTCGGGATTTTCACAGTGTGCAACATCTCCTGATCTCCAAAACTCTCTTCCTTGAAATCCTTCATGTCGGACCCTGGTCCATCGCAAGAAAAAGATTGAGAAGTCGGAAAGAATGAAATACAAGTCTAGAAAGGTGGAGTCTCCGTCATATATCGATTGCAATTATGACATCCGAGATACGAGCTCGAAATATAGATATTGAGGATTTATGGAGTAGGGTAAGAGTTCCTCCCACGGTCCATGGATGAAATCGATAGCGATAGCGGTTTACCTCTTGCGGCGGGTTTTCCCATGTCCGCTCGGTGCCTAATTCATCTTAGCTTCATGGGCTTCCATGACTCTGCTTCTCATTCGGTGAGAAATCGGGAGAGAAATAGTGATCAAATTGGACGGAGGTTAATTTGATAACCTCCTCAAACTGCCCAATTTTGAAGAGTATGGAGAGTTAGATATCAAGTTAGCTCAGAAAGCTTGGGATAACGATCAGGAAGATTGTATCAAGCATGTAAATAAGAAGTTCCTGATCAAAGCCAAACCAGCTGTCTCTAGATTCCCAAGACTTATCCCCAGGAGTGATTTCATTTAGGAAATCAATGACATCATCACTCTGTTGAGTCGGGTTTTTGGTTTACCCGAATCAAATGTTTTCCAAGGGTGGATGTATCAATTCATGATCACCATCAAGAAGAACCAGCAAGGGATTGATTGGGCACTCTCATTAGTAATGAGATAGATTCCCAAATGACAACAGTCTTGTCCACAGGGAAGTTTTATATGTCCTCATATGTCACCTATGCAGCGGCTGGGATGAGGAACTATCTGGGTTGGATATCAAGGGAAACAGGACGGTGAACCAGGTTTATCAGTACTTCCCTCAACTGACAAGAAAAGGGTCTCAAGACCAATTCAGAAGGGTAAATGACGCCTTCTTTTATGAAAACATCTGCAGGTTAAACCCTGAATTGAGGAAGACAAGAGTCTCAGATGAGGCCTGGGCTGAAGTTTCCAAATGGGGTTGTGTCTTCTTACAATTCAAGAAGTTCACATATCTTCAGGCAGTCATGTATGTACTGGGGATCCTTTCCGTCTTCCTCGATATCTAGGGATAAATCGATATTGATGGAATTGGTTAGACAACAAGTGGATTTCCATAAGTTCCAACATAGTAAACGTAAGGCTGTTGTATCTTTCCCAATTTCTATTGGGAGATACACTTTTCGACATGGTGAAAGTTAAAAATGTTGTCCATGAGCTTGAGGACAAGTTGAAGAAGCATATGAAGCCTTGAGATGGGTTTGACATTTTAGAGTCCTCGGGGCATACGGAACTCTGCACTGCATGCACCAAGCATAGAGGACATCTGGATTGATCTGCGTGATGAGGTTGCTGTTCGTAGGAAGGATCATAGTAGATTGACAATTGCTGAGATTCAA
Source organism: Taxus wallichiana var. yunnanensis (assembly GCA_018340775.1). NCBI lineage: Eukaryota > Viridiplantae > Streptophyta > Pinopsida > Cupressales > Taxaceae > Taxus > Taxus wallichiana. The sequence goes on along the minus strand of CM031237.1, from coordinate 412,186,561 downwards.
ACACTTGAGCTTGCTGATTTACCAGAAGGTACTAGTGACAATGAAAGTGTTTTGGATCTTTCCTATGATGGACTAAATGAAGATCAATATGTTTTCCCACCTATTGATTGGTCAATCAGTGAAAAAGCCTCCATTACAGATAGGCCAACTCGATTCTTGCATACACCAAAGCATGGCTCTCCTCTTGGGGAATGAGTTTTAAAGATGATAAGTTTTCAAAGTTGGCTGCTTCAGAGGCGGGGCCCTCCAAAAAGGAAAAGGACAAAAAATCTTCTAGGGGGCCTATAAAGGTCAAGTTTGTCAAAAAGAGGAAAGAAAGAGAAATCTCTTCAATTATTTCTCCAGTTGAAACGATGGATGTGCCAGAATCACCAAAACCACCAGAAATAAGAGAAATTACTTTGGAAGAAGAAGGAAGCCAGCCTCTGGTTTCATCATTTGTTGATTGCCCAACTGAAGAGACCTTATCTCTTGCATCCCAGGCTTTGGAGTCTGAATTTGCGCCTCCCCCCTCACAACCACTCCTACCTCCTCATTCTCCATCCACTTCTTCAATCATGGCCAGTATCTTCTCTGGAATCTCACCCCTCTCTGCTTTGGACCCAAGTAATCACCAACATGCCCCCTCTGCGCCTCTTTTTGTTGGATCTATTACCACATTGCTAATTGTTCCTCCTCCACTAATAGAATCTTCTCCCATTGAGAGTATGATACTAGCTCCTACAACCATGGAAACTTCCTCGATACACTTTGCAATGGCTACTCGAGAAAACTCCGAGGAAGAGGAAGGTGATTGTACCCCTACCAGCCTTTGATTTCAGCTCACTCAAGGCTCCTACTGCTAAATCAGCCAAGAAACCCAAAACAATTTCAAGGGTTTTGGTGGACGCTTCAGCAGATAAGTTTGCGAGAGATTGCCACCGCCATGACCCGACAAAACTAGAGAGGACATAACAGCCTCTGATTATCAAATAACCATGGTGGCCCTATTAAAAGTGATAGTAGAAGGGCGCAACAAGATGCGCGGGATGCCACAAACGTGTTGTGCCAGAAGTTGAAAGAAACAAAAGACAGCAGAGATGAGCTTAAAGGAAAAGTGGAGTAGTTGACAGAGGTTTTGCTTAAGCTCTCAAAACCCTTGAATCCATACCATCTTCTTTTATCCCAATGTCGGTTTTGATTTCTCATTAGTACCTACAATTGAGAAGATTGCTAAAAAGGAAGGGTGGTCGATTAATGGATCTAAAGGCTGCTTTGCAATAGGGAAGGAAGTGATTCAAGACGTTGTGAAAGTTCATCAATCTTTGGGGGACATTCAGAAGGATGGAGAGAAGATGGATGATGATTTTTCTCAAGAAATTGGACATCTTGATTTGACTTATGAAGCTCTCCAGGTATTAAAGCAAATACCATCACATCTCTTGGTAGAAGAAGGCGTCATCCCACATACGGATAAGCATTTCCAGCTGACCAAAGCCATCAGGTTCAGAGTAAATATTCTCAACGAAGCCTGCGGTAAGTTGAGAGAATCAAGGGATAAATTGATTGATGGAAAAAGTGATTTGGAAGAAGAGTTGCTGAAGATTTTTCCAAAGGTGTCAGTTGGAAACTCAAGCATCCTATCAGTAGATGATCTTTTCAAACAAGTCCAAGAGTCTGTTCAGCATGAACCAATGCATGGATTTGGTATTGAGATCATCGACACGTTTGTGAAGGATTGAACATTCTTTGGAGGCCTTAAGAAAGATGAGAAAAATATTGAAAAAGCTTCCCGGTAGTGCTAGTGATACCTATGAAACCTGTGAAATTTTGAATGATCATTCCACCGCACTGACGAAAATGAAATGCAAGGCATAATTCAAAAGTTCCAAGAATTTGAACAAACAGTGCGAAAGTGGAGGAAGAGAAAGATGAAGGAGCGAAAGATGATGATTCAGATTGAGTCACGATGCGACATGTCATTTCAATCTTGAAATTGACATGTCTTTTTCATTTCTGTTTCGTCACATTTTTGAATCATGTTTTGACTTGGTCTCCTACGTGAGAGTCAAGCCAAATAGAACTCTTTTTAAAGAACACTATTTTCTAGGATTTATCCTATTTTCTCTCATTTCCTTTTATTATAAATAAGGGATGCTTATGCATTCCAAAAGGTCGAGATTTTTGGAAATATTGGGAGCTATTGGAAAGAAGAAAACTTTGTGTTTTCTTTTAATCATCTTGAAGAATAGAAGTTGAGATTATTTTGCAAACTTTGTGTTGTGGGATATATCTTTCTTAAGACATTGTTCTTACGTTCATGATCTTAGGGTATTCTTTGTGTAGCATCTTAGTGTTTCTAATCATTTCAGACATTATATTTATGATCTAAAGCTTGTATGATTATTTCGTGCTCTGTGTTTACTCGAAAGAAAATACGTTTCTCTCATTTCCTTTCCATTGTGCTTCTTTCATTGTAATAGTTTCTAACCCAGTTCATTTACAAAGCAATACCTTTGAATCATGTGAATGCAGATTTTAGGATTCTATCTCAACCCCAATGGTTAGATTAGTGTGAATATTGTATATATTGTTTTTGCTGTGTTTTAGATTAGTAATAAGCAGGCAGCCTCACCTGTCTTTGAGGAGGGATTTAATCCCATATACTGTGGTTGAACCTCATATTTTGGATTGACAAAATATCCAACCAACAGTACTTGTTGGCTCGATACCAAAATGATCTATAAACTCTCTACTTTAGAATTATTCACGAGAATCATAATTAAAATGTCATTGTTCTACTTTCGACAAGAAAATGACGAGAGATAGCTAGTGAATGAATTTTTCTTATGCTTAGAATCAACAATTTGCAAGAAAGGGAAGAATATAACTCATAGACACCAATACATTTTTATCTTGGAAACCTCCCAAGGAGGAAAACTAGTCAGGAAGGGAAAATAATCTTTCTTCCCATTTTTATTGGCCAATTCAATCAAGAAGTACAAAAGTGACAATAAGTATGAAAGAGAATTAGATAATATCTAAAACTTCTTCCCAATTACTTGTTTTCTCTACCTCAACACTCCTTTCTTCTAAAAACACAATTCCAACACTAAGAATTTCTTGGTCACTTGTTTTCATGCTTCTAATACTCTTCTTCATACATTTATTTATATCTCTTCTCATGTCCTCTTGTGCACTAGAGGATGGGAAAGGTTATGGAAGAGAAGAGACATGGACAACCTTTTAAATTCTAGGACTATTTATTTTGAGTTTTAATTTTCTATACGAAAGAGACAGGACCACCGCCACTTTGGTTTAGCGGCGGTTCATTAATTACCACTCTGTATAGAGCGATGGTTCTATTAATAACAAGATAGAACCTCCGTTTCTTTAATTTACTTCTTTGTGCTAACTGATCTGATGAAGTAGAGTAATTTTGGATCCCTATGGATCAAATATGTTGGCATAAGACCTTGCCAATGGATCACAATGTGAAGTGAGTGTGGGTTTGGATGGAATTTTGCATGACTTCAATGGGAGAGGCATCACTAGAGGTGGAATTGGAGGTTGAGTAAGTTTGAATACATTTTAGGAAGATAGTACAATTTTGGGTTTGGGTTACACCTTTTTGGGTAAAGGTGTAGCTGGTGAACTGGTTATTAGAGACATTATAGGTTTAGCTACCTCTTTGATAAGTAGTGGGGCTTTAGGTTTGGGTTTCACCTTCTTAGGTAAAGGTGTAGAAGGAGTGCATGATGTAGAATGGAATGATGATGGCAGAAGGGGAAGGGTTAGCCAAGAAGATACTAGAGGTGCGGTGAAGATGGTGGTAGGAGACAATGTGGAAAGGTCCGGTTGAGGAGAAGGGAATGGCATGGGTAATGATGAGGATATCAAAAGTGGTGTAGGTATGGGAAGTGGAAAGGATGTAGGTAATAGTGAAGGCATAGGCTGAGTATGTAATTTGGGTGGAATAAAATATCTTAACGAGGAGGTTGGCTGTTGTTTGGTTTACCTTGGGTAGAAGGCTACACCGACTAAGGTTGACGAGTGCGGACCTAGGATAGATGGGAGTGGTGATGGTGGCATTAAAGTAGTGGGATAATCCAGTGTGTGTGGCCTAATAGGTTAGGTCTTCCTCTTAGGTGGGTGAATAATATTTGTGACAACTTGTGAGGATGTGGCTAAATCCAATTTGAGAGGAGGATGGACTAGGCTCGATGTCAAAATGACTCCCAATATGGTAATGGGTTTAGATGCGAGTGAAGGTATGGGTGCAAGTAGGGTTTTAGGTATAGGTGAGATTTTGGTTGATGGTAAATTTTTAGGTGTGGTTGAGGGTGATGAAGAAGAGGAAACTACTATGGGCATGGTGGGTTTGGTTATCTTAAACACCTTTGGATAGATCATGGAAGTGTCAGTGGACAACATTTTCATTTGAGTTAAGACAGAAGCCAAAGGCATCCCCACATCATGGAAGTGTCAACATAATCCAAGCATTCACCAAATGTGAGAATGACATAGAATTAGAGGGGGATGATGTTGATTTGGTAGTAATCCCTATAAATAATGTCTATGAAATGGGGAAATGGTTGGATTCAAACTCTGTAGGTAGAAGAGATGATAGAAAATCAACAAGGTATTTAAAATCCAATGGGGAATTGTCACCAACAGGAAAATATGCCACTATTGGGTCCTCTGTGGGAAGAGGAGGAGGTAAGGTTTCTTGTATAGGCTCTTCCTTTGGTAAAGGATAGAGTATTTTGGGCTCTTCCATAGGTATAATAATGGGTAATGTGGGTTTCTTGACAGGTGGCGAGATGAGTGGGGTAGATGCATATTAAGATAAGGCAGACTCCTCCATGGGTAAATAAGAAGGTAAGGTAGAATCCTCCATGGGTAGAGAAGTGGATGAAATAGGTGCCTCTGTGGGTGGAGGAGCTCATACAAGAGTTTCTGAATAGATGGGATGGAAGGAATCTAAGTGGAAGGATCCAGTATGATATCAAAAACAACATTAACCTCTCAAAATTTGGTATCATTAGTTGAGGTTTCACCAGCTTGATTGGATGATGGGGTGTGATTTGGAAATGGTTTCTTGAAGATGTGGATGTTTTGGTTAGTTGGTGCATTGGGGTTATCCAAGACGAGATCTCCATTATCTAAAAATTCTTGGATGATGTTTTTGAAAGTTATACAATTACCGTCACTATGACCTCTAACATGGTGATAATTGTAGTAATCGTTCTCCTTGTACCATGCGGTATAGGATGGGAAGGGTCGAAACTACTATGTGTTTGACGGTGGAAGATTGATTTCTCCAGCTTTTAGAATTTTTCCAAAATATAATAATAAGGTTCTCTAATGGGAGTATATTTTTGTTGTTCCCACTTGAACTGGAAAGTTTGAATAGGGAAAAGATTAGAAGAAGGTTTTGATTGGTTGGATGGATGAGAAGGGCTGTCATTTTAAACCACTGTGTTGGTATATCCTTTTCCTTTAGAATAATTATTTTTTGGTTTGGACGAAGAATATGAGTCATTAGTTTTGAAGGAGCATTTTTTACACAATTGCAACTTCGTCTCCTCAATAGTGTGGATTTCAAGTTTTCGGGCCATTGTGAATGCCTTGTCGAATGTGCAAAAAGTTTGGAATTGGAGATTTGGAAAGATGTGTCTAGCATAAGCTTGGGTAAACAACTCTATTAACTCGATTTGACACAGGTTGGAATGTGAGTTGATTAATCAGTCATGCCAACAAGAAAAAATTCTATGATAGACTCATCCTTATACTAGCATGTCATGTATAAGTTGGTCATTGTGACCTTCTTGAAAATTTTGATAGAAAAGTGGTCTAGAAAATCCTAAGCTACCTGATTAAGTGAAAATATGGAGTGCTTGGGTAGAGCACTATACCAATCTAAAGTATGTCCCATCAAAGATATCGAGAATTTTTGCGGGAGAAATGGATCATCGTGAGTGATGAGATAACACACATGTTTAAAAGACTACAAATGTTGTTGTGGGTATTCTTTGCTATTGAATCGGTTGAATTTTGGAATTTCCCAATGTAAAGGGTATAGATGAATCAGAATGGAAGGGTGAATGGGCTCATTACAAATCTCATCATATATCAGAGAGTTACATGAGCCGGAGATAGATGCTTTTAGTGTCTTCATCTTATCCATCATCATTTTGATAAGATCATTTGTGGGCTATGATGACGGAGCACCCCTTGTAGTATAAGGGGAGATAATATGGGTATGATGTGGATGGCACTCTAGTATGTGGTGGTGCCAAGTACAAAAATTGTGATGAGGAATATAGGACGGGATGCATATCATAGGAAAATACTCGGGATAAGCGATAGATGAAATAGGAAGTTGTTGATGATAGGTGTAGGTAGGTGGGATGGATGTAAAGACTCTCATGGAAATTGGTGGAAGAGACTGATGGATGGAGAGGACAAGTTTTTGGAAGGGAGTGTGGGATGTCAATACCAGAGGTGGTTGGGATGCAAAAGTTACATGGGAAGAAGATGATGTAGGTATTCCTACACTAAGGGCAGTGGATGATGATATGATAAACATCATAGGGGTGACGGACATCGAGGGCATGATAGTTGTCATAGGTGCGATGAATATCAATAATGTGGGGTCAAGATCGAAACCACAAGAAATTAGGTAGAAGCGAGTAATGATGTACTAGTAATGGCCGATGCGATGGGGTGAAATGTGGGGAGGAACATATATATGCATGTCGTATTACATAAGTTGTCCATATGAGTCACGTGTGAATGAGTGAGAGAGGTAATACTTGTAGTGTAGTGAGGTTTTTATAAAGGAGTCTTGTGAACTCCTCGTCATAGTTATGTATGGTAATTGGCTAGTTGGGGTCCATAGGTGATGAAATGGAAGGTGGTAATGGGCTAGGTGGGAGTGGATAGTGGCTAGCATCAAACATGAGAGAATTGGCTTGTCCATGAGTTAAAACCATGTGACTGACACTATAATGGGTAATATGAGCTCCGTTGATGATACAAAGACACATAAAGATGGAATAGAATAGATATGAAAAATCAAAACACAGAGATCGACACCGGTTACGCAACTGATGTTGGTATTGGAGGGTAGCGATGCGCTTAAGGGACCAATGCGATTCTGATGAAGAACTAAAAGATTCAAAAATTTGGTGGTAGAAGGTGAAAATATAGTGATCAAATCTAAAGACAATATCAAAGACCCAAAAATGTAATGAAGTGACAGAGGAAGTCCCAGAAAATGATAGATGTGAATAAAAAAATTGTTTTGAGAAAATGACCAAAACAACAATGCACCGAAAATAGCTAGTAAACCAATGTTGGTATGGTGATATTGTTTCACCAAATAAGTTGTTTGATAAAACATATAAGGTAACAGTCAAAAAGGAATACCTGTGATATGTAGGTCAAAGGTTGAATGCTGCGTTATTGACTTTTATCCAAGCTGATCATAGAGAAATCCCTTTTCTCTAGGAAGGACTACCTATAAAGACAAAGCAAGACCACCAAAAGAGTATTAAATAGCAAGAGTCAGAGGACTACCTAATAAGGCTAGATCTAAGAAACATGATGCTTCCTTAAATGGTTGTTAATCCTATGTTTAATAAAATTCAATTTGAATAAGCAACTGAAATAAATAAGTCCTATTGCAATGTAATGATTTAGGTTTCTCATACACATAATACACTAGATTTTATGCTAAATATTAAAATAACACTAAATCTAGTTAGAACCAGGGTTTGTTCAAGTCAAATAGGTCTCAGGTAAGTGTCTCGAGTTGATTGGTTAAAGTATGGATTGATTTTTGGTGACCGGGAAGCTTGTTGGTCTGATATTGTGAAATGATATAGAGACCTATATCGATCTAGTGATTGATGCCGTAGGAGGCTAAATCGACGTCAGTTAGGGAACTGATGTTAGTTGGGGAAATAGGTAGTGAATTATTAAAAAGGGGTTAAGGGCTCTCTGTTATTACACAACGAGTGAGGGTAGTATGGTTTGGGTTTTAATATGGTGAGAAGAATCCCGGATAATAAAAATGAGGTTTAGAATGGTGAAAATGCTTAGGATGGTTGAATAGTGGGTTGGTGGGAAGAAGGTAATGTACAAGAAATATAGGAAATAAACTATTGAAAGAAGCAAGAGATCTAAAAAAGGAATAATCACAAATGATTAAAATCATAGTACTTACTTGATGTTTTGTAGATTTTAGGAGTTGGGATGGTTGATCAGAGAATAAGTACTTGATTACAGTGTTGGGGAAATATGGCCTATGTGCTCCCGTGAGTATTCCAATGCTCTAGAAAGGAAATTGGTTTCTTTTCTTACACTGTAGTTGTGTGTGTTCATCCTTTGGATGCATGAGGGCTTGAAGATTCATACTTGAATGCAATCAAGCTCCAATAACTGAATGACCAACCCATGTAAATATTTTTAAAATTATATATAAGGTAACGATGGCGATTAGGTGACCATCATCAGTCGAGGGATAACTTGCATCGGTTAAGGTGGGAAAGTCTAAGTTTATCAAAACTAGGTAGATCTTTACTATTTCTGGCATGATTTTTATCGAGTCCTCTTAGGGAAGTGGATTTATCATTAGAAAAGGTAGGAAGGTCATAGGAAGAAGTCCAATTAGGTTTAGGAATAAGTCTCAGTTAGTTAGGTCAAGTGGTGACTCGAAGATCTTTGGGAGTCATAACTCAGTGTTGAGAGTGATGATTCAGTAATTATGAGTTAAATGCCCTAGAATGGGTCTAGGTTGAGGTGTAATGATGAGGTGGAGGTGAGTGGATTAAATAAACTTAATTTAAATAATTAAACTAATTAATAATTTGATGATAGATATTAGTATGGGATAAAGGGGTCATGATGTGTTTAAATATATTATGTTAATTGATTGAAGGGGACCAAGGGGAGTGTGACCCAAATTTGGTGTCTACATTTTCCCCTTTTTTCGTGTAGCTTGTATTGGTAAGCAATGCTAACAAAAAAAGGGATTAGGTGTCCCAGGTATAAATAGATATTAGGTTGCCCCAAGTAGGGTTGAAGGTGATCCAAGGAACTATTGAAGTTGGAGGCAAAAGAGGTGACTGGTTTGATAAAAAAGTTGTTAATAAAAAAGGGTAGATGGGTTGTAGGTAAGGGTAATGGTCAAGTCGGGTAATAGGTAATGGAAATCAAATGCACGCACACATATAGATAGTGATAAGGTACCAAGTTAAAGAGCTTATAAATTCTACTTCGTCAAAGGTTGATAGGTTTATCTAAATGAGGGTGAAGTTGTTCAGGTATCCAAGGTATAGGATATGGTTTTGAAGAACAACGAGGTCAAGTGTAGGAATGGGTAATAGGTTTTTCTATAGGGTACCAAAGGTTTGATTTAGATAAACATCATGATATTAGGAAAGGTAAGGTCAATAGGCTGAACAAAATGGGTAGCATAATATCGGAAGGTATAGCTAGTACACAAATTCAAACGTCACAAAAGGTGGTTCAAGTCGGGGGTATGGAGGTCAAGGAATAGGTAGGGCTGAGGTATAGGTAAATAACATGCCCCTAAACACAATTAAGGAAATTTACAAGTAATTTAGGCTTGCGGGTAAGGTGTAATAGGTGTTGGTAAGGTTAAAAATGGTTGGATCAATAATGTTTTTAGGAAAAATGGGCATGGGGTGGGTCAAATGGTTATGTCAAGTGACCGATTCGGTTATAGTGTAATCAATGTTGGTTTTCTAGGGCTCGACATGAATAACTTCATTCATGTTAAGTTGGGGATAAAAAAGGAAAAATCCACTTTTTACGGATTCATTTTAACCTTTCCACTTTTATAAAATGACAGAGGAGAAGTGTAAGAGTGGAAAATGACAGTATGAGGTGTTGAGCTGAATTTTTTTATAGATAATAATTGGAAAAAAGGCTCCAAGGGCCTATTACAATAAGGATCCACTAGAACAAAAAATATCTATCAAAAAAACATTACAAAATTGACATGATTTAAAAGGAATTGACCCAAAAAGAGCCCAACAAATACAAAAACACCAGCAAATGAAGCCACACCACCACCAATCAACAAAAATTCAGCAATGAATCCTTATACACACTTTTCCCTAGTTCAAAAGCCTGGGACCAACACCATCCCCATGGAAATCATCCCCATCGAGAATAATTGATATCCCTAACAATCAACCCTGAAGGGTCTCAACCCTATTCTCTAAAACTTTCACCTCGGCATTCGTCCTCTACAAACCCCACAAAAATTCCAATTCTGAGATTTTACCTAACTAACCGTGTCCTCGAGGGCCTCAATATTACTAGCAAAGAAGCTAAATATTGTATTTCCTTCCACCAAACTCTCCTTAGGCATGTTCTCATCAGCATCCCCGTAAGGTTTTGTAAATAAGTCACCACATCCACCTCCTTCATAGCTCTGTCCTTCATTTTCTTAAGCCTAATCCTATCGGCAAGAGAAATATGGTCCTCCCAATCATTCCCCAAATGAATACCAACCCCCTAGTCTACAAATTTGGCTTCCCTGACTTAACCAACAAAATAATTAAACCTTGATGAAGAAGGACCTCCATTTTCTCCTCTTTAAAATTTTTAACCGACAATTGTAGGGAGTTAAACAAATAAAAGGGAATACTCATTCTCCTGCCTCTACAAAAATGGTTCAAGAGCATTAAATGCGAGAATTCAACTTCTCAGTACTTCCCATCCAAGGTTATATACTTCATGATGTAGAAGAAGACTTCGGCCCACCTCCCTGGTAGATATTTTCGAGCAATACCATCTTCCATGAAACAAATCTTCTCATCACTATCTAGAAAAATATGCACTTCCTCTTGAAGATGATACCTATCCTTGAAAACTTTACATCCCCCACAGTCCATCTTTATCACATTACTAATGAAATCCTCAGAAACTAGGAAACTCACACCCCTCATAGAAACAAACCCATTATCCCAAGCCAAAGAAAATTCCCTCAAGATAACTTCATTAGCCCCCCTCAAACTCGAACAAAATAAGAAATACCACCATCCTTAAATAGATCCCAAAGAAAGGAATCCCTCTCCAAGATGAGTTGGCGAGCCACATAGCAGGTGATTGACATATGATTTTGGGTCCATGAGATCGAGTTGATTGATTTGATTGGTTATGAGGTGAGGAGTTGATTTTTGCGTAGTGGAAGTGAGAGAGGGAGCGGTGGACCACCGGCGTAGTGGGCGTAGCGTGCCACCATAGAGATGACCACTGAGTAGAGGTAGGAGACAATTTGAATCCTTCATTTGGTTGAAAATAGTTTGTGGAAATCAGTTTTGTTTAAAATTTGGGTGTAATTTTAATTTGTGAAATCATGGTTAAAAATGAATGAAATGAGGGGGGAGGTCAAATGTAGCTTAAATAGGGTTGGTAATGAAGCTAGGATAGGTTTGGGTGGGTGGGAGTAGGTATTTAGGTTGTTTTTGGTTAATTTTTGAGAATGGGGATGGTTTTTTGTGGTTTTGATGTCGTGACAGAGACCGACGATGGTCAAGGGTTGGCCGACATTGGTCGGCTTTGGCCATTGTCAGTCAAGGTTTGGGTGATAAACACCGTCAAAAGGACTAATAATGGTCAAGGAAACTAACATCGGTCATAATTAAGAGTAAATAGGTGAAAGAAGGGCTAGGTAGGAAATTAAAATAGGTGAGGAAGGGGTAGGTGAAGATTTATGTAGAGGGAAGAGGGTAAAATGTTATTTTGGTGATGTGGGATAGGTAAGTAGGTGAAATGAACTAAGATAATGGGTAAGGATGATAAGGGATAGTAGGTTTGTAGGTGAATTAGGTAAAGGGGTAGGCATGAGTGATGTGGTTGGGTATTGTGTGGTGGGTAATAGGTGATTTGAGGTGGTCAAGTATTGACAAGGTCATGTTGGATGATGTAGGCAGAGATCATTGAGGATGAGGGACAAAGTACCACCCCTACTAGTAAAAATGTGGCCTAACATAACCATGGAGGAGTGGGAGCACATGACCGATGTTAGACTTAGTGCAATCCGACATTATAAGCATATAGCTCAAGATCATAGCTTGATGGTCACTCTCATCGATAGATGGGACTCGCATGACCAATACCTTTCACTTACCAATTGGTGAGATGACCATCACCTTAGAGGATGTGTATAGGATCCTATGGCTTCCTATTTTGGGGAGCCAATATATTCCATTTCCTCTAAGGCATCATTAGAGCCGATTTTGGTGATATTAGGTGAGGTGATGGGCATGTTGAGCTATCACAGTGCTAGTCTGAGCTATGGAGACATGTATGTTGCCTACCCACAGGAGACTAGGCTATTGATGTTGATGATGGTGATGGTGGGATGTTTTTCACTTCCATATTCTGAGGGTGGGAGATTCCCACAAGAATTGATGGGGGTGCTACAAGATATGATAGAGGATCGGATATGCTTCTCTTGGGCACCAAATTTCCTAGTTCAATTATATAGGGAGCTATGGGCCTATGGGATATTGAGGAGATTTGGTATGTGTTGTACCTATTTATTACACTACTGGGCATATGAGCACATCATGTGTGTGTGCCCAGTTGGTTTACCATGACAGGATTGGTTTGGGGGTGGCTTGTTTAGAGTTGGTTTCAGATGATGGGTACTAGTCGGTGGACAACCGAGGGTGGTGAGGGCCACATATGATGTGTCATACTATAGGTAGTTATTGGAGGGCCTTTCGGAAGTTGATATCATGTGGAGGCCATATATTGACTATCCATCATATAGAGGCATGGCTGAGGAGTTAGAGGAGCTTTAGCTATTGAGATGGATATAGGGCGGCATGCTGCTGGGGAGCATGAGATGATTCCCATGTCGAGGGTCGATGATATAGTTTGGACTACGGCAAGACATACCCCCACCTTTCCCACAATACCATAGAGATGACGTGGAGAGACCCATGTCTCCACCACATCCGAGTGTTCCTACAAGGTAGGAGGAGTAGGTACAAGATAGACAGATTGATTATGTGGTTCATCACCGATGGATATAGGAAGTGGTGGGTGGCACAACTATGGGTTTCACCACCGAGGCCAGGGCAGCCTGATTTAGCTACTATCATAGTGTAGAAGGGATACATTACAGGGTTAGGTGGCCTCCCTACAGCATAGATTATAGGGTTGCAGGACAACGATAGGGTCGAGGCACAGGTGACCACCTTACGAGCATAGTGATAGCCCTACATAGCCCAGTAACACAAGCATAACTTCCCACATAGGGGTGGAGATGGGGATGGAGGGTAGGTAACCACCTATAGGCACATGTGATCTAGATTACAGGATATTTGGCCATAAGACATACATAGTTGTGGCCCTCAGAAATCCTAGGTATGGCACATGTACCAACATAGGCATGGGAAAGGGTCCATAGTACGCACACTTGCATCAGATAGGGTACACTTTTGGTCAGGAAGAGTTCATAGGGGGTAGTTAGGCCGATGGCACCACCCCAAGACCATATCTATGGTGAGGTTTAGGATGTCCTAAATGAGGCTCGTTATTATCAATATCATCTAGCCACCGCAAGGATTGATGTGCCTTCATATGCTAAGTATCGAGAGCCCAGCAGGGAAGCCATGAGTGAGTAGATGAGATCCAGGACTCATATTTTTGTAGCACAGGGGGTCATCAACCCTAGAGACATAGGGCCATGGTGAGGTTACAAGCTCTTAGAGACCGGGCCTGATAGAGGGCCAAGAGGAGGAGACATGTGAGACTGGAGAGGAGGGCATCAGGTGGGGGTGAGTGGTCACTGATATGGATAGTGTACCATTATTTTGATTTTTGATATATATATATCATCGTGCCAAAGACATGAGATTGTACATGAGAGTTTTTTGAGATACTGATATTTATTTATATTTGTGTATATATGTATTGATACACATAAACCCCATTATATAGTTGATGATGTTGACTGGATGGATGATGTACTCATTTTTAATTTCCATTGTTATTGTGTATTATGGAAACTAGTTGAATTAGGCATGATTGATTCGAGGTCATGTAGGCATGATTGAGTTTTAGGTCATTTAGGCATGATGGAGTCAAGGTCATTTAGGCATGATGGAGTCAGGTATAGGCATGGTGGAGTTTAGGTGATTTAAACAGTTGAGGTCATGTAGGTATGATGGAGTTAGGTATAGGAATTTTAGGTCATGTAGGCATGATGAAGTCAATTATAGGAAATTGAGGTCATGTAGGCATGATGTAATCAGGTATAGGCATGGTGGAGTTGAGGTGATTTAGGCATTCAAGGTCATGTAGGCATGAGGTCATTTAGGCATGGTGAAGTCAGGTCATGTAGGCATGATGGATCATAGGTCATTAGGCATGGTGGAGTCGAGGTATAGGCATGATGGAGTCGAGGTGAGTCATGGCATGTAGGCATGATAGAGTTAGGTATATGCATGGTGGATTCTAGGTGATTTAGGCATTTGGTCATGTTTTTGTGTTTGATTTAATTTCCAAGTTATTGTAGTATGGAAAATAAATGATGATGTATATGTATGTTGTGGTGTAAATTTCCAAATATTTGATATCATGGAAATGTGAAATGATTGATGTATGATATGGTGATGTTATAAAATGGTAGGTATGTATGTTTTTATGATTGTTTAATTTCCAATTTTTGTGTAAAATGGAAACTAACTAAGGTATAATGTGAATATAAAAGGGGGAAAATTGGTTAGGGGAAAGAGTGGCTGAGCTAACCTCCAAGGGCCCCATGCCCTCGGAGTGTTTCCTACATAGCCCCGTGAAAAGGGGCCTCAAGCTGATGTAGTTCTCCCATAAGCTAGGGAAGAATATGATGAGGTAGAGGAATGGGTTGGTAGGTTTTAGGCATGATTGAGTTGGTTTTAGGCATGGTTGAGGTTTAGGCATGGTTGATTTAGGTCATTTAGGTTGGTTGAGTAGTCATAGGTGGTTGATTTTAGGTCATGGTTGAGTTTAGGTCATAGGCATGGTTGAATTTAGGTTTAGGCATGGGTGATTTTGGTGAAAGATGAATTCCTAAAATGTAGGTGTCAAAGGTCTGGTCCTGTATAGGAGAATCAAATAAGTAAGAAAAAGGTGAATGGTAAGAGGAGAAAAAAGATCCACCTAATTGATAAGAACCATTACGAGTCTATCATACCAAAGATTGGTGTATGAACATAAAACCCTAAAGGCATTGCATGATTGATTATTCTAAGGGTGAAGAAGGTCACATGATCATGAAATGTCACATTTACATGGCACATCCCTTGAGTAGGTAGAAGATTAGAGAGGAAAGGTGGTGAGGTGAAAGAAGTTGGTTTTAGCGTAACCTAGTGTGAGACAACATGCCTCTTTGGCAAGAGACCCAAGATCAAAATAGGCAAGTCCATGATGAAAAAAGTCATCTTTTTCTTTTTTTTTTTATTTTTTTTTATAGACTGATCAATGTGGGAAGTCTATGTGGGATGAGTAGAGTATCTCCTTGAGGTCTTCATGAAGTTGATCGATGTGGGAAGCTTCAGAATATTTTTTTTTTTATTTTTTTGCAGTAGAAATAGTCTTCTTTTTGTGATAGACTATGTATAGTATGGCTAGCTTTGTATAGTTGTCCTTCGAGGGAGAAGTCTATTTATAACAGCAAGATAGAAATATTAGATGTCCTTTTTGAGGGAGTCATCTTTTTTCTAGAAGTTTGACTCAAGGAGTTTGAATTTGAAAATCTCATATATTACTTTTGAATTTTTTTTTTTGACTTTTAGGTCATGGACAAGACTATAGAGAAGTATAGGCTTCTTTTATGAAGACAAAACCATAGCACACAGGGGTTAGCTATGAAAGAGAGGTTTTAAGTGATGAACGACCATGGGATTCCATCTTGAAAAGGATGAAAAGTATCCATGAGAATCATGCCATGAGTAGAGCCATGGTACTCATATTGAAGATAAGGCTAAAAGTGATGGGTAATCACATGATTCTTGTTTAGTCGTTGATCCTTAAAATAGGTAAGTGGAAGGTGAATGGTGCTCAAGGGACAAGCATTTTAATAGACATAAGATGATCTAGGACTTGATTCAACAATAGAATGGTCAAAGATGCAAGGCATTGAGGGGCTCAGTTTGGGTTTACCTTTGAGTGAAGACAAATGATAAGCACCCGATCCATAGGTATGAGTAATGATATAGGTCCAAGCCAATTAGGAGAAAATTTTCCCCATTTACTTTTCTCTCTTTTTTTACATGTTGATTTTCCTTCAGATGAGGTCACCAACCTAGAAGGTTTGTTCTTGGACATGTTTATCATAGGCACATTTGATATATTTTTTAGTAGATTTGGAGGTGATCAAGAGCATTGAGATGACATTTCATCTAATAACTTGAGTTGTGCCAAATGGTCCTAGAAAAAATCATCATCGTTGAGCATATCTTTGAGTGAGATATGAAGAGATGGAATTTGGACTTCGAGAGGCAGACAACCTCTGTACCATAGACCAAAGAGAAAGGTGTGGCAATAGTTGAGGTATGAATACTAGTATGATAAGCCCATAAGGAAAAAGGAATGTGCGTGTGCCAATCCTTTCCAGTATCATCAACCACTTTCATAAGAATTTTGTTTAAGGTTTTGTTGGTTGATTCCACTTGGCCATTTTTTTGAGGATAATAAGGTGAAGAAAAAATGAGTTGAATGCCAAGGCATCACAGAGTTTCCATAGGGTTTTTTTTTGAATTGTTTTCCATTATCAGTGATGAGGCGGTGAGGAACACCAAAGTGAAAAAATGATGTGATGATTGATGAATTCACATATTTTCTGATTTTTAGAAATAAGAGGTATGGCTTCCACCCATTTAGTGTAATATTTGGTAGTGGTAATAATCCATTGATGATGTTGGGAAGAATGAGGATTGATCTCTCCGACAAGATCCAAACCCCATTGAGAGAAAGGCCAAAGGTCTCGTGTGACCTATAAGGCATGACTAGGGGTGTGATGAAGATTAGCATGTTGTTGACACTTCACACAATGCTTGACATAGTCACAAAAATCATGGTTTAGGGTTGGCCAATAATATCCCAGGTGAAGAATGCATTTAGCGATAACTAAACCACTGAAGTGACCCCCAAAATTCCATCATGAACTTCCTTGATGGTGTAGGGAATTTCAGAAACTCATAAGACATCATAAGAGGATAGCATCAAAACCACATTTATAAAGAAGACCACCCATGATGACATAGTGAGAGACACTTTTGAGAAAGGCTCATTGTCCATTGTGAGTAAGATCTGGAGGTAGAATGGAAAGGGAAAGGTAGTCAAAAACTACTTATACCAAAGGTCACGTGGGTCAGTTTCAATGTTTCCTACAAGGTTGATGTCTCAAATAGATAAGAGGTGATTGTAAACCTTTGTATAGTGACAAATATTTTTGAGTCGAGGGTGAGTGGGGATTTGAGAAGCCAGACAGCCATGGTATCTATAAATTTATTAGTGGAACACGGGGTGGTTTGAAGTTCATAATGGTCAAAGGTAGTCAAAAGTATGTCAACATGATGTTTATACTTTTGAAGTATCTCATTACAACACTAGTATATACCATTAACTTGGTTCACAACCAGTTGAGAGTCACCAAAGATATTAATTGATTTAACATCTAAGGCTATGGTGGTTGAAGACCTAACACGAGTGCTTCATATTCGATGATATTGTTAGTACAATCAAAATCTAGTTTGAAAGATAATGGCATAGGCTCACCATCAAGAGGAATGAGGATAACTCTAGCACCACCCCCATGCTTGACATTAGAACCATCAAAGAATAAGGTCATCTAGTAAATGGTATCATCCAAAGAGAGGGTAGTGATGGATTCATCAGGGAAATCAAAGTTAGAGGATTGATTTCCGAGAGAGAGGTGCATCTGCAAGAGTTGGTCAAAATTATTTGTTCCTTTGACATATTTTTGATGGATGAATTCAAGATCTAGGTCTACAAGAAGCATGAGCCAACATGCAACACATTGTTGATGTTGGTAGGGCTTAGCATACATGTAATGTAAGGGGTCAGTATTGGTGACAACAAAGGTTTTTTGGTTGAGTAGGTAATGGTGAAGTTTAGTGGCAACAAAAACTAAGGCTAAGTAGATTTTTTTGGCATGAGTATATCTAGTTTCATAGTCTAAAAGCATATGAATTATATAATAAACCACTTTTTCCCTATGTTTCTCATCACATGAGTGAGCATGGCACCCAAGGAATGATCAATAGTAAAAATGTAAAGGTAAAATGGTTGGTCATCCTTAGGGGGAATGAGCACAGGTGGTTGGAGGAGGTATTGTTTTAAGGTGTCAAAGGCTTTGTGGCATTCATCATCCCATTTGAAGGAGACATCCTTTTTGAGGAGATGATGAAATGGATGGCAAAGTGGTCAAAAAAGATGAAAATAAAGTGATGAATAGATTACAACTTTCCTTGTAAACTACAAAGTTGATGAAGGTTAGTAGGTGGAGGCATTTCAAGAATAGCCTTGATTTTAGTGGGATCAACTTCAATGCCATGCAAAGAAACAATAAAACCAAGGAGCTTTCCAGAGAGAACAAAAGACACACTTCTTAGGTTGAAGGAAACACAATATTTGATGAGATGGTCAAAGATGACCTTAAGGACTATAAGGTGTTCGGCCCGATGTTTGATTTGGAAAGAAGATCATCAACATAATCTTCCAATATGTGATGCATAATGTCATGAAAGATATAAGTCATAGCCCGCTGATATGTAGCACCAACATTTTTAAGGCCAAAGGGCATGACATGATATAGCAAAAGGTCCCCAAGGAGTGATGAAGGTGGTTTTGTGTTGATCTTCCAAGGCAAGTAATATTTGGTTATAACCCGAGAAACCATCCATGAGTGATAACATCTCATGGCCGGTGGTGAGATCAACTAGTTGGTCAATACTAGGTAAAGAGAAAAGTCATCTTTGGGGCAAGCTAAGTTAAGGTCATGGAAATCCATGCAAATGCGGAGTCCCCTATCACTTTTGTGATAGAACAATGTTAGAGATCCATTGGGGATAATCAATGGGTAGGATGAAGGAAACCAAAAGAAGGCATTGGAGTTCTTCTTTGACAAGAAGGGAAATGCGAGGATGCATTTTTCAGCTTCTATTTCATGGGTTTGGCCTCAGAATAGTTATGATATTGTGGACCACAATGTTTGGGTCAATACCAGCATATCAGCATGTAGGACCAAGAAAAATCATTGCTATGATCCCAGAGGAAAGAAGTAAAAGCTTCTTGTTCAAAACATATCTAAAGATTGGCCTATTTTTAGAATGTGTGGGTCATCCTTGAGTGTGAATATTGATTTCAATGGTCATTCATTCAACATGGTTTGTGTCTTAAGGTAATGACCAATGAATATAAGAATCTTCCACACCAAGGTAGGTGAGAATAGACTCATCATCCTAACATTGAATGACATTAATAGAAGGTGTATCATCATCGATCATGTCAGGATACAGGAAGGGAAGAGAAGAGGGAGCCTCACCATCTCATTGATAAGTTAGAGGTCCCAGGGAAATGGTGTTCATGAAAAAAAAGTTAGGAGGAATGGATTCTGATCCATAGACTCTGTAGGTGAAGGTGGTGAAGTTGGTGAATGGGGTGGGGAATGTTTATCATCCTCAATGAGTTTGACTCGGGCCTTCTTGGGAGATGGTTTGGAAAATCCAATACCACTTGTGGTCTTTATGCTTACGAGTGGTGCATGGAATGATAGTATGGCAGCCTTGTTCATAAAACCAAAGCAAATCCCTTCCAAGCACAATGATGGAGGAAGGTGTGGGTGAAGTGGTGGTTGGTTGGTGAGAGATTGAAGGTCGAGATGAAAATGGTCAGTTTGGGAAGGTGGCTCGGGTGAGTAGGTAGAAGCATCAAGTCCCCCATATGTTAAGTTGGTGTGAAGGTGGGGAGGACCATAGGGAAAACCTCACCTATGCGGTGATCATAGTGGGGATGTTGGTGAAGTTTACCATACTCTTGAGGAGTAAGGAATGTGTCAATATTATAAAGGTGGTACTCCCCCAGAGTGAGGCATTGAAAAACACCTTCTAAGGGATCAATAGTTGATATGTGGGTAGTGGGAATGGATGAATTACTAGATAATTGGGAAGAAGAAGCATTGGTTGGTTGAGAAGTAGATGGGTTGGCTGATGGGTCAGCTACAAAAGTTGTGGCAAGTAGTGGGAATAGAGGAGTTAGTTGTGGAAGAGGTAGTCAGAAAACATTGGTGGATGGGGTCATGTGGGTGAAGGAGAAGTGGTAGTGTGGTAGATGCCTTAACTAGTATAAGGACATCATTGGGTCGATACAACATGTTACAGGTCTTGAATGGTGAAGGGTCGATTGGAATGGTATAGTTGTGTCCTTCATGTTCAAATTTTAAACAATGGTGTAAGGTTGAAGGAACACAACCCATGGTGTGGATCCAAGGTCATCCAAACAACATGTTGTACTAGAATTCCCCCTCTAAGACATAGAATAATTTAGGAATGGTACGGGGGCCCACACGAATGTGGAGAATGATGGTGCCAAGGGTGGAAGTCATGGCATCATTTGAATGAATGCAACATAACTAGGTTATTATGCATGTAATTGGTAGGGATGCACATTTGGTTGTATGCATGGGAAGAAATGATGTTGATATTGCACCACCATCAATCATAACACATCAAATGTGTATATTATCAATGTAGATGAAATGAATAGGGAAGGATCAAGATCATCTGATTGGAGAGGTACAATCTCATCATCAGAAAACTAGAGTGGCTACTTGATGAGTGGTAGTGGGTGCAGAGGAAGGGGATGAAGTGGTGAGAGAGGCCACATGGTGAGGAGTGATAATGGATGCCACAGAGTAGGGTCATTAGGTAAAACCTCAATAGATTACAAAACCTCAATGAGGGCCTATCGATGAGACTCAGAGGTTTGGAACAAGGTCGTACAAAGACATTTTGAGAGGAGATTGGTGTAATTGTTTAATCATTTACAATGGGAAACCCCATCAAAATAGGGTATGTGGGTCCACAGGATGGTGATTTTTTTGTGTAGTGTGAGATGGAATATTGGGTAAAAGAGTGGCGGATGAGATGGTTGTTTTTTCTCCTTTCCTTTTTCCTTTTGGGCTCGAGTGGAAATGTTAACCATATTAATATGTGGTAAAGGAGAAAGTGAGTCATGATAGGTGTAGTGATAGGATGGGAAAAAATATGGTGAGGGCATATACTGGTTTTGTGAAAAAAATGCAACACATTGGCATTTTGGGGAGGTTTGGCTAGCTCTCTTATGTGGACCATATTGATCTCAAATGTTGGAGGAGGATAAAAGGGTTGTGGAGGGGGAGATGAAGGTCATTAAATAGGTAAGGGATGAGGATGTGTGGTGATAGGTGGAGGTGGAATAGGGTCCTCATCTAAAAGATCATCATCATCAAAATTTTCTTCGGGAGGACATAGTTGGAGAAGAACAATCTTAAGAGCCTTACAATTTTTCCACATCATGCCCTGACACACGATGGTAAGCATAAATTTTTTATATCATCAAACCCTTCTAGTTTAGGTTTGAGTGGGTCATAAGGTCTAAGTGGTGGCAATGTGATGATAGAGGTTTCCAAAAGGTTAGCTAAGATGTTGGCATAAGACCCTACCAATGGATCACAATGTGAAGTAAGTGTGGGTCTAGATGGAAGTGTGGGTGATTTTGGTGGGAGAGTGCACACGGAGGTGGAATCGGAGGTTGAGTCATGACCACCTATTTGGTAGGTAGTATGGTTTTAGGTTTGGATTACACCTTCTTGGGTAAAGATGTAGCAGATGAACTAGTGGTTGAAGGTGGTGTAGGTTTAACTACCTCTTTGGAGGGTAGTGGGTTTTGGACTTTGGTTGCACCTTCTTGGGTAAAGGTGAAGAAGAAGTGTGTGATGTAGAAGGGAAGGTAGATGGTGGAAGGGGATGGGTTAGCCAAGGTGATAATGGAGGTGCGGTGAAGGTTATGGGAAGAGGCAAGGTGGAAGGTATTGGTTGAAGAGAAGGAATATCATAGGTAATGATGAGGATACTAGAAGTGGTGTAGGTATAGGTAGTAGAAAAGGATGTAGGTGATGGAAAGGTGTAAGATGTGTAGGTAATTTGGGTGTAATAGAGGATCATGATGAGGAGGTGAGTTGTTGTGTTTTTGGTTTACCTTGGGTAGGAGGTTGTTTGGCCAAGGTTGATGGGTGGGGTCCTAGGATAGATGGAAGTGGTGAAGGTGACAAAGGGTAGTAGTGAAAAATGTGTGTATGTGGCCTAAGAGGTTGGGTCTTCCTCTTAGGTGGGGGAATAGTCTTTTGCATACTGGCTTGTGAGGACATGGCTAAATCTAGTTTGATAGGGGATGGACTAGGCTTGATGTCGGCATGACTCCCAATGTGGCAATGGGTTTGGATGCGAGGAAGATATAGATGTAGGTAAGGCTTTAGGCATTGGAAAAAATTTCATTTTATGGTAAAGGTTTAGGTGTGGGTGAGGGTGATGAAGAAGAGGTCACTATAATTGGCATGGGCATGGTTGGTTTGGTTGTCTAAAACACCTTTGGATAGATCATGGAAGTATCAAGAAGACAACATTTGCATCTGAGTTGAGAAAGGTAGCCAAGGCATCCCCAAAGCATGGAATTATTGTCAACATAATCCAAGTGGTCAGCCAAACATGAAAATGACACCATTGTAGGGGGGGATGATGTTGATTTGGTAGTAATCCCTATAAATGTCTGTGAGATAGGGAAATGGTTGGCTTTAGACTCTGTGGGTAAAAGAGCCAAGAGAAAATCAATAGATCCTTGAAATCCAATGGAGAATTGTCACCAATAGGAAGGGGCATTGCTAATGGATCCCCTATGGGTAGGGGAGATGACAAGTAGGATGAGGTAGGTTCATATTTTGGTGAAGAGGAAGGTAAGCATGACTCTCTCATGGGTAGGAGAGTAAATATTGTGGGTTGTTTGTTCATCAAGTTGAGAGGTGAGTGGGGAAATTGCATCGACAGATATGGTGACTCCTCTATGGGTGAAGGGGAGATAAGGGAGACTCCTCTGTGGGTAAAGGAGTGATGAAACAAAATCTTCCATGGATAAAGGGGCTCATGCAAGAATCTCCTCGATAGATGGAGTAGGAGGAAATTGAGGAAGAGTAGTATGATGTCAAAAACAACATGAACCTCACAAACATTACTATCATTGGTCAAGTTTTTGTTTGGTTAGATGATGGGGTGTGATTTGGGAATGATTCTTGAAGATGTGAAGGTTCTGATTATTTGCTGTGTTAGGGTTATCCAAGATGAGATCTCCACTATCTAACATTTCTTGGATGATATTTTTGAAATTTATACAATTATTGTCATTATGACCTTTAACGTGATGATAGTTGTAGTAATCATTTTCTTTTACCATGCAGCATAGAAAAGAGGGGTCAAAACAATATGTGGTTTGATGGGTGGAAGAGTGATTTCTCTAGATTTTAGAAGTTTTTCTAAAACCAAAGAGTAGGGTTCTCCTATGGGAGTGTATTTTCATTTCTCCCGCTTGAACTGAAAATCCTAATAGAGAAAGGTTGGAAGAAGGATTTGATTGGTTGGATGGATGAGATGGGCCAGGATTTCAAAACTACCATGTGGGTAGATCCTTTTGTTTTGAGTAATTATTTTGTGGTTTGGAAGAAGAAGAGGTATCATTTGATTTAAACACAATGTTCTTGTTATGCAATTGTATCTTCTTCTCTTCAATGGCATGAATTTCAAGTTTTTGGGCCATGGTGAATGCCTCATCAAACGTGTAGAAGGTTTGAACTTGAGAGTTGGTGAGATGTGCCTAGCACAAGCCCTAGTGAACAACTCTATTAACTCGGTTTGAGGTAGTTAAAACATGAGTTGGTTGATTAGGCTTTCACCAACGAGTGAAAAAATATGATAGATTTCATCTTCATATTGGTGTCAAATACAAGTCATGGTCATGGTGACTTTCTTGATATGTTGATAGAAAAGTGGTCTAGGAAAGCTTGAGCTACTTGGTTGAATGAGAAAATGGAGTGCCTAGGTAGAGCACTATACCAATCCAATGTAGGTCCT
The DNA here is from genome assembly GCA_018340775.1 of Taxus wallichiana var. yunnanensis. Lineage (NCBI taxonomy): Eukaryota > Viridiplantae > Streptophyta > Pinopsida > Cupressales > Taxaceae > Taxus > Taxus wallichiana. The sequence continues at coordinate 412,162,367 of CM031237.1, read as the reverse complement.
ATCAAGGACATTGGGAATGTTCACAAGAGTAAAGCATCATCATGAGTGATCAGATAACACCCATGTTTAAAAGACCACAAGTGTTGTTTCATGGGTCTTCTTTGTTGTTAAATTGGTTGAATTTAGGCATTTCCCAATGTGTAGGGTATGGATGAATCGAATGGATGGGTGAATGGGCTCATTGTAAATCTCATCATATGTCAGAGAGTTACATGTGAGCCAGAGACCATGATGCTTCCAATGTCTACATCTTTTCCATCATCATTTTGATAAGATCATTAGTAGGTTGTGATGACTGGGCACCCCCTACAATATAAGGGGTAGATGATGAAGGTATGACGTGGGTGGCATCCCAGTATGTGGTGGTGCTCAAGTATGAAAATTGTGAGGGAGGAATAGATGCAGTGGTAAGTATCCTAAATAAGTGATAGATGAAATAGGGGGGTTGTTGGTGATAAGTGTAGGTAGGTGGAGTGGATGTAATGACTCTTGTAGTAAATTAGAGGAAGAGACTGCATGGGATGGAGAGGACAATGTTTTGGAAGGGAGTATGGGCTTCAACACCATGGGTGGCTAAGATGCAATAGGTATATGAGAGGTGGCGGGTGTAGATAGACCTACACTCAAGGCGTTGATAAAGGAATGGTTGACATCATAGGAGAAACTGACGTCAAAGGTGTGATAGATGTCATAGGTGCAACAGATATCGATGATGTAGGGTCAATTTGGGACACCACAGGTGGTAAGGTGGAAGAGGGTAAGGTCAAGCTAGTAGTAGTTGATGTAGAAGTGGGTGTGAGGGTAGGAGGAATGGACACAAACATGTCATATACAAGCTTCCCTGATGAATCCCGAGTGGATGAATGGGCTAAATAATATTGTAAAGTAATAGGGTTTTGATCAAGGAGTCTTGTGAACTCCTCATCACCTTGATACTAATGGTAATAGGTTGATTGGGATCCATAGGTGATAGAATGGAAGGCAATGATGGGCTAGGTGGGAGTGGTTTAAGGCTAGCATGGAAAACAAAGGCATTGGCTTGGCTTGGCTACGAGTCAAAACCATGTGAATTATAGTAGACCTGGTAATTTGAACTTTGTAAATGACACAAGAGTATAGAAGGAATGGAGAAAATGGTTCCAGAAGGTGACAAATTGATCACAATTTTAATTGAAAATTAAAACACAAAATACCAACGGTGGTTGAGTAACCAATGTCATGATGAGGGTAACCAATGTCGGTTAAGGTACCGATACCGATTATTATATGGAAAATAAAAAAGGATTTGTAAATGTGGCAATAAATGATGAAAATGAAGTAGATCTAGGACTTTGAAAGTGACTTCAAAGACACAGAGATATGGTGAGGTAACTAGGAAATCCCAGAAAGAACATAAATGTGATGAATGCTACTTTGGTTAAAATGACCAAAATAAAGAAACTGAAAATGGTCAATAAACCGATGATGGTTAGATGAGTAAACCGATGATGATGAAGGTCATTGATAGACGCTAGTAATCTATGAAATTTTTGAAAAGATGGAAAAAATAAATTTAGTGATTTAGATCAAATAAAAGACCAACCCAAAAACTTGAATATGGTAATGATTGATCCCTAACACACTTAGAAAGAGTTAGAATACACCAACTATGATTATGGAGTGTGAAGGGAGAGAATAATGAAGAAAACAAACTCACACCTCAAAACACAAGATCAAGAAAAAACTAACAAACATGAAATCCTATGTGGTGGATTTTATGTTCCAGCTTATGCCATTTAGGACTAACTTGTGAATAGAGTAGATTTTTTGGTTTGATAAAGGTGCCCTATGAAAATCCAACAACTAAGGATAGTTTTAGGTAATTTTTGGTGAGGGAGATCCTTTTCTATGAGATAATAACTAGATAGAGAAACCAGTTTGGAGCCCACTGTCAATCCTTTGATCGTGTGATCATTGACAACTTCTTCCGGGTAGGATGTTGTTTAAGAAAATGAGTAATTTATTTTTAGTGGTTTGGTGTAGAGAAGAAAGTGTGCACTATGGTTCAATTTGTCAACCATCAGCTGGGCATGACTTCCAGCATATAGGTTTCCCACAATTTTTAAATGAGCTACAAATACAACACTCAAAAATGATATGCAAATATTTTAAACCCAAATCCACAATGAAATTTGATGAGAGAAATGATGAATAGGCAAGAGTATGTATTTCAATAATGTAATACAAAATAGAAAGAAGTGTTCCTTTTAGTCCAAATATGAGTGTCACTTAGACCACCAGAAGAAAAAGCTAGGAATAAACAATGAAAAAAAACCCAAATGGGTCCCACCGGGTGTGCCAAAATGTTTCACTGAATAATTTATGTGATAAAATAGATGAGGTAATGGTCAAGGAGGAATACTTATGGTATGTAGGTTGAAGGTTGAATGCGTGCATTACTGAATTTTATCTAAGCTAATTATTCAAAAATCCTTTTTTTGTCTTTCGGGAAGGACTACCTATAGATATAAAGAAAGACCACCAAAATAGTATTAAATAGAAAGAATCAGAGGACTGTCTAGCAAGGCTAAATATAGGAAGTGTGATGCTTCCTCGAATGTCTTTCAATCCTCTGTTTAATAAAATTCAATGTGAATAAGCAACTGAAATAAATAAGTCATATTACAATGTAATGATTTAGGTTTCTCATACACACAATACACTAGATTTTATGCTAAATATTAGAATAACAATAAATCTAGTTAGAACCAAGGTTTTTTTAGGTCAGATAGGTATGTCAAAGGTATAGTAAGGGTCTAGGGTTGATTGGTTAAATTCTAGGTTGAATTTGGGTGAGTGGGAAGCTTGCTAGTCTGGAAACTGTGAAATGACACAAAGATCGATATCGGTCTAGTGACCGATGCCGGTAGGGGGGCTAAATTGACATCGGTCAAGGAACAAATGTAGGTAGGGGAAATGGGTAGTGAATTATTAAAAAGAGGTTTAGGGGCTCTCTCTATGATTGCACAAAGAGTGAGGGTAGTATGGTTTGGGTCATAATATGGCTGAGAAGACTCGGGGATACTAAGAAGGAGGTTTAGAATGGTGAAAAGGCTTGGGATGGTTGAATAGTGGGTTGGTGGGAAGATTGATGTACAAACAACATAACAAATAAACTACTGAAAGAAGAAAGAGATCAAAAAAACCCTAATAAGCACAAATGATTAAAATCACAATACTTACTTGATGTCTTGCAGATCTTGGGAGTTGGGATGGTTGATGGTTGATCAGAGAAGAAGTGTTTGAGTCCAGATTACTGTGAAGTATGACCTATGTTCTCCCGTGAGTATTCCAATGTGAAAACTAACAAACATGAAATCCTATGTGGTGGATTTTATGTTTTGTCTTATGCCATTTAGGACTAACCTATGAATAGAGTAGATTTTTGGTTTGATAAAGGTGCCCTACAAAAATCCAACAACTAAGGATAGTTTCAGGTAAGTTTTGGCAAGGGAGATCCTTTTTGTGAGATAATAACTAGATGGAGAAACTAGTTTGTAGCCCACTGTCAATCCTTTGATCATGTGATCATTGACAACTTCTTCCAGTAGGATGTTGTTTAAGAAAATGAGTAATTTATTTTTAGTGGTTTGGTGTAGAGAAGAAAGTGTGCACTATGGTTCAATTTTTCAACCATCATTGGGCATGACTTCCAACATATAGGTTGCCCACAATTTTTAAGTGAGCTATAAATACAACACTTAAAAATGATATGCAAATATTTTTAACCCAAATGCACAATGAAATTGATGAGAGAAATGATGAATAGGAAAGAGTATGTATTTCAATAATGCAATACAAAATAGAAAGAAGCATTATTTTTAGTCCAAAATATGAGTGTCACTTAGACCACCAAAAGAAAAAGCTAGGAATGAACAATGAAAAAGAACCCAAATGAGTCCCACTGGTTCCTAAGTCTGCCCAAAATGTTTCACCAAATAATTTATGTGATAAAATAGATGAGGTAATGGTCAAGGAGGAATACTTGTGGTATGTAGGTTGAAGGTTGAATGTGCGCATTACTGAATTTTATCTAAGCTAATTATTCAAAAATCCTTTTGTCTAGGAAGGACTACCTATAGATACAAAGCAAGACCACCAAAAAAGTATTAAATAGAAAGAATCAGAGGACTACCTAGCAAGGCTAAATATGGGAAGCATGATGCTTCCTCGAATGTCATTCAATCTCTCTTTAATAAAATTCAATGTGAATAAGAAATTGAAATAAATAAGTCATATTACAATGTAATGATTTAGGTTTCTCATACACAAAATACACTAGATTTTATGCTAAATATTAAAATAATACTAAATCTAGTTAGAACCAAGGTTTTTTCAAGTGAGATGGTCTTTGTCGAAAGGTATAGTAAGGGTCTAGGGTTGATTGGGTAAATTCTAGGTTGAATTTGGGTGAGTGGGAAGCTTGCTAGTCTAAAACGTGAAATGACACAAAGATCGATATCGGTCTAGTGACCAATGCCATTAGGGGGCTAAACTGATTTCGGTAGGGGAAATGTGTAGTGAATTATTAAAATGGGGTTTAGAGGCTCTCTGTGATATCACAAAGAGTGAGGGTAGTATGGTTTAGGTCTTAATAATATGGCTGAGAAGACTCATGGATACTAAGAAGGAGGTTTAGAATGGTGAAAAGGCTTGGGATGGTTGAATAGTGGGTTGGTGGGAAGAAGGTGATGTACAAGCAACAGAGGAAATAAACTACTGAAAGAAAAAGAGATCTAAAAAAGGAATAAGCACAAATGATTAAAATCACAATACTTACTTGATGTCTTATAGATCTTGTGAGTTGGGATGGTTGATGGTTGATCGGATAAGAATTTTTTGAGTCTAGTTCCATGATAGTATGACCTATGTTCTCCCATGAGTATTCAAATGCTCCAGGAGGGAATGTGGTTGCTTGTCTTGCATTGTAGTTGTGTGTGTTTGTCATTAAGATGCAGAAGCACTTGAAGATTCACGCTTGAATGCAATGAGGCTCCAATAACTGAATTACCAACCCGTTTAAAGAGTAGTGAAAGTGTATAAAAGGTAACCAATTGTGGTTAGGGGACCGTGGCATTGGTCGAGGGATAACCGACGTCGGTTAAGGAAGGAAAGTCTAGGTTTACCAAAAATAAACATATCTTTACTATTTTTGGCATTATTTTTATTGAGTCCACTTAGGGAAGTGGAGCTCTTGTTAGAAAAGGTAGGAATTTCATAGGAATAAGTTCAATTAGGTTTAGGAATAAGTATCATTTAGCTAGGTCAATTGGTGACTCAACACTGGGAGTGATGAATCAATTTTGAGAGTGATGACTCGGTCATTGTGAGTTAAATGCCCCTAGAATGGGTCTAGGGTGAGGTTTAATGATGAGGTGGAGGTGTGAGGATGAAATTAACTTAATTAAATAATTAAATTAATTGATAATGTGAGGATACATATTAGTATGGGATGAAGGGATCATGATGTGTTTAAATATATTATGTTAATTGATTGAAGGGGACCAAGGGGATTGTGACCCAAATTTGGTGTCCACAAATATAATCGATGGCGGTCACTAGAACGATACCGGCTACTATGAATGAATAAAAGATTGATATTTGAAGATGAAAAGGTGTGAATGAAATGTATCTAAACTCTGTAGGTGACAACAGAACACAAAAATGTGATGAAGTGACAGAACAAGTCACAAAAAGTACATAACTATAGATTGAATGCTACTTTGGTAGAAATGGAAAAATAGTAATAAATTGATGGCGATCAGTAAACCGATGGCGTTGAAATGATATAACCAATGTAGGTTGTTAGACCGATACCAGTTACTCTGAAATATGAGAAGAGAAGAAAAAAATAATTTTTGTGATTTAGATCAAATAAAAAGGCCAACCCAGAGGTGAGTATGGTTGTGAGGAGTCCTAACATGCCTAGAATAAATCAAAATACACCAGTTATGAATGGGGGCCTAAAGGATGAGAAAAATGAAGAAACGAACCTCACACCTTAAAACACAATCAATCAAAAACCTAGCAAACATGAAATCATATGTTTTAGATTTTATGTTGTGGCTTATGCCATTTAGGACTAACTGTAAGTAGAATAGAATTTTTGGTCAATAAAGGTGCCCTATAGAAACTGAAAACTATGGCTGGTTTCAAGTAAATTTTGGCATGGTGTCCCCAATATATACTTTGCAATACATGAGGCCCTACTTTGATATGATGTCGGCTAAAAACACTAGGTGCTCACACCGATCCAATTATTAGTCGTTAACGGTAAATACCATGAAAGAAGATGTTTAAGAAATGTGTAATTTGTTTTAGTGATTTGGTTTAGGGTGTGTGTGCATAAAGTGAGCTACACTTCATTCCTTCCAACCATCAGTTGGTCATGACCTCTAACATATAGGCTGCAAATAAATTTAGATGAGCTACAATGCAACATACAAGGATGAAATGCAACAAATTTTAGAACCCAAATCGACAATTAGATTCGATGTAGAAAATGATGAATAGGTCAAGAATGTGCTCTTTCACTACTATGCAAATACAAGAAGAAATAAATGATTCTTTTTAAGCAACCAAATCATAAGTGTCGTTTAGACAATTAGAAGAAGAGAATGTTACTAGAGAGAAGATTAAATGTGTATTTTTCAGAAAGAAAGAGACACACACAATATTTCCTATATGAATAAAATGCAATGAACCCAAGAGATGGACCCACTTTGGGCATGCCAAAAATTACACCAATAAGTTACGTATGTATGAGTAAAAAAGATAAGGTAAAGGTGAGGAGGAATACTTGTGAAGTTAAGGCGAAAGGTAGAATGCACGTGTTGTTGATGTTATCCAAGCCGAATGTAGAGAGCTCCTTTTTTTCTAGGAAAGACTACCTATAAATGTAAAGAAATACCACAAAAAGAGTATTAAATAACATAGGACAATGGACTCCCTAGCATATGCTAGATCCAGGAAGTGTGGTGCTTCTTAGAAAGGATACCAATCCATTGTTTAATAACAATTTAATGTAAATATGAAACTAAAATGAATAGGTCCTATTGTGATGTAGTGATTTAGGTTTCTCATATATACAATAAAATTAGATTCTATGTTAGATGTCAAATATTACATTAAATCTAATTAGAACTAGAGTTTGTCAGTCAAGTAGGTTTGTCAAAGGTCTGGTAAGGGTTTGAGGTCAATGGGTTGAGGTCTGGACTGAGTTTGGGTGAATGAGAGGCTCGCTAGTTTGAGAATTTTATTAGACACACGGATCAAGTATCATTTGGGTGACCGATGCCGATATATGAGAGGAACCAATGGTGGTCAAGTAACCGACGCGTTGGTGTGGGAAATAGGTAACAAACTATTAACAATGGGTTTTTAGCCTCTTTGTGATTGCACATAGAGTGAGGGTGTTATCGATAGGGTCATAATATGGCTAAGAAGACTTGGGAATGCTGAAAAAGAGTTAAAGAAGGGTGAAAGGGCTTGGGATGGTTGAATAGTGAGTTGGTGAGAAGAAGGTGATATGTAGGTAATGGAAGAAATGAAATATAGAAAGAAGTAAGAGATCTACACTTGAATAAGCACAAATGATGAATATCACAATACTTACTTGTATTTTGTAGATCCTGTAAAATGAGATGGTTGGTGGTTGATAAGAGAAGATATGGTTGATTCCAATGCCACGGAAGTACAACTGTGTTTTCCTGTGAGTATTTTGATGCTTTGAAAAGAGAATCTAGATGTTTTTCTTGCATTGTGGTTGTGTGTGTTTGTCGTCTGGATGCAAGAGGGCTTCAAGATTTGAGATTGAATGCAATAAGGCTCTAATAACTGAATGACCAACCTAGGTGAAGAGTTGTGAAAGTGTATATAAAGTGACCGATGGTGGTTAGGTAACCGGCTCTGGCCGAGGATAAACCGGTGTCGGTTAGGGTGAAATAGTCCTTTTCACTAAAAATAGGTAGATCTTCCTAGATTTGGCACATTTTCCAAGTTGGGTCTACTTAGGGAAGTGGAGTTCTCATTAGAAAAGGTAGGAGGATCATAGAAGAAGTCCAATTAGGTTTAGGAAGAAGTCTCAGTTAGTTAGGTCAAGTGGTGACTCAGCGGGGAGTGATGACTTGGTCATTGTGAGTTAAATGCCCTTGGAATGGGTCTACGGTGAGGTGGATGTGAGGATTAAATTAAATTAATTAAAATAATTAAAGTAATTAATAACATGAGGATGAATATTAATTCAATTATAAGTGATTAAATTAATATTAAAGTGGGGCAAGGGTCATGGCTAGGTGCATGTGTTACATTGATTAATTAAAAGGGGACCAAGGAGAGTGCGACTCAAGTTTGGTGTCTAAAATGGCTTTGACAACATTCCAAAACTTTCCTTAGGTAATCTCACCCTTCCCATTATTGTAGGGTCATGGACTTCACCTATCTCATGTCATCTAATGCCTAAATATTTATTATAACATTCCTTTTGGACATCCTTGGATCCATATTATACATGTGGTTCCCTCTACCCTTCATACATAGCTGTAATTTTTGTATCAAGGTGTGTTCTATAAAGCCTTAGTTGATAACTCCCAATTTTCCTTCTACAACATCATCAATCACTCACATTCTACCCTTCCTTCTAATTTTTTTCTACTAATTTTACAAAAATGGTCTCACATATCAATGTTTGCTTCATTATGGCTTCACTAGAAATGGGTTAAGAAAATATGGAAATGGAATAAAAAAACCCATCTCCATCCGCAAAATAGTCTACTAAGTCAGGGAATATGTTATACCTCCCCATATCCCCAAAAAAATTGCAATATTTCACACACTTATCACCTCACTCTCTTATAACCTAGTCTCATTGATGACTTTGTTTCTTTCTCCATAAGATACATTCTACACTTATGATGCTTCATTATAACTCATAGGAACTTATGAATATCTCCCATCTTATCATCATAACTAATTATCTCCATTTGTGCTTAATACTACCACTTACTTTGGTGAATCCACTCCTTGTACTACAAACAATTATACTCCTGATACTATTCCTATTGATCCTTATATCAAAGACCACTCCAAAATTTTAAATGAAGAAAATATTCAGTAAAACCTTGGCACTAAAGAAAACCCTCATATTTTTCTCTTAGCCACTTATCTTATGCCTTCAAAACATGCTGACATAAAATAAGTGCTCCATGACTTTATTGATGTGTTTGCATGTGATTATATGAGTATGTTAGATATAGATCATTTTTATAGCCATGCATAACATAGTCGTTAACCCCATATCCAAACCAATTCAACATATAATTAGAAAAATGCATCCAAAAGTTACATTATTAGTCAAGGAATAGATTAAATGACTCTCGGATGTAGGAATCATTCGTGCTCGGGAAAAGTTTTTGTTGCGACGACTTTCACGATCTTAACAAGGCTTGTCCCCAAAGATAGTTTCCCTTTTACACACATAGTTGTTAAATTTTATTTCATAGCTGTATATGACATTATTTATTTTATGGATGGATTTACTACAATAAAATTAAAATCAACCCTTATGATCAAGAAAAGACATCATTTACTATGCCATGGGGTACCTTTTGTTATATTGTTATGCCTTTCGGCCTTAAAATATCTGGTTCCACCTACCAACATGCTATGATGCAAATATTTCATGATTATATCCATAAAATACTTGAGGATTATGTTGACAATATACTTGAAAAATATCACAATTGTTTTACTCATGATAATGATCTATGCACGCTTTTTACACACCTGCAATAGTACAATGTATGATTAAAGCCTAAAAATGTGTTTTTAGGGTCCTGACTACAAAATTCCTTGGTTATATCATTTCTAAATGAGGAATAAAAATTGATCCTAAGAATATTTGTGGCATCTGTCGACATTTCTCACCCACGAAATATCCATCAACTAAATTCACTCCAGGAAAAATCCAAGATATATGTCACTTCATTTCTCACTTAGGTACACAAACTCGTCTCGTCCTTTAATGTGCCTCATAAAAAATGACACTAATTTTTTCTGGGATGATCATTTTCACCGTGATTTTGAGGATATAAAAAGTTATCTGTTAAATCCTCCAATTCCTATGTCTGCCAAAGCTGATCGATCTTTCCTCTTCTATATCTCTTGTACATTTCACGCTTTAGAATCCCTTCTTGGTAAACACGGTGATGCTAAGAGATAATGGGTTTTCTATTACATTAGAAATACATTACTCCCTTATGAACACAACCATAGTTATATTGAGAAATTACGCCTTGGCCTTGTATTTGGTGCAGATAACTTGCACCACTATCTTCTCAACCAAGAGATACATATCATCACTATTGGGTTGACAAAATTGACTAAGTATCAAAAGAGCACATGGAATAGTGATTTTCATAAGTAGGTAATGTGCACATTTTCTAGAGCTAATTGAAGTGGTCTACACTGGAAATATAGATTCAGGACTTAGCCAATTTTGTAGTTACGGGATAAAAATAGGAAAAACAATGTTAGAGTGAAGATCACACAAAGGAGAAAAGCAGGATGACTTGAGTGCCAAGGAAATTCTATTTTTGGGATAAATCACATGTAAAGCAAAGATGAAATGTCATGCATAGGTTCAAACTATAAATAGGGTAAAAGCAAGTTTTATTTATAGGAATGTCTATTATTAGCATGCATGTAGTGTATGCATGTCTATTCCGAGCATGCATTCTATTTTGAGAATACATAGGAAGTGAAGGGAAAATACCCACCCCTATATATGTATGTATGTATGTATGTATGTATGTATGTATTTGTAGTGAGGACCATGACCACCATGTATGTGAGAGTATTTATGGCTTAGTGTTTAATGTTGTGCATGTTCCAACACCTATATTTGATGATGTATTCAGATTATGATATGTAATAATTTTGTTATGAGTGGATCAATGTGTATGGATTCTGGTAATTTATATATCTAAATATGGTGATTACATGGTACATATGACATTAGTTATCTAATCTATATGTTTTCATATTAGATGTGCTTCTATATTAAATATATACAATGAGTTGGTATTATTTAATGATTACTTGGTTATATATCATCATGAATCTACATGTTAACATCTTGATAAGAAACATAAAGGAGGGACCAAGTAGATTTTCATGCTTCGATTGAGTGTTCAAATCTATCTGAATGAGGTGTCAACATGCTTAGCAGTTAGGTGAAATACTAATACTACATTTTGGTTCCATTGTTGGGATCTTTTTCAAAAAAAAACTAGTATGTTGCTTGCAGATGATGTATCAATTGAATTTGGAGAGCACTGAAAGATGGGTAGAGAATGATCAGGATCAATTTTTATAGAGATATAGTATTGGACCTGATTTCAATGCATGTCATTGGGTTGAATATAATATTTATCATGAGTTCTATGAGAAAATTTTCAGTTTCTTTCCAGTAAATTTATATGATTGTCTGAAAATATATGCTTTAGGAAGGTGTTGGGGATATAGAACGAAACTTTGGATGCAACAAGATTATCAAAATTTGGCTAGTGCTGATTTGAAGTGGACAAGAGATGCAAATCATTGGTGGGATAGAGTATTGTGCAGTTATAAATTGGAGTACGCTATTTCAAATTATTTATGCCCAGAGGAAGATGATTTTAGATTCTTGCATGATCTCAGAGGATCATACTTCCATGTTATACCATTGTGGATCAATATTTTGATTATAAAACTTTATTTATAGTGCCTACCCATGGCTAGCTAAAATTACACACTCGTAAGTGTGGAGGAAGATGGAGGACCTAGCGGAAGAAAGAAAGAGAAAGGAAATATAGATCAAGTTTAATGAAGTGTGAGAGAGGGACATGGTGCATGCATAGGAGATTCAGGAGGCACTAGAGTTGAGGAGCATGATGGATCATGAAGGTTTTAAAGCTCTTGTGGAAGACGAGGAGCCACATCATCACGCTCTCCCAACTTTAGGAAAGAATGCTAGAGAATACCCTTCACCTCATATGAGAGTGCGTCAAAGGAAAGAATGAGGACCGCAGACACACATCTAAACCCACCTAGCCACTTAGCCCTTGTGCATGGTGTTTCAAGTGTAGAGGTAGTAATTGAGAAGAAAGATAGTGTAGGTACGCAAGAAAAGATAAGTATATATCACTTTGTGTTGAATTCAAGAGATAAATTTAGTAGCGTGCCCATGGCATCACTATCAACGCCATGTTTTAGAATTTTTATGGAAAGATTGTTGTTAGGTACATCATCGGGACCAAATTTTGGCACGCAAACTATTAGAATTACTACAATAATAGCCACGACCACAAAGAATATTATTTTCTAGTCTAGTACCACCACTGGGACACAAGGAAGTACATCAAGTGGCTCACATCCCATAAAAAGGCTCGGGAGGATCATGAGGAAATACTAGTGGAGGTTCTAGTTCTAGATCTAGAGGACAAGGCCCACATGCCCATCAACTTGTATTCTAGTTAACACCTTAGGTTTACTATGAGATGTATCTTAGTTTACCATAGTATAGAGGGACCAAAGATGCAGTAGAGAATGTGCATAAGTGTGAACTCATTTGGTGTGTTGAGGTAATTACAACTTCAGATAGGAAGGATATTTAGTTTTCTACTAAGCTACAATAGAACGCGTGTAGCTGGTATAGGAAGTATGAACCACATCATACTCTGGTGGATTACGATTCTTTGCGTTATGAATTTTCAAATCATTTCACATTCCAAAGTTTGAGTAGGAGAGAATCAGGTGTGCTCAATGATATTAAGCAAGGTTTATCTGAAATTTTAAGGGAGTATGATGTGCGTTTTAAGACCCTATTGTCTAAGCTATCTTATGATATTCATCTTAGTCACCATGCACAATGGTTCTTTGGAGGATTGATGACTCCATTTTGAAGAGCACTCTCTCATAATACATTTGGATCCACATGAAGATTTGGAATCAGCTTTATACACCGAGGCTATTATAAGTGTTGATAGTAGAATGAGCCCATTTTTAGAGGCACATATTTCAGCCATAGTGAAACAATTTGAGAATCTTTCTGCAAACTTAGCACATGAGATGCGTAGTGGAATATGGTGAACATATTGTGAAGTGGGCGAACATACTATGGACAATTATCCACGTAAGTAAGTGCACAATTTATTACTATATTTTGAAGTGTGTCACCCGAACCATGACGTTTGATATTTCCCTCTTTTACAATGCGTGATTCAAGAGAAGGTGTCCCTATAATGTAAGATTTTTAAGTCCCATATTCATGAAACTATTGACTTGTAGATTGATTGATTGCATCCATGAAGCCATTGAGATATGAGTGCACTATACTAGTGTGGAAAATGGATTGAAGGAATAATAAGGCCATAATCATCAAGGACACAACCAAGGAAATAATAGGAAAGGAGGATTCTGAGTAGGATACCATGGGTTAGGTGACGGTGGTGGTATATGTAGGTTTTCTAGAGGAACTTGTTATACTTATGGCTCACTTGATCATTACCAGCGGGATTTACCTAAGAACATAGCTTTCTCATGGTGTGGAAAGCCACATAAGTTATAGGATTATCCAGACTTATATGAGCATATGAAAGAAAACTAGAAGAAAGAAAAGGGCACCAGGATGATCAAGGTGTAGCATGTGAATGTTGATAAATGAATGCCTAAGAGGACTAATCCAGAGTTACAACCTAAGCTAGTTACAATGCATGGTGAGGAAACATGTGTGCATGAGCCTCTAAAGGTCAAGCCACTTATAATAAGGGAATAAGTGATTAGAGATAAATGGGGTGAGATAAAAGGAGATGATGAGAGTCATTAGAGATCTATGGGGTGAAATATAATGCTTAAAGGAATAGGCATGTGCAAGGAGTAGGAAAATAGTTTTGAACTCTTACAAAAAGGACGTGGATTATCTCAAATAATTTTGTAACATTTTTTCCATGATAACATCCCATTGCTAGGAGAATGGATTTGAGAGAAGGTATCATGTGTTGGGGTTGAGCGTTAGAGAAAAATACTTCATGAAAATATACCACTACAAGAACATGAATTTGAAAAGGAGATCACTCTAGATTCAATAATTGATGGTTGTCTAGTAATTAATATCTTGAGAGATACAAGCTCTCGGTAAATGTACTCACTCTGGAGGCTTGGAATCAAATGGGAAATCCAAAATTACAGCTATCTTCAAATGTGATGTATGTAGTAAATAAAAAGGCAATGCCTATTGGGGGAACTAAAGGGTGCATCTATTATCATTTAGGGAGATAAGTTTACTTTGGAGGATTTGAGGTGTTGGAGCTAACAAGTAGACAAATTTCCAGCATTACTTTGGCAGCCTTGGTTCTATGTAAACAATGCTAACCTATGCTTAAACAAGAGTTAATTCAATTTTGAGAAAAATAAGAGTGTATGATTATACCTCTATTTGAAAAGAAGGCAAGACCTTATGTTGATCCCTTGAGTGAAGAGGAAATAAATAGAATTTATGCTCATATGGTGTGAAATCTAGGGAACCTAGAACCCTCAAAATAAGAAAAGATCTCCAAGTGTGCGTTAACATCCTACATGCCCCACTTAGCCCCTGTGCTTTGTTTTTCCCTTTTCCCCTCTTTTCTTGGCCTTTTCTCTTCAAAGAAATCGCCACCCCGACCCGGTGGGGGTACCACCTTGCCTGGCGGTGGTCTCATGACCACCGCCTGACGGGGGTGGCGGTCCTATAACCACCACCCTGCTCAGGCGGTCCTTTACGCATTTTCCAGAATGCTCTTTTAACGTGACTCACGTAAAAATCAATGATTCACCAGCTTTTTTCACCGCCATAAGCTTGCATTAATGATTTTGGTTCCCTGGAATAGTGTTTTGCCATTGTTTATAGTTTAAGAGTTCTATTTGGTTTTTACCTTGGGTAAATGCAAATGCTATAAATAGTTGGCTTGTGCTCAAGAAAATGGCCCCTCAAATTTGCCTCTGAATTTCTCATTGCAATAGATTAGTCTCTCATTTTTTTAGAATTCTTAGTTTCTTTCATTGCATGCCTAGTTAGTGTTGTTTTGTTGTTAGGAAGCCACATATCCATCTTGTGCAAGTGTTGTTGATATTTCATCCAATCCATTGGAGTAGAATAGTTTGTTTTCAATAGGAAGCCATTAAAGTTGTAGGTTTTGTTCTTCAAATAAGATAGTTTCAGGTTCTGGATGCTTTATGTTGCATGACTCACAATAAATCCCGCTAGGAATTACATAAGCCAAGCTCTGTACTCTTGCGCTATCTCTCTCCTACTCACATTATATTCAGTCTGTATCCTAAGCTGCCTTTGTCCCAATATCTACTTATATTGATGCTAGCATTACATGCTTTTCTGGATCCAAGTGAACACGAAGGAATGAGGAGATCACACTGAGGGGACAAGATCACACACACCATCGGATTCCACCATTGTTATTACGGAATCCAGTTCTAGCTTTCAAAGTTCTAAATTAGAATCGTATCAAATAGAGTAGTTAATTGCTTTATTTCAGTTAATTTTACTTTTGATATTGCCGGGGAAGTTGTGGGGATTGATAGTTTCTGAGAAACTATGATTCATTCCTCACCTCTGAGGTAGGATCGATAGTCTTACAAATAGATTAGATCAGTTATTTCATTGTTTAGAATAGATCTACAAATTACATAGACAAATAGCTATACTCGGTTATTTTGTTTGTTTTAAATTGTTATTTTAGCTATCAATTCTAGATATATTAATAGATTACTCTTTTAAAATTCATTCAAAAAGTTCATCAGGAAAACACAAAAATATAGAAGTTAGATATGTTCTAGATATATTTCATATAGTTAATTTTGCTTCGCTGCATTTAGTTTATATTGATGCTTTTGCATGACAATCACGGGACCTAGAGAGCCCAGGGAATACGTATTCGAGCCAATCATACCCCAACCCAATCTCATCACAGCCATAACTGATATAGATCAGAATCTCAGGATCCAAGTCTTCCAAACAATGGTAAACTTACAACAAATCAGTTTCCAACTGCACGGGTTAAACATAGAAGATGACCAAGCACACACATTTTGGTCCAATCAACCCAACTATAGATTACCCTAGATTCATATCCACATGACTGTAGAAAGGGTTTGAAAGAGAGCAGACCTTTGGTTGTGACCCTTTGGTCCCACAACCAGATGCAGAGATACTCTCACAGACATAGATACTAGCTTGAGAATTCAGGTTGCACAAACACCTGTAAGATACTCTGAGAAAATCACACAATTATTAATTCTGAATATAGAAGCTGAGAAAGCATACGATTACTTGGATATTAGGGATTAGGGACTAATTCTACACATGACCATAACAGGACCACAACAACCATGAATCTACGGTTGTGACCCACAAATCCCACAGCCCAACGAATCCATAGGTGAATCAGACATAGATACTGGCCTACGTACACTAGTATTCCGATCTACTCCACTTCCACCTATCATCATCAAATAGTTATCCTTATTAGATGTAGCAGCTAACAAAGCTAGGGAATTCTGGACTAGGCCAGAGAATCACCCATAGAATCAATTATATTTACCATCCACCCTATGACCTTATCTAGAGACATACACGAAACTATCCCAGGTCATTTTCCACGTATTCCACAACCCATAGACCGAATCACGCCAGAGCTTGATATTGATTGGAGCCTTCGAGCAGTCATCCTTGCTGATCGATCTATCACACCAGTTCAGGTTAGGAGGGCCTTCGTTGCCTTAGATTCACAATTTCCATTAGTGCGCGTCAAAGATATCAGATTGCCCAACTAGTTTGTCTGCATCCCACGTATATTCCATCTCCACCGGCTGTCTCGGCACGACCTCGGGAGGTCGGGTGCGAGGAAAAGTTACTTGTAGATTCCCATGCTCACTTGTCACTTTTCCATCATACAAAATTGGTGAACCCAACGTGAAACTTTCTACTTTCTGAGTCTCGGAGTCAGATTTCTACTAGTTCTTTCAAATTAAACGACTCTTTCATCTTTACTACCTCATTAGCTTTCACCATCACCTTCGCTCCTTCCCATTATTCTGTGGGTATTCATATACCCCCCGAATATGTCGGGATTCGATGCATATGGTAGGCCTCTCTTAGGTCTTGAGGCATACTACGCTCAACTGAATGGACAATCATCACCCTCGCTCTCGGTATGGGGTGACAACTACTCAACTAACCAATTATCAACACAAACTCCATCTCCAAGGATCATATATAACCCATCTTTCCAAACAGAGGAGTGGGATCAACTCACTCAAACACAACAAACAGAGCCTTTAGGCTCAAACAAAATGACGCTCACAGGAGAGTCTAGTTCATCTCCTCAGGTACTACTTAGACCACAAATTAGTAGACAATCAGACCCATATCTAGGTTTAGATGATGAGCATTCGGTACGTTATACCAGGAATGAACAATGTTCTCGAAGTATGTACCCACCTATAGGAGGTTTACAAACACAACCCGAGGTTTCTTTTCAAGGAAATACCTCCATGCCACTACACATAGGAAATGCCCTCGGGGAAACTTGGCAGGGCAGCGATCAATTCATAGCAGGATATCACATGCCTATACAAAACCATGATATACAACAAACGCCACTAAGGAAAAACACCGTGACTTCACCAAATGAAGTCATTTCAACGTTGGTAGAAAAAGTGAGAGGGTTAGAACTTGCTCAAGCAAATCAAAATTCCCAATTCATGCAGGTAGGAAGTTCCAATCCTCCACACCATCCTAGCCAAGTAGACCTCCTCACAGGAATAGGCACGTTAGGCATGACCCCTCAGTATTCACAACAAACACCGATTAGAACCACCATTTCTAATACCACTCCAATACCTCCCGGTTTAGTACAAAATAATCCATTCTTGGACAATACCCCTTCATACTTAAACATGTATTCTAAATCACCACAAGGGGATATGTTCTCCTCTCCCGGCATTTTTACTCAACCACAGGGGTTCCCTTATGCTCCTACCAATGCATATGCAATGCCATGTCAACAACCCATTCCACCTCCACTCCCTCAACAGGCACCATCAATGGTCGAAACATATGCGATAGGGACTTACTTAGAATATTTGAAAGAGCCCTTAGATTTCACCATACGAAGCGTCATGCTTCCAAGACCTCTTCCCGATTTTCCCAAGTACAAAGGTGAGGGAGACCCAAATGCCCATATCAAAGCTTACGCTACGGCCATCCGAGAACTACTCCCATGGGATGGGGTTGTTGCCAAAATATTCCCAAAAACCTTGGAAGGTATCGCTCTCGATTGGTATTATAGAATACCTGAGGCTTCCATCCATTCATTCAAGCAACTCGTGTCAGAGTTCATCAAGGCATTTGACATGAACAAACTATTAAGAACAGGAATCAGGGAATTCTTACACATCAAGCAAGAACACAATGAATCATCACCCATTTCATCCAGAGGTGGCGTACAGTTCTTTATTCTTTGGCAAGTGCTCCAAATATGGACCAAATGGAACTATGTGATTTATTCCTTCATTCTCTCAACAGAGAAGTGAAGGAAGAAGTCTAGAAATTCCCACTAAGAACTTACGATGAAGTACTTGAGAGCGCTCTAATAGATCAAGCGGCAATTGATAGTGGTCACAAGACATATGGATCAAACGGGAGGTTAATCACCTCCAACCAAAACACTACAACTTATCCTACTACCACAAATGTCAATCAAGGACCTAAAATTCTTAACAAAAATCACGGAGTGACAACGGATGGAGTAACTGATCAGCCTAAGAAGGTAAATGTTGTCAATACTCCATCACAAATAAACAATCAACGAAACAACAACTTTACCCCAACAATCAATGCGGTGGATTTTAATCATCCATAGCAACAACAACAACAACAACAACAATGAAAGCCCTACACAGGGATCCAAATCAAAATTCAACTAGGTATCAAA
The DNA here is from genome assembly GCA_018340775.1 of Taxus wallichiana var. yunnanensis. NCBI lineage: Eukaryota > Viridiplantae > Streptophyta > Pinopsida > Cupressales > Taxaceae > Taxus > Taxus wallichiana. The sequence goes on along the minus strand of CM031237.1, from coordinate 412,143,303 downwards.
ACCAGAATTCAAACCAAAGACAACAAACGCAAAATTTTAATAAGCAACGGTTTGATCAGAATTTTGGGCCACAATATACATCAAGCCAACAAACTAGGAATTACAATCCTAATTCGTATTGTGGTTTCCACAAAATTTGGGGCCATGACACTAGAACGTGTCGTGACTACAATAAATTCATGCAACACTTGCCAGATGAACAAAGACAACTTTTCATGGATATGTTCTTGGCAGATCCTACGTCACTAGCACCGAATACTTTTACAGGGGTAGTTTCCCCTCAAAATGCACCCCTCAAAATCTTTAATGATCCGCTCCCAAATCACAACAATAACAAGTTAAATCCAAGTGGGACAAACAAGGGTGTAATTGTAGGAAATAATGATCATGAGGCTTCAACTTCACTAAATCCATTAGTTGCGCCACAACTAGGAAGTCAACCATGACCTAAGATAGTCGGTTTAGTGGAATTAGATGCCGAACTACCCATAGAAGCTGTAACAAGGACACGAGAGTATTCCTCTCAGCTAAGTCCAAGCTACCCACTAGAAACAAGCAATATCCAACAAGTATTAACAAAACCCGTAGGTGCTTATGACTTAATTAATGATCTAACAAAAACCTTCTCGCACATCTCCTTTTTGGACTTACTAAAGAACTCTCCTGCCCATAGGGCTGCTCTTTTAGAGGCATTGGGTTTAGGTCATTTAATTAACATCACTCCACCTCCTGAAACACAAGTAAATCATGTAGACTTTGATCTTCATCCTCCAGGGCAGGCGGATAGGGATGTCGAATTCATATTCGAAATAAACAAAATGCCAACAGATGCTGAGATTACACGCCGAGGTGATCCAACCTTACATTTGCAAGTATGGGTTTATAACAACTATGTAAAGCGTGTAATGGTAGACAATGGGGTGGCAGTTAATATAGTCCCCTTCTCTTTCCTTCAAAAGCTAGGGTATGGAGAAACAAATTGTTCAACAACCCGAAATACGCTAAGAGGCTATGACAGCCTTAAAGCCACCTCGATTGGAACTATAATATTACCGGTCACCTTAGGACCCAAAACCATCCTGACTGAGTTTTATATTATAGATCGGAAACTAACTATAATATGATCCTCGGCCGACCATGGATACACCGTATGAAGGCAATCCCTTCTACGCTATTTCAAGAGGTAAGGTTTTTACACTTAGGAAAGATATTCGTAGCCAAAGGTGATCCAAAACCATTCGATGTACACCTAGCTGACCTAAAGAAAAGACCAGGCATGCACTCGGAGTTTGAACTCCCAACGAACCAACTTAATAAACCTACCGACGCGAAACCAGAAGAAAAGTTGGTACCTACGACAGATCTTGAAACTATGAGCCTAGTCAAGACAATCCCAACCCCCAAAGATGAGGCTAACCCTATGGAAATAGTATCATTAGGAACTACTACAAAAATTGTTGAATTACTGGAACAGGATCTACCAATGTTCCTACCATTTGATTCTGTAGGCATGGGGTGCACCCTAGGTGTCGGTTCTCTCCCAGCAGTAGATCTCTACATGGTAGAGGTAGAAGATGTTAACACAACAAAATCCCAGCGCCCATATTTCCAGCTAAGTATTGGACTCTCCATTTCGATGGAGCTAAATGTCATTATGGAGCTGGGGCAGGTATAATCCTTACTTCTCCCAGGGAAAAGTCCTACCATTTTCCTTTAAACTAAATTTCGAATGCACAAACAACGGCGCTGAGTATGAAGCCCTCCTCCTTGGCCTCATCTTAGCTAAGAGAATCGGTGTTGATAACATCAGAGTCTTAGGAGACTCACAATTGGTAGCAACCAAGTCTCTGAGAGTATATGAAACCAAAGCCGAGCACTTACAGCTTTACAAAACAGTTGTATTAGATTTAAGCAAGGAGTTTGACTTCATGTCAATCGAAGCAATCCCACGAGAAAAAATCTCCTTGCTGATTCAATAGCAGCATCAACATCACGCTTTACTCCAAACAGTAAGTTAGAGGATACCCATTTCATGGTATCCCTTCGTGACAAACCATTGATAAAAACAATGTCAAAACCTCTTTTAAATGGAAATGAAAACAAATCTACTATCCTAGACCACATCGATAGTGATACAACCACTCTTGATTTCTTAAATGCCTATGCGGCATTACATCTCGCCCATCACGTAGTAGATTTATCTTTGATCCCACATTCATCTTCCTATTACGGGAATCCCATGACAGAGCTTCCCCCACAAAAGGAACTTAGCATATACTCAGTCGAGAATGGAGACGATTTAGAACTACCCCAGCCCCGCCTGAGTTTGAAGAAGGTAATGCTTCTTTAATCGAAGAAACAATTGATATTAACATCGGAATGGAAGATGAACCAAGGATATTGAAGTTAGGATCCTCGTTAACTCCATTAGAAGTAGAAATACACACTCGGATCCTCAAAGAACATCAGAAGGCATTTGCATTTAATTATAAGGAAATGATAGGAGTTGCACCCCACATTGTGGTACACAACCTCGTCACTAAATCAGATGCAAAACCAATTAAACAAAAATCGAGACCAATGAAACCCAAGGTAGCTCTCATGGTAAAAGAGGAGGTAATGAAACTCCTCCAAGTAGGATTCATCAAACCAGTTGATTACTCTCAGTGGGTATCTAATATCGTTCCGGTTCTCAAAAAGAATGGAAAGATACGCATCTACATAGACTTCCGAGACATTAACAAGGCATGTCCCAAAGATGACTTCCCATTACCATCCATAGACGTCATTGTTGATGCAACAACTGGATTTGAGCTTTTGTCTCTCATGGATGGATTCTCGGGATACAATCAAATCAGAATATCCGAACAAGATCAAGCTAAAACCACATTTATAACTCCTTGGGGAACCTATTGCTACGTTGTTATGCCATTTGGTCTCAAGAACACTGGTGCAACATACCAGCGGGCTATGACATATATATTTCATGATCTTATTCACAAAATTGTGGAATCCTACGTAGATGACTTACTGGCTAAAGCCAAGAAACGTTGTGACCATCCGGAAGTGCTTCGTGTCATTCTTTCACGTCTGATAGAATACGGAGTCACGCTAAATCTAGAAAAATGTGTCTTTGGTGTGACAGGAGGGAAGCTCCTAGGTTATATTATATCATCACGGGATCGATGTTGACCCAACCAAAATTAAGGCTGTTCTCGAAATGGTTCCACCTTCGATGAATCTGGAATCAGATCATTTCTCGAAAACTTGGTGCGATCCGAGATTCATCCCGATTTAAGTTTCACCATTCATCCAATCAACAATCTACTCAAGAAAGACTATAGCATTGATTGGACCAAAGACTGCAATGAAGCTTTCAACGCAGTTAAGCATTTCTTGTTGTCACCACCTACGCTAATGCCACCTAAGCCAGATCACCCATTAATTTTATATTCGCGAGCCACCAATGTCTCGCTAGCCTGTATGCTGGCTCAAGAAGATGATGACAATAGGGAATGCGTGATTTATTTCATTAGTCAAACATTTCTCGACTACGAAACACGTTATACACAGGTTGAATGAGAATGCCTTGCCATAGTCTTTGCAACCAAACGCTTAAGACATTATATGCTAAATCAAGAAACAAAGGTCATTGTAAAAATAGAACATTTACGAACTTTCCTCACGCAAGGGTCCTTGTCTAAGAAGGCTGGACATTTTATAACCTTAATGGGAGAATTCAAATTAACATTTGTAAATCAGAAGTCCGTTAAGGGACAAATCATCACGGATTGGTTAGCTGATAACCCATTAGACGGAGGTGATCTAGTAGACCTAGACTTTCCGGATGAATGCGTATACTACATTGAAACCAGACCTCCTATCTCTGAGTGTCCTTGGTACACTGATATCATTAATTATATCATGGACCATACATATCCAGAAGGTACTACTTCACAATAAAGAAGGTGGTTACGCATTATCGTAGCGAAATACGTCATTATAGAGCAAGTCCTCTATCGAAAGGCATTCGATGGAATGCTTCTAAGATGTGTCGACACAGAAGAATCCAAGAAGATTCTCCATGAATCTCACAGTGGAATGTGTGGAGGTCACTTCGGTGGCCATGCCACCGCTCATAAAATACATCGAATGGGCTATTTCTGGCCCACTCTAGAACACGATGCAGTAGAGTTTGTACGCAGATGTCATAAATGTCAAGAATTCTCCCATGAGATTCACATGCCAGCACAAGCTCTACAACCAATCGCTACTCCATGGCCCTTTTCTACGTGGGGCCTAGATTTAATAGGGAAATTCTCTCCCTCATCCACCGAATGGCCATAATTTTATAATCACGGCCACCGAATATTTTACCAAGTGGGTAGAGGCTATGCCTCTTACTACTGTACCAGGTTCTGTAATCGCCAAGTTCATTTTGAACCAAATCATTTGCAGGTATGGTGTCCTAAATCATTATCTCAGATAATGGAACTTCTTTTAAGAATGATGAAGTTCGCGAATTGTGCAATAAATTTAAAATAAGCCATCATACGGCCTCATTATATTACCCTCAAGCCAATGGACAGGCTGAGGTGACAAACAAAACATTAAAAGCCATTCTCCTTAAAACGGTGAAAGAAAACAAACGAGATTGGCATTTGAAGTTATATCCAGCCTTATGGGCCCACCGAACCTCAATAAGAACACCAACAGGAGTGACTCCTTTCTCGCTAGTATTCGGGGCAGAAGCAGTTCTCCCGCTTGAGGTTGAAATACCCAGTCTCCGCATTTCATTACAAGGGATTCTAGATGAAGACGCTTATAGAGAAGCACGTCTTTCCCAACTAGAAAGCCTAGATGAAGCTAGGTTAGATGCTGAATAGCGGCACAGAGTCTATGCTGACCGGATGTGCCGGTAGTATAACAAGAAGGTCTATGAACGTGACATATATGAAGGTGATCTAGTTCTAAGGCTAGACAACTGGATCGACAAAAAAACCGGTGAAGGAAGGAAGTTCCGCCCAAATGGTTGGGCCCATACCGAGTCATGAAGGACTATGGAAATGGTGCATACCTCTTATGTACGCTGGAAGGTGAGGAATTTGGTGAAACAATCAATTCCCTACACCTCAAACGATTCTACGCATAAGCAACTAGCACTACTTTATAATTATATCTACATTACATCTTCATATAGATTAGGATCATTTTGTCCGCTTGTTTTATACAAAAAAATGTGATCAAGGAATTTGTTCTCAAAGCAATTCATTACAAACTCATGATGTTGTTGGCATAAACACTCTAATCGTACTTCTCCATTTCCATGATATCATCAAACTATCTTGGAATCATTTCATCAAATAAAGCTAGATATGACAAGGTCTTAATGGTAACCATGCCAAGATCTGCAGGTTTGTTCTCACTTTTGGTTTCTTCTTAGGATAGGTGTCTTGCCTATGGTCTATTCTAGAAGCTTCATGGTGTCACATCTATCCCATATGTATATCTCTTTGGAAATAAGAACACACTGACATTTTACTCAAGTAAACAAGTCAAATATAGAATCAAACAGAAAATTTTAAATTTACACATTTCCTTGCCCCACCAACCTTCGGTGATGAGCTTGCGTCTCTTACTAGTGACGTAGGGTTGGGAAAGGATGGAAATGCCCTTACTCACCTATGCCTTTCCCATGGTGATAAACCCACGCTTCTTACTAGTAGCATGGGGCAAAGTGTAGGGGGTCCTCTTGACAAACAAATGTAAAAGTCATAAACAAAAACAATTCAAATCTTGAAATCTTGAGTCAAAAACAAATGAATCAGATGTCCAAAATTCCAAGAGAATTAAAAACCTAAAAACCCAGATTTTGTCTACCATGTGGCCATCTACGGATCTAAGTCTAGATAAACCGCAAAGCAAGTTGCATCCCAAAACTATGAAGTCACTCGAGTGGAGTAAGTTTGTAGCATCCTAATTTGGGTCCACCAAGGCTTTGTCTATCTCTCATCAGTATCATTTCAACACATTTCATAACTTGCGCCCTTCCCAACTCTCGGTGATGAGCCCTCGCATCTTACTAGTTGCGTGGAGTTAGGGTGTAGGGGCAGTTTATCTGCTCATCATATCAGTTTATCTTCACCACTTTGCCAAAACAAATATGAAGTATCCAAAATTGCTTACAGAAACTAAGACTCAACATCACATTGTATCTACATTACCATATATCAGCATCATGAAATACAAAAGAAAGTAAACACTTGCATCATTTGTTCTCCATTACATACATTTTAAAGGCATACAAGCATAAACATCATAATTTACATGAGGAAACCGAAATGCAAGTAAGCCATAAATGCCAAAAGTCTGATCCAAAAAGAATATATATATACAAATGATCAAAGTTTCTGTACAATGCCATCATGCGCTAAGCATGGTCAAAATGCTCAAAGAGCCCGGATATACAAAAGAATATATCATACAAAATCTAGGAGAGCCAAGTGGCTTCTCAACCCTATGAGACCCCTCTGAAGGTGCATGCCCACGCCTAGGACTCCGGCTACGCCGGCACTCTGAGTGCACGGAGGGCTCAGATCCCGAGGGCCATGCAGTCACCACGAGAATGACTCCTCATCAGGCGCTCGGCTGTCCTATACCCCGCTAGCTCTATGCGGAGAGTCGATACCATCCTGGCCACATGCCAGACTGGGGCAAAGACATCAGTGTGTCTACCAGCTTGTTGAGGGCTCCCCAGTGTCCACAAACAACTCTGCGGGTCCTCTCCATGGGGATCATCAGGGTATCAGTGCATACCCTACGAATCAAGTCCCGCCACTCATCGGCGGTCTCTGCAAACAAAGGAGAAAACAAATTAGAAATAAAACAAGAGGAGAAATAGTAACTAAGGAAATCCTAATAAAAAAACAAACACTAAAAGGAAGGATGGTAACTTACTCGGATCACCAGGCCTCCAGGATGGATCTCTAGGGTCCGCACCTACCACAGATGCCACCACTGACTGAGGTGCTCCCCCATGGCTGAGCAACGTGGCATCCTACAACGGACTCATCCTCCCCACCATGGCCCTGGGAGAGTGGCTCCTCTAAAGCTAGAGTAACTCTCTCTCGCTCTGCTCAGCCCTCTCTGCCTGCATGATATCCTGAGTGTCATGCCACTCAGATCACTATCCTCCTTAGTCCCCGCTCCTCCTCTATCTCTCCCCCTATAAACTCCTCAGACTCAGAGTCTATGTCGATAGGGTCATCACTGCTATGGGCAGGACCCATGACAATCCAAAGCAAAGGTGCTTGAGGCACACCGGCTCTCCCTCGAGCACGTACTACCCTCCTGGCCGCAATAGGAATGCCAGGAGTAACAACTGTCCAACCCCGGCCTCTAGGACCCCCTCTGGCCTCTCGAACTGACCTGTATACTAGCGCTACCGGGGGAAGCATACCCATGTAAGGTAGGCCAAACTGCTGAGGAACTCGGCCAAAGGGGTGTATCTCCACTCGCCCCACTCTATCAATAAGCTACCCTGTGGTGGAGCAGGAGATCAAAGTAAGAGCCTCCTCGCCCCATATACCTGCCATGGTCTGATACGGTGTGGCCTCCATGTCAGCAGTGGTCAGAGAAGCAACTGGCTGATGAGGTGCTCGAGCACCGACATATCTATCCATCTAGCTGCCCTCACAGCTCTCGGGATCTGTCACCTCTACACCTCTGCCATAGGGGATGAAGTGCTCATAAACCCAACTCATGACCAGGGTCGGGTGGCTCAAGGACTGCCCCTGTAAATGGACTACCCTGTATAAATCATGGTAGGTAGTCCCAAGTATATCTACTCCCTAGGCATATATCCGGCCATGTCCCTCTATCTGTGCAATGATGGGGGACCAGCAGTATAGCAGTGTGTCTCCTCCCTTGTCCCCGATCAGTCTCGAGGCAAGGATCCCCATAATGGCCTGGCGAAGCAAGGGGATGGGAAAACTAGGAATAGATCGAACTCTGACCCCCTTCTTCGAACCCGTGGAGATGACTACATCTCCCATATAAGTGGCCCACTGTGCTATCTGGGCCCGTGAACCTGCTGTCTCAAGGGTCAGACGTCTCCCAATGATCGGGACCCCCAGAATGTGATAAACATCCTCCAAAGTGATGGTCCACTCACCTCGGACCCCTGGTAATCGGAAGGTGTTCCGATCAACATCCCAATAGGAGAATAAGTCACAAAGAATGTGACTGGATGGTGCAACATGTGGAACGTGTGAGATACGTAGTATCCCGGCCCTCTGAAGAGTGTCCTCCTCATCCTGTGAAAGTGCATCTAGTACTCCTGGGAGCCAGTCACACTCCCTCTCTCGGCTCCACCGATATACTCCTCTCTCACCTACATACACCCAAAAACACACAAAACAAAGCAAGTTAGCATCCGAGTGATATTAGAAAAATCATGAAAACACATAGAAATGCTAAAAATGCAAAAACAATCTCAAACAGATGTTCTTTTGGCATTCTGTGCAAAACCACCACCCTGAGCAGGGAGGCGGTTTTGTAACCGCCGCCTTAAGGGTGGCGGTCATGTAACCGCCACCCTGATCGGGCGGCGGTCATGTAACCGCCGCCCTGGGCAGGGGCGGCGGTCGTGGCCCGAAAACCCACGCGGGTTTTTAAACCTAAAAAGCCTAAAAATGCCAAAAGAGGACCATTTTTACTAAAACAAGGCCTACCCAGTAGGCGCCCCCCCTAGATGGACCTTTTGAACCTAACATTTTCAAAAATTACCCCCCCATGACAAAGATTTTAGCATTTTAAAATTAAGGGGGTGAAAAGGATAAATTGAAGAAAACTAACCTGTGATCTCGTGGTCGATGTTCCACTCATGAGAGGCATGATCACTATCCCGTCACGAACGTTTTGGCTCTACTCACGCAAGAAACCATCACCGTGGGTCCCAGAGCTCAAAATCAATCAAATCAACTCACGCAAATGAATAGGAAAATGGGCCCACTTTCATATATATAGCAACCTGACTTGTTTTAAAAATGTTTTTTTTTCGCAGGTTTGGAGCACCGACGGAGGTAAGTTCTACCCCGCACAAATGGTACGTCCTCATTTCCCATTATTTTAGCATTTATTTTCCGATCTATCTTGTCTATCTGCACTTGAGTTCTCTTTTCATTTTGCAGGGTGAATTTTGGATGGCATCATTTCAACACACGGACGTATCAGGTATAACTTTAACTTCCCATTTCGGGACCACCATACTCGGACCCACCATTTTATGCCTCTTCATGGCTAAAACGCTTCTCCGAGGGGGCAATATGTACGTACCCAAAATTGTAGGGTACTGCACTACCAGAACAACGTAACACGTGCCCCAATGATGATACAGGTCTCCTCACAAGGTGTTCGGGATCCGGAAAAGCTCTCCAAGTGTGTGTTAACATCCCACATGCCCCGCTTAGCCCCCGTGCATGCTTTGTTTTTCTTTTCCCTCTTTTCTTGGCCTTTTTCTCTTCAGTTATGAAACCGCCACCCTGACTGGGCGGTGGTCTCGTGACCGCCGCCCGAACAGGGCGGCGGTCCTAGACCACCACCCTGCTCAGGGTGGCGGTCCTTTACGCATTTTCCAGAATGCTCTTTTAATGTGACTCACGTAAAAATCAATGATTCACCATTTTTTTCACCGCCATAAGCTTGCATTAATGATTCTAGTTCCCTGGAATAGTGTTTTGCCATTGTTTATAGTTTAAGAGTTCTATTTGGTTTTTACCTTGGGTAAATGCAAATGCTATAAATAGTTGGCTTGTGCTCAAGAAATGGCCCCTCAAATTTGCCTCTGAATTTCTCATTGCAATAGATTAGTCTTTCATCTTGTTTAGAATTCTTAGTTTCTTTCATTACATGCTTAGTTAGTGTTGTTTTGCTGTTAGGAAGCCACATATCCATCTTGTGCAAGTGTTGTTGATATTTTATCCAATCCATTGGAGTAAAATAGTTTGTTTTCAATAGGAAGCCATTAAAGTTATAGGTTTTGTTCTTCAAATAGGATAGTTTCAGGTTCTGGATGCTTTATGTTGCATGACTCGTAATAAATCCCGCTAGGAATTACATAAGCCAAGCTCTGTACTCTTGCGCTATCTCTCTCCTACTCGCATTATATTCAGTCTGTATCCTAAGCTGCCTTTGTCCCAATATCTACTTCTGTTGATGCTAGCATTACACGCTTTTCTGGATCCAAGTGAACACGAAGGAACGAGGAGATCACACTGAGGGGACAAGATCACACACACCATCGGATTCGCCACTATTCTGCGGAATCCAGGTTCTAGCTTTCAAAGTTCTAAATTAGAATCATATCAAATAGAGTAGTTAATTGCTTTATTTCAGTTAATTTTACTTTCGATATTGCCGGGAAGTTGTGGGGATTGATAGTTTCTGAGAAACTATGATTCATTCCTCACTTCTGAGGTAGGATCGATAGTCTTACAAATAGATTAGATCAGTTATTTCATTGTTTAGAATAGATCTACAAATTACACAGACAAATAGCTATACTCGGTTATTTTGTTTGTTTTAAATTGTTATTTTAGCTGTCAATTCTAGATATATTAAATAGTTACTCTTTTAAATTCATTCGAAAAGTTCATCAGGAAAACACAAAAATATAGAAGTTATATATGTTCTAGATATATTTCATATAGTTAATTTTGCTTCGCTGCATTTAGTTTATATTGATGCTTTTGCATGACAATCACGGGACCTAGAGAGCCCAGGGAATACGTATTCGAGCCAATCATACCCCAACCCAATCTCGTCATAGCCATAACTGATATAGATCAGAATCTCAGGATCCAAGTCTTCCAAACAACGGTAAACTTACAACAAATCAGTTTCCAACTGCACAGGTTAAACATAGAAGACGACCAAGCACACACATTTTGGTCCAATCAACCCAACTATAGATTACCCTAGATTCATATCCACATGACTGTAGAAGGGTTTGAAAGAGAGTAGACCTTTGGTTGTGACCCTTTGGTCCCACAGCCAGACGCAGAGATACTCTCACAGACATAGATACTAGCTTGAGAATTTAGGTTGCACAAACACCTGTAAGATACTCTGAGAAAATTACACAATTATTAATTCTGAATATAGAAGTGAGAAAGCATATGATTACTGGATATTAGGGATTAGGGACTAATTCTACACATGACCATAGCAGGACCACAACAACCACGAATCTACGGTTGTGACCCACAAATCCCACAGCCCAACGAATCCATAGGTGAATCAGACATAGATACTAGCCTACGTACACTAGTATTCCGGTCTACTCCACTTCCACCTATCATCATCGAACATAGTTATCCTTATTAGACATAGCAGCTAACAAAGCTAGGGAATTCTGGACTAGGCCAGAGAATCACCCATAGAATCAATTATATTTACCATCCACCCTATGACCTTATCTGGAGACATACACGAAACTATCCCAGGTCATTTTCCACGTATTCCACAACCCATAGACCGAATCACGCCAAAGCTTGATATTGATTGGAGCCTTCGAGCAGTCATCCTTGCTGATCGATCTATCACACCAGTTCAGGTTAGGAGGGCCTTCATTGCCTTAGATTCACAATTTCCATTAGTGTTGTCTCAAGCATGACCTCGGGAATTTGGGTGCGAGGAAAAGTTACCTATAGATTCCCACACTCGCTTGTCACTTTTCCATCGTACAATAACCTCTTGCAGTGGTTAGAAGTGAGAATCACTTTTTCCACCAGGTTCACTCAAAGCAATGTACCTACATGTGTTTGTGAATTTCATGGTAAGGATCCTACTTCACATCACATCCATGAGTTTGATAGATCATGGGAATAGTGGCATGAATCCTTTTACCAGCACTATGAGTACATAAGTTCTACTCCATATTGGGTGGATGCATGTGCACCTGGTATGTCCATGATGAGATAAAAGGGAGACTACAAATTTGAAAGAGATGAATGTAAGTATGATCCAAACTTTTGATTACCTTTCTACTAAACCTCTAGTCCATAAAGCATTGTAGATTATGAGGCACATCACGTTAGGAGATAACATGAAGGATGAAGAAATCATATTGGAGTTTTTTATAGAACTTTATCTTGATGTGTTCCTTGATCTTGAGGAAATAAACGAAGAAGAAATGGTCCGTACCTAGAAGGAAAAAGAAAAATGTAAAATGGTATATATGATTGATGATGAGGAAGTTGATAATTTGAATGTTAGCCATGTTGAAGGTATGTGAGGTAATGGATTCTATAGATGAGAAGGCACACGCATGTGCCATGCTCCTTTGAAGATGAAGAATGTTAACATTGGTACTAAGGATGAGCCTAAGGAAGTGATTATTGGTGATTATTGGTCAAAAAAGAAGTGGCTAAGATTATTGAGCTTTTGCATGAATTTCAAGATCTCTTTCCCTAACGATATCATGAGTTACAAGGAGTGGACTCTTATTTAGGAGAGATGAATATAAATCTAAAAGAAGGCATGTGACCAGTTAGGAAGAGTCCTTATAAGATGAATCATAACATGCACATGAAAGTAAAGGAAGAAATAGACAAGATTCTTAAGTTTGGAATAATTGATCCTATTGAATAATTTGAATAGGTCGGTCCCATGGTCATAAGCATTAAGAAGGATGGAAGAATAAGGATTTTGTAGATTAGAGGAAAATCAATGCTTCATGTGTTATAGAACCATTTGTCACCCCTTTCAAAGAGGATATTCTTAAGGTAGTTACAGGGCATGAGATATATTATTTTACAGATAGATTTTCAAGCTATCACTAGGTGCACATCATGAAATAAGATCGAACAAGACTACTTTCATGAGTAAGTTTGGTAACATTGCATATAAATTATACCCTTTGGATTGGAAAATGCACCAGTAGTGTTCTCACACATTTTTTTGCATGAGTTTCAAGACTTTATTCATAAATTATTGTAGGTATATTTAGATGATTGGATATTTTATGGCTTAGTCAAGGATCACTTTGATAATTTGATCCTTATATTTGAGAGGTGCAGGAAACTGAGCATCTCTCTTAATATTGAGGAGTGCATCTTTTCTACACCATTTAGAACTTTACTTGGACACATCATTTGTAAAGAAGGGTTATTGGTGGACTCAGCCAAGACAATTGTAATCTTGGGCTTAGAAGAGCCTACCAATCAGAGTGATGTCTATGGATTTATAGGACATAAAAGATACTACAAGAAGTTCATCAAAGGATATTCAAATATTTATGTGCCCTTGGAAGAGTTATGAAAGCTAAAGGAAATTCTATTGGGTTAATGTGCAACAAAAATAATTTGAGACATTGAAGGAAAGGATGACTACTATACCTATTTTGCACTTTCCCTCATGGGATAAGAATTTTCATGTCCATATTGATGCTTCTAGCATGGAAATAGGTGCATTTTTGGCATAACCTGGGAAGGAATTTTTTATCATCCTATCTATTTTGCAAGCAGGAAGTTGACACTTGTAGAACATAAGTACACAACCATTGAGCATGAGGCATTGTCTATGATCTATGTGCTACATAAGTTTAAATATTACTTGTTGGAAACACCATTCATATTTTATACATACCATATCATGCTCAAGTAGTTAGTCAACAAGTTTGTTTTTCAAGGGCACATATGTAGGTGAATACTTTTGTTTTAGGTGGTTTATTTTACCATTTTTTTGAAATCAAGTAAGATAAATTCAGGGCCTCACCACTTATCAAGGATTAATTTTAATGAAGACATGCAGAAGAATTGAAAATATTAGACCGAGATGCGTAGTTGTTTAGATTGAACCATGTGCCCATATAATTAGAAGATATTGTAGTGTTCTTGTGCACTCACATGACACCTGAAGGAATGAAGACATTAGAAAATAAGTAACTTACAATACGCGAGGTTCCTTATCAATTGAGTGGTGGAGATTTGAATAAGTTGGGATGTGACTAAGTCTTACATTGTTGTGTTCTTGAGCATGAGCACAACACTATTATGGAGTAGGTTCATGGCAAAATAGTAGGAGGGCTTTACAATGGTGATGCTACAATGTTCAAGATTCTAATGGCTATAATTTGATGGGATACTTTGTACAAATACACTAAATAATATGTGAAGGCATCTGACCATTGTCAACACCTTGGAAAACCTAAACATAGAGATGAAATGTCATTGCCACCTATTGTAAGCACATAGCATTTTGAAAATTCAGCTATTGACTTTGTAGGTCCCTATTTCACCACCCACACATAGGACTAACACGTGCTACATTATAACTTGTACATATTATCTTACAAGGTGGGCAGAAGCAACACCTATAAAGGATTTTACTGCAACTACAACAACAATTTTTTTATAGGAAAACATAATTAGTACGTATGGTTGCCCATTAATCTTTACAAGTGATAGAGGAACTCATGTTCTGAATTAGACAAAAAGGATTCTATTGGTAAAATTTATGGTGGCACACCATAAAACTACTCCTTATCACCCTCAAGCTAATGGCACTATAAAGGCTTTTAATAATATTTTAGGACAAATGTTGATGAAAAATTGTGATGTTGGAAGGAAATATTGGGATGATAAAGTGTCAGTTGTAATTTAGGCATATAGGAGCACTTATAAAAGGTTGAATAAGGCCACACATTTTTAGTTAGTGTTTGGTGTGGAGGTTATATTGCTTTTTGAATTCATGTTACCATCCTTGGGTATTGTGTGCACAGATGGATTAGATGATGAATTTTTTAAGAGTGCATTGATAAACTAATGCAGATAGATGAGAAACACACCATTGGGTGTTGGAACTCGAAGACCGAGAAGGAAAGATAGAAGGAATAACATGATAGGAATATTTTGAATAAGATGTTTGAGGTTGGAAAAATGGTCCTTCTCTATGACCCTAAGTTTATGCACCACCCTAGGAAATTAAAAGTGTATTGGTTGGGACCTTTTGTAGTAACCAAGATACTCAAATCAAGAACTTTTCAATTACATGCATTGGATGGTACCATGTTTCTCGGTTACTTTAATGGGAGTAGGTTGAAGCCCTACTATAAATAAAGCTTCCTGATGTTTGTAATAAGGCAATATTTCCATTTAGCCTAGATGTCCCTTTAATGTGTTTCCTTTCAATCATTTATATAATTTTTTATTTTTTATTTTCTTTTTTGATGTAATAAGTAGGCACGCACAAAAAGGTGATTACTATCTATTGAGTTCATGCACAGAGGACCACACATACTTTTAGTGTTGGGTGAGTAGGTACATGAGAAAGGAACTTATTGGTGGAGAGATCCAAGAACAAGTTGGCACACAGTATATATATGGGTTGGAACATTAATGTCCTAAAAGATTTGGTATGTGTAGGAGAAAGGTATTAAAGGTGCTAAGGTGTGGGATGAAGACCACATGTGAGGAAAGGTTTGTACTGTGTAACACAGGTAGTAAGTAAGCATGGTAAATTACTTGTTATAAGGTGTAGAGGGTTATGTACTTTGACACATGGAGGCACGTGGAAGGAGGTATGTGGCCGAGAAGTAATAGGCATGCCAGAAGGTTATGATTGGGGTGTAGAAGAAATTAGCAAAAAGTGTAGAAAAAGTGGAAAATCATCATTAGATCTAGAGTGTGGTGGTAGGTAAGGATTAATTAATGTGAGAAAATGGAAAAATCTATAAAATGGGTGTATGTGATTTCATTCTTACCTTGCATGTTTGATTTTTTGATCCTCGAGAGAGAATTGAAGATTAAACTAGCACAAAGTGTGAGTTCGAAAGAAAAGAACATCAAACCAGTTGATATTGGTCACTATCGTAGTGGAGCTCCATTGTAAGAAGTGTTTGAGAAAGTGGAAAGCATCTCGAAGTGTTGGGTTTGAGGAGTTAGGGTTTGATAATAAGAAACTACAGCTAGGGCATGTGAGTTCAAGGTTACAGAGGAAGTAGAAGGTAGAAAATGAAAGGATAAGTTATAAGTGAGAAATGGCACCAAAGAGAGCACCTAGAGAAACCACAAGGGGAAAGAAGAGGAACGAACTAGAGGTGGAAGTAGAAGATACACTAGAGGATATATTTTTTGAAATGCGTATCCTAAGGGTGTCATTATGGGGCACGTTTGGGAGTCCCATGTAAGAAAGAGCAAGGTAAGTGACTATAACCAGCATACTAGTGCAAATAAGGATCAAATTGAGGAGTTGGTGAAAAAGACTAATTTGTGCACTGAAGATGACAAACCAATCTACGATGACAAAGGACGAAAGACTTTGGATAAAGCTAGAGTCTTGCAGATTTATGAGTTTCCATACTTTGGAAAACCATAAAGGCTTTATTAATGGTTGATGTCGACATTCCATGAGGATTTTTCTACTTCAAAGGGAGGCAAGTGTGCATCACCACACCTTTAATTGGGAAGCTTACAGGATTAAGAAGCTCGAGAACTGAAATTTCCAATGACTTAGATGATGAAGTAGATGTGGAGACAAGTGTTGTGAATTTGGAATATCATAAGGGATGGTGTGCGATGGACGTGTCAAAGATAATTGAGCCTATTGTTAAGATTTAGTGCACTTCTTAACAAAATTTAATAACCAAGAGAATTGGGGTTAGGTCAATAAGAAGTGGCTCCATATCAGAAAGAAGATGGAGGAAGAAACTATATACAACCTTTCTGCATTCATATCATAAATTATTATTGAAGAGGAACACAAGGGAGACAAGATTAGATGGGGTGTGATCCTTCTATTGATTATATTTAAAAATATTGGGGTACTAGATGGCCCCAAGGACAAGATGTGGTAGTACCCACCAGTAAAGAAGTATCTAGTAGAAAGGTTTGAGAAATATACATGTGATGGAGCCACGGGTGGCACCTATAAAATTTTTCTAGAGATGTGGTACAAGATAATGCATGAGTCCTTCCAACATGAATGGAAAATACCAAAAGACTTTCCCCGCAATGGTCACTTGGGTAGGAAAAGTTTACTGGTCTACCAACACCATTGCATTGGCAGGTTCTAAATGAAGACTGGTATGTGGACCCTTGGTGTAAGCTCTCATATGCATTTACAAAGGTGTTATTTTTAGGCTTCACTAAACAAATTATCAAATGCGTAGAGACTCATATTTTATGTGGATAAATTTGATTATGATTACCATATGCTCCGCAAGACTTATGTTTATCCAGGTAAGTCTACCTACATTGAGACTATGATATCGATGATATCATCACTAATTTTATGACTTTAGTAATTGGAAAAGTGGGTGCAGCTAAGGTATACATAAACCTTAAGCCTAAATTGGTTAATGGGAAGTATATTGAAAATGAGTTCAAGCTCCTAAAGCCACCAAAGGGAAATCATACAGTCAGCACAAGGAAAGAACGTGATCCTACTCCTCCCAAAAAAAAGAAGAAGAATATTAAGGATGAGTAGGAGGAGATGGAGGATATTGGCACACTAATCATGGTGTGAGAAGGCAACTAATGTGGGTAACAAGAGGACACATGAAGATAGTCCCCTAAGGGTTGAAGAAGAGGTGAGGATTTATCCTACAACCGAGGAGACAAATAAAGAAAAGGGAAAAGGTGGTGTAGTTGAATAGGGTGGTAGGATAAAACTAAGAAAAAAAAATGCTTATGGTGGTGGCGTGGAGCCACATATGAGGTCTCCCAGACATCGCCTATTAATTTTAGCCCACTTAAGAAAAAAAAAGAGAAGGTGTAAGCTTGTAACAAATGAAGAGATTGATGAAGATGACATATCAAATGACACCGCATGTAATATAGGGCCCTCACCTAGTATTGGTGTGGAATGATAGGAAGAGTAAAGACAAGATGAAACCTAACATGATGCGTAGTGCCAAGTGAAGGTGAAGAGGAAGACTCCACTAGATGTGATGAAGAATTTGATAAGAGTAATTGTGAGCCATCAAGAGAACATGGGAGCACACCCAGTGAAGATCTAATTCCAAGTGCAGAGACACATATTCCCAAGGGTAAGTTCCCTAAGAGGAAAAGGGGGAATAAATTTTGAAGGAATTATACTTGGGTTATGTGGAGGACCCTTCAAATATCATTCAAACAAGGTTCTAGAGCACCCTTTCTCATGAAAAACTATATGAATGGGAGTTGATAGATCACAAGGGTGTGAAATGCACATTAGGAAGTATCTTTCCTAGAGTAAGAAAAAAACATACATGTAAACTTGAGTTTGAAATTAAAGAGGAAGCATGCATAAAGGTAAATATGAAAAAAAAACATCCCAAGCGACACATATGGCAATCAAGCCAACTAAATTTTTAGATGAACGGATAGCAATGCCTCGACAAAGATGGCATAAGAGGTGGTACAGAGGAACTTGGATAAGGTAGGTGCATTGTTAAAAGATAATAAGATCAAGGTGAGTCTAATTAAGCAAATGACCGAGGCATGCGAAGGGATGATAAATAAAAGAAGGATATTCTATATTTTGCTACCGAGATTTGAGGTGAGGGCATCCATAATTTGATGAACAGATGCAAAAGACGTACCCATCAGCCTTATATTTTCTGCAAGATTACGTACACCTACTACTTAAGGAGAGCTCAGCTACGCAAAAGTAGACACAGATAGATAATGTGGCTAAGAAATAGAAGAATAAGAGGGTGATTGTGCATTAGATTGTAGAGTACAATGTCATGCTCCAAACATTGAAAGATGAACTGACATGATGGGTGCTATAAAACTACAACAATATAGAGAGAATCCTTAAATCATGCATAGTCCAAGAGGAGAATGAGGTCCTAACCTCAAGAAGGATGAGTCCCTAGGGAGAGAAGAAAAGTTGGCAGCAGTTGCAAAGAAGCACGATGCACTTAAGGTAGAAAAGGATCCTCGCAAGGTGTGAATAAAGGAGTTGGGAGTGTTGGCTACACAAAAGATCAATTTAATATAGGGAGTGGTATCAAGCATTACTAGTGTAACAATGGAAATGAAGCACAAAGTTCGAGGACATGACTCTAGAGGATATGAAAGGAATAATTGGTGCAATCCCCGATATAAAGTGAAGAATGGATTGGGATAGTGGAATGAATTAGAGACTAAAATAAAAAGGATTATCCCGAACTTCTACAACCAATCGAGGAGTAAATTGTGTTGGGAATTCTTCCACTTAATTCATTCTTTCGTTCTTGTGTAGACATTCTTTATTCTTTTATTATTTAGACAGAGAAAAGTTGATAAACCCCATTTCCAAGGGTGGCAATGTAATTAGTGTGGGGTAATGTTGGGTTGAAAATTTTGACTAAGTCTCAAAAGAGTGCATGGAATAGTAAGGTGTGTAAGTAAGGTGAGTGGACGTGTACCAAAGCTAGTTGAAGTGGCACATGCCCGTAGAAGATAGATTCAGAATTATTCAATTTTGTAGTTACGGGCTAAAAATAGGAAATAGCACATTGGAGAATGGATCATGAAAAGTAGAAAATATGGATGACTTGAGGACTAAGGAACGTCTATTTTTGGGATAAAACACATGCAAAGTAAAGATGAAAGGTCATGCATGGATCAAGATATTAATAGGATTAAAGAAAGTCTTATTTATAGGAATTTCTATTATTAGCACACATGTAGTGTACACATGGCTATTTTGAGCATGCAATCTATTTTGAGAGTACATAGGTAGTGAAGGGAAATTCCCAACCATATATATATATATATATATATATATATATATATATATATATATATATATATATTGTATGTATTTGTATTGAGGACTATAACCACCATAAATGTGAGAGTATTTATGGCTTAGGGTTTGATGTTGTGCATGTTCCAACACCTAGCTTCGATGATCTATTCAAATTCTAATATGTAATAATTTTGTTATGAATGGATCAATGTGGATGAATTGATGTGTTTGAATATGGTGATTACATGGTGCATATGATATTATTTATTATCTGATTTGTATGTTTCCTTATTACATGTGCTTCCAAATTGAATGTATGCAATGAGTTGGTATGATTGAATGAGTACTTGGTTATATATCATCATGAATTTTTATGCTAACATCTTGATAAAAGAATGCAAAGGAGGGACCAGGTAGCTTTGTGTGCTTTGGGTGAGTGTTCATATTTGTCTCGAATGAGGTGTCAAGAAGCCTAGTAGTTAGGTGAAATAGTAAGACTACAATCACCAAATTTAATCCTTTATGATGTTTACTATCTCACACACATCTCTCTAGTCACCTTACTTGATGGGTCATGTTACTCATAGAATTTGATTTTAAGTTTATCCCATAAAAGGAACTCAAATGAAAATTCATCATCAATCGCCTTGTTGATGCTCCTCTTCCCGATCCTTCTTGTATTTGTGAATATTTTTTTGATGACTTTACCACTTATACAATTGATATTGATACATGGACCATGTAATTTGATGGATCACGTTGTGCCTTAGGTGCCGGAGTTGGTATTGTGTTTATCACCCTTATGTTGATTATCTCCCTTTTTCCTACCACTTAGGATTTTCTTGTACCAATAACATTGTTGAATATAAATCTCTTATCCTTGGTCTCATTGTCACTCGCAAGTTACTTATTCATAATATCCATATTCATAGAGACTCTCAACTAATTGTTAATCAAGTCAATGAAACATACTAAAATAAAGAGGAGTAATTCATCCTCTAAAATTTCCTTGTCGAATCCATATTGGCCACATTTGACTCCTATTCTATCGCTACCATCTCTCGCAAAGATAATTGTCACGTTGATGCCATGTCTAGTGTCTCCTCTTTCATCCCAAAAGATATCATTGAGGATCATGTCACTTTCATAATCCACCGCGCTACACCATCCATCCAATGATGGTCTAATTTTAGAATCATACACTATTACACACATCCATGAAACTCCAAAATGGTTTACCCCGATATTTAATTTCCTCTATCGACAAACCATCCCTTCTAACTTATAGCATCATTAATCTCTTTGATTACTTTGGGAAGCCACACGCTTGCCTAATTATCGTGGCCTCAATTTTTAAAATAACATTTTAGAGTCACTTCTTACATTATTTAGGTTTCGATGATATTCCTTTAGCTATTTCCCAAATCCATGATAACCTCTGTGATGACACTTCTCGAAAAGAAATGTCTCAAAAAAAGTTACAATCGGGGTATTGTTGGCCCACCATGGAGCAATATTTTTTTGAATATGCCACTCGTTGTGACAAATTTCAAAAGCACAACAATCTCCATCACATGCCTTCATACGAGCTCCAACCCATTTCCTCATCATGTCCATTTTCCTCTATGGTTTAGATCTCATTGGAAAAGTCAATCCGGAATTAGTTGATGGTCATAAATTCATTATTACCACTACTGAATACTTTACTAAATTGTTTAAAGTGATACCCTTGAAAACCACTAATGGTACTGATATCTTACACTTCATTACTACTCACATAATCACATGTTTTATTTTACCATCTATTATCATCATTGATAATTGATCCACTTACAAAAATAAGGATGTTAAATTACTTTGTGCCAAGTTCAAAAGTAAGAAAACATTTTCTACTCCTTATTACCCACAAGACAATGGCTAAGTCAAAGCTAGTAAAAAACCCATTGTTAAAATCTTACGCAAAATTGTTCATACTTTTGGGAGTGGCTAACATAATCAAATTTTATATGCTCTTTGGGCTTACCGCATGAGAATTTGCAATCCCACTAACAATATGCCCTTTTCACTTGTCTATGGCACTGAGTTTTTCATTCCTTTGGAACTTGAAATTCCCTCATTATGGGTGTCCCTTAAAGGAATTCTAAAAGATAATGAATACCATGACAATCAATTATACAAGATTAAAATGATTGACTCTCTCCATGCACGCGGCCTTACCTTAGAATATTTAATTATATTAGGCATGCATTACACAAGCTTATAATAACAAAGTACATCCACATGAATTCAATATTGGAAATATTTTTCTTAAACAAAATCGAAGAATGCTAATACATACGCTCAAGTCAAAGGCAAGTAAAAACCTAGTTGGCTTAGCCCTTATGACATAATAGACAAGTTAGGTCGTGGTTACAATCTTTACACTCTTCTTGGCAAGGCACTAAAGAATCCCCTTAATGTCATACATCTCAAAAATATTATGCTTAAATTAAGTTCCTCATTCATTACCTGATAATGCACTCTCATGTGGTACAGTTCAAACTTGAGTGTTGAGGTCACACTTCATCAACTAGCCTCACATCATCTACACATCATAGTTTATGCTTAATAATACATCTTTCCTAGCATCTTTTTGGTGCCATTTTTTAACTTGCACCATGTTGCCCTAATTTTTCATGTCCAATTTTGCTCATAAACATTTTATTTCTCAAATTGGTGATCTGATTTTTGGCCCCTCTAATTGAATGCTTCAAAATTTCCCAAAAACTTGTTGTTTTGCCCTGGTTTAAGAGAAAAATCCATGTGTGCCCTTTTATGTGCCCTAGTTTTTTTCAATTTTTTTGGGATGTGTCATTTTTCCTTTGCTAAATCATGCAAGAAATCATATTTGATCATTTCATACTTGTTTGTAATTGAAAACCCTACCCCAAGGTCGAAAATGATGTCAAATCATGCTTCAATTGATTTGAAATCAAAAAATTTGCAATCCTTGTTGAAAAATTTGATTTCCAGGGCATCCTTTGAATTTTCCACATTTTGACGGTCAGACGGGCATTTTCTACCTGTAAAATTCATCCTCTGCATGCAAAGGCAATGTGGCGGGTTTTCATTGGCTAAGAGAAATGGGGAAGCACTTTACTTTTTCATTTTTCACCTTTTCAGGAAAATGGGGCATTTTCGGGACCGGGACTCATTTTTTCCAATTTGCCTATGTGGCATGATTTGATTGGCAAGCGGGATGGTGGGAGGTTGAATTCACTTAAGGTTTTTTTGACCTTAGTCTTGCAAATGTTTTAAAATAAAATTTTGGCCCGATGGCCCCCATCGAATTGGGAAAGGACACATGGAACAAAGGAGATGCGGGTGGCGGAAAAGACTTGAATTTTTTTTTGTGTTTTTTGGCTCAAAAAGAACTATGGGAAAATTTTGGCCTGAGTGCCCACAGAAAATCACAAGAGGACACATGTCCTAAAATTCCAAAATGGAAGTGCGGGCCGTGGGGGACTTGAGTTTTTTTCTCTCTAATTTTATGAGGTTTCAAAAAAAAATTCCTCTCTGCTCCAATCGAGGAGGACACATGGTGGCATGACAAAGACAGAGCGGGTTGGAGAGATGGTGGAGGGAAGAAGGATTTTTCCCCTTTTTTTAAAAAGTTAAAGTAAAATGTTTGGCCTGAAAACCCATGGCCAATAATCACAGAGACACGTGTCCAAAAGGGAAAATTCGGAGGAAGGGGCCAAAGGAAAAGATGAAAATTTTTCCAAATTTCAAAAATGGTCCGCAAAACAAGTGGACACGTGTCCAGAATTGAAGCATGATTTCAAGGTGGGACCCACAAAATCAAACTGCCACGTGTCTAGCTCCAAAATTCAAATGGAAAGGGAAAATGGAGGTGCGGGCCCATGGGGAAAAATGTCAAATTTTTCCATAAAAAGGAGTTTTGATAGAAATGGCATTTTCAATGGGACCGACCGTCAAAAAGGTCAAAAGTGAGTCCGAATTGATTTCCAATCATTTTTGGCCACATGTCCCGCCTTATCCAAAGGTTAAAAAGGTAATTTTGGGCTTATGTTTGGGATCTCATCTACCACGTGGAGGGTGGTATTTAAAAGTTATCAAAATTGATGGCAACTGTGCATTCTTCCTTCTTGCAACCATTGAACTCTAGAGAGCTTGGAATCATCATTTCTTCATCAAATTACATCAAATTTTATATGATTCTACATCTTCTTGGCCTTCTGAGTGCATTGGCATCATTTTTATGACTCAATTCCTTGATCTATGGTGTTTTTGATGAAATCTCTACTCAGGCCCACAAAAAAATGTGAAAAGTGAAAATCAAAAGTTGCGAGAGGTGAAATGATGAGGGGAAAAGGTAAAAAATGATAAATTAAAGATGCTTGCATGCCTGAGTGATAAAAACATGACCCTGGGATGAATAATGATCTAGATATTTGTAATGATTTAATCTTTTTGGCACACCTAACAACATGCGAGTGTTTTTCAGTTTGTTGTCATTTTCATTAAATCATGAGGTTTTTTAAAAAATTTGATCCCATAAGCATATTATTTTCTTGGGGAGGAAGACTCCATGATGGTATGAGGTATATTATGCATTTTGGAGAAATTTGTAGAAGAGGGGGAATTGAAAATCATGAGCAAAATTTTGAGAAGAAGCTCATTTTTCTTAGAAAATCTACCAAAGTACCAAGTTAATGTCTCATTTGTTGGAAAATTCATGTATGTGGGTTGGTTACAAGTGTATAGCCACCACACATCTCTGAGATTGTTCATGTAACTTTCCCCTACTATTGAAACTAACAAGTTTTGAATTAAATATGTGTTTTTCTTTGGGCAATATGATGTATGTTATCAATTCTAAATGCCTACAAATAATTTTAGTATTCTTGTTGTAATCTTGCATTGAAAGTCTTTAGAAGTCACATAGGATCTCCATTTCTGGTTGATAGTTCAGTGGCATTTGTAATCTCATACTCATAAGAGCCTCATCTGATAAGGAGATAAACAAATTTAAAATCACTTTACCTTCCTTGACTGTAGAGATTTCTTGTAAGCCTTTGGGGTACCTTAGGCATGGCTTGATCATGGATTTTTGTGTTTAATTGAGTTCTTTACTTCAAGATTTTGTGGTGAGTTCTCAAATATTGTGTGAAGAGTGCAACCTGGGCTTCCATTTGTGCCTCTTCTGGTTGAAAGAACATCCTGATTATTTTAGGCATTTCATCTGATGGTTGTTCATGTATTATACAGATTGTCAAAGATCTGATCTATCCCAGTTTGTCTTATCAATCTCCCACCAAAAATCATCCAACAACAAATATCCTATCATGTACTATCCTTGATTTGCATTTGTATACCCACAAAAGATCAAAATCCATTTACAAAGTATGCATAATAGATCAGGATTTCTAATGTCTCTAGTAACCTTTGCCTTGTTTGAGAACATACCCATGTTTTGAGAAGTGACAACTTGTGAGAGTTCAGATCTAGGGTGTTGATCATGTTTTCATCAAGGTCTCCATCATAGAATTTCAAGCAAAGAGAAGGACATCTTCATCTCCTTCACCATTACAAGGTTACAAAATAGGTCCTCTTACCTTGGTTACAAGGCACAACCTAAAACAACTAGGACAAGATCAAGTCCTATTGGAGTGCTATCCATTTCTCCACAAACCTGAGTGCTAGCTAGACCATATCCCCGGCTATCAATGACATACAACATGGTCTAATCTATCTTTAAGCTCCATGACATAATTGTGGTGCTGCTCATATTGAAAAGGAGAACAAATTTGGATACCAACACGAGTGGCGTTGTTGTCGGGGACCTCTTGGATTTCCTTGGTGTTTTTGAAGTGTTTGAAGAGTTTGAGCATTTGTGTATTCAAGTTTTTGAGTTGTTGCATTGTCAAGATATCATCCTATGTTTCAGATCTGCAGGTTTTAAAGCAAAGGTTTCAAGCTCAGCCTACCCTTTTTCCATGTACTAGTAGTTCATACACTTTGGTTGCATTGTGATTGATTGATTTAAGAAGAATAAGGTCTAATTTATAAGGCTTTGCAAAGTTTTCAGTACTAGCAAACATTTGACAAATTATTTTAGTGCATTCTTGCACAACTAAGGTGAAATTCCTTAGTGGTGACTCCATGCTGATTTGAATTTGGAAATACCAGTGTCTTAAGCTTTCTGTCATTTATTTTTGTGTTGTTGATCTCTGGTAAAATGGAGGGAAGAAGATCTCTCTCCTTAAAGACCTACTAAAAATTGTTCTCGATTTAAGAATTTCGAGTTGGAAGGGAGAAGAGTTTGGAAAGGTGGTTAAATGTCGACATCGGGCAAAGATATAGCTATTTGTGAGAGAGATCAACCTTTGAGTAGGGACTATCACTCTTCTTCAAGTGATTTTGATTCAATAAATCCTCTCATAAACTTGTTTACCTCAACTAGTGAAGGTCCTTCTATACTATACCTGGTAAGTTCCTTCCCCAATCTGTACCTCTGTGCTTTAATTCGAGTAAAACTTTCCAAGAAAACCAGCACTTAGAGGATACCAGTCTTGTGAATCACATTCTTGAGCCCCAAAGATATAGAACCCCTCATCAGCTTTTCTCACCTCCAAGATCACCCCCACCAAACAATATGGCTCAACCTACCTCCATTTGTTGTTAACACCTTTGTCCTATAAATTTTAGAGGAATGGATGGTTACCCAAATGTTGTCCCACAAGATGTCAGAAATAGGTTGCCAAAATTCCAGGGTAACAATGTTATTACTGGTGATCAATATCAAAATTTTTGATAATATGATGGAATATTTTGAGATAGAGTTTGAATATGTGTATATTAAGTTGTTTATTCATACACTAGAAGAAGATGCTAGGGATTGGTACAAGGCTCTACTTGATAACTCTATTGATTCATGGACTGAAATGAAAAATGCATTTAGGTTGCAATATGGTGACAGGATTGATCCTAGATTTCTTTTATCTGAGTTTGAGAATATCAAGAAGAACCCTAATGAATCAGTCCATGACTTCAACACAAGGTTTAACAAGACTTTGAGAAGGCTTCTTATTGGTTTGAGGCCTTGTGATGAATCTTGTTTAATCAAATATGCAGATGCATTTGATAAAAAGGTAGCCTATTACCTAAGAGACAAGAACCCAACCAATATAAGACAAGCTTTCACCATGGCACTTCAAATTGAGAACAATATCAAGGCTGTTGGGAAACCTCTTAAGAGAGATGGTGTAAAATTGATAAACCCTGAAAAACCTCAAGCTAGCAAAGGTGTGATTTAGAAGAGGTTGTGAAGACTTTGGCAGGGGCTGTCAAAGAAATCTCATACAAGTTGGCAAGAGATGAGAAGGAATTGGGAAGACTTCACAAGGTCAGCCTAGGCAGCAGGCACAAGATAGATTTGGCAATCACCATAGGAATGAGCAGAGGTTTGATGACAAGGGTAAAGGGCCTATTGGATCTACAAATAGACAACCCCAAACACGTGAAAATAGATTGGTTCCTAACCCTCTAACTACCAGGGTTATTGTTGTTGATGAAGTTGCTGATATGGATTGGTGTGATAGATGTTTTCTTCCTCATCCTCCATGTGAAGTGGACCAAAAGTTGATGAAGCTGATAATGAGGATGG
This sequence comes from Taxus wallichiana var. yunnanensis, assembly GCA_018340775.1. Lineage (NCBI taxonomy): Eukaryota > Viridiplantae > Streptophyta > Pinopsida > Cupressales > Taxaceae > Taxus > Taxus wallichiana. Next base: position 412,115,912 of record CM031237.1, on the reverse strand, counting down.
AACTGATGATGATATTTGCATGGTGGGATATTCTTCAAGCTCACAAGGAGGAGCAACATCTACTGAAGTAATAAGTGCTAGGACTGCTGCTACCTTTTGGGATTGCATCAAGCAGGTACAAGTCTTTCTCCCCCCTCATGCTCTTGAAGTTGATGTAGTGCAAGCTTTTGAAATTCCTAACAATGACTTTGAATACTTAAGAGCTTTGATGATTAAGAAGTATGATGGTGGTATCCCTTCGGAGGAAGATAGAAAATTGTTGATGAATGTTGTCATAGCTCAAGAGAGAGATTATAACTAGAAGAAAAGTTGTTAAGGGAGTTAGGCCTCAAGCCAAACCTAAAACACCCTTGCTCACAAGCATTCCAAAAGAATCTCCTAGGAAAGAAACACTTGCTAAAATCTCTATTGTCCCGAAGAAAAAATTACAATCCTCATCATGCTCCCAAGCTACCAAGAATCCTTTGCCATCTAATGAATCTTCTTATATCCCTTCCAATGTTGTTTTTCCAAAGAATGTCCCCTATGACATAGCCTAGGTATTGAGCCAAATTAAAGTGAGTGTTCCAATCATTGAGTTTTAGAATTCCTAAGCATAAGAAGAGGGCATTTGAGTACTTGGGATTGAAAGAAGAGAAAATCTCCCCAAGCAGAAATGTAAATGTCGTTGAGACTCCTCTTTAAATCATTATTGGCCTTAAAACACCACCAAGTGGAAGATCTTGGAGAGGCACTTGAGGTATATTTGGGGACATCCTTGGTTGATTCCCAATTGAATGTTGATCCATTCTTTACAACTTTGCTCATAAAAGATAGGCTACTTCACAATTGTATGTTTGATTCCAGTGCATCATGTAATGTCATGCCTCTAGAAGTCATGAATGAGTTGGATATCAAGTGACATCTACCTATGGGAAGTGTACTACCATGGATTCAAGGGAAGTGCCAGTGGTTGGTTGTGTGAAGGGTTTGATAGTGCAACTTGCAGCCTATCCGGGAAATGAATTTGAAATTAGATGTTGTAATTGTTGACTGCCCTGCCAAATGGGGTATGCTTTTGTCAAGAAAATGGGCTACAAGTGTTGGTGGCAGTGTTTAGATGGATATGTATTTTTCCACCATTCCCATTGAGGGTAGCTTGGTCAAACTTTATGGTGAAAAGAAGATGTTGCACCTAATTGAAGATCCCAACAATGCTTCCTATGAAGTGTTGTTTGCTGATGTAGATGCTGAGAATTTCATTGGTTTTGCTGATGGAAAAGAACACAAGATGGATAGATCAAAATTCCTTGATATGGTAGGTTCTCCTTGGACCTTGTTATTTGATGGAGCTTGCTCCAAATTTGGAAATGGTGTTGGTATAGTTCTTCTTTCTCCTAGTTTGGAAGAGTTTGCTTTTTCCTTCAAACTTAATTTTGAATGCACTAACAACATTGCTGAGTATGAGGAATTGTTGTTGGGGTTAAGAATTGCATGGAAGTATGGAGTGAAAGATATTGTTGCAAAAGGAGACTCAGAGCTGGTTGTCAAACAAATAAGAAAATGTATGCTACAAAAAATCAGCGTATGAAATAATATAAGCATGTAGTTTGGGATCTAATTGAAATGTTTGATTCCTTTAACATTGTTTACCATGATAGAGGTCTTAATGTTTTTGCTGATAAGTTGGCAGTGCTGGGTTCTAGATTTGAAAATTTCACCATTTCACCTTATTGTGAATATAATATTGAAGTGCTGACTAGGCCAGTTGTCCCTGATAATGTGAAACATTGGCAAGTGTTTGATGATGATGCTCAAGTTCTCAGGTTCTTGTAAAACCAAGGTGAGTTTGCAAATCAGAATATTTATTGGGAGCCAATGGTATGCATGACTGAAGGAAGAGAAACTTTGTTTGGAAAAGATATCATCCAATTGAAAACAAACACCATTCCTAGAGGTCTCATTGCACTTGAGTCAAATTTTAACAATGTTGATTGCATCATAAATAGAAACATGTCTACTTCAAGGGATGTGGAAGAGCATGACTTGGGAACAAAGGAAAAACCAAGGAAGGTTTGGTTGGGCAACAATTTAAGTAAAGAAGAAAAATAGTCCTATGCCCAACTCTTGAAAAATATCAAGACTGCCTTACTTGGTCCTATTCAGAGCTGAAAGCATACAGAGAAGATTTATTTCAACATGAGATCCCTCTTGAAACAAATGCCAAACCATTTAGATAGAGGCAAAGGCCAATTAATCCACTTCTCTCCATGAAAATGCAAGAGGAGTTAAGGAAGTTGAGAGAGGGAGGTATTATTCAGCCCACTAGATATTCATCTTGGGTTGTAAACCTTGTGCCAGTTAGAAAGAAGAATGGAGACATCAGACTTTGTGTGGATTTTAGAAATCTAAATAAAGCATCCATGAAGGACAACTATCCCTTGCCAAATATGGAAAATATGTTACAGCTTGTGATAGGGTCTCTGAATTCTTTCTACATTGGATGGTTTCTCCGGATATAATCAAGTGGTTGTTAAAGAATCAGAAAGACTTAAGACAACATTCACTACTCCTTGGGGACATATGTTTTTGTTAGGATGCCCTTTGGTTTGATGAATGCTGGTGCCACTTTTCAAAGAGCAATGGATGTTTATTTTTCTGGTTACATTAATGAGTTCATTGCAGTTTACCAAGATGATGTGACTGTATTTTCAAGGCAGAGAGGTGATCATTTACAACACTTGGAGAAGATGCTGATCAGATGTAGGGAGTATGGCATTTCTCTTAATCCAAGAAGTGTCATTTTGGTGTGTAAAAGGCCAAGCTACTTGGTCACATTGTGTCAAAAGATGGTGTTATGATAGACCCTGAGAGAGTGGAAGCAATCAGCAAAGTACCTATCCCAAGAACCAAGAAAGGCATCCAATCTTTCTTTGGTCAATTAATTTATTAGAAGGTTTGTTTCAAATTTGCTGAGTTGACTCTTCCTATCACAAGCATGCTAAAGAAGGACCAAGTTATTAGGTGAGAGGAAGCTGCCATTCAAGCTTTTGAAGGAATTAAGGATGCACTTAAACATGCACCTATTTTAGCATCCCCAAATTATAAGAGGCCTTTCCAAATCTTTTCCTTTGCTTCTAAGTATACCATTGCTTCTATTTTGTTGCAAAAGGATGAGAATGAAGATGAGAGGCCTATTTCCTTTTTAGAAGGATTTACAAGTTGTTGAGTTAAAGTATACAATCATGGAGAAACAAGCATTTGCCTTGGTGAAAGCAACAAAAGTTTTCAGGCCTTATATATTGAGTTCAAAAATTATTGCTTATGTTCCCCACACCATGGTGAAAGACATCATATCAGAAATGGAGATCTCAAGTAAAATATGTAGATGGGTGAACAAACTACAGGAGTATGATATGGACATCCACACCACAAAGTTGGTAAGAGGTTTGGGTCTTGCTAAGCTCATGGCTTGAGAGCAACTTGCAAAATGTGGAAGTGAATCAGCTAGAGGAAGAAAGGGTAGATGTGCTTGCAAAGTTGGTAAATTCTGAGTGGTACAAGGATGTAATCTTTTACCTTAGACACCTTTATTGTCCTGATCATTTAAATAAAAATTAGAAAAGAGCCCTCAAGTGGCTTCTCAAAATTATATCATCACAGACCTTGGCCTGGCTTGGAAGAACTCCCGGTGTCCTCTTGAAATGCATAGTTAAAGATGAAGCTCCCAAGATAGTTGCTGATTTCCATGGGGGAGTTTATGGAGGACACTTTTCTAGGAGAGTAACAACACATAAGATTTTGAGAGTTGGTTATTGGTGGCCTTCTCTCTTCAAAGATGCAACCCAACTAGTTAGAAAGTGTGATAGTTGCTCAGTGTTTCTCTAAGACTGAAAGCTTCAGGGCTCCCTTCCTTTACAACCTATATCAATTGAAGCCCCCTTCAAACAATGGGGAATGGAATTCATTGGTGAGATTTAAGATCCTTCTAGTGCTGGTCACAAGTGGATTCTTGTAGCCACTGATTATTTTACAAAGTGGGTTGAAGCAATCCCATCTAGAAAGGAAACACACCAAGTGGTAGTGGACTTCTTATTGAATCATATCATATGTAGATTTGGAGTTCTAGTTAAGATTGTATCTGATAATGCCATGTGCTTTAGAGCCAAACCTTTAATGGTAATGTGTAATGAATATGGAATCAATCTGACTTATTCTTCAAACTACAACCCCCAAGGGAATGGACAAGTTGAGTCCAGTAATAAGAACTTGTTGAAGATCATTAGAAGAACCTTGGAAATGAACAAGAAAAAGTGGGGAGAACAATTGAAGTTTGTAGTTTGGGCTGATAGAATAACTCCTAAAAGAGAAACTAGTAAAAGCCCATTTGAATTGGTGTATGGAACTCATGATTTTCTACCCTTACATCTGTAATTATCTTCATTTCAGTTTTCCCAATAGTTGGAAGATCAAGAGCATGGCCCATATGAATCAAGGATCAATCAGATTATTGAGCTTGATGAGGAGAGAAGAGCATCCCATCAAAGGCATATCAGATTTAGAGAGAAATTGAAGAAGTTGTTTGACAAGAAGGTTACTCCTAGAGCCTTTAGTGTTGGAGATCTGGTTTTGTTTGTGGGATAGTAGGCATGAAGACAAGGGAAAGCATGGCAAAATTTGATGCATTATGGATGGGCCCTTATGCCATTGATATTAGGATTGGTGAACATACCTTTTTCTCAAAGATCTAGATGGGGAATTGCTGGAGCTGCCTGTTAATGGTAGACATTTAAAACATTTCTTGGATTAATTCCCAAAGTGAGGTATGCACAAATTGTACAAATTATATAGTCTTTTTCTTTTTCTCTATTTTTTTGTTGTTTGGTGGCTTGCCCTTTGTTCTTGGCAGCCATTTTGGTTGGTTTCTTTGCTCATTTTTGTTGAGTGGTTTTGGTTTTTGGGTTGCCTTGTGTTTTGACTCCTTTCCCAATGGATTTTTGGCACTTGGTCTACGTTTTGTCCTTGTGGCACTCACTAGGAGTGCCCATCCCCAAGCAAGAGCCAATGTTGGTGCCATTTTTGAACTTTGCACAATGTGCCCTAATTTTCATGTCCAAATTTGCTCATAAACATTTTATTTCTCGATTGGTGATCTATTTTGTCCCTTCATTTGAATGCTTCAAAATGCCCATAAATCTTGTTGTTTTTCCCTAATTTAAGAAAAAAATCCAAGTGTGCCCTTTTCATGCCCTAGTTTTTCAATTTTTTTAGGTTGTGTCATTTTTCCTTTGCCAAGTCATGCAAGAAATTGTATTTGATCATTTCATACTTGTTTGTAATTGAAAACCCTACCCCAAGGTTGAGAATGATGTCAAATCATGCTTTAATTGATTTGAAATCAAAAAATTTGCAATCCTTGTTGAAAAATTTGATTTCTAGGAATCCTTTGAATTTTCCACATTTTGATGGTTAGACGGCATTTTCTACCTGTCAAATTCATCCTCTGCATGCAAGGGCAATGTGGTAGGTTTGCATTGGTTAAGAAAAGGCAGGAAAGCACTTTATTTTTTCATTTTTCACCTTTTTAGGAAATGGGGCATTTTCGAGCCCAGGACTCTGCTTTTTTCCCAATTTTCCTACGTGGCATGATTTGATTAGTAGGTGGGATTGGGGGGCTTAGATTCACTTAAGGTTTTTTCATCTTAGTCTTGCAAAGTTTTAAAATAAAATTTTGGCCCGATGGCCCCCAGCGAATTGGGAAAGGACACGTGGAACAAAGGAGATGCGGGTGGTAAAAAAGACTTGAAATTTTTTTTTTTTTGGCTCAAAAACCTATGGGAAAATTTTGGACCATGTGCCCACAGCCAATCACAAGAGGACACATGTCCTAAAAATTCCAAAATGAAAGTGCGGGCTGGGGGGACTTAGAGTTTTTTGGCTCTAATTTTATGAGGTTTCAAAATAATTTTTCCTCCACTCTAATCAGAGGAGGACACGTGGTGGCATGAATAAGACAGATAAGAGCGGGTCAGAGAGGAAGAAAGGATTTTTCCCTTTTCACAGGGTTAAAGAAAATTTTTTCCCATGCCAAAACATGTTCAAAATCAAAATTCAAAGGCTGAGGAAGGCTCAAGGAATTTTTGTAATCACAAAAGATGAGAATGGCTTCACGTGGCAATAAGTGGACAAAATTTGAGGTGAGGGAGGAAAATTTTTCCATTCTCGGGGCTAAAAATAAAAAAAAATTTCCCAAATTTCAAAAAGGTCAAAATGTGAAAATTGAAGCATGATTTCAAATGGGAAATTTTTCCAAAATCCAAAAAGATGATACAATGTAGGCCAAAATTCAAAGGGACCCACATTTTGGAGGCGGGGAAAAGGTCAAAGATTTTTTCAAAATTTTCAAAATGTCAAAAAGGTCAAAAGTGCAGTTTTAAAGGCATTGATTTCCAATCAATTTTTTGACATGTGTCCTTCCTTATCCAAAGGTTAAAATGGTAATTTTGGGCTTATGTTTGGGATCTCATCTACCATGTGGAGGGCTGGTATTTAAAGTTATCCAAAATCGACGGCAACTGTGCATTCTTCCTTCTTGCCACCATTAGAGCTCCAGGAACTTGGAATCATCATTTCTTCATCAAATTGCATCAAATTTTATATGATTTTGCATCATCTTGGCCTTTTGAGTGCATTGGCATCATTTTTATGACTCAATTCCTTGATCTATGGTGTTTTTGATGAAATCTCTACTTAGGCCTAATAAAAAATGTGAAAAGTGAAAATCAAAAGTTGCAGAGGTGAAATGATGAGGGGAAAAGGTGAAAAATGATAAATGAAAGATGCTTGCATGCCTAAGTGATAAAAACATGACCCTAGGATGAATAATGATCCAAATATTTGTAATGATTTAATCTTTTGGCACACCTAGCAACATGCGAGTGTTTTTCAGTTTGTTGTCATTTTCATTAAATCATGAGGTTTTTGTAATAAATTTGATCCCATAAGCATATTATTTTCTTGGGAAGGAAGACTCCATGATGGTATGAGGTATATTATGCATTTTGGAGAAATTTGTAAGGGGGGAATTGAAAATCATGAGCAAAATTTTGAGAAAAGCTCATTTTTCTTAGAAAATCTACCAAAGTACTAGGTTAATGTCTCATTTGTTGGAAAATTCATGTATGTGGGTTGGTTAAAAGTGTATAGCCACCACACAGCTCTTAGATTGTTCATGTAACTTTCCCCTTGTTATTGAAACTAACAAGTTTTGAATTAAATATGTTTTTTTTTTGGGCAATATGATGTCATTATCATTTCTAAATGCCTGCAAATAATTTTACTATTCTTGTTGTAATCTTGCATTAAAGTCTTTAGAAGTCACATAGATCTCCATTTCTAGTTGATAGTTTAAATGGCATTTGCAATCTCATACTCAAGAGAGCCTCATCTGATAAGGAGATAAACAAATTTAAAATCACTTTACCTTCCTTGACTGCAGAGATTTCTTATAAGCCTTTGGGGGTACCTTAGGCATGGCTTGATCATGGATTTTAGTGTTTAGTTGAGTTCTTCACTTCAAGATTTTGTGGTGAGTTCTCAAATATTGTGTGAAGAGTACAACCTCGGGATTCTATTTGTGCCTCTTCTAGTTGAAATAACATCCTGATTATTTTAGGCATTTCATCTGATGGTTGTTCATGTATTGTATAGATTGTCAAAGATCTGATCTATCCCAGTTTGTCTTATCAATCTCCCACCAAAAATCATCCAACAACAAAGATCCTATCATGTACTATCCCTGATTTGCATGTGTATACCCACAAAAGATCAAAATCCATTTGCAAAAGTATGCATAATGATCAGGGATTTAAATGTCTCTAGTAACCTTTGCCTTGTTTGAGAACATACCCATGTTTTGAGAAGTGACAACTTGTGAGAGTTCAGATCTGGGGTGTTGATCATGTTTTCATCAAGGTCTCCATCATATAATTTCAAGCAAAGAGAAGGATATCTTCATCTCCTTCACCATTACAAGGTTACAAAATAGGTCCTCTTACCTTGGTTGTAAGGCACAACCTAAAACAACTAGGACAAGATCAAGTCCTATTGAGTGCTATCCATTTCTCCACAAACTTGAGTGCCAGCTAGACCATATCCCTAGCTACCAATGACATACAACATGGTATAATCTATCTTTAAGATCCATGACATAATTGTGGTGCTTCTTAGATTGAAAAGGAGAACAAATTTGGATACCAACACCATACACATCCACCGGGTGGCTACATTGCTCCTATTATCTTCACATTTTTCCTATCACACCATCACATTCATACAACATTTACATATCTTGGTTGCATTTACTCTTGCTTTCTTATACTACTTACATGTTGCACTTTTCTTATTATGTCATTCGGATACTCATTATGTTGTTATCTTTTTCTATACACACATGTGTGTTTAATTGGCCTCGAAGGTAAATTTAGATATCTTACATATTTTCACATGATGCAATGATGCTCAACATTATATCTTTTACAAGTCCCACTGAGGCTCTTGGGGGCATCTACCTTTACTAATATTACACTTTATATGTACTATTGTTTCATTATTCACTACTTTTGATTAGTGTTACTTAATTTTCACTGATACATACATGTCATGACATACCATTTATCTTTCTAACGTGATAATGGATGATTCATGTGTAGAATTTTCCTTGCAGTATCAATACAATCATGGCTATATGTTATACCTAACTTTCTACTACTTACTATTGTTTGCTATTATTTTAAAATTATGCCCTATTCTTGTTTGATCCTTGTCTACTTTCTTATGGCCACTTCTTCCCTAATTGTCTTGTGACATTATGAGTGATGTCTTGTTTTTGAAATTCTCTTTTCATGGTCTATCTTGTCTTTGCACTTGTTTTTTATATTGTCTTCTATTACAAGTCATCTTTTCTTGCACTAACACTTGTTACTAACCTCTCTTATTTTCACATACCTTGGTTTCTTTCATGCGCATCCCCTACCCCCTATAGGTATTCACTCCATATATGCATTTAAAATTTAGATCCTCTAATTTAGGCCACCTTCTCCTACATTATTCATATGCACCTCAAATGAGGGGGACATCTATTGGGTGAAAAAATCACCCTATATCAACTCGAGTTACAAAGACAAAACATAACAATCTGAAGATCAACACAAGAACATAGTTACAAATTGGCTTAGAATCAAACTTGGACCCAAAACACATAGCAAAACTAGCACCCAGAGATGGAAAATAGTGGTGGGAGCTTGTGTCTTCCCTGGGCGCTAATTTCCTAGGGGAAAACAATCACTTTCTCAATTCAACATAGTTTATAGCAGTTTTCATATAAGCTCTCCAAAGAGCATAAACTTACCTCCAGCTTATATAATTCATTCAATCAAAACATATCATCTCCGTAGTGGCACTTTGGGAAGCAATCATGGAAGGAGAGAAAATAAATACTTCTCTCCCCAACAATCTTATCTTTTGCATGATACCACCCAAATAAATATCCCTTCATAGCATTTTAGGACATCTTTATATCCTTTTACAATCTTATACATCAGGTGCACACTTTCCTTGATTACTACTTTTACACATTTTTACATACATTACTCATATTTTTTCACATGTGGGACTTCGACTACTCTTTCTCTCTTCTTTTGCATGTTTTTCCTTAATATGCAACAAGGAGTATCTCACATCATCAAACATAGGTTACAAAAACACATTACACATATTCTTTACCCATAGGGTCCACTTCCCTTTCCTAGTCTCCACACTTCACATTACGATCACTTCACACTTCACTTGTACACTCGAAACACTATCACCTACACACTTATCTATAGGATCATAAGGTACGCATCTTATATCTAATTTATCCTATCAAGTATTCAATCAACATCATATGGGGGAAAATGTAGACATAAAATCTAAGCACTTCAGCACATTTCTAGGTCCTAAAAGCATGTTATCATTTACATGAATCCTAAGTGAGAACTAGTAATTGAAAACTTCCTTTCAGCTTTTTCTTCATCTTCTACACTTTCATTGGCCTTATACATCTTGTACTCTTGCCAACATTTTATTGTTTTATTTTTCTATGGCTTGGAAAAGAGCACCCAGTTCAGACAATAGCACCAGGTGTTCTTGTCCTCTTAAGCACTCTTGTCCTTATTTACCTTTTTCTTATCATTTTTTCCCCTTTTACTTCTTGATTACTTTTTACTACTTTAGGTTGGCATTTCAGTTTTCAATTACAAAATTCAAACAATGAAATCATATAAATACATAGTTGTTCTTTCAAAATGAGGGGCCAAGCAATGGTTTTATCTAATATCTCCTAAGCTTGCATCTGAAGGCACAAGAGCATTACAAAGCATTCATCTAGCACATTCACTCAAGGGACAAGTGATGCATTCTTCTACATACACAACATAGAAGGGGAAGTTTATTTTATTCCATCCCACACCTTCTATACATCTACTACATTCAAGATCTAGTCTACTATCATTTGTGTAACTTACACAAGGGAATCCTAGGGCATCATTACACACACAAGAACATAGAAATACATGGATTCTAAGATGCAAGTGCAACACTCTATTATAAGTTCACTCTTTGGGTGATCACTGTTTGAGTCATCCAGACTCCACATTTTAAATTTTCTTTATTATATTTGATGTGGTTTGTGGACATGTGTATGTAGACATTTTTTTATAGGTTATAGGTACATTTGACAATATGGAGGTGAAACTATATTGAAAACAAATTATTAATGGTGAAGCTCCTCTCACTTAGAAGAAACCAAATCTAGATCATTTGCAAAAATTCTAATGTCTAGATACAATCATTAGTACCCAAGTGCTCTTATATGCCTATGATTGCTTCTTCCCTATAAATTTTTATGTCTAAGAACCTCCAATGAGCACTGAAAATGCTGCCACAATTATGTTCTAGCTATTCATATTCCCATATCACTCCCAAATTGTGCAAAATCAGATAATTCATTCTTTATCTCTCTCTTGCTTATTGTTTCATACTATTACTCGTTTGTTGTTTTTCCATTTACTACATTTTATTATTTTCATATCATTCATTACATTAGTTACTCTACAATAAGATTTAAATCCAATTATATTAAATCACTCAAAAATTGAAATTTGTGCCCTTGAGGACAAGGTAGGGTTAAACTCAATTCAAAAATCCTAAACCAAAATCTTCGCTCATGTTGAAAATCATTACATTAAGAGGGGGTGAATCAATTTATTCTCAAACTTTGACAATCAGTTCAATCCACTTAATTAGTTATGATAAAGCCAAATCAACATTCATAAGTAGAAAGTATGAGAGAGAGCACACAAAGACAATATTTAATGTGGGAAACCCAAACTAGGAAAAAATCACTAAAATCAAGAACTAGCTTAGGACAAGATAGTCTTGTATATGTTTCATTGAGCTTTAACTCAACATGGAGCTTTAACTCCAAAATTTAACCAAGATGTTACTCATTCTTTGACAAGATTTAATTTTTTAGAAACTTTAACTCCCAAATATCAACCAGGCTTCTACCTATTTCTTCTACAAGCCTCAACTCACAAGGAAGCAACTACTCCCTCCTACTAAGCTACAACTTAGGCTTTTTCAATATTTTTATCACACTGAAACTTTTGTCTCATACAATTGATAGTGACAACTAGATTAGCTCACTCTTCTTCTCTTCTCAATCTCACTTTCTACTTGATTTCTTTGCTACAAACCTCTGTCATACAAGGATGATTTCAAGGACAATTTCTTGTCAAATTCCACTCTCACTTTTTTGCATACACCTTGATTTACAAGGCTATTATCATACTCAATTCCTTTTCATGGGACTAACCTCTTCATTCATGTGTTCCTATTAGCACATCACCCTATCTTAATCAACTTTCTTTTTAATCTCCTATTTATAATTAATCTCAAAAGTGTTATAACAAGTCTTTAAGTTTAGTTTTGCACTCTCATTATGCTTTTTCTCCATGAAGATGATGTAATCACACTCATATGAATCTCTCCATTAATTACATCTTACAATGATCACCGTAAATGCATGTATATCTTCAATGTGTTCATATTTCTTTAACATACATCTACAAGCACTCTCAAACTTCAAATCTTAAACCACTTCTCTCATAAGCAATTGATATCATTACTATATTCATGTGTCTTCTAAATGCATTAATTATCTTCCTAGCTTCAGTTCTTTTGTAACCACACAAAGTTAGTGTTTATCCCCATATTCTTTAACGTCATAAACTTATACATCAACATACTACTCATCACTTTCATCCACACAGTTCTTCCAAGATTCAACACTTTCTTCAAGCATAAGACTTGGTTTTGTAGACAACTACTTATCTTGACATGAATTTTCAACTTCATATATGACAAATTTTCATATCACACTATTAACCCACATACAAGGGAGATGAATCACATAAACCCAAAGCTACAACACTAGAAGATATGGATGAATCACATGTAATCTTACTCAACCGTGATAGTAAGAATGTATTTGAGAGAGTAGATGGTGATTTTATAGCTTCCACAGAGTGTTTGGTGTCATTCCAATAAGATTTTGTTGGATTTTCCTTTATAATTTTACATTTTTATGGTTTTAAGAAACAATTACTTATTCTCTGTTTGAAAGTTTTTTACCTTATTATATCTCATTTATTCATTGGAATAGTTATAGGGACCACTTCAACAGATGTTTTTGCTTCAATTCCAAGGATTTATGTTCATGATACGGTGTGAGAAACTCATGATAAATATTGCTATAGACTTAGTCCTTCATATCATTATAGTGAACTAGGTCATAATGTTCCAAAATGAACAAGTTTGCAAGAGACACCTTGTGACCAAAAATTAGAGAAATTATTTGGGTAGATTAAATTTTGATGTAGCTGATAATATTGATTTCAATCATCAACTGTCATAGACTTAGCATGAGTGTAGAGAATTTTAGTCATTATACCATTGTTTCCTTTGAAAAAACATAGTACAATCCATATGTATACATTCCTTGTACCCATTACTATAATTACCAGCCACCTATGGAGAAGATAAATTGAAAATAGTGTACACACTATCTATATCATTAAATAATGTAGAGAATGAACAAGAAACTTGCAAGACCAACCTAGATTTCATAAGAACAAAATTTACATACCTTAAACTTTAAGAAACAAATTTTTCATAAGAACGTACTATAGGATTCATTAAATAATCCTTGTTTAGTATGAGGAATTGGTTATTATATTCTATATTTGCATTGAACTTATACACAACCATGATCATTGTACCTAACACCATGACTAAGTAAGCTTGCATAGGTGAGTTAGACTTGTACTAAACCTACCATACTTGAGTGGATGTTAAGACATAATCTTGACCTAGGGAACACCTATTTCATCATTAAGTAGTTTAAATAACTCATCCAAGTGATTTACTAACAACTAGACTCATTTCATGTTAATCAATTCAAGAAGGTGATTAGGAGAGTGAAAAATAGGGTTAGAAAAACGAAGAGAACTTCACTATTTCTTATCCAATTTCCCAAAAAAAATATGCAAAAGATAAGTATTCGATTTAACTTAAAAATTCCTTCTATTATTATTTTTTAAGTATGTGTGACAATTTTTTTAGATTCTAAGAAGACAAGGTTCTCAATTTGCATTCCTTAAGAAACCTTGTTTAGTAAAACTTGAATAACTTCCACAAACTTCTTCAAACATTGATGAAACTTGACATGAAGAACTAAAAACATCCCTCTATATGCTTCATATATTTATTTATCATTAATAATATTTTACTCTTCATACCAATCTAATTTTACCATGACTTCGCTATTATTCCTCAAAGGTAGTTTTGGTGATGACTTGACTTTTTCTTCCAAAAGTTCAATTAAATTTTGTATATGCTCATAAATTCCCTAGGTAATGTTACTTGGATCCTACCATGATTACCTTGTCTTTACATGACCTGATTTGTGCCCATACACCTCATTAGGCTCTAGAACTAGGCCTAAATGATCCAACTAGAACTGTGACTCCCAACACTTTACCTAATGGTCACTCTAAAAGCTCTTGCAAATTCTAGAGACATAATTTATTACCTGTAGAACACTTGAGGCTAGCACACCAACCATCTCCATACCTTCAAAGTGAGATCCTACCTTACTAATAAATCCGTAGCACCATGAAGTCACCATGGATAACCCGAAACCACTCTATGAACTCCAACCAAATTTCTATGTGACCACCCCCAGTGAACTCCAACCACCTTTTTATGGCACTACCAATCAATATTTGGGCCCCTTAATGAGCCTCGCTTCTCCACTCAAACCTTTTCCATCAATTCCACCCAATATCAATGACAACACCAATGCACCAAGGTTCAACAATCTCCCCTTTTTCATTGATGGAAACAAACTTAGAAACTTTGATGGAAAACCCATTCATTCCTTATTTCTGATAGCACTCTCTTCCCCTTTGACATCTATGACAAAGGTTTACACAACCAACCATGGAAAGAAAGCAATAAAAATGCATATCCTTACCTCAAGAAGCTCCCCCTTGAAGGATGTTACATCCTTGACAAAAATCACTTGAGAAGATGCATAGATTTACTCACTAATCAACCTCAAAAATTCACTTCTTTTCCTATGCTCTTCTTTGATCTTCACAACTTTTGCCTTAAAATGATGAACTAGCTTCCCCTGTGAAAATGTCTTCATTTCTTCACATTTAAGTGCTTTATTGATTTAGGTCTTGAATTATCCCTTAATTTTCTTTTCAGCTTCTTTTATCTCAACTTTTCTCATCCAAAGAATCCTCTACACTTCATGAATTAAGCTCCATGCTACTCCTATTGGGATCATTACATCCTCCTTTATCTAAAAATACAAGAAATAAATCACTTGCCTTTTATTCAAGATAGAATAATGGATCGGTCCTATTTAATTAGTCCTAAAGGACTTTTTCAGTGTTTTCAATTTCCATTCCTTGTTCATTTACTAAAGGAACCAACTACTATGATTTTTCTTTTAAGTATAACACCTTTTCTTCATTACCTTGTACATTACTAGAATTTTCTAGGCTCATAGGCCACCTCTAATTCACTAACCCATAGTCTCAAATGCCATTTCCATTGATCCAAAACTCCATTTGAAATTATAGGGCATAGTTTTAGCTTTCCTAAAACTTGCAACATACTCAAAAGTACATGAAAGCACCATTTTTTGTCTTTACCATCCTTCATCCTCATCTTTTCAAGATTGTGAGTATTCAAGTTACTTCTTGTCTTTGAATCATCATGAAACACTAGGTATACCAATAATATTGATTGTACTTGTGTACCTCTACATCCTCTATGATTGTACATGTGTACCTCTACCTCCTCTTTGATGGTAAAAACCTTTATTTTCAATCATTCCACTTCTTCAATTGGGAAATATGTAATTATTGCAATGTGAGTCATCACAATATATTTTTATATCATTTTTGCATGATTTTTCTCCATAACAATAGGAATCTAAACCTCTTAACATTGTAATCATGCTCTCATAATTTCTACCTTTGATTCAGAGAAAATAACTAAGATATCCTTTTATATAACCAAAACAATACACAAGTACAAATTCTCGAGTTATTCAATAAAATTTGAAACAATTTTATCTTATACATTCTTATATTATACAAGACTTAGAATGAAGAAATTCTTAACCTTGATTATGGTTCACTTGATGCTCATTCAAACCTTTTTACCTACTTGGATTATGATAGTATCATCTTCACCTTAAATATCATTAACACCACCACAATCATGACTAGACCATTCACATGACTATTTGATAGAGACAAGACCATTTTCAAAGTTCAACATAATAAACCCTCTTGATCATAATTATAACTCAGACTTTGATGATATAGAACTAGATCGGACTTCAAGACACTACATGTAAGCAAGACAATTAGTTTCCATAATTAAATCTCCTCATGATGAAAATTCCAACTCGAACACTCGGTAACTCAAATCAAAATATTTACACAACATTGATAGGATCTTCAATACAATTTTGACCACACTTAAGTTTCATGAAATAACATAGACTTGAAATTAGAGCTTTAGTAAATAAGACATACCTTCATTACACAAGGCTTGAGAATACTAGCCTAACAATATCATGATCACACCTATCTCTGACTTCCTTCAACAAGGATATTTTTTAGGACTCAAACTAACCTACTACATGTATTAGATCAAATGTTAGACATTTTATAGTAGTCTAGAAGGATGATAACCTAGAAAAATGAATCAATTTGTCTTACACTCTCTTGAAGACCTATTTTTTGTAAGAAAAAAACTAGAAAAATGATTGAGACATGACTCCATCCTAACAACCTAGAGAAATATAAGACAAGATTTTTGATTTATTAACCAACTTCCTTTGTATGAAAACTAGAGGAGACATTTAATAACTTCAATGGGACTAAACAAACATTCCTTAAACTAGCCATACCTTTGTAAAATGATGAAGACTCCAATCAACAACCACTAATGGAAACTTCCTTTCAAGTACATACTTTGGACCTATCAGTAAACTTCAACATGGAGAATGATTTGATTTGCATATTAGTAGACTAATGAAGAGCATACCATGCTTCTTTCAGCTAGTATATACCTTCTAGAAGCCTATAGAATGCATACCATCTTGTGAGATCACCTCAAAATAGGAGAAAGTTTTCATAACAACATGATGACTTGATTCTTTCCTTCTAGTTCTTATGATATTGTTAGTCTTCTTAGATGAATTCCTTGTTATGACAACCTCATCACCCAAGTTTTCAATTTATAATGGATTTCTTGATAAACATACATGTTGCATCTCATACACCTACTCTAACACTTCTTGAGGAAGAAGTTATTCATCCCTTGCACTATAATTTTCTTCCTTCTTCTTGGATTTTTCATCACATTCTAATTTCTTGTTTATAAAAGACTCTCCTATGATTTTCATTGATTTTTGTGTCTCTTTAACATCTACCCATATTATTTTTTTATCCTTATTTTCTTCCTCAACTCTTGGGTTTGCTTTCTTGACCTTGTATATCCATTTTAATTCTTTATTTCTAGGAGATGCTTTAGACATGGATGAATTTTTCTCATTTCTAGGATTGATATTCATGTTTGAAACCTTCTTAACTTTCCTTCTTAAAGTATGATTCATGTTGTTATACTAATATTTTCATCGTGATAGTCGTTTCTTTGAAAATATCTAAAATTGTGACAATTATAGCATATGACATTACTCTTTCCTCTGACTTGGTGTGAAATGTCAATCCCACTATGATTTGCAGCCTTGATATCATAACATCTCTTAGCATAGTTTCTAAAATTGTTACAGTTGTAGTACACTACCATCTTCATGCCTCTAGTGTATCCTTTTTTTCAAAAATGACTTGAAGGTTCCTCTAAACAATACCGACAATATGCCCTTTTTCTTGACAATTGAAGTAAACTATGTTATTTTCCTTATCACTTCTCTTGTCTCTATATGGGTGCTCATATATGATTCATTTTTTCATTCCTTAGCCCTATGTCCATAACTATGATAGGAAAAACAATATCCATTGAAATTCCTTTCATACCTAGATGTATTTGGTTACCTAACTAACTTAGGCCTTCCTATGATTTTATCTCTTTGATCAGCGTAATATTTGTTTGCATTCTTGAACCACCTTGTCATCATTTTTATTTTTAATGGTTTTTCCTTTGAATCGGAGACCTATTTTATCACTATGTTCTCTTTGATTTTCCAATATTCTCGCCAAGAGATTCATAACTCCTTTCTAGTTTTTTATACATTCTCAACCTTCAAGTTTCTTAATTCTTCTTCATGTTTTAGGTAGGAATCCTCCTTGTCATTCACATATTTTGGCATGTTCTCAACAAATGAATACATCTCCTTGAGTTTTTGACCATGGTTAGCTTCTATGCTCTTAATTTCCTTTTTTAGTTCATCAATCATAGATTGAGAAATCTCATAATTCCTCTTCGTGGATTGATTATGTTAATGTACCCATGATTGTGTCTTCATGATCACCTCTAAGTTGATATACTTGATTCAAGAGGATGAGGCTCTGATACCAATTGTTGAAAATTATGACACTCGTAGAGGGGTAAATCACCATCTTCTCAAACTTTGACAATAAATTCAATCCATGTAATTAGTTATGATAAAGCCAAATCAACATTCATAAGTAGTGATAATGAGAGAGAGAACATAGATATAGGATTTAATGTGGGAAACCCAAACTGGGAAAAAATAACTGAAATCAAGAACTATCTTAGGACAAGAATGTCTTGTAAATATTACATTGATTTCATAGTTGAGCTTCAACTCAACATGGAGCTGCAACTCCAAAATTTAACCAAGCTGCTACTCATTCTTTGACAAGCTTCAACTTTTATGGAAGATTTGACTCCTAAATATCAACCAAGCTTCTACCTTTTTGTTTTGAAAGATTTAACTCACAAGGAAGCAACTACTCCCTCCTGCTAAGCTACAACTTAGAGTTTTTTTTAGGTTTTTTTCACACTAAAACTATTGTCTCATACAAATTATAGTGACAACTAGATTATCTCACTCTTCTTCTCTTCTCAATCTCACTTTCTACTTTTTTTTTTGTTACAAACCTCTATCATAAAAGGTTTATTTCAAGCACAATTTCTTGTCAAATTCCACCCTCTTGCTCTGTTGTATACACCCTAGATTTACAAGGCTATTATCATACTCAAGTACTTTTCATAGGAATCACTTCTTCATTAATATGTTCCTATTAGTAGATCACCATGTCTTAATCAACTATATTTTCAATCTCTTATCTATATATGATCTCATAAGTATGATATAAGGTCTTCAAGTGTAATTTTTCACCCTCAATTATGATTTTACTCCATGAAGATGATGTTATCACATTCCTACGACTCACTCCATTATTACATCTTACAATGATGACTCAGAACTACATATATATATATATATATATATATATATATATATTCAATGTGTTCATCTTTCTTCAAAATACATCTACAAGAACTCTCAAACTTCAACTCTTAAATCACTTCTCTCAAAATTAACCTATTTCAAGTACTATATTCATGTGTCTTCTCGAATGCATTAATTAGATCTTCAAAGCTTCATTTATTTTGCAATCACATAAAGTTATCCTTTATCCCCATATTATTACTACCCTCATCACCAATTATACATTTTTCATATCTGATCATCACTTTTCATCAACCCAACTCTTCCAAGACTCTACACTTTCTTCAAGAATAAGACTTAGTTTTAGACAACTACTTGTCTTGACATGAATTTTAAACTTCATATATGAGATATTTTCATATCACACTCTAATCCACATATAAGGGAGATGAAGAGCTCTTCATAAACTATCATAAGGGTTATTATACCATTTATTCAATTTAATTTGTTAGTAATGAATTTTCATACCTAGTAATATGCCCCTAACCTCAACGAATGACTAATGGTAACCTCTAAATACCTCTTACAACTAAAGGAATATCTTTGACCTTTATACACTAACATTTTATAACTAATATATAGGATGTCATGAGTTGCAGCGTGATTATAATTTACACTCATAGAATCATAAATTTGTAGAGGGAGTTACAAATAGATGAAGATGTTGCAAATGTTCCTAACATCCTTTGTAATATCCATTTAACTTAAACTCTTTGCCATTTAGCTTCACTCTTCCATTTTGACTGAAGAAAGTTCATTGAGGGTAAGAAATAACTATTACAACCTTGATACTTAGAGAAAAAATCACATTTTAACTTTTTACCAGTTATTCATGATACATGCAGGTATATCTCAAAAATTCAAGATCTTTGAAACATGATTAGAGCACAAGCTAGTCCATGCAGTCTTACTAACAAATAGAGAACTCCCAACTTACAAAATATATCTCTACACAAGTAATGAATCTAGAGTATCTACTCATAAAAGGTCAAGTAACAATTCTCATGATATATCCATGATGCCCAAACCAATCACATGTGTTTTGAGAACTGATTACAGTAAAAAAAAAATCATTCAAGCTCTTATTTTAAGATGGAGATTTTGCAGTCTTGAAGTTCTTCATCTGTAGTCAATGATTGGTTAATCCATGTATAGGGTGAAAGTAATAATTTGTTTACACATCTTAGAGACACTCTTTGAAGTAATCAAAACCTTCAAGATCTCACATTAGCACAACTCTTTTCAAGAAAATATGTATATTAATTGGGTACACATAGTTTTGGTTCATATAAACTCTGCAACACTAGAAGATATGGATGAATCACATGCGATCTTACTCAAGTGTGAGAGTAAGAACATATTTGAGAGATTATATGGTAATTTTATAGCTTCACACCTCTATAGATTGTTTGGTGTCAATTGAAAAGCATGTGATGGCTTGTCCTTTAGAATTTTAAATTGTTAGGACTTTTAAAAAATAACCCTTATTCTCTCTATTTGATAGTTTTCTAACTTCTTAGATCTCATTTCTTCATTATAAGAGATATAGAACCAATTCAATGGATGTTTTTGTTTCAAGTACAAAGAATTATGTTCATGAGATTGTGTGAGAATCTCATGAAAAATACTACTACTGCACTGGTCCTTCATATTATTACAATGAACTAGGTCATAATGTTCCAAAATGAACAAGTTTTCAAGAGAAACCTTGTGATTGAAACTTAGAGAAATTATTTGGGTAGATTAAATTTTGATGAACCTAGTAATATGGATTTCAATCATAAATTTCACAGACTTAGCATGAGGGCAAATCATTTTAGTCCTAAAACCATTGTTTCCTTTAAAAACACAAGACATTCCAGATTTGTACATTCATTACAGCCATTACTATACTTATGATCCATCATTGGAGAAGATAAATTGAAAATAGTGCACACATTATCTCTATCATTGAAGAATGCAGAGATTGAAGAAAAGACTTGCAAGACCAACCCATATTTCAAGATGCTCAAGAAAAACTATACAAGATAATTTAGAGACCTTAAACTTTAAGCCTCAAAATTTATCACAAGAACATATTACATGCTTCATTAAATCATCCTTTATTTTTAGGATGAAATATTGATTATATTATATCTTGGCATTGAGCTTATACACAACCATGATCACTATACCTAACACCATGACTAAGAAAGCTTACATCGACTTAATTGGACTTGTAATGAACCTACCATGCTTGAGTGGAACTTAAGGCATCATATCAACCTACATAACACCTATTTCATACTTGAGAAGTTGAAATAACTCATCTAAGTGATTTATTGAAAACCATATCATTTCCTTTCTATCGATTCAAGAAGGTGATTATGAGAGAGAAAAATAGGGTTAGAAAAATGAAGAGAACTTCTTTGTTTCTTATCTAATTTTCCTCAATTTTTTTGAAAAATATCATCCTTGGAGTGATATTAAAACATTTTTCTATGATTTATTCAAAGGAGGATCTACAATTTTTTTGGATTCTAAGAAGATAGGGTACTCAGTTTACATTCCTTAAGAAACCATTTTTAGTAAAACTTGAATAACTTCCACAAAATTCTTCAAAAATTGATGAAACTTGACATGAAGAACTAAAACACGTCCCTTTACATGTTCAATATATGATTTTATCATAAATAATATTTTTCTCTTCATACCAATCTCGTTTCCCATGACTTCACTACTAGTCCTCAAAGGCATTTTTGGTGAGAGCTTGAATTTTGCTTCCAAAAGCAAAATTCAACCTTTTAGATGATCTTACATGTCATGGAAAATGTTACTAGGCTCTTCCCATGATTACCTAGTCTTTCCATGACATTATATGTGCCCATACACCTCATTAGGCTCTATAATTTGCTTAAATGAACCAATTACAACTATGAATTCCAACACTTGACCTGATGGTCACTTTAAAATATCTTGCACATGCTAGAGACATCATTTATGACCTGTAAAATTCCCAATCCTAGCACACCAACATTATCCATACCTCCAGTGAACTATTACCTCATTAATCAATCTTTTAGCACCCTAATGTCACCCTAGATAACTAAGAAACCAATCTATGAAATCCAAGCACCATTGTTATGTGACCAATCTATAAACTATAACCACCAATTCTATGACACTACTAATCACCCCGCATGCCCCTTACTAGCCTCACTTCACCACTCACACCTTTTCCATTAATGCTACATGACATCAATTACAACACCAATACACTAGGGTTCAACATTCAAGCCATCCTCCAGTCATGAAAAATCCAAAACTTTAGAAAATTTGGTTATCGTAAAATCCACATCTAAAGAACGTTCAATCCACAATGCACCTTCCTCAACATGATTATACAAATATTGGTGAATCTTGTGGCACATTTTTTGATAAAATATTAGTTATATGTATGGTCACCCTTTTCCTTATCCATCCTATTGACACGTATGTCTCAAGTCCCTCTTGGTATTAAGAGAATGATTATCGTAAATATCATAGGGTCAAGGGTCACAAAATCTAAAGGTTTTTCTCATTTAGAAACATCCTTCAGGACCTTATCGACAAAGGTGAGTTACAATTGGATAATCAAAATACACCTCCAAATTAGAACTTAGAATTCTTCAAAAAACCCTTTCCAGACCATGCTCCATCCACTAGTTAACCACATTCTAATGTAATCCACTCACATCACACTATTAATACTATCAAATATCAATAGTCTGTAAGAGCTTCATCTCAATCATCAACACCTATAATTTCTATTGTAGGAAATTCATCCGAATTATCCACAACATTAATATCTAGTGTTTCTACCCCAAAGACCCATTAAATCACGTAACCTCCCTAGTATTTCCCCTAGTAAGATCACGAATCTACCCACATCCATTACATCCACTAAAAATTGACTTATGGCTTCTTCAAAACCTTTATAAAATGGACTTATTATAGAAATCATGAAAAATCTTACAAAAATCACGTCACCCAACACCGTGTCTCGAAAACTAAAACACTCCGCTACACAATCTCCAATCCTTCCATATACAATCACACCACGAAACCATACAAAATATCAAGTAAATGATCTAAATTTCTTTCTCTTGATTTTTAGACACACCCATTGTCCCAATTTTTAGTCATTATTACAGAATCTAAGATCTTCCCTTAGTCAATGTCTAAACACATCACATAGAAAATGATCCCTTTGACATCAAATTTTAGATCATTTAATGAAAAACCAATCCCTTCAACCTCAATCTTGGTAGGATACTATGCAATAATCCTTAAAAGAATCATCAAACAATCTATCATAACCCTACCTCTTCTTAATCCATCTAAATATCCGGGTGGAAACACTCTTTGTATAAATTTGAAGCATTTTTTTGTTATCATCAAACACCAATACATTCCAAAGATGACTATGAAGCCCTTCATGATGCCATTTTAAGCCTTGTTAATAAAGTAGTGCATATAACTACCAGAGATCGTGCATAAGGACCTAAGACTTCATATCAAAGAAATTCCAAGGTCTCCTTCTCTCTTGCTTCTAAATCACCCTGTCCAACACGTCTTTATAAGGCTAAGTTATTTATCCTTTTCATGACACATACCCAATCCACCACTTTTGTACAAAACACCATCATAAAACAACTTCATCAAGCTCCAATAAATATGTCCATGTATGAGCTTATGAAAAATCACCTCAACATCAGCAATACATGATTGAATAACTATAATCAATATCATTACCCTCAAATGATCCACATCTATTCACAAATCTGGTCGGTACCCTTAAAATTTCTACTTCTATCTCTTTTGAAACTCTAAAATCCCATCCTTGAAACTTGAAGACTATGAACTTCCATTATTTATCACTTCCTAAATTGATGATACTATTGTTAATAGATTCATTTTTGAAAATGGTGCCAACATCAATATCATGTCATCACATGCCTTTGATCAACTCCAACTACCCAAATCTATCGTCACCCAATCTCCGATATAGTACTATGATCCTTCAATGACATCATTATCTACACGTTAGGGATGGTTGTCTTACCCATCAAATTCATTTTCAAAACCCTCCATGAACTATCCTATTTGGTATAAGGGTAGTTTCAATATAACATGTTATTAGGACAACCATGGATACATGTTATGCATTGTATCCCATCCACCCTCCATCGATGTATCAAATATGAACATGAAGGTAAACCTTTCATTATCCTAGCTAACTTTGAACCCCTTTATATAATTTCATATGCCATATCAACCCAAAAAAATTGTCCCTAAAACAAACTCATTATATTCTAATGAATCCTCTACCATTTCTTATGTTGTCGTATAAAATATTATAAGATGACACCTCCTTCAATGATCTCATGTAACGTCTTTCACTACGGCAATATCACCTCCTCACCATTAATTCACTTCTCACACTAAAGACATACGAAGACCCGATAAATAACCCATGTATGAGCCTAATGTCGAAGACATTATCTCCATTTATTCCACCACATCTTAAAACTAATCTCTTCTACATATGGATCAATTGTCCTTCCCTACTTCCTAATAATCAATGCCACGTAAGACCATTCTTATCACATTTCTCCTTCTTATACAGCCAAGAATTTTCACAAATGTATCTTCATCATTATCCCTAGAAAGGATTTTGCATCGATGGTATGAATAGAATATTCATAACTTGATCCTTGATCATTCTTGCAATCCTCATAAAAACATGGGTTAGGTATTGAGAAACTAGCCTCAAACACCACCATAAAAACTATATCTAGATCCTTAACAGAACCAAAACCATTTTTTCACCCTTGCACAATAACCCCATGGAAGTAGATGACGTTGTTTCCATCCCATATAATTTTTTTAATAAATACAGTTACCTTAGGAATGCTTACTTATCAAACTAACAACGGTACTAAGACTCTCTCACTCATATTACTTGAAATGATAGAGGAGGACTCCCCTACCATTAACATCCTTTAATGCCACGATAATCAATCTATTCTCTCCTATATGGGGAAAATGACCATTACCTTAAAAATACTCTGTCACCTAACATATCCACACTTCTCAATGAATTCACTATCGACATTAACATAGGGACTCCACATAATCCTCACATAGTCAAATTTTATCAATCCTTAAATTTACAAGAATTATAAGACTTCATTGCCTTCCTCTCTAAACATAGTCAATATTTCACATGGTTATATAGTGACATGTCGGTTATTGACCCTAACATTATTATTTACAATATCATCACCTATCCCAATGTTAATCTTGTCAAACAAAATATACGTAGGATGCATCCTTCCATGGCCCTTCTTATCAAAGAAGAGTTACAACATATCCTTTCTACCAATTTCATATTTCCCATTGATTACCTATAATGGGTCTCTATTATTGTACCCATGACCAAGGCCTCTGGAAAGTTATGTATTTACAAAAACTTCTCAAACCTCAATCTCTCTTGTCCCAAAGATGAATTTCCTCTTCCTAACATTGATCAACTCATTGACCTCACTACTGGCCATGAAAGGATTTACCTTATGGATGGATTCTCTAGATACAATCAAATCCTTATCGCCACAGACGATCAACACAAGACATGCTTCATTACTCCTTATGGGAAATTGTGTTATCATGTCATTCCCTTTAGACTTAAAAACACTGGGGCCACCTATCAACACACAATTACATACATTTTACATGACCTTATCCATAAAACCGTAGAAGACTATATTGATGACCTCTTAGGAGAATCTAAGCAACGTAGGGATCATCTTTTTGTCCTAGACACAATATTTTCCCGACTCATTCAAGATTTGCTTCACCTTGACCCTGCAAAGTTTGTATTTGATGTTCTCACCGACAATATCCTAGGGTTCACCATTTCTATCATAGGAATTGAATTACACCCCACCAAGATCAAATTGATCATTGATATGCCTCCTCTATTAAACCTTAAACATTTTCACATCCTTCAAGGTAGACTCCAATCAATTTGTCATTTCATCTCACATTTTTCAGATCATTGTCAACCTTTCCATCATCTCCTTTAAAAGGATGTCCACTTTAAATGGGATCAAAATTGTTGAAATACCTTTGAATACCTCAAATATTACCTTTTATCACCACCTGTGCATACACCTCCATGCAAGGATGATTGTTTTTACCTCTCCATATCTACTACTAAGCATGCCTTGGGTGTTATGCATTGTCATAAATACACGTAAGGTCATGAATAGGTTGTCTATTATATAAGACAAACTCTTCATGACTATGAGACCAAGTTATATCAAAGAAGAAAATTTGTGTTATTAATTATACTTCACAACTTCCAAATTTTGTCATTATTTACTTAACCATAAAACTTACGTTGTTACCATATTCAATCCTCTTAAAACTATGCATTCTAAACCATATCAAAGTGACCGTATCACTTAGTTTGTCATGATCATGACTGAGTTTGACCTTGAATTCATCTCACAAAAATATATTAAATGACAAGCTATCATCGATCAGCTTACCAAAGCCCCTCTCTTTAACAATCAATTACCTCACAAACAATTTCTTGACAAATATATCAACCCTATTGATCAAAATTACAATTTTATTTGATGGATATAATTTCCGGAATGGGTAGGTTCCAGTATCATTATCATACCTCAATGGGGGACTCCTATCCCTCTATATTTTAAGTTAAAATTCAAATGTAGTAACACCATAGATGAATACAAAACATTTATCATGGGTGAATGGGTCTCAAAACTATAATCATGCTCGGTTTTCAAATCATGAAAATCTATGAAGACTCAAAACTCGCTATCAACCAAATCACGTGAATTTATCAATGTAAAAACTAGATTCTACAAAAATATAAAACCATTATCCAATTCCTCTTATATTCCTTTGATCGTTACACCATCTAAATAGTTCCATGATCTTTTAATAAATTCACAAACACCATGGCTTCTCTTGCATCACTCATTCCCATATCAAATGATGATTCCAAACTATTCATTGTTATGTATATAATTTATCAACCATCCCACAATAACAAGCTTCCATCTGTCAACCTCATTGAACATAATCAAACAAATCTCTTGCACACTCAAATATTCAACTATCTATCAAAATCAAAAATTCCCTCCATCCTATTTAAGAATGTTAAGCGATGTTTTCTTCAATGCACCACCCTATGTGTCATTTTATGTGGTGTTATATACAAACATGGATTTGATGGCCTCTTGTTACGATGTCTCAAATCCCATGAATCCACTAAAGCTATTCAAGAAGTCCATGATGACATATATGGTGGAAACTTTAACGATATGGATTTTGTTAAACATGGCCTACATATGGGCTATTACTAGCCTTACTTTCAATCAATATTTTTGCATGTACGTCAAGAAATTTGTTAAATTTCAAAAACACTCCAATCTCACTCACATTCCTAGTCAGACCTTATAGCCCACGTAAGATTTATGGCCCTTCTCACAATGGGGTCTATACCTCATTGGTCTCATCAACCCTCTTTCATGAAAATGGCATCATTCTATCATCATAGCTACTGAATATTTCACTAAATTAGTAGAGAATATTCCCTAGTCTCTAACAAAGCAAAAAAATTTGTCGACTTCATTTATCAACACATCATATGTCACTTCGGCATCTCTCAAAAACCAGTCATTGATGATTGAAAATATTTCAAAAATAAGGAAGTTAAGAAACTATATTTCACATTCAACATAAAAGTAAGATTTTCATCACCTTATTATCCATAATAAAATGGACAACCACAATTTTCTCATAAAACACTTAACAAATTCTCATAAAACCCATCGACCAAGTAGGAAGAAATTGGCATCCTCAAATCTGGTTTTCTCTCTAGGCTTATTAAACTAGTATTCATACTCCTACATATGCTATGCCATTTTCTTTAGTCTACGGATCGAGGCGCTCTTACCCCTTGAAGTCTAAATTCCATTGTAGACACCTAAAATATTGCTTATGCGTTTTAATGCTAAAGTGGTACTCTTTATCCTCTATCTCATGATTTCCATTAGAATTAGTGATTTCCACTAATTAACTAATGTTTCCCTCTATTTTAGTAAATTAACGACACTTCGTTAATTAACTAGCTCCTATCACATTCTGAAGCCAATTAACGACACTTTATTAGTTATAATCCCCTTCAAATAAATTAATTAACTATTATTAGTTAATTAAGCCTTTTTAACAATGCATTTAATCAATAAACCCTTTTATTGGCTAAATCTCACTTTCAAATGCTTCCAATAATATCAAAATCCTCCTAAATCACCTCCAAATAGCCTAAAATCTTATTCTAGCCTATTAATTAATCCTAATTGATTAATTAAAGCACCCCCAACTCCCATGAGTTATTAACTCACAAGTTAAATCATCTAATCATGGTTAATTAGCTTAGAGTTACTTTATCCTTTGTCTCGCATTCATTGTGATTCAAGTTTTTCCTAAATAGAAATCTGTAAAAGGATCGGCTCCTACTTTCACACCTTGCAAAGATACTTTTAATAGTATCTCATATAAAACATATGATCAAGAGCCTTACTCCAATAATGGAATAGCTTGCATCATCCTTTTGCATCCATTCTTCATGTGTGGTTAGTAAGAGGAGATCTAAATATGGCCTTGTTTCCATTATATGTAGATATCTTCACCATATTGAAGTAGAAACATCTAATTTGATTGTTTGTGATCTTCTTAGGTCTATTTTTAGAATGCAATATATACTAAGTAGAAATGTTTTAATGAAATGAACAATTTCATGTTATTTTGTTATAGGCATTTTAGTAAGCTATGATCTTGATGGTTCATTGATAAATTTGAGCTTAGCTCTAGACTACTAGGTGTTAGTCTTTTTAGTTACCTATTGTAAAATTTTAACATGTTCACATTTGGCACACCTGGTGGGACTTACTCCATTTTCCTTTGCATTCATTTTCAATATTTTTAGATTAGTTTCAATTTTTGGTTACTAACCCTCCTTTTTAGCATATTTAGATAAATATCAGGTTTCTTAACTAGATTAGTTAAGTTTTCTTGGTTTTGTTGCTCTTTGCATGAGTAAGGGAAGTAAGGTGTTGCCAAATTTGATCAAATTGACAAATTTTTGAGCTTTTTGACATTTTTTCTTGTCAAATCCCATGTTTTTGATGAACTACAGGTGCATCATGCTAGTATTGAGTTCACCCACACTATTGTTTCTCTAGTGGTGCTAGTGTGACATTGATTTCGATGTTTCTATATTAGACTCGTGCTAGCATTAATCTAGGAAAGTAAGCATTAATTTGGGCATGTAAGTGTTAATATGGGTGTGTAAGCATTAATCTAGGCATGTCGGTGTTAATATAGGTGTGTAGGTGTCAAAATGGGTGTGGTAGTGTCACATTAGTGTACATAATTGATCTTTTGGAGGCCATAACATTTTCTTCCGAACTCGAAACAACTCCGTTTTTGCGTTGGAAACATATTTAAGCGAACTACGTAATGGAAACATAACTTTAGGATTTTTACTAATATAAAATTTATGGTTTCTTTTATTATAAAACTAGTCATTTTATAACATGTCTAATGCTTTGATGAATGTTGTATTTCCATACTTTACTTAATTTAGACTAGATTTTATGTATGATCTTCTTTTTCACCTTTTGGTGATCTTGAGAATAAAAAAATTGATCTCTTTCTTTTAACATTTGGATTAACTTGGAGATTTCATTATTCATTTTGCTTAAGGAAATGAACCTTTTACAAAGCATTTTTATGGTCTTTTGATTTAAAAATTTCGTATCTATCTAGTTAGGCTAAAGTTTGTGTATGCTCTTCTCTTGCACCTTTGGTGATCTTGAGAATCAAAATCAACTTTAGTCTTCTTTTTTTAACATTTGGTTCATTTGGAAACTTCATCATTTTAATTGTTTTAAGAGAATGAACAAATTATCAAGTTTTGTTTAAAGTTCATTTGGTTTAAAGTTTTCCTTTACATTTATCTAGTTGGATCAAATCATTGTGTATGCTCTATTCTTGCGTCCTTAGATGATATTGAGAATCAAAAACAACTTTGATTCACTTTCTATGGGAAACTACTAAAATCATTTGCATGTAGGACCTAAATACTTGTCAAAGACTTGAGATCTAAACTAACTCTAACTACAAGTGTGTTGCAGGTTGTCAATGGTGTTATATAACTCATTTCTTAATCCGAAAGATAAAAAAACACATCACTTTATTCAACACACTGTATTTATAGGTTTTGATTAAGAGCTACGGCTTGTCCTCTTTAAACTCGGGGAATTATCTTGGCATAATCCATAAAAATCATTATGAGGATTACCCAAGAACCCTAAATTAGTTCACACCTTGAGAGAAATGGTGAAAGAAATGGGAAGTGCTCCGCTACCCAAATGACTAGTATGCCTTTATGAGATTAGCGTCAAAATTATCTTTAGGTGACCCTAGTGAGATACAACCGAACACAATTTATTGCTCACTATATCAAGGGGATAAAGTAAATGGGATACTCCTTAATTTAGTCGGGTTTAACTTTCTTGGTACACCACACTCACAAAGATAGTTTGTGACACCTAGAGAGTGAAACAATAGCATGCTTATGGCTTGGAGCTAACTAGACTTTATCCATCACATTCTACACATTTCTCAAAAAGAGAACTTTTTAGATTCATAAAATTTTATTCAAACAAGGGGAGAGTCCATTGAAGTTGAGCCTAGTGTTATTCATTATGAAAATTTCAAAGTATTAATTTTTCCTAGTTTTTCACTCATCCTAAGACAAGGTGAAACTCTCACAAAGTTACGCCTATTATTTTTCATCACCACTTGGTCTACTCATTTTTTGTCTTGTTTCCAATTTTGGGAAAAATGAGAACATACATTTGTAGTGTTATTGAATATTGTGTCCACCACTTTCTCACCCACTTACATCCTTCCTTATTGCGACTGTGATAGTAAGCATTGAAAGTGTGTTGGTATGTCTTTGTATCTTGGTAGCCATTATCTTGATACCCACACCAAGATTATCATTATAGTTAGGTTGTCTCATCATTGAATTCATTTTAGTTGTTATGTTTCTCACATTATAGCCATACAATTTTGATACTTGTGTCTTTTTTCCTTTGTGAAACTGGATATAAGTCTCTAAATTGTATTGTTACACTTCTCGCATAAATAACAACTTCTTTAAATACTTAGACTTATTTTTTTACCCCAATATTTCCTTGATTTTTGAAAGTTTCATTACTCTACTCTATTGTGGTGACATCATTTCGATACTAGAATCTTTATTTTTCCATAAATCTTGATTAACGTGTCTAAATAGTGTTGTTGCATTGCATGCATTTGTAGAATCCTTTTTCATAACTTGGAATTTGTTTCTTTTTAAAATTTGTTTTAGTATACCTTATTGGGAGATAATGTCAAAACCTTCTTAGTATTTAGGTATTGTTTATTTTAAACTTGACCTAAGTGGTGATATTGTGTTGTCACTTTTTATGCCAAACCTATACTTGGAAAATGTAGGGAGTGACTATTTTTGTGATTGGATCATAGTCTTGAACTTGATCGTTATTTCCTAGGATACTTATTATTGCACGTGCCTTTTGATAGTGTGTCATTCTTTATTCATTGGTGTCTGTAATGCATATTGGCTTTGGAGTTTTTCCCATTCTTTGATTGACACTCTTTGTGATGATTTGACATCATTACATTGCTTGGTTTTATCCTAGGGTCCATTTTAAATAAAACTTAGAAAAACTTAGTTCATTATGCATCCTATGACAAGGATGGGGCATCAAAATTTAGGGCCCAATCCCTTATTTTTTTGTCTAGGTTCATTTAATTAAATATATACATGTTTCGAACCTTTGCAAAGAGCATTTCCTATAATTTTGACATTTACACTTCCAAACGTATTGTTCAAACCTCGCTGGATTGTCAAAATTGTGTCATTACGCTATTTTTTTTCCTTATATTTCCTTTGGAAAATCACATAAGCATCCCCATATGTGAAAAATGTCTATTTGGTTGTTGTTATCTGCCCAAATTGACATAAAATAGGACTTGATCTTGTCCTAACTATTTTAGGTTGTGCCTTTCAACCAAGGTAAGAGGACCTATTTTGTAACCCTCAAATGGTGAAGGAGATGAAGATATCCCTCAATTTGTGCAAATAGTATGAAAAGGCCTTGGGAAAATATGATCAACACTCCAAATCTGACTTTCACAAGTTGTCACTCCCAGATTATGGAGATATTTTCAATGCAAGGCAAGGGTTATTGAAGACATTGTATGATCCTGATTTGCTTTGTGCATTTTTGTAAATGGATTGTATTCTTTTGTTGACACACAATGCAATGCAAGGGTAGTATGGGGTAGGATTAGTTTGTTTGAATGAATTTTTGGTGGGAGATTTTAGACAAGACTAACCAAATTTTCCAAATTCTTTGAGGACCTTTGCAAGAAATTTGTAAGACCTAAACAACAGAATGCTTCAAAGGGTTAAGGTACTCCTTCAACTAGGATATGTGCACCAAAATGGAGGCCCAGATCTGCACTCTTCCACACAATCTTTGACAACCTTGCCACAAAATCTTGAAGTAGATGAACCAACAAAGCATCTAGAAATCTCTATTTTATCATGACCTAAGGTGCACCCAAAGGTTTACAAACAATCTCTAAATTCAAGGAAGGTAAAGTGATTTTAAATTTGTTTATCTCTTTATCAGATGAAATCTCTTCTGAATGTGAGATTGCAAATGCCACTAAACTATCAACAAGAAATGAGACCATGTATGATCAAGAGATATTTTAAACACAAGACTACAACAGGAGCAAGAAACACAAATTGAAAACATTATGAAACATAAGTGCATGCAAATTTTGCCAAGAGACAACACAAAATAATCCAAAATGACCAAATTTATCAGTAGGGAATGTTATAAGAACAATCTCAAAGCTTGTTGATGGCTTTACAACTGAAACCAACTCAACATGATACAAATCTGATGCAAAAAGGAATTAGAAATGGTTCTCAGGTGGTTTCTCAAAAATGGGCTTCTTCCCATATTTTCCCATGAAATTCTAAGTTTCTCTGACCTTTTGCATGTCAAAAAACATGCATTATATAACATTCTATTACATTTGATCCTTCTTTCCCAAGAAAAGAATATGCCAAGCATCAAGTTTGTTACAAAATTCCAACATGATTCACAGATAGGGACATTTAACATATTTGCAACAAAAGTTGCAGTGTTTTTCAAAAAGGTGAATCATTACAAATCCTTCATCATTATCCATTGTGGAGGCATGTTTTTCATCCTCAAGCATGCAAAGACCCCTTTCATTTCATCATTTCATCCTTATCCCTCAAAATTTGATTATGCTGACTTCTTGATTTTGATCTTTCACATTTTTATGGGCTTGGAGTAAAAATTCATTTCAAAAACACCTCAAATCTACAAATTGATCCTTAAAACCAATTGCATTGGTCCTTGCAGGCAAAAAAATGACATGAATTTGCCAAAAATTTGATGAAAATTGATGCAAAATTCACATCTCCAAGCTTCCTGGAGCAAAAATGGTGGCCAAAATGAAAAATGCATAGTTACCATTGATTTGCCTTTTCCCTTCAATCTGAGGCCCTCCACATGTCAAAATATGATTGGGAATGGATTTGGGATCACTTTTTGACTTTTTAACATTTTTGGAAAAATGTAAAAATTTTGACAATTTTCTCCGCCCCTCCGCCCTTGAAATTTGGTGTTGACACGTGGCATATGGTGGGTCCCATTGAAGTCGTGGCTCAATTCTACACATTTCCACCTTTTTGGAAATTTGGAAAATTTTCACTTTTTTCCCCATGGGCCCGCACACCTCCTCCTCTCCTTGACACATGCACCTTCTCTATCATTTGAGGATCATGGGCTCACACCTCATTATCACATTTTAACTCCTTTTTTGCAAAAGGAAAAAATTTCTCACTTTTCCTCCATGGGCCCATCGCCTCGATTTCTTCCCCACATGTCCCTGTCTCCTTCATTTTCACCACCTCAAATTTTCACTCTAAGTCATTTTTCAAAAAGGAAAAATTTCCCTTTTCCTCCGCGTGCCCGCACCCCTCCCTTTCACCCCTACCCGTGTCTCCCCTTGGTTCATTGTGGACCCATGGCACAAATTTTCATTTAACTCCTTTTCAAAAAAGGGAAAAAATTCCCTTTTTCCTCCTCATGACCCACACTTGACCCACTCTCCTTTTGCCTTCCACCACCCCTCCTCTTGCTCCATTGCGGACCTTGGGGACTTTTCACACCTTTTTCCTTTTCCACCAAAAGGGAAAAAATTCTCAAAGTCCTCCATCACCTTCCATCCCCCTTTGAATTCAGAACATGACACGTGTCCCTCCTCTGGGACCTATGCGGAGTTGGGGGAAATTTTGAATTTTTTTCCAAAACCAAAAAAATGCTAAGTTTTTAAAAAACCCACTGAATCTTGTCCAACCACAAGCAACCACGTATGAGGGGAGGCTTTGAGATTAATTTGATGGGAAAAGAAAATGACACCCGTATGACCGTCAAAAAAACATAAATTTTCCAGAGATGCCCAAATTTGATTTTTTCTTCATGGGTGAAGGATTTTTGGTCAAAAAACAAATGGAAAGTGATTTTAGCAATTTTTGACCATGGGGATAGATTTTTGAGGGAAAATAAGCATAAAATGAACAACCACGAGCTCCAAAGGCTAGGGAAAAGTGGAAAAAATGATAGAGGCCCATGGATTTGGAAAAATTAGGGCACAAAATAGGGCATGCATGTATTTTTCTTTCAAATTGGGGAAAAATAATAAGTTTGTGAGCATTTTAAGGCATTCAATCTAGAGGAAAAAGTTTGTAGACCACCACCAAATTTGAAGAAAAAAATGTTTTAGAGCATGCATGAAACAAAAAGGGAAAGATGGAAATATAAAAGAGAGGATCAAAATGGGCACCAACATCGGCTCCTGCTCGGGGATGGGCACTCCCAGTGAGTGCCACAAGAACAATAAGTAGACCAAGTGCCAAAATAATCCATTGGGAAAAGGATTCATGAGCCAAAAACCACCAAAAACCAGGTTTGAGAAACCGACAAAAATGGTTGCCACACATACAAGGCAAACCACAAACCAAAAAACACCAAAAATAGAGCAAAAAACCAAACACTATACACTATACAAGTTGGTGCATACCTCAAATTTGGGGATTAATCCAAGAAATGCTTTAGATGCCTACCATTAATAGGTAGTTCAAGAATTCCCCATCTAAATCTTTGAGAAAAAAGGTATTCTCACCAATTCTGATATCAATGGAGTAAGGGCCCATCCATAATGCATCAAATTTTCCATGTTTTCCCTTATCTTCATTTCTGTTGTCCCATAACAAAACCATCTCCAATATTGAAGGCCCTAGGAGTGACCTTCTTGTCAAACAACCTCTTTCAACTTCTCTCTAAATCTGACATGCCTTTGGTGGGATGCTCTTCTCTCTTCATCTAGCTCTACAATCTGATTAATCCTTGCTTCATATGGACTGACCTCTTGATCTTCAAGTTGTTGAACAAACTGAAATGAAGATAATTGTAGATGTAAGGGTAGAAGAGCTTGAGTTCCATACACCAACTCAAATGGGCTCTTACCAGTAGCTCTCTTGGTAGTGATTCTATCAGCCCAAACTACAAATTTCAGTTGTTCACCCCATTTTCTCTTGTTCAACTCCAAGGTTCTCCTAATGATCTTCAACAAGTTCTTATTGTTGGACTCAGCTTGTCCATTCCTTGGGGGTTATAGTTTGAAGAATAAGTCAGATTGGTTCCATACTCCTTGCACATTTCCATCAAAGGTTTAGCTCTGAAACACATGGCATTATCAGCCACAATCTTGATTGCACACCAAATCTACATATGATATGATTCAACAAGAAATCCATAACAACTTGGTGTGTTGCTTTCTTGGTGGGGATTTCTCTACCCACTTGGTGAAGTAATATGTGGCTACTAAGGATCCACTTATGTCCAGCACTAGAAGGGTCTGAAATCTCACCAATGAAGTCCATCCCCCATTGTTTGAAAGGAGCTTCAATTGATACAGGATCTGCAAAGGAAGGGAGCTGAAGCTTTCATTCTTCCAGAAGAAATGTTGGCAACTTTCACATTTTCTAATCAGCATGGTTGCATCTTTGAAGAGAGTAGGCCACCAATAACCAGCTCTCAAAACTTTGTGTGTTGTAACCCTTCCAAAAAAGTTCCTCCACAAACTCCCCCATGGAAATCAGCAACTACTTTGGGAGCTTCATCTTCAGTTATACATTTCAAGAGGACACCTTCAGGGTTCTTCCAAGCCAGCCCAAAGTCAGTGATGATGTATTTTTGAGAAGCCATCTTGAGGGCTCTTTTCTTTTTTATTTAAATGATCGGGACAACATAGGTGTGTTGAGGGTAAAATATTATATCCTTGTACCACTCGAACTTACCAATTTCTCAAGAACATCTACCCTTTCTTCCTCTACTTCTTCATTCACTTCCACATCTGCAAGTTGCTCTCAGGCCATGAGCTTAGCAAGACCCAAACCTCTTACCAACTTTGTGGTTTGGATGTCCATGTCATACTCCTACAGTTTTTCACCCATCTACATCTTTTACTTGAGATCTCCATCTCTGATAAGATGTCTTTTACCATGGTG
The DNA here is from genome assembly GCA_018340775.1 of Taxus wallichiana var. yunnanensis. Classification (NCBI taxonomy): domain Eukaryota; kingdom Viridiplantae; phylum Streptophyta; class Pinopsida; order Cupressales; family Taxaceae; genus Taxus; species Taxus wallichiana. The sequence goes on along the minus strand of CM031237.1, from coordinate 412,078,989 downwards.
TGGGGAACATAAGCAACAACTTTTGAACTTAAGATATAAGGCCTGAAAACCTTTGTTTCTTTCACCAAGGAAAATGCTTGTTTTTCCATGATTGTATACTTTAACTCAGTAGCTTGTAAAGCCTTGCTAAAGAAGGCAATAGGCCTCTCAGCCCCATCTTCATCCTTTTGGAGAAAAATAGATGCAATAGTATTTTCAGAAGCAAAGGAGAAGATTTGGAAAGGCTTCTTGTAATTGGAGCTGCCAAGACAGGTGCATGTTTAAGTGCTTCTTTGATTCCTTCAAAATCTTTAATAGCAGCCTCCTCCCATTTGATAACTTGATCTTTCTTTAACATGCATGTAATAGGAAGAGTCAATTCAGAAAAATTTGACACAAACCTTCTAATGAAGTTGATTTTCCCAAAGAAAGATTGGATGCCCTTCTTTGTTCTTGGAATTGGAACCTTGTTGATTGCTTCTACTCTCTCAGGGTCAATCATGACACCAGCCTTTGAAACAATATGACCAAGAAGCTTGGCCTTTTGCACCCCAAAGTGACACTTCTTTGGATTGAGAGAAATTCCAAATTCTCTACATCTGATCAACATTCTTTCCAAGTGCTGCAAGTGATCTTTTCTACTCCTTGAAAACATAGTCACATCATCCTGATAAACTGCAATGAAGTCATTTATGTAACCAGAAAAGCAACATCCATTTCTCTTTGGAAAGGTAGCTCCCAACATTCATGAGACCAAAAGGCATTCTTACATAAACATATGTTCCCCAAGGAGTGGTAAAGGTAGTTTTAAATCTTTCTGACTCCTTGACAACAACTTGATTGTAGCCAGAGAAACCATCCAAGGTGGACAACAATTCAGATCCAGTCACTAACTGCAAGCATGTTTTCCATGTTTGGAAAAGGATAATTGTCTTTCAATGAAGCTCTATTCAGATTTCTGAAGTCTACACAAAGTCTGATATCTCCATTTTCTTTCTGAATGGCACAAAGGTTTGCAACCCAAGATGAATACCTTGTGGGCTGAATGATCCCTCCCTCCTTCAGTTTCTTCAATTCATCTTGCATTTTCATGGAGAGGAGTGGATTAATTGGCCTTTTCTTTTGTCTGAATGGTTTGGCATTTTCTCAAGAGGGATCTCATGTTGGAATAAGTCTTCTCTATATGCTTTCAGCTCTGAATATGACCAGGCAAGACAGTCTTGATATTGTTTCAACAATTGGAGGTAGGATTGTTTTTCTTCTTGTTTAAACTACTTGCCCAACCAAACTTTTCTTGGTTTATCACTTTGTTCCCAAGTTATGCTCTTCCACATCCCTTGAGGAAGACATGTTTCTATTGATGATGTAATCAACATTGCTAAAATTTGACTCAAGTGCAACAAGACCTCTAGGAATGGTGTTAGTTTTCAATTGGATAATATCCTTTCCAAACAAAGTCTCTCTTCCTTCAGTCACACATACCATTGGTTCCCAATCAATATTCTGATCTACAAAAACTCACCTTGATTTTGTAAGAACCTTTGCACTTGAGCATCATCATTAAACACTTGCCAATGCTTGATGTTGTCAGGGACAGCTGGCCTAGTTAACACTTCAACATTGTACTCACAATAAGGTGAAATGGTGCAATCTCCAAATCTTGACCCCAACACTACCAACTTGTCAGCAATAGCATTCAAACTTCTATCATGATGCACAATATTGAAGGAATCAAACATCTCAATTAGATCCCAAACTACATGCTTATATTGTTTCATCCACTTGATTTTTTTGTAGCATACAATTTTCTTATTTGTTTGACAACTAGCTCTGAATCTCCTTTTGCAATGATGTCCTTGACACCATACTTCCATGCAATTCTCAGACCCAACAACAAGGCTTCATACTCAACAATGTTGTTAGTACATTCAAAATTAAGCTTGAAGGAAAAAACAAACTCTTCCAAGCTAGGAGAAATCAGAATTATACCAGCACCATTTCCAAATTTGGAGCAAGCTCCATCAAATAGCAAGGTCCAAGGAGAACTTACCTATTCAAGGCACTTTGACTGATCCATCTTGTGTTCTTTTCCATCAGCAAACCCAATAAAATTATCAACATCAACATCAGCAAACAACACCTCATAGGAAGCATTGTTTGGATCCTCAATTAGATGCAACATCTTCTTTTCTCCATAGAGCTTGACAAGGCTTCCTTCAATGGGAATGGTGGAAAAAGACATATCCATTTGGACACTCCCTCCAACACTTGCAGCCCACTTTCTTGACAATAACATACCCCATTTGGCAGGGCAATCAACAATCACAACATCCAATTTTAAATTCCTCCCGGATAAGATGCAAGTTGCACCACCAAACCCTTCACACAACCAACTACCGACACTTCTCTTGAGTCCATGGTAGTACACTTTCCATAGGCTATTGTCACTTTGATATCCAACTCATTCATGACTTCTAGAGGCATGACATTACATGATGCACTAGAATCAAACATACAATTGTGAAGTAGCCTATCCTTTATGATCAAAGTTGTGAAGAATGGATCAACATTCAATTGGGAATCAACCAAGGATGTCCCCAAGTATACCTCAGGTGTTTCTCCAAGATCCTCTACTGCTGGTGGTGTTTCAGGTCTGCAATGATCTGAGGAGGAGTTTCAACAACATTTACATTTCTACTTGGAGTAGTCTTCTCCTCCTTCAATCCCAAGTACTCAAATGCTCTCTTCTTATGCTCAAGAATCCTAAGCAACTCAATGATTGGAACACTCACTTTGATTTGGCTCAATACTTGGGCTATGTCATAGGGAACACTCTTTGGCAAAGCAGCATTGGAAGGAGACAAGAAGATTCATCAGATGGCAAGGGATTCTTGGCAGCTTGGGCATGAGGAGGACTATAATTTTTACTTGGGACAACAAGAGCTTTTGGCAGGTGTTTCTCTTCTAGGAAGCTTCTTTGGGAATGCTTGTGAGCAAGGGTTTTAGGTTTGGCTTGAGGCCCAACTCCTTAACAAATTTTCTTCTAGTGTTATAGTCTTTCTCTTGAGCTATAACAATTCATCAACAATTGTCTATCTTCCTCTGAAGGGATACCACCATCATACTTCTTAATCATCAAAGCTCTTAAGTATTCAAATTCATTGTTAGGAATTTCAAAAGCTTGCACTACATCAACTTCAAGAGTATGAGGGGAAGAAAGACTTGTACCCATTTGATGCAATCCCAAAAGGTTGTAGTTGTCCTTGCACTTATTACCTCAGTTGATGTTGCTCCTCCTTGTGAGCTTGAAGAACAACCCACCATGCAGATATCATCATCAGTACCATCATCATTATTAGCTTCACCATCTTGCTGGTCCACTTCACATGGAGGATGGGGTAAAAACACCTATCACACCAATCAATATCAGCAACTTCCTCAACAACACAACAACCCTAGCAGTAGTTAGGGGATCAGTAACACTCTTCCTTCACGTGCTTGAGGATGTCTATTTGAGACCCCATGGGTCCTTTCCCTCTATCATCTTCCTTTGATCACCTCTAGGATGATTGGAAAATCTGTCATGGTTTTGTGCTCTTGGTGCTGACCTTGTGAAGTCTTCCCATTCCCTTCTCTACTCTTTTCCAACTTGTATGAGATTTCTTTGACACCCCTACAAAGTTTTCACAACCTCCTCCAAATCAGCACCCTCTTGCTAGCTTGAGGTTTTTCAGGGTTTATCAACTTTACACCATCTCTCTTGAGAGGTTTCCCAATTGCTTTGATATTGTTTTCAATTTGAAGTGCCATGGTGAAAGCTTGCCTTAGATTGGTAGGGTTCTTGTCTCTTAGGTAATAGGCTGCCTTTTTATCAAATGCATCTACATATTTGATTAAACAAGATTCATCACAAGGCCTCAGATTAATTAGGAAGCCTTCTCAAAGTTTTGTTAAACCTTGTGTTGAAGTCATGAACTGATTCATTGGGGTTCTTCTTGATATTCTCAAATTTAGACAAGAGAAATCTAGGATCAGTCTTGTCACCATATTACAACCTAAATGCATTCTTCATTTCAGTCCAAGAATCAATAGAATTATCAGGTAGAGCCTTGTACCAATCCCTAGCATCCTCTTCTAGTGTATGAATGAACAATTTAATATACACATCTTCAAACTCTATTTCAAAATCCTCCATCATGTTAAAAAAAAAGTTTGAGATGCTGATCACCAGTTATAGCATTGTTACCTTGGAATTTTGGCAACCTATTTCTGACATCTTGTGGGACAACATTTGGGTAACCATCCATTCCTCTAAAGTCTATAGGACCAAAGGTGTTAACAACAAATGGAGGTCTAGGCTGAGCCATATTGTTTGGTGGAGGTGATCTTGGGGGTGACACAAGCTGATGAGGAGTGCAAGGTCTTTGGGGCTCAAGAATGTGGTTCCTCAAGATGGTATTCTCTAAGTGCTGATTTTCTTGGAAAGTTTTATTTGAATTGAAACACAGAGGTGCAGATTGAAGAAGGAACTCACAAAACAAATGAAGGACCTTCACTAGTTGAAGTAAACAAGTTTATGAGAGGATTGCTTGAATCGAAAATCACTTGGAAGAAGAAGAGTGATAATCCTCTACCAAAGGCTGATCTCTCTCACCAATGGATATATCTTTTCCTGATGTCTGACCTTTAACACCTTCCAAACTCTTCTCCCTTCTAACTCTGAGTTCCTTGAATCTGAAAAAACTTCTTAGTAGAGTCTCTTGAATGAAGAGATCTTCTTCCTTCTAGTTTTGTAGAGATTAGCAACACAAAAATAAATGACAAAAAGGTAAGACACTAGTATTTATCAAGATCAAAACAACATGGAGTCGCCACTAAGGATTTTCACCCTAGTTGTGCAAATGCACTAAAATACTCTGTCAAATATTTATCAGCATTGAAAATCTTGCAAAAATTTATAGATCAGACCTTCCTTTTCTTGAATTTATCAACCACAAATGCAAATGAAGTGAAACTACTGCTGGAAATTGATAAAATTGTAGGCAGAACTTAAACTTCATACATCTTTACAAATCTGAGTATAAAATGATGCTTTAACAATATATTTTCATGTAGAATTTGCAAGAGACATTACCGGGTTTGATATGCATTCAAATATCTCAAATATTTTCAAAAGTTGAACTAAGAAAATAGTCACTCAAAAGTGTTGGTGATACTTGATGGGATAATTGATATGGAATGGCAAATGAATGAGAAAATCAATTTCAGGGATGCAAATTATTTCCTAGGAATTAAAACATTCCCCTGAATAATGTCCCGCATGAAATGCACCAGTGTTGGTACCCAAATTTGTTCTCCTTTTCAGTCTGAGCAAGCATCGAGATATGGCATGAAGCTTGAAGAGATAGATAGATCATGATGTGTGTCATTTTGTAGCCGGGATGTGATCTAACTGCACTCAGTTTGTGGAGAGATGGATAGCACTCAAATAGGACTTGATCTTGTCCTAACTTTTTTAGGTTGTGCCTTTCAACCAAGGTAAGAGGACCTATTTTGTAACCCTCAAATGGTGAAGGAGATGAAGATATCCCTCAATTTGTGCAAATAGTATGAAAAGGCCTTGGGAAAATATGATCAACACTCCAAATCTGACTTTCACAAGTTGTCACTCCTAGATTATGGAGATACTTTCAATGCAAGGCAAGGGTTAATGAAGACATTGTATGATCCTGATTTGCTTTGTGCATTTTTGTAAATGGATTGTATTCTTTTGTTGACACACACAAATGCAGGGGTAGTATGGGTAGGATTAGTTTGTTTGAATGAATTTTGGTGGGAGATTTTAGACAAGACTAACCAGAATTTTCCAAATTCTTTGAGGACCTTTGCAGAAAACTTTGTAAGACCTAAAAACAGAAATGCTTCAAAGGGGTTAAGGTACTCCTTCAACTAGGATATGTGCACCAAATGGAGGCCCAGATCTACACTCTTCCACACAATATTTGACAACTTGCCACAAAATCTTGAAGCAGATGAACCAACAAAGCATCTAGAAATCTCTATTTTATCATGACCTAAGGTGCACCCAAAGGTTTACAAATAATCTCAGAATTCAAGGAAGGTAAAGTGATTTTAAATTTTTTATCTCTTTATCAGATGAAAGCTCTTCTGAATGTGAGATTACAAATTCCACTAAACTATCAACAAGAAATGAGACCATGTATGATCAAGAGATATTTTAAACACAAGACTGCAATAGGAGCAAGAAACACAAATTGAAAACATTATGAAATATAAGTATATGTAAATTTTGCCAAGAGACAACACAAAATAATCCAGAATGACCAAATTTATCAGTAGGGGAATGTTATAAGAACAATCTCAAGCTTGTTGATGGCTTTACAACTGAAACCAACTCAACATGATACAAATCTGATGCAAAAAGGAATTAGAAATGGTTCTCGGTGGTTTCTCGGAAAAATGGGCTTCTTCCCAGATTTTCTCTTAAAATTCTAAGTTTCTCGACCATTTTGCATGTCTCAAAACATGCATTATATAACTTTCAATTACATTTGATCCTTCTTTCCCAAGAAAAGAATATGTGCCCAAGCATCAATTTTGTTACAAAATTCCAACATGATTTTTGAAAGTGACATTTAACATATTTGCGAGGAGGAGATGTCGGTGTTTGCAAAAAGGTAAATCATTACAAATCTTCATCATTATCTATTATGGAGGCATTTTTTTCATCCTCAAGGCATGAAAACCCCTTTCATTTCATCATTTCATCCTTATCCCTTTCAAATTTTTACTCTGCAACTTTGGATTTGATCTTTCACGTGTTTGCTCAAGCCCGAGTAAAAATTCATTTGAAAAATGCCCTAGATCTGCAAATTAAAATTTCAAATCGATCCCATTGATCCTTGAAGGCAAAAATGACATGAATTTGCCAAAAATTTGATGAAAAAAGATGCAAAATTGCATCCCCAAGCTTCCTGGAGCAAAAATGGTGGCCAAATGAAAAATGTATAGTTACCGTTGATTTTCCTTTTCCCTTCAATCTGGGCCCTCCACGTGTCAAAATATGATTGGGAATGGATTTGGGATCACTTTTTGACTTTTTAACATTTTTGGAAAAATGGAAAAATTGACCTTTTTCTCCACCCCTCCGCCTTTGAATTTTGGTGGTGACACATGGCATATGGTGGGTCCCATTGAAGCCACGGCTCAATTCTACATATTTCCACCCTTTTTTGGAATTTGGAAATTTTTCACTTTTTTCCCCATGGGCCCGTGCCTCCGATTTCTTCCCTGCCATGTGTCTCCTTCTAGTTTGTCACAGAGCCACACCTCAAATTCTCACACTAATTCATTTTGTCAAAAGGAAGAAAATTCCCTTTTACCTCTAATGGCCTCGGACCCACGCCTCTATTCTTCCCCTGTCCACTTCTCCATCGTTGAGGAAATGCCATGGTTCACTTCTCATTTTAACACCTTTATTTTTCCAAAAGGAAAATTTCCCAATTTTCTTCCGCCTGGCCCACTCTTTGCCTCCTTTTTACACCACATGTCTCCCCTGCTCCATTTAGTGACTGCACGCAAAGCAATTTCATTCTAACTCTAACTCCTTTGTCAAAAGGGAAAAATTCCCTTTTGCCTCCACCCCGACCCAGCCGACCCGCTCTATCCCCGCTCTACCCACATGTCCACCCCTGCTCCATTTGCGGACCCATGGGACTTTCAACACCTTTTTTCCCTTCACCAAAAAAGACAAAATTTTCCTAAGTCCTCCGCCAGCCTCCCACTCCGCCTTCGTATGAGAATGTGACACGTGTCCTCCTACGGAGTTGCGGGGGAAATTTCAAATTTTTACCCAAAACCAAAAAACATTAAGTTTTTATAGAAACCCGTCGAATCTCCTCCCAACCAGAAGTGGCCACGTATGAGAGGAGGCTTGAGCTAGAATTTGACAGGCATATGACACCCGTATAACCGTCAAAAAACATAAAATTTTCCCGCAACCTCCAAAATAAATTTTTTCTTCGTGGATGAAGGATTTTTTGGTCAAAAAATAAAGGGAAATTGATTTTATGCAAGTTTCAACCATGGGGATAGATATTTTGAGGGAAAAAAGCATAAAACGAACAACCACGAGCTCCACAGGCCAAGAAAAATGGAAAAAATGATAGAGGCCCATGGATTTGGAAATTTAGGGCACAAAACAGGGAAAACATGTATTTTATTTTCAATTTGGGGCATAATGATAAGTTTGTGAGTGTTTCAAAGCATTCAATCTAGAGAAAAAAGTTTGCAGACCACCAAATTTGAAGAAAAACACTTTAGAGAATGCAAACCAATGGCGAAAGATGGCAATATAAAAGAGGGTTAAAATGGGCACCAACAGCTCCTAACTTTTACAAAAATAGGGAACCTATGTTTTAGCATTCCCATCATGACCAACCCTCATTTGGTTATTCACACTAGAGAAATTGTTTAGTTACCACTTTCCCCACCATAATCTCATAGTAAATGGTATGATTCTGATGATTATGATCCAAACTATTTTTCTTATTCCCCTCAATCTTCTCAAAGATTCTTATTTGAGCTATTCCTCTAATTCAACTCCTAAGTCATGGTCCTCCCTTTCTTCAAAGAAACCCCTCATCATTCATCTCAACAACATCTTCCTCCTATGAAGATTTGTATGACTCAAAATCCTCTAATCACTCATCCAAGTTGACTCCTACATTGTTATCTATTTGCTTTCTACATGATCCTCTTTGTTTCTCGACACTATGCCATCTTCTAGGAAATCCAATGCTAACCAATTTCAAATCTACATCTTCTTCCACTCATGAGACATCTGAATCCAAATCTAATTTGTCTCTTGAGTCATCATCTTCTAAATCTTCCACACCAGTTGGACCCTTTTCTTCTAATAAACCTACTATGGTTGAAGAAAAACAACCCATACCGATCAATTTCTTTTAGAATAAAGAAGTGATCAAAGAATTTATAGGGCCAAATGATGACATTCCCCTAGGGGATTACAAGTAAGGATTCTCTTTAGACTTCGATATGTTCATGTATTATGGGGAAGATGTTGATTCCTTTTGTCAGAAAATAGAGGAATATCCGAAGATCATCAAACTTGATACTCCTCTTGTTCTTCCATCTTCTCATTCTTCATTACATGATGAAACACCTGGTTCTAGAATTGATCCATGGCCTATCTTTTCATCACCCAATCATTCTTTATCTATCATAATTCCTTAATCACAATCTCACCTTAGGTCACCACCTGTAGCCCATCATCTTCTTCTATATGTGGGCCACCTCCGAGTATCCCTTCATCATCTATTTGTGGGTCACCTCCTAGTAGCCCATTATCTTCTATTATGGGGCCATGCCCAAGTAGTCTCCATCCATCTTCTATTGGTGGGCTTCTTCAGTATGTGCTTTATCTTTCATTATTAGGCCATCTCCTAGTATCCCATCATCTTCTATATATGGGACACCTCCAAGTAGTCCTTCATCTTCCATCTTAGGGCCACATCCTAGTAGCCCTTTATCTTCAGTCTATGGGACACCTCTTAGTATCCCATCCTCTTCAATTTTTAGACCGTATCCTTTCATCCATCACATTATCCTTCTATCAATGATTTTGGAAATCCCACCATCATTTCTCACATCAATTCTCATGTCCACTTTCTTCTCCCACTTCTTGGATCATACAAGTCACGTATTAGTTATAGAAACCCAAATAGTTTCTTCATCAAGCTAAGATAAAAAAATCCCAAGATCTCCAAATCTCCCAACAATTTAAATGATCATAAAGTTAAGAATCAAATGTGATTCAAGAATGCACACCAACGTAACCATCAAGTATGATGCAAAGTGCATAAACCTCTGGATAGGGAACTCAAGCTCTTACATACAAAATCCATGTTTCAAGATAAGTCAAAATCATTTATTGAGTATGAACTCACCATGATCATTGAGATTGGAGATAATATGACTCTTGATAAGAAAACATGCCTAGTCTTTCTTATCAAGAAATCAAAAATTGTTGTTGGATCTTATCATGCCGAGTGACATTGTTGGTCCCAATTTCAAAAATACAAAAAAATGAGAAACATTAAAAATCAAAGGTATAAAATCAAACATTGCAATTAGGTATTGGATACACATGGATGTTCTTTCTTCCCTTTTTTCCATTCCTCTGCAAGGAATCCACCATTTTCATCCTTTTGATGATATTTTGGTTAGTCTATTCACACTCATTTTGTGACATTTATCTCTATGGTATCCATTTGATCTTGGTCTTTCATCACCTTGGTAAATTAAAGAATGACTGACCTCTTAGAGATCCTATCACTATTTCATCTAATAAACTTGTTGCAAAGAACTTTTGAATGTATTTGTTAACACTAGCCAATTTTGTCATCACAATCACTTCCACATCCTTCCATCAAGCCATCAGTGGTTCTTAACCCCTTGTCAAAAAATCGAGAGAGATGAAATAATTTTTCAAAAAGAAAAAAAAAAAATAAAAAAAAAAGCAAATCAATATATAACTCTCTCTTGGGGTATTTCAATATCTCTATCAAGGGCTTATGGACACTTAGCTGGTAGTAGAGAAATGTTGTGACTAGAATCAAATACATCTCCATCGGGCTATGGACACCTGGATGGAAGTGGAGAAATGTATGACTCTCCTTCCACCATCCATTCACAAATAAACTTTGAAAATAAATCATTCCTACACATTGGCTAGGGTGTCTTCACTTGTTGTCTATCAAATCTTCCCTCCAAGAGGTAATAAATCTCCATGTGCACACACTAGATCTCGATGAGAAAACAAGATTAGTATGTTACCAAGTGTCTTTTTTTGGACCTTGTTCAAACTCTTGATTTAGTTCCATATCTTGTCTCATGATTTGTGCCTTTGGCTAATCACTTTCTCATTGTTAGTCTTCTAGCTACATTTTCCATATCCTTACATGGCATTTACGTTGTTCTTCTGCTTTGTTCAAAACATCCATGTGTATAAGATTTCCTTTTTACTATGTTTGAGGGGAAATTTGTCCCTTCTTTCAATCAAACATCTTCTACTTATTTTTATAATGTGTTTCTTGGCCATCTTGCACTAGGGGCATGCTTGCTCCTTATTAGTTCTTCATTGACTAGTGTTCATCATCATGTCGAACCTATCTATCTTGGCCTTGATCCGGTTGATCTAACTTTATGTGTGAAGAGTTTTTACTTTGTATATTCCCATATAACATTGGGTGAAACTTTGCATCTTCACCTTCTTGCACATACACATGGAATTATACCCTTCTACATCTCATCTAATGTTGGGCATCCACGCTTCTTCATTTTCTTGCACATAGCTTCGGAAAAGCTTCTGGAAAATTAAAAAAAAACATTCATATAAATTTTGAAAATCCCAAAACATTCAAATATGTTTCATGGGAAAAATCAAAACATTAAAAATGTGTTCATAGAAAACTCAAAAACAATAGAACATTGTCTTGAGATAATACCAAAAATTACAAAATTGTTTCAAAATTGTCCCACAAAAATAAAGTAGTAGTTTGCTTACTTTAGTTGTTTGATTATACATAGTTTTGTTGCATTGATTCTTTGTTTTGTGTGTTTTAAATTGGATTCATTTTCTTTCTTAAGATTAAGTGTTACTTTAATCTATTGTGCATTGCATTGAGTTCATTTTATCTTGCATACTTGTATATAGTTTTGTGTTTCTTTGATTAGATTTGATTAACTTGTGCTTGTTGTTTTCTTGTACATTTTGTTGTCATCTCATCATCATATCATCTATCATCACATCTATACATCATATATCAATAAATGCTTAATCTACATCATCATGAAACTGAAAATTAAACATGTATGTTAAGATAACATCATATGATATCACTAAGAGGGGCAAGAGGGATCACCTTCTATCCCCCCTCAAACATAGACCATAATAAAATGTGGACTAAACATGTTATCTCATAACAAAAATGTGATAAGTAAACACAGTCCATCATCATCATATATCCATATAAAATAAAATTTCCATGTACAAAACAATGTGTCTCGATAAACATCAGATACAATAAAGCCATCATGGGCATGGATAAAAAATGTGCCTTCATCACGAGGCATAATAAAAAAAATACATAGTACATCATACAAAAATGTGCCTTCATCATTGAGGCATATATCAAAAATATACATCCAATACAATACAAAGAGTCAACCATGACTATCACCTACCCTTGGTATTTCTGGCCTAGGTACACGTGGTGGCATCTATTGTGAGCCCTGAGGTGGTGACATCTACTGTGTAAAATCTCCATGATGAGTCCGACAACTATTATATCTTGATCTAATCTAGCAGACCAAGATGGCATCTAAGATCTTTATCTAGACCTACTTCCATCTAACTAAATATAATCCATAGCCCTCTTAGCCACTAGAATGGCCCCATGGTATAACATCCTGTAATATGTGGCCTCACCTGTGATGGCAGCACACTCAAAAACCAAGTCTTGGACTCTAAAGGGTGCCCCTTCCTTTTGGAGTGCATCGCGCTCCACTTTCACAATTGCTCACTTAGCTCATCCTGTAATTGGAACACTCTCTACATCTAGATGATCCCTCTCAATAGTCACCTAATCTCGATGTGTTGTCACCTGTTGTAACTATTTCGTCAAGGTAGCTAGATCACCTACACTCTAAGAAGCATGTTTCTTGGTGGATATACATGTGGAACCTGTATTCTCTCTCATCCTCCCCCACTATAATATGTGGTGGGGACCCCATCCATCCCAACCATCCCTTCCATATCCATCTCCCCATCTCCTCCATCCCATCCATCCCTTGGGAGGTTTGTGGTGGACTCAACATATGGAGGTGATAAAGGCACATGTAATGGAATCTATCCTATAAAGGCAACTATAATGGAATTTGTTGTAAGGGTACATGTGGCACCTATCCTAGTGAATGTGTAAGCATTTTCACCTATATATTTTCACCCAATATGCCCTACCCCATGCCCATGTGGGCCTCTTCTTACCTCTTCCTGCATGCACTCTAAGATCCTACCCTATAGGCCCTGTGTTTTTGCTGCCCATCCTTATATAGCATCTTGTGGTATAGTAAGTCATTGTGGTAACATTTTCACATACCATGCTACATAATCTCTAGTCTCCCCGAGGTCCACTATCTATGGATGTGTAACCCAAGGCATGTGGGACCACCTATCAGAATCTATCTCGAGCTCATCGTGGTCTAATCAACTATGGGCCAATGTCAAAGGTCTCTCTCGATCTGCACCCATACCACATCTCATCTCCTAGAATCCCCTAGATGTGGCCTAACTACTTCTAGACTCTTTTGACTATATACCACTCAATAATGTAGTCCCTATGCTACCAATGATAAAATGCTCAACCTATTTTGAGTTGAGTTCTGTAGCATCCTCGGGCCACTGATACAATTTGTATGGGCATTCATGTAACCATGCGGAGCTGAATATCATCAAATGTGTGCCTATAATATGTTGTGTCCCCATATGTCTATGTACATCCTCACACTATAACACCCAACCCATAATAGATGGCTCATCAAGAGCCCTATCCCGCAACACTCTTGATGGGTGCCCTATGGAAATATGATCATAGGCCCATATCTGTAATAATGTCATTGACCCATGATCTTCTAACCATGGTATGATATCAAATGTTGATCTGAATATAAGTGGGCTAGTAAGCATTGGCCCCAACAATAAACCTCTCACTGATGAGACCATGAATAACTTCAATCGATACCAAAGAAAAATCATGTGCCATTCTTGTCAAACATTAGGATGTTACTGACAAGATCCATCAAATACATTGTAATCATATAAGTTGGCGATCAACAAAACATCTGTGTATGTCAACTTTCATGCCTCGGTGAGTTATGTCATTTATAAACATCTCCATGATATAATGTAGAATATGGCCACACACACCATCATATGTAATCAACTAGCCCTGGATCGGAACTCTCTTTATGTGTCAAACATCCTCTAGTGTGATGCTCATCTCACTCACCGGTCACAAATCTAAAATTCTAACTCTCACTTCTCCATCTCTCTATTAAACCCATATAAGAATGATGTGTTCTAGTGTAATCTATGGCATGCATGCCACATGAGTAAGACTTGTAACATCTAGCATGATCTCTTAGAAGATATGATCGCATTGTGAAAAGGTGGCCTCATAGGCTCGTAGTTGGTCATCATGCTACTCTCGTGTCTCCAATATGAGTAATCTAATCTACAAGATCGGGAAAACACCTTTTTGACATCCTTTTCTTCTATAATTCATCACTAGATTCCTCTAAAAATTTCCTAAATTCTTCCTAAATTCATGCAAAAAAATTGGCCTTTCATGCTAGTGCTTTCCCGTTCATGCCAACACCTCCATTATAGCACTAGTGCACCCTTTTTAGTGTTAGCGCACCCTAGTTCTCATGCTCCCATTTTGACACTAACGCATGCATTTTCACGTAGGCACGCCCCTATTCCCCTATCTCTTATTTAACACCAGCACCTCCATTTTGACACATATGCACTCACTGCTTATTTTCATGCATATGCACCCGTACTAGAATTTTCATACATACGTAGACGCGTATATGCTTCTTCATGCCTACATTCCCCCGAACACGTGTGTGCGCACCTGGGGGACGTCTAACATTTCCGTGTTTTTCAACATGCAATAAATTGCATTAAATGAGCTCAAAATTTAAAAAATTTATTTTGCATACATGTGGGCCATCCCTAGGAAGCCTCATGTAGTCTTGATGATGTTTTCATGGTGCGTACGGTCTTGAAAATGTGCCATTCCTCTCGTACGTCAGAGAAAAATCACCAATAAAAGTGGTAAGGGTGGTAACAAATAACTAGCCCACAATGGTTTTTACCCCCATGGCTTGGTATTTATACCATTTTGATCCCCCATGTTGTGTCTCTTGCCACCTAAAGCACTATGGGACCATCGTGATTCTTCTAAATTCTTCTAGCACTCGTCATGATGATTATTTTTAATAAATAATCATTTTTCACCCATTTTCACTATGTTGGGGCATGTTTTTACTTCCCAACGACCCTTTTGCTACGTGGGACATATTTTTACTTTCCAACATTATTTGGTGATGTCCCATGATATTTTCATTCTTCTCATCATTTTCTTCTTGGAAATTTTCAAATTTAAAAATTAAAAAAACACCCAAAAAATTGGTAAAATTTTCAAAAATTCAAAAATTCAAAAAATTATAAAAAATTCAAAATTTTTTTCAAAAATTGGTAAACAACATGCACACAACTGAAGCCTGTATCAAATGCATTGTCCTCAAACATCAAAAATTTTCCTACAAAACATATTTCTTAGGTTCTCACTTGTTCTCGCACAACGACTCGCGATTCATTTTGATCTACCTCCATTAACAAAGTTGGTTTACTTGTTATGTTTGTACTATCTTGGCACAATGAGTTTCTTGAAACTATTTCATAGTGCATGAATTCTTTTTCATAGGACCCTAGTGTCCTTCCCTTCCATTTATTCCCTCGTATATATCCTTTCTTGGGGCACCATTTTAACCATTTTTGTTAAACACGAACATTCGGAACTGAAGCTTGATAACAAAAACATTAGTGTAACTATCTTGAACATTGTTTGTTTGAGTATGTGTGTTTTAATTGTTTCCCTGTTAGGTTATCTTGTTTACTTTCTCATATTGCATTTCATTTTATATGTTGCATGGAGTTAAGCATTTTTAGCAATGAACAAATGTTAGTATTATAACTTTTCATGTTATTTTACACTTTTGTTGTATGCATACATTTTAATAAGGTCCGATGATGTAGATCATTTAAGAAAAGTGATGAAACAAAGTTGTTTATTGAATGAGCTATGCAAAGGCTATTTCCATTTTCATCTATCATTCTCATTACTAGCAAAGTTTTCTTCCACCTGGATTCTTCTATCTATTTCCTTCATTTTTTTATCATCGATCAACTTCTTCTATCATCCCATCACCAATTTAGGGGCATCTATCATTCTACTAATTTTTCTTTTAAAATTTTCTTGTTTATGCTTTTCTACTATCTTTGTAGTGGCGTTACTTATGCCACCCCAAAGAGGGGCAAATGTAGACACCTAAAATTCACTTATGCAGTTTTAATGCTAAAGTGGTACTCATTATCCTCTATCTCATCATTTCCATTATAATTAGTGATTTCCACTAATTAACTAATGATTCCTTAATTTTAGTCAATTAACGACACTTCGTTAATTAACTATCTCTATAACATTCTAGATGTCAATTAATGACGCTTTGTTAGTTATAATCCTCTCAAATCAATTAATTAACTATTATTAGTTAATTAATCCTATTTTACAATGATTTAATCAATAAACCCTTTTATTGGCTAAATCCTTTCACATGCTTCCAATCAAATTAAATTCCTCCTAAATCACCTCCAAATAGCCTAAAAATATTATCTAGCCTATTAATCAATCCTAATTGATTAATTAAAGCACCCCAACTCACATGAGTTGTTAACTCAATAGTTAAATAATTTAATCATGGTTAATTAGCCTAGAGTTACTTTATCCTTTGTCCCACATTCATTTTGATTCAAGCTTTCCCCAAATAGAATCTTTAAAAAGGACCAAGCTCCTACCTTCACATTACACCATACTTTGAATAGTATCTCATATAAAACATATGATCAAGATCCTTACTCCATTAATGGAATAGATTTCATCATCCTTTTGCATACACTCTTCATGCTTGATTAATAAGAGAAGATCTAAACATGGCCTTGTTTCCATTTTAGTGAGATCTATTCACCATATTGAAGTAGCAATGTATCTATTTTGATTTCTTGTGATCTTCTTAGGTCCATTTTTAGAATGCACTCATATAGTAAGTAGAAATTTTTAATTAGATGAACAATTTCATGTTAATTCATTGTAGAAATTCCAACAAGCTATGATCTTGATGGTTCATTGATAAATTTGATCTTAGCTTTAGAGTACTAGGTGTTAGTCTTTTTAGTTAGCTATTGCAAAATTTTAACATGTTCACACCCATCACTGTAGTCATTTTTACACCCATCACAAAGGAAAGAAATCCCATGCACGTTGGCCTATCACCCAAGTGGGCGCTGGGTGTTCACCCGAGGCACGCGGGTGCTGAGTCTCCCTTTTATGTGATTAAGTGGGAAACATCATCTATGATCCAATTTTAAGAGATTTGAGAGGAAATAAGACCTACAAGCACCATAGAGCTCAGAATGGCTTCTAGATCCTTATAGTAATTCCAGACAGAAAAGTGCTTAATAGATTATAGAACCTTCATCAAAACAGAAAGGAAGTTATATAAACATTCATACTTAGTTTATAAACATAAATGAAAAATAAATATGAAGAAGTATGTATGCAACAGGACCATTAATATTCATATAAACTAGTAATCTCATTACATTCATTGGGCCCATTACGAATGTCACGAAAGGCAAACCACATTCATGCATCACAACAGAATCATGTCCTTCATCTATACAAATAAAATTTCTATAACCCAACCCCTAAATATATTACTTTCTCATGTATCTTCTACCTAATCCCACGAGTTCTCTGCCTTTCTTAGTTCTCCACTTCTATATTTTCCTTCTCATGATGGTCTTCTGGAAGTGCGGAATCATATATCGCAGGGCATATTCCTTTTAGGCCATCATGTCACTAGGCCGGCACCTTATCCACTCAGTCACGTTTTCTCGCATCCTGCCCAATAGGTCCAAAATGGCTAAGTCATAAAACCTTGACTCTGTCCGTGCGCGCCAAGGGTTTTCTTAAACCCTATCCTATCAATCCTTTTCCTTGTGTGCCCTTCTTTAACTAGGCCTTGCGCCTATGTGCTTTTTTTGTACTTAGCCGCATTTTTGGGGTCCCAACATTATCCCACACTACGCCTATTCTTCGTCTATAGGAACACTTCTCCAATGAATAAAGAATTACAATATGTTCCAGAAGAATAAAAGAATTTGGGAAGAGTAAGAATAAGGGGATAAAAGAATGGGAGGGTAATTATTTCTACAAGAGGAAAGGGAAGTCCCTTTTTAGGTCAGCCTCCAGCTTGTTCCATGTATCTACTTCATTCTCGATATTTTTGGCAGAGGTCACCAACTAAGGTGTTCACCTCCTTAAAGCTTAACCCATCTCCTTAGGTAATTATAGCCCCAAATACCCCTTCCAATTGTTTTCCTAGGTCCTCAAGTGCATCCATTCTTCTCGTGATTTGTAGGTACAGTTTCTTCAACCGGTTTTGATTGAACACCTTAAGGTTTCAATGGTCACGGATTTCTTTTCAACCTTGGCAAGGATTTTGTCCCTTTCGGCCCTATTTCCCTTATTCTTCTCTTGCAACTCCTTAAGCTCTACTTCATAGTTAGCGACCAGAGTACCCGACACTCTGTCACTATCTGTGTAATTATCATATACGGCCTCAGTGGATTGGGTAGCAATCTTGATATCAGCAAGGAACTTTCACGTATTCAACTATGAGTGCCATGAATTTCAATTTATCCTTCTTTTCTAAATGTGCAACCACTTCTTCTACAGATTCCAAGGCTAGCGGATGCCCCTCCATTTTGAGGATCCTTGTTAAGTCCTCTGGCATTCCAGGAAGATCTAGCACTTACGTGTGAGAGGCGTTAGGTCCGGATGTTTCAACATACATCTGTAATGGACTCCACCTTTTTGTATACTTCACACACTCTAGTCTTATCATCCCTTAATTTGCACTTTAGTTGCACAAGCACCGATCAACTCTTCTTGTTTCAAGCCCCTAGTCCTCTCAGCCAACTCCTTTTCCTTTTTTCTAGCTCTCCTTTTAGATATTTTACCCTATCATTTATTCCAAAGATCCTAGCCTCAGTCTCGACTGCGGCCTTGTTGAGCACATTACACAACTACTCATCTGAGAGTTGCTGGGTATTTACCAAGTGTTTGAATGCTTTAGCCTCCAGTACTAGCATGATTTCCCCTTAGCATACTTCGAACTATGGCTCGTCAATATGGGACTCAAACACCCAAGAGAGCATCTTCCTTTTCCTAGGGTATGCTCTTTCTTTGTCAAATGACACCATAGCTAGAAGTTTCTCTGTGGGTACAGTGCTCTGGAAGCGTGCGCAGTAGCACCTTACTTTGGTCATCAACATAGCCCATGACCTGTCCTCATTTTGTATCAAGGATCTTCCTTCCCGAGTGCGTGGATTTGGGGAAACTTACCATTAGACTAGGACCTCCTCCCACACTAGCTTGTTCTTTCTCAATGCTTCCCTCCTTATCCTCTCTCTTCACTATGTCATGACCTGCACTCTAATTCTTGTTCTACCAAGGCCTCGATTATTCTGGTAGCTTCTCTTTCTACCACCTCTTTTACTTTCTCTTGGGTAAGGATTGGAGTTTTTGTTCCTACGCACCAACTTCCTCACTTGTCTCCTTGTTACTCCGGCACCTTCCCTCTCCTGGGTACCCTTGCATTGCACAAAAAGGAACTCATGTTCTTCTTCTCTTCCCTCTTCTTCTGAATCGTGCATGTTGAAGACAAGTGGCTCTTGATCTCCTTAAGGATCATCTTCTTCATCGTCATCATCCTTTTCACCTATGTATCTCTCCAAGTTATCCATATCTTCTGAGTCAACTTCCTCTTCTAGCTTCTATTTCTTCCTAACTAGGGATTCTAGTGTAAGTGACTCTCTTTCTTCTTCTTCCAATGGCTCCTTGTCTAATGGATTCTCTGGCTCTAGAGTATTCTCCTTGAATATGGACTTTTTCTTGCGTGGATACATACTTATTCTAGTGCTTGTCTCGGGGTACCTATTGGATGTGTATCCACCACACTTGGTACTTTCTTCTTTGGTTCTTTTTCCTCTTGTTTGGGCATGGTCTCTTCCTGCTAGTTGGGTCCTCAAGTATGGACATCTCATTCTCCAGATACATGCCCTTCTCAAATTTGGGTCTTATGCAGAGGTATACTCACATCACGGACCCTCCTATAATGGGAAAAGTCATGGGTCTCACCATTTGGACCTCATGTGACATGTACTTCTCCACATACGCGTGCTTGTTGGGGTAGACCAACCCTTTGCGCATTTCTTTGTGGTCCCAATCTAGATTACCAAGGTCCAACTTCAACTTCTTAGACTCTTTGTGCATGTTCACTCCCACTTGGAATTGTTGAACTGTGAAGGAAAAAGGGATCTTGCATCATGGGCTCCATATCTCATCTATCAGTTTAAATATACCAAGGTAGACATTTTGGTACACAAAAAACTTGAATTCTCCGTTGGTGGTCACTGAAATTTTTCATGGATCCTCCATTCCACCCCAAACATGTTCCTTAGGTGTGTGTACCACTTCTCCAGGTGTGCCTTATGCATGGCCATCATACTATCATAGGTGTACTTCTCAAACCTCTTCGCGGGTGAAGGGTCTTCAGCAGGTACTCCCACACAAATTTGTCTACTGCATCTAGCACTCCAATCTCTGAGAACACAATGGTTAACAGGACATTACCAAAAAGGATTTTATCACCTTCCTACATGCTACTGACAATCTCATTTGTGATGTATGCAGATAAGTCAGAGATGGTGCCCTCTAAAATCCTCCTGCAAACATTCAACCAGGACTTGTTTAATGGGTCCATCTCTCCTATCCATTTAACTTTTTCACAAGGTGTGTGGCCATCTTCATCACCAGGTCCTTGATGTCCATGATATCAAAGTATCTTGACCCCTTTTTGTATGCATAAGCAGCGAAGGTTTCCTTAATTGCCTCCTGGTCACGTAGGTCATCCTCCAAACTTTCTCCTTCACAGATGAGGCTTGTGAAATGTGAAACAAGTTGAGGGGTAATGTGCATCTTGTGCCTTGCAAAGTGAAAGTAATCTTTGTGCACATGTGACATCAACCATTGATATAGGCACTTAGGCTTTCTGAAGTAGGGAAACTCAAAGAGTTGCAATAATCCTGACTTCTCCAAATTTAAGTTCACATCATCGTTATAGATGGAAAACCCTCTGGTGTCCTTTTATCCATCAGGCACACTAGCTCTAGTGCCATTTCCTTTTTTATCATGCTTGAGAGATGATTGTAATCATTCACTGTCATATTTGTTAAATGGGACTCCCACTCCCGCCCAAGAAATACTTCGTGCAGTCTTTGCATTTCTGCATACCACTCTTTATTTGTACTTGTGATAGCTTTCTTTTTTCTTACTTTTTCCTTTCCCATTTTCCTTCTTAGGTGTGCCAACTAGTTTCTTGGGTGCCATTGTTTATGTTCACACTTCAACTTCTTTCACTTGCTTTATTTTACTACCCTTTCCAAGTTTAGATCTCAAACTAGCGAAGAAACTCTCTTCGACCCATGCCCTAGATACCAAACCCTAACTGGAATCTCTTTTCACTAGACAACTCTTCCCACACCCGTGAATCACTTCCTTTCTGGTTTGTAAATCTAAACTAGTCACTCACGCTCAAATTCTTGTAATTTTTCTTCACACGGATCAACTCTGGAAACCCTAGTTTGCAAAATCTCCTCTCTTTATCCATAAAGTGAATAATGAAATGTCCAAACCTCTTATTTATAACTTTTCCCATTTTTAAGAATTGAATGCTACTCCACCTACCACCGTACTCTTAACGTTTAATGCAGATTTTTCAAACAAATCCTGACTTTAGTGCTTTAACTCACGCACCCAACCTTGCGCAGACAATTATGCCAACCTTTTGGTGTGCAACCAATCCATCTTGATAGGAGACTCTTGCACGCACGTAACCAATGCCGATGGCACTTCTTCTATCATGATTTTTTCTCTCTCCTACCTTGTGTTACTTGTGCACTTCTTCCTCTATTGTACGTGGGATCTGAAAGTAGACTTATCTTGACACCAACCATCCTTTGCCTCCTTTTCTTTCATGCACCTCTTTCAACAAGGCCATACGACTAGGGTTTCCAACACAATCCTCCTTGGCACTTCACCCACGCTTTCCTTCACATTACTCCACCCCACACTAAAATGATGTGAGGTCCTCTCAGTGCATTCAAAACCTTCAAAAAGTAACAAGGTTACCATTGTCAAAGTGTAAAACAAAGCAACAACATGAAGGGGAAACACAAGAAAGGAAAATGCATAAAGGAAATTCTAAACTATTTGGAAAAACTACCTTATTTACAAACACCAAGAAGCCTTATTTATAGTAGGGCTTCAGCCTACTCCCATTGAAGTGTCTAGGTAATTTCTTTCCATCCAATACTTGTAACTCAAAGCACGTGCCCAAATCAAGGATGTACGAGATTATATAGGGACCTAACCAATGGACCTTTAACTTCCTAGGGTGCCACAGAAACTTAGAATCATACAGTAAGACCATCTGCCCAACTTAAAACTTCTTGTTCCTAATGTGGCGATCATACCATGCTTTTTGCTTTTATTTTTCCATTATTTGGCTCCACTTGGCAAGTGATCATCTTTCATCCACTTCATCAATTTATCAATCCGTTCTTCCAATGCTTTCTCATTAGCCAGCCCTCCTATGTGTGTTATTCACAAAGAAGGTAACATGAACTCAACCGGCAGAACAACTTACGCACCAAACACCAATTAAAACAGTATGGCTTTGTTCATCCTTTTATAATTTGTCCTATAAGCCGATAGTATGGTTGATACCTTGTCATCCCAATCTTGTCTTCCGACATGACAATTTTTCGTCAAGGTATGACTCAAGATTTTGTTAAATGCTTCCGCGGTTCCATTTTCTTTTGGGTGATAAGGTGTAGTATTGTGATGAGCCACCATGAATTCCGCTAACAGGATCCTCACTGTCTCATTCAAGAAATGTGTACCCACTGTCGTTGGTTAAACTTAAAGGGCATCCATACCTCGTGATAATGTTTTCCCATAAAAATATTGTTGTTGTAGTTGCGGTAAAAGTCTTTAGTTGGGGATTCCTCTTCCCACCATGTTAAATAGTCCATGAAAGTGATTACATATCGTGATTCAATCCTACGTGATGCTGGTGTAATAGGGCCTACAAAGTCTATTGCCCATTTCTCAAAAGGTTCAGTGCTAGGGATAGGGCGCAAAGGCATTTCATCTCTTCTTCCTAGCTTACCAATGCATTGACAATGGTCTCATGCTTTATAATATTCCTTGTAATCCTTATACAGAGTTTCCCACCACAATCCTTCCATTAATATTTTACGTGCGGTGGTGTCACCCGCATAGTGTCCAACCGCACTTCCTCCATGTGCCTCCTCTATGAAGGTGAGTCACTCATGCTCTAGTACACACTGCAAAACCTCATCATCCCTAATTTGTATAAGTCCCCACTGATCAACATGTAGGGCATGACACGTATGGCTAGTTATTTTTTCTCTAATGTCTTCATCCCTTCCGGTGCCACACCTTCCTTTAGAAATACTGCAATTTCCTCCAAATATGAGGGCACGTGCCACAACCTAAACAAACAAGCGTGTCATCGGCATATTTTCTTTAATTCTTTACGCGTGCCTCCCCTGAATTAATTCTTGACAAATGATCAGGTCCACAATTACTCTTTCTAGGCTTCACAACTACCGTGAACTCAAACTCTTAAAATAATAACACCCACCGACATATGCACCCTTGTAGAATGGGCTTGTTCACCAAGTACTTTAGAGACTTCCTTATTTGACCCGTAATGTCCAATGATAGCTTCCTTAGGTTCTTCTCCTGAGCCAATGTTAACCTTTTTAGTTTTTAAAGGTTCATGGTAGGCACACGTGTGAGTATCAACATCGTCCACTACCTCACACGTCCCTACAGAATAGTTAACATCTAAGCTTTTGTTTCCTCCCCATCAATTACATATATAAGATTTCCTTTCTCTTTTTTCACACATGTGAACTCCAGCTAAACCTCCTTTGTTTCCTCTTCTTCAAAGTGTGCCTCCAAACCTGGTTCACCAAGCAAGTCCAACAACCTATCTTCTGTCATGGCACTATCCCCCATGGTAAGGCACTTGACAACCTGTAATGCCTTATCAACTAGATGGCTTGGTAATTCGATACTCAAATGCTTGAATGAGGTCAGCCGCTAGTTCTTACCAATTCCTTATTTGGTGGTGTGTTTCAAAGTGGATGTACCAAGTGCACGTGTAACCCTGCAGTGTAGAATATAGTTTGTGCACCCATAGAGATGGTGGAAAAGCTTCCACACCTCCTTTCTAGACCCTCTAACACTCGTGGATATGAAAATAAGTTGCCTTCTTACCATGGTAGTCTTTGATGGTGGTGGGAGCGTTACTTCTAGAGAAACAAACAGAGAAGGAAATTCTCAATTCATGTCATTCCAAGAGATTATCTTGATGTGTTGCTCACCAAATGCACAGTGATAAACCCCGAGTAGGTTGTAATTTAGCATTTCTCTTCTTTCCTTTTCATTTTTCTAATGGGCCTCCATTTCTCGCAAGAAATCTTCCGGATTAACCCCCTAAGTAACTTGGTAATTTCATTCCTCCCAGGTGCCAAACTCTATGCGCCTTTGTTACCTTAGTCACCGATCCTTTCAAATGCCATCTGATCAACTCATAGGTCCCATGTGCCCAATTGTCACATGTTATACTTGTGGTATCACTTACAGACTGGGAATCCTCAAACTAGATAACTCCTTTTGTGGGATGGATTATCTCAAGATCCCTGATTGAGCACACGTATATTCTATCAAGGACTTCTTCTCCCAATGAATCTGTGTAGGGTGCTGACTTTCCATCTGATCAAGGGGATGATTACCCACTCTTCTTTGTTTTCAAAACTGATATATCCTTTGTTGAACTTGATATCAACATTATTCTTGTAACACCATGGGCACCCAAGCAACGCTGGGAAATTGTCCGCCTCGGCGAGTGCCAAGACCTCAAAGTCCCTAGTAAACTTGGCCCCCTGAATGGTGATAGCTGCATCTTTTAAGACACCAATGGGCATTGCCTTTGTTTTTTTATCCATATACAGCACATTCAAAGATGGCTGTAATGTGGGTCTCCCCATCTGATGCCAAGCATCCAAAGTGAGAACATTGACCTCCGCACTGTGTCAATGAGGATATTACTAAGGAGCCATCCATCAACAACTGCATTTAATGTGATCTCCTTGTCATACTCAAGGATGTGAGGGGGAGGTTTGCATGTAAGACCTATTTCTCGCACTCTACTCTAGCATGTGGTATTTTCTCCTAAGCCATTCTCTCGTCAAAGAAGGGAATAATATTCTCTTGCCTAAGCATTTTACAGATCTCCTTGACCTCATCTAGGTCATCTTTTGGCACCTCGACCTCCCTTCTTTACTTCTCCTTCCCGGACTACTCCTTTAGACACCGAATTTCTCCTTGTAAGCTCCACATGACATCCATGGTTTCTTGGTATACCTTCTTTTGATGCGTAAGGTTCTAGGTACTTCTCATGTACTACTTCCCTTGAAACTAGGTTTTTCTATCTTGGTACTTCACATTGCACGTGAGGCCTCTTCTCTTGTTATTACCATAACAAATTCCAAACCCACATCATGTGTCACTATGGGCATCCATTGTGTTTCTAGTGATGTAGATTCATGTGCTCAAACAAATCGGGCACTCCTTATACTTGTGTTTCTTCCCGTACCATGAGAACTTCAATAGATCTAGGCACTCTCGCTTTTAATGCTCAGTAGACCCACAATTAAAACAGTTCCACATGTGAACTCACTACTTTCTCCTCTCAGCTTACCACGACCACAAAATCCTCCGTGAAATCCCCTTCCGCACATGCCTCCATCTACGTGCTCCTCATAATGTGACCATCACCTTTAGAACTACCGCAATGCTGGTTTGGTGTACCCCATGATCAATGGCCTCATGGATTTGGTAAATAATCCTATAATCCTTAGTATCATGGGTCGTAGAGGTGTAGATCTTACATTAGCAAGACACATTCTTCCGAATTGTGTACTTTGTAACAAGGGACATCTACTTGCATCATGGTCCCCATGACAAATTTCACATCTCACATTACAAGCATACCGTCCTCTAGGGGAAACTATCCTTGACATGCCCTCTACTTCACAATCCTTACATCACATTCCACTGCAAGCCTCATGAGCTGATTTCATAGACAACTTCTCCAGCTACTTAGCCATAGCAACAATTTGAGCTTCTAGAAATAGGCTAACACTAGTATCAACACTTCTGAGAGCTTCACCGCATAAAATGACTTCTAACGCCTCACGCAGTCTCATGAAATTTTTATGAGATAAATCTCTTCTAAATGGAGTTATTAACCCCCAAAAACCACCGAGCATGTTGTGAAGGGTGAATATCATATGATAATTTAGACAAGAGAGTTTTAAACAACACATCATACTCCTACACACTCTTTGCCATTCCTTGTTGGATTTCCTTCAGTTTTCTAATGCTCTTTTGTTCAAACTCAGGGATGTGGAATTCTTCCAAGAAGGCATTCTTTAAAGCAGTATAATCCACTATCATTTGATGAGGGTCATATTTCCTATAGCATCTATGCGCGCACCCTACAATGTCATTACAAACTAACTAGCCTTCTACTCTAGGGTTGTGATCCCCTTCGCACACCATAGTAGTTCACACTTGTGAACATGTTCTACAACATCTTCAATACCTTTGTAATCTAGCAAATGTAAAGACATCTCAAAGAATACTTGAGGAGGTGGTTGGGTCCCTTGTCCTCCTAAGTCAAAGCCTTGGTTTCCTCTTGTGTTTCCTCCGCCTGGATCCACCAGTCCTATGCCTCCCGACTCCACCACTCCACTCGAGTCATGTTCCTCCTAACCCACCTAATCCACTAGGTCCACCAGTTCTCGTAGTGGTCCCGCCAAGGGTCCCCAAAGTTCCATTGACTGTGCCGACGGTGATGCAGTGATACTTCCCCACTACCACTAGAGCACCTTGCACTACTCTTAGACATGAGACCGAAGGCTTTTCTACTTGCTCCTTGTCCAAAACTCCTTTGAATACTGGAATAGTATGTGTAGCCATAGAAGTGGGAAATGAGAAATTGTATCTCTTGGGTGCGAGATCTATCACTTCTACTTTGGTATCAACTAGGTCAACAATACTCCTTCCTTGATCTCGGAAAACTAAGCGCGGGGTTTGGTCACTAGGTGTGTTTAGATGCACACCAACAAATCTTCTCTCTCCATGTGATGAAATCTCATCGGAATCTGAAGGGGTCTCTCTTACACACTTGCCAAGATGGGGTAGCCCATACTGCTTAGTGTTCTACGTCCTCTATGTGAACCTCAACTCCTTCTTCCTACAATGTCCGCCTCCATAGGTCCATCACACTTGCAACCTTGCATTGTCTAAAGAATCTCCCTTTCACGCTCTTCACTATTATTAATTCACATCTCTTTCCTTTCTCTCTCCGTCATAATATCTTCCATCTTCCTCCACCCTAGCTTCCTCACCCAAATCTTAGAATGGTTTAGCCAGCCATTGGAAATGCCTCTAAACTCAAGGTAACAATAAAGATCTTCATTGCTAGAGGAATAGCATATAGAAATGACCCTCTGGGCTCCCATAAAAATTCAAACTCAACAACTTCCAGGCAAGAATATGTATAAATAGCATACTCGCAGAGTGTGTAGCTAGCTAGCAACACACCTTTCCACCAAAGATCCACAAGACAAGTCCATGTTAGATCTCGTATTCTACAGCTTCGTATTCTTCTTGGGTCCACGTGTGCAATCTTTAATGCAAGCTTGATCTAGATGCATATGCTGAGAGCCATTCATACAGCTCTACTAGGAAGCAACAAAAAAATTCATACAAATCATGGTAGAAGTTCTCTTCTACCCATCTACGTGCATCAAACTCAGATCTAGTGTTGAATCTCTGAGAAAATTCATCCTCTATGCTCTTGAACCATGATTCAACACTTTCCAAAGTTAAATGATCTGTCATTACTCATCCCATAGATCGTGTTGTATGTCATTTCCCACTACAACTTTGAAAAGAGGTCCCGCAACAAAACCAAGATGTAGTCGCTTTTACACCCATCATAAAGGAAAGAAATCTCATGTGCACCGACCTATCACCCAATGAGTGTTGGATGCTCACCCGAGGCACGTGCAGGTGTCGAGTCTCCCTTTCATGTGATTTTAGTGGGAAACATCATCTATGATCCTAGTTTAAGAGATTTGAGAGGAAATAATACCTTCAAGCACCATAGATCTCATAATGACTTCTAGATCCTTACATCATTCCAGATAGAAAATTTCTTAATATATTATAGAACCTTCATCAAAACAAAAAGGAATTTGTGCAAATTTTCATACTTAGTTTATAAACATAAATGAAAAATAACTATGAAGAAGGATGTATGCAGCAAGACCATTAATATTCATATAAACTGGTAATCTCATTACATTCATTGGGCCCATTACAAAATGTCACAGAAAGGTAGACCATAGTCATGCATCATAGTGGGGATCATGTCCTTCATCTATACAAATAAAATTTCTATAACCCATCCCCTAAATATATTACTTTCTCATGTAGCTTCTACCTAGTCCCATAGAGTTCTTGCGGTAATTCTACAGAGCTCAACTCTCTATATTTTCCTCTCCCCCTTTCTTCTACGGGCACTTTTATTTATAGGCATCCTGAAGTGCTAACTCATCCTTCTGTGGCCTCAGATCAATCATCAAGTGTCTGAATGTGGTCCTCCATGGGCACATGCTCCTTCAGGTCTGAGTTCACCACTCCTTTCCATGATGCTCTTCTAGAATCCTTTATCGCAGGGCATATTCCTTCTAGGCCATAATGTCATTAGGCTGGCACCTTATCCACTCGGGTCACGTTTTTCTCACATCCTGCCCGATAGGTCCAAAATGGCTAAGTCCTGAAACCTTGGCACTATCTGTGCGCACGCCACAAGTTTTCTTAAACCCTATCCTACGTGCCTTTTGCGTGCCCTTATTCAACTAGGCCTTGCGCACCTATGCACTTTTTGGTACTTATCCAGTATTTTGGGGTCCCAAAATCACTATGCGTATCCCTTATAGATTTTATCTCTTATGAGGATTATCATCAAGAATGTCTAGCAAAACTCGAGTTGTTAGATAAACGCTTTCCTAACAAATCTCAAACATCAACATGTTTATCAATAACACATTATGTGCGTGTATAACAAACACGTCAAATAATGGGACTTCAATGGTGATATCATTCTCAAAGAAAATCAAAATGTCACTACTCTGGAAAGGAATAAACATGGAAAGTTTTCCCCAAACTAAATCATTCCATATTTCATTACTCATGAGATATGGGTCGCGAGCTTATCATCTAGCCTCCCTTAATGGTATACCTAAAAATGAACCTTTGAATGCCTTGCACTTATGGCCTTTCTACTATTAATATATCAACCATAATCACATTAGTCACATCAAAGATCCTATTCCATCACCAATTTATCATCTTAACATTGTAATGATTTGAAAGCATGTGCTTTACCGTCACTATCCTATGATCAAAACCTTAAGATGAGCACATGACTTTATTCATTGCATCTTTCACATGGACAAGTTCCTCCTTAGTAATAACCCCACAATCATTATGCCTAGCCACCTTTTTTTCTACCGACTAAGAACATGTTATGGGATAAACATGTGTAGTCTACGTAAACATATTTTCCCCTCCTTACTATGGTCTACTAGGCCTGCTCTCAGTGTAAAAGTAAAAAATAAGAAATATCTACGATGAGTCCTATCAAAATATAGACTGGTCCCTCAAAGGACAACTATTAAATCATATTATCAACAAATATATTGATCACAAGAAGGACAAATTCCTATCTAAAACATAGACCGGTCCCTTAAAGGACAATACTCAAAATCAAAAGGTCAAAAATAATAGACCACTCCCTCGAAGGATGACTACCCATGTCATTATAAAAAGGCTTCTTACATCGATCAACCTTCAAAAGTTCAAAATATAAAAATCATCCTAGGAAAGCTTCTCGCATCGATTAACTTTCCCATTAAAAGCATACTTCCCATATCGATCAGTTTGTGTCAATAAAGTATAGTTGGGGCATGAGCCTACGAAAAAAAAAAAAGGAGAACCTTCTCTCCTATATAGACTATATATGTAAAACCTTCCCATGTCTTAGGAAGCTATACAAATTCACTTCTATATGTATCCAAGATCTTACATGTGACTGCTTATTGGTAGTTATGTGTTAACTTTTCATATAAGGTCGTAAAGTGCAATTCCTTCATTATACATTTTACCATCATATATGTATCAAATCCAATCTAAAATTAAACAACTCACATTTTATTCCTAACCATGAATTACATTTTGATATACATCAAGATAATTATATTTTAAATCACATCACATCAAAGAACAAATTTAACATAGCATATATCACCATTAACATATCATATCATGATCAACATCTAAACATTACATCAAATCTATCTCAACATCACATCAAATATATATCTAATCTATCTCAAAAACACATTAAACATCATGACAAAGATCTATACATATAAATTTCATATTAACATCACATTGAAACTTTCTAAAATGTTACATTATAAAACATCAAACATCAAAATGAGTCAACACATGAGCCAAAATCATATTCATAAGTGTGTGTGTGTGTGTGTGTGTATGTGGTAAAAAAATTTGCATCATCATGAGTCTCATAATATACATCAATCAAAGTTTCAAGAGAGTCATATACATAAAAAATATCACATCTCCTGAGTAAATTATACATCCATCAACTGGATTCTCCCTAAGGCATTGCTCCCCTCCTCACCTTTGAAACCTCCATCTTATCCCTTTATAGGACCGCCTCTATGTGGACCCCGTAGTGGATGTCCCACACTCACAGTTCTTCTTGATGGTCCTTCATGTCTCCGCGCTAAATACACAACATAACATGGATCATCTGGTAGCCTTTATTTTACTATCTCCTCCTAGTACCGTTGATCCTCACATAGTGGGTAATATTTCACCAAGATCACACCACTTGGTGGTCACATCTAGCCGCTTGTCTAAGCCTGAGCTTGAGTGACCCATACCTCAACACCGATACCAAAGAACTACTAATCCTAAGGGTATTTTGCAATAACTCTTGTTATTATCGATAGTGGTCCCAGTAAGCAATAACCTATGTTATCTCTGCCTACATAGTGGCAAGCCACTAGATCAATCCATCATGCTCTCCAACCAAAGTATCTCTTTATATTGTCAAGGTCATTCGCTGAGCTAGGAATGCAGCCTTCTCAGCCTGTAGTCACTCTATAGAGGCCTCAAAGGCTTATCTTTCCTTACCCCCACCATCATCCTCACCTCCTCCACCTACAACAGCTACCTCTTAAGGAGATACCTCCACATGGGCTTGTACCCACCTATCAACCTGAGTAATCTGACCTTTCCTCCAAGAAAAGTAAGCCTCAGTAACCTTAATAATATTCACTATCTTGGAAATACATTGATCATCCACACCCATCATCCCCTTCTCATTCGCGATGGCAGTGAGATTTGTAACAGTTGGAAGTGGCATATCCATGTCACCATCATCACCCATGTATGTCATTGTTACCTCGAGAACATCCTAAACTAATCAAAATGCCACCTAGTGCGACCAAATCTAATCATCTCCCACTCCCCTTTTCATCTACCCTACACCCATGTATCATATTGGGTGGCTATAAGCTCACCCTCCTCCCCCGTCATACTGGAAACCTAATATACGACCTCCATCTGACATCACCACCGTGTAATCCTATGAGAATTTTTTTGATAACTTTCCTTTCCCAACACTAGACCTACCTCACCCCTATCCAATCACATCATACAAAACCAATTGTCTCATACAAAATCACAAAGCCACCCCATGGTAAACCAATAAGTTGAGCCACTATAATGTGCTCATAAATCCTAAAGACTATAACAAGATTCCCAAATCAATAACAAACCTATGTCCTATCCTCCATGAGCACACTTCCCTTTAAGTATGTACGAGTAAGGTAAGGTCCCATGCAAAAAAAATCCTCTACTCCATCATATTTGTCAATACCCTGTAAACATCCATGAAACCGACCTCTAACAAAGTTGGGAAAGGCATAAGTAATCGATACCAATCATCATCAAGGTCATGAGTGCTCAACCCTCTATCTCTAGACTATAGAGCGCCCCATATCAAAATCCACATGAATAAAAATATACCCCATCCACCTCATCACCATATAACCTCCTCATCACCTCAATCATATGTGTCTCATTAATCAAATATACCTACTCCCCCAAACAAGAAATCTCAAAATATTGTGTGCGTCCTCGAGAGTGATGATATTTCCCTTCACATGCTCCCATCTCTCCAACAAAGCAAGTAACAAACCACATTTTCTATGGATACGTCTATAAT
This sequence comes from Taxus wallichiana var. yunnanensis, assembly GCA_018340775.1. Classification (NCBI taxonomy): domain Eukaryota; kingdom Viridiplantae; phylum Streptophyta; class Pinopsida; order Cupressales; family Taxaceae; genus Taxus; species Taxus wallichiana. The sequence continues at coordinate 412,046,442 of CM031237.1, read as the reverse complement.
GATGCATCACTCCTAGGCCCACATCCTCTAAGTGATATGAATCATCATCTGAAAGAGATTCATGTACATCATCTAGGATCACTAGAATCATGTCACATATAGTCAATTTGTCTCACACCTACATCCATAACAACAAAACATCCATTAGAATATCACTTAGTTAAAATTCTATCAAATTACAACATCAAATAAAATCAAATTACATATTCATCTAGTCACTCGCAGCAATTCATGATAATCGTTGGTGTTTCATCACAATCTTAGGTGATTTTAACAAATCACGAAAATTCTTGTAACTTAAAAAACATGTTTAGTGTGGGCCCAAAGCCCAAAAAATTAAAAAATCAACTAAAAAATATTAAAAACACAAAAAAGGGACCTACCTCTCATAGTGTGGGCCTCCTCTATATCCTGAATCCTTCAACAACCTCCATTCTCATTTTTTCACTAGAAATATCTCAAGTTATAGCTCTTATCTCTCAAAGTGCATGGTAATAATAAAATTTCCATGGTAATTTCACCTATTTATAGGGCACAACGTTTCCGCCCAAGAATAGTGGATGATTCCCCTAGTGTCATTGATTTCCTTAAATCATCAATGATTCCTCATCAAACTATCTTACCACAGTATTTAAACATCCAAGTCACTTTTTTAGTCATGATTTCCATCACTCCTTGCCAAAATTATACATTTTAGGGCTCTAGGCCCCTTACAAAATAAACGTCAACATCAATAAATCAAATTATGCCTCAATCTAGTAGCCCAATCAGTCAAATCCTGCTCTTACCAAAATTCACCTCAAATTTTTGTAGCATTAGTACCAGTAATTAATACATCTATATGATACAAACCCTTTAGTTCCCCCTATCACTTGACTTCTTGGCTTTCTATTCCCACCTTTTTGGCAACATCATCATGGTTAACATACCCAATTGAGATAATATCTCTTGCCTTTGCTTCCTCTGATTCATACATCCATGGGTTATAAACCCTTTGGTTCCACCATCATTTGACTCCATAGTAGCATAAATCACACCCTTGGGGTAGTATTGTTTCCATGCCTCATCTTGGGGAAGCTCAAAGAAAAATATAAATGTCAAAACAAACCTATCTCATTAAATGAACTCTTTCAAACTAGTGATTATTGCACTCTATCGCAATCACCACTGGTTTGAGGGGGAATCACCCATCCAAAAATCAAGTCCAACAATATCAATCATTTTTGTCTAGCAGTTTTTTCATTACAAACCACTTGACAAAAGGGGGAAAATGTAGACACCAAGTTTTCATCACCCACCTACACACCGTATACACACATTAAATCTATCATCCTAACATAATCTAAGTTACTACTCTCACCTGTAAAATCATGTTTAACACCAGTAAATCTTATTTTCTTACCATAACCTCCATGTTGTTATAGTTTTCTCATTCATTTCAAATTAATGATGTTAATAAAGAAAGCTAAACAACTCAAAAATGGAGGGTTTAAGGTACCTGGTGTGACATGGATGAATGGGTGCAAAAGTGATCGATGGATCCTACTACTACAAGTTGATAACATGATCCTCAAAGAAACAAAAAATAAAATGGATTAGACGATAGATGGGGGATTTATTTCAAAAAGTTGGCTCCAAGAAGCGTGAAATTCCTTGGTGGATGTCAACCCCCATGTTTGATAAAAGATGATAAAAGCAATAATAATAAATAGGATAACATGAAGAATTTGAGGCACACAGAAACTGAAAATGCAGAACTGTAAGGAATATACGAATCTGATCTAAATTAAACTTGAAACAAGTCTACCTAGTTGGGTCGACAAAGAACTCGGCAACAACACATAGGTAGGTCGATGATGAGGTTGATGCTAGATGGTAATGTAAATATGCATATCTACAAGGATCTAAATGTAAACTAGATGTAGCAGGAGCTTATAGATGCTAGAGGTGACCTGTAGAAGGGAATCCGATGTAGAAAACATCAAAAATGATAGGAAGCATAGATTTAGATGGGCTAGCTAAAAAAGTCTTGGGTTAGTGGTGACAAGATGCAAATAGGATTGATTCGCTACAACAGAGAAAAATGAGGATGGGGAATAGGATATGGGAGGATAACAGAGTTGAAATACGATAGAAGATGAACAAGAAGTAAGATGAATGACATCACGAGCCGGGTTGATGGCGACTATGGTTGGGTGACGACAACCGTAGTAGTAGAATAGAATAAGGATGAGAGTAGATGGGCTGAAAAGACAACCTACAAGGAAGGAAACTAGAAGAATAGACTGGTAATGGAGCTCTAAGCATCAAGCTAAGTTTGCAAGATGTTATCATTAATAAGATAACAACGAGAAATGATATAAAATAACACCAAAAATTAATATAAACCTCTTGCCATTACGTAAGTGTTAAAAAAATCTTCCAAAGACTGTGAGAAAGTTGAGATAGCTACTTGAGATGATCTCGTTCCAAGTTATATTCTCATAATGCAAGAAAATCAGTGTATGTCTCATTTGTCATGTCTATGTTCTGTTTTGGGAAAGGAATGAACTCAACCTTCTAGGGTCATCGACGACTAGGTGATTCGCCACCAATAACGGGAAAATTTCCCAATGGTGGGTGATTTTGTGATTTAATCGAGATTTCAAGTTTTTAAGGATGGGAAAAGCGCTTTAAATCTTGTAGGTGGGAAGAGGTTTCTTAGGGATGTGTCATGGGTAGTTAGGGGATAAATATAGGTAGGATAAAAGCTAGAAAAATCATAGGGATGTAGATTTAGGATAAAAGTGTCCTAAAAGGAAAGTCCATTAGGGCATAATGGATAATGGTCATTGATTAATTAATTAATTAATTAATGTTTATTAATAAAGATTAAAGGTAATGGGATAATAGGTGGGCATTTAATTAAATGAAGAGAGATGAATTAAGTAAAGAGGGTCTAGTTATGACCATGGTGAAATATGTGCACATGGGTAGACAAGGGTAGAGATACTAAATTTAGGTGTCTACACTCCCTAAACCATCTTAACCCATCGTACCCCTTTTTATCCTAGCCATTTAACTCCTTAACCATGCCTAACCTCTCCCCTAACCATTTACCCTTGTCCCCATACTAAACTCTCATTTTGGCAAGAGTTGAAACTACTTTCAAATTGGTTTCTCTACATTTCTTAGATTGCCAACAACTCTAAGAAATCATCACCAATTATAAATAGAAGCTCACATCTCCTTTTTCGAGGATCCTTGAATTTGCTAGAGAAACTCTATCATTTCAGCGATCTTCAAGTAGTGTAATGAAGCCTTGTCACTCCACAAATCCATATCATGTCACCTTATGTAGTCACACATCCTCAAGACCTTCGTCACACTATTAAACAATCAATAATTTTATCATCACAAGCTCATCCAGCTTCTCGTAATCATTTTATGACAGCTTCTCACATTAAAGGTAAGCTTTATCTATTTATTCTTATTTCGTTTTTGTTTACATATCAGAATAAGGGAAAAACAATAATCTCAGTCTTTATTTTTAATCACTTTATCACTTTGTGAAATAATCAACTTTTCCACAGAATCACTCATGATTCCTTCAATCTCCTATGATTATCCCAAATCGCTTGCATTTCTACGTGAATCACCTTTGATTGTTGTCCATCTAGTTACTTTTATTAGCCTCTACATTTTTATCATCTTTTATGTGTAAACCTGGACTTAATATGTTTGTTTACAAGACTTGTCTCTTATAGATGATTGTTCAAGGACAATCCCATCCAATCACAAGCATTTACAATCTTCTAATCATCTAACAACCATTTTTGTGGGATTATTTTGACATAATCCACGAGCTCATTTTGTGTGCCACATATTTGCACCGAAATGAGAGGATATTAAAGAGTAGTTCAAAATCCTTGATGAGCTACGACAAGCAACTAAGGAGTATTGGTACAACTACTTCAAGGACTTCGAGCTCATCACTTGCGCTTTAGCCTAGGCAACCTATGAATTTGAACAAGACTTTCCTATCCATCTTGAGTTATATCTTCATTGTCTTATATCACTCACATTATCTTTATCGAATCTACTTAATTGTAACAATGAGTTGACACCCTTCAAGGAAGTCCCTTTGGATTCTTGGGATTGTCCTTTTCCGAACAACTTGTTATCCTGTCTATCTAATCTATTTTATTTAGATCTCCTTTTTTGTAGGTCTCTTTATTCGGCAAAAGGAGGAGCACTTTTTAATCGTCCATTTTCCATTGTCCCAACATTGCGACTATCAAAGACAAGTATCAAGAAACCCTCGTTATTTTTTATTTTTAGGTACTTTCATCATTTGATAGAATTAACCGAAACCTACCTAATACAATGAATTAGAAATAAAATATTGTTTCTAAGTATGTCTAAGATATTCAAAAATTATATTAATTAAAAATCCACATATTTTAAAAATAGAGTTTAATGGTTATGCAATCTTCTAGCTTTCTAAGTACTATTTAGTTGTATAAAGGCTATTCACCACGAGTGCATACCCTGGAAAGTAATAGGTATCTTATCACATAACCTTCTAGATCATTAAGTTGAGGAAGGGCTAAGCACTACATGCACCATTTCCACATTAATATAATATAATTCTATACAACCTTGCCTTTTGACCTAGATGTGTATTTACCCAAACATTTCTCTATAGGCTAGAGAGAAACAACATGATATGCCTTTCAATGTGTGTGTGTGTGTGTGTGTGTGTGCAAATAAATTGCAAATAAATTGCATTCTTCTTCCCTATTACACAGACTCTTATAGAGGAGATAATTTTTTTTTGATGCCATTACCATCAACATCTAGTGTAATCACAAATTTATTTTCGCCATTTTGGCCCATCTAGGCATGCACCCCACTTTACCATCAATTTCTTTTCATAAATATAAATCTCCAAGAAAGTGCCTAGTCTCTAGGATGTCTCTTCACATATGTCTACCACACTGGATTTATACTGTGAGTTGAAGCTAGCAAAACACTTTCTATTTGGCATTCAATTAGTGAGTTGAAGCCAACGAAACAAGTTTCTATTTGGCATTTATTCTCATGAAAGAATGGAAATACAAGATAAAACATCAAAAATTTAAAAGACGAGAAAAATTAGTACGATAATATTTTTAAAAATTAAGTAGAGATTAATTCCAAACATTGCTCAAGGATCTTAGAACTTTTAATCCAATCTTAAAAATACTTAACTTTTAATGTAATGAAACATTTTTCAATATCCGTATAAATTAATTAAGTTGTACAAATAACAAGAAATAGAAAGTTTCCATTTATTCACTAGATAATGTTTAAATTGAATTATAATAAAAGCAAGAAACACTCAGCATTTATTTATTCCTCATCCTAGATATATAATATTTAGGCAAGCATAGCATTCAAAGAAACAATAAATTTCTTATCTATTTTTATAACTCCCTAAATTAGAACATTCTAACAATCGAAGCATTCTAAATGTAATAGATCTCTTATCTATTTCTGTTTCTTTAAAACTTCTCCGAGATATTGCAATTCTAACCATTTATTCCGTGCGGGGAAATCTGATTTGTGTTAGTGAGAATTCAATAATCAGTGCCATAGTCCTTGTCCTCACAAATTTTTCGTAGTCCCGTGTCCTCACCCGTGTGTGCAGATAACATTTTTCATAGTCGCGTGTGTTTCCTGCGAGTCTCTCGTGGAGCCAAGGATAGAGGTCAACAAGATGGTTGAACAAGTGGATCGAAGTCAACAATGACTGGCTGGATTTCTATGGTGAGCTAGTTGGGTGTTTGATTGGGATGGTTGGATGATGATGTGTTTTTGTGGTTTTATTGGTGATCCTAGAGGTTGTGTGACATCGTAAGTTTTTTGATTGGTATTTCTAAACTTTCATCTTATTTCAATGTGGTTTGTTTTGTACGTTGCTTCGTTTTTTTGTGATTATTTGTCGATATTTATTAGTGTGATGCACAAGGGTTAGGAGCCTTACAAAATTCTATCTTCCCTTGGTCTATTGGTGATGATGCTCGCTCTCATTGAGCCCACCAGGATCAAGTCTTGCTTGAGTGTAAGGCTTGGAGACCCCGACATGGAGAGTCAAACGGTTGAGGTCAAGGTCGTGCCTTGGGTGATTTTGACGACATGGATGCCCCTTACTCGTAGCTGCTTAGATCACTCGGCTTACTTTCTTGGCTTACTTTGCATTGATGAATCTATATGTTCCCTCCGAACTTAGGCAGAGATGTCATTAAACTATGTAATCCAATGTCCAATTATAACACCCTTAAAGATGCTCAATCAAAAAAATCTATCTTTACCCCTACCAAAAAATATTTTATTGTCAAACAATATCAAATGTAATAATATACTAGTTATAATAAACGCATCTATTTATTAATAATAATTAACATTTCTTATTGCCCTTAAAAATAAGAGTGATCTTAATTCTTTTACTATCATATTGTCTTCTTTATTTTCCTTACAATTCTTATTTGTTATTACTCATAACAATATTTTTGTTTCTCAAATAGAATCTTACTTGATCTCTAACAATAATTCGTTAGCTCCAATAAAATATGTAAAAAAACTTTTTTTTGTTCAAGATTTCTTCAAAATTATTAAAATTTACAACAAAATTATTCTTCATTTTAGTGGATGAAATTGTAACATATCTAATTTCGTCGATACTTTCTTAAATATTTAAAGATAAAGAATGAGCATACTTCTATTCCATTCAAATAGAGTTTCTTTTGATAACGAACATCTCTATACACAATTATTAATCCCACAAACGTGAGGAAGTTGGGGGGAGGAGAGGCAAATCATATATTAAAATTCATAAATGGAGATAAGGGAAACCATCGTATTCAAAGGAATTAATATTATAACTAAAACCATCCTTCGTTTAAACTACACACTATCAAGTATTAAATGCCACTCATAGCGATAGTATCAAGAAGAATAAGAAAATATAACAAGTGTCGTCATATAGAGGTGTATTTACAAGATAATACAACTATAAACTTATTTTGCACTTATGCAAATCAAGACAAACACAATCGCAATAATCATTCCTCAAAACACATTCGATGCGAGTCAAACTGCCATCAAATCATGATTATTGCTCAGCACCATGCAACAATGATCAGTCACAAATATCAATGCCAATCAGGGGTTAAATTTGACGGCCGTTTAGACGTTTTTTGTGATTTTAACCGTAAAATACTTGCAAATATTTATAATAACTGTCACATGTAACTTGCATATTTAAAATTTGACTGTCTTATTTTATATACATTTATATGTAAATTATATAGATATGTATACATATATTTTTAAATAATTAAATATACAGAGAATAATTGGTATAAATAACATTGTTTTGTATTTTTGAAGGGCAGTATTAAAAAATTACCGTCACCCAAAAAATGTGTGACAGTATAGGTGATCACAAATTTAACCCCGATGCCGATGTAGAGTTTCAAATCAAAATTTTAAGGGATACCAAATGATTTCCAAGTGTTTGCTTATCACATGGAATTGCAAGATGTTTTAGGTTGCTTTGTATGTTAATGTTCCTTAATCACCTACTTTCTCAAAGGAAACATATTTGAGTCGACATCTATATAAACATAAATTTAAGGGAGAATTAAAAGTGGGCGTGACAAATGCATTTTAAGAACATACCCAACATATAAGGTTATTGTTTGAACGAGTGATATTGAAAATATAAGAACAAAATCTAGTTTCTTTCATTCTAAACCATGTCCATACTAAAGGCTAAAATTATTCATTTAAATTTGCTCTAGCCTCTAATAGTTGTTGCATATATTAAAAGATACGAGGGGTTAGAATATTTACATACACAAAATTGATTTCTCATTTACATTAAATGTTGTTTATAATAATGTAAGAATAACATAAACCCTCATAAACATCCCTCATTTTTATTAAATTTTGTAAGAATTGAGATTGGATTTGGATTTTTTAAATGTCACATTTCTAATGATTTGTGATAAAAGAAGAAAAATTATGTAAGTATTTTACAAATTAAAAATTAAAGATAAGATATTTATGTAGTTTGATTCATCTTTGAAAAAAAAAAATTAAAATATAATTCTTTTTAATTTTGTATTTTTTTCTTGTTAATTACTCCAAATTATTCCTAACATTTCCTATATTCTATTTTAGACCTTCATATCCCTTATGTTTTATACTCCCATTTATTTATTTTTTATTTAGATATTTAGATAGAAGTTTATTACTTGTAGACTTGTTTATGTAAAACCATTTAACTTATTGATTTATATTTGTTTAGATTTAATTTCATATAAATTGTTGTATTGTTTTTATTTTGTTGGTGATACAGAGGGATTAGCGAAGAGGAATTAAGTTCTAATAGAAGGTGAGTGTTATCGATCAACCTCATTTGAAACAACATATACTGAGTCGTCGATCATATAGATTTTTGTCACGATACATTTTAGGGCGAATATTCGTACATGTAAGAATATTAGAATTTTTGAAATTTGAAATTGGCAATTTTTTTCTTTACCATACGGTAGAAGGTTTGTCAAATTTTATGGGTCATAGATAAATTTGACCCTAATTTCACCTTACTATTTCCAATAAGGACCGACCAATGTTGGTATATTCACCATTATGTTATAATATACTATTATATATAATTAATTCACCATAATGTAGTAATACAATATAATTTCAAAATTAATTAATTTTGAGATTTCGAGTCGAAGCCGAAGGTAAAGCGAACAAGTGTGTAAAAAAGCCGAAAGTATAAGCCAAAAATTTGAAGGTTTAAGTGAATTTTTTTTGTTGGAAACCTACATTTGAAGACGTCGATGTGTAGGATATCCTCGTATGCTGACATTATTCGCGATCCTAACCGGTAACAAGGCTATTTGTTTATTGGCGTCTCCGACAATGTGATGACGTAATGGGACAGAAATAGTAGTGTGCTATTGGGTGGGAACATCCATGAGGGTACCACATGTCAACAAGATGTCGTCACCGGACAGTAATAGATTTTAATTACCAGACGAAAAACACATATATGGAGACGTTTGACAACTTGGAAAATAACTACATTCACCGCTATCCCGAAATCCTAGTCATTTCCTAGATTCGTTAACAATCCGAATACCTTTTCAGAACATTCAACACCCATCCTATAATAAAAAAAATTTGAAGGGGAGAGGAGTCTAAAAATAGTCTTTGATTTTGGTTAGTATACTAGTTAATGTATTTTACTTTTTGCATATACCAATTTTTTTAGTACCATTCTCATTCACTCTAAAGTCAATATTTATAGTGGCATCCTCATTCACTTTAAAGTAGTTAGTATTTATGGTACCATCTTCATTCACTCTAAAATCATTGTTATTTATAGTGCCCTCCTCATTCACTCTAAAATAATTGGTCTTTGTAGCACCATCTTCATTCACTATAAAATAATTGGTATTTATTATATCATCCTCATTCACTCCAAAATAATTGGTATTTATAGTGTCACCTTCTTTTACACTAAAGTAATTAGTTTTTTAAAAGCACCATCCCCTTTCACTCTAAAGTCGGTATTTATAGTGCAGTCCTCATTCACTTTACCAAAAATATGTAAAAGCCTCAGCACAAAAAAATAAACTAAATAAAGAATAAAAAAATAAAATCCATATTTTAATAAAGTTTTAGAATGCAAAATAAACTATCAAAAGTAGAGACTGATCAAATATTATAAAATCAACTGAAAAACAATAATATTTGGTTTCATGGCCGCGAACAGGTATTATTTGATTATTCAGGGTGGAGAACTTTCCTAGTACAGAAAAGATAGCAGGTGAATGAACAAACTAAGATTTCGGGGACACAAACAAGTAAGAAGGACATCCTGCGTGAGGTGAGGTGAGGTGAGGTCAGAGGTGGATGAGAACTTTGCCCCTGCTCGCACCACTGAAAAGTGAATTAAACGCATCAACAAAGCTTTCTATGCCCTCCTTTACATCCTCAACGTGTTTGATTTTACCCTCTTTCATATACCCTCCCACCTCCTCTACAAATTCTTCCATCCGATGCAAGTATTTATCAAACAGAAATCCTTCCATCTTGGCGCATTTCCCCACCAAGTTGAGCAGGTTTCTCACCCCGTATCGTTTCCTCCATTCCCCCTGTCATGCCACACCAATATATTCATCATTATCATTGCTTGCATAACTGAAATTTAATTCTTCCACAACCATTAAATCCTAATTAATCGTGCCTCGTAATATTGAGAAATCATTCCACAGATGGGAATCCTGGCATTCATATTGATGTGGTTCAGAACGCTCTCTAACATTTTCCCTCCAACGTTGTCAAAGTAAATGTCTATTCCCTTTGGAAAGTACCTGCAACCTCAATATCAAGTATGAAATCAGTAAGATTTAGTAACCAGCACAAAGTGATGGCGTCTACTCTCTCCTCAATCACAAAATCTATATAATATATGAAATGGATTTCTCAATAGCAATGCAAAATAATACCTGGCGAGCGTCGCATCCCAGTCTGTCTCTGAATTGTAGTTGAAGGCATCATCAAATCCAAATTCTTCTTTCACCATCTTCGCCTGGTAATCCAGAAAAATCTGTAAGGAACTCTACCTCATATATATTGTTAAGAGTTATATATGGAGATTAATGAAGGACCTTTTGGTCTGTACCAACACTGCCAACAACACGGCATCCTCTAATTTTAGCTAACTGACCGACTATAAGACCAACTCCACCAGCTGCGGAAGAAACAAACACTTGCTCTCCTGCTTTAGGCTCTCCGAGTAACACTAACCCTACCCATGCCGTCATTCCAGGCATACCTGAAAAATAAAAGAGAGTGAAAATTGGTTATCGTCGTCTAAAAGCAAAAATGAAGATATACCAAAATACAAATCACAAAAGAATAGGAACCAATAAAACAAGAACAGAACAAAATGCAATTACATACCCAAAATTCCCAAATAATCAGACGGTTTGGCCAAAGAGGTGTCAACTTTTCTCAATGCGGATGGCGCAACGATGCTGTACTCTGCTACTCCGTACATACCAGTGACCACATCGCCCACTTTAAACCCGGCATTGGCCGACATCACCACTGTTCCCATCATAAAACATCGGAACGGCTGTACATTCTCACACACACATTCAATTATTGATTTGGAGAGATTCAATCCTCAAAAGAACTTCAAAGACAGAAGGAAAAAAAAAAAAAAAAAAAAACCTCGTTCAAATTGAGGCTGTTAAAATAGAGACCATCTCTGGCTTCATTTCGGAAAAACCAACGGAGAAATGGATCCACCGATACCCACTGGTTGTGCACAACAACATCACCAGCAGATCCATTTGTTTCTACACTTTGGAAATCCAACTGGGTTTCTATGATTTTGATATGGTTGTCAGTGATAGGCCCTTCGTTGGCGTAAGACACCAATATCAGCTCCTTATTCATTATATAGTTGTCCATGGTTGAAGTTGCTGAATCAAATTAGGAGACGCTCTCGCTCTTGTTCGCTCATGTTCACTTATATTCTGAAATATTGACGTGATATAAATATTTATTTAACATATCTACAAAATTGATCTCTTATTAAATATTGGTAGTTCAGACTTCTTAAATAGAAAACTTAACTTATCCAACATATCAATTATATATTAATGTTGATGTAAACAATTTGAATTATTGAAGTTGATGTAAACAATTTGAATTATTGAAGTTGATGTAAACAATTTAATATATTAAAGTTGATGTAAACAATTTAATATATTAATTTTGATGTAAACATTTTTTTAATAGCTCTAATAAAATTGATCTAACATGATTCGTCGGCCCATGTTTTGGGCAATGATTGGAAACTTGTCGACTTCCCCAATCCGTATGCTAAGGGTTGGGGTGATGATTCATGCAGGTCGTCTTCTCCTCCTTCTCCACTGGCCACCATGTTCATAGCAGTTGCTTAATGGTCTCCTTTCTTTGTTGTCACTTTCGTGACTTGGTTTTTTTCATCTCAATTTTGTATCCCGTGGCACGTGTGTGTCTGGTTTGGCTTTTGGGGTGTGACTTCTCCACCTAGCTTTTGGTTGAAACCTTGTGTACTTTTCTTGATCATATCAATATAAAAGTGCGTTTGAATTAAAAAATTGATCTATGACATTAAATATTAGTGGTTGACATTTGTTAAATAAAAACTCAATTTATATAACATATCAATTATATGTAAAGGTTATATTGGTCACACCAATAGGGATGGGGAGAAAATGAAAACAAATTTGAATAAATAAAATTGTAATAAAGTCTTTAGCTAGCATTTTTTCTATTGGAACTACACATTATATTAAAAAATATAATAAGAGTTACAAGAGTGGGGGCGATCGGAAAACTCACGGTCCCAAAAACAAGCCACGAAGACAACAAAAAACGCCAATAAGGAAAACAAAAGAAGCCAAACTACTTACCAGTGTATAGACCCAGAAAAAGCGGAAAATGTAAAGCATGGAATCACACCCCACGTCGTAGCAGACCGAGTAACAAGAGGCTCAAAGTTCCCCTTCTTCTCTTTAGACCTCGTGACAAGAGTCCAATTCCCTGGATGGGAGGCCAATTTTTATGGAGGGTCTAGGTGAGGACTATCTAGATTTGGGTCTGAGTCAGAAGACTCATATACGTGAGACTATTTGACATAACCACCAACAGGAGAAGCTTCAACACTCATAGCATCTGACTTTCCAAGGTGAGAACATTCTTTGGTTCCATGCGCTATGAATGGCCATCAACCTTTAGGCCATGAAGAAACCACTTTTTCTATTTTTTATTCTAGTTGAGCGATATTGGACAAGTCGATTGAAGATGTTCAATATGATGGCATAACCGGCATTGAAAGGCCATGTTCTCATGGTCTAGAATCTGTAACCACTTGAATCCATCCTGGTTTAACTCCAAGTAGTCAAAAATACCTTTTTTGAGATCCACCTTAATGCAAATATGAGCATAAGTGAATAACCCTTGTTTAGACCGCTCATCATCCATCTTGATAAATCGAACAAGAGAATCACCGATAGCAGCACAAACCGCGAGGTGCGAAAAGGGGAGAGAAATATTGGGGAGACAAACCCAAACCGACATTTTTGAGACTTCCACATTAAAAGGATCAAAATCCAAAAAACATGGAATAAGAAAAAGGCCAGTCCTACCCCAGAACCAGGGACCCTCATTAAGATTTCATTGATAATTTGTATGAGAGAAGAAATGAACAATAAAATACCCTTTGCACATACTTGAGTCTCACAGTCACTGGACGAAGTAGAGTACATCCATTTATGTAGGTCTTCGATCTAAAGACAAAATCTACTAAATTGACAAATAATGGCGAGTATATTTTAAGGTAGAAAAGATTCAATTACCTCTTGAAAAGGAAAGCAAAACCAAAAGTGTGAACTCTAATTTTTCCACAATGTATGGCAATCCTAACGCATCTCGGAGTAATTGTAGAAATCTGCCCCTGATTCCCTAAAACAACCGCCAGGAAAGATTTAGTTTTCAGAGAAACGAGTGCCATGAAGAGTAAGCGTAGGTAAGCTAGCTAGTATTTTTTGAGAATGTGTGTTTAAAGAAAGTAAAGGAAAATAAGAATAACAACCATAAGAGAAAAATATAGAGAACACATCACCAATAGAATTTTAAAAAATTATGAGCAATTAAAAAGTTAAGAAAATAAAAACAACATTAAAAAGACAAATGCAAAAGAAATTTTATGTGTTGATTATAGAGAGGAACTACACAATCAAAGGTTAACATCTATGACATATTACTTAGCACTACAAAAATAAAAAGTTCATTTAATTTTTGTTTATGAAGTGGGAATTACTAATACAAACCCATATGATGTATGTAAATAACCCAACATGTTTTACACCAAATGAGTAGGCTACTTATATTAAAGCTAAGACAATGAAATAGTTATCTATCTTAACTAAAGAATAAATCGTGAAAATATCATTTATATCCAACTTGATAAATCACCTACATATGATGGATTTCTGTTCTATCTTATCAAACATTATTGGAAACTATGTGATAAATATCTCATGGCCATTATTGAGGAGTTTTTGTCCAAATTTACACCCCATGTAATATTGAACAACTCCTCAAATATGGATTTAACCATTTTTGCTTAGGAAAGTTGTAGACGCAAAAGATCACACACATATTACTATTTTACTATGCCATCAAGTATGTTTTCATATGGATGGATCTCAAGAACAAAAAGTATTCACTTGTGACACATTCCCCTATCCATCAACTTACTTTGATTGATTTCTATTGTATTGCTCTCTTATATCTGTCATTTCTATACCCATTAAGTCAAAGTCATAGGGATCCTTTATTTTATCTTTTTACATATGTTGTAATTTATCTCGAGGATACTAACACCCAATCTAAACACTAGCACTCATGCTCTTGTGTCCATTTTGGGTGTTTCTATCCTACTTATTCTTTTTATTTATTTTGACATTTGTGTTTGACCTTTCTAGTTTTCTTATCCTTATCCCGATCTCATAGTTGGCCTTTTGTGTAACTAGCGTAAAAATTAAAACAAGATATCCATATATATATAAAAACATACACACTATTATTTTGTCTAACAATTCTAAGGGACAATCACATTTACATACTATCACTACCATCAAAAGGGGCTGTATTTTTGGGTTGCATACACTACATTGGAAACAGGAAGTGTTTAATTCCATATCACATGGTTTACATCTTATCTAACTATAGCCCATTATCTTGGCATCATTGCGCAAGGAATCCTGAGGATAGTATTTCACACATAAGCACACATGGATTTTGGAATGTAGTACAACTCTTGGTCATAAGTTCACTTTTCAGGTGACTGTCGGGGTCATTTTGACTTCACATATTCCATATTTTATTCAAATTTAATGTGTTTGTCAGCTTGTGTAGGTATCTACGGTTTGTTTTTCATGTTACAGGTACCTTTGGTGATCAAAAAGTGAATAGAAGGTGATCAAATAAATCAAATGTGAAACCCTAGGGACACTGAAAGAAACACGTTTGGAGAATTTTCACAACTATCAACAAAGTGCAATGAGAAGTAGTCTCCAGACCTGTGCGCCCCTGTCTTTCTATAGGCACCCCCATCTAGTCTCATAACAGAGTCCCGATATTTTATCGAGCTCTAGTCACATCATTTCCTGTCAGATCCAATATTCACATAGTCCACGACTACCGTGTGATTGCACAAGAATCAACTAAGTCACTTATCTCTCTCATTTTCTTACGATCTTGTATTGTTTGAGTGCTTAACATCTCGTATTTAAGTGTATTTTACCATATTAGTTACTCTTAAATTATATTTAATTTAGTTTTATTTAATCAAAATATTTAAAACACTAGCCTAGTGATCCACAGAGTGTAGGAAATGGGTGTTCAGTGGGTTCTCTTAACCCAAAAAAAGGGGAAAGAGAAAATGACTTAGGAATATTTTTGGCGAGTTAGTGCTTTGTGCAATTTTTTAGTCCATCGCAATACTATGGAATTGAATCTTCTATGGCACGAAATCAATCTCTCATCGGTTGAAAACAAACCAAAGCAACTGTGAGGTTTCATGCCCATGAAAAGGTTAGAAAATTGGCTAAGGGGTAAGTGCACCAAGTTGGGGGCCAAAAAGTGGACAAAAATTGAAAATGAACGAAACGTGATCACGTTAAGTTTTCTTTAGTTTCGTTCGTAATTCATGAACCTAAAACACATATGGGTTATAACAAGTACGCATTTCTAGAGTCACAAAACGTGTGCGCATTTTTCTCTATATGAAGTTTGCAAGGGCTTGAAGGAGCCATATTTACTAAAATAAATGTTAAGTATATAAATTAATAAAATATGTTAGGGTCACTCTGCATCTAATGGAACTGATCTCGTAGCCCTAGTAACTATAATATAGAAGAAAAATTTTCAAAATCTATTCTTGTTAGTACTTATTCATTTTTTAGGATTTCAACAATGACCTAAAACTTTCAGGCCATATATATTGTAGTTGATCTTTGTTTTGGGAAAACATATAGTCATTTTGTAGGTTTTTTGACCTTTCGGATTGGATTTTGGCACTACCACTACTTGAATTGGTTCCAATGTTGAAATTTTGTCCATAATTCACTTTAGTGACCATGAATCAACCCGTATGATGTAAGTGAATTGCATCAGTGAACTCAAATGATTTCTCATTCTTAGAAACATGGTGCTCCATATAAATATTATCCCTTCACCTTTCCGGCTCTAAAATCATCCTTTCATGAAATCAAATTCAAAATTTTCATACGTTTCTTTGCTCATATGTATCTCATGGAGATAAACGATTACTTAATACTTCACACATGATGGTGTTGGATACATCGGTGGCATGAATAACTCATTTTAGATTTTTCTTTTGAGAGATTTAGGTACAATGACTCATCAGAATATGATGATCGTCAAGTCACTCCTTCACTCCACATTTCACCTTTGAATATGATGAATCCTTCACAATTCAATTTATTTACTAAGATGAAACCTAGGTGTAAGCATGCTTATGGTACATTAAGTATGAATTACATGTTATTGACCTCCATACTTCATTAAAACACTACAAATAAAATTTTACAATCAATGAAACTATTCTAAAATCTAATTATGCATGCGGCCAAACATTTAGGTCTTATTTCATTTTGAACTTAGAAGGGTAGTTGAAGAGTTTTGCAATACCTAAAGAAATATTTCATACTTGAATCAATGTTGATTATTTCACCTTATATATTATTCTAATATCCTTCAAATTTCTTTTTCATCCTAATTATTTCATGAACTCCTGGAATCATCCAGAGAAGTCAGCTTTTACCATTTTATCTTTCATTCTATGCACCTAAAAACTTGGTCTTAAAAAGATTGCTCCTAGAATGAGATTTTATTTCCTAAACTTTCCTAACTTTACTTAGACATCTTCAATTCTCTCTAAAATCACCCTCAGATGCTTTATATTTTCTCTAAAAACTTCTAAAGGGTGTTCAATTAGCTACATAATGGCCAAAATGGCCTTTTTAGGCCTTCAAAGGAAGTAATCTCTCATAAAAACTAAATGATTTGATTTATCACCTCAAACACTATCCCATACACATCGAAAAGTCAAGAAATTGGAAAGAATCTACATTTTTGGGTCATTTTGTGTGATTTTCGGCCTCGTCGACATTTTTGTCCCAAGTGTCCCAAGTTCATTCGGGCTCTCTGTTCCCCGATCGGCCGCTTTACCCGAAGTCCGTTTCTTTCGGGCCCGTCGGAACTTTTTGTCCCAAGTGTCCCAAGTTCACCCGGACTCATTGTTCCCTTTTCATCCGATTCACCGAATCACGTACTCCGCGTACTTTCATCCCTCATGTCCCAGAAGCATTTGTGCATACTTTTCCCGCATCGCCCGTATCGGCCGAATCACGCTTTCACGTCCCGCGTGTCCCAAATGAACCAAAGGCCATTCGAGTTAATTTTTCCCGCTCTTCACAAATATCTTGCTTTCCAAGTTGGTAGGTGTGTATTTAATGCACATTAATTGTCTTTCTCTCTCCCAAATGGCTATATAATGAACTCCCCCTATGCATTTTTTGCACACACTTTCTTGCTATCCATTGCTCATACCTTTGCGATCAAAATTTCTACACGCATACTCATTTCCCCTGCAATTTCATCCCGAGTCCAGATTGCAACCTTGGCTCCTCAAATTGCTAACAACATGAAGATTAAATTCCAAGGCCAGGAGCAAGTCTCACCGCTCGAGTCTGCCATTCCCGATATCGGGGACAGTGAGGTTCGCCACCTCGACTTTGGAGATTTTTGGGCAAGAATGATAGACGCAAACCCTTCACCTATGGCACAATGATTCATGACAGTGGTTTGGCATTCACCGGTGGTTTCCCTATCTCAGTGCAATGCACAGATACAGTGCTCTCTTGCGGTGCTCATTTCAACCCTGATTCGAGTGAGCTGACGAATGTGCATGGGGAACTCATCGCCAAACTTGACGCTACCACCATTGGCACTGCCCTAAGAATTCCAGAGATGGACAATGCTATAGTAATTTCTCAAAACTAGGCACAAGCCCTTTTCGATCAGGACAGTGAGAAATATAAGGCGCGGGTGGCGAAGTCCTGGCTTAAAAACCCTAAAAAGGGGGCGTCTCATCTATCCAAGGTTCTTTTCCATGCAGATTTCAATGAGGAATTGTCATATTTTATAATCCTACTGCTCAGGTCATGGGCTTACCCTCTACAAATGAGTTCCATTTCTGGATGTGCCCACTTATCAATATGGTGTGCGAAGGAACTCAGAATATCAATTGGGCAGAGATCATTAGTATGAACCTAGCAGAGCAGCTGTCCAATGTACAACAAACCAAGAAATTCTATATGACTTCATACTTGATGTATACTCTGGCAGCATCAAGGCAATGGTTTGGCTTCTCATACATTGATGCTCACAAGGGTGACCCCGTATATGCCTACTGCCCTCAGTTCACCTTGGAAACTAGCAATCGCAACTTCAGAAGGGTGAATGATGCCTTCACCATGTACATTGTCAGGCTTCTGAGAGCGACACAACGAGGAGATTTTCTGATGAAGCTATGAATCTGATATCGCACTACGGTGCCTACTTCATCCAATTTAGAAAATTTTCCTATATAAGGCTTGCAGGCTATGAGAGCACTCCTCTCAAGCTCCCCATGTTCTGCAATGATAAAATGGCCTTAATAGAAGTATGCAGCAATTGGACAAGTTGCATAGAACCTGCAGGGATAAGAAAATTACTGGCTTGCACTTCCCCATCACTTTGGGAAACTACACCTGCAAAACGGCTCTAGATGCACAAAACATAGAAAGAGCCCTAGCTCCCATCATTGTCCATTTCTTCAGGCCAAGAACCTATTTTGACTTGAAGAAGTTTATTGAGCAGAACATCAAGATCACTTATCATCATAGGGCAGACAAAGATTATTATGCGATGACTATGTTGATGATTTTGAAGCAAGAAGGAGGCATTATGGCAGATTTTCTCTTCAACTAATTCAAGAGCTTAACCTGTACCAAGTTCCTGAAGGGCTCCAGGATGATAATTCTGACTTGTACTCATATGAGTATGACAATGTGGTCAAACACACTCCCTTGGAGGATTTGGATTGGTTCAAAAAGGAGAAGGACGATCTGGCGGAAATCCTAGCTCCCGTCTTGGTAAGAACCAAAATCTGGTTTGACAGGAGAGTTCGTGAACTCAGAAGGCACTCAGTGAGTCCTCCAAAGACACCTCAACACCAAGAAAAGAGGCATTGTCACCCCGATTCAGCACACCATGCAGACCCCCTCGCCTCATCAACTCAAGGTCCCACAGTCTCCACTCCTTCCTCATCCACCCAGGTATATCAAAAGAAAGTCAGAGAAGTCAAGAAGGAGCCTATGGAGGAAGATCCTCTAAGGAAGCATACAGAGTTGCCCTCAGGCCCAGAGAACATCATTGTTCTCATTGAAAGTGAGGAGAGTGAAGTGCCAGTCTCTACAAGCACTCCATAAGCCCCCATGGATAAAGAAAAGGAGGTCCAAAGCACCGAGCTTCCAAGGTGCTACCGACTCCTCTCGTACTCAAAAAGCCCCAAGCGCCCACTCATATCCCAACTAGAGGCAACAAAGCAAGAAAAACCTTGGGTGCCATGAGTTCTCTGCTCTTGGCCCTCTTGCCCCACCTTCTTCTTCCTCCTCCTCTTTGCATGGGTGCAGCCTCTTGTTGATGCAGAGAGAAGAGAAAGTCTTCCTCCCGAATCTCAGACCCAATTTTGATGTCAGGCGGCGCCTTATTAGGTACACTACTCCTCCTACTCACGCCAAAAAGCTAGAACTACCTCCAGGATAGTGTCTGATGCTCAGGGCCAACAATTCCTGGAGATAGCCAAGCCTAAGGTAGACAAGCCAGAGCAAGATTTGCAAGCATCCGACCTTGAGCTCTCAAGAATTCCCATGGGAGAGTCCACCCCTGAAGGTGAGATCCACAATCTTCAGGAAACAGTCACTAGAGTCATTGGGAGGGTAGAGAAAGGACAACAAACCATAGAGCAGTTGGAGGAGCAGCCTGCATTCTTACAAGTTTCATCAAGTCACCGCTTGTCCAAGGAAAAAGTTTTAGATCCTACCCCACTGACTACTCTTCCACCACCTGTGATTCTCAACCAAGATGAGGTGCAGAGTATCAAAGATATACACAAGTATTCCATCTATGGAAGGGCTATGGAGGCCATGGTGGATGACATGCTCATTGCAGGATTGAATTTCATTGGAGAAGCCTTCAAACTCAATGAGAAGGTAAATAATTTGCAACAGAAGCTCTCCTCCACTATTGGGAATATAGATAAAGAACTCAAACTCTGAGCAGCTGATATAGTAGACCTTCGCCTTATGGGACAAGCTGATGAAAATATTTTGATGGCAAGCAAGGTCTTCGATGATGCAAAAGATAACTTGTCAAAGTCATGGGTATACAACTGGTGAATGGAAAATCAAGGTGCTGGAGGAGGCTTTGGGAGAGTTAAGAAATAGCCGTGTATGGGTGAGGCCTTCAAGACTCTAGTTGTATCTACCTTCAAGGATATACATTGCCATCTCCATGATGAGACTTCTGGTGTGCCCCTCTCTTTACAAGAAATCAAAGCTCAATTCAGAGCTTTTGTCAAAGAGAATTTGTTCAGGGAGGAGTCTATTTCCAAAGAAAAGATGAAGGAGATCTGCTCTCTCCAGTCTGCTATTGAGGAAGCGAATAAAGATTATCATACTCATGTCAAATTCGACAAAGAAATGGAGAAGTGCCTCGATTTTGGACTCAGTCCACTGCCAACACATCAGTCCCACGAGGCAGAGACATAGCAGAGGCATTGAAAAGATTCGCAAAGGATCCTAAAGTCAAGGGGCCTCTCTCACCATGAACACCTTCTTCTTCTCCTCCTTTTCTTCTCTTTTCTTCCTTTCTTCTCGGATTTAATGTAATTAGTTGGGGTATTGCGATTAGCAGCCCTTTAACTAAACATTAGTTAAAAGAAGTAGTTACCAAGGGTAACTAATTTGTAAACTATATAATGGCCTCTCCTCGCCATTTTTAGGGAGAGAACTTGGCTTATTTTTAAAAGTGTAAAGAAATCATAAAGAAATCAATACAGAAGGATTTTCATTCTTTGTCTATCTGATTCTTTTTATTCGCAAGCTATCCATTAAATGTTGTTAGATCATTTGTTTACATTATGCTGAGAAGCTTTGTATTCTTATAGATGTTATTCATAGAACTTGTGTCTCTTCAAATTTCATCTTATTAATGTGATACAAATGATCTTATTCCAATTCACTGTATTCTCACATGCATAAGGAATTATTCTGTCATCTATAATTCTGAATGGTGCCTTTCTGCTCATTTCCACATTTTCATTCCTCTGTCCTTTTGTAATTGATGATCTATTTAGGAAACACTTTTATGATATCCAAGTTCCATAGTGAAACCATGCTTTATATGTGTAAATAGGTTCATTTCTGAATAAGGGAACCTCTCCCATTAAAGAGGAGGGACTTCTTGTCCCCTGACTGCTGCTCTTCTTAAAGTTCCTTTTCGACGACCAACAGTTTTTGGTGACTCCACTGGGAATCGTATTCCAGTTCCATAATCATTTATCGATCATCTTTTGATCTGGCGACTCCACATTTTACTCGAGGGAGAAGGGCCCTCGTATTGAAGATTCTCGCCAGCTTTTGGAACAAAGCAGGTTTTCCTTTCCTTCAAAGAAGAGAAATAGAGAGAGCTCGCTCAACAAGCACTCCTCCTACAAAGATAGAATCCCTACGGGTGGTATTCCTTCGAGAAAATCAGTCCTAATCTCCGAGCTCGATTCTTGCTTGCCGTGTTTTAGCCTCTTCAAACCATTTTTCCAAGAATGGTGGTACCATTGCCTTGGGGCCATCGTGTTGGGCCTCTTGCCCTTCCTCAACCTTTGCATGAGTTACCTAGAGGTAACCGGAAGAACTTTCCTAAATTCAAGGGTGATGGCAAGGTACATCCTGATGAACACATCGCGGCCTTCATAGTTGCATGTGGAGTTCTGGGAGTTGAACATGAAGACGTCTCCGTAAGGATTTTTGTTGAGACTTTACAAGATAATGCTGCTGATTGGTTCTATCACCTTCCGCCGAGCTATCACTAGCTGGAACACAATGAGAACTAGGTTTGAAAACCATTTCAAACCGGTGGAAGACGTGCATGCTTTGCTAGCCCAAATTTCTCAAATAAAGAAGGAATCACAAGAGCCCATGAGAGAATTTGTGGCTCGATTCAACAGGTTAATTAACAAAATTCCACCAGACACTCAACCTGTAGATCAAATCCAAAAGTGCTTCTTCCTAAATGCCCAATTGCCCGAAGTTAGTTATGCATTGAGAAGGGCTAATCTTGCAACATTGGCCGAGGATCAAACTCTTTCTGTTAGTGTCGAAGATGATTTAATCATGTCAGGAAAGTTGAGGAGAGACCCTTCTAGATCTAAGTCTTCTTCTTCCTCCTCTTCCACTCCTGGACCTAATACTGATCCATTGGTACAAAAACTTGCAAATGATCTCATCGCCATTAAGAAACAATTGGCTCAACATGCTCCATATGCAGACGTTCCAAGGAGGAATTTTCAGCCCAGAAATCATTTTCCTGCTTCTCAAACAAGGCTAGCACTTGAAGGACCTCCTATTAAAGTCCCTGTCAATGCAACCTGTGAAGTTGAAGAACCAGAGGATGAGGAGGTTAATGAAGATTGTGAAGAATTTGTTGAAGAAGTTGATGATGGAACGGAAGAACTTGAGGGATCTCGAGTTAATTTCTTCACCACTGAAGGCATTGATGAAGGAGATGATTATGATGAAGTAGTAGCAGACATGAATAGTGAATCATACGCTGTCATGACTCGAGAGTAGACAAATCAGAGGGAGAAAGTGATGCAGCCCACCAAAAAATCTAAGGAGCAGCTGACAACTATCCCTGTAATTGCAAAAAGAGGATCTCCTATCCCCATTTCATCCACACCAAAGGTGAGTCCTGTCAATTCTACTACTAAAGTTACTTCTTTTTCTCCTAAAACTGATAAGCCTAGGATCCCAAGCGATGATAGCCCATTCACTTCTGGGTCTTTCGATATTATTGATCACCTGAAAAAGACTAAGGTTCAAATCTCAGAGGCTGAATATTATCAAACCCATCCCAAGGATTTTGCTAAAATGATTCACTTTGTCAATTCTCATTCTAAAACTACCTCTAAAGGCCTTTTACCCACTCCATCTTCTGCACCACAGCCCAACTGCAGCCGTCACCTCACCCAATGACAAAATCAAACCATTCTATGTGACACTCCTTATAATGGCCATAGGCTCAAGAATATGTCATAGACTCAGGGCATCGACAATGTAATGCCCAAAAAGTAGCTCATGCCTTAGGCCTAACTCTCACACGCACTTACGGATCTTGTTATTCCATGGAGAGTAAGGAAGTGCCCCTGGTCGAAGAATTAAGGATGCACAAGTGGCTTTTGCTACTTTTCCTGAGAAGAAAGTTTTGGCTACTATCCTAGTAGCAGACATTCCTCCTTCATATGGGATGCTGCTAAGTAGGAACTTCTGTAAGGATGTGGGTGGAGAAATTCAAATGGATTGGTCACATGCCCTCATACCTGTTAATGGGAAAATGAAGAAGTTGCTGCCTGAGAAGCAGTCTGAGTATATTGTACAAAAATAGATGATCCCAAAGCACAAATACTCTATGAGGATATGGGGCATGGAAACTACATGATTATGTCTCCAGAAGAAATCCAACTCCCCAAAGTGTCACCTAAGGATCCTAATGGTGTTTGGATATTAGAGTTTGATGGAAGTTGTTCTTCAGCTGGTTCTGGAGCTGGTGTCATATTGGTGTCACCTGAAGGAAGCATTCATCCTTTCTCATTCAAGTTGCAATTTGAAAATACCAATAATACAACAGAATATGAAGCTCTCATTCTCGGGCTTCATGTGGCAAAAGAACAGGGTGTGAAGAATCTCCTAGCTCGTGGAGATGCGGAACTGATTGTCAAGCAAGTTAGAAACCTCTTCCAGGTAAAGAATAAGATCGAAACATTACAGGAATCAGGTTTGGGACTCCATTGAATTTCTTGACGCCTTCTCCATCGAAGCAGTGCCTAGGGAGGAGAATACCAAGGCTGATTCACTAGCAGTCTCAGGGTCATTGCTTATACCTCATCCTGACTTCTCTCAAGATAAGTTTACCATTGAGATGATCCATAGACCCAGTGTACCTGATAATACAAGTAACTGGAAAGTTTTCAATGATGATCAACACCTGCTTTCTTTCTTAGAACTCAAGGATAATTTTGAACAGTTGTACTTTGAAGGAAGCGATAATTTGCCTCGTGAAAGTGTGCCCTTTAACGAAGAAGCCATCAAAGAAGAAGAGGCGATCAGGATGGATGTATCAAACTCAAAGGAAACAAGATTCCAAAAGGATTGGTGAGTTTAGAAGAACTGTTTGACAAACACGATAGGTATGTAAAGTTTAAAGCTTCTACTGGACCTCAACAATCAGCTGAATATGACAAAGTTAATATTGGGAGTTCTACTGACCCTAAACTCGTGAACATTGGAAAATGTTGTACACCAGATGAGAGGAAGAAGGTAATTAATCTTTTAAAGAAGTATAAAGATGTCCTTGCTTATTCCTATGAAGACTTAAAAGCCTTTCAACCAAAGGAGATGCAACATTTTATCCCTCTCAAACCTGGAATTAAGCCTTTCAAATAAAATAGAGGCAATACAATCCTAAGATAGCTGACACCATTTTTCAGGAAATACAAAAGTTATTAAAAGCCAAAATCATTTTTCCTATTCACCATTCAACATGGATTGCCAATATTGTGCCTGTTAGAAAGAAAAATGGTGAGATCCGCATCTGTGTCAATTTTAGGAATCTAAATCAAGCTTCTTTAAAGGACAACTATCCTTTACCCATGATGGATCAGGTCTTGCAAGTAGTAACGGATCCAAAATGTTGTCTATGCTTGATGGCTTCTCAGGATATAACCAGGTAGAAGTTAATACCGCAGATCAACACAAAACGGCTTTCACTACCCCTTGGGGTACCTTTGCTTACAAAAGGATGCCTTTTGGGCTCATTAATGCCGGTGCCACTTTTCAAAGGGCTATGGACTTGGCCTTTGGAAGTTTGAAAGGGAAGTGTATTGTCGTATACCTTGATGACTTGACTGTATTTTCTAAAACAAGGACAGATCATTTTCAGCACCTGGAAACAGTTCTTTTGAAATGTAGAGAACATGGGATCTCTTTAAATCCTAAGAAATCTATTTTTTGTGTCACGAGGGGAAATTATTGGGGCACGTTGTCTCCAAAGATGGTATAAAAATTGATCCTGAGCGAGTTCAAGCTATTCAACAAATTCCTCTTCCAACTAGCAAGAAGGGAGTGCACTCTTTCTTTGGTAAGATTAACTTTCTGAGGAGATTCATCCCTGATTTTGCAGAGCTAACTTTGAATATCTCTCAAATGATGAAAGGAAAATAGACGTTTGGTTGGTCTCCAAAGGGAAAGGGGCTTTTGAAGGTATTAAAAAGGCTATTGCTAAGACTCCTGTTTTAGCGTGTCCAAATTTCAACAAAGATTTTATTATCTATTGCTATGCCACAGATAACACCCTGGCTGTTGTTCTGACTCAAAAAGATTCTAATGATCATGAACTCCCAATTGCATTCATGAGCTACATTCTAAAAAATCATGAGCTAAGATACACCATAATGGAGAAACATGCTTTTGCAGTGGTTAAAGCTGTCAAGCAGTTTCATTTTTACATTCTTAATTCTCACTCCACAGTATTTGTACTAGATACAACCATCAAGTCCATTCTCACACAACAGGAGTTCGATCCAAGAGAGGGAACTGGGTGGCCAAGGTCCAAGAATATGACATTGACATCAGACCAACTAAGCTCATTCATGGAAAAGGCTTGTGTGAACTCATCGCTGAGGGAGCTGGACATGGGTTACTGGAGGATGAGGCTGATCTTCCTACCATTTTGTTTCTTGGCTCAATCGATGAATGGTATGCTGATATCACACATTTTCTCACCTATGGGGAATGCCCCTCTCATTTGACTACCAAAGAAAAGAGAGCTGTTAAACTAAGGTCAGCCCAATATGTTTTGTGGGAAAATGCCTTGTTTAAGCGTGGATTGGATGGGAGATTTTTAAAATGTGTGGACAAGGAACAACAGAAGAAGCTACTTTCTACTTTTCATAATCAGGCATGTGGAGGGCACTACTCATCAACTGTTACTAGCTCATAAGATTCTTCGTGGAGGATATTACTGCCTACCTTGTTCAGGGATGCATCAAAGTGGGTTGATAAATGTGAAGCATGTCGACTTTCGTGGGTAGACCCAAGTCCGGCCTCTTTTCCCCTTAAACCAGCTTGTGATCAAAGAACCTTTTCAACAATGGGGTTTGATTTCATTGAACACTTAATCCTCTTCTAGTGCTGGTCATACCCATGTATTAACCACCACAGATTATTTCACCAAGTGGGTAGAAGCCATTCCAAGAAAGAGTACTACTTCGTATAGTATGTAGCTTTTATCAAAGAAAACATCTTGGTAAGGTATGGTGTGCCAAACAAGATCGTGACAGATAATGCTTCAAATTTTTCTTCAACCGAGATGATGGATTTTTGTTATGGATATGGCATCTCCCTGGCTCACTCCTCAGATTATTATCCTCAGGGGAATGGACAAGCAGAATCAACAAATAAAAATCTGGTGGCTATAATAAGGAAATTAGTTAATGAGTCCCAACGGAACTGGCACAAGAAACTCTATGATGCTCTTTGGGCAGATAGGATCACACCTAAGAGAGCCATTGGGATGTCTCCTTTTCAGGTAGTATATGGAGTGGAAGCTCAATTTCCAATAATAAAGGGAGCTACCAGCCTTGCATCTAATGAAGGCCATCAAGACACCATTTCAATGATTCTTCGATAAGAGGATCATGTACTTCTACAAATCAATGAGGACAGATTGAAAGTTGCTGATAGGATATCTACCCCCACCAATAGTAAAGTAAAGGTCTTATTTGATAAAAAGGCCAGTGTTCGTAGATTTTCAAAGTTGGAGACATTGTTTTATCAGGGATAAAAGGCATGAACCTCGTGGCAGCCATGGCAAGTTTGATTCCCTTCGCTCTGACCTTTCAAGATCAGCACTTTGCTGGTAAGAATTCTTTTTACCTTGATTATATGGATGGTTCTTCTCTCCCACTTCCTTATAGTGGGCAAGTACTAAAATTGTTTAAGTCATAGGTGATTAGGAAGTCCTTTGTAGATATTCTGTATAGCTTTTTTGTTTTCCTTCCTTCTCTTTTGTTTTGGTGTGTTGTCTTCAGTATTGTTTTGGATTTGACTGACTCATGGCCCAATGGATAAGGTACTGGTCTACTTCCCTAGTTTGTCTAATTCTTGCCTTGTCTCATTCTTTTTTTTCAACTTATGCCAAGTCATCCCCAGAAGGAGCCAAATGTTGTCCACTCAAAATTCCCTGCTTTTGAGAAGTTGAAAATTGAAAATTTTTGAAGTTAAATGTCTTTTCTGTTGTCCTGGTAATGTGAAAAGTCAAGAAATTGGAAAAATCTGTGTTTTTGGGTCATTTTGTGTGATTTTCGGGCCTGTCAGACATTTTTGTCCCAAGTGTCCCAAGTTCATTCGGGCTCTCTGTTCCCCGATCGGCCGCTTTACCCGAAGTCCATTTCTTTCGGGCCGTCGAAATTTTTGTCCCAAGTGTCCCAAGTTCACCCGACTCATTGTTCCCTTTTCATCCGATTCGCCGAATCACGTACTCCACGTACTTTCATCCCTCATGTCCCAGAAGCATTTGTGCATACTTTTCCCACATCGCCCGTATCGGCCGAATCGCGCTTTCGCGTCCCGCGTGTCCCAAATGAACCAAAGGCCATTCGAGTTAATTTTTCCCACTCTTCACAAATATCTTGCTTTCCAAGTTGGTAGGTGTGTATTTAATGCACATTAATTGTCTTTCTCTCTCCCAAATGGCTATATAATGAACTACCCCTATGCGTTTTGCACACTGCTTTCTTGCTATCCATTGCTCATACCTTTGCGATCAAAATTTCTACGCACATACTCATTTCCCCAATTTCATCCCGAGTCCAGATTGCAACCTTGGCTCTCAAATTGCTAACAACATGAAGATTAAATTCCAAGGCCAGGAGCAAGTCTCACCACTCGAGTCTGCTGCCCCCGATATCGGGACAAAGTGAGGTTCGCCACCTCGACTTTGGAGATTTTTGGGCAAGAATGACAGACGCGAACCCTTCACCTATGGCACAGATGATTCATGACAGTGGTTTGGCATTCACCGGTGGTTTCCCTATCTTGGTGCAATGTGTAATGCGCAGACATAAAGATTTCCTCACGGTGCTCATTTCAACCCTGATTCGAGTGAGCTGACGAATGTGCATGGGGAACTCATCGCCAAACTTGACGCTGCCACCATTGGCACTGCCCTAAGAATTCCAGAGATGGACAATGCTATAGTAATTTCTCAAAACTAGCACAAGCCCTTTCGATCAGACAAAGAGAAATATAAGGCGCGGTGGCAAAGTCCTCGCTTAAAACCCTAAAAAGGGGGTCTCGCCTCTATCCAAGGTTCTTTTCCGTGCAGATTTCAATGAGGAATTGTCGATTTTATAATCCTACTGGCTCGGGTCATGGGCTTACCCTCTACAAATGAGTTCCATTTCTGGATGTGCCCACTTATCAATATGGTGTGCGAAGGAACTCAGAATATCAATTGGGTAGAGATCATTAGTATGAACCTAGCAGAGCAGCTATCCAATGTACAACAAACCAAGAAGTTCTATATGACTTCATACTTGATGTATACTCTAGCAGCATCAAGGCAATGGTTTGGCTTCTCATACATTGATGCTCATAAGGGTGACCCCGATATGCCTACCGCCTCGCTCACCACCTTGAAACTAGCAATCACAACTTCAGAAGGGTGAATGATGCTTTCACCATGTACATTGTCAGGCTTCTGGAGAGCGACACAGCGAGGAGATTTTCTGATGAAGCTATGAATCTGATATCGCACTACGGTGCCTACTTCATCCAATTTAGAAAATTTTCCTATATAAGGCTTACAAGCTATGAGAGCACTCCTCTCAAGCTCCCCATGTTCTCTAATGATAAAATGGCCTTGATAGAAGTATGCAGCAAATTGGACAAGTTGCATAGAACCTGTAGGGATAAGAAAATTACTGGCTTGCACTTCCCCATCACTTTGGGAAACTACACCTGCAAAACAACTCTAGATGCACAAAACATAGAAAGAGCCCTAGCTCCCATCACTGTCCATTTCTTCAAGCCAAGAACTTGTTTTGACTTGAAGAAGTTTATCGAGTAGAACATCAAGATCACTTATCATCATAGGGCGTATACGTAAGATTATTGGGCTGATGATCAGTTTGATGATTTTGAGCAAGAGGAGGCATTATGGCAGATTTTCTCTTCAACTAATTCAAGAGCTTAACTCGTACTCAAGTTCCCGAAGGGCTCCAGGATGATAATTCTGACTCAGTACTCATATGAGTATGACAACAATGTGGTCAAACACACTCCTCGAGGATTTGGATTGGTTCAAAAAGGAGAAGGATGATCTGGCAGAAATCCTAGCTCCCGTCTTGGTAAGAACCAAAATCTGGTTTGACAGGAGAGTTCGTGAACTCGAAGGCACTCAGTGAGTCCTCCAAAGATACCTCAACACCAAGAAAAGAGGCATTGACACCTGATTCGAGAGCACCTATGCAGACCCCTCCTACCTCATCAACTCAAGGTCCCACAGTCTCCACTCCTTCCTCATCCACCCAAGTATATCAAAAGAAAGTCAAGGAGGTTAAGAAGGAACCTATGGAGGAAGATCCCCTAAGGAAGCATACAAGTTTCCTCGTGCCCAGAGAACATCATCATTGTTCTCAGTGAAAGTGAGGAGAGTGAAGTGCCAGTCTCTACAAGTGCTCCAGAAGCCCCCATGGATAAAGAAAAGGAGGTCCAAAGCACCGAGCTTCCAAGCTAATGACTCCTCTCGTACTTGCCCCAAGCGCCCACTCATATCTCAACTAGAGGCAACAATAGTGCAAACCTTGGGTGCCATGAGTTCTCTGTCTCTTGGTCCTCTTGCCCCACCTGCTTCTTCCTCCTCCTTTTTGCATGGGTGCAGCCTCTTGATTGAGAGGAAGAGAAAGTCTTCCTCCCGAATCTCGGGACCCAATTTTGATGTGGGGCAGCCTTATTAGGTACTACTCCTCCTACTCACGCCAAAAATCTAGAACTACCTCTAGGATAGTGTCTGATGCTCAGGGCCAACAATTCTTGGAGATAGCCAAGCCTAAGGTAGACAAGCCAGAGCAAGATTTGCAAGCATCCGACCTTGAGCTCTCAAGAATTCCCATGGGAGAGTCCACCCCTGAAGGTGAGATCCACAATCTTCAGGAAACAGTCACTAGAGTCATTGGGAGGGTAGAGAAAGGACAACAAACCATAGAGCAGTTGGAGGAGCAGGCCCAGATTCTTACAAGTTTCATCAAGTCACTGCTATCCAAGGACAAAGTTTTAGATCCTACCCCACTGACTACTCTTCCACCACCTGTGATTCTCAGCCAAGATGAGGTGCAGAGTATCAAAGATATACACAAGTATTCCATCTATGGAAGGGCTATGGAGGCCATGGTGGATGATATGCTCATGTTAGGATTGAATTTCATTGGAGAAGCCTTCAAACTCAATGAGAAGGTAAATAATTTGCAACAAAAGCTCTCCTCCACTATTGGGAATATAGATAAAGAACTCAAACTCTGGAGCAGCTGCATAGTAGACCTTCACCTTATGGGACAGGCTGATGAAAATATTTTGATGGCAAGCAAGGTCTTCGATGATGCAAAAGATAACTTGTCAAAGTCATGGGTATACAACGTGGAATGGAAAATCAAGGTGCTGGAGGAGGCTTTGGGAGAGTTAAGAAATAGCTGGCAGAAGGGTGAGGCCTTCAAGACTCTAGTTATATCTACCTTCAAGGATATACATTGCCATCTCCATGATGAGACTTCTGGTGTGCCTCTCTCTTTACAAGAAATCAAAGCTCAATTCAGAGCTTTTGTCAAAGAGAATTTGTTCAGGGAGGAGTCTATTTCCAAAGAAAAGATAAAGGAGATCTGCTCTCTCCAGTCTGCTATTGAGGAGGTGAATAAAGATTATCATACTCATGTCGAATTCGACAAAGAAATGGAGAAGTGCCTCGATTTTGACTCACCACTACCAACACATCACCCCACGAGGCAGAGACATACAGAGGCATCAAAAGATTCAGATACAGATCCTAAAGTCAAGGGGCCCTCTCACCATGATCACCTTCTCTTCTCTCTGATTCTTCTCTTTTCTTCCTTTCTTCTCTCGATTTAATGTAATTAGTTGAGTATTACTGCATAGCAGCAGCCCTCTAACTAAACATTAGTTAAAAGAAGTAGTTACCAAGGGTAACTAATTTGTAAACTATATAATGGCCTCTCCTCGCCATTTTTAAAGGGGAAGAACTTGGCTTATTTTTAAAAGTGTAAAGAAATCATAAAGAAATCAATACGTATGATTTTCATTTTTTGCATCTATCTTGAGAGCGATTCTTTTTTATTCACAAGCTATTTCCATTAAATATTGTTAGATCATTTGTCTACATTATGGTGCCGAGAAGCAGGTTAAGTCATAAAGAAACTTATTCTGTTATCTATAATTCTCGAAAAAAGTTGCTTTCTGACTCATTTTAGTTTTTAACTTTTTAGGGTTTTTGTGTTTAATTCAATGATCTTTAAAGTTTACACTTTCGTTTTCAGGTTTAGGGTTTAGGGCTCAAGAGTTTAGGGTTTAGGATTTAGTGTTTAGGGTTTGGGGTTTAGAATTTTGGGAACCGGGGTTCCCATTTAAGGGTTTAGGGTTTTGGGCTCATGGTTTCAGGGTTTTAAGGTCCTAGGGTTTGACGAGGTGTAGGGTTCAAATTCAAGGTTTAAGTTTTAGGGTTAATGGTTTAATATATGGGTTTAGGTAGGGTTTAGGAGTTTCACTCTTAAGGTTCTATGTTTTCTATCAAGACTTTCAAGGGTTAAGGGTTTAACTCAATGGTTTTTGTCACTAATAGGGTTTAATTTCTCGTAATCGGGGTTGAAGACTAATAGTGTTCTAGGAAATGTAGCTATGGTTATGGTTTATGATTTAGTGTTTGGATGAGCATCTAAGGTCTAGGGTTTATGGTTTAGGAGCTCAAGGTTTAGGGTTTATGGCAGAGGTACGGTGATCAAAACATCTATGGTTTAGGGTTTAGAGGCTACTAGACATCTAGAGAGGAACATGGTTAAAGAGGCTTATGGTTTAGGGTTTAAGGCTTAGGGTTTAGGGTTCCCTATGGTTTAGGGTTATATGGCTCATGGTTTTCCCCCGCATTAAATCATGGGTTTTAACAATTTTAGGTTTAGGTTTAGAAATCGGTGGTGGAATATTAAAGGTTTATGCCCAATTTAGGGATTAGGGCTCGAAGACCACAAATTTATAGGTTTTCTTTAAGGTTTACGTCAAACATTTGTGTAACATTTAATCCTTACCATATTTAGGGTTAAGGTTCACTGATTTAGTGTTTATAGGTTTAGGTTTTTCATTTCTAGTTTTATAGTTTAAATTTAGGGAAATTTTAAGGGGTATATATTCATGACGGAGGTTAAGGTTTAGGTCAATAAGAAATTCCTATTAAAATTTGGATTTAATGTTTAGAGCTACGGGGTTAAATACGCTTAATAGGTTTTTCGGGGTTTAGTACTTGGGAGCTTAGAAGATTATGGTTTATGATTGCAGTATTTAGGGTTTAGGGTTTAGGATTCAATTACGCAACGATTTTGGGATTATGATTTTAGTTTTTAGGATTTATGGTTTAGGGTTTACGGCTTTGGGGCTCGGGGTTTATGGTTTAGGATTTAGTTTGGGTCTATTTAGGGTTTAGGGTTTGAAATTTCTCCGCTCAGATGGTTTGTGGTTTAGGGTTTAATGTGGTTACAGGCTTAGATGGCTTAAGGCTCATATATCTTGGTTTAGGGCTCATGTTAGGCTCTAGATTTAGGGTATAGTGATTTAGTATTGCAAGTATTTATTACTTTGGTTTTAGGGTTTAGGTTTTATAGAACTAGGGTTTAGGTCTTTCGAGGTAGCCGAGGGTTGCTAGGGTTTAATATTTAGGTCACAAAATTTTCCAGGGTCTTGTGTTTAGTTTAGGTTTAAGGCTTAGGGTTTTTCCAAGGTTTAGGATCTTAGAGGTTTGGGGCTTTTGTCCCCGGTTTCAGCCCCGCACAAATGGATTCAACCAGGCCCTTTAGGGCTTAGGGTTTAGGGTTTATGGGTCATAGTTTGGGGTTTAAGATTTATTGTTGTCTTTGAGGTTTCATAGTGAAAGGGGTCAAGGTTTTTTAGGGTTTAGGGTTTTTAACATTTATTGGGATGGTTTCCATGCTTTTATGGTTTTATGGTAGGTCTTAGGGTTAGATGCCTTTACCTTTTTAGCTTGGGCGCTTTGGAGTTAGGGAGTGTTTCACATGTATGGGGAATGTTTAAGGTTTATCGATGTCTTTGACAGGCTTATGGTTTAGGGTTTAGGGTTTAGGGATATGGATAAGGATCGGGTTTTCCTCAAACCACAATGGAGCTCTAAGTCTAGGATTTTAAGGACTCAAAATTTAGGGTTTATGTTTAAGGTTTAGGGCCCTATCTCGTTTAGGATTTCACATTGGAAGTTTCGGGTTTTGTATCATGGTAAGGAATTTAAAAGCTTTGAAAACTTTTAGGTTGAATGTTGAAATCTTAAAAATCATATAGTATCTGGGGAAAGGAGAAGGTCGTATACTATAGAAAATGTGATTTCTAAATTCCACTGATAGATCTGAGCTACGAGACCAGTTCTATAAGGTGCGGAGTGGACACTAACATCTTATATTTACTAAAATAAATTTAAATTATAAAATTAATTAAATATCACCCCATGTAATAATAAAAATTAGCATTTATTTTTGTAAGGGATGGAAGCCGTGAACAAAACCAAAAAAGGGGTAAAGATGCTTATCCTGAGCCGATCATTATGAGACTTAGCCCTTGTAGATGTGAATGCATTAAGTCGACAGTTCACGCACATTATGTTTGTTTACTTTTCAAAGCCATGCCTTATGGCTTCCCCTCCATTTTGATCCCCAAACCTAAGGCATAGGCCTGTTGTTTTTTCTTTTCGCTGATGGGCTCTCTGTTTTTGTCTGAGAAGCTTGGCTTTGAAATCTATCTTTCTTTTGTACACCATTCCTAATCCCTTCAAAATATGTTTTGATTCGTTTAAAAACATTATACCGCGATGTATATAAATACACTACAAGTATACTTTCTAAAAATATATTTTCACATTTCAAATTTTCATGACTAATAAATGGGCTTCATATTATTTATTTTCTAACCTAACCCATAGCTATTTTTGAACCATTTAAACACCTTTATCTTTCGCACATATATATTTTTGGATCATTGAAATTGAAAAATTTTATACTAGCCCAAATGTAGGAGGCAGAAATCAGAGAAGAATGTGGAGTGAAGTAATCTCACACACATTATTTTATTATGAAGAAAGCACATACAATATATAGGAGAAATAATCAACTACATTCCCCTAAATCGAAGGAGAATATTTGGATGGAGCTTTCGAGAGAATAATGGAATACACAAAGAAGAGAAATAAAGGGATAAAAACAAACATTCTTTCCTAAAAATATAAACTATTCAACGTATGCTAACATTTCCCCCTTATTACATTATTCTTGCAAATGTGACCCCGAAAGATCAAATTTCACTTTTCCAAGAGATTTAGTGAGAATGTCGGCAACTTGTGCTTCCGTGATGAATGATCGGAGCTGAATTTGATGGTTCAAGACATACTGCTCTCGAATGAAATGGTAATCAATCTCAATATGCTTTGTTGACTGCTTCATGAAAATGGATTCTACACGAGCTTCACACACTGCGATTGTCAGAATAGAGAATAGGTGACTATTTTTTAGAATTCCCAGTGTCATCCAAAATGTGATGTATCCTTATCACACACATGACTCCTCGTGGTGTGATATTACTGCTTCTCGTGGATGAGATAGAAACAACATTCTCGCTTCTTTGCTTATCCACGAGATAGTGTCCAGATCCGAGATGAAATATGTATCCCGTAGTTGACTTCCTATCATCAATGACATCCGCCATGGTCCTGGAGTCGAACATATCCTCTGTAAGAAGAATTAATCATTCTTCTTATATTTCATACCATAATCAAATGTTCTAGTCAGGCATATCTCAAAACATGCTTTGCTACATTGTCCATGACATTTCTTTGGCTTCCGTATGAACTTAGAAAGATAAGTGACAACAAACAGGAGATCTAGTTCTGTATATGTCAAATAGATGAGCCCTCCAATAAATTTCTGTAGAGTATAAGCATCTACTTGAGGTGAATCTCTAGAATCTTGAAAGTTTCAAGCCTTTTCCATGGGAGTGGATATAGGTTTACAATCAGACATTCTATACTTTTCTAGGAGTGTTCTTGGCATAGCTTTATTCAGGGAGACAAAATGTGATGCTCCTTTTGCCATATCCCAAGTCAAGACAGTAATGTAGTAGCCCCAAATCAGCCGTCATGTCGAAGGTTCTTTTCAGAGATCATTATTTCAATATCAACCTAATCTTCTTAACTACCAAAGGTGATCAAAATCATCTACATATACAACGAATGAAAATTTATTTGCCTACCTTCTTTATATAAAAATTTGAATCGAGGGGCTACGAGTATACCCACGAAAAAGGTGATCATTGATCTTGATATACCATGCCCTCAGGAGCTTTGTTTCATTATACAGTAAGTGATTTGATGAGACGACATACCTTCTTAGGCTACTCTTCATCAACAAATCCTTCGTGGTCATGTATACTTCTTCTTTCGCATCACCATTTAGGAAAGCACTCTTGAGGTCCATCTCTGACCGAAGTCTCCATCCTTTACAGCCTTGCAGTTTCTTGCAAACTACTCTAATGGTCTTCATCTTGGCAAGGGTGCAATGGTTTCTTCATAGTCGATGCCTTCTTTTTAGAGCATATCCTTTTGCTTACAAGTCATGCTTTATGTTTGTCGATGGATCCATCTACCTTATATTTTGTCTCAAAACCCATTTGCAGCTTATGGGTTTCTTTCCTCGTAGGTAGATGACAAGTTCCCATGTCTAATTTTTCATGAGTGAGTCATATTTTCAGATCCATGGCTTCCTTCCACTGAGGTTTGGTGAGTGCTTCACAAACATTATCTGCTCAGCTATTCATCAGTGAACTCGTGAGTGTAAATTTTACCTCATTTCTTATTTGACTCCTTGTTTTGACTCCCCCGGACGATGTATCACGGGAGTTGTTGCAAATGTGAGTCCCTCGATGAAAAGTGCTTCAATGACTCCACTTCTGCACGAGTAGAACTTGGCTTCTTTTAGGTAAGTAACCGTGTCGGACTTCGCATGTGGAATTGATGTGAGCCACATTC